>OY728124.1:57821532-59290699 GCA_963277665.1 Viscum album | reverse complement strand
AACAGAACTTAGGAAGGAGGTAACACCACTGGGCTTTGCTCTGGACCAAACCCAATCTGAACTTCATCGTGTGAAGCTAGAACGGGATCACCTTCATGAGAAGTTAAAACTGATAGAAATTACTACTCGTGCGATGTTTGATGAGCCTCCCTCAGATTCTCTCACCTTAGCACACCTTACACTTAGGTCCTATACTGGTGTGATAAGGGGATATGTAAGGAGACCGTAACTACCTTGTGTAATCCTTTGTTTTAAATAAAAATTTTGGTTTCTTCTTATGATGAAGTTTATGAATTTTCAAATGTCCGGATAAATATAGTATGCATATTTTTGATGAATTTTAGAGAAAGGATATTTTAAAAATATTTATGTAAACCTTAAATAATTAAAATTGTATAATGATTTTCCAAAAATGGTCTTCTACACTTATGTTCATTATAAAATTTAGAGTCTAATAAGATCAACTTAATTTTTTATGAATATTAAATTATGAATAGTGATTTTATGCTTAGGATTAGTAATGTGACCAAATGGATTAGTAATCTTACTTAAAGAAAGTATTAATATAATCTAGGCACCTTGATTCAGTAATGTGATTCAATAAAATGGTTAAATAACAGTTTCGTAAATTGTTATTCAAGTATTAGTTTTTTCGGGTGAATGGTGTTTTCTAACTAAAAATTAAATTATAAATATTTAGAAAATTATTTTTATAAAATGGATTTCATTTTTTAACTCAGAGCATCGATATTATGTTAAGGTAATTTTTGGGGATTTTTCTAAGAAAAATGAATTTTCGGTGAATTGTGTATTTCTTTAAAAATTAAATTAAAAATATTTAGAAATACTTTTTATAAAATAGAGTTCATTTTTTAAATTAGAGCATCGATATTTGGTTAAGGTGAAATTTTGGGATTTTTCTGAGAATGTTGAATTTTTTTGATGAATAGTGAAAACACAGTTTTAGGGTTTCAGTATGTTTAATGACATCATAACTATGTCATGATGATGGCATGAGATATTTTTAGGGTTGGACGACCAAAGGTGATGAATTATTGTATGGCAGGACCCATGTGGCTAATACCATGGGCAAATACCATGGGCAAGCCCATGGTTTTTCCAAAACCACCAATGAGGTGTCCCTTGGCCATTAATGCCTTGTCTCCTCACTTTCCCTATAAATACCACGCCATCCTCTCATCCATTCGAATCCCAACTCTCCCCTAACAAAGCTCTAGTCTCATTACCTCCCAAGGAGTCCTCCCAAGGTGCCCCCAATCCCTCAAGGTCCCAAACATCGAGTTTTAAGAGTTACATTTTAAGGTAAGGGATCCGACCTCTCTCTTTCTTTTCATGTAATCTCTTTTATGTCATTTCTTTTATGCTCCATGTTCTTATGTTGGAGGATGTTATTTTATATTCATATTACTGCCATTTTTATGTTCATACGATGAGAGACCCCCTCTTGCTCTCATCAATTTATTTTTGTTGAAGTTTAAGTGACGTCGTTAGGCTGTCGAATTTTTAAGGGATTCTTTCACCTTTCTCATTTTTTCAAAGTTCGACTTTCATGTCAAGTCTTTCAAGTTCATTTTTTATTATGTTGGGATATTATATCTATATCTATCATACTAATCTTTTATTTTCATATGATGAGATACCCTTTTTTATCTCGTCAATTCATTTTTGTTGATGTTTAAGTGACGCTGTTAGGCTGCCGAATTTTTAAGGGATTCTTTCACCTTTCTCATTTTTTCAAAGTTCTACTTTCATGTCAAGTATTTCACGTTCCTTTTTTTTATGTTGGGGTATTATCTCTATATCTATCATACTGATCTTTTATGTTCATATAATGAGTGACCCTATTTGATCTCATCAATTCATTTTTTTATGTGACGCTGTTAGGCTGCCGAATTTTCATAAGAGGAATCTTATTTTTGTCTTCCTTTCATGTTCTTCATTTCATATGGTATATTTTTTAAATTTCAGTACAATGGTCTTAAATCCCTTATATTTTGTCCCCCTACTATTTTTGGATCATTTATGAGTGGGAGACGCATGTCCCCTCTCTTTTCAATGTTTTCTAAAACCTCGTAACATAGCCGTTATGCTGCAGAATTTCCATCTCAAAATATCTCTCTTTTATTCTCAAATTATTTTATTTTATTAAGTGACTACTCAAAACTCTTTCTTCTAAAGGGGTATTCACATATATACAAGAATTTTCTATTTTAAATTCTGGGATTTACATACATGAGACCCACTTTCCCTTTCCGTGGGTTTAAAGTGACATAAAGATCATGTCTTTAAAAAGTTTTTAAAACGTTATTATTATGAAATGAAACCCATTTATTTTATGCTATATGGGATTTTTATGAAATGATTGGTGATGATATATGTGGGACACATTATAATAAAGACATGTCAAGGGTGCACCATGATAGCGCTCCAATGCATTGGGTAAAGATTTAATCTCCAGAGATGACCTTTTAGACTGATACCTTGGTGAATAACCTTGGTAATTTTTAATGACACCTTGGGGATGGACCTTGGTGAAATGGAATGATTTTCAATATTAAATATTGTATCAAAATCTTCAAGTTATTAAAAATATTATTTTTATTATGATATGCCTCACAATTTCTTTCTCATGCCTTAAAGTTCTTTTTCATGACATTGTTGATGTATCCCAAGTTCACATGTTAAATGTTTCCCCTTGTTTCCCTTACTGGGCCTTCTGCTCACCCTTTCTTTTGATGTATGTCCCCAGGTTATGAGATGCAGTAATGAACCTATGATGAACATGAGAATAATCCTTTCAAGTGTTTAAGAATAATGTTTTATGTTTTCATGTTTTAAGTTCCTGGTTTCCAAGACACTAAACCTTAAAGATCCTCAATTTTGTAAAATGTAATGAAAAATTGTGTTATAAAAAGGTGGGATACTATAGTTGGTATCAAAGGATGGTTTAGTTATTTGTTGAAATTAGGATTTGAAAAATCTAGGAAGAAAGCTATAGAAAAGTTTAAATATAGGAAATCTTCCTGGTATATTGGTGAGTATTGAGTGAGGGGTTTCCAAGCAAATACATCCATGTCTGGATACGAGCAGGTAGAGGTGGCTCTGGCACAGATGTACATAGGGGTAAAACCCGAAAACACCGCTTTCAGCTAGACTCAAACGGGAACTAGTACATGATAATGGGCCTTGCTGCACTCCTGGTTACGACACTCCCAGGGGATATGCTTTGGTAAATTCATAAGCTTAGTATGAACCATTATTAAAGGAACAAAGATAAAATAAAATAATGATTCACATAAGAATATATGATCATGGATAACCTAGTTTGAAACCTAGGGAATCACAAGTTAGGGTATACTTTTCTTCTATTAGTTATCCTTATATTCTTTAAGTTCCTTTTCATGATTATTGGATAAGTATTTAAGCCCCTAATTATACTTTCTCTTCTTAGTTAATGGTGGGAAACAGAAGAATATGTCCCAAAAACCAATGTGATAGGAAATGCGATGATTTCCGTATTAATATGAAATAGATGATTAGGGGATCAAAAAATTATTATTATTTTTGAAGATGTTCACTAGTTTGGGTAGCCTATATGATTGGGGTAAATAGATTACTACGGTATTTTTATTGAGGAGTAAGGTTGACTTATATTTTGAAGAATCGATGAATTTAAGGTGGACTTATAGTAATTTAGGTTACTTATGGAAATGATTAACCTATCTTGGGTAAAATATGTTTAGGTTAGATAATTTTGTTATAAGAGTGGTTGATGTTGTTTGGAGATGAATGATGAAGTTTATTTTGGAAGACTATGTTATCAAATCCTTCTTGTATTTGGGTTTCAATCTTAGTTTGGTTTATTTTGAGGAATTTTAAGGATAGTTATTTATGGAATGGTCTATGATGAACTTTGGGTAGTACCATGGATCTTTGAAGATTTAAAATAAGTTTCCATTCCTATGGGATTATTTCTTTTTGAAGAGTTGTTTTATCTTACCCTTTCTATTTTTTGGATAATAGAAGAAATATATAGTTAATCTTTTGTAGATTATGTGATTCTCTAGAAGATGATTCTTGTGCTTTTGATGAGACCAAGTGTTTTTGAATTCTCATCGTTTGGATAAAAGATTAGTTTTTGTAGAGACTTATTAAAGTATCAAACTCTACTTGAAGGTAGGTATATTTCTTTATGTTTTTGTTCTATGTAGTAAATGAATTCCACAAAATTATGAGAAGGAATGTAAAACAAAAATGTTGTTGGTTTACGTTTCCTACTAGGTAATCAAAGACCATTTACACACATCATATGTTTGTGATTTTCTTGTGGTTAACTTTCTCCTAATCATGTTTTCTATCACTCTCCCTCAGAACCTGACCCTTTGTTTTTTCTTCCATATCCATGTTTTCCTACATGGAATTCTAGTATGGGTTAACTCGGGTGGCCTTTGAACTTCCTTTTCTTTCTTTTAAAGTAATAGTGTTACTAAATTTTTTTCCGATGTGGGACTTTCAATGAAATTTCAAAACCCAATTTTAAAAATTGGGAGGACGCAATTTCTTAAGGGGGGAAGATCGTAACGACCCAAAATTTTGAATAAATCTTGTTTTCTAATTTTGTGTGTTATTTTATTTTTTCATACTCAACAAAACTATTTCATTTGATAACATGAGTATAATTAAATTTAGACTATTGGGTTTTGACTATTATATGACCATTAGTTAGTATGACTGTTGAAAAATGAATGTTGCGACTTTTGTCTCTAAATACAAGTGAACTTTGATAATTAATATAGAAAGGAGATTCGATGGCCTCATCCAGTAGTCTCGGGCCAATCGAACCCATCTTACGAAAATTGGGATGGAGGTAGCACCATTGGGCTTTGCTCTGGACCAAACCCAAGCCGAAGTTCATCGTGTGAAGCTAGAACGAAATCGCCTTCGTGAAAAGTTCAAACTGAAAGAAATTACTACTCGTGCGATGTTTTCCGAGCCTCCCTTGGATTCTATCACCTTAGCACACCATACACTTAGGTCCCATGCTGGTGTGATAAGGGGATATGTAAGGAGACCGTAACTGCCTTGTGTAATCCTTTTTTTTAACTAAAAAATTTGATTTCATCTTATGATGATGTTTATGAGTTTTCAAATGTCAGGATAAATATAGTATGCCTATTTTTGATGAATTTTAGAGAAAAGATTTTTTAAAAATGTTTATGTAAACCTTAAATAATTTAAAATGTGTAATTATTTTCAAAAAATGGTCTTCTACACTTATGTTCAGTATGAAATTTAGAGTCTAATAAGATCAACTTAATTTTTGATGAATAGTAAATTATGAATAGTGATTTTATGCTTAGGATTAGTAATGTGACCAAATGGATTAGTAATCTCATTTAAAGAAAGTATTACTATAATCTAGGCACCTTGATTAAGTAATGTGATTCAAAAAAATGTTTAAATAACGGTTTCATAAATTATTATTCAAGTATTAGTTTTTTCGGGTGAATAGTGTTTTCTAATTAAAAATTAAATTAAAAATATTTAGAAAAATATTTTTATAAAATGGATTTCATTTTTGAACTCAGAGCATCGATATTATGTTAAGGTAATTTTTGGGGATTTTTCTGAGAAAAATGAATTTTCAGTGAATAGTGCATTTATTTAAAAATTAAATTAAAAATATTTAGAAAATTGTTTTTATAAAGTAGAGTTCATTTTTGAAATCAGAGCATCGATATTTGGTTAAGGTGAAATTTTGGGATTTTTCCGAGAATGTTGAATTTTTCGATGAATAGTGAAAATACAGTTTTAGGTTTTCGGTATGTTTAATGACATCATAACTGTGTCATGACGATTTCATGAGATATTTTCAGGGTTGGATGACCAAAGGTGATGCATTATTGTATGGGGGAACCCATGTGGCCCATACCATGGGCAAATACCATGGGAAAGCCCATGGTTTTGCCAAAACCACCAATGAGGTGTCCCTTGGACATTAATGCCTTGTCCCCTCACTTTCCCTATAAATACCAAGCCATCCTCTCATCTATTCGACTCCCAACTCTCCCCCAATGAAGCTATAGTCTCATTACATCCCAAGGAGTCCTTCCAAGGTTCCCTCAAGCCCTCAAGGTCCCAAACTTTGAGTTTTAAGAGTTACGTTTTAAGGTAAGGGATCCGACCACTCTCTTTCTTTTCAAGTAATCTCTTTTGTGTCATTTCTTTTATGCTCCATGTTCTTATGTTGGAGTATGTTATTTTATATTCATCTTACTGAACTTTTTATGTTCATATGATGAGATACCCCCTCTTGCTCTCATCAATTCATTTTTGTTGTTGTTTAAGTGACGCCGTTAGGCTGCCGAATGTTTATGGGATTCGTTCACCTTTCTCATTTTTGAAAGATCTACTTTCATGTCAAGTATTTCAAGTTCCTTTTTTATTATGTTGGGGTATGATCTCTATATCTATCATACTTATCTTTTATGTTCATATTATTAGATACCCTATATGATCTCATCAATTCATTTTTGTTGAATTTTAAGTGATGCCATTAGGCTGCCGAATTTTTAAGGGATTCTTTCACCTTTCTCATTTTTTCAATGTTCTACTATCATGTCAAGTCTTTCAAGATACTTTTTTATTATGTTGGGGTATTATCTCTATATCTATCAAACTTATCATTTATGTTCATATAATGAGTGACCCTATTTGATCTCATCAATTCATTTTTTAAGTTACGCCGTTAGGGTGTCGAATTTTATTATGAGAAATCTTATTTTTGTCTTCCTTTCATGTTCTTCATTTCATATGGTATATCTTTCAAATTTCATTACAATGTTCTTAAATCCCTTATATTCTGTCCCCCTACTGTTTTATGAATCATTTATGAGTGGGAGACCCATGTCCCCTCTCTTTTCAATGTTTTCTAAAACTCATAACATAGCCGTTACGCTGCAGAATTTCCGTCTCAAAATGTCTCTCTCTTATTCTCAAATTAATATATTTTATTAAGTGACTACTCAAAGCTATTTATTATAAATGAGTATTCAAATATATACCAAAATGATCTATTTTAAATTCTAGGATTTACATACATGAGACCCACTTTCCCTTTTTTTGGGTTTAAAGTGACATAAAGATCATGTCTTTAAAACAGTTTTTAAAACATTATAATTTTGAAATGAAACCCATTTCTTTTATGCTATATGGGTTTTTTATGAAATGATTGATGATGATATTTGTGGCTCAAATTATAATAAAGACATGTTAAGTGTGCGCCCTGATAGCGCTCCAATGCATTGGGTAAAGAATTAATCTCTAGAGATGACCTTCTAGACTGATACCTTGGTGAATAGCCTTGGTAATTTTTAATGACACCTTGGGGATGGACCTTGGATTGTCAATATTAAATGTTGTATCCCCATATTCAAGTTATGAAAAATATTATTTTTTTATGATATGCCTCACGATTTCTTTATCATGCCTTAAAGTTCTTTTTCATGACATTATTGATGTATCCCAAGTTCACATGTTAAATGTTTCCCCTTGTTTCCCTTACTGGGCCTTCTGCTCACCCTTTCTTTTGATGTATGTCCCCACGTAATGAGATGATGTAATGAACCTAGGATGAACATGAGGAGAATCCTTTCAAGTTTTTAAGAAGAATTTTTTATGTTTTCATGTTTTAAGTTCCTGGTTTCCAAGACACTAAACCTTAAAGATCCTCGGTTTTGTAAAATCTAATGAAAAGTTATGTTGTAAAAAAGAGGGATACTATATATATGGTAATGAAAGAGCCAAAAAATACTAAAATTCATATATAAGGGGAATTTTTTCTTTCTCAATATCAGATAATATTTCAACTCAAGAAATGATCTTTGGTTTTGGTTGGATTCTCTAGAACCATCAAATTCTAAATTGGACTTTCTGAACCTATGATGAGGGGGAATAAAACATATGTGGATCATGCATGTCCATATTTTACATTGTTTAATACATATAGATTTTTTACATTTATTGTGTCTTGTGAATGAAAATTCACATTTTATACACCAACCTGATAAATTTTCATAAGTCAGGTAGACATTGATTTTATATAATAAAATAGAATAATGTTCAAACAGTTAATTGAATTAAAATTCCTAATTTATCACACCATAACCCAAAAAATAATTCAAATCATCAATAAATGGATGAAGATAAACATCAATATTATCCCCCATACATCTAGGCCCATAAATTCTTATTATATTTTATTGACCATTAAAGTGAATTCCATGCACTCCAGGAATAATCCAACATAGTCCATGGTTTCTCAGGATTAACATTAACATTCCCATTCCAGCATGAACTAAAACCATGGGTTTAACATTTATAAAAAATTATAACCATTATATAATTATAGATACTCTAGGAAAACATCATAATCTACCATTAAGATATGTAACCAAACACATTCATCTACTTCAAGCAACAGGTAATGGAATGTAGGTAAAAAAAGAAACCCAATCATCCAGCCATTATATAGATTCATTAACAAGAAATCATACTGTATTTTTTTACACCACCAATTAAGAATAACTTCAACCCATTCCATAAAATCTTGTGTCATCGTTGATACCCTCATGCATATCACCATCCATCATACCATGATGGGCGTCGACCATTTCCACAAACTCTGGCCTCCATACTGATATCTCATCATCCCTCCTGGTCTCAAATACAATTAGATAAAAGGGTCATATCTAGATCACATAGAAGGTATTAAGAAACAAATATAGTCATGAAAGAAACCTGGCCCAAAAATAAGGCATCTAACCTTCACAAGCGAATGGGCTCTAATAACCCCAACACAAGCCATTAAGCCTTTACTTGAAAATGGAAAACCATGGCCCCAAAACTTTATCTTTATTAAAAAATTAGTGCTTATTCCATATTTAATTAACAAATTCAATTATCATAGTTTCAAATTATGGGAAGCCTATGGAATTAGCTATAACCACTATTATGTGGTAATGCTGAAATACAATATTTCTAAAAAAATATTCTGAGTATCAGTAAATAAAAAATATTATATAGTTCAATATATAAAACATATTAATAATTTTTATTACAATGGAAACACAACCAAAAATAGTGATGATGTGGGAATATAAAAACAACAACAATTTCATAAGAATAAATGAGAACAAAAAAAGGCCACATTAGGATTTATGTGGTTTAGTCCCTATGGGACATACTACATGGAAGAACACCACCCACACATGAACATTTATTTTATGCTCAAAAGAAAATTAAATTACAGTTTATAGAGGAAAATAATATTGGCAAATTAAATGCACATAATCAATAAAATAGAAACTGTTCACTAGAAGGAGCATCAGAAAATAAATCAGATTTAAAAAATACTTACAACCTGTAAAAAAAATTTCAAGTCGAGATCACTTAGATATCCAAGAAAATAAATTCCACTAATTAATTGGATTTCACCATTGGATGATAATTATAGGTATCTGTATTTGAGAAATGGTCACATGTCAACAAATGGGATGAACCTCAAGAAGCTCCCCCATGAGCCACACACTAACAACGTGTAGGGGGGTCGACAGGCCATCAAATGATTCCACTGATGAGGATGATATCAACACCACTAGTGATATTGTACCCAAGGAAGATGAATCTCAACACTAAATGAGAGAAAAAGTAGACTGAAGAAATAATGGGAAGAAAAAACCACCAGTGGTAAGAGGTCATTAATTTAGGGAACATGAATCTTTACATACCAGATGAACTCGACCACCTAGGAAGATGATTTTTAGATATGTTTTGTATATTGAATGAAGGTGTCATAGGGGTGATGAAACCCGATGCTAGAACCATCACCAGAGAACTTCATATACAAGATAGAATGCCATGAATCAAATATTGAACTGCCCACCCAGTGGAACATGGAATGTATCAAATCATTCGATGGACTGGATAGATCTGGTGGAAACATCCATTGATGGCTATAAATAATGTAAAGTGTTATATAGAGGATAGACAAGGTGGCATGACAAATAAAGTTTGACAAACAATTGAGTAGACCATTTAAATTAGCTCATATGTTAAAACAAAACCAAATTATAATAGATATTAAAATGAGTAAATATTTAATAATAAATTTTATGTATTGAAAAAAATTTAAATGGAATAAAAATTTAAATGGTTTAATTTAAATTTTCAATATAAAAACAAAGAATACCCAAATTAAAAAATCTCCACCAAATTTAAATGGAAATTGGTGATGCTATGAACCTAAATGTTATTCATGTGGAACCAAGTTCAAGATATCTAATAAATTATTGAACATAGATAAAGTTTCATCCTTAACAAAATTATCGGCTGGATTTTCATCTTTGGGTATCTTATTGAAACACAATTCTCCACATTCAGTAACATCTCTACTAAAATGAAGCCTAATATATATGTTCTTTGACCAACCAAGGCATACTAAATATTTTGAAAAATAAAGGTTATATTGAGAATCACATTGTATAGTAATAACAAAATTACTTATACAATGTTCATAAATCAACCCATAATCCCTACGGATTCATTGGATTATTTTTTATATAATATTTATTCAATTGTAGAGGTCAAAAGGGTCACTAACTATTTCATATTACACTTCCTTGATATATGTCCTCCAAATGCAATACTGAAATTAACAGTCAGTTATTTCCTAGTATAAACATTTCAAGCATAGTTAGAATCCACATAACCGACCACTAATTCAGAAGAATTTATATTCATACAATATCAAATTGAAAGAGGTGAATTGAATTTTTTTACCTCAACAACAATTTAAGTGAAATCCATTGTGAATTTCCTGGGTTCTCGATAAACCTGTTCAATGTAAAGATATAAAATGAAATATTTTTGTCAAGTACAAATCATGGCATACAAAATAATTCCAAAAACATTAGTGTATGGGATTATACTCATATATTCAATATCAGAAGCTCTGAAAGGTGAATGCGATAAATAAAATTTGAAATGATGATCTAAATGAACACTAACGGCCATCAAAGCATCAAAAATACCTATTAAGAACATTATGATATAGTAACATTGAGATACATAAAGAATCTTATTCTACATAACCCTAAATATTTATATGCTCAAAAGTTTCATAAAACTACATATATATTTAATTTAAAAAACTGAATTTAATTACATTTTAACATGAGAGAATAACTTCATAAAACAACATATGAGTAACATGTCATCAATATAAATAAATAAATAAAACATGAATTTTATAATAGATTCAAAATATACAGATGCACTAATCTCACTCCAGCTAAATACATTTTCTAACATGAATGGACCAAACATCTTATACCATTTCCTTAATGCATATTTTAATACATATACATATTTATTATGAAAACAAACATGGTTATCATTACATTCATGTTCAAAACTAGTAGGAAACTTCATGTATAACTTTTCAATAAAATAACAATGAAGGAAGGAAATTTTGACATCTAGTTGTTTTATACAAAAATCTAAATGGGTAGTAAAAGAAATAATAATTATTATAGAAGACTTTTTCTCTACATGATAAATTTTGGTAGAGTAATCAATTTCCTCCCTTTGAATGAATACTTGGGATACAATTCTTGATTTAAACTTATTTTTATTTCCTACAGTATTTTATTTTTCTTATATATATATATATATTTATCATTTTAAAACCAATCACCTTGGTAGTAGTTGTTTTATTGAATATGGACCATATATGTTTCTCTATTGGGGATTTAATCTCATATTCCATATCTGAAATCCAATGAATAGATTTTCTATCATTGATAGCTTGACTGTATCTTTGGGGATCCTCTCCACCAAGATCTGGTGCCAAATTTTAGGCAAGGTAACCATATCAGCCTGAATGTACCTAGGAGGAGGTATAATGACCCTCCTCTATGTACTCATATTGAGATAATAACCCAAAAGGTCACTAGGAACTCCATCTTCAAAAGTATAATCAGAATCAAGACATGATTATGGATTAGGCTAAGAAAGGGGAACATGAGAGGCTGAAGGAGTCTAAACATGAGACTCACTAACACAGGGAGGATCATCCTCAAGATCCCTACTCTAAGAAGGATCAACACTATCATTAGTGATATAATATAATCAAGCAATAATATAATATTGAATCACCACATCTTGACTATGAATAAACTTTTTAAATCCATTTTTATATATCTAAAGATTATACCCCTTAACCCCCTCATGATACCTTATGAAAATTAACGTGGAATCTCTCAGCTCATGTTTTTCAACCTTAACATGAGTGTAGGTTGTGCATCAAAAAACCCAAAGGTGTTCATAGGATGGGTTGATTTATTCATAATTCAATATGAGTCTTAAATATATTGGAATATAAGGTACACCTATTTCTTAAGTAAACTTCTATAATGACAACTTATGTCCAAAAGAATTTGGGAAATCCTGATCTTGCATGCATGCGATGAACCCACTCAAGAATGGTATGATTCAGATGCTCAACAAGACCATTATTCTAAGGAGTATGAATCTCGGTTCAGTGATGTAAAATTCCATATATTTCAAAATACCTAATAATGTCAGTAGATTGGTATTCAAGACCATTATTGGTCCTCAAAGGCATTAAATTTTTCACAAATTGATTTTCTATAGAGGCTTTCCAATTTTTTACACCTTAAGGACATCAGATTTATTTATAAAAATATAAACACAAACATTCGATGAAAATTAATATATGAAGGTGATAATGTAAGAACCTCCACCATAAGAGGTAGTCCTATATGGTCCCCAAAAATCAGAGTGAACATACTCAAGTGGGTGACCATCAATAAAGTTGGAGCTATGAAAACTGACTCTTGTTGACATACCCATTACATAGTCTTCACAAAAGGGTAAATAACTTTTTCTAACTTGAGTGAGGAGCCCTTTATTTCTTAATTTCACTAGTCCTTTGCCTCTCACATGTCCCGACACCTATTGAAAATCATAATGTTTTCATTGATAGTAAAATTAGTGTTTCGCAAATTATTGATGCCTATTATTCCATCCAATATATATATATATATAATACATTCTAAAATGAGTATTAATGAACTGTATGATCATAATATGAGATTATAATACAACCAAAATAGTATTTAAATGTGAAACCACTCTATTCAATGATACCTAGTGAGATTAGATTCCAGTGTAAATATGGAATCCATCTCACATCCAATAAGGTGAAACAAGAATGATATGAGAGCTCTAGCATAACATAACCACTACCCATGATGCAATAACTCTGGTTGTTTCTAATAACTACATCTAATTCATCTCCCTCAGTCAAAAAAGATAATAAACACCTATCCAGACACATATGGAATGAACATCCTATGTCTAAGACCTACTCAACATCAAGGGTATCTTGGAAAAAACACAACACCTTAACACTTTTATAGCCTTAGTTGGAAAACAGAGAATGATCCCTAGACTCCTTAGAAGATTCCACATATTTATAATCTGTTATTTTTGGTCTAATATGACTAGGTTTCCCAGAGTGGTAGAAGTTTACCTCCATCATCTTGGGTTTAGACTGATGTTCAAGTGATTGGGTATGATTCTTACTTCCCTTCCTATGTTTACCTTTATTTCCCCCCTAAAACTCCAAATGACCCCTCACATTCATACCCTCATCTTGAGGTTTAACCATAACCTTTCTACACAACTCATGTGAATGCAATAAAGACTTGACATCCACTAAAGTTAGGGAATATCTACCATAAATCATAGCATCCATAAAATGTAAATATAACTATCTAAATAAATAAAATGTAGTAAGTATTTTTCCTGATCTTCGACATTTAAATTTTTATTGGCGAGCTCGAACAACATTTTATAAAACTCATCAAGGTGTGTCTTGATGGTGGTTCCATGATGTATCTTGAAGGCATATAATATTTTATTCTCATGTAGAAGGCCAATAAATGATATTTTCATGTATAGTTATTGAAGTTTAGACCATATACTAGCTACGAAGGTCTCATAAGAAACCACTTATGGGACATTATCCCTTAAAAACAATGTTATAGTGATATGTGCTTTCATTAAAACACCCTGAGGGACATCTGAATATCATGTGACTATTTGAACATTCGTGGAATGATATACATGGGTTTCATAGGTATGAAAATGGAATATTTCATCCCTTTTTGGACTAACAAGGATGAAACTTTTCATCTCCACAAATTAAAATCATTTCAACCATCAAATATTTCAACTTCATATTTCACAAATTCCATTGTTAGTTTCTATGGCTTTGATACCACTTTATTGTTGGGTGATAGTGGAATGAAAACCCCCAAATAAATAATTCCAAGGACCACAAGAAAAATTTGGTTTAATTCAATATACAAAATTGAAAAATGAATTTGATTACAATATAAACACACCCAAATGGAGGGATAATGAGGGAATCGAAAAAGAACAACAATTGTAGAAGAAGAAACAAGAATAGAAAACAACAGAAACAATGCGATTTATGTTCTTTGGTCCCATTGGCACCTACATCATGGAATGAAAAACACCCACATGTTCACATTTATTAGATTCTCAAAACAAAAATAGAGTAATGTGTACATAGTAAAAGTAGATATCCAAATGAAATGCACAGAAGTGATAAAATATAAACTGTACACTAGAATTAGAAACATAAAGTAATTGGGTTTAAGAAATACATAAAACATCAAAAAATTGACTAGGTATCCTGATCACTTCAGGATTTAAGAACACTGATCTTATTTCTTCCTTTTGTCTCGCCATAATTTGATCACATCGGGTCTCTAGATTCAAGCAATGGTCACATGTCTTCAACCGGGAAGGACCCATATAGGCTCCACTGTGAGCTATGAACCAGAAGTATGTTGGTGGGGTCAGTGGGACACCAAACGAGTTCTATAATGAGGATTATAGAAACACCAAATCTGAGATTGAATATGATGAAGATGATTCTTAACACCAAGCAAGAGAAAAAGTAGACCGAACCATTTGTGGAAATAAATCAACCCACCATCAGCGAGAGGGCATAAATTTTAATAATTCGGATCACTTCATTATAGATAAACTCCCTCCTAAGAAGATTATTTTCATATCTGTTTTTTATATTGAATTCCAGCACTATAGGAGTGGTGATACCCCCGACATAAACCTTGGTCATCTAACTATATATCCAAGGGGAGGCTAACACGAATCCAACATCAAACTTCCAACCCGACAACACATGGAACATATCAAATAATTGTATGGCCATGATAGATTAGATGGAAACATCCATCGACCATAAAATAATGAAGATAATATTTATACAACAGATAGAAAAGTTGGCATCCCAAATCGAGAGGGATAAACAATTGAGAATGCCACATAAATTAACACATGTGTTAAAATGAAACAAAAATAATTGAGATATTAATAGGAAAAAATATTTATTAGTAAATTGCATGTATTTAAAAATTTTAAATGGTAGAATAATTTAAATGGGTTAATTTCAATATAAAATATCAAAACAAAGAATACCCAAATTAACAACAAGCTATTAAATTATTTAAACAGGATATATGACATAAGCTTCTAATTTCGACAAACTTAAGGAAGAAAAAACTCATTAATCGTGCCTTCTATTATCATAAATAAGAGTTTAAGTATTATTTTATTAATAAAATTCCTTTAAAACATGGAATAACATATTCTTTTTAACATGCATACTTGCATCAATTCTATTTCCATCAATTTATTGGAAACACATGATTTGTTATAGATGTCTCCACATTAATTATTTATCCAACCAAAAAAAAATTATAAACATTTTGTTCTTTATCGAAATTATTCGATTTTAACATGATAAAACCTGAATAACAACATGATATACATATAATAATATAGATAGAACACTATATGGAAACATAGTAAGTGAACCATTATCACGGTGCAAGGAAAACACACATGATTGCTAAAAATAAGCCAATTATATTATTTAATATAGTTAAATATTTATGAAATAAATTACACCACTATAAAAATGGATAAAAAATGGGAAATTTATAATATCATGTAAATATATAGAAGAATAAATGGATCCACTTCCTCAAATGTTTAACATTATTTTTCACAATAATTAATCAACGTTGTGGATTTATGATCACCTCTAGCATGAGGAAACTACAATCTATCAAGATTGTATTTCTATGAACACATTCATAAACAAAACATAAAACTATATTGGAATTATAGAGATCATATTATATAACTTGGAATGATGTAATAGGAGGAAACAAGATCAAACAAAGAGAATCTTCTAAAAAGAGGAAGATACTACCTGAGATCACCATAGATTGAACTCAAAAATTCCAGATCCATCCCTATCAAAATGGGGTTTCAAAGCCTTCAAAAAGAACCCATTGGATCCTAGGGTTCAAGAGGAAAGAGTATGAGAAAATATAATCTTCTTGCCTTAGGGGTATTTATAGGAAATGTTTTTTTTGGATTACCAGGACATAGCTCCTAAGATCACATAGTAGGCCACCTAGACCACTGTATAGTGGGAGTAGACCATATCATGATCTGTAGTATAACTCAGGTATGGGATCCCCTGTTGGATCCATGGTAGATATACAATTTATCTTACGGAGAGACTATGGCGCAACCTAAAACCCACATTATAGCCACCTTTGATTTGGTAGTGGCCTCAAACCCCACTATGATGCAACCACCTCACTCTATGTTGCAATGCTCAACACCGGGGTTGGGATTATCATGTATCCAACTTCAATGACATAGCCAAAACTAAATAGGAATTAGCCCCAATTTTCCTCCTTTGAGCCACCCTACACTACAGTCGAGATACCACACCATAGAAGACTATATTACAACACAACCCATGGATCCACACTTCAACTTGGCCTCAAATGGTATTGGCACCCATCTTTTTTCTTCATTTATTTTCCAGACCTCTTGAAACCTCCTCAAGGTGCCTCAATGAACCAAAACAAGGAAAGGGAAGGGCCACTAAGGTTCACACTTGAACGCATTTTATGTACAAAAAAGGTATAATAATTAAAACATGTTTTGTGTAAAATGAGTTTTTAGGATTTTAGATCACATAATATATTTAAAATTTTTATAGTACAAATTTTTAAAAAATATTATATTATATACATCACTCTTCTAGAATAATTCGAGATATCTACCCTCAATAATTGATAACAGATGAAAAAATATGTGTTAAAATTTATCAATATATTATAAAATCTTCTAATGACTCTCTATATCACATAATAGTTATCATAATTTCAATAACCGTGTTAAACAAATTTTCAATTTATGAATCAAAAAAATTACAAAAACATGTAACTATTATATCTATATATAATGATGTTCCCATTTACATTGAAACTATGTTTCTAAAAATTCTAATTTATTCTTATATTTATCATAGTGGGTTTTAACAAATTATCTTAGTGACCTCTTTACAACATAGATACACTGGTATAAAACACCATCCTACTATCCATCCTAATAATATGTATTTCAATAAGATTCAAAATAACACCATTATCTAGTGAAAAAAAGGCTATTTCTATAGAATATAAAATATAGAATCCAAATAATAATAAATAAGGAATTCAATTTAGTGTCTACAACTAGAATGAAAATGTTTTTAAGTTATATTGTGTTGAATATTTTTCTTATATGATAATATAATAACAAACCAAGGTTATACTAGGGAGAAAAATACTTGTAGTTAATGTATTTTAAAACTCTTATTCTAAGCCAGTGTGTTGAAATGTATGTTTTTATAAGTTTATCTTCCAAGATAGAAGATCTAAATTTATAGAAAAAATAATTTTAGGGATCAAGATTACTTGAATGTCTTTATCAGAAAGTAGAAGAATAAGAATAATAAGAGACATATAGTATTCTTCTCGTTATCTTAATAGGCCAGATAATCAAACTAGAAAAATAATATTGATATTTATGGAATAAATAAGAATAACCCTAGAAATGTTTTAGAAACATTATAATAGATTTATATTTTCCATATTGAGCAATCAGACTTTGGAATCAAATTAGGAAATTGGACAGAGTATCATTACAATGTCCAAGAAGATCTTACCATCTTTGAATAATGTGAAGAGTTTCTTTGAAAGATCATATTTTTTAAATTTTATCAAGAATCACCATAACATGATTGTTACAAAATTTTTATTACACCACCTCATGCTACTTGAAGCACAGACAACATTGTATTGAACAAAGTGTTACACTAGTGTAAGGGCCTATCCTAATCATTTTATTCCAACCAAAAGGATTTTTTTTCTACTGGACAGTGTGGTATCAGGTTATTTTCATTTCATACCCAGGACTATCTACTCTTGTTGATTAGTGAACCCAATAAATTATTATGTCCATGTGTTTATGTGTTTGATTTGTTTTCAGCAGATAAAAAAATATTTAACTATAGGAGAAGGTTATTTCTTAAGAAAGTAAATACAAAATAAAATGATATAACTGATTCACCCCACCCCCTCTTAGTGATACATAAATCCTATTAGGGTAATCTCAATAGGTTCCAACTATAAAAACCTAAATAATCAGCTATAAAAAGCTATTACAATACTTAAAAATTCTCTCTAGCATAAGATTCTTATTTCAAAAAACATAAGGAAGAACAAAACCAATTAATCATGACTTTTTAACATGTAAAATAATTCCATATTAATGTTGGATATCAAATTCCATTAACAAATGGAATAACACATTCAAATAAACATGCATACTTTCATCAATTTTATTACCATCAAATTTTGGTAAACACAAGATTTGTTAAACATGCCTCCTCTTTGATTATTTATCTATCCAAAAAAAATTATTGGATTTATCATAATTATACAAATTCATAAATTTAAACATGATAAACTAGTCATAGAAAAATTCTATAAATATTATACTATTAACAGCACAGTATTTAGAAAAACAATAAGGAGCCCGTTATCATGGTAGAAAGCAACAACATGTGATCGCTAAAAAAACACAAATTCTATTATTCAATCCCAATTATTATTTGTTACATTAATTAAAATTACAATTAAAGGGATAAAACATGGTCAATTTATGATTTCAGATAAATAAATAGGAGAAGAAATTAATCCCCTACCTAAAAGGTTGAATATTCTTTTCACAAGAATGAATCAATTTCACATATCTCTGATCAACTCTTCCATGAACAAAATATGATCTCCCAAGGATTTTGATACATAAACACATTGATAACCTACAAAAACCCAATTAGAATACTATAAAATGGAAGGACTAGGAGGAAGCGAGATCAAGTAGAGAGAAATCTCTAGAGTAGAGGATGATCCTAAATGAGGTCCCCACAGATTAAACTCCAGAATTCAAGATTGGTCCCTATCTAAGGGGGCATCAAGGACATCAAAAAGTACCCTTGGGTGCCTAGAGTTCAAGAGAAATATATGAGAACAAATTGGGTCTAGGGGAATTGTGGATATTTATAGGCAGAAAAGTTTTTATAGGACCACAACACATCACCTGATACCAGGTAGTAGTCCACCAATACCACTACATTGTAAAAAGAGATGACATAGAAACCCCTAGTAAAACCCAAATATGGGATCCAATATTGGATCCATGATACATATCCTATTTATATTGGTAGAGGGACTATGAACTAGCCCACTACCCATGTAGTATCCACCCCTGATTTGGTTGTATCCTCAAAAACCACTACGGTGTAGCCAACTAGCTCAATGCCTCTACACTCGACACTGAGGATGGGCCTACACTACATCCAACCACCATGGAAAAGTTTGGCCTAAAAAGATAGTATCCCTAATTTTCCTCCTTAAAACCTCCCCATTCCCCAATTTGGATACCACACCATAAAAGCCTATCTTATAGAACATCTCATGGCTACACAATGCAACCTAGCCACAAATGGAAGTGGAAGCCATGTTTTGGTCATTTACCCCCCAAACTCACTAAAACATCCTTCAAGTGACTCCAACACTCAAAACCCATAATTGGAAGGATCACTGAGTTTCAATCCCTAACATTGGTATGTAAAAAAACATTAAAAATTACACAACAATGATGTAATTTTTTAGATTTTCACATCAAATACTATGTTTGAATAATTTAAAAGTAGAAATTTTTTTAAAAAATATTTTATAAAAATCACTCTAAAGCAAATAAATGATATCTAGATTCAATAACTGATAACATAGACTCAAATATGCATGAAAAATTATGAATATAATATAAGATCTTCTAGTGACTCACCATATCACCTTATAGTTATCCCAATTTCAATGACCATGTTAAAAAAATTTTTAGTTGATTAATCAAAATATTATAAAAACCTGAAACTATTGTCTCTATATATAATGATGTTACCATTTACATTAAATCTAAATTTCTAAATATTTTATTTTATCCTTATATTTCTCATAATTTTTTTTAATCGAATTATCATAATGATCTCTTTATTATATAGGTATGCTGGTACAAAATTTCTTCCAACTATAAATCCTAATAATTTTTTTTCAATGAGATCCATAATAACACAATTTTATAGTGAAGAAAAGGTTATTTAAGTAGAATATACAACTTAGAATCCAAATAATAAAAAATAAATAATTCAACTTAGTGTCTACTATGGGATTTTTTTAAGTTGTTTATTGTTGAATATTTTTTTATATGATAGTATAATAACTAACCAAGGTAAAACTAAAGAGAAATATCCTTGTAGTTAATGTATTTTTATACTCCTATTGAATGTGAGTGTGTTAAAATATATATTTTGTTAAAATATTTAACAGAAATATAATATTATATGGATACACTTAACCAATATGTTAAATAAATTATTCTAGATGTATATAAAAAATGCATTATTAGGATTCTAAAATAACTTTATATAATTATAAAATTTTCAACTCAATATAATTAAATAATAGAATAAATTAAGACAATTAAGGATCCTTAATAAATATATCATGATTTTTTAATCAAAGACCATAATTGATGAATGAACATAAGGTGAAAGAGAGGGAAATAAAATATTTTTCTAGAATCTATGGGTGACATTATGGAATAAAAAAAAGATATTTCTTTCAATTAATGAACAATAAATATTGAAAATAGGGATTAAATAATGAATCTGGAGACTAACGAGGGGGGGGGGGGATTTGGAGGAAATGGTGACAGTGATGATGGTGGGATCAGCATAAATCAATTTCAATGGAAGGTGGGATCTGTGATGTATGTAATTCTTGATTGGCGATGGGATCCAGCTCAACTGTGGAAGACTTGGTGGTGGGTATGGGTTGAGGGAGTTAGGTGAGGTGCACAGTTTGGGTAGGGAGGGCACAAGCAGGGTGGGGGTGATAGGTATGATTTTTGTTTTCAGTTCAATGACTGACAATGATGGTCGTCTTTGTCAAGGGCTGAAAAAGATCAACTCTTTAGAAGTGAATTAAGTGGGATAAGATCTAATTAATGAGAATAAATTTATTTAAAAGGGTAAAAATCATATTTATAAGATTGATAAAGATTTATTTTATTGAAAAAAATCCAAATGATGAGATCATTGCACCCATGATTAGGTTTTAAAATTGGATTTTTTAAAATGATTGTATTTTGGATATATTTCTGTCCACAAAGAGGGTGAAATAAAAGACATGGTCATGTGAATATGTTACATGTGATGAAAATTAATTTTTTTATAAATAACCTGAAGCTCATTGAATTTTTCTTGAGTGGTTTCAATAGCTAAAACTCACCAATAATTTCATTCAAATAAGATTATAGATATAGGTGAAATTTTTAAGATATATATGGGTGAATATTTTAATGATTATAGAACCCCAATAATTCCATACAAATAATATAGTAGATACAAGTGAATAGGGTTGGCATGAGGGAGAGACACATGAGCCTCGGGGATTGGGAAACAACTGACATGGGGGAAACTGGTAGCCCTCTTCCTCTCTCCAATTTCCTCTTCAACCCTAGAAGCAGTAGTTGTTTCCACCCACTTCGCATCCATTTTTCCATTTATGAACTCATTGCATTTCAATTTTCATCAGCGAATCTGATTTGTCTCTACTGTGTAGGGTGATTTGGTTGTATCACCTGTTTGGCATCCTACCAGTGATTCCTTGTGCTTCAGTGTCTTTGGATTGATTTTTGTAGGGACCATGGCTACCCAAAATGCATGACTCCCCTACTCTAGGATGTTATCTTTTACTACAAGAATTCAATTCTATGTTATGAAATCTTATGGTGGTGAAAGTGCCTTGTGAAATAATGGGATGGGTACACTTATTCGTATCCCTATTACCTCACCCACCGAAATCCCTACATCGTTCCGCTATCTACACCACTCTTTTATAGGACACAAAACCAAGCCTAAACCTGACCCATACTCATATAATTCTTATTTTCCAATGTATATCCCTCCCTCCAAAAGCTAAACATATGCCCTATATTCCTTGAACTCAGTAATGCCATATTCTTTAGGTGGAGGTCAGTCTTTAGAGAACACATATTTTTTTTAATTTTAATGAAAGATCATCTAAAAAAATTAATTAATTTTAACTCATTCTTATTAAAAATGATATTTCAAATTTATATAATTAATAGCTTTGAACTTCTCCACTCTGATCTAAAAATGAAATTAGTTCATGGAAAAGGATGGTTCAAGGATCTTGAGTTACCCTTTGATTTGATTAATTGCCTCATCAATGTTCAATTTCATTTATAATAAATCATATTTTTCTAGGTTAAATTCAATTAAATTCTTAAAAAATTCTTTTTTCCCTTATTTTATGTATCTTACATATCGAGTCAATAGAAATTCTTATTGTGCATGTTGGAGGTCTTTTGGTTGAGATTTCTTCTGATAATGATATATGTTCCATTTTTAATTTTATATAATTGAAGGGGATTTTTTAAATTGAAAATCCTCTAAATTATCCACCATGATATATATCTATATAACAATATAAAAAATTCCAAAAATAATTAATTTATAAATAATTAATTATATCAATTGTTTATAATTTATAAAGTTCCTTGTGATCTATGGGTGGTGGGGAGGTGACCCGATGTGATAGTAAAACAATGAGTTGATATATTTTATTTCATATAATTTTTTGTGTTATTTATTTATATGATTATGTTCACACAATCTCACCTATTTCATTATAAAAAATACTTGGGTAAAACATCTATAATGTTACCATTTTTTTAAAATATCCCATGTGTGGGAGCTGACTGCCCCAATCACTACCAACAATCATACGTACCCAAAGCACAAAATCATCTGAAAATCATACCACAAACTCAAGTAATTTTATAAAATATGTATTTATTTCACCCCTGTTCCATATCACCTATGGTTAGGCCTCTCCTCCTTCCCCTCATGGAAGTATATCTACAACAATTTGTGACACCTTCTAGGTCAAGCTATATGATAAGTCACATATTTTTTAGGGTTGAATCTATTGACAAATCCTTCACTGAGTCCCAAATAAAAACCCTATTTACACCCCATCATTCAGTTTAAAACGTCACTTATTCTTTAGACCCATAAAATCTACCCCAAAACAAAAAAGTCATGATTAATTCAAAAAATGAGAAATCCAAGTTCAAACTCATCCAAATAACCAACATATAATGAAATCAAAATCCCCAACCCATATGAAACCAGACGTGACATAATCAAAAATTTACCAAACAAGAGGCAACATACTCGAGTACCATTAGTTAACAATATTCCCTTTAGCAACATTGATCATTTATTCCATTAGATCACTTAATCCTTTTCCATCACTTAATCTATGGGTTAGTAATTTACATCATTTACACTCTAGCCTAATCAAAGCAATTATCAAAAATACTAGAAAAAGTAAATTTATCTCACTATAGATAAAAATTTCATAATAGATACATCCCACTCACCTTGGATCCTCAGTATATGTAGTATCATCAAAAGAAACCATTAGGGGATTGGAGCCTTAGTTCGACTCCCAAACTAGTGAATTCTTGGGATGGGGTTTGAATCCTCTGTCCAACCCAACCTATGGGAGGAGCCTCAGTCCAATATCTCACATACCACTAATCCATGTGCACATTTTTATTCATCCAATTACCTCATATCCACAATTATAGACCATGCATAATCAACACACATTAAATTTACAATTCACATTATATTTAACACATAAATAATCATTGGGCCTTAACCCATTAACATATTTACCACACACCTTAGATATCCAATTTTACCCAATTCCCTTTCAAATATCAAACAATTTAACTTATTTTAAAATTTCCCTATATTCATCGACTTTACATAATTCATCATCTCAAATTTATTATCCCATTCATGAATTTCAATTTCAATATCACAAGTCAGTATGCACATTCAACTAATTCCATTTAACCCTATTTACATTGGGCCAAAAACACCCTGATGCCATTATCAAAGTCTTTGAACAACTATCAATAATTCATTTTCCAACTCAACTAACATATCAACATGTTAAACATGGTATCAATTTTATCAAAATTCAATTCTAAAAAAAATTACAATTTTCTATGTTCAACAATATTGACACACCTAATGGAAGGCCCTAAATCAGTCTTATCAACCTAAATGCATCTGACAGGGATCATGATGGGTTTAATTCACAATTTAGCCTAACATTTTTCCAAATACATTCAAAGGAATCTAATGAAAACCTATAGATAACCACTAACACAACCACACATGGGGAAATCATCTTTATGACCATAGAATATAACTTTTAGACAACCTACCTCGAAACTAGAGGTGAACACAGGCTTAACTATATCCTTGGATTAGGATTCAAGAAACCTTTGAAGCACCGACCAATGATCCCATTTAAAAAAGAGTGTTTTTGGGATTCATAAAAATAAGAATGAAACTGTAATCCCTAATCCATAAATGAAAAGAAAGTGAAGCATAAGACTTACCTGTAGCTTTGATCCACAACCAATAATGCTCCAAATGGATGCATCAGCCTCAAACTCAACATTCTAAACATAAACACATGAGTTGGATTAGGCCGATACTATTGGAGCTTTGACATATGATAAAAAACCATTCATTCCATTATACTGTTGTGGAAGACCCTATCGGTATACCACTAGCCTAATCCTCTCCATAATCTCATATGTCCTAATATACCTGGGTGCCAACCTTCTCTGTTTCTATATCTGATGGTCACCCAACCTTGGAGACACCCAATGAAACACATGATCACCAAACATAAAATCAAGAGGTCTATGAAACCAATCCACACATGACTTGTACTTAATCTGAGCCATTTCCATGTGTTTCTGAATCAACTAAACATATTCTGGCATATTCTGCATGAGAATCGGCCCTAACAAATCAGATTATCCTACCTCTATCCAACAGAATGAGGATCTCCACATTCTACAATAGATCACCTCCTATAATTCCATCTGAATCATCACCTGATAACTATTTTTATAGGTCAATTCAATATGTTCTAAGTACTTATCCATTGATCAACCAAAATCCAGGACACGTTCTCTCATCATATCCTCTAGTACATAAATATTATACTCTGTTTTTTTGTCTGCATATGGGTGGAAATACATACTCAAAACAACATGGGTACCAACCTATTTCTATAATTCATTCTAGAAATGAAATTGAAAACATAGATCATTATCTAAAACTATAGTTTTTTTTACTCCATGCAACTACACTATTTACCAAACATATAATTCACCTAACTGATCAATGGTTAATGTATCTAAAATAGGGAAGAAATGTGACACAATGGTCAACTAATCCACAACTACCCATATCACATCATTCTTCCAACTATTCATCATAATACATACCACAAAATCCATTGTAATTTCATCCCATTTCTATTCTAGAATGGGAAATGGTTGTAACAAACCACCCAGTCATTGATTCTCATCCTTTTCCAATTTAAAGGTAGGAAATATCCCAAAAAAACCTACAACCACTTTCTTCATTCCTATCCACCAATATTGTCTATGAAAAATCTGATACATTTTGGTTAAACAAGGATGTACCACCAAAGACAATTCATAAAACTCATGTGTCCACTCTTCCCACAAACGTGATGAAACAACAATATGTCCATGAACATAAAAGATCCTATCATCACTAACAGTACAAATGGAAGGTGAAGCCCCATATTTAAGACTCTCCCCTAAAGTTAACCATTTTTAATCCTCATGCTTCCTTTCCATGATCCATCTTAGAAGAACGAACTCAACTACCAAGTATGCATTTTTATCTCTATGTTCTCATTATACAGCTTGATACGCATTCCACTGAACAGTTCCATCATCCTCAATTCAGAACTAGACTCCTAAAATACCTAACTTTGAGTCTTCCGACTCAAAGCACATTCAACACTATTCCCCATCCTCGAAGTGTAAACTAGATCAACATCAACGATATCATGTACTCAACCCACATTCACTGTTGAAAATTCAAATCAGACTGAGGGAAGATATAATTAAGGATTTTATGACTGTTATACATGGTAAACTATTCTCTCAACAAGTAGTGTCTCCAACACATTAATAAATAATCTATTTCAATAAACTAAAGATCATGTGTAGGGTAATTTCTTTCATGAGACTTCAATTTCTTTGACCCATATGCAACTACATGATCGATCATCATCAAAAATGACCCAAACCCGACCCCAAATACATAACAAAACATCATATACTCCTTACCTATGTTTAGTAAGATTATAATTGGTGAGGATGCCAACTGATTCTTTATCTCTTAGAATATAGCCTCACATGCCCCAAAACAATCCAACCTAATTAAATTCTTATTCAAACCTGAAATCTATATTTCCAAATGGGAGAAATACTTAGTGAACCTTTGGTAATAGCTTACCAAACCCAGAAAACCTTGGATATTTTAAAAATTATTGGGTTTTTTCCAAGATACAACTTCTTGCAATTTCTCCAGGCCCGCTAACCCACCTTCCTCAGTGATGATGTGCCCCACAAAATGCAACATGTCGATTCGAAAATGAAAATTTTATATCTTGGCATATATCTTATGCTCTCTTAGATTACTCAAGATGATGTTAAGATTTTTGGAATAATCTTCATGAGTTTTGGAGTACATGAAGTTGTCATCAACAAAAATACTACAAAATCATCCAAGTATGTGTGAAATATTCTATTCATTAAATCCATAAAATCATCTGGTTAATTGGTCAATCCTAACGGAATTAAAAAATACACACACGAACCATATCTACTCTTAAAGGTAGTTGTGTTATAATAGAAGTTATCACCCTTAGTAGATGACAACCAGATCTCATATCAATATTAGAGAACATTGAAGTAACTAGAATATTATATCACTGTCTTCAATAACAATCTCAACCTCATAAACTATAAAACCTTTTACTACCTCAAGGTATCTGAATAGAAATTTTCTTGATACATTTCCTATAAATATTTCCATGACATAACATCACCCTGCTGGGTCTAAACCACAATTTCACACAAGTACATTGCATTCCCTCACAACATGTAAGAAACAAACATGACTATCATTTCAAGTGGAGTCTATAAAAGAAAAATAATCATCTAGAAGGACTCTATCCAGAACTCAAATAAATCATGTCCGCACACTCTAGAAAATGTCAGAGGCTGTTGTATATGAAACTCCCTAGTCAGTTGACACACACTCGTAACCACCTATCTTAGGTCCCATTTCATTATTTTAATTAAATGAGCGATGTTCTAAAGAAAATGATCCTCCCCTATGTTACCCTAAACCACCATGTTCTCTTACCTCTATTTTGGGGGAGAATTCATAACGAAGTCCCATTACTACCCAATTGGAACATAACATTGTTGTGGAATATTTATACAATAGCAAAAAATATCAAAAAACTTTACATAAAATATCTATATTTTTCATAAAAGAAATCTCTCCACTAGCCACAAACTACCCCTTTTTTCATAAAATGTTCCCAATAGGCATCATCTCACTATGAACACTACCATCAACCATCCCTACCACGGGTCCTGGTCAACATGGCATAAAACAACTTACATAGTCACTTGTATTTTATTAGACACCATTTTTAAAACATTTATACATCCACAATGAAAATCATTCTATTTCATTTGCCTATATCATCTCGCCATTTATTATAACCAACATTTTAGATGATTTACCTCCTTTCATAATGAACTATTATTTAACCATTAATTCAAAATATTTCCATTTACCAATCTGTATCATTATTATTCGACCTTAAATTTTTCATATTTTAAGGAATTTGAAGAGAACTCCACCCTTCATGTCTCACACATCCATATCATGTGTTCCTATCAGAACACATTTTAACTATATACATAGGTTACTATAAGGATTCATTAATTCCCAACCTCATTCCATTATGTCCATGGGAAAAATATCATAAAACAATCTCGTCACGCAAAGAGTGCATCACCTAGTGGTGAAATATTGTTCAACTGTAAAGACACATATCAAAAACAAAAATTCCCACCATGGGTACTTTGATTTTCCAGCATGGATGGTCTAGCTACTCCAAAACACAAGCTCATCCCCAAACCCCAATACACCCTAATCTCTTGTATACTATCAAAAACTAATGAGACCATATAAAATAATTTCTCTGATGCCATTTTGTAACATCCCTGACTCAGAAGCCACTAAACGGGTGCTCCAATCTGGGTCGCCACATAACCTTATGTGTTCCTACCAATACTGTAGAGGCTACCGACTAGCTACAAAGGTCTAATATGTCATTTGTGTATATTATGATATCTATAAAAATGTTTTACATAGTATATAACATCCTAAATAATGAAAATAATATATAATAAACTAGAACATTCATTACCTATCACTACCAAAATAGGTTAGAACCACAACAAAAAGATAAATATTATATGTCATGCTAGTAGTGAAAAAAGTGAATAAAACCCCAAATAAATACTAAAGGAAATATCCCCCAAATGGGTCCTGACACCAATTCAGGATCCTCATCCATGATCATACCAATCCCAACTCAACTCCCTAGAACAAGGCCTTTTTCGTTGTCCAATCCTACAATAATGAAATCTACTTGGGTACCAAATGGCAGCTCGAGCAGGGTGTGAGTACAACTCAATAGGCCACCATCAATTGTGTCTACAAAATATCAAATCAAAATAAATAGTGCTGCAAGTGCCAAATTAATCTCAAGATAAAAAAATATAACTCATGTCCCATTAGTGAAAAATACTCACATTAGAAACATTCCCCATTTATTCCATTAAATTATTTAAAAAATTTCCATCACTTTACCCATGGTTTAGGTATCTAAATCATTTTAACTTCGGCCTAAGTCATTCAATTATCAAATATATGGAAATAATTCAAGTTCCATATCTCACTAGGGACAAACATTTCTTAACAAATACATAACACTCGCCATGGAGACTCATTCCAAAGAGTCACATCAAATGAAACTGTTAGGTTTCTAAAGCCTCAATCAAACTTCCTAACCCATGCGTTCTAGGGGTGGGGTTTAGAGCCCTAGTACAACATGACCCATGGGAGGAGCCTTAATCCAATATTCCACATACCACGAAGCTATGTTCACATTATTATTCATCCAATTACAACATATACCAAATCATGGAACATGCATAATCAGTAAACATAACATTCATAATTCACATTCCATTTAACACTTAAATTATCATTGGTACTCAACCCATTAATACATTTACCACACACATTACATAATCCGTTAACCAATTCCCTTTCATATATCGACCCATTTAACTTATTCAATAATTTTTATACATTAATGAACTTCACATAATTCATCATTTCGCATGTATTATCCCATTCATGCATATCAATTTCAATCTCACAAGTCATTAAATACAATCACCTTATTCCATTTAAACCACTTTACATTATTCCAAACAAACCCTTATGCCATTTTCAAAGTCTATTAACCACTATCAATAATTACATTTCCAACTCAAATAACATATCAACATGTTCATCTTGGGATCAACATTATCACAAGTCAACTTCATAGTTAACATTACAATTTTTCATGTTTGGGAATATTAGAAAAACCCATGGATGACCCTAAATCAGTCATGTAAATCTCAATGTATATCATGGGGATCATGAGGGGTTTAATTCATCATTAAGCCAACAATTTTACCAAATACATTCAACTAAACCAAATGAACAATAAGAGAAAACCATTAACACAACCATACATGCACAAATAAATTCAAGACCATGGAAGATAACTTGTAGATCACAAACCTTGAAACCAAAGATGAATGCGTGCTTCACCATATACATAGATCTGGATTAAAGTACCCTTTGAATCCATGACCTATGATCCACTAGAAAAGTGGGTTTTATGAATTTAAAATAAGAAGAACTAAACCAAAATACATAATATAGAAAAGAGAATAAAGATTGGGATATGACTTACCTAGAGTTTCTATCCACAACCAATGACACTCCAAATGGACTAAAAAAAGGTGATTGATCATTGGGATGATTTTTGTGTTTAGATTCCTCACTAGTGTTGTAGGAGGAGGAATGCAGAAGAAATTTGTTTGAGGAAGTTAAAATCCTGAGGGGGAAATGGTCAAATAATAATTTTAATGAGGCACATGATTTGGTCGCATGATTTTCAAAACTGTGCCCCAACCATGTGTCTGTCTCTATCCAAGAGGGGATGAGTCACCCGATTACCTAGGGAGCCCTGCACAGTTTGAAAAACCATGCACGAACTATGTCAAATGCCTTTGTGTTGGACAGTATGGTTTGGCCACCCCTCTTGAATGGTTTACTAAATAATGAACCCCTTCATCTTAGCTAGCATGGTTTGGGTTCACGTTACAACTAACCATGCTCCAACCATGAAACATGAACCTGATGAAAAAAATCACCCCTATTTCATGCTCTAATCCCCAAAGACACCCCATGCTTCCTCATAAATCCAAGAAACAATCTATTAACCACATTAAGGAGATTTAAACCAAAAAATAAATAATAACATACCTCAAAGAAATCCAGGATCTTATAGAAGTAGAGAGAATCTTCCCTTTATTCCTATTATGCAATGAAAAAACAATCTAGATCTTTTTTCAGATCCATCAAAAATGAGAAAATTTGTCAAAATTTAATTTTTTATTTAATTAAATTAATTATAAATAATATGTGAATATCATGTGCTCTAGTTCTATAATTTTAACTGTTGTCTCCCTTGTTTTCAATTCCATTGATCCCGATGTTATCTTCATGTAAATGATGGATTGAGCCCTAATTAAAAAAATATGTTGTGAATGACCCATCACATTCTTCTAATTCTCCCAGAATAAAAAATTTGTATATGAGCAGTCACATAATTATTTATAACTATTTAAATATCATTGATTGATTTACGCATTTGTAATTTAGTCTTCAATTTCAGTTTAATCATTCTTAAATAAAAACCGTGAGTTCGTATCTTTCTATTTCATTTCACCAAAATATATTAAAATTGATTAATTTTATGAATGAAATAAATTTGATGACATCATCTGGTGGGGCTAAAGAATCTGGAAAGATAACATAAGAGTACAAGCCGTGTAGCCTAGATGTACACACAATGTACTAGTGTTAAATGCACCATTAATTAATTCATAAATATTTATAAGAGTGTACATTTATTACATGCAGTAACATTAATTTTAAACCATGTGTGGAATGGGACAATCTGGCACACAGTCAGATGGAGTACATGCCATGTAACTATTGAACAAGGTGTGTAATATTTTAGTCACACACAATTCCTGTATCTTCTTACATGACCTACTTGAATGGGGAACATGTAGCACAGAGACCACATGATGTGTATCCCATGTGTACATCATGTACTCCAACATTTTTCCATGTAATAGTTTAAATTCCAAGTCCATAAGGATGTGTCTCAGATAGCTGGTTAAAATAGCACACACCATGTAGCTGGATTGAATAAGACTTTTACTTTTACCAAATTACACAAAATTAAAAATTAATTTATTATACTATGAAAACCTTTTCAAAATGTTATTGTGTGTGGTCATTAAGATTATAGGACACTCCATGAAATGATTTTTAATATATAAAACTGTTTAATTAATTTCTGTATAATGTTCAGATCTGCATACCATGTAAGATTCATATTACAGTTATTTCTCCACGTACATTGAAAAATAAAACATGATAGAAAAATCATGTAACCAGTGTAATAATTATGTTAATAGTACACATCATGAAAGTACATGATAATTCATGTATGACACATATCTATGGTGTAAATAGTATATGAGTATAATACATATTTGGTTGTTCAGAAGGGTACACACCGTTTTACATCCAATGTACATTTATGTACAGAGTTAATTTTAAATAAATTTATTTAATTATGTAAAATTATCCTGGATGATAATCTCATGAAAAAATAGATGTAAATTAAGATTAAGGAATTGATTAATTAGATAATATAATTAATTTATTTGATAATTTTTTTAGTAAGTAAGAATGATTTGAATTGAATGGTAGTTTTAAAAATGAGAAATTTATTGCATGCATGTGGATGATCATGAGACTATAACATACAATTTCATATGATTGGTTTCATTTAATATATTATATAAATAAGGTTTTGGTATACATTCCATATCACCTATTTTTATGAAAGGGTCTGTGTGGCCATTTTTTCTTTTTTATAAACCATTTTACTTCTCTTGTGTGTGAATAAAATCATATCTAATGAATGGAGTTCCCATATTAATGGAGGAAGTTCAAGTTTAGAGCTTAGAAAAAACCAATCCAAGAGAGATACACATGTGGATAAGTGGAAAACTACAACAAAAACCATAAATGGTTCAAGTTTCTTTCCCCTTACTCAATTGTTAGTTTAACATCCATTAGATAAACTAACCATAAGAAAAATCATGATGAAACTTATCCATTTGGTTTCAAACCACCCCACCTTACATCTTCATATTTTATTTCTAAAACTGATATTGAACCTATTTTAGAATTTTCTTCTTCTGTGAATATAACTCAAGAACATATTTTGGGTGTTTTACATCTATAATATTTTCAACCTATTTTTGAAGAAAATATTTTAAAAACACAAGAAGTTAGGTGTTTCTTAAGAATCATCATGGAGATAATTTCATTGGAGATGAAGATCAACTGATTAGAACTAGAAATTATTTGGGAAATAAAATTGAAAATATATCATTTTTATCACAATTCAAATGAAAGAATCTTGATAAGGCTTTATATGAATAATATTTTATTAAAAAAAATGAAAGATGAACTGAATGAGTTTGAAAGGAACAAATTTTGATCTTTGGTTTAACATCCTAATGATACTTATATAATTGGATTAAAATGGGTGTTTCAGAACGAATGTGATGATAATAGAATAATAGTTAGAAATAAATATAGACATTTTAATAAAGGTTATAATCAACAAGAGATAATAGATTATGAAGAAACCTATGCACCGGTCATAAGACTTGAAATTATCTGTACACATCTAGCTTTTGCAGTATTAATAAATTTTAATATATTTTAAAAGGATGTGATATGTTATTTCATTAATGGGTATGTTTAGGACAATGTTTATATATAAAAAACCCTAGTTTTGAAAATATAAAACATCCAGAACATATTTAAAAAATCATCAAGTCTTGTAGATACTACACAAACTCATTAGCTATGGAATATGTTTTATTAAGACAATTTTTTTTTGGGATAACACAAGTACCATTATTCCAAGTAAAAACCCAACACATCACTTACATGCTATGAAAATAGACATAAGACACCATTTCCTTTGATATCACACATGTAAAGTCGATATTATTTTATAATCCATTGAAATAAAACAACAACTTGATGATTTTTTACTAAACACCTTTGTTTCAATAGATATTTATACATTAAATAGAATCTAGGAATGGTCAATATCATTTGATTATTCATATATACTTATTATTATAAATAACCTTACATTAATGAACTTATTTTCAAAGGGGTATTACATATTATTTTATGCTTCTAAATTCCTTTTTATTTCTTAAAACATTCAGTTTTCTAAAATGTTTTGGTGTCTATATTAACTTGTTTGGACACAAAAACGTTTTTAAATCTTTTTGGAATTATATGTTATTATAAAAACGCTCTCAATCCAAATTTTTATAAAAAATGATTTTTTTGGAGTAATTTTTTTTCCATAACCAAAATATGTTATAAAAGGATTTTTGTATCAAAATTAATTATAAATATTTTAAAATAAAAAATTATTACAAAATGTTTTTACAATATTCTTATTATTAAATTTATCATCATCATTTTTATTTAAAAAACCAAGATGATTAGTGTTCTCATACTAATGAAACTTTTCTACTCCAAAAGGCATACCTCTTTTAGTTTTTACACTAATTCATTGCATTAGTTATAAATGTTCATGTTAACTTATTCTTTTTGTTTTAATATTTTTTTCTTTCGAAATGTATAATTTTTCAAATCATATTAATCCTCATTCCAAAGAAAAGTTTTCTTAAAAGTCATAATATTTCAAAATTAACTTTAAGTTCTTTCTTTAATTAATTCATGACCATCATATCAGATGATGAATTTTAATTTTCTCTATTGAAATTCATAGAATTATAACCATCACTGTCGTGCGTATATATGTATGGGACAGCCTATTTCCTTCATTAGTTCTCACATTATTTTCTCCTAACTCTTACCAGAAATTTAAGTGCTCTATCCTATGTTTTTCCATTTGTTTGATCATTAGATGAAGCCTTAGTACGATGAAAAATTTAGATAATTTTACAAATAGAAAATTCTACAGAGAAAGAATCTTCGTGACAAAATGGTATTAAATGTTAGATTCAATTTTTAATCATTTCATTAGTTTTCGAGGAAGGGAGAGATTTTGTGCTGAAAAACCAGATAAGTATTTTAATTTACATTTTCCTAAAATTATAATACAATTTTATTCTACTGTTTGAGGTGAAATTAGAGGAAGAGGAAGAGGAATGGGAAGAAGAGAAAGAAGTGGGAGAAGAAAAAGTAAAATAATTAGAGGAATATGAAGTTGAAGAAGAAGTTCAAGAAGAAGATGAAACATAGAATGATAAAGAGTCAAAATATGAAAACTTTAGACTCATCATGATCTTAATGTCTGCTACCTTTACCACCATAATCAATTTTTAATTTTTTGAAAATCCAGTTTGAGGGTGAGTGAGAACCTACAACCATTCCTCTAGCATCATGAAACACCCTTAAAAAACAAAAATTATAGATTTTAGATTCCATAATAATAAACTCGAACCATACCCATTCCATAAACTGTCAAAAGAATCCATTTTCAAAATTTCAAAAACCCCACCATCCACCAAACTTTACTATACAAATCCACAAATGAAAAAACCATTCAATTTTTTTAAAAAAAATAAGGAAGAAAATCATCATGCCTCTCACACATCATGATTATGACACTAACACCTAACTATCCTAAGTGTAGACCCCCATTATATCACGATCTTCATCACGAAAGAGCACCACCCAAATCCATCATTGATTCCGGGAAGAACCCCATCCTATAAAAGAAACCATCAGATACCTTCATCACTATAGGAGAAGTTGAAATCTTCACCATTGAGAACCCAACATCAATATTGAAGTAATTATTGTCAATCCAATAATGATGTTGGAAGAAACTGCATGGAGGAGACACAATGGGAAGAACACCCTAAAGAACTAGATGCCTCAACACCAAAACAACAAAACCCTGATGATATTGGAAACTCCACCGAAACCCAACGTCATTGCCGAGACCAAACAAAAGTAGATAACCACTCGAGGAACTCAGCACCATAGTCATCAACCTTGTGCCATAGACTATCACTGAAAAACACTGACGTAATTATTAAGGGAGAAAAAATGGAATTGGAATCCTAAAGAAAACCCAGAATTGACCTCCTAGAAAGGGGATGAAACCCTAGAAGGATACCAGGGGATAAAACTCTAAATGAAGAAGAAAAGTGGAATACAGAGGACCTGAAACTACCAAACTGCTATAGAAAATCCGCATTGTGCCTATCACTACAGATCTACCCTGGATAAGAGTTGTGGAAATTGAGGCCAGAGCATAGTAAGGTTGGAAAAGGAATACCCTCAAGGAGTCGAGGGAGTCGAAACTAGAAGAGAAAACCATTACCAGTGAGAGAAGAGAGGGAGAGAGACAGAGATAGAGAGAGAGATGAGGACATGGAGAGAGAATCCAAGCTAAGAAATCAGAGAAGAGAGAACCAAGGAAGGCACCAAGAGGGATCCAACACCGCTGGGGAGAAGGAAACCTAAAGAGGAGGAAGATGGAGAGCCGAGATGAGATCCCAAGAGTGCTAAACTCTGATATCTTCCCGATTAAATAACGATAAAAACATGAAATAATTAGGGGATGAAAAATAATTATCCAAATAAGAAGAAATGTCATTGTCAAAAGATGAGGAAGAAGATGAATAATCTCAAAAACAATTATTAGATAAATATGCATATGGTTAGGATGTGGACATTATTAAAGTCTTATATAAATAAAATGTATCCTGAAAAGTAAAGGGAAAACGATGATAGGGAAGAAAAACCAATTATAGAATCATCGAGACCAAATTATCCTAATGCTTTATCAGGTACATAAAACTCTAAAGGGATAATTTCTCATAATGTTTTTATGATGTTTTCAAAACCATAGAATGATTATGTGATTCCATTTCCTATATTCCTAACATAGAAGCAATGTATAAATTGATTGAAAATATTCTAAATGAAATATTAGAGTCACAAAATGTATTGACTGAATCAGTTGTTTACAATAAAGAATATTTGAAATATTTTAAAAGGAAGACAAAGGCATTAGATCATAAAATCAGATAGTTATGTATTCAAAAAACTGTAAAATGATCTCATGGATAATGATGATCAGCTCATATAAAAAAATAAACATCCTTTAAAAATAAAAAAATCCTTGGATAATTTATCAACATATATTTCTGATAGTGTGATGCTTATGGAAGTGTTTAGAGATACAACTGATGATCGTAATGAGGAATTAATAGTTTTTAAATAAATGGTTCTTATTTTATAGTTATAAAACAAAAAATACAGAACATGTGAACATGATATTTTTCTTGTGAAGGAGGAAAATATAAATATATCTGAGGAAGTTGAAAGACTTATGTCCTATGTTCAGAATCAAATAGTGATGGAGAACCAGTCCATGACTCTTAAATATTTAGTTGAATAGGCATATAAAAATTATAATTCATTTATGAAAATGAAATAAAGTGTGAAAATGTTTATGAATACATAATGATTTTTTTGAACTCTTGATGCATATTTTGAAATCTTTTTTGAATGAATGTTAAATACGAATTAATTTATCATCCAAAAACATTATGTCTGAATATATTCCAATTAATTTTGGTTGTATATTCGTTACTTTATTTATTAGATATTTTTTAATTTCACATTAAGGATTTTCATATGGAATCTATTTATATAATTTTACGATATACACCATCCCTATTATTTTTTAGGGCTTCCTATGGATTTGAAGATAAGGCTTATTTTGATCCATCAGATCACGGTATTTCTTGGTCAAGAAAGACATAACTTATAGTAGGTACTAAAAACTGTGGATATCATTAGTCAAGATTTGCAACTACCTTAACTCGTATGGTTAATGATTAAATTATCTTATAAGCTTGTGAGACATTCTCACTATTATAATATTTTGTTTTTATTTTTCACAGAAGATCCATTTTACATTATTCATGTGTATTTAAAAGTTATTTTTTATATTTATACTTCCAAAAAAATATTTATCGGTGTGTCTATAATACTATTTAACTATGATTTAATTTTCTAGATCTTATTGTATTCACTACAAAAAAATTATGTTTAGTGTTAGGGTTTAACAACGCTATATGAAAACATAGTCAAAGACCCCCTTATCAGTGCTAAAAAAGCATTATTAAAGGGGGTAAATAATAGTGATTTTTTATGCAGTGTTAAAGGGGGGCTTTTATTAGATCTTTTTACAAAGCACTGATAATTTCCTACCCTTTTTTAGTGCTTTTAAAAAAGTGATGATAAATTGGGTATGTTATCAGCACTTGAAAAAAACTCTAATTAGTGGGGGTTAATTAGTGATTTTTTAGAATCACTAATAAAAGACCCCTATCAATGTTTTTTACAAGCACTGATAAACGTAAACTTAAAAAATATGTCATTAAAAAAACTATATTAATATATAAATATATTTATATTGATATAATTATTATATATATATATTTAAAATATTATTTAGATATGGAAAATAATAATTTTCAATTAATAGATAAGATATTTAGTGGAAATAACTTACCCAATATTGTAAAAAACAATTTTAACTAATTATTTTATTTTTATTTCCAATTAATAGTCATTTAATATCAATTTGAAGATTAAAGAAACAAAAATAATAATAAAAGATGTAAATTAATTTGAATGCGAAACATGTAGGTCAAATGACCACAACAATAGATCTGAGTGTCTGGTTGTGCACTACCATATATCACATCAAATCCGGTGATGAGATTTATGTCCTTGGTGACAAGTGTAAACCATTGTCACATTTTTTTGAGGCCAAATGAGGCAATATGGCCTCTAGAACTGAGTTTCTAGTCTGCGTAACCCGATTTGTTTTAACATTTGATGGAATTTTATGCTTGTTTATGGGGGTATTTTTCTCTTTTTTATAGGGAGAGTGAATTTATTCTTTGGTATTACATTCATATTGATATTATAGTTTTACAATTTTATCATTATTCAAAATTTACTATTATTTATAATCAATTGTTTTAAAATATATACATAATTTTTATATATTCAAACATATAAATTTAATTTTTTAAAAAATAGTTAAACATATTTACCTATAAAAAATATTTATTAATATATAAACTTATATATAAATATTTGTATAAGATACTGTAATATATATATATATATATATAGTTCTAAAAAATCACTAAAAATGGTGGATTTAGCAGTGAGAAAAAGTGAAAATTAAATGACCCTTTTAATAGCCTATTTTATTTCTATTAAAGGGGACCATTTTTAGAACTTTTTAGCATTGATAAATGAATATTATAGTGCTATTAAAGGGAATTTTGTAGTATTTATTACTCTAATAATCAGAAAATCTATGAGTCTGATCATTTTTACATAAGAGGTATTTTATTTTATTTTAGTTTAATTTTTAATTTACAGTTTACCCCCACCCCCTATTCTATCCATTGAATACACTTTTGGTCCAATAATTGTTGGTTTGTTTAAGGATCTCTCTAGAATATTTATGGTTCCATACCATATAAAATTTTCCAGGGTGAATATGTGAATGTTATTGAACTTGTTCATTGAATTGGATGATTTATAAAAAAATAAATAATGATATATATCACTAGAATTTATCCTTAGGAATATTTATATTTCTAAAATTCATTTTTTGTGCATCTACATATTGATTATATTATTTTTTTATATTAATAAAAAATAAAACACAATGTTTGTTCAATTTTAATAATTAATAAAACAAAATAAATATTAATTTGTGGTTAGAAAAAGTGTAGAATTGACCCACAAACACTCCTTGAGAATAGATATTTTTTTATCCCTAAACATCATTCCAAGAATTTAGTAAATTTTTTTTTTGATTTTGGCCGGTAAAAACCACATGATCACCCCTTTTATGTGATTTTCACATAGCTCTAAATTCCAGGGATAATGCCATTATTGAACATACTATGAAATTTGGGTATCCTATCAATGATTTAATTATTCATATTAATTTTAAATGACTAAAATATTAGTTTCCTAATACATCATGTCAATCAGAGCTTCTTTGGTAAATTTTAACCCCTAAAAACATGATTTTTCAATTATTACAAAAATATTAATAATGTCAAATAACATCTCAATCCATACCGACCAATCTGAGCATCATATTGATGTTCGGTTGACTCCAAAATAAAAAGAATGATTCAAGGAATTTTGTCCTATATTTTTACAACAATCTGAAGTAATTTCATCATTTTTGACCCCCCAGATGAGAGATATGTCATTTTAATAAAACCATAAAATGTTACCTATTATTTTCAATAATATTGAGTGAAAGAAACATATGATTGATGCGGTGTTGATTATTATAGATCAAAAAAGTTTGGTGATCATTCTCCCATGAATTCATTCCAATCCAAGTGTGACCTCTTCACACTGTTCCATATTATATGATTTGTAACTAAACTCTAAATTAGGGGGGGGGGGTTCCACTTTTGATCATACTAATAAATTTGGGTATCTGATCGATTTTCCAGTGAATCATATAGATTTTAAATGACATATAGATCATTTTACTTGGATTTAATTTTAATTAGAGATCATTTGGTTGGTTAGGAATCCAAATCATATGATTTTTCCATTATTATTATTTTTAATAATTTCAAATCAAACCTTAAACGATACTGAAAAATCTGGGAATCAAATTGATTCTGGGATGATTCCAACAAATTAAAAATGATTCAAATAATATTATATTTTATTTTCACATCAATCCAAAGTTGTTTTCCTCCTTTAACCCACCCCCATGGGAGATATTTAATTTTAATAAAACTATGAAATGTCAATCACTATTTTACATCATACATAGATACACAGAAATATGATAGATGTAGAATTTATTCATACAGATCAGAAATGTCTTAGTGTTCATTCACCAATAATTTCATGTCAATCTAAGTGTGTTTACATGGTATTAAACTCGTTTATTTGATTTTTCACTTAACTCCAAATCTGAGAGATAAACATGACTTTTAATGATTCTGAGAAATTATGGTATTTGATCAATGTTCCAATGATTCATGTATATTATAAATGAATTAAATATGACATTCCAAAAAATTAATGTCAATCAAAGCTAGTTTGGTTTGTTTTAACACTATGACACTTACTTTAAGACATACCTATCAATATGGTCACCATATTGACATGCGATGAATTCCCACATATAACAATTTATTTGAGGAATGTACTCATAGATATTCAAATCAATATGATGTCATTTTCTCATTTCTGGCTACACTGATGGGAGATATATCATTTTATTAATAATATAAAATGTTACTTGTTGTTTTCTATCATACCAAGTGACACGAGCACTTGATAGATGTATAATTGAATCCTATATATCAAAAATGATTTAGTGATTTTTATCCCTCTATTTCAGGTCATTCCATGTGAATTTTCATTGTATTCACCCCCTTTATGTTATTTTTCACATAACTCAAAATATGAGGGAAAAATTACACTTTTGATCATACTAACCAATTTGGATATCTAATCATTGTGTTGATGATTCCTATATATTTTAACTAGATTAAAGAGTATTGTGCTAGGATTTCATGTTAATTGGAGACCATCATTTTCTTATGATTTTACACTAATCAAAGTGTATTTTCTCATTTGGACTCCTAATCCAGTAATAAGTAATTTTAAGAAAATAATAACCATTAAAACTTACCTTAATTGGCACCAAATATTTTCATAATACAATTGAATTGTGTTTATAATTTAAAGAAAAAAAATCACTTAATGGTTATTTTCATATGTCTTCTCATCAATATAAATATATTGGGATTGTTTTTAATCCCCACTTCGTAAAATTTATGTTTAATGAAAAATGAAAATTTTGATTCTGACTTTACTGAAAATAAAAAATAATACGAAGAATTCAATTAGAATTGGAAACTAGAAAGGTAAAATGAAACACACCTCCTAGAGCTTATGCATCTTGTAGGAACATGGCTTCTATATACTTTAGATTCAATAGGGGCATAAAATATTAAAAAAATGTAATTATATTAATAGTGAATGTAATAAAAATAAACAAAAAATCTAATATAAACTAGCACCAACAGACCCCCTACACCATCACCCTGGAAGATATATTCTCATAGTGCTTTGACCTCATCTAGAATTAATGTATTTACCTTCTTAAGAGAATGCATATAGCCTCCAAATTATCCGCATATTGTATCATCACATCAATAATAGGAACCACAACCTTAAAATAAAACTATAGAATTTGTAATCTCTGTTCCATATGTCAAGTTATATCCATCTCCATCACGATCAATGATGTGATGAAATATCTCATCCCTCTACAAAGAAGGTTATCTATGGTCATATTACAACTAAGTTAACTCTACCACAAATATATCTTATGTAATATATAAATATAAATATATATTGATATATAGATATATGTATGTGTTGTTAATTAATACTATAAATTTATATAATATTCGTATCCTCAGGATAATTTTGATCTCAAGTTATAATCCACACCGATATTCTATCAATCAGTGTACCTAACTCACATAACTATAAATCCATAAGATATAACAATAGAAAAATATCATATTAAATAATAAATATAAAATAAAATGATAAATAAATCATGTGAAATCTATGACACACGATGTTTCCTAAGACTGTGAGGTATCCCTATATCAAGTGATTCTCAAAAGGACATGCCACCACCACCTACATTCAATTAATTCAAATTGAAATCCTATAAAATGTTACACGTTATTTTAAATATTAACCAAAAAATAAGTATGCTCACTATCGTTTCCTCAGTGGAACAATATGAAAACATGTCAAACCATTGAGATGTGAGAACTCCTCTCAAGACTCTATCAAGAATATCTAGGGCATCCAAATTTGGAACTCAATGCTCTCTCTTCACTCTACATTTATAATATTTCCACATTTCTCTTCATTTTTCCATTCAGAACAGATTAAACTCATTTGGGATCACTCTAAGATTATTCTATTTATGAGTAAAATTATAAAAAATTTATGTGTTTTAAATCATAACTAATAAACTAAAAGGATTCTCTTATAAGAACAACCCCCTACATTTTATCTAATGTGTCTTTGGGTAATGAAGCTCATTCATGTGTATTCAATGAAAATATATGTCTTTCTTGCTTGATATGACCAAACTAGTGAATAAATGAAGGGGTACCCTCTCCCATGGGATGATATGTCTCATAAAAGGATATATCGAGGGTATATTCATGATGAAATACCACAACAAAGGCCTATCCAATGAGAGGAAGAAGTATTTGAGTCAAATACAATAGAAGACAGTTTCATAAATATTTTGAAAGATGTTAATGTATATGTGTAACACTTAATTTAAATTATAAAAACATATTTACATTCATACATACATTAACCAATAGAAGTAGATACCTCTCTAGAATAATGCTGATATGGTTCCACTTCTGTAGACAGGACTGCAGTCATTGAAAGTATTAATAGTTTAAAACACATTGACTGTATATCAAATAATGAGATAGTGAATACTAAAGACACATTTCATTGGTTTGTAAATATTTTAAAATTTAAAAATGTATTTAAATCCAAAGAGCATGAAAAACATCATACCTTTCATCAGAAATGAAAATCTATCATTTCTCCTTCAAATGTATCTCTAAAACATTGAATATCTTATTCACACTGATCTACAATGTGTTGATCTAGATGATATAAATAATTAAATAGTCTTGGGTTCATCTCATTTAATTGAAAACACCAGTCACCTTGAAATTTTAATGGAAACATTACAATTTTTATTTGATAACAAGGTGGTGAAGAATATATTTTATACTTGCGATTCCAGAATGAAAATTATGTTACTAACTCCGTCACCTATATATGACAAACTTTTAATTTTCACCAATGTAAACCTTATTTTCTCAACATCAGATCCATGGACTGGAACAACTGAATTACACATTAACAATATATATTTCAAATTGTGTGCATATAAAATAGCAATGATATCTTTCAATTGGCCATAGTAATAACCAAAATAAATATATGGATAACCAATGTATTAGTTTTGTGTTTCTTATTTGTCATCAACATATTTAATTTTAATAAGAAAGGAATTATCATATAAATCTTTGTATTGATGAGTCATTATTGATGGAAACTTATCTAGTTGGTTAAATTATTTAGTCGGTGTAGGGTCAACAAACTCTTACAGGTTATGCACCAATATATAACATATAATTCAATAAATAGTTATGTAGAAAGAAATTAGTACTATAATTCAATCATAATGAAAATTTATTTATAAATACAATATCCTTTAAACAATCATGAAATTATGAATAATGGGAATGTTGAATCTAATAATCACCATAACAAGTAATATATTGTTTTATCTTATTAACTTGTTTATGTAAATGACAATTCTAGGTTTAAATGATAAACTTCTATTTCTAAAAAAACACATAAAAGTTTTATAGTAAAAGTATTAAGACACTGACTACAAAAATGGTGGAACTAATGGAGTATTGAACAATATGTATCATGATATTGTAATAATTCAATGTTTTAATATGAAATATAGATTATTCTTTGTCTATCCGATCACGAATCTGATAGGTATTTTCTAATTTTTTTCAAAAATCCATAAGATAGTCAATACAAAAAGTAGTATCCTCATCCATCAAATAAAAATTGTTCATTGATGCTTCGAGATGAGATCTATTACATATAAATCATTTTAATGTATTGAAATACCACTAAATAGAATATATTCACTGGAATTGAAGAATACCAATAGCAATTCATTAAATGGTCCAGTCTACCATCAGATGAAGTATAACATCGAAAAATGAGGGTGTAAATAGTTTCTCTAAGTGGAAAATTTTATGTAAATTCTTATCCTTTAATTTTTTTAAATCACTTATTAGTATATTTTTTAAGTTTTGATGTCAAAAAAATACTCATCTAAATCAATGATTGAAAAACATTGTGTGATAAACAATCAAAAATTGTGATTGGAGTCAACTATTTAATTAGTATGTGATTTTTAGAAATTTTCATCCCACATTAGAAGAGTTTCCATTATGCACCATGATCATCTTAAAAATAGAAATAAATTTCATTTTTACTCATCATATAATGTGATACATGCATGTATTCCCCATTATCCTCACTAAACTATAACTGAAATTGTATCCTTAAACCCATTTCTTCTAAATGACGTCATGCATTGACATTTTCATTTTATTTTCCACTGACACCCAAAATGTTTTCCAATATATTATCACAAAAAACATTCTATGTGCATGGCATTCAGATTATTTTTTAACACGTAAATTTTCTATAAAGGGAGATTAATGAAATATTTTTCTCTTTATAATTGTGACTTTTTTTCTACCCATACCACAAATATGGGGTAATGAATGATCAAACAAATCCTAAGATTCATATACCATGGTAATGTTTTATTTCTCAAAATCTAACAATATGTTAACTCATTTCAGGATTTTTGGTGCTGGAAAAAATTCTCTAGAACCATGAAAATCCAATTTGGTCTTTCATAACTTTTTATGAGGGATAAGAAAACATATGTGGCTCATTTATTTCCATTTTATAAAATGTTTAATCCATAATGAATTTTTTATTTTATTGCATTAAGGGTTTTAATATTCACCTTTAATACTCCAAATTGATAAATTGTTATAAGTTTGGAAGTCGTTGATGGTATATAATAAAATGCCCCATTGTTTTAAAATTTCATTCATTTCAAAATAATAAGTTATCACACCATCACCCCAAAATTTATTCAACACATAAATTAAGGATTGTGGGAAAAAATCAATATAATCCCCCAAAAATCTAGTTCCATTAATAATAGTGTAAATTAATAGAAACTTTTCTGTTATAAAAATCTACATTGGAAGATTATAAGGAAAAACACCATGGGATATGTGTTATGAGTTCTACCAATCAGAGTCCTGAATTAATTTCAATCATCTGCTACAAACCCCAATCAGATATTATGACTATCTTTAGAGAGTATAGGGTGCCTCAGATTAAGCTCCTTCCTTGCAAGAGAGTATTTTGGTTGGGTTAGCATATCACAATCTTAATTTGTTTCCATGTGTAATCTCATTAATTTGGGAAATTAAGATGACTTAAATAATATTTTCAACCTCATATTTTGTGGAAAGTGATGCATATTCATTATGGAAGTCAATTTCCCTTATTTCATAGTCTAACATTGATAATTCATATTTCACCCATTATCTTTCCACTTTGAAGATCCATAGATTATACAATTATCCCAATAGAAATTTTCTTTTCTAAAAAATATACAGTTGTTTTCACATGAATATATGGTCTCTTATGTGAAAACTATGTTTTTTCAACATAGGAGAATGGTAATATGACCGAGGAAACATATCATCAGTAGGAAGTTATTTTTTCAATAACACCAACATCGCATTGAACGATGTGTATGACTACTATTTCAATGTACTCAAGTGAAATAACTCCATGATAAATGACAATTTTCTATAGTAAGTATGATAAAAATATAATTCAATATGTTAATCATCAAGTATTTTATAAAAATAAAGTAATCCTGATCTAAACTATAGTGCAGATTGATCTCACTAGTATCAATATTTCAGATGTTAATTCCTTCATGATCAATCCCACATTACATTTCATTAAGCATTTCATGCACCAGATTAGTCATCCTCATATCAACATCCATTTTAATAGTTTATATTAAATAAAAATGAATATATTATTCCCCATAACATGTCCAACTCTTATAAATTTTTAGAAACTAATTTAACAATTAGTGCTCCCTCACAGTATCTAACAAGAATTGATATCATTTTTCAAATTTTCTATATGGAAAAATAATATAGTCAATTTTAAATCCACTATTGAAATCAATAAATAGTATAATTACCTCAAAATATTCTTTAGACATTCTATTTAGAAGACCAATCCGACACTTATCCATATATGTATTTCATGACCCCATCACCCCCCAAAGAGTACCCCTCTTGGTCCGTTAATTAGACAAGAATGATAGTGACCGCTCGATTCCTTCCACCAGTAGGCCCTAGGTTGGAAACTAGAACTGAGAGTATATCACAAATATAAATTTGAGTCATTACCCTCGATGAGAAACATGCATAAGAGAGAGATAATACATGTACACCAATAATCTCATGCTTATAAATATAAAATAATCTTAAGTATATACATGTAATGTCATCTAAATCTAAAAGAACTAGGAAGGAAACTAAAAGTACCAAAAAGATTAACTCAACAACAACCACAAAGCCCAAATAGCTCCAGAAAACCACTAGATTTTAATATATATCTTGATCTCCAACTTGCTTCTACTAACATTAAAAAATTTATATATATGTGGGATTATCATAACGATACCCTAAGAAGAATATTCTCTAGAACTTATCACAGAAAAGGTATATAAAGAATACTAAAGCCCAATGAAGAATAATTGAAACTAACTCATCACCTAAATAGATATAATAAGTAACCAACCTTCCCATTTCTATATCTCACCAAGTCAAAGATACAAGATAGATTAAATAATATAATAACAAATCAACAAGGGAACCCCGCTTCCCCACTAGTTTTTTTCTATGACCTAACGTCGCATGTCCTGATCCATCTCTCTTCAAAAGAAGCTAGAATGAAGACATCTGGGCTAATTATTGTTACATTCATCTCATTCATCACATATTTTCATCATATCATATCACAACTCCATATAGTAACCAAGTAGTTTTTGGGAGCAACCACAACCCATATGATGTTTATCATACATTAGTTGTTCTACCCCAATCTATCTCATGCTATACATCATGTAGAGTACCTCAAGCAATCGCAACCCATATAGGTTACACCTATAATAATCCATGGGAAAGTATATCCAGATATACATGTGTTTTAAATAACCACATGCCATTATTGTTCTGTACAGACATATATGAGGAAAATGATCATCGTGCATACCAACTGATAATACTGTTAAGAGAACATAACAATACCAGCGGGGGTAGTAAGTCATTTATCCAGATCAAACCTAGATATTTCAGAAAACACCACCCCATAGTCCACTAGTGTCATTATCCTTTCTGAAATGGGTTTGGTAGTGTAATAAATCACAAAACATGAAAGATATTGTATATACCATGACCACACTATAGGCATTAACCTAGTCCTTAGATCAACTACAACTATCATCTCTCAGATATCTAACTACAAATTCTAAGCACTAGATATCCTATAATCACAAAAGTAATTAATGTATCTTTATAAAATTCATTATTTACTTTTGGGATTTCACTTCATGATAATTAATTAATTATCTATTAATTATTATTATTTTTTATTTTATTAACCATCCATGTGAAGTCCATGGACTCCAAGAATAATACTACTATGTCCATGATTTCTCAAGATTTAAAATTAAAATTTTAATATATAAATAAATTAAACCATGGTTTAAACATTTATTAAATGTTATAATCATTCTATAATTCCAATTACTATAGAAAATAATTTTTAGCTACCAGTAAGAGATGTAAACAAACAAATTCATCTAACTTAATTAGTGGGGAAAGGAATGTAGGTAAAAATAAAAACCAAAACATCTAGTAACTAAACAGACTCATTAAAAAACAATCATATCAACCTTCAAAACAAAAATTTATAAGCATAACTTAAACCTTATTCCCTCAACTATTGTGTCAATCATGACATCTTTAGGAATATGACCATGCATCTCACTGTCATTGTCATCAAATACTCCCACAAACATGGGAATCCCTACCCATATCTCCTCACCAATCCCAGTATCTTATAACATCACATAAAAAGGATCATATCTAGATAATAGTGAATGTAGCGATAAAAAATAGTCAATAAGGAAACACAGACTTAAAAACAAAGAATCCATCCTTCACAATAAAATGATCTCTTTGAGCCCCAATGTTAAGTCTTTACATGAAAATATAAAATATTTCCCAAAATAATTATCCTTGATAAAAAAATTCAGTTTTATTCCATATCGAAGTAACCAATTCAATTATCATAGGTTACAACTATCGGAAACCTATGGAATTATCTATAACAATGTTACGTGGTAATGGTGGAATACAACCCCAACACATCCCAAAAAAATAACACCATAGACCACCAAATAAAAAATAATGTTTAATTTAATTGATAAATAAAAAAATTAATTTTATTTCATAGAATACACTCCCAAGTAGAGTGCTAATGTGGGAATAGGGGAAAAAACTAATGAAAAAGAAGAAACAAGAACAGAAAAACAAAGGAAAACCCAGGATTTAAGTACTTTGGTCCCTATGGGACCTACTAAACTGAAATAACACCATTAATAGACACACTTTTATTATTTTCAAAAAAATATATTATAGTTTATAGAGGAAAAGTAGACAGGAAACTAAAATGAATAGAAGTTCTAAACTAGAAACTGTGCACTAGAAGCAGAAAAAAAGAAGGAACCAAGTTAAAAAAAACATAAAACCTAGAAAAATATATGGGAATCCATATATCTTCACGATAAATGAAAATTCATCTATAAAATTCATGGGATCTCACCATAGGATAATCACACGATGACTCCAGATTTGAGAAATGGTCACCCTTCTTCAATTGGGAAGAACCTTGAGAGGCTCCCCCAAGACCGCACACTAATGAAATTTAGGGGGTTCGAAGTGACACCAGACGAGTCTGATGATGAGTATTATGGTACCCCTAAAAGATATATTAATGTTAAGAAGACAATTATGAACACATGTTAAGAGAAAATATAGACCAAAGCACCACCATGAAGAAAAACACCACCAATGGTATGAGGGTGTTAATTTTGAGAATATTAATCTCTTCTTACTAGATGAACCTGACCGCCTAAGAAGATGATTTTAGATGTTTTTCATATAAAAAATAAATATTCTGTAAGGGTGATGAAACCCCACGCTAGAACCTTAACTAGTTAACTACATAGCCAAGGGGAGGCTACCATGAAGCCAATGCTAAACTGCCAACCCTAAAACACATGGAATAACTCAAATAAATGGATAGAGATGATAGATTAGGTAGAAACATCCATTAGAATCTAGTAATGATAAAAATAGGTATACATCAGATAGACAAGGTGGAGTCCCAAATCATGTAGGAAAAACAATTGAGAAAGCTATATAAATCCTCTAATGTGGAAAAATGAATCCTAAATCCAAAAGATAATAAAAATGAGAAATCATTTAATAATAAATTGAATCTATTTAAAACAATTTAATTATAAGAAAAATTTATATGGTTTAATATCAATTTTCAATATTAAAAAAAATAATACCCAAATTAACAAATATATACCACTTTCAATTGAAAATTAGTGATGTTATTTCCCCAAAATTCTATTCAAGTGGATCCGAGTTCAAGATATCTAATAAATTCTTAAACATCAATAAAGATTCAACCTTTGTCAAACTATCAGATGGGGTTTTATCCATGTGTATCTTAGTGACACACACTTATCCGCTTTCAAGAAATTCTTTAACAAAATTAGGCCTAATATATATGTTCTTATACCTACCATGGTATACTAAATTTTTAGACAAATAAAGGGTATATTGAGAATTAAAATGTACAATAATAATATAATTACTTATAATATGTTTATAAATCAAAACTATAAGACATATGGATTCATTCATAGCATCTGGCAGTGTTATGTTATCTGCAGTGTTCAATAGGGCCACCACTGATTGCATACTGCACATTCATGATATAGGTCCTCCACATGCAATAAAGAGATAATAAGTTAGTAATTTCCTAGTATCAACATTTCTTGCATAGTAAGATTCCATGTAACCAGTCACTAATTCAGAATAATTAATTTGTTTACTATAGAAAATTGAAAGAGATAAAGTAGAAGAAATGTACCTCAAAATCCCTTTAAGAGCATGCCAATGTGGATTTGATAGATTTTCCATAAAAATTCACATTGTATAGATAGAAAAACCAATAACATTTCAAGTACAATTCAATGCATACATAATAATTTCAGCTATATAAGAATATTGTTTTCTACTCAAATATTCAATATCAAAAACCATGGTAAGTAATTGAGATATATAAAATTTAAAATGTTGAACTAGAGGATAAATATCATGTTTCAAAGTATTAAACAAATAAATCTTAAGAACTTTAAGGATATAAAATCATTGAGATACATAATGAAGATTATGATTCATATCCTAAATAATTTCCATGACCATAATTTTCTTATAAAAACTTAGATTTTTTAATTCAAAAGTTTAATTCAACTTCATTTTAACGTGTTAGTTTTATTTCATATTAGTAAATTTGAGTAAAATTCAACTACCTAGATCAGTAAAAAATAATGGATTTTTAACATATTTAAAATAAAGAAATGCATCAAACTAACACCTACTAAAAACATTTTCTAACATGAATGAATGAAAATTATTATACCATTTCTTAAAGCTTATTTTAATCCATAAAATGGTTTATTAAGTAAAAAACTTGGTTAGATTTAAATTCATGTTCAAAACCCATAAGAGGCTTTATATATAATTTTTTCAATTAATTACCATGAAAGAACAAATTTTTTACATCTATCTGTTCAATATGAAAATGATAATGTGTTAAAAAAGAAGAATTTTTAATGAAGAATGTTTCATTATAGGAGAAAAACATTCATAGTAATAAATTCATTCTCTTTGAAGGAAGATGGTTTCTAGATGTTTAGCTTTATGCATAATTTTCTTTCCTATAGTATTGTCTTATTTTGTTTTATATATAAATATACAACCAATCATCTTGGTAGTAGGTGGTTTATTTCCTATTGACCAAGTATGGTTCATTATTAGGGATTTTATCTCATCTTACAAAGATAAAATACCATACATAGAGTTTTTGACCTTGATATCTTGATTGTAGCTTTGGGGATTCTCTTCACAATAATTTGTTGCCACATTTAAGGAAAAAGAAGCCATATCAGCATGGTTGTACCTCTAAGAACGTCTAAGGACCCCCTATTTATATCCCTAGTGAGAAAATAGACCCTCAGGTCACTAGGAACTACATCATGAGGAATATCATCAGAATCAAACCATAATTATGGCTCAGTCTAGGAATAGAGCTCCTGAGAGGTAGAAGGAGTCTCAACATGCGACTCACTGACACTTGGAAGATCATTCTCAAGATCCCTCTTCAGAGAAGGATCAACATTGTCATCCATGGGAGTCTAAACTCTTGACTTAAAAGACTATTGAAAAAAACATACTCACAAAAAAAGACACTTTTGAAATCCATGTTCATATACCCAATGCTTATACCCATTAACCTAAATAGGAGGGACATATAAATATGTTGTGACTGTTTCACCATTAGTGGTCATACTTAATTGGGGTTTCTTATGTCTGTAAAGGTCAAATTGAGGCCCTTGTTGGAATAACATGGAACACAATTTTAATCTCCATAATTTAAATTTTTTTCACCCATGAAAATTTTCAATTTCATATTTCATACACGCCAATGTTTATTTGGGTGGCTCTAACACCACTTTATTGTGGGATAATAACATAATACAACCACCCCAAAAATAATTCCATGGACCAGTGAATAAAATATATGGTTTAATTAAATATAAAAAATATAATGATGAGTTTCATTACAATATAGACACACCCAAAGAGTGTTCTGATGTTGGAATAAGGATACAAAAACAATTGTAGAAGATGAAATAGGAATAGAAAACAATGGAAAAACTAAGATTTACGTGGTTTGGTCCCTTTGGTATTTACTTCACGACAAGAAAACCACCCAAACACACACTTTTAATAGTGTCTAAAGGTTTACTACACTTTTAATAGATTCTAAAATCAATTTATTTCCAGTATATATTAAATGAAAACATCAATCAATGGCTAGAAATAAAGAGAATAAGTATAAAACAGATTGCTAGGTTGGACTCCCAAATCGAGAAGGGCAAACAATTGAGAAGACCACGTATATGAACTCATGTGGTAAAGTGAAACCAAAATCTAGTATATATTAAAATTGGAAAATATTTAATAATTAATTACATGTATTCAAAACAATTTAAATGGTAAAAAAATTTAAATGGGATAATATAAATTTTCAATATGAAAACAAATAATACCCTAATTAACAATATGATATTAAATTATTTAAACATGCTCTATGACATAAGTTTCATGTTTCAAAAACATTATTAAAGAACAAAACTCATTAATAAATATTTATATTATCATTAATAAGAATTCTAGATCCATGTTCTTTATTCAACTTCATTAACACATTGATTAATTTTTTTTAAACATGCATATTGCATCAATTTGACTACCATCAAAATATGAAAAACATTGAATTTGTTAAACATGTCTCTTCTTTAATTCTTTTTCCTACCAAGAAAACATTATTGTATTTATGTTCTTTATCAAAATTTATCAATTTCTACATGATAAATTGTAACTCCATATTCACAATTTCCTATAGCTAGTGCATTATTTATTACATTGTCATGATCACAAGAATGTCTAATTTTGAAGGATTGATCAGCTTAGTAGCCTTAGAAAAACTAGAGAAAAACATAAATTTTTAATTAGATATTGAAATTAAATACAACATGAAAATCCTTTGAAAAAATTCTTATTCCACTTACTCATCTATATAAGTCATTCACAATGTACATATTTAAATACTGTGGAAAATAAAAAATATGAATGTGGTGATCTTAGATGACCAGTAAGGGTAAATAATTCAGTGGAAGCTGTCATTAATAAGGGTAATATTTTAAGGAAAGATATATAATAAAACAGAATCAATTTAAACATAAACATGAACATAACATGGAATTAATAAATCAAATATTACTATATAAATGTGCACAAGGATATATGAATAATCTAATAATCACATTTAATAACTAACCTTATAAAGTGGGAATACATAATACATGACATCTTAAACAAACCATTACAGCTTTGACCAAGAAACCATACATAATTGGGTATAACAATAGCCAAAACCCAAAAATTATTTTCTCATGAGACCTACCGATGAATAGAGGGGCTATAGAGGGACCCTATCAACACTTCTGAAGTATAATGCATTTCTATAATGAAAGGGGTAAATCATAACCAACATAAACATTCATTTTAAAACGTCCATATGAAATGTAAATACATAAACCATAGCTATTAATTATTTCAAAATAGAACATCTATAGTTAAACATATCATAAAAAATTAAATACAATATGGAATATTGTATCATAATATATTAACCTCAATTAAGCGTAAAATCAAACAAAACATGTTTATAGATGAATTAAATCAAACAAAATCATTAAAACTCATTTAGAAACATCCCTTTTTTACATTAAAATCATTTGAAAGCCTGTATAATAATAAAAAAACATATCCATTGAAAATAACCTAGTAAAATGTTAAGGGAAGATTCAAAATTTTAAAGTGTCATAATGGCAGAAAAATATCCACTCATGTTGTATATGTTAAAATATCATTCTTTCCATAATGTTTGGGAAAAGTCATATAGTCCCTCATTTTGAAAACAGTAGAAAGATTCCTTTCAATTTTTTTTATAAAAAGTCAAACATGGTTATAAATGAATTTCAACAATAGTCTAGGAATATAAATATTATTTTGAAATACATGTATAAGAAACATGGATGTGGACGAAAAATATGTCCCAGTAGATACCGAACTGATCGGAGATAATAGATGATCACCCAACCAAAATACCCAAAAATTTTATTAATAAAAAAGGAATAATAGTGTACACATGAGGTGTAATAAGCTTAAAACATCTAGAAATTAAAGTGAAAAACAAATATTCTATCATACACACGTTAGTGAAATTCCCCTAACTAAAGATTTCAAATTTTCACCCACTACTGGCGCAGTAGATAGATACGTATACAAATTCTCAAATGATAATGAGATTCCAAAATTATCTCATACATTGTATGTTCATTTAGTCGAGGGTGATTGAAAATTATTTATAATGATTAAAGTATGTTATTAAATTATTAATGAACCATATCCATATTTACTATATCTTAAATTATCCTCTTATATCATTTTGTTAATAATAATTCGGTATTATCGTTTCTTTGGGTGTTAACTGCTTCATTTTCCTATTCATTTTTCATCGTGTAATTAAAGGTTCTTATGAATAGGATTTTTTTATTAATATACATAATGATATTAAGGTATAAAGTATTATATTTAATCATCAAATTAATTTTATAAACATTCTTGAATGGTTAATGTGGATGATTAATCTCATCGTGTCATGGAGACAGTTGGTTGTACGTATGTAGGAGCAACTATATCATTCCTTTAATGGTTAAACGGTATGGAAATGGATGGTATACTAATTATAATGAATCATTATTATTTAATATTCATTATTTTTGTCTATTATAATCATTATTATACCCATCCAAAGAATATAATGTTGAATAACAAATTACACGATGACTTGGAGATGATAAGTCGTACGTATGCACACATGGTGAAATTATTATTCATAGGATGGATAAAATGATGAATATAGTTGTCCCATGATTATAATAACAGCTAAGTATATGTATGATACTAATTTTATTACTTATTTATGAAGAAACCCTATAATGAATATGTAAAAGAAGGAAAGATCTTTGAAAGAGGTGATAAAACAATTATCTCTTCTTCGGGCGTCTCCTTTTGATTTGAACAAAAGGACCTCGTAAGTTAGTTTTTATGCCAATTATTGGACTATAAGATAAAGTGAGTTATGTTTTTGGGATATTGGGATTGTTTTTTTCCAATAAAAGGGCTTTGGATGTGTGAAGAAAAGAGAAGGAGAATTACCCTTTTACATGAGAGGTGAGAGGAACATTAGGAAAGTCTTGAAATATTAATTTATTATATATTAATTTTCAGTTTATAATTTCTCTAAAGTGATTTATTTCGATAATAAGATGAGTATGGATATAAATAATCTCAAATAATAGGTTTTATACATGTTTAGTCACAAAAGTTATCCTTTTCATTTGGCTTTAATCTTTAGAAAAAAAAGTTAACTCTTACTATGTATTCTTATATTTTTAAAATATATCATTCATATAGTTACTCTAAAATTCAAATATAAAAAAAGTGGATAATTAATGACATTTATAATACTATATATGTTAGTTTTCCAAATTTTATATATTTATTACTGTTATATCATTTAATAAAATTGTGTTCGTTTTAAAAACTCATTATGTCAATTTTGTCACTTTTTGGTAATTGATTTCTATTAAAGTCAAGAAACCTCTATTAATTCTCAAAAAAGGCATTAACACATCCCTAAAATTTCAATGTTATTAAAAAAATTCATGTTTGAAATCAAAATCTCAAATTATATTTATTTTGATATTTATAATATAATTTATTTCAATCATTCTTTAATAAGGTAATCACTACATCATTATTGTGTAATAAATAATTTTTTTATTTAATGTCTAAGAAATATAAATAAAATACCAAGATTTAGGAAATATTTTTGTATTTAATATTACAAATTATAGTCAAATATATCAATAATATAACCAAACATTAAAATTTTGTAAGCTAAAAGATGCATGTTTATGTTATATTTCACATTACTTCAAATTAATTAGTATCACATGTCATTATCACACCCAAGTGCCTCCAAAATTCTCAAAATAAATCCTAAAGATTATTTAGGTCCCCCATGACACATAAAATAATACTAGGACACATTTTGTGGTACTTATAAATTATTATAATGTTATTTTCACTATCTATTCAATGAATTTTCTCTTTAACATGGTGAATAAAAATAATTGCTGAAGTTACTATTTGTAATGTCAAAAAATAAGAGGAAATTATTTACATAATTTTTACCTTATTATTCAAAATATGTAATCCATTTTCAAAAGTTAAAAACATTGAATTTAAATTAATTAATTTAAAATTAATCACCATTTTTAAAATGAGAAATGGGTATTTAAAAGTAAAAATCATCAAAAGATTGATACGTGTTTTTATAAAATTTCAACGTGAAATTAATTGAAATGAAATAAATTATAATAAATGATAAAAACATAATCTATTTATAAATTAATACCATATTAAAGGATAATCTAATAATAAAAATAAATTACATGAAAAAGTAGATTTTAATTAAAATGCAATATTTTTCACAATTCCTTAAAATATTAATATTATTAGAAAAACACTAAAAGTTAATCCATACTAAAATTTTAAGTCCCGAATATAAAAAAATAATTTCATTTTATCCAATTGAATATATAAATGTTTTAAATATTGGATTTAAAAATGGTTCTCCATTAAAAGGCTGTAAAATTGCATTTTTTTTAAAATACTTATTTTATTAAAAAATTGAATTTATTGTTATATCAAGTATAAAAAACATATAGTAAGAATATTATAATTATTTAGAATATATAAAATTCAAAATGGGGTTAATACTACTCATAACCTCTCTTGGAATGGCTAGTCGTTCTCCGCTCGAACTCAGTGTGGCCTGCAGTGAAAGCTATTTGAATTAATTAAAAAGAATCATACCATGGAAGATTAGAGTGTTACATTATCCCTCTTTCAATAAATTTCATCCCCACAATTTAAACTTGTGATTAAAAACATGGCATATGAGATTTAAAAATATATTGGTTGAAATCCCACATCAAAAAATAGAATAATGAGTCCTCTATTTTAAAATAAAGAATGGGAAGTATGAAGGTTACTATAAATAACAAATAATAGGGTTCCGTGTAGGAAAAAAACATGAGAGAAAATTTAATCCTCATGTTCTAATGGACAGTGATCGATAAGATTATTAGGATAAAGTTAAAAACCAAAAATATATAAATTTGTGATGATCTAAGGGGCCATCTGATTCATTTCAAAAGAAAGAAATAGGAAAACAAATTTTATTTTATTATACATTACCTAGTGTTGAAGAATTAATTTACTTTATAGATAGAAAATGAAGAAGCATTCTGAATTGACTTATAGAGTTTCATCCTTAATTCCTACCAAAAACTCATCTTTCTCTTAAAAAGATAATAAAACTAAAAAATATTCAATTTTTCTTAATTGTATAAGATTTAAAATATAAACTTATACATTTTAAATAAAGAAAACATTGATATACTACCATGAACTTCATTTAGGCCATTGGTAGGAGATAAATCCTTGTCCTAGTTTGGTTGTGGGATCGATTCTCGGAGCCCTGTCCAATGCAACATGTTTTTTCCTGACCTATAGGGTGCTATTTTTTTCAAACTATATTATTATAATATTCTATAAATAAAATTAAAAAAATTTTAAACATAAAAAAAATCCAATGTATAACATAATCCATTCCAACCATAATACTTTCCCAAATAATTTCTATCCAAAATAATAGACTTAAAAGATCTCTAGATTTCTTAAATCAATTGTAACATATGCTTCATTGAATAATGTAACGTATCTATTATTGAAAATACCTATATTTTCTCAAAGTCCTTAATGAAATAAATCATGTTTCCTCATCCTTAAAGAAGAATTATTATATTATAATCCAAAATATAGTATTATAATTCTTGAATTCAAAAAAATAAATTCCTTAATTATTCCACTTCGACTGTAGTATCAACATAATATTGACCTAGATTCATTTTCATATTCTGCTCTATATTTCCGTGACTCTTTGGACAATAATTTGTATAAGGTCCCTTATCTTTACAATTATATCGTTGTCCATTAAGAATTTTTTTTCCATTCCTTAAAATTCTTATCCTGGTGACCTCTTTCTCCAAACATGTAACAAACACCCATTCCTTTTAGGCGAGTACTGGGATATTTATTCCCAAAATTACCACATATGGTAAAATCATTCATTCCCTTTTTTACGTTTATACATATATTTCTCTACCATTATCTTATTTTATTGTTTCACATTAATGTAATAAGGCATAGCGAATTCCTTTTCTATCTTGCTCGCACATGAGAGTATATCTTCATATGATTAGAATGATTATGAGACCAATCCATCCAATGGATCGAAGGCCTTTATTTTTTTTATTTATTTTTGATCATCCACCTTTTAGGGGGTGAGGTGGAACCCTTACAATGCCCGTAGGCATAAGTATTGCATGACCATTTTGGCCTTCGAGGAATTTATTGCCCGTAGGCTTCAAACATTACATACAACCCAGACTACCTACCTGGAACTACACCTCCCAGCATCGTTATTGGGAAATCATCTCTCTACCTTCACATGGCTATTCAACAAGCATATCCCATGCATGTGTAGTCTTGTCCCAATGGTAAGTTCTGTACCCTCTCATTCTAGCAATCCATTTAGCTTCTACTGTGGTGAAATCTCCTTTCTCATCCTCTTATAGAGATTGATCCTTGTAGGTTGTCTAGTTTACATTTGCAATAAAGGTGTCCTGAAGGCCTTGAGGTGGCCCGAAGGCCTTACTGACCCGAAGGCTTGGGTGGCCTGATGGCCTTAAAGGACTTGGGGACCAAATCGGTGACCCGGAGTCCCAAACGGGGGCAAATTCCTAGCTACTACAGTGCCAAACAGTGCCTGCTATAGTTCCTGCTATAGCACCTACTATAGTACTACACATTACCCACTAAAGTAATTCTACAATAACTTCTATAGTGCCGGAAATTTTGCCTCCAATTGGATTTGATCCTGGGTATCCTGAATGCACTTAAGAGTCCTCACTAACTGAGATGATGCTCATGTTCTTGAGACCAATGCCCATTGGAGGAATGTTAAGATTATATGGGATGAATATTAAGATTATATGGAATATATAAAATTCAATATGTGGTTAATACTATTCAAAATCACTATTTAAATGGCTATTTTTGGTGCACTCGAACTCAGTGTTGCGTGTAGTGAAAGATATTTGAATTATCTAAAAAGAATCATACCATAGAAGATCGGAGTGTTGATTAAACCAAGAATAAAAACATTCCATATAAAACATAATATAGATTTAAAATTATCTAGAAAAACAAGAAGGAAACCATTATCATGTTGCAAATAAATAACATGTGATCCCTAAACATAACATAATTCCATTATTTAATTAGGATTGATCTGTATTAGGTTCATTACACTGCATACAAAGGGATAAACCATGTTTAATTTATAACTTAATGTAAATAAATAGGAGATGAAATGAATACCATTCCTAATAGCTTTGAAATTCTTCGCATGAGAATGAATCAATGTCACGAATCTCTGATCACCTCTATTTTGAGGAAACTATAATCTCTCAAGGATATAGTTTTGTGAACTCATTAGTAAATGAAAAATAAAACTCCCTTAGAAAGACGGTGATAATATAATATACATATAAAGAAGGAATGGGAGGAAACAAGATCAAACAAAGTGAAACCCCTCAAAAAGAGGAAGAGCTTTCTTCAGATCACCATAGATTAAATAATGGAATTTGTAATTCATACCTATCTAAAGTGGGATTCAAAGCATCTAAAATGACCCTTGGGTGACAGGGGTCCAAGAGGAAGGAGTGGGGGAAAATTAGGTTCAGGGGCCTCCTGGGTACTTATAGGCAAACATATTTTTAGAGGACCATTATATGACCCCTAAGACAACATATTAAACCACATAGACCGCAACATAGTGGGAGGAGATCATATCACAAACCCTGGTAAAACCCATGTTTGGTATCATATTATAAATAAATAGAGCATATACCATTTATCCTGGGGAGGTACTATAGACCTGTCTATATCCCACATTATAGCCACCCCTAATTTGGAAATATCCACAAAACTAAAACGGCGTAGTCACCTCACTTCATTACAAAATGATTGACACTGGGGAAGGGCTTACACAATAGCTAACTAATATGGAATAGCCAGAAATTAAAAGTATGTAGCCTCTATTTTCCTCCTTAGGGCCTATCTATTCCATAGTTAGGAGACCACACAACAAAATCATGGTTTATGACACAACACATGGCTCCATGCCACATCCTGTCCTCAAATGGAAGGGTCACCCAACATTTTTCTTCATTTGTCCTCCAAAATCATCAAAACATCTGCCAAGTTCCTCCAAAACCCAAAAAACACAAAGTTCAGGGACACTAAGGCTCGATCCCCTACATTGTCTATGTAAATGTCTATACCCATTCCCTCAAACGATATCCCTCCTGTGCCAGCAATGAAAAAAATGAGATAATGACCCTTGAGGCTCTCCTCCAGTAGGCCCAGAGTTGGAGACTACTACCAAGGGTATACATATCACACAACATGGATGGAAGTTACTAATTTTGTTTAAAAAGTCATGGAGATATGATGGATCATCCATAAAATAACTCTAAGACATTATAAAAGAATGAAAAAAAATGATCACATATGCATGCATAAAAATATTACTGATGCAAATAAAAATAATCCAATGTATAGAAGCATAATAAAGATAGGAAGAAACATGAAAATTGACAAGGTATGAGTTAGTAAGGTCCATCATGGTCCACTAAGTCCTCCTGAACCTGAAAATAGTTTTATATTTGTAGGGTGAGAATACTGGTATACTATGTACGAAAACCAAAGTCACTCATGCACATATATAAGAAGCAAGATAATTCCCCTATGTGAAAATAATAGGAAAAAAAGAGAACTTAATATGTATACTAACCATCCAAACAATCTATGTAATTGTCACCAAATAATGCAAGAAACGTAATTTAATATAATACACATCGATGATAGGGAACCTTGTACCACTTCCCACTAATCGTTTTCTCTTCTCTAATAGAAAATGTCCTCCTGCTCCCGACCCTTTCAAAATAATCACACCACAACCCACACACACACACCTAGGCCACACAAACCAAATATAGACCCATCACCTTGGCTGATAGCCACATATTATCTGACTTCTAAACACCTGGGCCTCCAACCACTTCTCATCCTACCCGTAGACACTTAGTCCACAAACCAAATCTCGTCCCATCACTTGGGAAATGAGCCACATCCCATCTCATCCAGAATACACCTATGAAAATGAAACACATATCATCCCAAAGACACTTGGGAATAAAAAAATTTCCTACTCACACTAGGGGCCCACAAACCACAAAATTCTTGAATAATCATTGGCGTCTTTCGCCTAGAAGAGGGAGTAGGGATGATAGGGTGACCATCCATCCATCCTCATACTGGGATATTTAGGAAAGACCCCCCCGGTGATGATTGGGGTTTTCGGAAAATTGTTCTCATGTAGGGTGGCATATGTATCAAAAATAATAATGAAAATACATGTATATATATAAATATAATACCAACACTCATTCCAAACCAATGGGTTCTCAAACAGACAACCAGCTCACAACACTACCAACTTTTCTGCACATCTAAATTCTCAACAACACCCATCAACAAATTACCCAATCCATATTTCCAAACATCCCACTTAACCTTTACCATTTTTCATTCACAATTTATTTATTTATTTATTTAACCAGACCAACCTAAGCTAGTTCCGAACTCTATTATCCAATTATACATTCACTTATTCCATTACTATCTAGGTAACTACCAATTGTAGATCATAACAAGAAACATGAAAAGAGTTGAGCATGGAGAAACCTCATGTGAATTACCTATAACAACTAAATAAAGTACCAAACTCTCAACCACATCCAACAACACAACATAGCACAAGACGATCATATCCCTACTGCACAACACTACTAATCCATTCCATAATCAATATATCTCTCAGCCTAAGATTCCATATCACATTCCAAACCATCCCACCATACACAAAAAAACTACCCACACACAAAACACCACCACAAGTGTCAAGGAGAAATACAATCCAAGATTTAACAAGGCATCCATTATTTAATTTCACTAGTTATATTAGGGGTTGTCACAGAAGCAATATAATACTTGGGAATTCATTAATTAGTCAAGTATACGTGATTAACTAGTTTCGTTTTTGAGTGATACCACAACTACCAATACCCAAGCATAAACACAACATATATAACCAGCAAAAACAAATCCACCCATGGACACCATTTTCAGTGGGGTGTTTATACCTTAAAATTACAACATCACAATCAATAAAATGGATGTAAAAAATAATGTGAACAAACACCTATACCCCTTTTCCCAATTTAATTTAACCGATTATTATCTTTTCTCAATTAGGAATATCCAAAATCTATAGGTAGAAAAGAGAAACTGCCTCCTGCATGTTTCAAAATGAAGAGAGGCAAAGTAATCCTTCTTTGAAGAATATTTTTGACTCATCCATGCACCACAAGACGATGAAGAATGCTCACAAGTGACAACTTCATGGCTAGAAATGAAGATCAAACCATTCCACACTAAAATATTATCAAAATGCTGCCCAAACATCTAACTCAAGATAAATTGAATAATGAAATAAAATCTTGTGGAATGAACAAGAGGAAATATGTGATATAGGGGTAAAAACTCACCACAGGTCAATCACAAATATGCAATGAACAACCACCAGGATTTATAGATCATGGATTGAGGAGTGGGGATTGAGGGACTCCATGGTGTGAGAAGTGTTCATTTGAAATAAGTGGTAGGAGGGAAAATGGTTGAAATAATGAAATTTCAGCTAAAATGATTTTTAAAAAAAAAATTGGGTCGGGTTATTACAATTTACGAATTACCCATTCATGTTGTGCAATACCTGGGGTTTGGTTTCTGTTGAATATTCATCACATATGAATTTATTTTATTTCTCAAACCCCAACAATACTACATGAAGTAAAACTCTCAATACCATGCATGAAATAGAGTTTCATGTTATGTAATATAGTTACAAGGCATCTAATCCCCCTTTTATAACTGTTAAAAACCAAACTCCTATAAACTCCATCTGAGCCTCCTTCGACCACATACAATGACTAAACCTACAATGTAACAGAACTATAAGTCACATTACATTACATTAGATACCTATCGAATGATTCTCACCCTTGATAATCCAAACCCAATCCTAGAAGAAAGAGTGGTCTGAAAAACCACCCCGTGAGATAGCTATCAAGGATTTTGCAACAATTGAAACACCGCTAACAAACTAACACATCAAAATTAAATTATAAAACACCCTATGTTTTCCTAAAGATAGAGTGGAATCCTCCAAATATAAGAACAACTTCTCTAAAATCTAGTAACCTAAATGTCCACAAGACACACCACGTGAGCACAAAAATTACAATGTACAAACACATGAATCATAGAATTCCATCCTACATGTCAAGAGACTATCCACTCTAGGAGGAACTAACTCACCCGCATAGATTTAATTACATCATTATTAATATGTCTTGATTAGTAATTGGGTCCTCCTTTTATCACACATTATGAAATTATAACATACTACCTAACAAGGAAAAATCATATTATAATCAACACAGTTCAACCATTACATTAAATATAAAAAAGAAAAAATAAAACTCTAAAAAACTCTATGTATTGGGAACTCATCTTTGGTTCTCACTCCCTATCAGTCACCACATGACCACCATCCATCCACCTTACATAAACCAACGTAACGGTCCACCCAAGATACACCTTCTCCTAATTAACCTAGATCTCCACTAGATGCTCCCAGAACATTGTGTTGTCCTGGATATCCAACTATCCCCATTCAATGATATGGGAGTCACCATGTATATATCAATGAACTTGAGAGATGTGAAAGGCATCATAGACCCTCTCTAACTGTGGCGACAGTGCCAAATGATACGTCACTTTTCCAATATGCTCCAACACCTCAAAGGGCCTGACGAATCAAAGAGAAAAACTTAATTCCTTTGAAAAAACTCTACTCCCCATATAGGGGGGAAACCTTCAAGAACATGTGGACCCCATCCTTGAACTACAAGGTCCTCCTTCTATGATCTACATAATCCTATAGCTGGCCTATTGCCTCTTTCGACATCTCGTAAACAAGATGAACCTTATCGGTCGTGCTCTAAACCACATCCGAACCATGAAAAAATATCTCTCCAACCTCCATAATTCACAACAGAAAATGAAATGGTCTCCGAAATAATGCTTCAAATAGAGACATTCCAATGGAAGAATGATAGATATTAAAATTAGTGAACTTCTCCAAGGGTACCTATTGTACCTTGGATATGAAAAGGTCCATGGAACACACCAAAAACATATCCTCCAATGTTTGGATAGTCCAACACATCTGCCAATCTGTATAAGGGTGGAAAGTAGTGAAGAGGTGTAACAAGTCAATAAATGTATACTTCAAACCCCTATAGACTCCTTAGGTAAACCACATTTCCCAATCTATGACAATGGACCTCAAAACTCCATGCAACTGCACCACATTGTCCATATATCTCCATGCCAAGGCATCCATTGCACCCAACTCCTTAATCTCCAAAATGGGGGACGATTTGATCAACCCATACACTCTCATCCTAATAGAATCATAACCTCCTTAAGACCTGGGTAACCCTTTCCAAACAACAATTTAAATTTCATCCCACTTCAACTTGGGGACATCCACGTGTTATAAAAAACCACCGGGAACATGGTTTTCATCCTTCACCTGCTAGAAAACTATGTACCTTTCCACAAACTCCACCACTTCCCATTTCATCATAGGAAACAAAAAATCCATCCTCAATACATGATACTTTTTAGAAACCCTAGGGTGTACAACTAATGTTGACCTATGAAACTCACGAAGGACTCCTTCATGAAACTCCACATAAATAAAAAACAACCCCTAAAACAACATCCGGTACAAAGCATCATCCATCCATTCTTCTAGAGCACCACCATGGACAAAAGGATTGCATAGCCCCTCCACTTAAGAGTCTCCCAAATGAGACACATCCACCTGCAACATCAGAGAATATTGAACCATCATAGAAAACAAATAGCCTCTACCACCTTCCACTCTTTCATCTATGAGCAAGGATTACAACTCCTTAATTTCCCTCCAAGCATCCACAAACTCTTAAATAACCTCCTTTTATATCATCCTTCTCAAATCATTGTCCATAATATTTCCATTTCTAGAGGTGTAAGAGATCATGAAATAATAGTCTCGAACGAACTCTATCCACCTCATTTGTTGTAGATTTAGATAATGATAGGAAAAGATAAAACACAAGCTCTTCTAATCTGTGAAGACCACAAAGTACTCCCCATTGAGGTAATGTCGCCATAAATTCAGTATGAAAACAAGTTCTGATAACACCAGATCTTGGGTGGAATTGTTACGATCATGGGGAAGTAACTACCTGAACCCATAAGAGATCACTTACCATGGCTATATGAATATGAATCCCAAATCCAGATAGGAAGCATCACAAAACACCTCAAACATCTCCCCTTCCTTTGGAACGATAATAACTGGAGCACTATCCAAATTCCCTTATAGGTAACATAACGCTATCTAACATGTCTCAATATTTAAAAATCCTTCATCATTTCTTGTTAAATCTTTCAATGGAGTAGAAAATCTAGAGATATAGGTTTCAAACCTCAAATAATTTCTTGTGAGACCAAGAATGTTGTGGACTTCGACAACATTCATAGGTTCTACACATGAAACAACCTCTTAATCCATTGATAGTTCAATTACCACTCCATACCGATACACAAAATTCCCATGGAAATGAAAATATCATGTCTATAACTTACATTTTGACAAATTTATATAGAGTCTGTGGTGTTAAAAAACCTGCAAGATAGTTCAGAGATGGTTAACATACTCCTACTCATACTTTGAGTCAATCAAGATATCATCGATGAATAAGATGATGATCCAGTCCAAGAACTCATGAAATATGTTAGTAATAATCCCACAGAACCCAAATAGTGTGTTCATAACACCAAACGACAAGACTAAGAACTCCAAGTTCCCATACCTACATCTGAAAGAAGTATTCATGATATCACCCTCATTCAACATCAATTACTGATATCCATATTATAGATATATCATAGAAAACCAAATTTCACCTCTCAACTAGTTGAAAGGATCATCTATCCTTGGAATATGGTGATAGTTCTTGATCGTTGCATGATTCGACATCCTGCAGTCTATGCACAACTGAATTACACTCTATAACTTCTTTGCAAACAACACTGGAGCACCCCACTATGACACAGTAGGTGGGATAAATACTATCTTCCTCAGATCATCAATATGAATCCTTAATTCTCAATACTCCAAAGGGAACATCCGATAAGGATCCATAGAAATCATATAAGTAATGTGATGAAAGTATATCCCAAACTCAACATTACATCAAGGTGGTAGTGTAACAACATCCTTAGTGAAAACATATAGGAACTATCCAAAGAACCTAAAAAATTCTACCATCTAAGCATCAATTTATTCCACTAATATCTCATCCAAAAATAAATGAAGAGGCTCCAAACTCTGACTGCCTACCAGGAAACCCCACTCACTAATGAAAGCCTCATGTTGTCTTTCCACATATGAAAATACAAACCATCTTTGAAAAAAATCGATAATAGTCCACATGGTATAAAATGAGTTGATGCTGAGAATGACATTGTACGGATACATCATTAACATGACGATATCCCCATGAGACTAATATGGCCCCATCATTAGTCTAAATCCCAAGCATACATCAAGCAAACTGTTCTAGCCTCTGACTGAAAAACAAAACACCACAGTCATGAGAAGTATCTCTATGTCTATCCCAAGATCATGTTATAGTGTTGGTGAATAAAACGTGTGTGAACCTCCTGAATCAGAAAAAGCACAAGAACGGGTACTAAAGGATCTGATCATAACTTTGACGATCTCTTTCTCTTTTAGAACTGTTTCCTCCGCAGTGTGAAATAGACCAACCCAAGCTCCTCTAACTCTCTCACAATGCACAAATCCATGGCCATGGATGGGTCATGATCCCTGAGCATGAGGTATATCCTGAGGTCAGCCTCTAACTACACTATCCCCCCTTGTTAGAGAAAAATCATTTTTTCTATGCTGCTAAAACTTTCTTTCCTGAAACAGTTACCGAGGCTGACACAATGTCTGTCCTCCTTCACCAAATAGAGCTTGGGAATCCAATTGGGATTGAATCTGAATATTGTTGTAGACTCTATAGAATAAACACCTCAGTCCCAAGATGGTATGAAGGGAATAATAACCACCTGTACTAGAAGGTTACAAAGGAAACTACTGATGTCTACTCTGTGCCTTTCAAACCCCAAAGGACCTGGTACCTGAGACATGTTGCTAACAACCCGACCTCTCAAAGAACACTACCATCTCCCTTATTTTTTTAGACCTCCTAGTAAGTTCATCATATTAATCACATCTTCCTTAGTTTGAACCTCCAAATATGTTGGCAACCTAAAGGGAGTTACAAAATACTAGATTGAAGGACAGAGCTCCTCCTCAAGGTGTCTAACATGAGGCTCCTCATCCAAAAAGAGATCTGTGTCATAATGAATAATGTCCTTGAATTTTTCCCAAACTCCCATACAGACATACTCCCCTACTGATGGGAGAGATGTTCCTGCCTCCTTCCATACTCCATAGATGATTAAAGGAACTCTACTCAGAATTACTTATCGAATTCGACCCATAGAACCCCCTCTTCCTTTCTCTCCCATAGAAAAAGAATCCACCACTAACACATAAATTCTAACATTTGGTTGATAGAAAAAGGAACCCAATACATTTTCAGGTCCCTGATAAAGCTAAAGGTGATTTCTATCTCATAAAACCAACAGTCCATCTCTATATCTGAAAAAAGTACCCTTGTACTTTCTGAAATCAATCCATTGGAAATAAGACAATGTCATTTTCCATTGGTCCTCCTGCACAAATTGATCAATCATCTATCGATCAACTAGATCAATCTGCCAAGCCACCACTATCTAAGCAGCACACGTATGACAACTAACTTCCATAGATGAAATTTAAATAATGACCTCCTAATACCATGAAATATGGAATTTTATCAATATTCGTTTTTAATTATTTCAATTCATGAAACCCATTTTAACTTTACCAAAAAACCCAATGTAAATAAGAAAACAAGTCATTATGATTCATGAATGTTTCCTTGTTATCTACTGTACAAATGGTGTAGCCTCACATAGTCATTAAGTAGTCTCAAAGTCCATGAATTAGATCACGGGGGCCCCTAAAATCCCATGTCCTTGCTAGTCTTCCCTAGACTATGACACGCACCAAAGTCACCTGACAATGTTCCTCTACCAACCCATGAAATACTCACCGTGCCTAACCCAAAACTGCATCATATCTATAAAGCATTAGCTCTGATATCATTCGGTCATGATCCCCTCCCTCAAAGATACCCCTCATTGGATGACAATGAAGAAAGAGAGATAATGACACCCAAGTCCCACCTCTAGTATGCCATGGGTGGAAAAATAGCTCCAACGGTATACAGATCACACAATATGGAAGGAATTTAATTTTTTTTAAAAATATATTAGGTGATATGATGGATCATCCACAAAAAAAATCCAAAAAATATATAAATGAAATTCAAAAACCATCCCATATGCATGCATAAAAATATAAATGATGAAAATAAAAAGTCTCCAATGTAAGTATCGAAAGAAAAGATAGGTAGTGACACATAAACTAAAATGTTTCAGGCTTGTAAGTTTCAGAACAGTCTGTGAAGTCCTCTTGGAAGCCTGAAAATAGTTTTATATATGTAGTGTATACATACATGTATACTCAATTGGAATACCAAAGTCTCTCATGCATGAGTCGAAGAATCATTCTAAATCCCATGTGAGAAAATAATTTAACCAGATAGGTACGCTAACCATCCCAACCTTAATGTGGCACACTCTCCAAAAAAATACAAGTCATGTAATGTAATATAATACACATCGATGATAGGGTACCCTGTATGAATTCACACAAATTATAAAATCTTTCCTAATGAAAAAAGACCTCATGATCCCACCCCTTTTGAAATAACCATGTCGAAACCCACCAGTACCCACATTCCCCCCCACACCACATCTCACCTCATCACCAGGGCCATAAGAAATATATCAACCTTCCTACACACACATTAGCCAAAAAAAACATCTGTTCCCACCTGCATACACATGATCCACAAACCACATCTATTCCAATCACTTTAGATATCATCCAATCCCATATCATCCCAAATATGCACGGGAAAACACTACACATATCATCCTGAAGGAACCTCTGAAAAAAAAACTTTCCCAAATGCACATGGTCCCTAAGGGTGGGGTGCATATAGAAAACCAAAAGGGAAAACCTCCCTCTTAATGATGGGTGTCTTTGGTACATAATTCCCAACAAGGGTGGGGTGCGTATAGAAAATCACAAGGGAAATACATGTATATATATGTAATACCAAAACTCAATCCAATCATATGGGTTTTCAAATAGACAACCATCTCACAAAACTAACAACTTTGCTGCTAAATCTAAATTCACAACACCACACATCAATCGAAACCCAATTCATATTTTTAAACATCTCATTTAACCATTACTATTCATCATTCACAATTCATTTATTAATTTTGTTAACCTACCAAAACCAATCGATTTGATAAATTTATTAACCAATTGTCCACTCATTTATTCCATTAATATCTAGGAATGTACCAAGTTCAACACATAAAAATCCACATAGAAAAAATTCAAACATGGAGAAATCTCTGGAAAAATAACCATAATAACAAAAAGGAGTCCCCAAGTCTCCACCATATCCAAAAACACAACATAGCACAACCTAGACACATCTATACTGCAAAACACTTCTCATTTAGTCCATAATCAATCAATCACTCAACCAGAGATTCCATATCACCTTTCAAACCCTCCCACCATACACAACCAAACAAACCACACACAACAAACCACAACATGTGACGAGGAAAAACAAGATTCCATATTTAACAAAGCAACCTTTATTTAATTCAACTTTTTAATTTAGGGGTTATCATATAAAAAATATGATCCTAGGAAATTTATTCATTAACTGAGTATATGTGACTAACCTATTTTCATTTTGGAAGATAACCCTGTAACCACAACCACCATAGTGACACAATAGGTATAACTAGCAAAAAAACCCCACTGATGGTCACCATTTTTAGTGGGGAATTTATCCATTAATGTCACAACATCACAATATGTATCAAGGCTGTAAATCCTTCAAACCGAACTATCTAAGCCTTTTTGCAATTTTCTAACTGATTATTATGTTTGGTAAATTTTTAAAAAATAATATACTAGTATTGAATAGAAAACTACTCCAGCATGTTTCACAATTATGAGAGGCAAAGTAATCCTACCTTAAAGATGATTTTCAAATCATTTGTGAACCACATGGCGATGAAGAATTCCCAAAAGAGACATATGCACTACTAGAAATGTGGATTGAATTATTCTTCTCTATAAGTTTATAAAAACACTACAAAAACATATAACTCAAGACAACCCATACCATGATAGTGATTTCTGGGGAATGAAAAAGATGAAACATATGAGAAAGAGGAGAGATATCCCCCCAAATCAATCACAAATCACCAACGAACAACCAAAAGGATTAATAGATCAAGGAGGGAGGGCGGGGATTGATGGAATCCTTAGGATCATAGGGTTCATCTCGAATGAGAGGAAGATAATAAATGGAGGGATGAAATGACTTTCAGATTAATTTTTTATATAAAAATACTGGGTTGGGGTATTACATGATGTGTAAAACCCTCTCACATCATGTAATACATGGGGTTTGGTTTCCACTAAAAAACATGTCACCTCTCGATTTATTTTATTTTTCAAACCCCAAAATATTACATGTGGTGAAAATTATCACACAAGATTTGAAACAAAGTTTCACATCATGTAATATAGTTACATGGTGTGAAATCCCTCTTTTATAGCCTTAGGAAACCAAACTCAACGAAACTCTCTTTGACACTCCTCTAAGCACTTCCATTGAATAAAATAAAAATGCAATGGACCGGGAAGGCAAAAACCATTACAGTACAAAAAAACTGTAACAATTACACAAGATTTCATATTAAATGTTTTTTATAATTTCAAATGACATAATATATTTAAATTTTTGTATATTACACATTTTAAAAAAAATTATTTTATATAAATCACACTACCAGAATAATTTTTGATATCTTTCCTTAATAATCGATAACATAGACTCAAATATGTATGAAAAATTATAATTATATTATAAAATTCACTAATTTCTCTCTATACCACCTTATACTGATCACAATTTAAGTGAACATGATAACATATTTTCAATTGATTAATCAATAACATTATAGTGACAAGCTACTATTCTCTCTATATATAATGATGTTCCCATTTACATTCTAACTTTATTTATAAATATTTTAATTTAATATTACATTTATCATAGTGTTTTTATCAAATTATAATTGTGACCTATTTATCATATATATATTTTGGAATAAAATTTAACCCAACTATCTATACTAATAATATTTATTTTAATAATATTCATAATTACACAATTATCCAGTGAAACAATAACACCATGAGATTTTATGAGAAATATTATTTTCAATTTCTTTGATGTAGTATGTTATACGCTACACCAAGATTATATTTCACTATATGAAACACCATATTATCTTGTAGTTTATGCAAACACTATTCTTGGCTTATGTTGCATGCAAGAACAACCTTCCTCAACAGCATGTGTTGTACGCAATACCGAGTTTCACTAAAGAATGATATATTGTTCTTATGAACTAGCTGTTATGAATATTATTAACTACATTTTGAATTTTATTACATAATAATTAATCTCACACATATTCTATTACATGGTATGAGAACAAAATAAAATTTTCACGTAAAATAAGTATTTTTAAAAAAATGCAGTTTTGACTCCTTTTGATGGAACACCCACTTTAAATATGGGTTTTGACACATTTATTAGTTAAATTAGAAACAATAAACGTATTCATTTAAATAATAATATAAACATTTACTTTGGATAATGTTTTTATATTTTTCTGTTAACTTTCATATTTTGATGAATTGTTAAAATACACAACCTTTTTCTTAAAAACAACTTTTTTCCTCAAGATAATTTATATGAATAAATTATAAATTTAAATGGTTTTAAAGTATAAATAGAATATATTTTGACCATTTAATATAATTCAAGTCATTATCATTAATTTTACATTGAAATCATAGGTAAAATCATTTCAATCTTTTGCAATGTTTTAACTTTTAAAACCAATTTACTCAACAATGTGATTAATTTTAAATTAAATACTTAAACTTCTATGTTTTGAATTTGGAAAAATGGATTCCATATTTCGAATCATTAGTTCCAAATTATTCTAATAATATAATTTTAATTTTTAACATTATGAATAGTAACTACGGAAAATTTTATTTACTACAGTTAAAGTTAAATTGGGTCATTAAGGGTTAAAATAATATTATACAATTACTCTAACACCTTCCAAAATTATATTTGATGAATAAAAGTCGACCCATATTAACTAAGGGTCGGAATACATTCATTTCATGGACTGTTTACCTTAAAAATGATGTAATTATTATTAAAACCAAAGAAAGTGACAACATGTCACTCTCTTATATCATATAAGTGTACTAATTTTAATTTAGTGATAAAAAAACATCAAACATAAATAGTCACCAAAAATAAAATAAAATTATCTACATCATGTTAATTTATTTATAATTTTTAGGTATTATATAATTATCATTAATGGTGACACAATAGTCAGGAAAAAATGGTTTATTTAGTGAAAAATCAATAATACAGTTTTTATTAAACTAATAGTGAACATAAAAGGCACAAACACCTGACCAAATATTATTGGTCATGTACATGTAAACCATAATCATCCAATCGTCAAAAATTTGACCATTTGGAGACTTACAATAGCGATTATGACACTTATATTATTTTATTTTTAATGATGTCAATGTTTTCAGTTTCATAATTTAATAAATATAACAATTTAAATGTAGTGATTTTAAGATGATGAATTAGAGTAAAAGTATTATTATGGAATATACTAGATTTATAAGCATTATAGTATTTTATTTTTAATTTTTATGCAACAGATAAGTATATTAAATAATTATACAAAAATGTTATAGTAATTATTTTATTAAGGGAAATTTCAAATAAATTGTTTTAAAAATATTAAAATAAATTTTATATGAACAAATTAATGTGCTCCATAATTTTTTTAGATGAATATGAGATGTTAGAAATATATTAAATATTTTTTCGATTATATCTTCTTTTGGGATTTAATTTAAATTCAAATAATTGAATAGTGTCAAAATTGAAAATATAGATATTTTATAAAAATAATATATTATTAAATTGATTAAAAATAAAAAAACTATTTAAAAATTACAAATTTAAAATTATATGGTCGAAAATGTAATAATTTATCTAATTATGGAAAATTCACATAACATAAGTAAGTATTTATAACAATTTAAAAATTAGTATATTATTACCACAAATTAAATTAAATAGATTAAATAAGGATAAATAAAAATGATAAAGTTTAAAATAAACATAAAACTTGTCTAAATTTTATTGGTTGATGAGATTAGAACCCTATATCATCTCATATTTTCATTTAGTTATTTTTGGAGGTTTTTAAGCGAGTTTTTATTTTTTAATTAATTAATATTTTTGATGTTTTTAAAATTGCCCCTCTCTTCTCTTATAAAAGGGCACCTCATCCCTCCCCTCCTATCAACATTTTGAACCTTAAAGCTCTGCCAAACCCTATCCATTTATCTTCTCCACTTACATAAGAAACATTGTAGAGGTGATGGTTTTCATCAAAGACTGACTTTAGTGCCCTAAGAGGAGGTTTAGAAGAGGCACATCGAAGAAGAGGAGTCTTGGACACATACGTAAGAAATTGGACATAATGTAAGGGATAATTATTCAAATCTCATTATTATCTGAGATTGTTTATTTGAAATCATTTACTAGGGTTATATTTATCATCAATGTCCATGTTTTCAAAAAAAAAGTTTTCATAAAATGTTTATTATTCTTCCATGTTTTTTTAAAGTCATGTTTACCCCTTTTTGACTTCAACTATGATTAATGGAAGGAATATTTCTTTTTTTACTATACGATGTTCTTTTTAACTATTCTAGAATAAGTACAAGAAGAATGTTTTTTTAACTTATATGGAATGAAAAGTATTTTTACAGTTTCATAATGCCTTATTTCCATAAAGCCTCCTCTACAATATTTCATCATTATTTTCAACAAAATCCTTTTCTTTTGAAATTCCATGGCATTTTGAAAAAAGAAAATGATTTTGATGAAAAAAGTATATTTTCCTCAAGAATTCATTTCAAATGTTTTATCAAAACTATTTTCCATATAAGATGATGTTATTTAATATGTTTATGTTTCAATTATAATGTTGATATTGTTTACATGGTTTCATTTTTCTTATGATGACATGATATACATTTGTTCTATATGGATTATGTTTGGATGGGATGATGTTTATGAGACACATTTTTTGGGTTATGATGAATGATTTATGTTTATTTTGTGGCACATGAATGAATTAATTCATTATGATATATATGGGACCTATATATCCCTCTAATGCATTGGGTAAGGTTTTATATCTAATGAGATAAACATTGCTGGAATGAAAAGTTAATCCAGTTCAGTAATGGACATTGTCCACTATGATGGTCTTGGCAGAAATTCCTTGGCTACTATGGAAATCATAACTGTTGATTAATGGGTTTCCAAAATTACATGTTTTATTCCCATGTTATTTTATCATGATTAATGTTCAATTATGATCTATGCCTTATGTTTTGCCATGATTTATGTCATTACTTATGATATTAATGTTTTATGTTCAAATATTTATTGGTTGTTTATGTTATCCATGTTTTCCCTTACTGAGCATTTGAGCTCAACCTTCTTATGTTTTGTTTTCCCTAGGATATAGAGAATGGTTTTAGGTAAGAAAACAAAAGGGGAATATCTTTATGAGAGCTATTAAAGATCTTTCACCATGATTTGAAGATTTTGTTCCTAGTTTCCAAAAAAACTAAACTAATACGGTCATTGGGCATATGTTTTTTTATATATTTAGTATTCTGCGAATGTAATGTAATGTCCATGTACATCATGCTTGGGTCTCTACAGTTGGTACAAAGTAAGGGTTTAGTTAACCTCTAGAAACTAGGATGCAGAAACTTTAGTGATATCCCTAGAGATATTTCTAAGGTATATCCAGGGATGTCCTTAAGGTTTTATATAAGTATAGGTTGTAGTCCTGGAATTATTATAACAATCATGAATAACCTAGGATTAATCCTAAGATGTTAGATATTGAAAGTACTCCCCCTAATTAAGTTGTTTTCCTATTGTGATTGTTGCCTCTCACATTATTCTTTATGGGATTTAGAAAATGGCTGGAAACAGGAATATTCATATTAATGGAGAATATGATGGACAATGGAATGATATTATTCATGATCAAGCAAATGAAATGGGTTTTGGATGGTGAAACATCATTATTCTTCCTAATCAATAATCTCATAATATGATCAATAATATCAACTTGTTATGTTTCCGGACTCAGCTAATAAGAGAAATATGGAGTTTCAGGATGATCATAGAGGTAATAAAGTTCAATTTTTCTCATGTAAATCATGTGGGAAGAGACATAAAGAAGAATGTTTCAAAGGAACTGGAATATGTTTTGGGTGTGGAAAAGGACAAAAATCTATTAATTTCCAAGTAAAGGGTTCAATTAACACTATGGAAAAGGATAATGGTATTCCTAAGACATCAACAACATTTAAATGTTTTAAAAGTGGAATGTACGGGCGTTATGAAAACCAATGTCCTAAGGGAAAATCTCATGAAGGGAATCAGCTTGGTCGTATGGGTAGTATTTATGTTGATGATGATGAAGAGACTACAATTGATATATGAGATGAAATAAGTGTTGAGGAATAAAATGATGAAGCTTGGTCAATGGTTTAATAAGGTAGTGGAATGATTGTATGTTTATCAAGACATATGTTGTATGGGTATTTAATGGTACTATGGAATAAATAATCACTTAAGGATTGTTACACTATTGTTATTCCTAAAGTATTTGAATGTATATGTTTAATGGCACCAGTAACCATGAAAGGTTATTCAGATATTTTTGTAAAGAAGCTGACATGCACATAATGAATGGATACAGAGAAAATCATTTGTTTTATAGTATTAATGAGATAATGTCTTATATAGGGAAAAATTGACATCATGGTTTGATTACATAGAAATTTTGGGATTTTGGTATGTCGAAATAATTAACATTTATCCGCAATCATGTTTTCACTAATGTTATATGGTAATTCATGTTTCAATAGAATACATGATTAAGATCTTCATATGTTTGGAATATGACCAACAAGATATATCTTATGATATATGGGGGATAAATGATGGTATTCATATGCTTAGAAGATGACCTCTCTAATAATCTTTTTCGGTATACTATGAGATTGGACATAAGTATATTGGATAAGCCAAAAGATTAGAATTGATTAACTTAGGCATGAGATAGTATTTTTTAAGGCTATAACATTTTGATATTATTTCTGAATGTTTAATTAGTATATTTTAAAAAAAAGGGCAACCCAAAGGACGGGCGAAAACCCGTCATGTTGGACATGGATGTGGGAATTGAACCCACAACCGAAGTGCGACAGGCCTTTATCGCCTACCACTGGCCTACAAGAAATACCTGGTTTGTATAAAATAGTTTAATTTTAGTAATCAGTATGATAGATTAAGTATAAGTCCATTTTTGGAACCATATACAATTAATCTCATCATAGATGGACTTATGTATATTTATTAACTTTTGCTAACCTTACATTTGAGACACATGGGATGAACTATCATTCTATCAGATGATCTGCTCACACTTCACGAATGAAAATTTTTTACTTCATTTCTTTAAATAAGAGATGAAGTGGAAATTGTTCAAGGAATGACCAACGATGATATTACACTGAAATCAAGTAAGTATTTATCCATATGAAAAAACTCATCAACTTTAGGGAAATGATCTTGAAAAACAATAATGTTGTCCTAGTACCCTCATATTAGACGAATCAGATGGTACCTTAGATTATCTCAAATTTATGGCTTTGTGATTATTGGATTTTTCATACTCTTATTCTCTACCACTCTCCATCAGAACATGATGGTAAGATTTCTCCTCCATATCCATGTTTTCACCTATGTTCTCCTATGTGGAAAACCAATGATGACTTAATTTGGGTAACTGTTATGTTTCTTACATTACTTTCTAAAATTATGTTTTAGTGTTCCTTTTTTCAATGTGGGTTTCTAGGAAAGAAACTTTCAAGTAATAAACCATTTATAACCCTGATGAATTTCGAGGGTTAAATTAATTTTAAGGGGGAAAAATGTAACACCCCGAGATTTTATGAGAAATATTATTTTTAATTTCCTTTAAGTCTTGTGTTTTATGCTACATCAAGGTTATCTTTCACTATACGCAACACCTTATTAGCTTATAGTTTAAACACACACTATTCTTGGCTTGTGTTGCACGCAAGAGTGACCTTCCTTAATAGCGTGTGTTGTACGCAATACCGAGTTTCACTAAAGAAAGAAATATTGTTCTAATGAACTAGCCATTATGAATATCATTAACTACATTTTTAATTTTATTACACAATATTCCATCTTACACATATTCGAGAACATGTTATGATAACAAAATAAATTTTTTCGGGTAAAATAAGTATTTTAAAAAAAATGCAGTTTTGCCACCTTTTGATAGCGCACCCACATTAAAAATACTTTTTGACATGTTTATAGGTTGAATTAGTCAAAATAAACTTATTCATTGAAATAAGGGTATAAAAATTTACTTTGGAATTTTTTTTAATATTTTTTTGTTAACTTTAATATTTTTATGAATAGTAAGAATACGCTAAATTTTTCTTATAATTTTTTTAATCAAGACAATTTATATGGTTAATTATAAACATTAATGGTTTTAATGAATAAATATAATATATTTTTATAATTTAATATAATCCAAGCCATTATCATTAATTTTACATTAAATTTATAGGTAAAAACATTTCAATCTTTTGCAGTGTTTTAACATTTAAAACTGGTTTTCTCAATAGTGGGAATAGTTTTAAATTAAATACTACAAATTCTGTATTTTGAATTTGTAGAAATGAATTCTATATTTGGAATAAGTTGGTCAAAATTATGCTAATAATTTTTTTTTAGACATTTTGAATAGTAACTACGGTAAATTTGTTTTTCTATAGTTAAAGGTAAATCAGGTAATTAAGGGTAAAAATAAGATTATAAAATTACCCTAACACCTTCCAAAATTCTATTAGAAGAATAAAAGTAGACCCATATCATATAATGGCCATAATAGATTCATTTCATGGAATTTGGACCATGAAAATGATGTAATTATTATTAAAATCAATGAAAGTGACAACGTGTCACTCTCTTATATCTTATAAGTGTAATAATTTTAATTTAGTGATAAACTTCATAAAACTTAGAACATAAATAGTCACCAGAAAGATAATGAAATTATCTAAATCATGTGAAATTATTTATAATTTTTATGTATTATATAATTATCATTAATGGTGACACAATAGTGATGCTGAAATCGTTTATTTAAAGCAAAATCAACAATATTGTTTTTATTAAACTAATAGTGACCATAAAAGGCACAAACACCTGACCAAGACATATTGGTCATGTACATATAAACCATAATCATACATTGGTCGAATAATTGACTATTTGGAGCCTTATAAAATCAATTATGACACTTATATTATTTTATTTTAAATGATGTGAAAGTTGTCACCATCGTAATTTAATAAGAAAAACAATTTAAATTTTCTGATTTTAAGATGTTAAATTAGAGTACAAATTTTCTTATAAAACATAATAGATTTGTAGGAAACATAGTATTTTATTTTTATTTTTTATGAAATAAATAAGTATATCAAATAATTATGCAAAATGTTGTAGTAATTATTTTATTATGGAAAATATCAAATAAATGGTTTTAAAATTATTAAAATAAATTTTATATGAACAAATTAATGTGATCCATGAATTTTTTAGATTAATATGACATGTTAGGAATATATTAAATATTTTGGTTCAAATATATCTTCTGTTTGGATTTAATTTTAATTCAAATAATTTAATAGTTTCAAGATTGACACTATTGATATTTTATAAAAATAACATATTATTAAATTGTTTAAAAATAAAAAAAATATTTCCAAATTACAAATTGAAAATAATATGATCTAAAATATAATAATGTATATAATTATGGAAAATTCACATAACATAAGTAAGTATTTATAACAATTTATAAATTAAAATATTATTACCACAAATAAAATTAAATATATTAAATAAGGATAAATCAAAATTAGAAGTTTTAAAATAAACCTAAAACATGTCTAAAAATTATTGGTTGATGATATTACAACCATATCTCATCTCATATTTGAATTTAGTGATTATTGGAGGTTTTTAAGTGGGGTTTTAGTTTTTTATTAATTAATATTTTTGAGGATTCCAAAAGTTCCCCTCTCTTCTCTTATAAAAGGGCACCTCATCCCTCTCCTCCTCATAACATTTTGAGCCTTCATGATCAACCAATATCTATTCAATTATCTTCTACACTTCCCTAGAAACATACTAGAGGTCTTGGTATTTTTCAAAGATCAAATTTTGTTCCCTAAGAGGAGGTTTAGAAGAGGTGCGTTGAAGAAGAGGAGTCCCGAACACATGTAGAAGAAATTGGACATTATGTTAAGGGATAATTATTCCAGTATCGTTCTTATCCAAGATTTTTTATTCATAAGTATTTACAGGGGTTATATTTATCATCAATGTCCATGTTTAAAAAAATGTTTTCATAACATGTTTACTATTCTTCCATGGTTGTTTAAAGTCATGTTTAACCCTTTTTGACTTTTACTATGATGAATAGATAGAATAATTCTTTTGTTTACCATATGATGTACTTTTGGAAATTTATGAAAAAAGTACAAGAAGATTGTTTTTTAACTTATACGGCATGAATGGAATTTTACGGTTTCATAACTCCTTATTTCCAAGAAACCACCTCTACATGATTTCATGATTATTTTCCAAAAAACCCTTTCTTTTAAAAATTCATGGCATTTTGAGAAAAGAAAAAAAAATTGAAGAAGAAAGGATAATTTCCTCTAGAATTAATTTCTAGTATTTTATCAAAACTATTTTCCATCTAATATGACATTATTTAATATGTTTGTGTTTCATGTATAATGTATCTATTATTTACATGGTTTCATTTTTATAATGATAAAATGATATCCATTTGTTCTATATAGATTATGTTATTATGGGGTGATGTTTATGAAACCCATTTTTTGGGTTATGATGAATGATTTAGGTTTATTTTGTGGAACATGAAAGAATGATTTAACTATGAGATGTGTGAGATCATTATCTCCCTCCCATGCATTGGGAAAATATTTATATCTCATGAGATAAAAATGGCTAGAATGGTAAGTGAATCTGGTTCATTAATGGACTTTGTCCACTATGTTGGTCTTGGCAGTAATACCTTGGAAACTATGGAAATAATAACATGATCTTAATGGTTTTCCATAATTATATGTTTTGTTCCCATGCTATTTTATCATGATTATTTTTTCTTTATGATCTATGCCTTATGTACTACCATGATTTATGTCATTACTCATGATTTTGATGTTTTATGTTCATGTTTTTACTTTAAAATGTTTGTGGTTTGTTTATGTTCTCTATGTATTCCCTTACTGGGTATTTGAGCTCACCATTTTTTATGTTTTCTTTTCCCTAGGATATAGAGAAATGTTTTAGGTAAGAATACAAAAGGGGAATATATTTATGGGATATGCTGAAGATCTTTCGCCATGATTAGAAGATTTTGTTCTGAGTTTCCAAAGACACTAAACTAATACGGTCATTGGGAATCTATTTTTGTTATGTATTCAGTATTTTGGGAAAGTAATGTAATGTCCATGTACATCAAGCTTGTGTCTCTACAAAAATAATGGTTTTTTCTACAAAATATAATACTTAGAATCCAAAAAATAATAAATAAGGAATTATATTTAGTGTTTATGACTTCAAAAACAATGTTTTCTAAGTTATATAATGTTGAATATTTTTCTTATATGATAGAATAATAACAAACCTAAGTTAAACTAGAGAGGACGATCCTTTTAGTTAATATATTCTCAAACTTCTCTTGTATGTCAGTGTGTTGAAATGTAAATTTTTATAAACTCCTATTCTAAAAGAGAACTCCACATTTATAGAAAGAAAAGGTTATTAGATTTAGATTATTTGAAAAACTTATTATATAGAAGAGGAAGAATAGGAAGAAGAGATAGATCATATTCAGTTCATTATTGTATTGTGCTGGATAATTGAACTTGGAAAATTATATTGAGATTTATGGAATAATGGAGAAGAAGAATTTAATGGATTCAGTGGTATTATAATAGTGTTATATTTTCCATATTGAGTAATAATACTTGGGAATCACACTAGGAAGTCAGACTGAGTATCATTTCAGACTCCCTGAAACCTCTTCTAGGTGCCTCCAACACTCAAAACACTCAAAGTGAAGGGCCAATAAGGTTCAATCACTTACACAATATATATACAAAACAAATTACAATTACATAGATATTAAGTATATTTTTAGACTTTTAGATCACATAATATATTTAAATAGATGCATATTACACTTTTAAAAATATATATTATATTTTACATATCACTATAATAAAATAATTCATGATATCTAGATTCAATAATTGATAACATAGCCTCAAATATGTATTAAAAACTATAAATATATAGTAAAATCCTTTAATGAATCCCCATATCACCTTATAGTGATCGCAATTTCAATGACCATGTTAAATAAATTTTATATTTATTTATAAAAAAATTATAGAAACATGAAACTATTGTCTCTATATATAACGATGTCCCCATTTACATTTGAACTCAGTTTCTAAATATTTAAATTTATTCTTATATTTATCATATGGATTTATATCCAATTACCATAGTGATCTCTTTATCATATAGAAAATGTTGGTACAATATTTCATCCAATTATCCATCCTAAAAATATTTATTTCAATTATATTCATAATACCACCATTATCTATCGAAGAAAAGGTTATTGTATAATAATATATAACTTCTAATAAAAATAGAAATAATTAAGGAATTTAATTTAATGCCTACTACTGGAACAAAATGGTTTTTATGTTTCATAATTGTGATTATTTTTCTTATATGGTTGTATAATAATTTTTTTTATCAAACTAGAGTGAACAATAATTGTAGTTAATGTATTTTTAAAATCCTCTTTATAGTTAGCGTGTTAAAATGTAGATTCTGTAAAATTAGTTAATAGTAATATAATATTAAATGGATAAACATGATCAATACATGAAATCATGTATTCTATATGTAGGTAACATAAAAATTTTATGGATTCCAAAATAATTGAATTTCATTTGATAATTTTAAATTCAATATAATTAAATAACATCATAATTCCCCTCATTTAAGGACCCCTTATAAAACATCCACATATATCAATTTATACAATGCTACCCTTTATCAGTACTAGTAATAAAGAAATTTTTGTCATTCATCGAGCTCTCTGATGAATCTCTTCCTTTTCAGGTTCTAATCGATTACAAAATCCTTCACAAAATCCTAAATGAAAACCCTCTTTGCACCCCTATATTTCAGTTTAGAAATTAACTTCTTCCCTACATCCATTAACTCTATACAACAAAAAAATGTGATTATGTCAGAAAGAGATAAATATAAGTTCAAAGTCAATCAAAAAGTCAACAAGGGTGTAACACCCCATGCTTTCACGATATGCTTCTCTTTCAATAATGAAATAGCTTGCATTGTACGCAACTTCGAGATTCTAACACACCAAAACCAATCAAACTAGCCGTTATGAATAGTAATACCTAATTTTTAAAATTTTATAAATATTATCTTTCAAAATGGACTTCATTTTTGGATTCGGAATATCGAAATTAGCCTATGTTGAATTTTTGGTATTTTTCTGAGAACTTCCAATTTTTGATGAATAATGATAAATACTTAAATATAACTTTTTAAATAAAAATAATTTATAGAGAAAAATTATAATATTCTGTGGTTTTAAAGTATAATTAGAATATAATTTTACAATTTTATCCAATGGTGGTCATTATAATTAATTTCACTTTGAAATGGGACATAAACAATTGTCAATCTTTTGATTGATATTGTTTCTTAAAAACATGCTATTTGTTTTGACAATGGAAATTAATTATAAAATTAATTAATTCCACTTATATTTTTGGAATTTTGTAAAATAGATAGCATTTTTTAATTCAGAATATCAATTATATCTTAGTGTGAATTTTTGGTATTTTTCTGAAAAACATCAATTTTTGATGAATAATGAAACCACTAAGTGGTAGTTAAAAAAACTTATTTTTCGTTTAAATGAAACATTACCACTTATGTGATTTGATCTTCAAAAATCTGACATACATGGTTGTCATTATGAAGAAAAATGTGGTTTAATGGGATTAAAATAATTTTTTGGTGAATAGTAACTTTTAAGTTTTATTAATCGCGATTAAAGGTAATTAGTGAAATTTAAGGTAAAAATTATATTATAAAAATATAAAAATATCTTTAAACTTTTCCTACACTTATTGGATGAGTCATGGCTGACCGAAAAAATCCATGGGACAACTTGGGGACCCCATGGAGGCACTTGGGTAAGAAAATGACTTTTATAACGTTTTATTTAAAGTAAAAATTAAATTGTCACAAACATGTGTTGTTTTACTAAAACAATTATTACATGTCGTTATATAAGTTAACTCTTTGACTATAAATATAAATTGGAAATCTAAAAGGATTTCCTACATCATGGTAATTGTTTTATAATTTTTAGACATTAAATAAATTAAATTTATTATGACATTAATTAACAATTTTAATAAAATGGAAGCATAATGTAAAATATAATACATAAACTTGTCAAAATCCGATTGGATGAGAATATTTCTAACCCTTATCACCTTATACTCTAAATATATCATTTTGGGACATTTAAAATCTGAAAATAATTTCATAATAATGTAACATTTCATGACTTTCCAAGAGTGCCCCTCCTCTCCTCTAATAAAAGGCCCCCACCACTACCACCTTATTCACACCTTCCAAGAAATTTGGCTCAACCAACCTTTTACCAAATACTCTTTCAACTTCCCTCTCTTACTCCTAGAAGCCTCACTTTGGGCATAAGTCTTCCCAAGGAATCCTTTGGCTCAAATCAAAAAGAGTTACCCGATTTTAAGGTAATGTCTTCTCTTATGTTATTTTGTATTATTTTTCTTTCCTAACCACTTAAACTCTTTTTATTACTTTATTTTGTAAAATAATAATTATATTTAATATACTAGGATGTTGTTATGATAAGGATTTTATTTACACTTACACACACCTTTGTATAATTGTTAAAGAACATACTGTTTCTGTGGGTGGCGAATTACTGTCTCACGAAACGATGATTGTTCAATCTTCTTTTAACACCTCTCATGGTGGCCATCATGATGATACTATTTTTATATATGATACATATTATATTTATGGATTACTTATTCTTCTGTATTTTTCATTTATGGCATACCTTTATGATTTCCATTATGGGTAAACGCGATAATTTAATTTTAGGAAGTGCGGACTACCGCCCCCTCAAAGTGATTTGAATCGTTAATGCCATATATGGGACGTATAAATGATGGAGTAAATTATATTATATATTATATTATACATTAAGTATAATACACCTTTATATCATTATGATTTCATTCCATTAAATACGAAATACAAATGACAGTAGCATTCATGCGTACGTACAGCTTTCCATCTCCAGGAACGGTGCATTTCATTTCTTACCACTAAATGTTATGTAATATTATAAATGAATGTATATACTGGATATATATGATATATATAATATATAAATCATGAATATAATTCTTGATATAATGGATATTTTACCACATGAACAACTTGTAATTATAAGAAGTTTATTTTTGACTCAAGAACCAAAGATCGACAAATGACCGTTATTAACTTTAATAATTACATAATGTTCATAACATTGTAATCAGTGATATAAAAGGGATAATGAAATTTAAAAAAGTTCTTATTCAAGTAGAAATTAAATCTAGTGTATTTTTCAGGAGGTTAAATAATGATCGAGTCAAGTCGGACACGAGGTAAGATAACTTCTTAACCCAATTTCCGTACTTTGGGTTAATCTCCTACTTTCAAATTATGTAATGATATTATTATGTCCTATCTTGTATTTGTACTTTATTTATGTGTACTTATAGTGAATACACATAATATATCTATTTTATTTAAAAATGATCTTTATAAGGGACTTCGTCTCAATCTCCTTTCATTGAGGCATATTTGGTTTTATACACAACTATCTTTTATACGGTGTATAAACCCATTTGATTTTTACTTTTATTGAAAAGAATTATTTTTTATATGAAGAATTTTACTAAAGGAAAAAATGGAATGTTTTTTTGTCGTACATATGCGGCGACAATGACTTCTCCGCCGTCATGACCATTATTTTAGTTTCGGCTTCCTCTACAAGCCATAGCTTTTTTAAATGAAAAATAAATACCATGTTTTACTATTCATTTTTTTGGTATTAAAAATGGTTTTTAAAGTGTTTTAATTATATCAATGTGTTTTATTGATATCTTGTGATTGAAATGTGGAAATGTTATGTTTCCTTTATGCATGTTTTATGTGATACGATTATGTTATTGTTTATGATATGTTTAAACCTGTTCATATGAGGATTGCATTGGACTTAATAAGTGATGGGTGGAGCCCGCTATAGCTCCTCGATGCATCGGTAGGTCTCATGAGACAAACTAGTGTCTTGGCACGAGGCCTTGACAAAATATTATTTGTAGTCTTGGCATGAGGCCTTGGATGCGTGGTTATGATAGTCTGGCATTATGCATTCCATCATTATGAAAGTGGTTATTGATATTGCATGTGATTATTCGACTAGTAGAATATCCATGTGAATAAGTAAATGGAATTATTTCATTTTATTTTGCCATATTATGTTGATGTTCAAGTTTAAAAGGATTTTTTTAGTTATACATTGCATTAAATGTTAATGTTTATTTATGAAAGCTTCTGCTATATTGTTATCCTTACTGAGCATCTGAGCTCACCCCTTCCGATGTTTTAATTTTTCCAAGATGTGAAGAAGTATATTATGAATGACCTGCAGAGATAGTATGAGGGGATATGAAGACAAGATATTGTTGTAGTTTTGTTTTACTTTATGATGTAATGTAAGACTTATGAATGTATCAAGTGTTTCCATGGATACTATTCTAATTGGTCTTTCGAGACTTGATCTTTTGTGATCATGCCAATGTTACGCAATAATGCACTAAATCTAGGTAACTGGGGTCGGGGTGTTATAGTTGGTATTAGAGGATGTTTAATACTAACCTTGGAAGCTATATTTAGATAAACTCTTATTAGAGCACATATCCCAAAGATAGACTTTTAGGATTAGTATAGAAGAACATCCTAGAATTTTGGTATTATTGAGATTTCTGAGTTTTATGAGCAATACTTACCTCTTTGTATTCGAGCAGGTGGAGGTGGCTCTGGAACATATCTACCTAGGGGTAAAACCTGAAAACACCTCTTTGAGCTAGACTCGAACAAGATTTATTGCACGAAAACGGGCCTTGCTGCACTATTGGTTACGACACTCCCAGGGGATATGCTTAGGATAATTCTATTTTTATTTACAAACCATTATGAAGGGTTTATGAGTATATACTTCCTCAATGAAAACATTTATATTATTATAGTTCAATTTATGTTATGTGTTTTACAAGTATTGAATTATATATTTTGATTCATAAACTAATCTAGTTTAGGTCATTTTTTAGAAATGGCACCTAGTGGGAGTAATGGAAACCGTATCAATGCACGCACTGCATGTAGGGATTGACCTCCTGCTCAAGATAATTATTGTGTAGATGGAGATACAATTGGTGCTGATCAACTTATCACCATACTAGGACAACTCACTCAGGTTATGAATAATAACCTTACTCTTATGGAGCACCCTGATCCGCAACGTGGAGGATCAATGTTAGATCACTTCATGAGGAAACAACCACCATCATTTAATGGTGGTACAAATCCATTAGTAACTGAGCAATGGGTAAACTCCTTAGAGAAAATATTCCATGCCTTGGGGAGTAGAAAAAGGGAAAAGGTTATCATGGAAGTCTAACGCCTCACTGGAGAAGCTGATCAATGGTGGTCATTGATTCAAAACACAAAGGAATATTATGAATTATCAAATATGGAATGGAGGGAGTTCAATTATATTTTCTTAGAAAAATACTTTCCTCGTGACAATCAAGAGGAAAGGCAATTTCTGAGTCTGAGACAAAAGGAGGATGAGAATGTTACAAAGTATGAGGCCAACTTTACAAGGATAGCGAGACTTGTAATAGATTATATACGTAACCCAGTAAGTAAGATTGATAGTTTCTTTTATGGGTTAAAACCATTTCCCCGTCGAGCCTTAGTCTCACATTCCTTCTCATCGTACGAAGATATTTTCTCATGTAATATCAAGACAAAAAAAGTAATTCTCTAAATCTTATGACAATAATGTAAAGCAAGAGAAGAAGAGAATAGTGGAACAAGACACAGATAAAGGGGAAAAGGGAAAGAAGGATTTTCCATTATGTGATAACTGTGGGAAGAATCACCACGGTACTTGCCTAAAGGGAATGGGAGTTTGTTATAAATGTGGATAAAAAGGTCATTAGGATCATGATTGAAAGGGAAAGAAAGAGGCTATCAAGGTTGAATGCTACAATTGTAGAGAAATGGGGAATTATGCAAATGAATGTCCTAATAGTCAGGGAAACTTAACTCAAAAAAGGCCAAGGGATAAAGGCTAATATTATGTTGTTACAACAGTTGAAGTGGAATAATTAATGTATTGGTGATTTTGGACTCAAGGATTATATTCTGGTTATAAGAATAATGTGATATATATAAGGATTGTATTGCAGTACTTGTTGTTTTCATTAAGGTTATAATATGATGAAGGTAATCATATTTTATGTATGTGATAATAAGAGAAACTTTATTTTGTTTGGAGAATCTGATGTTACAATTGATTTTGGGATTTAGAGACCTTTTAGAGAATGTCTGGACAGAGGTATTTTGGATAACTATAAAGGTTGGAATGGATTAAGATTAACTCTGGATAGTATTTTTTAAGGTTAAAACATTTCTGAAGATTATTTTTTTGCAATATTACAATACTATAGTTTTATGAAAATGACAACCTGCAGGTTGGGGGATAACCCGTCACGTTGGACAAAGCTACAGGAATTGAACCCACAACCATAGTGCGACATGACTTTATTACCTACCACTAGCCTACATGAAGTACCTGGTTATTAAAAAATAGTTTTCCTAATCTAAATGGTATGTGTTAATATTTGGAACCTTATACGATTAAGATAAATATAATATTTTTGAGTTCTATTATCTTTTTGAGTGAAATATGTCTTTGTGGTAAAAATTTATTAAAGAATGAAAGTCTACATGACAAGTATGTATATTTCCTTACATCATTAGTAAATCTCCTAAATAAATTCCTCAACTGTATGAAAGGTAACTTAAAACAGAAACATTGTCGGTTAACTTTTCCTACTGGGGAATCAATGATCGTTTAACCAATCAAAAGTTTGTGATTTTCTTATAGTTAACTTTCTCCTAACCCTGTTTTCTACAACTCTCCATCAGACCTTTTTGGTTTGTATTTCCTCCATATCCATATTTTCATAGAATCCTAGCATGGGCTATCTCGGGTGACCTTTGTACTTCTCTTTCTTTCTTTTAATGTTATATTTTTATTAACCCTATTTTTGATGTGGGTTTTCCCCAAAAGTATTTTCTATTTTCAACCTTTTATTTTCGAAGAACAATTTCAAATTATGATCATGCAATTAATTGAAGGATGGGATAATGTAACACGCCATGCTTTCAAGATATGCTTCTCTTTCAATAATTCAATAGCTTGCATTGTATGTAACTTCGAGATTATAAGACACCACAACCAATCAAACTAGCTGTTATGAATAGTAATAACAACTTTTTAAATTTTTTTAAATTTTATCTTTCAAAATGGACTTCATTTTTGGATTCGGAATATCGAAATTAGCCTATGTTGAATTTTTGGTATTTTTCAGAGTACATCCAATTTTTGATGAATAGTGAAAAATACTTAAAAACAACTTTTTAAATAAAAACAATTTATAGTGATAAATTATACTATTGAGTGGTTTAAATGTATAATTAGAATATAATTTTACCATTTTATCCAATGGTGGTAATTATATTTAATTTCACTTTGAAATTTGACATAAACAATTGTCAATCTTTTGATTGATATTGTTTCTGAAAAACATGTTATTTGTTTTGACAACAAGAATTAATTATAAAATTAATTAATGAAACTTATATTTTTGGATTTTTGTAAAAAAGACCAAATTTTTAAATTCAGAATATCAATTATAGCTTAGGGTGATTTTTTGGTATTTTTCTGAAAAACTTCAATTTTTGATGAATAGTGAAACCACAAAGTGGTAGTTAAAAAAACTAATTTTTCGTTGAAATGAAACATTACCAATTCTGGGATTTAATTTTAAAAAATATGACATACATGGTTGTAATTAAGAAGAAAAATTTGGTTCAATGGGATTAAAATAATTTTTTGGTGAATAGTAACTTTTATGTTTTATTAATCGCGATTAAAGGTAATTAGTGAAAGCTTAGGTAAAAATGATATTATAAAAATATAAAAATATCTTGAAACATGTCCTACACTTATTGGATGATCCATGGCCGACCACGACAATCCCTGGGTCTACATGGGGACGCCATTGAGCCACTTTGGTAAGAAAATGACATTTATAACTTTTTTATTTAAAGTAAAAATAAAATTGTCACAAACATGTGTTCTTTTACTAAAACAATTATTACATGGGGTAATATAAGTTAAATATTTGACTATAAATATTCATTTGAAATCTAAAAAGTTTTCCTACATCATGGTAATTTTTTAATAATTTTTATACATTAAATAAATTAAATTTGTTATGAATCCATGATGATGCAGCGATTACCTCATTAATTAACAATTTTAATAAAATGGAAGGATAATGTAAAATATAATACTTAAACTTGTCAAAAACATATTGGATGAGTATATTTAGAACCCTTATCACCTTATCCTCGAATTATATCATTTTGGAACCATTAAAATCCGAAAATAATTTCATAATAATGTTACATTTCATGACTTTCCAAGAGTGCCCCTCCTCTCCTCTTATAAAAGGCCCCCACCACTGCCACCTTATTCACACATTCCAAGCCATTTGTCTTGGCCAACCTCTGCCCAAATACTCTCTAAACTTCCACCTATTACTCCTATAAACATCACTTTGGGTAGAAGTCTTCCCAAGGAAGCCTTTGGCTCAAATCAAAAAGAGTTACCCGATTTTAAGGTAATGTCTTCTCTTATGTTCTTTTGTATTATTTTGATTCTCCAACCCCTTAAACTCTTTTTATTCATTTATTTTGTAAAAAAATCAGTATCTTAAATATACTGGGATTTTTTTATTATAATAATTTTATTTACACTTACACACACCTTTGTCTAATGGTTAAAGAACTTACTGTTTTTGTGGGTGGTGAATTACTGACTCACGAAACGATTATTGTTCAATCTTATTTTAACACCTCTCATGGTGGCCATTATGATGAAACTATTTTTACATATGATATATATTATGTTTATGTTTTCCTTATTCTTCTGTATTTTTCATTTATGGCATACCTTTATTATTTCCATTATGGGTAAATGCGATAATTTAATTTTAGGAAGTGCGGACTACCGCCCCCTCAAAGTGATTTGAATCGTTAATGACACATGTGGGATGTATAAAGGATGGAGTAAATGATATTATATATGATATTATACTAGAAGTATAATACACCTTTATATCATTATGATTTCATTCAATTAAATACGAAATAGAAATGAAAGTAGCGTTCATGCGTACATACGACTTACCGTCTCCATGAACGGTGGATTTCATTTCGTATTTCTAAATGTTATGTAATATTATAAATGAATGTATATACTGTATATATATGATATATATGATATCTACATCATGAATATAATTCTTGATATCATGGATATTTTACCACATGAACAACTTGTAATTATAAGAAGTTTATTTTTCACTCAAGTACCAAAGATCGACAAAACGACCGTTATTAACTTAAATAATTACATAATGTTCATAACATGGTAATAAGTGATATAAAAGGGATAATTAACTTGAAAAATGTTATTAAGAAATTATAAATTAACTATAGTGTAACATTCAGGAGGATAAATAATGATCGAGTCAAGTCGGACACGAGGTAAGGGAACTTCTTAACCCAATTTCTATTCTTTGGGTTAATCTCTTACATTCAAATTATGTCATGACATTATTATCTCTTATCTTGTATTTGTACTTTATTTATGTTTACTTATAGTGAATACACATAATAGATCTATTTTATTTAAAAATTATCTTTGTAAGGGACTTCATATCAATCTCCTTTCATTGAGGCATATTTGGGTTTATACACAACTTTATTTTATACTGTGTATAAACACCTTTGACTTTTACTTTTATTAAAAAGGAATCTTTTTTATACAAAGCGTTTCACTAAACGACAAAAGGGAATGTTTTTTTTCGTACGTATGTGGCGACAACGACTTCTCCACCGCCGTGACCATTATTTTAGTTTCGGCTTCCTCTACAAGCCATATCTTTTTTTAATTGAAAAATAAATACCATGTTTTACTATTATTTTATTTTGGTATTGAAAATGGTTTTGAATGTGTTTTTATTATATCAATGTGTTGTATTGATATCTTGTGATTGAAATGTGGAAATGTTGTGTTTCCTTTATGCATGTTTTATGTGATACGATTATGTTATGGTTTATGATATGTTTAAACCGGTTCATATGAGGAATGTATTGGACTTAATAAGTGACTGGTGGAGCCTGCAATAGCTCCTCGATGTATCGGTAGGTCTCATGAGACAAATTATTGTTTTGGAATGAGGCCTTGACAAAATCTTATTTGTAGTCTTGGAACGAGGCCTTCGCTGCGTGGTTATGGTAGTCTGGAATTATGTATTCCATAATTATGAAAATGGTTATTGATATTACATGTGGTTATTCGACTAGTGGAATATCCATGTGAATAAGTAAATGGCATTATTTCATTTTATTTTTCCATATTATGCTGAAGTTCCAGTTTAAAAGGATTTTATTTTAGTTATACATTGCCTTACATGTTAATGTTTATTTATGAAATCTTCTACTATATTGTTATCCTTACTGAGTATCTGAGCTCACCCCTTCAAATGTTTTAATTTTTCCATGATGTGAAGAAGTATATTATGAATGACCTATAGGGATAGTATGAGGGGATATGAAGTCAAGATGTTGTTGTAGTTTTGTTTTACTTTATGATGTAATGTAAGACTTATGAATGTATCTAGTGTTTCTAAGGCTACTAAACTAACCAGTCTTTCAAGAGTTGATCTTTTGTGATCATGCCAATGTTACACAATAATGAACCGACACTGGGTAACTGGGGTCAGGGCGTTACAATAGTATCAAATCAAAATCCCCATACCATCTAAAACAAGAGACAACAAACTTGAAAATTTACCAAACTCAAGTAACATAAATTTCGAATTAGCTGGGGATATATTAATCATTTCCCCTCTACCTTTATATAGAAATCACAAAAATAGATAAGTTTTTTTCATGTAAGCTTATTAAATGAACACTTTATCTTTATGTTTTGAATATTTAAAAGCTGATTCCCCTCCCCCGATTTTAATATAGTTGTTCAGGAGCCAATCCAACTATTCCCCCTAACAGACTTGTGTCACTAGATCATGGACCTATCTTCTGATGTGGGTGGCTACCCGACCCCATGACATCATGGGTAAAATGATTTTTTCAAGTGAGGCTAAGTAGATTTTAGGAGCTAATATTTATCTCCACCTGATTTTTTAACCTCTAGATACCACTTGTTCAAACCACTTTGTTGGTATAATTATTTTTCCAAGTAGCTTCCGAGTATCCTAAAAAACAATCAGTTGATACCAACATGTTAGTTTATAATAAATCAGTTGAAAGGTTTTCCAAATAGTAAAACATCATTAGTAAACAGTAAACCTATATATGAAACTATAATAACTCTAAAATAGGGCTTAAATCTAGTGTATCTTCAATATTTTTTTAGATTCATAAATATTCCAGCATGTATGGTCAAATTCACAATGTTGTACACTTAATTAATGATTTTTTTAAATTTCATATTTATCTATAAATTTCATTTCTTCACACACTCTTTTATTTTTAATACTCCTTGTAATGAACACATGGTGAATACCCCCATTTATTTTATTTATCCCTTCATCCTACATCACTCAGTTTATTATATTTAACAATACTATAAAAGGGGATAGGGGTACCTCTGACATCATCTTGTTAATGATTGTGGGTTTTCTTGGTGAAAAAATATTTTCTGCTAATATTCCTACAAGACTTCCTTGTGGTTATTTTTTTTTGCTAAAACTCTTTTGATTATTCAAGTTCCAATGTTTTCTATGAGATTTTTATCCTTCTTGGGTTCCTTTACCATTATCAGACCAATCCCACTAATACTTTTCTCTTCTTTTGATACATATTTCTCACACCCTTCAACATGATTCCTCTTTTAATGGAGGGATATTCCACCAACAATTACCTATTACCTTATGGAGTGATATGTGAGATAATTAAGGAATACTTTGTGATTTTCCTCATCATTGATATCCACTAGATTCACTTCAGTATTTTTTTCTTTAGTTAATCCTTATTTAAAGGCACTTCATTCTCAATTTATACTCACTCTTTGTGTTTTTAGTATAAATTTACTTTGATTTTGGTAGTTTAAAGTTAATTTTTGAGTTTTTGGATGATCATTGGATATTATACAGGCTTATAGAAGGATACAAGTGATACATTTTTTCTTTCTAATTAGAGATGAGTAATTGTTTCTCAAACATTTCGTGTTGAATTTCATATATCATACAACTTAGAGCATCCTTCTCCATTATTACATTTTGGATAATTTTTTTAGAAATATTTTTTTCCATGATATTAGTGTTTTATGATTATTTATATTTATATAAATTATTGTTTAATTTACATTATATTATTATACCATGTTTTGTGGTTTTGATGTTGGGTGACACATTATTTTTATTATTGAGTAAATGATTTTTACGATAAAGGGAAGTCTACATTTCATTATTATGTAGATTATGAAAGATATTGGAGAAGTTTTAAGGAATATATTTTCTTGATAATTATTAATGGATGTTAGATCTAGGTTTTCATCCATCAGTTCCCCTAGTGTGTACAATTATTGTAATATTTTTCATCTGTATTATATTTAATGGCACGTCCTTATTCATTATCAATTTTTTTAGGGACATTTGACCGAACCATATTTGACTTCATCTCATCCTACTATTATGCATCTTAGAGGGGTTGTTCATAGAGGCACATGGATATCTCATCATACTCGTTCACACCCTAACCCACAAATAGACAACCCATCTACCAAACCTTTTCATCCGCTATTTGAGCCTCCAGGGTTATTCCCACCCATGCCTCCATCATCATCTTATAAAGCCTCTTATTCTCAATACATGTCAACATAATCTTCAAAAATATTCTCACCTATACCATATCGATATCCTATGATGTATCCCTATCCCTTATATCTTTATCCCACCATATATACATCATGTGCATTCCATACTATCCATCCCAGATCTAATGATTTTGTTCTATCAACTTCAACTATAGTGCATGAATATGACCTGGTGAATGCATTAGAATAGACTCTTCCTTTAGAGGTTACTGATTGAGGACAACCCATAGATCCATCTGAGTTTAATGAGAAGTTTTCATCATGTTTTTTAAAAGTGAGTCAAATTATATCACATTATTTTTTTCTTCTTTTTACTATGAAATAATTCATTTTTTACTTTTTATCTTATTCAATGATATATTCTTATATTGGATGTCAGTGCAACCTTATGCATGAATATCAGAATTGTGAAGCATAAATAATGGTGGATTACAATGAATGAAACGAAATGATAGGTAAAAATGTCCGGAAGTGTATAAGTGTTATGAAAAATTTATCCATCTACAACGATATCATTCTGGTGAAACTAGTCTCATGGATTCATATTGGTAATAAAATCAAAAATAAGGAATGGGAGGAGATATGTGTGTGAAACTTTATTAAATTTATATCTATATTATTGTTTTACTTATATGATGTAACATGTTTGTTTCATTTTTAGTTTAACTTTCCTGATAGATAATTTAATAAGGTCGTATGGTTGATGGATATTTGGAAGTTGTGGAAATAATATAAGCATGAGATTTATATACGGTGTGTTGGATTTGGTGTCCTAGAACCAACATCTATGTACATTATGATAATATGTATTCATATTTTTTAATATGAATAAAATTCGTAGTACATCTTGATTGTTCTTCTATGTGACATAGTATATGATATTATCCTAAGAGAAGTTGTTGCAATAAAGGTCATAATAGTTCTCAACTATTATGAGAACCCAAAAGTTTCACAATATTATTATTAAAATATATGTTCTATAGATAGGTGATATTTATTTATCAAATAAATAGTTATTATTCAGGGCCCGATAAATATTATCGAGGAATGGTGGATCGAGTTTACAGGTCTAGTGAGAAATATTATATATTGAATATTATTTTATAAATTTATATTTAATTTTAATTATTGGGTTTAGAGCATGTCAATAATAATAATAATAATAATAATAATAATTGGAATGGGGTTTTTAGGGATTAAATAAATAATAAGAGGCACGTGTGCAATTACTTATTTCTAACCACAAAGGTATATAATCCCAATTATTATTCTTTCAAGAGATTTAATTTCATTTGTGTTGTGCATAATGATAGCCAGAGAGAATCATAAAAAGACCTAGAGAGCTCCCTCTCTAAGAATGCGCTGAAGAATAGAGAGAAATCTTCCTCCACCATCTACTCACAAATCTAGAGAGATTAAGGGGAATCCATTGGAGGAAATTATTTAGGCAATCAAAATTGAACTACACAACCATTTGTATCTACCACTCTAGAACCCTGAAATTCATAGGACAAACATTAGAGATTTTTTGGAACATGTGTGGGTCACCACTTTTAATGTTCTCAGCCCATAATCCACTCAACTGGTTCTTCAAGACGACTAAACACATGACCTCAAGCATGCCTCCTCATATACCATATGATACTGACTAGCAGTGTTGGCCTAACAGGTCACATGGGTGGACCATACCATATTTACCATAGTTTTCCACTATAGATAACATAATAAATAAGTAAAACCATAGACAATAAAATAGAGTATCCATTACGAACCATTTCCAAAACTTGGTACAACCACAACCTAATGATAAATATGCCATGTCATGTTGATGGTGCCAAAATTGATGGAAACCCAAAATAAAGACTAACAGAAACATCCCCACAAACAAGTCCTGACTCCAAGTATGAATCCTCCTCCATTCACATGAAATTCCCAACTAAACTCCCTAGCACATGGATTCCTCCCTTGTCCAATCCCACAACAATGAAATATGCACATGTACCCAATGGAAACCCGACCAATGTATGTGTACAACTCAATATCCACCACCATGGGAGACTAAAAAATATATAGTCTAAATAGATAGTGCGTGAAATTACTAAACAAATGGAAAGATAAAAATAATAAAACTAGATTTCAATTAGTTAACAATATTCACATGATAAACATTGATCATTTATTCCATTTAATCACTTAAAACACATATGTCACATAACCATGGATTAGGAGTTTACATCATTTACACTAAATCCTTACTCAATCAATTATTAGACATAGGAGAATAAGTCACGTTATCTATCTTAATAGAGATAAACATTTCATAACAAATAAATAATACTTACCTTAGATCTTGTGTATAGGTAGTCTCATAAAATTAAAATGATAAGGGCTTAGAGCCTTAGTGTTACTCCCTAAACCATGCATTCTAGGGGTGGGGTTTAGAGGCTCTGTCCAACCTGACCTATGGGAGAACCTCAACTGATTTAACTTCTCCAAAAATTTCCATACATTTATCCCTTTCACATAGATCATCATTTCACAAGCATTATCCCATTCATGAATTTTAATTTCAATATCACAAGTCATTAGAAAAATTCAACTTATTCCATTTAACCATCATTAAATTGTTCCAAACAAACCCATATTCCATTATCAATGGCTGGGAACAACTATTAATAATACCCTTTCCAACTCAAATAACATATCAATATGTTCATCTTGGTCTCTACTTTATCAAAAGTTAATACATTCATAACATTACTATTTTTCATGTTTGGGAACACTGGAATACCCCATGGGTGGCCCTAAATCAGTCTAGTAAAACTCAATGAATTCTATGGGGGGGGAATGAGGTGTTTAATTCATCATTTAGCCAACCATTTTACCAAATCCATTCAAAGGCACCAAATTCAAAACTAGAGATAACCATTACACAACCAAACATACACAAATAAACTTCAGGACCGTGGAATATTAATTGTAGACAGCCTACCTCAAAAGTATATATAAACTCATGCCTAACGTTAGTCTAAAATCTATATTCAATCATCCTTTGAAGTACCACCCTATTATACAATAGAAAATGAGGGCTTTATGGATTTGGAATATGAATAATGAATCCACAATCCATAATCCTAAAAAGAGAAGCGAGAGGATCGTAAAAAATACATGTAGCATTGATTCTCAACCAATGATACTTCAAAGGGACTAGAAACAAAGTTAGTAGATCAATGGGATGATTTGGGGTTTTTTGGTTTATCACTAGGTATGTATAAGGAAGAATGTGGAATAAATTTGGGGGAGGAATTGAAAATCATGGGGGGGGGGAATGGTAAAATCCCACATTTAATGGGCCCCACAATTTTGGGGGGGCTAAATTTTCCAAACTGTGCACCAACCATGTGCACGCCTCTACCCAAGTGAGGATGAGTCGCATGGTTACCTGGGGATACATTCACGATATGAAAAACTTCATGCCCGCCATGAAGAGTGTCTCTATCTAGGCTTGCACGGTTCCTCCTCCCCTCTTGCATGTTTTACTAAATCGTGAACCCCTTCTTCTTGGATAGAATTGTTTTTCTGTATAGTTACTTCTAACTATTTTCCAACCGTGTAACATGCATAGGATGACCAAAATATCCATTATTTATTTTCTTTAGACCCCGAGACACCCTTGATATTCCTCATACATCTAGAAAACATTCCACTAAACACAATAAAGATAATTTAACCAAAACGTAAACAATAACATAACTCAAGAAAATTTGGTATCATAAGACCTCCCCACCCTGTAACGGATCTTCCTTAACTAGAATTACCAAGAATTACTGAACTTATAAGGAAAATTTATTGGCCCACTGAGAACACATTTCAATCTCCCTATACGAAAATTATTCTATAAAATTATCATGCTTCCAAAAGAACTCAATCCAAAGGCACAATCTTTGCTCACAAGGATTTCTCACTACAATACACAATATGAACTGGATGACCTTAAATGGAAGCATTAGACTCAATCTCAACATACTTGAATTCAAACACATGATATTTGTTAGGGTGAAACTGTCAAAGATATGAAACATGAAAAAAATTATGCATGACACTATACCACTATGGAAAATCCAATCAGTATGCCACCAGCCTGATAATCTCCACAGTCTCAAATAGTCCCACATACCTAGGTGCCAACATTCCCTATTTTGATATCTAATAGTGACCCAACCTTGGATACACTCAAGGAAACACACAATCGTCCACCATATACCCAATAGGTCTATGATGTCGATCCACATACGACTTCCACCAACTCTGAGCCATTTCCAAACATTTCTAAATAAACTGAATCTATTCTGACATCTTCTCCATGAGACATGGCCCCAAAAATTCTAATTATTCTGCCCCTATCCAAAATAATTTGGTTCTACATGATCTACTATAGATCACCTCATATAGTGTCATCTAAATCGGTGCTTGTTAACAGTTTTTATAGGTGAATTTTACAAGAACTAAGTGCTTCTCTTATGATCCACCAAAATACAGTACACAAGCCCTCAACATATCCTATAGTTCCTGAATAGTATTCTTTTATTGTCCTTCCATATTTGGGAGGAAATGCATACTCAAAAAAATCTCGGTACCAAACACTATATGTAATCTCTACTAGAAATGTGATGTAAAATGTGGATCATGATCTGAAACTATAGTTTGTGGTACTCCATGAATCTGGAATACTTCCTGAAAATATAATTCATCCAACTAATGAACAGTGAAATTCTATCAAATTGGAAAGAAATGTGAGGCCATGGTCAACTAATCCATAATTAACCATATGACATCATGTTGTCTATGAAGATAATGATACATTTTTTTCAAACTAGGATGCACCACCTACCTTGATGCATAGAACACACACATCAACACTTCTCGCAAACATACTAGATCAACAACACAACCAAAAACATAAATGATCCTAACATAACTAATAGTAAAATAGATGGTGACTCCCCACCATTAAGACACTCCCTTAAATCCAAACATTCTAAATCCTCATGCTTCCTTTACATTATCCAGATTTGAAGAAGAAACTCAACTTCCAAATATGCAAGGTTTATATGATTCGGCTCATTATACACCTTGAGATGCATCTCAATGAACAATGTCAACATCCTCTATTCAAAACTAGATTCTTAAATATCCAGACTTTGAGTCTTCCAACTTGAAGCATCTTAAAAACATTTCCCCTTTCTCAGAGTGTAAACTAGCTCAATGTTAGAAGACTGCATGTACTTAATCCATATTCACTACAAAAGATTCAAATCATGATGAGAGATTATATAATTAAGTATTTTTGGATTAGTATACAAGGTAAAATGTTCTCCCAACAAGTATTGTAACCATCACTTTAAAGCATAAACCATTGTGACCAACTCAAGACGGTGTGTAGGGTTATTTCTTTCAAGAGAACTCAATTTCCATGACCCATATTCCACAACCTAATAATTCTACATCAACACTACCCCAGTTCCAACACTAGACACATCACAAAACAACATATACACCATACATGGGCTGGGTAAGATCAAAATTGGTGCATATGTCAATTGATTATTTAACACTTGGAAAGCATCATCACATGCTCTAGAACATTACAACATAATTCCATTATTATTCAAAAATAATAGTGTTGTTCCAAAATAGGAGAATTCCATAATTAAACTTAGGTAATAGTTGTCCAAACATAGAAAAACAAAGATAAAAGAATAATTCATAGGTTATTACCATGATACAACTTGTTTCAATTTATCTAGTACCACTTACAAACCATCCTCATAGATGATGTGGCCTAAGAAATTCACCATATCTATTGGGAAATGAAATTTGATAGATTTAAGTATAGCCTATTATATTTTAGTTTAATCAATAAGATTTCAATATGCATGACATGATCATCAAGAGTTTGAGAGTACTCCAAGATTTTAACAACAAGAACAACTACAAAATTATCCTGGTATGGGTTAAATATTTAGTTTTTTAGAGACATAAATAGTTCCTGTGAATTGGTCAATCCAAAGAGCAATATCAGAAAATAATATAAACCATATATAATTTTGAAGGTAGTTCATGATGTATCATAAGGTATCACCCATAGATTATGATACCCAGATCTCTGATTAATCACAGAGAACAATGAAGAAACCCTTAGCTGGAAAAAAGATCATCAATTCATAGAAGATCGTATTAAATATTAATTGTCATCTGATTCATCTTCCTTTAGTCGACACACAACCAGAATGATCAATCATACTTCTTATGAAACAATACTTGAGATCCCCAAGGTGACGTACTCAATTGACCAAAACTCTTGTTTTCCATTTCCTCTAACTGATTTTTATTCTCCTAGAGTTATTATAGTTCCATTCTATATGACAAAATAGAAATAGGTTCTTCTACTTGGAACAACTCTATCATGAACTCGACATCTCTTTTTGGATACAACCCTGATATTTCTCTAGGAAGAAAATACTAAAAGAGATCAACCATAGGAGGTAAGACAAGCTAATCATCTCCCCCATAGTCAAGCATAGTAAAGTCCACTTGTGTTGTGACGTCACCAAAATGCTCTATATAGTCTTACCAAATGAACCACTCACCAGGATGGACAAAAATGTCCCCTTTAAGAGATGTGAAAGTTAACCTACATGATAAATAGTTGATATGGGACTAGTAAAACAATATCTAATAGATTCCTAGACTAAAATCAAAACCTGGAATCTAAAGCACAAACACGTCCCATATGAAATGGTTCCCACCAACTTCAAGAGAGAACCTATTATACTGCATAATATTCTCTTCTATAATCTCTAATAGTGTATCATTCAACATGAACCCCAAAACAATTTCCACTAATACACACAACATAACAATATGATGAATAGAAATAAATGAATTTAAGGCACCTGTATCGAATAAATAAATAAAAAGAGTGGAAGCTACAAGGATCATTCCTAAAATAGTCAATGGTCTAGCATCCCAACCTCCTAGGGTGGACAAAACTATATGAATATGGCCTTCCCCTCTACCCTGGGCTCTAGTATGAATTCCTAGCACTGCCCTACCCTTCTGATATAGATCCTCTTGCCCCAAAGTACCACATTTTCAACCTCTACCGGCACAACCAGTAGAGATCAAACAACGTGCTTGATATGGGGTAACTAACCCACTTCCTTCACTCAGCATCGAACTCACCCCTCCATAATTTCTCACCTGTAGAGGTTTCCAAAAAAACTCTTTCATAATACGCATTCTTTTTCAATCTCAAAACAAAAACATTGTTCAGGGACCCTTACAACACACACACCATGTCTTGCCATACTGATAGCAAGAAACTTGATCACTACCATGAGGGGCTGGTTATGTCCTCGGACTACTTGATCCACCACATCCCTGATGAATTTTCTCTAAATAGTACTTCCATCCATTGGACATTGCACCATTGGACCACCCAACTAGAACTTTGTGCCCAACACCGGGGGGCCTCCTTGAGCTTTCCCTCTAAAATAATTTCCACATCCACCAAATAAATAACACTTTATAAATTTAAGATATTCACATAGAACATAAATGTCATGTTTAATTCCATCCATAAAACATATTTCCAAATCCACATCATCCCCTTACAAAAATGTAACAAAACGTCATAAGTTGTTGAACCAACTAGCGTATTCCATAACTAGCTTCGACCCTTGGGTCAACCGCATAAACTGCATAGCCATTTATTTATTCATGGTATCTGAATAGAAATGTAATTGAAAAGTTTACAATAAATATTTCCATGGCATACCATCATCCTTCTAGGTCTAAACTAGAATGTAAAACTCGTTTCTTTCTATCCCCCACAACATGTAAGCCTCCAAATTGACTTTCTCCTAAGGGGGATTCTCTATGTGACCAGGAATCATCTCGATGGGATCTATCCCAAACACAACTACTTCAGGTCCACCCTCTCTAGAAACATTTAGTGGGAGTTATAGGTGAAACTTCTTAGTTAGCAGAAACATACATGGCATGACCCACCTTGGGTCCTGTTCCATCATCTAGAAAAAATGATCGATGTTCTCACAAAACAGCTCCTCTCCTATATTACCCTGAACAACCAGGTCTTCCTACTCAACTTCTTGAGGAATATTCTGGATGACTTCCTCTTTTTTATCAATAGGCACATGATTTTGTGGTGTAATATTCCTAAAATTCCAACACACATCTCATAACACAAAACATAAATAATTTATTGTTTTCACAAAGGAAGCCTATCCACTATCCATAAAAAACCCCTTCTTGAATACACTATTCTGAATAGACATCATCTCACTTTAAGAACACCCCTCAACCATAACTTCCAGGGGTCATGTTCAATGTGGGGTAAACCAACTTACATATTCATGAGTATTTCATTAGACAAATTATTTACACCATTTCCACATTCACAACGTAAATCATTCTCTTTTAAGTACCCTTATCATCTCACTATTTAATATAACCATCATTTTAGCACATTAACCTCCTTTCATCAAGAAAAATTCATTATCCATTATTTCATAATCATTCCAGATACCCGTTTATATCATCATTACTAGAAATTACAGTGTTCATATTTTAATGAATTTGAAAATCACTCTACCCTTCATGTCTCACACATCTATCTTGTGTGTTACCATAGTAATTAATTTCACCTATATCCCTTGTTACCTATAATGATTCATGTATAAAAAACATCACCCTATTATTTTCACAAGAAATATATCATAAAAAAATCTCATCACCAAAAAAGTGCATCATTCAATGGTGAAATATCATTCAACTATAACAACACATATCAGTAATAATAATTCGCACACATGGTCAATGGGTTTTCCCCGGTGGATGGGTTATCTACTAAAAAAATGAGCTCATCACCAATACCAGAAACATCCTAATATTCTATATAACATACCCAAATTGTAATACTAGAGAAAAGAACTACTCTAATACAACTTTGAAACATCCTCGACCCAGAATCCTCTAAATTGGTGCTTCAAGTCGGGTCACAACATGACATTAAGGGAGCCTCCCCGTATATAAGAGGTTTCCCACTAGAAGTGAGCATATAATAGGTCATGTGGGGAGAATATACCCTCTTTACCAGAGTATTCCACAATAGATAACATATGAAATAATGAAAAAATAGTGAATAAATGAGAACAATCATTAACAACAATTTCCAAATTAGGATACAACGAGAACCAAAAGATAAATATACCATTTCTTTCTAATAGTTCCAAAAGAGAAGGAAACACAAAATAAATAATAATGGAAACATCCCCCGAAATGGATCCTGACTCAATGTTCGGATCCTCATCCATGTTCATGCCAATCCCATATCAAATGCCTAGAACAACCCCTATTTCCTTTTCTAATACAATAGTAATGAAGTCTTCTTTGGTGAACAATGGAAGCTTTAGAAGGGTGTGAGTACAACTTAGTAGTCCACCACCACCATTTTCTACAAAATATCCAGTCAAAACATATAGATCATGAATGTACTAAATAAATGTAAAGACAAACAAAAGGCAGCCATGATTCCATTAGTTAACAATATTAAATTTAGTAACATTCATCATTTATTCCATTCAATCAATTAAATAATTTTTCCCTCAATCCATTGTGTTTTCATTTATATCCTTTTCATATCGGCCTAATCTAATCAATTATCAGATATAAGGGAATAAGTCAAGTTCCCTATCTCACTAGCGATAAACATTTCATAAAAAATACATCAGACTCACCTTGAAATCTCATTCTAGGTAGTCTCATCAAATGAAACCATTAGGGTATTGGAGCCTCAATTTGACTCTACAACCTGGGAATTCTATTTGTGTGGTTTAGAGCCTTAGTCCAACCTGACCCATGAGAGGAGCCTCAGTCAAATATCCCACATACCACCAATCCATGTGCATATATTTATTCATCCAATAAAAACATATTCAATATCACATACCAAGAATAGTAAATACACATGACATTCACAATTCAAATTCCATTTAATACAAAAGTAATCATTAGGACATGACCCAAGAACACATTTACCACGCACCGTAATTTTCCTATTTATCCCAATTCCCATTAATATCTCAATCAATTTAACATATTCAAAAATTTCAATACATTATCACTTTTCAAATAATTCATCATTTCACATATATTTACATATTCATGCATTTCAATTTCAATCTCAAATTTCATTAGACTCATTTACCTTATTCTATTTAACCCTCTTCAGATTGTCCCAAAAAACCGTAACACCATTATCAAATTCAAGGAACAAATATAAATAATCCCTTTTATAAATCATCTAATATATAAACATGATAATTGATGTATCTAATTTATCAAAATTTAACTCCCTAGTTTAAATTTCAATTTTCCATGTTCAGGAATATTGGCGCACCCCATCGGTGGCTATAATCAGTCTACTCAATTGTAATGCATCCCATGGGGATCATGATGAGTTCAATTCATCATTTATCCCACCAAATTATAAAATCCATTCAAAGTCACCAAATTAACATCACGATAACACCATTAACACAACCACACATGCAAAAATCAAATTAAATACCATGGAATATAACATGTAGACCACCTACATCGAAACTGGATAAGAAAAAACTTTTAACAAGAGACATAAATATATATTTCAGCACCCTTTGAGGCCCCATACTAAGATCCACCTAAAAAGTGGTTTTTAGCACTTCAGATGAAGATGAACAAAAACAAAATCCCTAATCCGGAAAAGATAAGTCTTATGAGAATAAGACTTTCCCAGAGTTTCGATCAATAATAAATGTCACTCCAAACAGCCTAGAAACAAAGGAGATCGATCCTTGAGAAGGTTTGGGTGTTTAGGTACGGAAGTAGGGATGTAAGAGGAAGAATGAAGAAGTAATTAGGGTAACTTACATAAAATATCGACGGGAAATAATGGAAAATTATGATTTTAAGGAGGCGCATGGTTTGGCCAAACATGTTTCCAAACCGTGAACCAATTGTGCGTCCACCTCTATCTATGTGGGGATGAGTCACACGGTTACCTTGGGAGGCCCACACGGTTTTAAAAATAGTGGACCGATTGTGTAGAAAGCCTTTGTTCTGGACCACCTGGTTTGGCTTCCTCTCTAGTATGGTTTAATGAACCATGATCCCCTTCAACTTGGCTACCCAAGCTTGGGTTCATGGTTAATAATAACCATGCACAAAACATAAAACATACACAAGATAGAAAAATTATCCCTTCTTTCATGTCCCAAGCCCTTGAGACACCCTTGAGAATCCACATAAATCCAAAAAAACATTCCATTAACCCCAATAGGGAGAGTTAAACAAAAAATTAAGCAACAACACACCTCAAGAAAATCTGGGATCATACACTACTAGAGGGAATCTTCCCTCGATTCCAATAATGAACTGACAATACAAAATAGGTCTATTTTTAGATCCATAAACAAATAAATAATTTCTTGAAATTAAAATTTTTAACAGATTATATTAATTATTAATAATATGTGATGTTCATATGCTATGGTTTTTGAATTTTATCCATTGTCAATTTTTTATTCAATTTCATTTATCACTATGTTTATCATTATGTAAATACAAGATTGATCATAGATTATGAGAAAAATAAAAGTTAAGAATGACCCATCACATGCTTCTGTTGTTCCAGGAAAATAAAGTTGTATCATAGTCATCACATAATTATTAATACTTTTTTAAATATCATTGATTTATTTAGGAATTTTTAATTTAGTTTTCAATTTCAGTTTAATCATTCTTAAATCCAAATTATCATATCTACTTATTACACTTTATTTTCTCATAAATATAATCAAATTGAATAATTTAATGAATGAAACAATTTCAATGATCTCATCTATAGGTGCTGAAGTTATTTGATCAGATAACACAATAGTACACATCGTGTAACACAAAGGTACATGCAATGTACAAGTGTTCAATGCAGTAATAACTAATTCAGAATTAGTTTAAGGAGTGTACATTTATTACATGTAGTACCTTTAATTTTACACCATTTATTATCTCGGACAGTGTGGAACAATGTCAGCCAGAGTACAAACCCTGTAACTGCTATCCACGGTGTGTAATATACTAGTGTAGAGTAGTAATGTATCTTATTACACGATCTCCCTTATAGGAGACCGTGTAACTCAAAGACCACATGCCATGTGTCCTATTTACACATCACATAATCTAAATTTTTCCATGTCATGGTAGACATGCCATGTCCCTAAGCTCGTGTGTCAAATAGATGGTGAAAATAGTGTACACCATGTATCTAGCTTGTACATGCCATGTACTTTTACAAAATTATAAAAAATTAAAAAACAATTTTTTATAGTATGAAAACCTTTTCAATATGTTCTTTTTTGTGGCCATTATGTTGATATTACAAGATATGAGATGAGTTTAAATATATAAAAATTATTGATTAATTTCTATACAATGTTTGAATCTTCATGTTAGGCATGAGGCATAAAATAGTTATTTCTCTACGTACATCGAATCATAACACATGATTGAAAAATCTGGAAATCGGTGTATTCATTAAGTTCATAGTACACATCATTAAAGTATGTAACAAGTTGTATATGGGTGATATATCAATATAAACTGTATACGAGTATAATACATATTTGGAAGTTTGGATGGGTACTCACCGTGTTGCCTCAAATTAATATTTATGCACATAATTAAATTTAAATAAATTTATTTCATTTTTAAAAAAAATATGATGGATGAGAAAATCAAGGAAATTTAGATGGGGATTAAAATAAAATAATTTATTAATAGTTGACTCGATCATGATTTATCTCAAATAAGAACAATTTGAATTTAATGATAATTTTATTAAATGCATTTTGAGTTGCCTATAGGTGGTTGATCATGAGAATAGACCAAACCATTTCATGGGATTGGTGTCATTTAATTTTTTATTAAATTAAATTTTTGGCATGTTTTTCATCTCACCTAGTATTATGTAATGGTATTTGGGGCCATCTTTTATTTATATAAACCATTTTCCCTCACTTATGTGAGAATATAAGAATTTGTAATGGAGGAAGCTCCCATATCAGTGGAATAAGATCATGTTTTGAGATTATATGAAACCAATGCAAGAAAGATAGATAAGTGGATATGTGAAAACTGTAACAAGGACCATACATGGATTAAGGTTTTTTCTCCTCGGTCCATGGTTAACTTTTCATTCATTAGATAATATAACCATCATTAAAAGCTTGATGAAACTGGTCATTTGTTTTTCCAAACAACCCTATCTTATATCTTCAAATGTTATTTCAAAAAATTATTTTCAACCTATCTTACAAAGTTCTTTGTATGTGAAAACAACTCAAGAATATATTTCTAATGTTTTTCATAAATATTATTTTCAACCTATTATTGAAGAACAAACATTTGAAAACCCAAGAATTTAGTTGTTTATTAATAGTCATCTTAGTGAAAATATTATTAGAGATGTAGATATAATTATTAGAACTAAAATTAATTTGAGAAATGAAATTTAAAATCAATCATTTTAATCACAAATTGAACCTAAGAATCCTGATGTGGATTTTTGGTGATGAGTATTAGATTAAATAAATGAAAGATTAAATTATTGAGTTTGAAACAAACAATGTTTATAACATTTTTTAACGTCCTAATTATACTTCTATAATTGGAGAAAATTTGGTTTCTTCAAAAAAAAATGTGTTAAAAATGGAATAATAGTTAGAAATAAATCTAAACTTGTTACTATCAGATTATATCAGAAAAAGTGATTAGATTATGGAGAAATCTATTCACCGGTAGAAAGACTTGAACTTATTCATATACTTCTATCATTTTTTTCATTATTAAATTTTAATATATTTCAAATTGATATGAAGTCTGATTTTCTTAATGGATATGATCAGGAGAAATTTTATGTATGAAAACCCAATTTTTTTGAAAATAAATAACATCTAGAATAAGTTTATAAACTTACCAAATCACTTTAAGGAATAAAAAATCCCGTATAGATTTTTTTACGTTACCTATTTTTTTGTGAGAAAAACATTCCTAGGGGAGATAAGGATCTAAATATTTTCATATAATAATTTAATAAAAATATTATAATTGTACAAATATATATTGTTGACATTATATTTGGATCAAATAAAAAATAATTAATAAATTCATTTGAAGATCTTATAAAATCTGGGTGTGAAATGAGTTTTATGGGTGAGTAAAGATACATTCAAGGTTTTCAAATTTTTTAAAAAAACCAAAAAGCAATTTTATGTCTCAATATAATTATACAAAATTTATTATTAAGAAATTCATGTATGAAAACACTAATAGTATTGGTAATCCCATTGGGACCTCCATTACATTAGATCTTGATGATGTTTGGAAACTAGTTGATCAAAATACTTTTATAGGTATGATTGAAAGTTTACATTATTCAATATCTATTCATCTGAATATAATTTTTTTTAAAATATTATATGATAGATATCAATAAAATAAAAAATAATAACATATTAAAGATATAAAATGAATTTTTCATTATCATAGGGGAACTATGGATTTAGACTTATTCAATACTTTTAGAAATTATTTTGAACTAATTTTTATTCAGGTGTTGATTTAGGTGGATGTAGAATGGATATGAAAAGTACTTATAGAACATGGAATTTCCTAGAAGAAGCATTAGATTCTTAGTTATGTAAGAAACAAAACATTGTAGAACATTCCACAACTAATTCCAAACATGTTGTACGTTGATGTTTTTGTACTCAAGTGTTGTAGATGAAACACACACTCACCAAATATGGATTTAGTTTTACTCAAACACATTTTTTGTGATAAAAAAAGTTCCATTGGGCTATGTAAAAACACAACACATCACTTACATTCTATGAAAATATAAAAAAGACACCATTTCATTAGAGAACACACATGTCAAGGTGATATTATATTACATATCATCAAAACTCAAACAAATTTCTTAAATTTTCTCTAAATCCCTTAGTTTTGATAGATTTGAATATATTAAGCAAAATACCAGAATGATAAATATTAGGTTGTTATTCATATCTACTACTTGTTATTAATAAACTTTCATTAGCTAAGTACTTTTCAAAGGTGGAATACATATGATTTTAAATTCAAAAACCAATTCTATTATTAAAATTTTAATTTTATAAAAAAATTTAGAATTTATATTTACATTTTTAGACACCAAAAAATTTAAATTTTTTTGGAGTCATATTTTCTTATAAAAACTCTCCAAATCTAATTTTTTTTAAAAATTATTCTTTGGAGTCCAAAATTTTTCCAAAATCTACATATGTAATAAAAAGTATTATGTATAAAAATATGTTATACAATTTTTGTACTAAAAATTATTACAAAATGTTAAGAAAATATTTTTATTATACACATTATCATAATTATTTTTCTTTAAAAAAACAAAAAATATCAGTCTACTTGTACCAAGGAATGTTTTCTACTCCAAAAGGTATTCCTATTTTTGTATTTACAATGATTCATTACATTATTTATCAATTTTATTATTTACTTATTATTTTAGTTTTTATACTTTGCCTTGTTTTCAAACATATAAGTTTTAAAATAGCATTGATACTCAGTCTAATGAAATGTCTTCCAAAAAACTATACGAGTTAAAAATTAACTTTAAATTAATTCTTCAATTAATTCAAGATCATCATATCATATAAGTAAATTTAATCTAATCCATTGAAATTCATGGAATTATAACTGTTGTATTCATGCCTATATAAGGGTGGGACAACCTATGTCCCTCATTGCTTCTTAGATACTCTGCTCTTCACTCTTACCACTACATTAAGTGCTTTATCCAATGTTTTGGAATTTCTATGATCACCAGTTTAAGAATCGGTACAATGGAAACTCTATCAAATTATTTCAGAGAGTGAAGTCTACAGATAAAAATCATGAAGAGAAAATGGTTTGAAAAGTACGATTCCTTTATTAACAGTATCACTAGATTTCAATATTGGGATAATGTTTTTGTAGAAAAACTAGAAAAAGATTTTGATTTAAATTTTCCATAAATTATAAAGGGGTTTTATTCTCCCATTTGAGAAAGAATTAGAAGAAGAGGAATATGAATAAGAATAAGAGAAAGAAGTGGGAGTAGAAGAAGAAAAAGAATAAGAGGAATACAAAGGGGGAGAGTATTATAATTAAGAATAAGAAATAGATATTGATAGGTATTTAAAAGAAATGAAAACATCAGACTCATCATTATCTTAAACTCCACTACATTACCAATTAGATGAGAATATAGACTTGGAAAAAATTCGGGAAAGAAAAATAATCATTCGAAGAAGAAAATTCATCATCAAAAGATGAGGAAGAAGATAAATATTTCCAAAAAAATAGATAAAGTTGAATCTTATATGGAGGAGGAAACTTTTAAAGAATTCGAATAAGAAACTGTTTCCCATAAAGGTAAGGAAAATGTTTATAAGGAAGAAAAACTATATGTAGAATCCTCCAGAACAAATTCTCAAATATCTTTTCCAGGTTCATCAATCTCTGAAGGGATAGTTTCATAGAATATTTTTTACTATATTTTAAAAACCATGAAAATTTTAAATATTTACATTCCCTATCTCCCAAACATATTACAATGGTGTAATGTTTTTCAAAATAGTGTAAATGAATAATCGAAATCACTAAATGTTTTCATTGAAGTAGTTTTTCACAATAAGGAATATTTGAAATATTTTAGATAAAAGATGATGTCTTAAAATAGATCATACAATCAGATGTTTAAGTGTTAAAACTAAGTGGAAATTGATCTCAAAGATCCTAATGATCAGTTCATAGAAGTAAAGAAACATTATTTAGAATTGAAAAAATCCATTGATAATTTATCAACAGATCTTTCTGATAGCGGGAAGTTTGTAGAAGAGCTCAAATATACTATTGATGAATGTAATGTGGAATAGAATGTTTTGAAATAAATGGTTCATAGTTTAGAGTTAAAAAATATGAGAATTAGAACTTCTGAAGATAATATTTTACCTTTGAAGGAGGAAAATAAAAAGATATATGTGGAAGTTGAAAGGAATTATTCATAAATTCAGCAGAAAATAGTTAGAGAATACAATATCGTGAATCTTAAATCATAGATTTCATGGGCTTATAAGGATCATGATTCATTTAATAAAATGAATAAAAGTTTTACAAAATTTATGAATAAAGAAATAATGTTTTTTTAATTTGAACTCTTGATTTTTATTTGGAAACATTTTTTTAATGAATGTTATATCTAAATGAATTTTTCATCCAAAAACATTATTTCTGAAAGACATACCTGATAGTAGATACCGAAAACTGTAAATAGGTGGTCATTTGAATAGTTTTTAGCCGATGAAATTCACAACTCATGATGTCTAAAGATTACTTTGTGTGAGAACCTCATTCATAGACTTTGTAATAATTTAGATATTTGATGTTCTAAGGAAACTTTGTGAGGTTTGTAATTATTTAAGAACCATTTTATTTTGAAATCACATGTCCAATAATGGTACTAATCGAGGGATTCTAAGGATTGGAGGATAGTGTATCAGATCCATCAAATTGAGGGCTTCCAGGGATAGAAAGACAAACATTGATCATCATATTTATGGATTTATGGGACAAGAAACACAGAGTTCAATCAAATCATCATATCAAGCGATTCATAGGGATTGTAAAATAGAGCTGATTCTAATCCATTAGATTGCGGGATTTCATGGTATGGAATAACATACTCGATAGTAGGTACTGAAAATTGTGGATATCATTGTTTAGGATTTCAAACTACCTTAACTTTTAATGTTAAAGAGTAAATGTTTTTATAAGATTGTAATTCATTCATACTACTATAATTTTTGGTATTTATTATTTATATAAGATATCTTTTAGGTTGTGCATGTGTATTAAAATGTTATTTTTTATATTTATCTTTCAAAAAAAATTTTACTCGGTGTGTCTGTGATACCAATAAACTCTGATTTAATCAGACAATACCTGGACCTAATTGTATTACTCTAATAATCAAACTACCTGTGATTAAGATCATTTTTACATAAGAGTTTTTGTTTTTATTTTATTTTAATTTTTAAACAACAATTTACCCACCTCTTATAGACATTGAATACTCCTTCGATCCAATAATTATTGGATTGTTTTTGGATCTCTCAAGCAGATTAGTGGTTCCATACCAAAGGATACAGTGGAGTGTGAATAGGTCAATGATACTGAGCTTTTTCATTGAAATGGATGATTAAGAAAAAAGTAATTAATTATAGTTCTCACTAGAATTAATACTTATAAACATTTACATTTCTCACTTTAATTTTGTGTGCATCTACATTTTGATTCCATTCTATTTTTAATTGATAAAAAAACAATTTTTATGCTATTTTAATAAATTATACAACAAAATAAATGTTGATAAGTGATTAGAAAAATGATTAAGAGGCCCACACATAGTTCTTCGGAAATAATCTGGTTCACCCCAATACTTCATTCCAAGATTTCAATAAAAATTTGATTGATTTTGGTCTATCACAACCACATGATCACCCCATTTATGTGATTTTTCACTTACATAAAAATGTAAGGGATAATGAAACTTTATAACATAATGAGAAATTTGGGTATCTGATGAATGTGTTAATGATTCATATAGATTTTAAATGACTAAACTACCATTTTCTTTATATTTCATGTCCATCCAAGCTTCTTTGGTTGGTTTTAACCAATACATATATTTTTTTCTATTATTTTAAAAATATTAATAATTTCAAATCATAAATTCATCCACATAGATCAATTTGGGAATAATATTGATGTTTTATTAATTCCAAAAGATAAAATAGATTTAATGATTGATATCGTCGATTTTCATGTGAATCCAAAGCCATTTGTTTGTTTTTGAGCCCCTTATGGGGGATATGTCATTTTAATAAAACTATAAAATGTTACTCGTTGTTTCCCCTCATACTGAGTGACACATGTAACACCCCTAATATTTAAAAATAAACTTAATATATAATGTATAAAACACTAAGTCTCTGTTAATCGAAAACTCTGCCATTTATATGAGGTAGTTATAACCTAACTGTTAGACATAATATTTCCACTTCTATGTGTAGAATTTGGAAAACTGAACATAGACAGTTGAAATTGATATGATATTTAGAGTTTGATAGGATCAACTTCAATTTTTGGTTAATAGTAACACAACCCTTATGAATAGTAAAATACCCTTATGAACTGTAATTTGAACCTTATGAATAGTAACCTCACCCATGTAAGTATAAATAATATTTAGGTACCTTATAAATAAGAGTAAAAAGTTTCAAAATTAATAATTAATTGTTGGTATTTTTTGAGTAATAAATAATTATTTACAAATTTTAAATTAACAAATTGATATAAAATAAAATTAATTTTCACTGAATGTATTCCTAAATAAATAATTTGTGGCCCTATTAATTTAGGATAATTTTTTGTGATCTTAGTTAATTTATGATTATATTAAAATATTAGTTTTAAATTTAAAATCTATATTTTTATAGTACATAATAATATTTTTAATAAAATAAATTTAAAATATTTATAAAATTATTTAGATAAAATGGATTCCGATTTTTAATCCTACATGTTAAAAAATGGGTGGGTAAATTTTTGGTATATTTCTAAAATACTTGAATTATTGTGAATAATAAAATATGATAGTTTACAGTATAAATACATTATAAGATAAATACACTATTCCTTGAATCATGGATGATGTAAGAACACTAGGTTCAAATTCACATAATCTTATTATTATTTTGGCCATAATAATCAACAGTATTTATTTTCTTGAGAAAAATAATGAAATAATAAAAATGATATTCCAAAATTACACCTCCCCTCCACCATAAAAACCACCCCTCAGTTCCTCTTCTCTTCACTCCTATATGTATCAAAACATCTCAATGTTCTAAACAAATAATGATTCCTAGTCTGTCCAAATTTCCCAGAGATATTTTATTGGCAAAATACAAAAACACTTTCCCTTAAGAAGGTTCTCTAAGAGGATTACTCAAGATGTAAAATCCTCTTATTTTTTCCAATTAATTTCATTAAAGATCATTATTTTATTACTATCTCCTCACCTCTTATATAAAATCAATAATTATAACTCCAGTAAAATTTATATACTTGAATTATATCATGTTAATGTAATAACCATTATCAATAAATTTGTACTCTCTTTATTTTATAAACAAAATCATCATCCGGGAGGTGACAATTTACAACAATTATGGATGATGAAGATTAGTTCTTAAATTTATTATACAAGTAGGGTCATAAAAACATTTTTATGGTTGAACAAGATTTTAAAATATGTATTATATCTTATGTAATATTTTTGGGATCATAATTTATATATGATATTAAGTAATAGAACATAGCATGTTCCGGATGATCGAAATATCGCTAAATAATCTAAATGAAACTTACTACTGCTTTTTCTAATTATTCATACTCATACTATTATACCGATCCTGAAAACAAATGAGATGAATACTCCAGAGCGATAATTTTTGTGTCTTATAACTCATAAAAAGGAAATAAATGAACATAATAAAATTATGAAAAATTTAAAAAATATAATTATGTTTCTGATTTAAATAACTAATTCTTATACTTTTATTATCTAGGATTTTAAGCTCACGTGCATAACACATTCAAACACAAGGTAAGGTTTTTCTACCAGAACCTCTATTTTCTTTCAGGTTAATCTTATTCTCTACTTACCTCAATTAAATTATTAATTATTCATAATTAATATTAATAAATTATTCTTTAATATTTTATAAATATTTACCAGACATAATTCTTATTTTTTATGGGGAGTTATATGTTTTGAATGGATCTTTCAAAAAACATTCATGATAAACCATCCAGATTCAAGGAAACTCCTCAAATTCATACCTATTTTCAAGATACCTATATAATATGTTTTAAGAAAAAACTATTTCTATAAAATAAATAATTTTATTATGAAAAAACTATTTTATTTAAATTTGTCTTCTATAAATTTATTTTACCAAAATAACTCTTATTTTCAATGTAAAACGGTATATCTGTTATGAATAACAAGATAATTTTATTAGAGTATTTAAGTCCATTTCAAAACCTCAACAAAATTTTATTCCTTACTATGTATTATATATTATTTATAATATCCACCAAAATTTATTAAATGGCTTATGAATAATATGACTATGGATGTTTGATTTTTATTCCATTCAAAATATTACTCTGAATGGTTAATATTTATGTTTTATGATTGTGAAAAATTATTTGAATTTCTTATGTTAGTTTCCATATGAATGTGCATGATATTTATGTTTAACCCCATTCGTTTAGGAACTAATTTGACTTAGAAAGTAATGGTAGGGGCCCACTATAGCCCCTCGATGTATCGATAGGTCTCATGAGACAAAATAGAATTGGGTTTCTCCTATGGGCTTAGACTAGTTTTTTAGACGTCTTGGATGAGGCCATGATGATTTGTTTCAGTTGTCTAGCATTATGAAATCCCACATTTTGATATTAATAATTGATAAATAATATGATTACTGGGGTAGTATAATATCAATGTTTGTTTTTCATACACTTATGATCATTTAGTATGGAATTATTTTATCATCATTTATTCTTTCCTTATTATGTTGCATTATATTTTTAAAGGAATGTGTTTTTAGTTGTTGACCATGAATAGTTGTTATGTTTTTGATAACATCCATTTTATTACTTAACCTTATTGAGAATATAAGATCACCCCTTTCTTATGTTTAATTTTTCCATGGTTTTGAAAATGAATATTATGAATGATTTGTAGAGATAATCTGGGATCACAGATTTTCCCAATGTAATATCTATTATATATTTCATTTAAAGTTATATTGTAGAAGTTATATTTTTATCAGGATTTAATAACATAATATAATATTAATTCCTTCAGGATATGACATTCATGTAATAAATTCAATGTAATAAAATACTGTTCCAGCTTCGAGTAACTAGTGTTGGGGCATTATAGTTGGTATAAGATCTAGTTGAATAGAAACCTTCAAAACTAGATTTAGAAGATGTATATTTGGGAACAAAACCCTAACATAGACATTTACGATAATAATACAATAACATCCTATAATGTTTAGGGAAGTGATAATGTGGATATTCCAAGAAATACTTCTGTGTTTGGATACTACAAGGGGATGTGGTTCTATAAAAGAAGTACCTAGAAATAAAAAATCTGACAAGGTGTTTCGAGCATGACTCAGGGTAGTCTAGTACACAATAATGAGCTTTACTATAAACCTGGTTTAACACTCCTAGGGGATATGATTAGTATAATACGCATGTTCCTTACAAGCCTTTATGAATGATTTAAAAGTAAAATTTTCCTCAATGAAATCATTTTTTTGATTATGAGATTATATATGCATTGGATTTCAATTTATGTAAAGTATTTTTCTAGTTAATATTATTCAATATTATTCATAAACTCATCTAGTGCGTGTCTTTATTTAGAAATTTCTCATAGTGGAAGGAAAGGAAACCTCATGAACATGTTCATCCCATTATGGTATTTCCCTTCTATATAATATAATGATGTTCATTATGAAGCTGTGACTCATGCTAATAATCATATAACTATACTGGGATATCAAACAAAGTTTATGAATAATAACCTTACCCGTTTGGTGAATCTTGAACCACAACGTAGAGGGAAAAGTTTATAACTCTTTATGTAACACCATATTCCATCATTTAACTGGACTATAAACCCATATATAGTAGAGCAGTGATATATTCCTTAGAGAATAAATTTCTAGATTTGGGATGTAATGAAAGGGAGAATGTTTTCATGGAATTTTATCATCTATTGGGATATTCTAATCAATGGAGGTCACTAATTAAAAACACAAAGGAGGAGGAAGTGATTAAAAATGTAGAATATACCTATTTTAAGGAACATTTCTTAGAAAAATATTTTCCACATGACAATAAGAGAATATATAGAAGAAATTATCAATTCTCGGACTGAAAGTGGATGAAAATGTTGCAAATTATGAATCGAACATTACAAGGTTCAAAATTCATGTTATAGACTTCATACGTAATCAGAGTAATATTCATCGATTATTTTATGGTTTAAATCTATTTATCCAATGGTGACTAGTCTCCCAAAGTTTCTCAACATATCAAGATAGTTTCTCATGTGCTATCAAGAGTGAGATAAAAATATATAAGTGTCATGAATATAATGGAAGATAAGATAAGAAGATAGTTAATTAATAAAAAATTAAAAAAGTGAAGAATAAAAATGAGAGCTTTCCAACATGTGATACTTGTGGAATGAAACACCTAAACCCAAACTTAAATGTAAAAAGATTGTATTAAAAGTATGGATAAAAGGGACACCAATATCGTTATTGTAAGGGAAATAAATAATCTACCAATATAAATGCTACAATTATAAGTATATGGGTCATTAATCAAATGATTATCCAAAGCGTCAAAGAAACTATCCCCAGAAATGGATAATTGAGTAAGGCCAAGCTTACGCGATCAAATTTCAATGAATTAAGTTCTTAATGATTTAGTGGAAGGTACTTTAATATTTTCCTCAAAGATAGGAAATTCTTTATTTGATTATGGATCATCGTATTCTTTAATATCTTTCATGGTTTCCATCAAAATCAGACATTTAAAATTTTATTTAAGGAAGGATTTCTTTTTCAAAACTCATTAGGGATGTATCATTACAAAAAAGATTTGTTGATCAGTCCCCCTTATTAAACATAAATGTGATTTAGTTTCTAACCTCAGAGACTTACCTATGATTTACATTGATATAATATGTGGTATATATTGTATTTGAAATTATGATGAAAAATATATATTACAGTTGGAGGGAAGTTATAATTTTTGAGAATGATGTAGTGTCCCTTATATTTTGAGGAGATAGATCATCATCTGATTCTTATCAAGATTCAACCCCAATAGCTCAACTGAATTCAATTTTATGGGATGATGAGAAATCAATATCTATGAGTGGGGAATGAAATATTCAAATTCCAGATGTACATATTGTCAAGGAATACATTGATGTGTTTCTAGAGGATTTACCTGGACATCCCCCGTAATGAGGAATTGAGTTTTCTGTAGATTTAATTCTAGGTGCATGTCCTATATCAAAAAATCCTTCTAGAATGGACAGAGTGAAATTAGTAGATCTAAAGAAACAACTAGAGTAATTGAGTGATAAGGGATTTATCCACTATAGTGTTTATCCATGGGGATCCTCATCCCCTTTTTCAAGAAGTATGATGGATCCATGAGGTTGTTTGTTGACTATAGAGAAATCAATGCAATTAAAATAAAGAAAAAGTATCGTCTTCCTTGAATTGATGAATTATTTCATCAACTTCACGAAGCCAAATATTTTTTATGATTGAACTTTGATATGAATATAATCAGTTTCATGTGAGGAATGAAGATATTCCAAAACATCATTTCAAACCAGGTATGGGTATTGTGAGTTTACAAATATTCCTTTTAGACTCACTAATTAACCCTCTATTTTCATGGATTTAAAGAATAGATTTCTTAAGGAATATCTTTATGACATTGATGTAATATTTTTTAACAATATCCTTTTATACTCCAAAGATATGAAGATCATGAAAATCACTTGCACAATATTCTAAAAACCCTTAAAAGAGACGAGTTATATTGTATGTTTATAATGTGTGAATTCTAGCTATAATCAGTTTCTTTTCTATCCAATATCGTCTTTAAGGATGGAATCTTAGTTGATCCTGTGAAGAAAAATGAATTTCAGGAATGGCCTAAAACAATGAACTTAACCAAGGTATATAGTTTTGTTAGTTTAGAAGGTTATTATTGCTATTTTGTTTGGAACACCACCTGATTATCCAACCCATTAACCATGATTACACATAAAGGGGTTATGTTTTTTATTCACAAAATAATATGAAGAATTTTTTGAAGAATTGAAGAGGATAACAGTGAATAATATTATCTTAACTTTACCATTTTGAAATGGATCATTTGTGATATATAGTGATGCATCAAAGAATGAACATGGTTGTGTCCTTATAAAGAATGATATATTTATTTCTTATGCATCATGGATATTAAAAATTCATGGAAATAACTATCTAACTCATGACCTTTAGTTATTAGTTGTAATCATTTATATGATGATATGTAAACACATTATCTATTATGAAATATGTGAGATATATATAGATCAGAAGGTACTGAAATATAAATTCTCACAAAAATAACACGACCTAAGGCAATGTAAATTGCTTGGTCTACTCCATGATTAAGATTTTTACATACACTACCACCTAATAATGGAAAATAAGGTAGTTCATTCATTGAGATGGAAGGATCATGTAGATCTAAACAAAATTATAATTGATAAGGAATCACTGTAGATGGATATAGAGAGGATGGAAATGTAAATTATTAATAAATTTAAAACATCACTAATATTTCAATTGGTTTCCCTACCATCTTTGTTAAAAATAATTAAAAGTTCTCAATTTGATGATGAGAATATTCTAAAGAAAATTAATCCTATAAATGAGGGGAAGTCACAAGTCTTCATGTAAGAGGATGAAATTATGAAATTTAGGAGGAGGTTTTCTATTACCTCAATCCACAAGCTAAAAAGGGAGTTATTGGATGATTCCCATAGTTCAAATTTCTATATACACCCTAGTAGAACTAAGGTGTTTATATATTTGAAGGAAAATTTCTTGTGGAAGAAAATGAATTGGGAAATTGCTGATTATGTATCAAGATGCTTAGTCTATCAATAAGTGAAGGGAAAAAGATAACATTCTTGAAGATTCATGCAACATATGTGTATTCGTACCTGAAAATGGGATTATATTACTATGGTTTTTGTCACCAGATTACCATTAATCCCAAGAAGGAATGATGTGATGTGGGTTATTATTTATTGACTTACCAAATCTACAAAAATTTTCTCTATAAGGGAGGATTTATCATTAGAGCTCATTGAACGGTTCTATATTAATGAGATTTTAATACTTCTTGAATCACCTCACACAATTGTGTCTGATTGTGGTCAATAATTTTCATCAAAATTCTTGAAATGTATCCAGAAATCTATGGATATAGAGATTTATCTGATTACTTCTTATAATACTCAATCTAACAGGCAGTCAGAATGGATGATCCAAACATTAGAAGACATTTTGAGATTATGATCACTCGAATTTCAAGGTATGTGGGATCAGTATTTACCTTTGGTGAATTTTTCCTTAAAAAATAGTTTCCATTCTAGTATTCAAATGTAACCATATAAAGCACTGTACGGAAAGAGATGTCATACACTGGCATGTTAGGATAATGTTGGTGAAACGAAGTTTGTGGGTATAAAGAATATAAATAAAACAACATAAAATGTAAAGACTATTAAAACACATATCAAAAAGATAAAATCAGGGAAAATGTCTATGTCTATAATAAATAGAGTTATTTTTAATTTCAGGTGGGAAATCATGTTATCTTGAAATTATCTCCATGGAAGTTTGTTCTATGATTTGATAAGAAAGAGAAATTGATCCCCATGTATATTGGTCGTTTTGAAATTATTATGATATTTGGATATGTGGATTATCATTTGGTATTGAAACCTAGTGTTTATAAGGTACAAAATGTGTTCCATGTAACATTATTGAGAAAATATATTACAGACCCAACACATGTTCTCACTTCTGAATGAATAGAATTGCAACTCGAATTATCTTACTGTGAAGAGCCTATTTAGATTCTAAAAACTACAGAGTAGGTGTTGAGGAATCTTAAGATTCAGTTGGTTAATGTACTTTGTAAAAAAATGAAATTTTAGTGGCAATGTATGAACCCAAGGAGCTTATGATGATGAACTACCCAATTTTATTTATGAGGCAACATTCAGGTAATTTTGAGGAGGAAATTTTTAAAAGGGAGGAATAATGTAACACCACTAGGATTTACAAATAAATTTATTATAGTATGCATGAAACACTAAGTCTCTACAAAACAAAAAAACATTTTTATTTATAGGACATAGTTATGACCTAGACATTAGACATAATGTTTCTGCTTTTCTATTTTGAATTTCAAAAAATGGACATACACAATTGAGAAGAGTGAGATATTTAGAGTCTAATAGGATAAACAAACATATTTGGTGAATAATAACTTGACCTTCCAAAAAATTAATATACACTTGTGAATAGTAATAAAACCTTTATGAATAGTTACCTCACCCATGTATGTATAAATAAATTTTAGTAAACTTATACATAAGAGTGAATACTTTAAAAATTAATAATTAAGTGTTGTTATTTTGTTGAGTAATAAAAATTAAATTACAATTTTAAAATAATAAATTGATTTAAAATAAAATTTAATTTTCTTAAAATTTATTCTTAAATAAATATTTTGTTTCCATTTGATTTTAGGATAATTTTATGAGACCTCAATTACCTTTTGAATGTATTATAAAATCAGTTTTCAATTTAGAATCTATATTTTTCAAGTAAAAAATGATTTAATTTAAAATGAAATTTCACATATCCAAAAACATATTTTGATTAAATGGAGTACATTTTTTTAATTCTAATTGTAGAAAATGGTTGGGGTGAATTGCTTTTATTTTTCTGAAATAGTTGAATTTTTTTTGAATAGTAAAATATGATAATTTACGGTATAAATACATTATAAGATAGATAAACTATTCCTTCAATCATGGATGATGTAAGGACACTTTATTCGAACACACATGAACTTTTTACTTTTTTTGGCCAAAATAATAAACATTATTTCTTGTCGTTAGAAAAAATAATTTAATAACAAATAAGATATTGAAAAATCACCTCTCTCCTCCACTGTAAAAAACACCCCTCACTTCACTCCTTTAAGCCTTGAAGTTTCTAAATGTTCTTCCCATATACTCTTCCCTAGACTCTCCCCACATCTAGGATCTATTGTTATTTACAAAGGACAAAATCCCCTTCCCTTTAGGTGGTTCTCATGGAGGGGAAATCAAGAGGTAAAATCCATACCCTTTTCCTTTTAATTTATATAATGTTCCTTATTTTATTATTATCTCCTCCCCTCTTATTTACAATTGATCATGATAACTCCAATATATTATATATACTATAACTATATCATATTAATGTAATAACAATTATCAATCTCTTTACTCTCTCTCTAACTTTTATTATAAACAAAATCATCATCTAGGATGTGCCAATTTACAACCATTGTGGATCACAAAGTTTCATTCTTAAATTTTTTCTTCAAGACTGTCCATGAAATAATTTTTATGGTTAAAAAATATTAAAAAATATTTCTTATATCTGATGTAATAATTTAGGAACCATAATTTATACATGATATTAAATAATAGGACAAAACTAGTTTTAGATGATTGAAAGATCACAAAAATAATATAAATGAAAATCATTGATGTTTTATCTAATGATTCAAACTCATAAAATACAACCAAATTATATATAAAAACATTTACAATATTTTATTTTCATAAATATAATTTAAACCCAATTCATGAGAAGTATACCCATTCCACATGAACTTCCATTATCATATACAATTATACTTCTCATGAAAACAAAGGAAACAAACTCTCCGGAATGATAATTTTTTGTATCTTGGAACTCATAAAAAAGACATAAATAAACATAACAAATTTATTAAAAATGAAAAAAAATTAAATAAGTGTATTAATTAAATAATTAATGGATTTATTTTGATTATACAGGATGTTAATCTCATATGTCGAACACATTCAAACACAAGGAAAGGATTTTCTAGTAGAACCTCCATTTTCTTTTAGGTTACTCTTATTCATTACATTCTTTAATGAAATTATTAATTATTATTATTTAACACTCATAAATTATGTGTGAATTTTAAATATATATGTACCAAACCTAATCCCTATTTCTTTTGTTGGGAGTTACATGTTTTAAAAGGATCTTTCAAAAATTACCACTATAAAAAAACCTGATTCAAGGGAACGTCTCAAATTCATACCTATTTTCAAGGTAATTATATAATCTATTTTTAGGAACCACCATTTTTATAAAATGACATATTTTTTTATGAAAAAACTATATTTTTTCACTTCTATATTTATACAGTATTATTTCCCAAAAGAACTATTCTTTTCAAAGTAAAAGAGTATTTCTCTCAAGAATTACATGATGATTTTATTAGATTATTTACATTCATTTAAACACCTCTATTGAATTTTATTCTATACTAAATTTTATCTATTATGTTTAATACCCACCATATATTTTTAAATGGTTTGTGATAAAAATTAATAAGGGTGTTCTATTTTGATATCATTCAATATATTACACCAAATGGATAATATTTATATTTTATGATAGGGGAATGTTATTTACATTTCACATGTTAGTTTTAATATGCATGTATATGATGTTTATGTTGAACCCAATTATTAATAGAAATTCGTGGGACGTAAAATGTGACAGGAGGTTCCCTCTATTGACCCTCAATTTACCGTTAGGTCTCACAGAAAAAAACTGAATAGGGTTTTGGCCAATGCCTGACCCTAGTATTTTCAGTCATCTTGCTTGAGGCCTCAATGATATGTTTCAATTACCCAAAATTATGTATACCTTGTTGTGATTTTATTAATGGATAATACATATGATTATTTGGCTACTAGAATATCAATGGATATGTTTCATACTCTTATAATAATTTATTATGGCATTATTTTATCATCATTTATTCCATCCATATTATGAAAAAGTATATTTTTAGAGGAACGTTTTTTACTTTTTCTCCATTCCTAGTGATTATAATTATGAAAAATTTCATTTTATCACTAACCCTTATTGAGCATATTAGCTCACCCCTTTCTTATTGTTTATTATTACTATGTTTTGAAGTTCAATATTATGAATAGCTTGTAGGGATAATCTAGTATTCATAGATATTACCAATGGAATTTCTATTATGTATTTAATTTCATGTGGTAACAATGAACTTATTTATGTGTCTGGTTTCTGAAAACTATTAAACTATTCATTCCTTCAGGATGTGACTTTCTTGTAATCATGCTAATGTAAAAAAATAATGCACCGACTATGATCAGTTGGGGTTGAGACATCACAACAGGAGTTCCAAAGGGATGTGGTGTTTATTCCTATAGATCAAAAATGATATGGTGAAAGTTCTTAAACAATTTCATGTCAATCCAAGTGTTTTCTCTTAGAATTATTCCCTTTTATGAAATTTTTCACATAACTATAAATTTGGGGGGATTCCAATTTTGATCATACTAAGAAATTAAGATGTCCAAACAATGTTCCAATGAATCCTATAGATTTTAAAAGACTTAATGCTAATTTTACTTGGATTTCTTGTTAATTAGAACTCAATTCGTAGGTTTTTTCCCCTACCCATATTTTTTTCCATTATTACAATGATTTTAATAATTTAAAATCATACATAAAGTTATACAGATCAATTTTGGAATCAAATTTAGGCTTGGATGATTCCAAAAGATTAAAAATGACCCACAAAATATTTTCCGTTAATTTCAAATCAATCCTAAGTCATTTGACTATTTTTACCCCCACCCCCTATGGGAGATATTTCATTTTAATAAAACAGTGAAATGTTTCTTATTATTTCACATCATATATAGAGACACTAGAATATTATTGGTGCTGAATTGATTTCTATAGATCATTAATGTCTCAGTGATCATTATCCCATAATTTCATGTCAATCCAATTGTCTTTACTTTGTATTAATCCCTTTTTGGATTTTTGAATTTAACTAAAAATCCAAGAAAGAAACATGAATTTCAATCAGACTATGAAAATATGGTATCTGATTGACTTTCCAATGATTCCTATAGAATATAAATGAAATAAATATCCATTTTAGAATATTTCATGTCAATCAATGTTCATTTGGTTGTTTTTAACCCCTAGACATTTACATTAATCCATACTGATCAATCCGAGAATCATGTTGACATGTGATTGATTCCAAAAAATAAAAAATATTTGAGGAATGATATCATAGATTTTGACATCAATATATTGTTTTTTTCTAATTTCTGACACCCTTAAAGAACGATATGTCATTTTAAGAAAACTATAAAATGTTACCAGTGGTTTTCTATTATACCGATTAACACGAGCATTCGATGAATGTGGCATTGACTCCTATGAATCAAAAATTACTCAAGGATTTTTATCCCTTGATTTCAATATGATCCAAGTATGTTTTCTTGGTATTACCCCCCTTCATGTGATTTTATCTCTTAACTCCAAATCTATGGGGAAAACACTACTTTAATCATTGTAAAGACCCCAAACCGAGTTTCTTAGAGTGGGTTCCCTATTTCATTACATTGGAAAATAAAAAACAAAGACTCATCCCAAAGGAAAAAATAGTTTATTAGGTTTTGAGAACATTATACGTACATAAGTTGAACATTAAAAATTGAAATTATATACAATATATAAAATTCTTTTGAAAATACCAATTACTCTATGATTATCCCAACATGTCGTTCATAAAATAGTTATTCACATCCTGGAAAAATAAAACAAAAGAAAGGGGTGATATAAGATGATCAGTAAGGGTATTCAATACAAAATATGATATCATAAATATAAATATTAGGAATTGTTAATAACTAAAAAATTCATGCCGTTAAAATAATCTTAGGTATAATAGGGCAGGAATAAGTATTGAATAAATAATTCCATAATAAAACATAGTCAGGGGTATTCTACTAGTATAATAACCACATGAACAATCAATTAAACATTTCAAAAAAAGGTAATGAATAATGAGGGACATATGAACCATATATTCAATGTATCATCCAAGACAACTAAAAATGATTATGGCCTCGTCCAAAACTATATCATAGAATGGGAATGGCCTCAGACAAGTCCATATATTTTTTATTGCATTATACCTATCGATGAATCAAGGGGTTATACAGGGAAAAAATCATCACTTAATAAGTCCAATTAATTTATCATATTAATTGGGTTAAAAATAAAAAAAATATACATATGATATTAAAATTACTTTCTCCAATCTGTAACATAACCACTAACCATTCTGAGTAATTTGGTGAATGGTATAAAAAAGGTACATCCAAAGTAAAACTAGTCATAAATCATTCTATAATATATGGTATATGATATCATAAAATATTAGTCTCAATTACAAAAAATAATCAATATGATTTTTGAAATATATTAAAATACTCTTATAAAATCATAGAGTAATTCCCGATATAAATAATCTTTTACTTTAAAAAGATGATATCTTTTGAAAAAATCGTTACATAAAACCAAAATTGAACTAAGTTATTTTTTTCATAATAATATTATTGATTTGAGAAAAAATATAAAGCTATAAAACATATTGTAGACTGAATTTTAAAAAAGATATAATTTGAGTAGTTCCCATGCATTGGGCTTGTTTATTGGGAAGCATTTTTGAAAGATCCTTTTAAAAAAGTTCACACCCCATAAAATAAATAAGGATTCTCATTGGTAAAAATATATAGAACATTATCACTGAATTTATTATGAGTTCGTAAAAATAATTATGATTTTAGTTGAGGTAAGTATAGAATAAGTGTAACCCAAAAGAAAATGGGGTTCAGGTAGAAAACCCTTACCTTATGCCCGAATAAGTTTGACACTTGACCTTAACGTCCTGGATACAAAAATTAAATCCATTAATTAATTAATTAAGAACCTTTTAAATAATTTTTTTATTTATTATATGTTTATTCAGTTGAATTATGTCCTTTTTGATAGGTTATAAGATACATATCTATCAGTCAGAAGCTTTAATTTCCCTGGTTTTCACAATCTTTGTACTTGCATATGAGTATAGAAGTTCCTATGGAATGTATATAATAACATAAAATTGAATTTATATGACAATATTTATCATAAATAATATTAAATTTTTATATAATTAATTTGGTTCTATGGTATGATGATGAGTTATCAATAAAACATTAGTGATAATTGTTTAGATTATTACGTCAGTATTTCGATCATCTCAAACTAGTTTTTTCATAAAAATTTGTATTATGTCTATATACTAGTTTTAGAACCCACCATAAGACATAATAAAAATTTTATAATCTGTTTTAACCCTAAAAATGGTATCATGACCTGACTTGAAGGAAAAAATGATGAAAAAATATTTTTCAAGCATGAACGTTGTAAATCGACACCACTCGAACGATGATTTCATTTTTAAAATAAAAGGGAGCGATATGGTATTTTTAGAAAGCATGTTCTATTAACAAGATATAATTATAGTATATTGGTGATATTAGATTTATCAAGATCATTTGAACATAATAGGTGAGTAAAATATAATAACATAAAATGAATTGAAATTAAATTAAATAAAAAGGAAGAGGATTTACCTCTGGAAATATCCTCCTTGAGAACCTCCTTAAGGGAATGGGTTTTGGTATTTTGGAAAATCTATGATCTCATGGGCGTGGGGAGATACTATGTAATAGGATTTGGGAATAAATTTAACAGTTTTCAAGGCTAAGAGGAGTGAGGAGAATAGGGGGTGAGGAGTGGCTTTTATAGTGGTGGGGAGGGGTGATTTGTAGAATATTTTATTCATTTTTTTACTATTTGGATCAATACTATGAATAGTTTCAGAATTATCCTCCAATAGATTAAAATAATTAAGGGAGGTTTGAGACTTAGTTTCTTACATTATTCATGATGTTTTTAATTCATTTATTTGGATTATAATTTAAATACAAAAAATTTTTGTATTTCACTATTCACCAAAAAATCTAGTATTTCAGAAAAATCCCTAAAATTCCCCAATATTTTTTTGACCTATAGATTTCTAAAATGAACTCATTTTATCAACATAATTTTCTAAATTTTTGAAATTTAATTTTTTAATAAAATTATTATTTATTCGAAAAATATAAAGTTTATGTTTAAAATTGATTTTATAACGCTATGGAATATTATCTAAGGTCTCATAAAATTTATTGAAATATCAATATAACAAAATATTTTGTTATGAATCCATCTTATGAAAATTAATTTTATTTTAAATAATTTTATTAATTATATAAGTGTAAATAAATATTTATGAGTTATAAAAATACTAATACATAAATATTAATTTTTAAAATATTCACTTACTTTTACAATGATATAAATATATCATACTTTAACATATGAGATGCCTAAATTTTATTTATACTTACATGAGTGAGGTTACTGTTAACTAGGCTAATTTACGTTTTATATGGGTTATATTACTATTCCTATGGGTAAGTTACTATTTTATCAGTATAGGTTCCTTAACATTTTAATTTAATTCACTCTTCCTTTATAATAATTTTAATGTGTTCTATATGATGTTTTATGTGATTTATAATTAAAAAAATAAGGAAAATAACATTGATATAATTCTAGGTCATTATAATCATACTGAAAAAATTTGGATATCTAATCGATGTGTTGATGATTCCTATGAATTATAAATTACATAAAGATCAATGTCCTAGGATTTCATGTTAATCAAAGGTCAAAATTATCTTATTATTTCACATTAATACATGTTTTCTTCATCATTTTTGAATCCTAAAATGGTAATATGTCATTTTAATAAAATAATAAACATAACAAAGTACCTTAAATTGCACCTACTATTTTGAGCAAGAAATTGACATGTGTTTGAAATTTAAAGATTAAAAAACACATAAATGTTATGTTCTCCATCAATCTAAATGTATTTAGTTTTTTTGAATCACCACTTGGTCAAATATCATTTAAATAAAAATATATATTTGATTTCTGAATTTACAAAAAATACAAACTAAAATGATACATTTGATTTGAATTGGAAACCAAAAATGAATATTGAAACACACCTCCTGGATATGATGCATCTTGTAGGACCATGGCTTCTACATATGTATATTGTAGTAGGGGCCTATAAAAAATAAAAATTATAAATATAATAATAAATAGTTTAATAAAATTAAACAAAAATCTTGTATAAAACTTCATCATAGTATCCCCTACACCATCACCCTGGAAGAAATATTCCCATAGTGCTCTGACCTCAACTAGTAACAGTGTATTTATCTTCTCTGGAGAATGCATCTAGCCTCTAAATCTGTCACCTTTTTTCAACCCATCATTTATTGGAGCCATACCCTTAGAACATGAAACTATAGAATGGGGAATCATTGTTCCGCACATGAGCCTCAGCCCAGTTGGTGAGGATTTCTTATGCGCATCTAGGAGACCCGAGATAAAATCTAAGCGGAGGCTAAATTCTGGGCTTACTGTAGTAGTACTGTAGCAGTATTGTAGCAGTATTGTAGTAGGGGACTATGTAGAATTGTATCATGGACTGTAGTAGGAACTGTGCCAAACTGTAGCATGGACTACAGCAGGCAGTGTTTGGCACTGTAGCAATTGGGAATATTCCCCCGTTTAGGATTTTGAGCCACTGATTTGGTCTTGGACTCCTTTAAGGCCTTCAGGCCACCCATGCATTCTGGTTAGTATGGCCTTCGGGACACCTCAAGGATTTCAAGCCACCTTAAGTGCATTTACAAACCAGACAACCTACAAGGAAAATGATTCAGAATAAGGAGAAGCAAGGATATTTCACCATAGAAGAATCTAAATGGATTGCAAGAATAATAGGGTATGCCACCTGCCATCAGGGAAACCCTGTGCATGCATGGGAAAGCCTAGATAAACGACCATGAAAAGGTGGAGAGCTGATTTTATGATGATGATGCTAGGGAGGAGTAGTTTCAAGTAGTTAGTCTGTGTTGTATGTAATGTTTGAATCCTATAGGCAATGAATTCCTCTACGGCCTACGGGCCATGTAATACTTACGCCTACGAGCCTTGTAAGGGTTCCACCTCACCCCTTGAAAGGTGGATTATCAAAAATCAATAAAAAATGAAGGCCTTTGGGCCATTGGAGGGGGGGAATCATTGTTCTATATGTCATGTTATATCCATGTCCATCACGATCAACGACCCAATAAAATATATCATCCCTCTACATGGAATGTTATCGAAGGTCATTTAGAAGCTATGTTAACTCATCCTCAAATAGATAACGTGTAATATATATATATCTATGTAAGGATACATAGATATATGTAAGTGTTTTTTAATTAATATAAGAACTTTCTATGTGATTCGTAACCTTGGGATCATTTAGAGCTTGAGTTATCCTCAACACTGATATTCTATTTGTCAGTGTACCCTTCCCCCATTACTATAAACCAATAATATATAACTATATAACATAAAACCATATAAAATAATAAATAAAAAAAAATTATAAATACATCAAGTCAAATATAGTTCATGTGATGAGTCCCAAGAATCTAAGGGAGTCCCTGTAGCACATGATTCCTAGAATTATGTGCCACCATCAACAACATTCAATTAATTAAAATTTGAAAATCATAACATATTTCACATTCTATTAAATATATAAAACAAAAATAAGTAGTCTCACTATTGTAACCTCAGTGGACCAATATGTAATCATGTCACACCAATGAGATGGGAGAACACCTCTTGGGACTCTATCCAAAAAGTCTAGGGAACCCAAATTTTGTACCTAGTTCTCCCTCTTCACTGTTCATTTATAATATTTCCAAATTTTACAACATTGATTAATACACACAGGCTGAAACTCTATAGGGATCAGTCTCATATTATTCTATTTAATGAAATCATATCAGAAATTTAAGTGTTTTCTAAGCATAACTACGAAACTAAAATGATTCTCTTACCCAAAAATCCCTCCAAATTCGATCTAATGTCTCTTGAGGGAATGAAGCCCCATCATTCTTAGCCAATGGAAATTTATGTGGTTCGTGAATTATATTACCCAACTGGTGAATAAATGAATGGAGACCCTCTCCTATGGAATTGTATGTCACATAGAATGATATATCAAGGCCCTTGTGTTGACGAAATCCCAGAACCCGGGCCTCTCATGTGAGAGGAAGAAGTAGTTTATTCAAATCCAATATAAAAAAATTTCATAAATAATTTGAAGTAAGTGAATATATATGTTTAACTCTTAATTGAAAATATAAAAAAACATTTGGTTCATACATACCTAGACCCATTGAAGTAGACACCTCTCTAGAATAATGTGGATATGGTTCCAGTACTGCTAACAAGTCTCCAATCATTGAAAGCATTAATAAATGAACACACATAGACTATAAATCAAAAAATGAGACATTAAATACAAAAAAAAAACATTTAAATGGTTTATAAAGAGCTAAACATATAATAATATATTTGAAACCAAAGAGTGAAAATTATCATACATTCTAATAGACATGAATGTTGATCAATTCCAATTTTGTTATCTTTCTAAACAACTGAATATCTTCATCATTTTGATCAAAAGTGTGTTGATATTGTTGTTGTGAAAAAAAGGCAACAATATCAGGTTCATATCATTTAATTCAGAACACTCCTCACCTTGAAATTCATTAAACAAACATTCCAATTTGTATTATATTTCATGGTGGTGATGAAAACATATTATACATATGATTCTAAAATGAAAATTATGTTACTAACTCATTCATCTATATATAACATACTATTAATGTTCACCAATGGAAAATGCAATTGATCATAATTATTTACATGAATTGAATCCACCCAATTACACTTTTACAATGGGCATTTCATCTTGTGTGAATATAAAACATTAATAATGTCTTTCAATTAACTATAGTAATAACCAAAATCGACATATTGATAACCAATGTCACAGTTTTGTTTTTATTATTTGTCATCAACATAAACAATGTGAATCTGAATGGAATTATCATATAATTCTTTGTAATTATGATTCATTATAGATGAAATGTCATCTCATTGGTCAAATTGTTTAGTTGGTGTAGGGTCACCTAACTCTTATAGGATATGTACATGTATTTTTCACAGAATTAAATAAATCGTTTTGAAGAAATAAATTATTACTATACTTCAATCCTAATGAAAATGCATTTAACTTAAAAAATAAACCGATCATGAAATGATGTATAATGGGTCTGTTGAGTCCAACAATCACTAGAACAAGAACAAGCATGTTTTATCATATTAATGTGCTTCCTATAAATTATAATTACATGTTGAAATGATCAAATTATTTATAAAAAAGTTAAAATTTGAATAGTAAAGGTGATAAGACACTTTCTACAACAATATTGTAACAAATAGAGTATTGAACAAGATGTATCAATGAGATTATACCACTTAGATGTTATACATATGAAATATAGTTCACTCTCAATCTATCCTATCATGAATCTGAGAAGGATTATATAATTTTTTTCAACATCCATAAGATATTACGCATAAAAATTAGTACACTCTTCCCTCAAATAACAATATTATATTGATACCACTATATGAGATCTATTACATATAAATCAATTTAATATATTCAAATACCACTCATATATATAATTTTGAGGCATTGCCCTCTATGAGAAACATGTAGAATAGAGAGATAAGACATAGAAACCAATTAAATAAAGCTCATAAATATAAAAGAAACCCATGATTATACATGTAATGTCATGAAAAACTAAAAAATATATGAATGAAAAATAAGTACCAAACAGATAAATTCAAGAGTGACCATGAATCCCAAACAACTCCTGTAAATCCACAAGATAGTAATATTTATTGTGATCTCTCAAAGAATCGATCATGGATATAGATGATCTTAGTATCCTAACATGCATCTCATTCATTGAAACTTTTAACCATCTCATTACAAATCTCCATATAGTGACTAATTAGTTTTGGGGAGCCACCACATCAATTATAAAATGTATCATGCATCAGGTATTATACTGCAAACCATCGTTGCCCATACGCCATTTATGGTACCTCAAGCTATCACATCCCATACACGTCATACCTATAATAATTTGTTAGATACTATATCTAAAGATACTTGTTTTCGAAGTAACCACAACCCATTATATCCCTCTACACACATATATGGGGACACTAACCACCATTCACACTAGCACATAATACTATTAAGAGATGAGAATGACACTAGAGGGGTAGTCAGTCATTTGTCCCTCTCCAAACTAGATATTGGGGAAACACCCTACCAAAGTCCACTGGGTGTCATTCGCCCTAACGATATGGGTGGGGTATCATAAAAAGTCACAAAAAATTAAAGATAAAGTATATCCCATAACCAAACTATATGAATTAACCTAGTCCTAGGCTCAACTGTAGATATCATATCTCGGACACCTGAGTACTACTTCTAAGGACTGGATATCCTATAAGAACACTAACAATTAAAGTAGATATTATATATTAATTATTTTCATTAAACATTTCAATTCATGTTAATTATTTTATTTACTATTAATTAACATTATTTCAATTTTATTTTATTAACCATCCATGTAATGTCCGCACACACCAAGAACCGAGTCCACAGTTTCTTAGGATTAACATTAACAATTTCATTCTAAAAATAACTAAAACCATGGGATAAACATTTATTAAAAATTATTAACATTCCATAATTCCACATATTCTCGAAAAACATACTAAACTACCATTAATAGATGATAAAAAACATCCATCTACCTCATGCAGTGGGGAAAGAAATTCTCATAAAACAAGAATCCCAATATTCCATCAATTAAATATATCCATTAACAAGCTCACATATATTTCTTCAACACAGTAATGATTAAGAATAACTTTACCCCATTCCATCAGCTATAGTGTCATCCATGAAACCCTCATGAATATCAACATGCATCTCACTATCATGGGCATCAACTACTGCCAAAAACTTAGGCCTCCCAACCCATATCTCATCATCCATCCAAGTATCATATCAAATTGCATAAAAAAGTATCATATCTAGATCACAAATAATGAAGTAAGTAAAAAAACATAGTTAAGAGGGACACTTTTCCCTAAAAACCAATCATCCAACCATCACATAAAAACATGCTCTCACAGTCCCAACTCAATACATTAAGGTTTCACATAAAAATAGATAATAGTGGTCCCAATAATTTAACTTTATTAAAAAAATCGGTTTTTATTACATCTTTAATTAAAAAATTCAATTATCATAGGTTCCTACATCAGGAAACCTAAGGGGTCATCTATAACAAGTGTTATGGGGTAATGGTAGAATAAGCGCCCCACCCAAAAAATTCTAAGGAACACAAAATAAACAACATGGTTTATTTAAATATATAAAACAATAAAAAAATGGTTACAATGAAGAAACACCCAAATAGAGTTCTAATGTGGGAATAGAAAAAAAAAATTACAGAACAAGAAACAAGAACAGAAAATAAAGGCAAAAACAGGATATACGTGCATCGGTCTCCTTGGGACATACTCCATAGAAATAACACAACCCACACATGAACTATAAATATATTCTCAAAACAAAAATAGATTACAGTGTATAGAGGAAAAGAAGATAAGCAACTGAAATGAATAAAATTTCTAAAACAGATACCGTGCACTAGAATCAACAACACAAAAGGAAATGGATTTAAGAAAAACATACATCTTGAAAAAATGTCTACATTTCTAGGTCATTTAATGATTTATGAGAATCAATACTATAGCTTAAATGGATCTGGTATTAGGATGATCATGCCAGGTCTTCAGATTTGAGCAATGGTCACATGTCCTCAACCAGAAAGAACCTTTAGAGGCTTCACCATGATCCTCGCACTAGTGGCATGTAGGCGGGTCAGTGTAACATCAGACGAGTCCTCTTTTGAGGATGATATCACCACCACAAGTGATATTCATGATGATGAAGATTACTCTCAACCTCCTATGATAAAAGAATTTGACAGAACCACAATTGAAAAGAATAAAACATGACCGATTAGAGGGTTTCAATTTTGAGATTTTGCATCTTTTCATACCATATGAACTCAAATTACTTTGAATATGATTTTGAAATATATTTGTTATACGGTATATAGGGACTATAGGGTGGTGAAACTCCATGCCAGAACCATAACCAGATAACTACATAGCTAATGGGAGGCATCCATTAAGCCAACGCCAAACTACCCACACATTGTCACATGGAATGACTCAAATAAATGGATGGCCATAATATATTAGGCAATAATATCCAGTGATTACCTGAAATGAATTGAATATGTATATAGTGGACAACCACGGTGACATCCCAAATCAAGAAGGACAAACAATTTACCGGGCCATGCAAACCATATCATGTGGTAAAATGAAACCAAAATCCAACAGATATAAAAATGAGCAAATATTTAATAACTAATTTAATGTACATAATACAATTTAAAAGGATGAACAATTTAAATGGGTTAATTTCAATTTTCAATATGAAAAAAATAATACCAGAATTAAAAAATCCCCACCATTTCCATTGAAAATTGTTGATGTTATTTCACCTAAATTTTATTTAAGTAAATCCAAGTTCAAGATATATAATAAATGATTGTACATGGATAAAGATCCCGCCATAGAAAAACCGACAGTTGGGTTTTTATCTTTGTGTATCTTAGTGACACACACTTCTCCACTTTCAATAACTTCTCTAATAAATTTAAGCCTAATATATATGTTCTTGTACCTACCCTGAAATACTAAATTTTTAGACAAATAAAGAGAATATTGAGTATCATAGTGTACAATAATAATAGAATTAATTATACTGAGTTCAAAAATCAATCCCTTATGACATATACCTTCTTTGACTAATTCTATCAGTGCTATGTACATTTCTGTAGTGGATGAGAGGGTTACCACTGATTTAATATTTAGCTTAAATGATATAGGTCTTCCCCATGATATGATGCTACAACCAGTTAGTGATTTCTTAGTATCAACATTTTTAGTTTAGTCATAATCCACATAACCAATCACTACTTTAGATGAATTAATTTTCTTAACATATAAAATTGAAAGAGATGAAGTAGAAGAAATTTACCTTAGTAGCCATTTATGATAAATCCAATGTGGCTTGCTTAGATTTTCTATAAAACTATTCAAAGTATATATAGAAAAAGGAACATGAGGTTGAGTAAAAATCATATCATACATAATACATCCCAAAGCATTATCATATAGGATTATATTCACATATCCAGTAACAGAAGTTATGGTAGATGACTGATATAAATAAAATATAAAATTTGGAACTAAAGGAACACTAACTGCCTTCATAGAATCAAAAAAAAATATCACTTATGCACTTTAAGGATATAATTACGTTTAGATGCATAAATAATAATATGCTTCTTATCCCTAATAATTTCCATTCCTAAACTTTTCATAGCACAACCTAGATTTTTCATTTCATAATCTAAATTCTATTTAATTTTAATATGGGTGTTAAATTTCATACCATTACATATGAGTAAATTGTCATATACATAGAGAAATAAACAAGTCCATGATTTTTTAATTTATTTAAAATATACACATGCATCAAACTAACTACTATTGAAACCATTTTCTAACATGAATTAATCAAACTTATTTTACCATTTTCCTGATGGTTATTTTAATCCATATAAAAATTTATTATGAAAACTAATGTGGTTTTCATTAAATTCATGTTCAAAACTTTTAGTAGGATTCATGTATAATTTATCAATTAAATTGGCATGAAATAAATAAGTATTGATATCTAGCTATTCTATATGAAAATCTAAATTTGAATCAAAAGAAAGAAAAGTTATTATTGAATAATGTTTCAATATATGAGAAAACATTTCTGAGTAATCAATTCCTTTTCTTTGAGGAAATACTTTGTCTACAAGTCTAGATTTAAACTTAATTTTATTTCTTATATATTTCCTTCTTCTGTTTTATATATCGATTTACAAGAAATCACCTTGGAAGTATGTTGTTTATTTACTATGGACCGAGTACATTTCTTTCTTAGGGATTTAATCTCATATTACATACCTAAAATACAATTCTTAGAATGTATGTAATTGATAGCTTGATTGTAGCTTTGGTGATCCTCTATACCAATATCCTCTACCACATTTACGGAAAAAAGAAACCATATCAGCATGGTAGTACCTAGGAGGAGGTCTAGTGACCCTCCTCTACCTATCCCTAGTGAGTTGATAACCCCTTAGGTCATTAGGAACTCCATAATCATTAGTATTATCATAATCAGACCAAGATTATGGTTCAAGATAAGAAAGGAGTACCTAATACGGTGAAGGAGTCTCAATTTGAGACACACTAACACCAAGAGGATCAACCTTAGGATACCTCTTCTGAGAAGGATCAATACTATCTTCAATGAGAGGCTAGATGCTATCATGAATAGACACTTGAAACATCACATTCTGTCTAATAATACACATTCAAAGTCCATGTTTTCCTACACAAATATTATACACCTCCAAACCCTTAGGATACCCTATAAAGATGGACTTGACAGCTCAGGACTCATAATTATCATCTTTGACAAGAGTGTAGGCAGTACATCCAAGCACCCAAAGATGTTCATAGGATGGGGGATGATTGCTCCACAATTCAACAGTAGTATTAAATATGTTGGAAGATGAGTTATCCCTATTTATTATGTTAACATTCATAGTGATATCTTCTACCAAAAGGAATTTGGGCAAGCTCGAGTAAGTAAGAATGGTACGAACCCAGTCAATAATGGTATGTTTTATATGTGTATATTGACCATTATACTGAGGAGTATGACTCATGGTTAGGTTCATTAAAATTAACTCACTTTAAAAACACTTGATAAACTCATTATATTCGTATTCAAAACCATTATCAGTACTCAAATCCTTTAACTTATTCAAAAATTAATTCTCTATAGAGGATTTACATGTTTTAAACACATGAAAGGAATCAGATTTATTTCTCAAAATATAAACCCAGACAGTCACTGAGAGTTAATCTATAATGATGACCAAGTAAGAGCCTCCACTATGGGAGGTAGTCCTAGGAGATCCTCACAAAAAAGACTAATACTACTCAAGTCAGTGACAAGATTTTATTCTGGATCTATGAAAAATAACTTTTTTAGAATTACCCATAACATAACTGTCACCAAAGGGAAAGTTACATGGTGTTACTTGAGTGAGAAGCCCTTGGTCTTTTAATTTCTATAGAAATATAACACTCACAAGTCTTATACACCTATGAAAAAATCATAGCTTCATCATTGTTAGCGACATTAGTGTTTCCCAACTACTTTCTGTGTGATCTTCCATCTAAAACATATAACCCATTCATAAAGGATCATTGGTTAATTATATTACCTCCCTTGGAGATTCTATGACATCCCGAATCAGTTCTAAAGGTAAAACCTATGTGATCAAAGTCACCTTGCGAGATTAGGTTCCAGATTAAATATGGAACCCGTATCAGATCTAATATGGTGACAAGAGAATGGACTGAGTGCTCTAGCATAATAGAACACCTACCCAGAAAGAAACATCTTTTTTTTCTTTAACAACATATCATTCAACTCCCTCTGTCAAAAAAGAAAAGTTACTCCTATATAGGGATATATGGGAAGAAAAACATAATTCTAAAACCCACTCGACATCATTTGTATATAAAGACACACACAACACATCATCAATTTCATGTCTTGGCTCAAAAAAGAGAAAATGATCACTATTCACCTTAGAATGTTTTCAAGATTTCAAATCGGGTTATTTGGGTCTAATATGCCTAGTTTTCCAAAAGTGGTAGCAGGAAACCTCTTTCAGCATGAGTTTAGACTAATTTTTTGATTAGATACAAATATTACATCCCTTCCTAGGATTACCTTTCTTTTCTTAAAATACTCTGAATGACCCCTCCCATTCAAACTTTATGGTTCAGGTTTATCCTTATCCTTGCTACACAAATCATTTGAAAGCAAGGTGGACATGACTTCCTCTAAATTCAAGGAATATATTCCATACATCATAACATTGATAATATGTTCATATGATCTATCTAAATAAATTTAAATTATGGGGGCTTGGTCCTCATCTTTATCATTAAATATTTTATTGGCCAGCACAAATAAAATTTTATTAAAATCATCAAGTTGTGTCTGCATAGTGGTTCCATGATGTATCTTAAGGGTATATAAAATGTTCTTCTAATGTAGATGGATAATTAAATTTGTTTTTATATAAATTTTTTTATGTTTAGACCTAATATTTTCTGCATGGATCTCATAATTAACCTCATGTATGACATTATCGCCCATAAACAAGGTTTAGGAGCAATGTTCATTCATCTAAACATTTGGAGAGACATATTAATAGGTTGTGAATGTTTTTCCATTAGTGGATGAAATTAAATAGGATTCCTTTGGTCTAAAAATTTCATCTTGTCACCCTTTTGGGTCTAACAGGGCTCAAATTTTTAATCACCACAAATTAAAATCATTACACCCTTAAATTTTGTCTATTTCAAATCTCACAGACATCATTGTTGATTCAGATGTTTCTAATACAACTTTCTTTTTGTGTAATTGAAAAATATAACCCAACGAGAAACAATTACTGAGAAACCCATGTAAAAAATATGGTTTAATTCAATATAAAAAACAAAAAAATTAATTTTATTTCAAAGAAAACACACACAAACAGAGTGCTGATGTGAGAATAGTGAAACAATAAAAATTTTAGAAGAAGAAACAAGAACAAAAAACAAAGGAAACACCAAGATTTATGTTCATTAGTCCCATTAAAACCTACTTCATGGTAAGAACACTACCCAAAAATGCACCTTTGTTATATTCTCAAAATAAAAATGAATTACATTGTACAAAGTCAAAGAAGATAGCCAACCGAAATGCACTGAAGCACTAAAAGAGAAAATATGAACTAGAAGAAGCAACACAGAAGGAATAAGGTTTAAGAAAATTTACTACCTCACATAAATGTCTAAGTGTCTAGATCACATCAATATCCAAGAACACTAATCCAATGGATTCACTGTATCTCTCTATAAGATTATTTTACCAGATATCTAGATTCACGCAATGGTCACACATCTTCAACCAGGAAGAACAATTAAATACTCCCCAATGAGATGCACACTAGTTTTTGTTTAGGGGGTAGTTGGGCTACCAAATAAGTTCACCGATAAAGATGATATTTGCACCACTAGTTATATTGAAGCTAAGCAAGAAGATTCTCAACACCTGGTTAGAGAAAAAGAAAACATATCCATCAGTTGGAAGAAAATAAACCACCAGCGGTGAGAGGGTGTCAAATTTGGGAATATATCTCTATACTTACCAAATAAAATCAACCTCCAAAGTATATTATTTTAATATATGTTTCGTATATTTAATGTAGGCATCGTAGTTGTGATGAAACCCCCTGCAAGAACCCTAACTGGAAAACTTCACTGCCAAGGGGAGGCTACCACAAAGACAACACTGAATTGCACACCCAGTGGCACATGGAACATATCAAATCAATGGATGTGCATGATATATTAGGAAAAATAATCCATTGAAGGAATAAAATTAATAGAATAGGTATACAACACATAGACAAGTTGGAATCCAAAATTGATCGGGCCAAATAGTTTAGCTAGCCATGTAAATCAGCTCATGTGATAAAATAAATCAAAGATCCAGAAAATATTAAAATGATAAAATATTTAATTATAAATTTAATGTATTTAAAACAATTCAAATTGAAGAATAATTTAAATGGGTTAGTTTCAATTTTCAAGATGAAAATAAAGAATACCCAAATTAACAAAAAGCTATAAAATTATTTAAACATCCTATACGCCATAAGCTTTTTATTTCAGAAAAAAGTAAGGAAGACCAAAACTTGTTAATAATGTCTATTATAATCATCAAGAAGAATTCTAGATTGAATTTTGTTATCCAATTCCCTTAACACATGTAATGAAACATTTCGTTAATCATGCATACCTGCATCAACCTGATTACCATCAACTTATGTGAAACACTAGATTTTTAGAACATTTTTCCTCTTTAATTCATTATCCCACCAATAAAATATTTTTGGTTTTATGTTCATTATCAAAATTCATCAATTTTTACATGATTAAAATAATAATAACATGTTATACAATGTAGAGTGTAAATAGAATACTATCTATCAAAATAATAACCAAACCATTATCATCATGCAAACCAACAATGTACGATAACTAAACATAATATTATTACATTATTTAATCCAATTTAATTATTATTATGTTAATTAAACCACCATATAAAGTTCTAAACCATGTTAATTTTATGGTTTCATATATAAATAAATAGAAGAATAAATGAATCCTCTACCTTAAAGCATCACCATTCATCATATAAGAATGAATTGATATCACTGATCTCTAAACACCTCTTCAATGAGGAAACCATGATCTCTCAATGAGTTTGTTCCATGAATTAATTGATAAAAAATGAAATCTCCATTAGAATTATGGAGATAATCTTACATGACATTGAAATAAGGAATAGGACGAAACAAGATCAAATAGAGAGAAACCACTAGAATAGAGGAATATCCTATCTAGGATCAATTGATATATAACTTGGAAATTCAGGATTCATCCATTTCGAAATGGGGCTCCAAAGACTTCAAAAAGTATCATAGTATGTCTAGTGTTTAAGAGGAAGTAGTGGGAGAAAACTGAGTCTAGGGGCCTCAGGGGTATTTATAGGCAAATAGATTTTTAGAAGACTATGACACATCCCCTATGATCACATTGTAGACCACTGCATAGTGGGAGAAGACCATATCATGTCCCCTAGTAAAATTCTTTTTTTGGGATCTATTATTGGATCCATGATGTATATACTATTTATAAAATGGAGGGACAACAACCCATATTACTTTCACCCTTGACTTGGTAGTATCCTCATAAACCACTATGGTGTAGCCACCTTACTCTGCACTACAACACTCGACATCAGGGAAGGGCTTATGTTGTAGCCAACGACCATAGTGCAACCAGGCCTAAAATATAAATTATCCACAATTTTCCTCATTTATTCCTCCTGATGCCATAATCAGGAGACCACACTACAAAAGCCTCAAATATGACACAACGTATGGATCCACTCTACAACATGGACTCAAATTGTAGTGGAACCCATCATTTTTCTTCATTTATCCTCCAAAATCCTTGAATCCTCTTCCACGTGTCTCAACCACCCAAAAAACAAAAGGGAGGTCCATTAAGGTTTAATTCATCACACAAATTATGTACATAAAACAATAATAATTGCAATATATTTCATATATGATTATGTTTTAGAATTTCAGATCACATAATATATTTAAATAGTTTTATAGTACACATTTTAAAAAAATATTAATTTATATAGATCACTCTAACAGAATTATTCATCATATCTAGCATCAATAATTGATAACATATACTAAAATATGTATGAAAAAACATCATTATATTATAAAATATTCTAATCACTCCCCATAAGATCTTATAGTGATAAAAATTAAAATGTCCATGATAAACACATTTTCAATTGATTAATTAAAAAAGTATAGAAACATGGAACTATTGTATCTATATATAGTGATGTTCCCACTTATATTCAAAATCTGTTTCTAAATATTTTAATGTTTTCTTATTTTTATCATTGTGTTTTTATCCAATTATCATAGTGAAATCTTTATAATATAGATATGTTAGTATAAAATGTCTTCCAAATATCCATCTTAATAATATTTATTTACTTAAGATTCATAATTACACCATTATCCAGCGAAAAAAAGTTAATTTAAATAGAATATAAAACATATATTCTAAATAATAATAAATAAGAAATTTAATTAATTGTCTACTACTTGAAAAAAATATTTTATAAGTAATATAATGTCAGATATAATGTCAGATATTTTTCTTATATAATAGTATAATAACAAACCAAGGTCAAACTAGGAAGAAAAATCCAAGAAGGTAATGTATTTTTAAACTCCTCTTTTATGTCAGCATTTCGAAATGTATATTTTGATAAACTCATCTCCCAGGAGATAATTTCCTCATTTCTAGGAAGCAGAAGTTTCTAGATTAAGATTACATGAAAAAGATTATCTGATAGAAGAAGAAAGAAAATTAAGAAGAAGAATATGAGATATATATTATTCATCTAGTTATCATATTGGAATAGATAATTGTACTGGGAAAATCGTATTGATATTTATGGACAAATGAATAAGAGGCTTAGAATTATTTCAGTGGATTTCTGATAGAGTTATATTTTCTATATTGAGTAATCATATTGAGTATCATTACAAAGTCCAACACATTTTTACTAGCTTCTGGGTATGAAAGTGATGAATTTTTTTTAAAGATTATATTTGTGAAAGTTTATCAAGAATCACCATAACAAGTTTGTTACAAAACATTTATTACATCATTTTTTACTACTTGAAGAACATCCACTTTTGAATCAAACATTGTGCTACACATGTGTAAGCAAATATCCTACTCACTGTATTCCAAATAGAAGGATTGATTTGTTGTGGATTGTGTGGTATAAGATTATTTCTAAACCATACCAAGGACTGGTTATTCTTTTTTAGTGAACCTTTTAAATTCTTATGTGGTTATGTGTTTGATTTGTTTTCAGTAGAGAAAAAAATATTTAATTGGAGGTGAAGATTGTTTCACAAGAATGGAAATATTAAAGAAAATGATATCCCTGATTCACCCCCTCCCCTCTTAGTGATACTTAAATTTGGTATGGGTAATCTCAATGGGATCCAATTATGTCAACCTAAGTAATCAATTATAACAAGATAATAAATTATTAAAACATTCTATCTGGAAAAATATTCAATTCTCAAAAAACATAAGGATGAAAAAAACTAATTATTCATGCCTTTTAATATAAAAAATTAAAATACCAAAATTATGTTGTTTATCCAATTCGATTAAAAAATGAATAACACATTCAGATGAACATGTGTACTTGCATCGATTTGATTACCATCAAATTATGAGAAATAGTAGATTGGTTAAACATGACTTGTCTTTAATTAGTAACCCAACCAGAAAAACATTATCAGATTTATTTTATTTATCCAAATTAATCAATTCCAACCTAATAAACAAACAATAACAAAATTATATACAAATAATAGTATAAATACAACTCTATCTAGAAAAACAACAATAAAACCATTATTATAGTGGAAAGAAACAACATGTGATCGCTAAACATAGAATAATTCCATTATTTAATACAGTTTAATATTTATTATGTTAATTCCACTACCTTCCAAAATTACAAACCATGGTCAATTAATGATTTAACATAAATAAATATCAGAATAAATGAACCCCTACTTGAAATCTTAAACATTATTTTCACAAGAATGAATCAATGTATATGTCTTTGATCACCACTTTCTTAAAAAAATATGATCTCCCAAGGAATTTGTTCCATGAAATAATTGATAAAAGACAAATAAAACCCCATTAGAATGATGAAGCTCATACACCAAAATATGGAAAGATGGAATTTGAGGAAATGAGATCAAACTGAGAGAAACCTCTAGAAAAGAAGAAGAGCCTACATGAGATCACCACATATTGAACTCGGGAAGTCATGATTGATCCTTATCAAAAGGGGATTAAAATACATTGAAAATAACCCTTGAGTGCCTGGGGTTCAATTGGATGGAGTGGGATAAATCAGAGTTTAGAGGCCTCTAGGGTATTTATAGGCATATATATTTTTATAGGGCCACAGTGTAGACCCTAAGACCACATTGTAGACCACCTAGACCAATGCATAATCAGAGGAGACCATATTGCAATCCCTAGTAAAACCCACATCTTGGATCCATGGTGTAGATCCTATTTAGATATGTGGATGGGCTATGACCCAACCTACAACCCACTCTTCAGCCTCCAATAATTTGGTATTATCCTCAAAAAAAACTATGGCACAACCACATTGCTTCATGCCAAAGCACTCTACATCGAGGATGGCCTTACGCTGCATCCAACCACCATAGTGGAATGAGGCCTATAAAGGCAGTATCCTTGATTTTCCACCTACGAGCCTCCCAATGTTGTATCTAAGAGAACACAACATAGAATCATTTCTTATGGTATAGTCAATGGCTCCACGTTGCAACCTGGACTCCAATGTTAGTATAACCCACCTTTTCCCCCATTTACCCTCCAAAATCCTAGAAACGTTTTCCATGTGTCTCCAATACTCAAAACACACAAAGGGAAGGGCCACAGAGGTTTAAAATCTTATAATATATATGTACAAAAAACACTGTCAATTAGAAAAATACTAAGTGGGTTCTTAGAATTTTTTATCACATAATATATTTAAATATTTTCATAGTACCCATTAAAAAATATTATTTTATACAGATCACACTAACAAAATAATTCATGATATATAATTTGATAATTGATAACGTAAACTCAAATATGTATAAAAAAATTATGATTTTGTTATACAATTATCCAATAAATAACCATATTGACTGTTCCCGACACAACAGGTGTGTTGGAGGTGCAGTGTCCAATTTTTTCTTTTTTCATGATCGATGATCAATCTAAGATCGATACGACAATGAATGTGATGATCCATGGAATTCTTCAATGAGGTAAGACAAAGTTAATCATGTCAGAACAAATAAAGGGGAGATAAAAAAATATTTTTTATAATTAATTTAATGAAATAAGAATTTCCTCTATGGAATTGTTTCTCCATTAATGAATCTGGTGAGAAATTAGAAGTGCACCATTGTTGCATTGTAGAAACCAAGTAAAGATTTTCTATGGCGGTGATCTAAACATTTTCCATTAATCTTAAAAAGCCGCTGAAGGAGTCTCCAGGTTCTAGGATGTAAGATCCTTTTGATTGCAATGTCTACCTTGATCCCCTTGAGAATGACATCCAAAGTGTTCTCCTTGATCCGGTGGAGTTGGATTGCTCTACGTTCTTGAGAGAATTCTTGGAGAATCAATATCTCTATGCTTGAGATGTTTTCTTCAAATCCATTCTAGACAACTAAATTTCATTATGAGGAAATTAACATAATTGGGTATTTATATTTCTAGGGTTAAAATAATATAATTTCACAAGTTCCCTAATTATTTATTTAATCCTATCAAGACCCCATGTCAAATAATAATTGTAATATTATTATTTCTCGATACACACATATCATTGGAAATATTTATTATTTATCACCATACCATTAAACTTGGTCCATCTTTCCTCCATGATATTTATTGACTCTTGAATAATGTCTTTTTATTTATTAAATAAATATCACTAAATTATTCACAAATAAATGAATAAATATTATATTAACTAAATTCAAAATAAACATTTATTAAATATTACACTTACAATATATTTTCTCAAATAACTACTGACATAATAAATTTGATCACACACACATGAATAACATTAAAACCATGTATGAGAAAAATATTTATTCAAACTGTTAGGAAATAAATAATAATATATTATTTAACTGAAATTTTGGATACACTTAGTGTGTGACCCTCTAAGCCTCTTTCATAGTGGCTTTGAGTGAACCAACCTAAAGTCGAAGATCAGTGTCTAGAAACACACCAAGGAACCCATATAGAAGTAATTTAATGCCATAAGAACATTTCACCTCATATAGATGATTAATATGAAATATAGTCATTTTATCATAATATCTCTAATCGAGTAAGTTTCATGCCAATGTCTTCAACCTATATGCTCAATATCTCTTTCTTTGAATTTATAGAAATATAGCATGCCTATAGAACAAAATGGACATGGATTTATTTAGGACATATCATTTCCATCAAAGGGCATGAGATATTAAATTTTGTTATTGAACAGAATGGATAAATCCTTTCTTGCATTATTCATTAATGAAAAATTACTCATGGCATACCCTATGTATCCTACCTCACCATGAGCATATATAATCATTATTTTCATTAATACATCAAATTACCTAAATCATAATGATCATTAATAATAATAATATTAATGTATAAGTACCAACACACACATACATAGATAGGAACATCCAACGACACATATAAATGTGGAATTACTACTATTGGGTCATGTTCTCATAATATCCTACTAGATATTACCAAGGGAGTACACAATGAGAAGGTGCCTCAAAATCTTATGAGTCTCCACCCCTGGTAGGCTATATCAATTTTTTCAATAAAATGATTTCATCTAGATATAGAACATATATTCAAGCATAATTTCATATCAATTCTAGGTTCTCATCATAGTAGGGGACTGCTACAAACTTTTAGTGCGATATCTATTCTTAGGAAAATATAAAATACTATTTTATGTAGAAGAAAAATAATTATGTGATAAGCAGTGTATTAATATTCAAAAATTAACACATGTTTATCCTAAACTACATAGAATTTTGTTCTAGGGCACCAACTCCAAAATACTCCAACTTGCACTAGAGCCAACTACAGACAACCTATAGTCTGGTGGATCTCATATGATACTCATTCTTCTACTAGGATAGGCCTTTAGGCTAGGGTTCCACCATGTTCTCTTCTATGGGTAATCTTCTCAGTGAAACTTCACCTTCCCCGTTAGAAATTCATAAAGAGGTGATACTTTCTGATTATGTTCATTGTTTGTCGGTGTGACCTAGGAACTTTATCAAGATCCATTATTATAGTATTATCACAATACAGTGTGATAGGGTCTTTACTACTAGATACCACATCTAGATCCTAGAAATGTTATGAATCAATATATATTCCTTGGATTCATCATAAGCCTCTATATACTCATACTCCATAGTAGAATCAACTACAACTGGCTATTTGAACTTATCCAGCATAAAAATCTTCCGTTGACACAAAAAACATATTCTGATTGTGACTTCATATCATTATGATATATATGAAAATCCACATCATTATTACCCATTATGACTATCTCCTCATCTTCTCCATATACTAAGAAAAAAATCTATAGTTCCTATCATATACACAAGGATATCCTTAATAGTAGTCCAATATTGTTCTCCTGGATTTTCATGATATCTACCTACCATATTCAATGCATAGGAAAAATAAAGTCTTGTATATAACATGGAATATATAATTAATCCAATCGATGAATCATATGAGATCTTGCTCATTCCCTCATTCTATTGTTGTTTTTAGGACACATTTTCTTAGAAATGTGTAATCCATTTGACATTGGAACTGATATCCTCTTTGATTATTCCATAATAAACATCATTAGTATTTATTCAATATATTTATGATGACATATTCCACACAACCTCTGGGATCTATCAAAAATGATCTTGGTCCCTATAAAATAGGCTTCTTTACCTAATTCCTTCACTTGGATGCATATAGTTAACCATTTATTATAAGACTGTAAGACTGGTATGTTGTTTATAATAAGTAATTTGTCATCAACATATACTACCATCATAACATATTCATTTCCACTAAGCCTATTGTAAAAACACATATCACATTCATTCTTAATAAAACTATATTATTTTATGGATTCATCGAATCGAATGTTCTATGTCCTAGATGCTTACATCAATCCATAAATGGACCTCTTCTATTTGGAAATCCTTTTGGCATCACGTGGAGTCAAAAAACCTTTAATTTTTTCCATTTAGACATCTTCATGAAGTTTCCCATTATGGAATATATTTTTGACATCAATTTTCCAAATCTTATAGTCATGTTAAGATGATATAGCAAATATGATTCTGATGGATTAAAACATGGAAACTGGTCAAAAGGTTTCATCATGGTCAATTACTTGATGATTTTTAGACCCTTTATCCACTATCCTTTCTTGATAGGTACTTACTTTACCATCCATTTCCAGTTTCCTCTTGAATAACCATTTACATCTGATAGACTTTTCATGAACTGGTGAATCGACCATAACCCAAAATTAGCACCGATACGTTGAATCCATCTCATAATTGTTGGATTTTTCATCTTGTAGCTTCTGAGCTCTGTACTTCCTCCTTGTAAGAGATTAGTTCATTATTGTTAACCAATAATGAGTAACCATTATTGGGGATTAGAAAACCATATCTCTCTGGTTATATTACCTCTCTTACACTACTACATATTACATGTTTTTCTCGAACAAATTCTTCCATGGGGGCCTCTGTAATCTTTTCCTGCACCAACTCATATTAATATTGAGTATCAACTTAATATTACTCAATATTATTCTCAAAATACATTTTTAGGATGTTATCACTCTCATGAATGACATCATTTTTAGTGTCAATCAATTTCTTGTCTGAGGGGTTGTATAGGTTGGATCCATATATTTCCTTGGGATACCCTATAAAGATACACCTCATGAACATAGGAGTTAGTTTGTTGCCCAAGAAGGCACTAACAAATGCCTTGAAACCCCATACATGTGTATGTCATAAAATTGGTTTCATCACACTCCATAAATTGAAGGAAATTCCATTTGAAACTTTAGATGGTACTCATTTTAATGTTTATTCCATATTTTTTAATAATACCACCATAGTGATAAAAAAGATATGCTTGACTCATCAATGACCTTATCATGTCTAACAAGGTATGGTTACTCATTTCACTAACACCATTCCATTGTAGTGTATAATGTAGATAGGTGAGATATAATCCCAAACTCCGATAGAATGTTAATGAATTATTTCTTAAGATATTTACTACCACAATCTGATCAAAGCTTATTTATCTTCTTACCATGATGAGTCTCTAATTCATTCTGGAATTCCTTGAATTTCTCAAAGGACACATACTTATTCCTCATCAGGAAAATATATACATATCTACTCAAGTCATCAGAAAAATTTATTATGTAATAAAATGTACCTATAGATTCAACATGAACTTTTCTACACACATTAGTGTGTACAAATCCCAGAAGCTCTGTGTCCCTTTCACCCTATGCAGTAATAGTGGTTTTGTTATTTTTTCTCCTAAAAAGGCATGGAATATATCAAGTGGTTTTAATTGAAAGGAGTCAAAATAACCATATTTACTGATATTTTTTTAATGTATCTCATTTACATGACCAAGAAGGTGATGCCACAATTTGGTGTTATATGAGTATTATGAAAATGATTCATTATCAATTTCCAACACTTGGTTTTTGTAAATTAATACATGAAGATCATTATTTTTATTTTTTATTCCATGTCATTTTTTGTACATATAAATGAAACTAATTTTATTAAAAAAAATAAAAAAACCATCTTTAACTAAACATGATATTGAAATTACGTTATTCGTAAATATAGGAAGATAATAAAATTATATCAAAACCAAAATCATTCTCATTGGAAATGAGAGGTGGCAGTCACCAATGGGTAGGCAATCCTAACTCACTCCATTATCGTCTCTCTGATCCACCTCTTCTCTGGAAATTTTCCAAAATCAAATTGGTTCATCCATTTGTATATAGACGTGAGCACACAAAGTTTTATCTATTAACCAATGTGTATAAATGGAAATATTGCATTTGATAACAATTTATCTTTTAGCATCACATTGCTTTTGTGTGTGGTTACTCTTCTAGTGGCCTGACTTGCGCATGAAAAATGTACTGCCACCTTTACTATGACCTACGTCTGAATATTCTTCTTATTTGTAGGACAGTTCTTGGGAGAGTTATGTTGTTTTTATATCTTTTCCCCCATTTCCTTGTCCTTCCTTTCACTATTAAACATAATTACTACATTTTTGTCATGCCCCATGGCCTAATCCACCTATAGAATTAAGGTAATATGTTTTTAAAGACTCTTCTCAGTATTTATCATATTTTAATTAACAATAATATTAGAGAAGGCCTTTTGACATAATGAATGTATAAGATCTGTACACAACTTATGTGGGAATTTAATCCCTAATATGTCTAGGAATTCAATGTGGTTGTTAATATTGACTACATGACTCCCAAATGGAACCGACTCTCTAGGCGTAGTCTTGAGAAAAGCATTGGAGATCTCATACCTATCTTGTATCACCTTCTCATGATAGAGATCCCAAAGGTGAGACATCATGCTATATTCATCCATATCCTCATGTTTCTTTTAAAATATCATTGGACCTGGATGATAGCATGAAGAACTGTACATCTGTAGCATCATTCAAATGTTTCTCATGGAGAGATATCTCTTCATCACATACCAAATTTCTCGGTGCAACTAGTAAATGTTCTTCTATCACATACAGTTTTTTTCTTGGAAAAGGATAACACATAGGCACCTTTTTCATTCCTATAAATTAGTGATGTTAAGAAGATTTTAATTCTATTGTATGGATCTAAATGATATGGTTGATGTCATCTTGTTATTGTTTTCACCAAATAATTTGAGCTTAATTTTAGTAAATTATATGATAAAATTTTGACAAATAAATAAATATTATATTTATTAGTCTCCCACTATTTGATCGAAAAACAATACCCCCACCATTGGCTTCATAATATCATATTTCATGGAAATTATATTGAAAATGATCCATTTTTTCCTTCTCATTACCACAGATCGGTTAGTTAAACAATTTTAATGGTTTTTGGTATGCATAAAAAATGACGACTTCATTAACTAACAATTCCTTGATCTGCTGACCAGACTCCCCAATCCTAAATTCCATGATTTGAATTTCCTAAACCTTTTCTTCTTTGTTACACTAAGTCCTACTTTGGTAGTCAACACTGGATGTCAGCTAAGATAAGTCAAAAAAAACCTCAAATTAGAATTCCACAATAATTGAATGCACCCCATCAATGGCCGGTCAAGCACCTTGAACGGTGGTTCAATTCTAAACAAATTAAGAGAAGTCTATACCAACATAATATTTTATTGAGGGATCTCATCACTTATGTATAAATTTTCAATTATTATCTTTATCACATTCTTGTTAATATTTAGCGAAATCACATAAATTATTAATCATGTCATAGATAATATTTATGCATAATACGGTTTAATTTATATCTATCTTTCATTACGGTTAATTCATTAAATATATTATCACGACAAGAAATCCATACTGAAATAACCGTGAAACTGACAAGAATAAAATATTGGGAATGATCATGATATTGTACTAATAGTTAGAATATATAGTAGTTGATAAAATATCTATTGACCTAGGGGAGAAACACCTTGAACCAATTCAGGTTCATTATTACATCTTTCCACTTATCCAACATTGTATATCCTTGGATTGGTTTCTCCTTACCTTCGATCATGAAGTTCCTCCACTAACTTGGGACCTCCATTCATTACATATGCCATTTTCTCACATATAGGGGAGGGTTAAAGGCATTTTTCATGGAAGAAACTATGGGAACACACGCCCTACATAATAATGAGTAGAGAAGTAATGAAATCTATAAATTTAATTCAATAATAAGTTAAATTAAACCAACCAAATAAAAGAGGTCTAGTAAAGATCACGATCATCCACATGAATGAAACAAAATTAAAAATTGAATAAAACTAGAATTCAATTCTTAATCATTATTAATTTAGATAAATCATGATCAAATCAATTCATTATCATATTTAATTAATCAATATTTTATATTAATACTTAATTTGAATTTCCTAGAGATTCTCATCTATTATAATTTTATACAAATTATTAAAATTCATTTCAAATTAACAATGTACATAAATGTACGTTTTAGGAAACATGGTGATTACTTATCTGATTCTACCGAAAATTAATTATACTTGTTTAATATTTTACTCTTGTGATATACAGAATACACAACTTATCCCATTTTTTCACAACGCGTATGTCATATATGATTACAAAAATTACATGATTTTTTGGTCATGTGTCATGCTTCAATGCATGTAGAGTAACAACTATTAATACAACTCATATATGATATATAGATATTGAAATTATGCAGATATTAATTAAACATTTAAATATTTATATATATTGAAACCTATCACATGGTGTGCCCTATCATTTTGACCACACGCAACGACATTTCTCAAGGTTTGCATAGTAAAATAAATAAGTTTTCAATATAATTAATTGGGTAAAATTAAATGGTTTCTAGATCTGAATAAAATCTGATCTGTTGAGCGTGACTACACATCATGTAACTCTAGTACCACAACATGTAGCCTGCTGTTGTACAACCAGAAACCTTGGAACTGACGGATGAGCTCCTTAATTTTATTTTAATCGCAAAAATAATTGTTTCAATTATATCTACATGAAACGAATGAGGATGAATATATCATTGTGTAGATTGAAAGAATGATGAAACATGAATTAAAAAACTAAATTATAAATGAGTAAATCACCAATTATTTTAAAAAATTATAAATTATAATGTTCCCTCTCTAATATCACTTATAGCTTCCGGGAGCTGTGAAAGTGTGGGAGGGTTGGTACCTAACTTTTCTTTAGTCATGATCGATGATCAATCTAAGATATATATGATGATGAAAATTTTTATCCATGGAATTGATAAATGATATCAAACAACGTTAATTACATATGAGCAAAGAGAGAGGGATCCACACATATTTTTTATAATTAATTTCATTAAATAAGAATTACATTTAAGGAATTATTTCTTCCTTGATGAATCTGGAAAGAGATCTCTAGTGCACCATTATTGTGTTGTAGAAACCAAGTACCTATTTTCTTTAGAGGTGATACAAACATGTTCCATGAATCTCCAAACATCAGCGAAGGAGTCTCCATGTGCTAGCATGAAATATCCTTGTTCTTGCATTGTCCACCTTGATCACCTCTATAATCACTTCCAAATCATTTTCCTTGATCTGGTGGAGGAGGAATTCTCTCCATTATAGAGAGTGCTCTTGGAGAATCATTCTATCTTGGATTGATATGTTTTATAAGAATTTGTTGTGCACAACAAAATTGGATTATGAGAAAAAGAACATAATAGAGTATTTGTATTTCCATGGTTAAAAAAATATTTTCCAAAGTTCCCTTATTATTTATTTAATCTTAAAGAGACCCCATGTTAAAAAATAATAGTAATAATATTATTTCAATACATTTACTTAACATATGAATTATAAAAAAATAATTTCTAATTAAATTATATTTAATATTTAGTATTTCTCACTAGACCATTAACCTTAGTCTATGATTCCTCTATAATTTATTTCAGAACTTGAATAATTTCTATTTATGTATTAAATAATTATCATTGAATTATTAACCAATAAATTAATAAATATTATATTAACAAAATGGATAATAAATATTTTTTTAGTATTTATCTCACAATATATTATCATGAATAAATAATTAGGAAATAAATGAGATGACACATACATGTATAATTATTAAACCATGTACAAGAATATAATTTTCTCAACCTATTAAATGATAAATAATAATATATTTTTTAACTAGGATTATGAATACTCTTATTGTGTGACCCTATAGGACTCTTTTTTAATGGAATTAGGTGAACAAGCCTAAAGTCCAAGGTTTGGTTCTAGAAACACACCAAGGCACCCATATAAAAAGAAGTTAATTCCGCAATGACATGTCACATCATATGGACACTTATCATGGAATATAAACCTTGTACCACATTATCTCTAATCGATAAGGTTTCATGCTAGAGTCATAAAAAAATATTATTGATATCTATTTCTTTTAATTTGTATAAATAAAACATGCCTATAGACCACCATGGTCATGGATTTATTTAGGCTATATCATTTCCATGAAAGGGACTGAGATATTAACTTCTATTAATGAACAGAATGGATAAATCCTTTCTCGAGTAATTCCATAATGCAATATTACTCCAGACAAACCCAACTTATCATACCTCACCAAAAAAAAATTCATCCTGGTTTACATCAATAAATCAATATACGGGAGTCATAAAACTCAATAAGAATAATTTTAAATTATAAGGACCAATACACACATCCGCAATAAGTACAATCCAAAGACACATATAAACGTGGATTTCCTACTATCATGTATTGTTCTCATAATATCCTACTGGATATTACTGAAGGCATACACAATGATAAGGTTTTTCAAAGTCTTATGAGTCACTTCCCCTGATAGCCAGTATCATTTGTGTCTCTCAAATGATATCATCCTACTATAGAACATATATTCAAGAATAGTTTCATAGCACTTCTGGGTTCTCATCATTGCGAGTGACTGGTATGACCTTTTAGTGTGATATCTACTCTTATGACATTATCACAAACAATGTCTTGTTGAAGAACTTTCATGATATGATAAATATTTTATTAATATACAAAACAATTAATACTTGCTTACCATAAAGTAAAAAAGAGTTATTTCTAGGGAACCTACTGTAACACATGTCACCTTATTGTGATCCGAATTTCAATGGCCATGATAAATAAATTTCAATTGATACATAAAAAAAATATACAAACATGAAACTATTATATATATATATATAATGATGTCCCCATTAACATTTGAACCCATTTTCTAAATATTTTAATTTAATATTATATTTATCATTATATTTTTATCCAATTATTATAGTGATCTCTTTATAATATAGATACGCTAGTATAAAATTTCATGCAAATATCCATCCTAATAATATTTATTTCAATAAGATACCTAATAACACCATTATTCAGTGAAGAAAAGGTTATTGTAGTAGAATATAAAACTTAGATTCCAAATAACAATAAATAATGAATTCAATTTAGTGTCTACTACTAGAACACAAATGTTTTTTATATTGTATAATGTTGAATATTTATCTTATATTATATTATAATAATAAATTAATTTCAAAATAGAGAGGAAAATAATTGTAATTAATGTATTTTTAAACTGCTCTTGTAAATAAATGTGTTGAAATGTTGATTTTTTTAAATTATTTAATAAAAATATAACATTAGATTGATACACTCAATCAATATATGTAATATCGTATTCCATATGTAGTTTAATTATACATTATTTGGATTCGAAAACAATTATATTTCATTACAAAATTATCAATTCAATATAATTAATTAAGAGCATAAATTCATTTAATTAAGGATCCCTAATAAATAAATGCTAGTTTTTAATCATATCGTGAAATTGATTAATGAAAATAAGTTGAAAGAGATAGAAATATTTTATTTGTCTATAATATATGGGTCACAATATAGAACCCTAAAATAGAGTGTTTTTTTCAATGAATCACGAATACATATTGAAAATAGGGTTTACCTCATTAATCTGGGCACTAATAGAGGGATGAAATGTTGATGAAATGGGGGTGGTGATGATGGTGGGATCGTACTGAATCAATGAAAATGGAAAGTTTTATATGTGATGTGTGAGATTAGGTATGGGATATAGGCTCTGGAACTGTGGTGGAAGTGATGGCGGTGGGTAGGAAGTGAGGAAGTTGGGGGAGGGTGTGCAATTGGGGTAGGGAGGACATGATAAGGGTGGGGTCGATAGGTATAGTTCTTTTTAAGTGAAACGACTACAAATGATTATCTACCATATTAAGGATAGAAAAATCCCAACTCTATAGTAGTGTATTTAGTGAAATAACCTCACATTAATGGGAAAATTATTTTTGAAAATTGGTATAATCTTATTCAAAACATTGATAAAGATAAATGTTATTGAGAACGGATCCAAATGATGAGATCATTGTGCCCATGATTAAGATGTGAAATTGATGTCATGGAAATGATTGTGTCTAGAAGAAATTGATATTCACAAATAGAGTGAAATAAAATACATGGTCATGTGAATAGGATACATTTTTTGAAAACTAATTTTGTTGTCAAAAACATGAAGCACATTGAAAAAATGATTGAGTTCTTTCAATAGTATAAACTCACCAAAAATGTCACTCAAAAAAGATTTAAGATATATGTCATCATTTTTAATATAATCATGGGTAGATTTGAGTTCTTATATATCATATATAATGTTATAAAATGAAGATGATTGATAAAAGTGAACAATGATGACATGAGGATGATCCCCACGAGCCTCAAGGCTTGGAAAACAATTAACAAGGTGGAAAACAATAAACCTCTTCCTATTTATGTTTAAATTAGCAACCCAAGTAGTAGAAGATGGTTCCAACCATCACCCCTCCCTACATCCCTTGAAAATATAATTTCATTTTGGTTGTCATCTGTGAATATGATTTTTATCCACTATGTAGGGTGATTTAGTTATATAATCTTTGCATTATATTTTCACAGATTCCTAATGCTTCTGGGTATTCAGTTTGATTATTGTAATGGACCTGGCTGCCCAAAAAGCATGCCTCCACTGTTATGTAATTCTTACTTGTAATCATGGAATTTGATGATATTCTATGGAATCTTATGGTGGTGAACACACCTTGTGAAATGACGAGATTGGTCTACCTCCTTGTCTCCTGGCTTCCTCACCCTTCACAATCCCCGCATCACACCCCTATCAATGCCACTCTTCACTAGGAAAACTCACATTGCCTAACTATAACCCATCCTCACCTTATACCTCTTTTCCAATGTATATCCCTTCCTATGGCAACTAAACATAGTATTCAATCTTCCTTGAACTCAGTAAAATCATATTCATCAAGTGAAGGTTGGTCTTCAGTGAACACATAATTGGAAATTTTAATGGAAGGACCCCTAATCAGCTTAATTGATTTTAAATAATTCATATAAAAACTGTTATGTCAAATTCATAGAATTGAATTTTTTGAAATTCTCATCTCTATGATAAAAATCAAATTAGTTAATGTCTAATCTTGGTTCAAGGATCTTGTATGACCCTTTTATTTGATTAACTTCCTTATCTATGTTCAAATTCTTTTTTCATAGAGAATATTTTTCCTAGTTACATTCTATTATAGTATTATAGAAATCCTATTTTGTTCGGATTTTATGCTTTTTACATAACAAGTCACTAAAGATATTTATTGTCAGTTTTGGAGGTTGTTTGGTTGAGATTTAATTGGATACTGATACATGTTCTGATTTTAATTTTACTTAATTAATGGGGCCTTTTGGCATTGAATATAGTCTAAATTATCCATCATGATATGAATCTGTATAGAAATATAAAAAATAAAAATTAAATAAAATTATCAATATTCAATTATTTAGAATTATTTATAAATTATAAAGGTCCTAATGACCCATGAGTGGCTTGGGGTTGACTGGATGTGAGATTAAAACAATGACTGGAGTGATTTTATTTCATCTCATTTTTTTGGTTATTGATTAATATTTAGTAGAGTAATATTTTATATATTTACTTATTTTAATAGATACAATAATTTAACAGTAATAAATTTTAAATTTAAATAATTTTAATGTGTTGAAATATGTAGAATAATTTTACAAATGTTCCCTATATAATAATTTATATTAAAAAAGTTTATATTTTGAAAATTGGGATTGAGAAACTATATTTCCTCGTCTGTTGTAAGTGAACAAGTGAATGATTTAAAGGGGTAAAGATTTGACAAAAAAAATTAAAGAGATTCCAAGAGATGGAACATGAGAATTAAAACATAATAAGAGTCTATGTGTTATAGAGATTAAAGTCAACAATGATTGGGGTTGGAAATAATTAGTAATATATCTATGATGTTGAAATATGATCATGTTCATACAATCTTGGCAATTTCATTAGAGCAACTCATTGGGTAAAACATCTATAAATTTTACATTTTTTTAAAACAACACCCACATGGGAGCTGACTGCCCCAATCATGGATGAAAATTATACCTACCCAAAGAGATCAAAATTTATATTTAATTGTATATTGGTTTCTTGGAACCACCCCAACCAAACATGTGACACATTTAAATATTTATCAACTATAGTTATTCAGCCTTGTTTTAATAAGATATAGTTCCCCAGATCTCAAAATTTTTAACTCTACTTATTAAAAATATTAAAAAATCACTGATAAAGGATAAATCATTATCCCCGCTAATAAAAATCGATGATAAATGATAATTTTGTCATTGTTAAAAAAGGAAGTGATAAATAATAACTTTTTCACAGTTTTATTTTGCATTGATAAATGGTTCCCTTTGTTATCATTTTTTTAATATTGATAATTTATATCACAAATAATTTAATTCATATTTATATATTTATATATTTTTAAATATTTTTTATACAATACTAAAAAATGTTACTAACCCCATGCATCTATACTCACAGTTTATGTAAACCGTGAGTGTAGAGTGGATGGAATCATTCTATACCAACAGTTTATGTAAACTGATTTTATAAACAAGTTATCCTAATAGTTTATAAAAACATTTTGGTACGGGTTACAATATACCAAAAATTTGTTAAAAACCTTTGGTATTGAGTGCAATCATATCCCTCAACCTAACACCCTCCTTGATTCACTCGTGAGGCTTATTCTCCCCTCACCCAATCACCAATCAACTCTCTTCTCCTCCTGTATTCTCTCTCAATTCAGAGACTTTTATATTCCTATCTTCTTCAACATTATATTAGTGATTTCAAAATAATTCATTTCTTCTACACACTATTATTTCATTTTATTTATTTTCATAATAAATGTGATTGTAATAAATATATTTGATGTTTTAATTTCATTATCCACTACTTTTACATAAATCCAATAAAATGTTTTTTTCAATATATAATAAATGATTATGTAATTAATTAATATAATAATTTTTATTATTAATGTATTAGGGAGTTATTTTATGTCTTGTGATTATATAGAATAATTCTTTAGTTACTATTACTTAGATCAGTGTAACCTTACATAGTCTTCAACTATTTATGCTTACCATTACATAGGTCAGTGTAGTCTTATACACCTTTACATAGGTATTTTAAATCATTAATGAAACCTACACAATTTATATAATGAATTTCTCCTATCCTTACACATGGGTGAGAAATATATCTCTTGAAAAGATGGTTGACACCACTAGCAATCAATTTCTTCCAATTTCTATTCAATGAATCACTCTTGCAAGTGAGCCTAAGAGGATTATTTGAACCTATAGACACCACTTGTTTAATCCAATTGGTCGGTATAATTATTTTTACAAATAGCTTCTGAGTATCCTGAAAAGCACTCATATGTTACCAACATGGTATTTTATAATAAATCCCTTGAATGGTTTTCCAAATAGTTGAACATGATTAATAAATATAAAACCTGGATTTGAAACCCGAGTCACAAAAAATAGGTTTGAAATCCATTGTATTTTCAATATTTCAGTATAATCATATATATTCTAGAATTTATGGTCAAATTCACAATGTTCTAAACTAAATTCAGTATTTTACATTTTCAGATTTATCAAGAAATTTCATTTCATTAGGCACTCTTGTATTTGTAATACTCTTTCTAATGCACACATGATGAATTCCCCAATTAATTTTATTAACCCCATAATCCAACATCACTCATGTTATCATATTAAATAATAAATTAAAATGGGATACAGGTAACTCTAACATCCTTATGTTAATGATTGTGGTTTTTCTAGATGAACCGAATCTTTTCTTCTACTCTTCCTCCAAGACTTGATAATGTTTTTTTGTAAAACAACTTGTGATGATTCCACATTAAATGTTCTCTATGAGATTATTTATTCTTATAGGCTTGGGTTCCTTCACTATTATGAGACCAATCCCACTAATACTTTTCACTTCTTTTGAGACATTTTTCTTACACCCTTAATCATGTTTCCTCCACCAATGGAGGGATCTTCCACCATCTTTGACCTCTATCCTTATGGATTGATATGTGAGATAATTAAGGATTAATTTGTTCTTTTTCTCTTCTTTGATATCCATAGGAGTCACTTTAGACTTATTATTCCTTAGTGAATGCCTATTTAAGGGCACTTACATCACAGTTTTTACACACTCTATGTGTATGTAGGCCCAATTTACTTCGATTATGGTAGTTAAAAGTTATTGTTTGAGTTAATGTATGATAGTTGGATATTATTAGGGATTATGGAAGGATATAAGTGATATATTTTTCCATTCCAATTAGATACAATTAATTTTTTCTAAAAAAATATGTATTACATTTCATATATCATATAACTTCAATATTCCATCTCCTTTATTACAGTTTGGATATTTTTTTTATAAATAATATTTTTCTATGATATTAGTATTGGATGTTTATTTATATTTATATCAATTATGATTGAATTTATATGATATTATTATATCGTGTTTTGTTGTTTTGATGTTGGGTGACACATTTTTGTTATTCAAGAGTAAATTTTTTCATCATTAAGACAAGTGTACAATTAATTATTATGAAGATTATGAAAGATATTGAAGAATTTTTAAGGAAGTGATTATTTGATATTTATTAATTAATGGTTATTCTAGGATTGCATCCTCCAGCTCAGTTTGTGAGTATAATAATTGTAATATTTTACCTCTACATTGAATTTAATGTCATGCACTCATTCTTAATCAAATTTTTTGGGATGTTTGACTAAACCATATTTAAATTCATATTATAATACTAGTATATGTCAAGTGGTGGTGTTCTTGGAGCTCCATGGAGCACCCATCATACTCGTTCACACCATGACCCCTCAAATTACACCCCATCAACCTTGACTTTTCTTCCTCCAGATGATCCAATTAAAATAACATTCACAATTCACATTGCATTTAACACATAAATTATTTGTAGGCCTTAACACATTAAAAAATTTACCACACACCTTGAATAGACCATTTGACCCAATTTCCTTTCATATCTTAACAAATTTATAATTTTCATAAATTTCAAAACATTAAATCACTTCACATAATTCATTGTTTCACATCTATTATCCCATTCATGAATTTCAATTTCAATCTCAAAATTAAATTAAAAACATTAAACTTATTACAGTTAACCATATTTACAATGTGAAAAAGAAAACCCATAATCCATTATAAAACTATCGACACAACTATCAATAACCCCTTTTCTGAGTCAACTAACACATCAACATGTTCATCTTCAGCTCTACCTTATCAAAAGTCAATTACTTATGTAACATTACAATTTTCCATGATTGGGAATATTGGAACACACCATGGGAGGCCCCATATCAGTCTAGTCAACCTCAATGCATCACATAGGGATAATGGGGGGGGGGGTTAATTCATCATTTATCCATCTCTGTTAACAAATAAATTAAAAGGCATAAAATTCACACCAAGAGAGATCAATTAACATAACTACACATGAACAAATCCACTTCATGATGATATAATATAATTTATAGACCAACTACCTCGAAACCTAAGATTCACGCACGCCTAACCTTAAGCTTAGATATGGATATGAGAACCCTTCGAAGCCCCAACGTAAGATCCAATAGAAAAAGAACGTTTTGCAGATTTGAAAGAGGAATAATGAAACCACAGAACATAATCTATAAAAGAGAATCTAGAGTAGTGTACAATATTCCAATAGCTTCAATTTTCATCCAACGACACTCCAAATAGCCTAAATATGAAAGAGATCGTTCCTTGGGATGATTTGGGAGTTTTGGTTCATCACTGTTACTAGAGGAGGTATAATAAAGAATATATTCAGGGGAGGGACATAAAATCCTGAGTGGGGGAATTTTAAAATACAAAGTTTAATTAGTCCCATGGTTTGGATGCATGGTTTTCAAAATAAAGCACCAATCAGGCACATGCCTATGATTAATAGGGGCTGAGTCACACGATTAATAGGGGATCCATACATGGTTTGACAAACCTTGTTCCAACTGTGAAAAATGGAACTCTCCAGGTCTTCAAGGATTTTAATCCCCTCTTGAACATTTTAATATACTATAAACCCCTTCCTCTTAGAAGGAATGGTTTTGGAGCATGGTTACTATTGACAATGCGCCAACCGGGCAACAAGAACATGATGGACAAAATCTCCCTCTTTCATGTCCCAAGACCCCGAGACACCCCCAAACATCCTCAAAAATCTTGTAAACATTCCATTAACTATATTAAAGAGACCTAAACCAAAACTTTAACATGAATGTACCTCAATAAATCCAGGATCTTATAGCCTCTATGCCTTATAACGACTCATCCTCAAGCGACATTCTTAAGCATTACTGAACTTTTAATGAAAAGTGACTGGGCCACTAAGACCAAATATCTCTCTCCCTCTTCTATGTTTCTTCCTAATAATTATAATGATACCAAAATCTCGAACCAAAGGCATAGTATTTCCTTGAATGGATTTCTCACTACGATCCACAATACAAACTAGATGCTCCTCAAAGGATGCATTAACCTCAAGCTCAACATCATTAACATCAAACACATGTGATAGGTTGGGGTGATAATTTTGAAGCTGTGACATCAAAAAAACATCATTCATGCCACTATGACATTGTGGAAGAACCAATTGGCACTGAAATAGCCCGATCCTCTCCACAATCTCAAAAGTCCCCATGTACCTGGGCAAAAACATTCCCCATTTCTGTATTCGATGGTGACCCAACCATGGCGAAACGTTAAAAGACACAAGATCACCCACCATAATCTAAAAAGATCTATGACTCCAATCCAAATTGTACTTATTCCTATTCTTATCCATTGCCTTTCATATTTGAAAAAACTAAAACATTTAATAATTCCCCATGCACAAGACTCGACCCTAAACAATTCAGAGTCTCCTGCCTCCATCCAACACAACGAGGATCTACAAGGTCTACCATGGAGTGCCTCGTAGAGTTTCATTTGAACTAGTATCAATTTTTATAAGTGAATTCAAAAATCACTATGTGATTCTCCCATGATCCAACATAATCCAAGACATATGCCCTCAACATATCTTCCAGTACCTGAATAGTATAATCTCTTTTTTTAACTGTATATAGGTTGAACTCTATACTAGAAAACACTCGGGTACTAAATGATTTTGTAATACCTTCTAGTAACGTGATCTAAAATGAGGATACTTATTTGAAACTATAGTTTCTGATACTCCAATAAATTATACTATTTTTTAAACATACAATTCACCCAACTAAACAACGGTGAAAGTCTCTCAAATTGAAAAGAAATCCACCACCAAGGTCAATCGATTCAAAACTACCCATATAGAATCATTATTATGAGGCCTCCTCAAAAGTCCTACCATGAAATCCACCATTACATAATCCCATTTCCATTATGGAATAGAAAATGGTTGTAAAAAACCACCAAACAATTGATTCTCAACCTTCACCTACTGATAGGTAAGGCATCGCACCATGAAACATGCAACCACTTTCTTCATTCCTATCCACCAATAATGTCTACAAAGACAATGATACATTTTTGTCTAACAGAGATGCACCACCCGCCTAAATACATAAAACTTCTGCATTAAATCTTCCTCAAAACATTTTTGCACAACAACATGACAACAAACATAAATGATCCTGTCATCACTAATAGTCTAACTAGAAGGTGAATCACAACCTTTAAGACTCTCCCTTAAATCCTAACATTCTATATCTTCATGTTCATTTTCCTTGATATAGATTAGATGCACAAACTAAACATCCAAGGATGCAAGGGTCACCTGACCAGTCCTCATTCTACACCTCAATATGTATCTCAATAAACAATGTCATCATCTTCCATTAATAACTAGATTCCCAAACTACCTAAATTTGAGTCTTCTAGATCAAAGAATCTATAACACCAATCCCCTTTCCTTGAGTGTAAACTATATCAATATTAAATCACTACATGTAGTGAAACTATATTCACTATGGAAGATTCAAATCAAGATAAGAGATGATGTAATTATTGATATTATGATCGTTATACATGGTAAATTCATCTACAAACAAGATGTTGCACCAAAACATTAAAGTATTAACCATTACCACCAACTCAAGATTGTGAATATGGTAATTTCTTTCATGAGGCCCAAATTTTTTCTACCCACACACCAACAGTTGATCATTCTACATCAAGATTACCCCAAGTCCAGCATTGGACACACCAAAAAATAAGGTATAACCCTTATATATGTCAGGTAAGATCAGAATTTGTGTAGATGTCAACTAATTCATTACCTATTGGAAAACATCCTCACAAGCCCCATACCATTGCCTATTTATGTTAGTATTAGTAAAACACAAAAGTAGTGTTTCCAAATAGGATAATTCCCTAATGAACCTTCAGTAAAGGAAGATAAATCCCACAAAACATTATATATTTGAAAAATTATTGGGTTCTTCCCATGATGCAACTACTCACAAATTATCTGGGTCCAATGACATACCTTCCTTTGAGAATATTGAAGCAACCCTTACATAGTGATAATATCATCGATTTGAGTAATAGTCGATTACTTCTCAAGCATCAACTATTTCAATTTATTTTAACTAATACATAAATGCATTGATATTTCAAACCTATTAGGAAACTACACCAGAGATCCCCAAGATGGAATACTCGAGAAAACATACATCTTGTTTTCCAATTACTCGAACTGAGTTTTAAGCTCCTCGAGTTCGGACAGTGCCATTCTATACAACGGAATAGAAATTGGCCTTACTCCTAGTAGAAACTCTATCATGAAATAGAAATCTTTTTTAGGTGGCAATGTCAAGATGTAATCAAGAATCAAATCCTGAAGTGGATCCACCATAGAAGGAAATATAATCTACTTTACTCCACTATCATCATGAATAACACAAGCCACTTCATTTGTGATCTCATCCAACTACTGAAAAACTACCCCTGCGTGGCTTGCTTGTATTTCAAACTTACTATGACGGACATAAGTGTCTCCTTCAAGAGACGTGAATGTTATCTTATGGAAGAAACAGTTGATATGGGCCTAGTAAAATACTATCTAGTCCATTCCAAAAATCATATCAAAACATGACATCTCAGCACAAACACATCCCACCGGAAAAGGTTCCCACCAACTTTATGAACACACCCCTCACATTGCCTAATATTTTCTGCTCACATCCATAACAGTCTATATATCAATAGAAATCCACTGAAATGTTCTAACTCTCAACCCTACATACCCACAAGTTTAGTAGAAATTAAATAATGATAGGAACCTATATCAAATAAAGAACTAAAAAGCATGGAATCTATAAGAATCATACCTTGAAGAGTTGATGGTCTAGCATCGCCACATCCTAGTGTAGACAAAACTGTATGATGTTGATGTGAATATATACCTTGGGATCCAGTCTAAATTCATGGCACTGCACAACCCTACTAATATGGATGCTCTCATCCAAAAGTACCACATCCTCCACCTTGATTGGTATGACTAGAAAAGCTCCAAATTCCTACTTGATATGGTGTATCCAACCCCCTTCTTTCACTCATCATTGAAATCAGACCTCTGTAATGTCCCATATATTGAGGGTTCCTACATAACCTATACACATCCCCCATTCTTCAATATGCTTGGTACTCAACTGGTTGTTGGGGACACTGAACACACATGTACCCTACCCTACTGCACTAATAGCAGAATACCTGATCTCTACTGTGAGGGTATTGTTCTATCTTTTGACTACTGTTTCCACCACCACCCTAGTGAAATTTCTCAAAAATGAACTTCCTTACATTGGAATATTCACCCATTGATCACCCAAAAAGAATATAATTCCCACCGCTGGGGCCTCCTCGAGGTTTCCCTCTAAAATATGGGCATGATCCACCAACATAGAAACTCTTTTTAAACATAAGATATTCACTTGGGAGTTAATATCTTATGTAACTCCATCTTAAAAATTCCTTTCCATAGCCACCACATCCCTTTGCAAAGAAAGAAACAAACATTTCAATTTGGTTAAACAACTAGCATATTCCATCACTATCTTCAACCAATTGGCCAACCTCATAAACTAACTAGAATTTTCCTCCTTAAAGGTATTTGAAAAAATATGTTCCAGAAACATTTCTTGAATATATTTCCATGAAATATCATCATTCTATTAGGTCTAATCCAGAATGTCCACCCAGCACATTGTCTTCCCTCGCAACATGTAATCCGCCAAGTTAATAGTATTCTTAAGATAAGTTATTAAGTGAACAAGAATAATTTATATGGACTCTATCCAAATATTAGCTGCATTAAGACTAACCCCTCTAGAAAAATTCCCAGGGTGTTGCAGCTGAAACACTCTTGTCATCTCGATCATACTTGGAACGACCCTCTCGAGGTCCCATTCCATCATCTGTATAAAATTTCAGACGTTCTCACAAAACTTCTCCTATCCTATGTTACCGTGAACCATTGGCTTTTCTTACTCCACTTCTACTAGATCGTTCTCAATTATTTCCTCTTATTTTCCAACTACAATAGGATGTCGTGGTGGCATATTCCTACAATTCCAAGAAACATATTGGTACACATAACATAAAACATCCACAATTTCCATAATAGAAGGCTATCCAATTTCCATAGACCTCTTTTGAATACACTATTCCCAATAGACATCATCTCATGTTGAACACTACCCCCAACCATCCCTATCGTGGGTCATGGTCAACATGGGAAAAAACTTACACAGTAACAAGTCATTCATTATACAATGTTTTTAAACCATTTACACATTCACAATGAAAATATTTCAATTTTAAGAATTCTTCTCATCTCACCATTTATTGTAACGAACATATTTTCTCCATTAAATCCTTTCATTATGAAAAATTATTTAACCATTCTTCCAAAATCATTCCATTTACAAAATTTTATCTTCATTATTAGAAATTAATTTCTTCATATTTTATGGAATTTGAAAATAATTCTACCCTACCTGTCTCACACATCAAAATAATGTGTTCCCATCATGATGCATTCCAACTATATCCCTAGGTTTCTATAATGATTCATGTATGAAAAACCTCATTACATTCCAACCGTGAAAAAAATATTATCAAACAACCTCATCAAAGAACAAGTGAATTAGATAATGGTGAATTATCATTCAGTAATAACAAGACATATCAAGATCAAAACCTTCCAGAAAGGGTAATTGGGTTTTCTCCTATGGATGGGTTAGCTACTCCTAAACAAAATTCCATTACCAAAACCCAACACATCTTATTCTCATGTATACCATCACCAAATAGTAAACCATTAAAAATAAAAACTCTCATACCACTTTGTAATATCCTCGACCCAAAAGCCACTAAACTGGTCCTCTGAGTCAGGTCGCCACATGACCTTAAGCATTTCTCCACATATGATAGAGGATACTGACTAGTATAAAGGTTCTAATAGGTCATGTGTGGAGGTTAACCATATTTACCATTGTATGTCGCAATAGGTAACATACATAATAAGGAAAAAATAGACCATAAACTAAAACAATCCTTACCAACCATTTTCCAAACAGGGTAAAACACAAAAAAAGATAAATATTCTTTGTCATGTTAATAGTTCCATAAGTGAAGGAAAATCAAATAAAAACTAAAGGAAACATCCCCCAAAAGGGGTCCTCACTCCATGTCCAAATCATCATCCATGATCATCCCAATCCCAACTCAACTCCCTTGAACATGGACTTTTCCCTTGTTTAATAATGGAACAATGAAATATTCTAGGGTAACCAAAGATGTCCTAAGGAGAAAATGATACAACTTATTTATCCACCACTAATGGTTTCTACAAAATATCCAGTCAAAATAGATTGTGGATTCAAGTACTAAATAAATGGAAAGATAAACAAAACACAACATGTGTTCCATTAGTTAACAATATTATCTTTTGTAACATTCATCATTTATTCCATTCAATCAGATACACAATTTCTAACACTTAATCCATGTGTTTGGAATTTACATCATTTACAATTTGGCCAAAGCTGATCAATTATTAGATATAAGGGAATAAGTCAAGTTCTATATCTCAGTAGGGGAAAACATTTCATAAAAAATACATCACACTAACCGTGGAGTCTTAGTCTATGTAGTCTCATCAAATGAGATTTTTAGGGGCTTAGATCCTCAATCTTAATACTAACCCAAGAATTCTAGGGGTTGGATTTTGAGCCTATGTCCAACCCAGCACATAAGAGGAGCCTTAGCCCAACATCTCACATACCACAAATCCATGTGCATATTCTTATTCTTTCCATTAAAACATATTAAAAATAAGATATCATGCATAATCAATACACAAGACATTCAAAATTCACATTCCATTGAACACTAAAACCACTTTTTGGTCTTTACCCATTAACACATTTACCACACACTACACATAGCCTGTTTAACCAAATTCCCTTCCATATATAATACCATTAAACTTTTTAAACAAATTATATATTTTACCCCAATTAACATAATTCAACATTTCACATGTATTATCCCATTCATTAATTTCCATTCCAATATCAAAATTAATTAGACACATTCACCTAATTAAACTTTACCTAGTTTAAATTGTTCTTAAAAACCCTTATTCCATAAGAAAATCCTAGGCCAAAATATCAACAATCTATTTTCCAACTCAATTAACAAATTAACAAGTTCATAGTGGGATCTTCTTTATCACATGTCAAATCCATAGTTAAAATTATAGTTTCCATGTTCAGGAATATTGGAACACCCCATGCGAGGAACTAAATTGATATAGTTAATATATATGCATCTTTGGGGGATCATGAGGGGTTAAATTAAACATTTAGCATAACAATTTTCCAAATCCATTCAAATTATTTAAATTAATACCATGAAAAAACCATTAACACCACTAAAGATTCACAAATCAACTTCAAGACCATGGAATATAACTTATAGACCACCTACCTCGAAACTAGAGGGGAACGATTTCTTACCCTTAGCATTAGATCTAGATTAAAGCACCCTTGGATTCCCTCCGCTATGATACACTGGAAAAGATGGTTTTGGGTGTTTAGAAGAAGAATAATGAAACCCCAATCCCAAATTCATAATAGAGAAGTAAGAGGAGAATAAGAGTATCCTAGAGTTTCGAGTCACAAAAAATGACAATCCAAAAAGACTATAAATGAAGGACATCATTCCTGGGTAATATTTAGGTGTTTTGGTTTTTTAATAGGGCTATAGGAGGAAGAATGACTAAGAAACTAGGGTGAATAACATAAAATCCTACGTGAGGAAAATGTTAAAATACAACTTTTAATGAGGCACACGTTTTTGGATGCATAGTTTTTCAAACTCTGCAACAATTGTGCATCTGCCACAATCTTGGAGGGGCTAAGTTACACAGTTACCTGGGGAGCCTAGTGTGTTTTGAAAACTATGAGACATCCATTAATAATTCCTATATCAAAGGCTACATGGTTTTTCCTTCCCTCTTGTATGGTTTACGAAACTGTGAACAAATTATTCTTGGCTAGAATGGTTTGGGGGAACAGTTAATATTATCCATGATCCAACCATGAAATATGAACATGATGAATAATATATCCCTTAAATCATGTCGCAAGCCCCATAGGTACCCATTTTATTCCTTATACATAAAAAAATAGGCAATTAAACATAATAAGGAGACTTAAACCAAAACTTAAACATGAAAATACCTCATGAAAATACGGGATCTTACCTTGTGTGGGGGAATCTATCATTGATTCCTATAATTAAAATATAATACAACGTAGATCTATTTTCAAATCCACCATCAAAGAAATAATTTCTTCCAATGAAATTATTTAATTTAAAAAATTAATTATAATATTCAATGATCCTATATGCTGGATCCAAAATTTTATCCATTTTCTTTTTTTATTCAATTAAATTTATCACATTGTTTATCTTCTTATGGAGGTGATAAGGAATCTGGACAGATAACATAAGTGTACACGCTGTGTAACAAAAAGGTACCTGAAATTTACAAGTGTTAAATGCACCATGAATTAATTCATAATTAATTCAAGGAGTGTAAATTTATTACACATAGTACATTTAATTTTACACCATGTGTTGACAGGACTAGTCTAGAAAATATTCAGCCGGAGTACATTTTGTGTAATTACCATACACAATGTGTAATCGTTTAGTGATATTTTGGTTATGAATCTTCGTACATGACCTACCAGACTGGTGACCATGTAACTCAAAGGAAACATGATGTGTTTCCCATTTAAACATCATTTACAATAAAATTATCCATGGTAAAGTATACATTCCATGTTCTAAAGTGTGTGTCTCAGATTGATGGTGAAAAGAGTGTATGTCATGTAGATGGATTGTACACGCTATTTACTTTTTCCAAATTATGAAAAAGTAATAATAAATATATTATAATATGAAAACCACATCAACATGTTCTTCGTGTAAATAATTCATGTACGACACACATCAAATGAGTAAAAGGTATATGAGTATAATTCATATTGGGTAGTTCGAATGGGTACTCAACATGTTACCTCTAAAGTACATTTAGGTACACAATTAATTGTATATAAATTTGTTAAACTTTTTAAAAATTATTATGGATGAGAATATCAATGAAATTTAGATGTCAATTAAAATGAAATAATTGATTAATTAATGAATACAATTAATTGATTCCATTGAGATTTATTTTAAATAAGAATGATTAGAATTAAATTCTAATTTTAATAAATTCATAATTTGTTGCATGCATGTGGATGATCATGATCCTAGACCATACCATTTCATGTGAATGATTTCATTTAATTTATTATTAATTTAAATTAGTGGCATCCATGTCATATGTCTTCATATGATGTACGGGTCTCAATGCACATTTTTTCTTAAATGTAAACCATTTTACATCACATGTATGTGAATAAAATCACATGTAAATGATGGTGCTCCCATGTTAGTAGAAGAAATTAAAGATTGGAGTTGAGAGAAAACTAATCCAATAAAGATACATAGGTGGATAGGTGGAAATAGAAAAATTAACCATAAATGGTTTAAGGTGTTTTTCCATCAGTCAAGTTAGTTTATCATCCACTAGATAAACTAAACATTAGTAAATGATTTATAAAACTTATCATTTTGTATTCAAACATCCTGAACATACATCTTTAGAAGTTATTTCTAAAAAGGATTTTGACACTATGTTTTAATGTTATTATTATGAGAAAACCACTCGAGAAAATATTTCAAAAGTTTTTCATAAATAATATCTTCAACCTATTATTAAATAACATTCTTTTTAAAACAAAAAGAAGTCCGTTGTTTCTTAGGAATCATCATAGTGATAATATCATTGGTGATGTATTGGAACCGATTAGAACCACAATTTATTTGAGGTAAATTGACCATATACCTTTTTTATCACAATTGGAACCTAAGAATCCTAAGGTAGATTTAGGTGATGAGGATTGGACTAAGGAAATTCAATATAAACACCACGAGTTTTAAAGTAATAATATTTGGACTTTGTTTTATCATCGTAATGATACTTTTATAAATGGAGTAAAATGGGTTTATGTAAAAATGTGTAAAAAATGAAAAGATAGTTAGAAATAAAGATAAGATTTTTTTTAAAGTTATAATAAACAAGAGAGATTAGGAAATGGATAAAACTATTCATTGGTTGCAATACTTGAAATTCTTCATATACATCTATATTTTTCACCAGACATAAATTTTGATATATTTCAAATGGGTGTGAGGTGTGCTTTCCTTAATGGATATGTTTGTGGAAACTTTTATGTATAAAACCCCATGGCTCTGAACATAAAAAACATTCAAAACATGATTATAGAATCACCAAAGTTCTTTATGGACATTAATAGGCCTCTAGAGCTTGGTATGATATATTAAATATATTTGTTTTTAAAAACAACTCTGTTAAGGGAGATATAGACCAAAATATTTTTTATAATAGAAGTTAATAAAAACATAATAATTTTACAAAAATATGGTGATGAGATTATATTTGGGTCAACTAAAAAAATTTAATAGATTCTGTTGCAAATATTATGGAATTTGACTTTGAAATGATTATGATGGGTGAGAAAACATATATTTTATTTATTAATATTTCTGAAAAAAACAAAAAAACTTTTATATCTCTACATAAGTATATAAAAGTTATTATAATGAAATTCAGGTATGATCACACTTAATGTATTGGTAATCCCATTGCAACCACCAAATCTTTAGATCTTCATGAAGATGGGAATCCAGTTAAACAAAGACTATAAGATGTATGATTTGAAGTTTAATATACCCAATAGATAGTTTTATGGATTTAATGTTCTCAATATTCTTATATGGTAGTTGTCAATCCAATCCAAAAGAATCTCATATTATATCTATAAAACTAATTTTTCATTATCTTAAGGGAACTATGTATTTAAGATTATTATATTATTCCAGAAATGATATTGAACAAATAATTTTTTCAGATGCTGATTTTGGTGGATATTGAATGGTTAAGAAATGTACTTCTAGAAAATTTCATTAATTATGAGAAGACTTTGTTTCTTGGTTATGTAATTAACAACACTCAGTTACACTTTCTATAACTAAATCCAAATATGTGGTAGTTAGAAGTTGTTGGGCTCAAGTGTGGTAGATGTAACACACATTGACTGACTATGGAATTGATTTTTACTAAAACTCAAATTTTGTGTGGTAAAACAAGTTCCATTACACTAATTAAAAACCCAACACATAACATATGTTCTATGAAAATAGACATAAGAAACCATTTCCTTCGAGGTTACACACATAAATAAGATATTATTTTACATTTCATTAGAATGGAAAAATGTTGATATTCTTACTAAACCCCTTAGTTCTAATAGATTTGAATATATTAAATAAATCTAGGAATGATTAATATCAGGTGATTATTCATATATACTTATTTTTATCAATATTTTTACATTAATGAAGTTTTTTTAAAGGGGGAGTACATATAAATTTATCCATCTAATACCATTTTGCCTTAAAATATTCAGTTTTCTAAAATGTTTTACTTTTTATATTTATGTTTCCAGACTCAGAAACGTTGTTAAAATTCTTTATAGTCACATTTTCTTATAATAAATCTCATAATTTAATTTTTTTTGAAATGATTCTTTGGGGTTAAATTTTTTTACAGAACTAAAATATATTATAATTTTTTTTGTATCAAAATTTGTTATAAAATTGTATGACTCAAAAATTATTACAAAATGATTAGTCAATATTTTTATTAAAAACATGATCATAATTTTTTTTCTTTACCAAAACTAATAATATCATTTTACTCATATAAATGAAAATTTTCTAATCTAAGAGGTATTCTTCTTTTAGTTTTAAACATTGTTTAGTTTTCAAACTTATAAGCTTTCAAAAAGAATTAATACTCATTCCAATTAAATGTTTTCTAAAAACATTACGAGTTAAAAATTAACATTAAATTATTTATTCAATTAAGTCATCATCTTCAGATCAGATAAGGATTTTTAATATAATCCATTGAAATTCATGGAATTTTAACCGTCATTTTCATCCCTATATTAGGGTTGGAAATACTATGTCCCTCATCGGATCTCAGATACTTTTATCCTGACCCTTACCACACCTTTAAGTGATTTCTCCATTGTTTTTGTATTTTTATGGTAGTCGGTACAATTCATTGTTAAATTGAAACATTTGAATATTTTTCATAGAGACAATTCCATAGAGAAATAGTCTTCAATAGAAAATGGTATAAAAAGTTTGATTAAATTAGTAAAAGGATCAGTAGTTTTCAAGGTAGGGAGATATTTTGTGTATAAAAAACATATAAGGATTTATATTTACATTTTCTTAAAAAATAAGAAACTTTTATACTACAGATTGAGAAATAATTTAGAGGAAGAGGAAGAGTAACACTAAGAAGGGAAAGATGTGGGAGAAGAAAAAGAAATAAGTAGAAAAGGAATAGGAAGAATAAGATGACGATGAAGAAGAAATAAGTACAGATCAAGAGTCAAAAGTAATGAAAACATCAAACTCATCATAATCTTAAACTCTACTGCTATCCTAATCAGCTAAGGATTATCAATTGGAATAATTCGGGAAAGTAAAATATTTTTCCAAATAAGAAGGTAATTCATCATCACATGATGAGGATGAAAATAAAAAATACCAAACAAAAGTTTCAAATAAATAGGAATATGATATGAAATTAGACATTATTAAAGTATCATGAAAAGAAAATGTTTCTCAGAAAGGCAATGAAAAAGTTGAGAAGGATAAAAACCCCGATATGAAATCATCAAGACAAAATTATCTTAAAAATTTATCATGTTCATCAAACTTTAAAGGGATAGTTGTGAAAAAATATTTTTATTATATTTTCCAATCCTTGAAAAGGATAAGTGATTACATTCTCTATCATCCAAACATAAAATAAAGATATAAACTGATTAAAAATAGTCTAAATGAAAAATCAAAATCAATGAAATTTTTAATGAAATAATTTTTCACAATTAGGTATATTTGATATCATTAACTAAAAAGACAAAGGATTAAAAGATATCACATAGTTAGATGGTTAAGTGTTCAAGAAAAGTGTAAATTTATCTCAAGGATCATGATGATTAGTTTATAAAAGTAAATAAAATATATTTAGAAATTTCAAAATCCTTTGATAATTTATCAATAAATGTTTCTGATATTGCGAAGTTTGTGGAAGAGTATAGAGATACAACTGAAGATAGTAATGTTGAAGTAAAAGTTTTGAATGAAATGGTACACTATTTAGAGTTAAAAAACAACATACTTGGAAAGGGTGAAGCAGATATTTTCCTTGCAAAGGAGGAAAATAAAATATTCTCTAAGGAAGTTAAAAGACATAATTCAAAAATTCAGAAGAAAATAGTGATGGAGGACTAGATCATGAAAATTAAATCATCAGTCATCTAGGATTATAAGGATCTTGATACATTTAGGAAAATGAAGGAAACTATTAATAATCTGATCAATAAAGAATTAATTTTTTTTATCTGAACTCTTGATGTATATTTTGAATCATTTTTTTAATGAATGATAAATTTGAAGGAATATTTCTTCCACAAACATATGTCTAAATGTATTCCAATTAATTTGGGATTTATTTTCTTTATTTTATTTCATGGATAATTAGTTATTTCACATAAAATTGGTTTGTATTTTATATCTTTCCAAAAGTTTAGAAGATATCCCTCTATATTTTTTTTAATTAAAAAAGGGGGAGAAATTTATAATGTGGGAGAAATTTATAAAATGGGAGATGTTTATAGAGGGAGAAGCCTCTAGATATTTTCCTAAGGAAAACATATTATCCTAAGGGGGAAACTGAATTAATACATTCCGTCAGATTATAATGTTGTTATAAAATCAAGGGGATTTAAGATATTAGGTATATCTTTGAAGATCATAAATGTATGAAGGGATGCATTTTTTTCAAAGTTATTATTTTTTCATTTAAAGTGTTATGTTTTGTAATTTCCAAAAATGGGGGATTATTGAGTCATAAGTATTACTTATCAAATTTCCATTCCTTATTTTATAGAAATCAAAAAAAACTTCATTAGTACAATAATTTACTAACAATATACTTTCCATGTGTCATAGTGTGTTTTTTATAAACCATTACTTTATACAAAACATAGAAATAATTCCAATGAAAATAAAAAGAAACTTATTATTTTTCATCCAAATTAATTATAATTATGGTGTATACAATACAATGGAATAATTAGTAGTCTGATTAGTGGTTAGAGTTATGACTTACTAAAAAAAGTCAAAACCATTAGACTATCCTTGGTACTAATTCATTATACTTACCCTTATTCAGTTTATTAGATTAAAAATCAATAAAGAAGTCCATCAAAAAATATAAAGTTTATAATTGGATTGAATGGAATTATACATATCACAGGGAATCCAAAATAGCGTTTTCATGGTGATAATATAAATGATGTTAGACTATCAAAGAAAAAATAATTCATAGCCTCCAAGTTGATGATCCATATCATTATGAGCTGTAAATTCAAATATGTCTACGACCATTAAAATAACTCTGAAATATGACTATTGGAAAATTTCCAACACATAAGTGGTCATTAGAATAGTTGGGAGCAGATGAAATTATCAACTAAAGTCATATAAATATTATCCTACATGAACACCTCATTCCTAGTCATTGTAATGATTTATAGATTTAAAGTTATATGGAATCCTTATGAGGATTGTAATTCCTTAAGAACTATTTTCTTTTGTAATAACATGTATAATGGTGGTACTAATCAAGGTCCTCTATAGATACAATACATTGAATCAGATCCATTAGATCGATGGTTTTCAGGGATAGGAAGATAGATGTCTATCATTATATCAATGTATTTCTTGGTCAAGATAGATATAGTTGAATATGATCATTATATCGAGGGCTTCCTGAGGTTTGGAAGATAGAGATAATTCTGATCCATTCGATTGAGGGATTTCAAGATATAGAAATAGATACCTTATATTAGGTACTAAAAAATGTTGACATATTTAGTCAGGATTTCTAACTACCTAAACTATTATGGTTAAAGAGTAAATACTTTTTTAAACACATAATTCATACTTACTTGTTGACGCTCCTTTTTCATCACAGAGTCTAAATGAAATGAAAAGGGAAATACCTCAAACAAAGAAGATTCATCCTCTGAATAAACATCAAAAAAAGAGAAAGGGATGAACAAGGAGAACATTTCCCATAGGTCGCGCATGTTCCAGCATGGTCTCACAAGTATACTTGCGCGCCACCCAAATGGTCATGCAGGTGACTTCCACGCCCTATTTGAAAATCATACAAGGTCTTCTGCTACCTATATATACCCCGGGTTGGCCCCCCATTCAAAGAGGATTCATTCTAGAATTCAGATATAGAGCTCTGAACGCCCATGTCTATTCTTCAAGTCTTCCGAACACTTCTAAGGTAATTTTTACCAAGAATGGAAGGTCTAAACAAGAATAATAAGGTCTAAGTGCTAGAATTCACTAAAACTTGCGCACCTAAGAGTTTTACTGTAAAGGGAAATGGACACACTTGTTCGCCTTGTTACCTTCTCATTGAAACTTACACGCCATCTTCTGTAAGTACCCTAAAATAATTGTAAAGGCTTTGGTAAAGGATCGCCCAAATTCTACCCTAAGGATTGGCCAATGAACAAGTACCCATTTGTCGCACACGTATACCTGCGCGACCAAGACTTGCGTGCCCATGCAGTACTTGTGCGCCCACACAGTACTTGCGCACCCCTCTATTTTTGGGTGCCCTTCCTACCTATTTCACACCTTTTTACAGCTATCCACCTTTCCTATTCGAGATTTAGTCTTCAAAACACTCATCAATTCCATTTGTGGCATGTTTTCTTGATTGACTTTCTTATCTTAAAGGAGTTCCATGGAACATCTCTCAAAACCTAGTGATTTAAACATCTTTATGTCATTAAGTTAGAGATTTAATTCATTCAACCTCATCCTTTAAGATGAGAGACCCCTTAAATTGGGCCTCCTTTTTAGGAGTAATCCCTAGTCCAAATTCTCATTAATATGGGCCTCCGTTTCAGGAGTAAGCCTCAGTCTCCATGTCCTCATTAATTTGGGCCTACTTTTCATGAGTATGCCCCAAGTCTCCTAATTTGGAAATCCTCCTTAGGATTAAGCCCCAGTCATAATTCCCATAACCTGGGCTTCCTTCTCAGGAGTAAGCCCTAGTCTTAAAGTTCCCAAATATGGGCATCCTCCTCAGGATTAATCCCCAACCATAATTCTTTTAACATGGGCTTCCTTTTCAGGAGTAATCCCCAGTCTAAAAGTCTAAAAATATGGACATCCTCTTTAGGAGTAAGCCCCAAGTCCCTTTAACTCGGGCCTCCTTCTCAGGAGTAAGCCTGAGTTTTAATTCCTCTTAACCGGTCTTAATTTACTTTTGATTTGGCATTCCTTCTTAGGAGTAAAACCCAATAATAAGTACCCTCCTAATTTGGGCATCCTCTTTAGGAGTAAGCCCCAAGATTAGAGTATCCAAATCTCCCTGAAGTACATATACCTTTATGGACCTTGTTCCATGATTTCTTCCCTAAAGTAAATCTTAATCCTCATCTATTTCGGGCAGTCATACATACGCAAGCCCCACATCATTGCATCTTTCGTGGAACAATTGTCTGGTTTCACCAATATCTCTTGTTTCTCACACCGAGCACGACTCACATGTGCTTAGAGTGTAAAAGTAATCATGACATCTTTCTTTGAGCCATCAATCATGCATAATCATCATTTTCCCTTAATCTAACTACGCGGGTTCTAATTCCCTTTCCAAATCAAAGGATACATAGGTAGCCCAGTAGCGGGTATGATCCCAACTCTGAAATAATCCAAGTCCTTCTGAATGAAAATAAACTTCAAGGGCCCCACTGAGTAGCTTTAAAACCAGTATGGTTATTATAATGGCCAAGAGAATTTTCTGTATTGAAGGATAACATTGACTAAGAATATCTAACAAATACAGATGATTCTATATCGATGAAGAACCTCGAATACATATAAAAGATTCTCTGAATTTCCTACATCTCAATCATTTATTATCAGATCTAAAGGAAAGCTCATTTTATACTTGGTAATGTAATAAGGATTCACGAACATAACTTAAATCTATAAAGAGAGTCCCGGAGTAGACAATAATTCCCCTCAAAAAGGTGTGATGAGTCCAACCTCCCATCCTCTTGACCAATTAAAATTCCTAAGCCTCATCAGTCCACATCTAATGAGCGCCTACCTTTGGAATGTAGGTCCAAATGGATATGAAATCATTTGGATGTTTTCGGTTCTATGGACAAACCCGTTAGAAACCAATTGGGATGTTTGAACCTTCAATCAACGAGGTCATCCCCAATTCCAGAGGAAACAAAAAAAATGGTGAACCCGATGTGAATCCTTAACCAAGTTAAAATGATACTTTACTTATTTGTTAGGCCCTTATTTAAACTCAATGAGAGGGAAAACAAAGAAATCAATAACATATTTTCTCATCCAAAATATGTAGTGGCTAAACTTATCTTGATTATGTCTGTTATATCAAGTAGGCACTCTTTCCCAAGTTCTTCTTCATTTCCAAAATGGCTTCTCTCATGTTTACACCCGTGAATACGTCTGTTGTGAAAACTTCTGCTGCAGATGCCACTACTGCAACTCCTACTGGATCATCATCCACTCTAAGGATGAAATCACCTACTCAGCGTCTTCAATACTGGGTATCAAATGCGCTGGTTAAGGAGTACCTTCAAAAGGGTACTATTCTGACTCTAGAGGCTACCCGACAAGCCTTGTAAGTCAATAATTCCACCTGGTCATCCGGACAGCGATGACTAGGGATCAAGAAGTAGGCGGTGCTAACCGGCGTCTCCAACCATTTTGGATCGTTATCCCTAGAATGCAATCACCATTTACTCCCGTATTCTGAGGAGGTGAATGAACAGGTCCATCAGGGCCATAATTCAAGGAAACAGGAGTCCATCCCGAGGGCTCCCATCAACAATCACCACCAGACTCATGCGACATTATGCCCTCTAAATGATGAGGGTATCAACTCCATGCATTCGGCTCAGGTTCCTTGAACCTGAGTAGGAAAGATGAATCTCCAGAGGAAAAATCTGGTCAACAGCGAGCAGGTTCTCATCTTTTCCATTTTCGGAGAAGTCCACCAACCTAACATGGTGGAAAACAATGAGCAGGTACATACACCTGTCCATTTTAATTCCATTGTCCAGTAGACTCGTTTGGCAGCAGCATGCCAATCCCACCAGGTAATTCTGGTGGATTACTATAGACAAGATCATACACCTGTTTATAAATCATCAGCTAGTCAGCATGCTCATATGACTATATACGATGGATCCTGCCAACCCAATGCATTGAAAATTGGTAAACATGCACATACACCTGATTACACTTGTCAATCATGCCAGCAGTCGCGTCTGTAAGTATTGAAGGAAGCTAGTCAACCACATTCAGTGGAGTGAAATCAGAAGGCACATACACTTGCTAGTATTGATCAAGCCTACCAATAGTCTCGTTTGGTAGCACACGGAGAAGTCAGTCGGAAAGCTCCGGTGACAAATAAGAGGAAGACTCAACTCTCTGCCCCAACACATGAGTACTGTCAGGATACACAGACTGGAAAAGGAGGACAAGAGTAGGCACATACAACTACTCCAAGCATGGAATGGACGTATATACCCATTCCGGATACTGAAGTCACCAAGAACATTATGTCAATGGTGAAAGAGCAGAAGCAAATTTCTGCTCATATTCTAGATGCCTGCCATGATATTATAACAACTTCAACAGCATCTCAGGGAAAGACACATAAATCTTACCCTACCAGAGGAGTGAAAAATCAATAGTTCACTCCAGAACAGACACACAAATCTGTTCCAGTCCAAGAGGGTTGTGGGGCGTACTCCCCCATATCAAACAGAAAACCAAGTCAGGTACATACACCTGGTTTGAGTGGAGATAATCAGTCTATCCTGATCATTTCTCATGAGGAGGCACATTCACCTGCGAAATTGAGTAAGAAGGCGTCTAAGAAGAAGACCCACCCTACACAGTCAAGAAATCAAGGGCCAATCTGTATCAAGGCCTTACTCGATGCTGGAGTTCTTGATGCACTCAGACAACTATCTATTGCAACTCAATATTCTACTCTCTCAGTTCCCAATAGTGGGAACATTAATTCTGAAGGTCTACACTATACACTTCCTCATGAAGTCTTGCTTCATGAAAATTCGGTCAATCTCGAAGTTTCATCTTTAGATGAGAGCCACAAGAACCCTCTGTGTGGTCAGAAGATCAAGGAGAAAAATGTTTCATATTTTGTAGTAACCCACCATGGTATTCCTCCCCATGATGATGAATTTAGCTACGAAATTCCTCTCAGTAGTAGTAATTCGCATTGTCAGGAAAATTATTTAATAGGCAATGTAGTGAAGAAAAAGCCCTCTTATCTTGAGGCACTTGAAAATGTGATGTCGGTCATGTCTGATGCTTCACTATTAGAAGGTGAAATACTTTCTAAATAAGAATATAGCCCAGGGTGTAGCCATTCTATGAACCACCCCTATGTCATGCATCTTCTAGTTTGATTAGTGATATCTCTACCAGTCATGTTGAATTTGATGAATTAACAGGTATGCACCAGCTCTGGTTTAATCAGGTAGATGAATCTTAACTGAATGATAAATAAGAAATGTTGAACATGATAAAACAAATGGCGAAAGGTGAAGTTCCATTACTGTTTTGGCCACTGCCTGGCTCTCAGTATGACATTCCAGAGAAGTTGACGGAAGATGGAATTCATGATATTAATCTCAAAATATGGAAAACTCTTTTTCAGTTGAAAAATAATGTATTATCTTATGATAAATATGAAAATCATGTTATGATAAAAGAAGGGTTACAATGTTAGATTTATTTGGCATCACTATCAGTCTCTCGATATCCGAAGGCATAAAAGCAGTAGAGAACCCTTCAACATTCATGCCTTAGCGCACTACGAAGATTGCGCCAGTTAATTGCCAATGCCCCATCTGGTATTCATGTTAGAGGATGGTGTGTTCATGGAGAAATACATTTCACTATGCTCTCCAGTCAGCAAAGACCGCCGAAAATGGTCTCATGCAATGTTATTGCATGTGGATGGCCATAGTCAGTGGGTTTTGTTTGTAATCAAATGCATTCCCAAGAACAGGCATCAACTAGTTCCTCGCAAAAATCACGCATACATAGAACAAGTTGTTGAATTACACCTGCATCTAGGAAACAAGAATATTGAATAGGCATCTCGTTTGGAGCAAGCACATCACCAAGTGACAGAAGTGTCATAAATCATCCAATGGTCTTTTGATCCGGGTGATAAAAGTGGATGTCGATTGATGCATCCAGTTAATTTCCGGACCAAGGTCCGCAAGATCAGATGAGCTTTTAAGAAAGTCTCAGACATAGAATGTCAAGAGCCACCCCATCTTTCCAGACTGAGGACTCCTTTAAACCAACCCTCAGAATCAAAAAATAGGATTCAAGGAGTTGAGAGGGAACAACAGGAACAACCCCAGCCCACTAGACTGGGGACTTTTTCAAATCATCAATCCCCTCCTCAGTGAAATTCGGTCTTCTCTCGATTGGGTAAGAAGCCACAAGAGGAACGAAGAGCCAAATTATAAAGATATTCTCTCAAAATTACGGTTCACCAAGAAGTTCTTGAGGGATCAAATCAACAAAAGGTAGTGTCTCATAAGGGGAATGGTAGAAGTTAATATCAAATAAATGTAGATAGAAGGGATGCGATGCGTTATGCATCAATAAATTCCATTAAAGTTGTTGTTGCTGATCCACCAGATGAGGTGCACTCAGAGGGATCAGATGAAGAGGTCCCTGCTCAAGAGGTTATACGCACAGACACAAATGAAGAAGGTGTGCATACACAAAATCAAAGAATTGCCAAGAATCTAGGTAATCCTTCAAGTAACCCAATTCCCCCTCCCCAAAAGGGAGCCAATAAGGGGAAAGGAATGAACCAGGTTACATACCCTTCCTTTGGAGAAGGCCAATCGCTCTCACTAGAGCAATGATTTGCGTAACAAGAGGAAGAAATGAAGGAGTTAAGGAGGTTGAATGTAGAACTACTTCAAGGTAGTCTTCCTCCTAAGCCTTCTAGAGTCAGTCAGCCCAGGGAATTTATTTTAGTTATTGAGATGGATCAAGAATATCCTCCTCTATCAGTACACCCTCACAGGTCTAATCATAAGGGTCAAGTGCAACAACAATCGATGCTGCTACCATCAGTTGTAGTACCATCCACCATACCTGTCCAGACTCCAATTATTGAACCTACCCAAGTCCACGTTCAACAGGATGTTTCCCGAAAGTTAATAACTACCATTGATTCATTAACATCTCGGTTAGAGACTATGGAAGGGAAGCATGCGTAGGTTCAACCAGAAAAGAGATCTTACCCTGAATGGGTAGATTCGATCCCTCCCCCATCTTGTTTTGGGAACCCTATATTCCCTACATTCAATGGATCAGGTGATGCTGAATAGTATTTGAAACGTTACATGTCTTATTGCGATCCTATGATGGGAACTCCGGAACAGTAAGAAGTAGTGAAACTCAGATGGTTCATGTGAACCTTACAAGGGCCAGCTTTTGTTTGGTACACAAGCTTGCAATCTCGGTCAATTACTGGATGGGAGGATCTTCACCAAAAATTCCTTCTTGAGTTCAAATCAACATTTCCAAAGACAACTGTTTTTTATCTTACAAACAATAAGCAAATGTAGAATGAAAGGGTTTCAGATTTCATTGCTTGCTGGAAGGGATTAATATATTTTCTAAGATTAGCACTCCCTCAAGAAGAATTGTTTCCAATCTGTGTGGAGAATTTATGTGATGAGTTGTGCACACCGCTGATCCCTATGAAATAAATAGGAGGGTTTCGAGACCTTACTTCAATCGGTCAACAGATTGATGATTCTCTTATAAAGACTAAGGACAAAGCTCGTATAATTCCATCAGCTCTAGGAAAGAGAATCGGTAATGCAGAAACTACTATAGTTATGCTTAAACAATCACTTGTACCTTCTTCTACATCAAAACCTTCATCTTCTCAATGGGCTCCACCTCCTGAGTGCCAAAAACAGAGGCCGTTTCGTCAAAATGATCAAAGAGATCAAAGATGAAAAAAATTTGAGGATTTAAAAAGCAATGTTTACTCTTTCTGAAATGAACAAGTTCCTAGTTATTTCATTTCGGCTCTGGAAAATAATTTGGTTCAATTGTCAAGCCCAAGAGGCCAAACATGGAAGGAGATAAAGACCGTCCCAACTATTGCCCGATTCATCAAATGTTGGGGCATCCCATTCAGGAGTGTTTTGTTTTCAAGGAACTCCTGCAAAAGATGGTCAAATCAAGACAAGTCAAACTAAAAGGCTCTTCAGCCCAGGTAGCATGTGTTACTACTACAGTTCCAGAGCAAGAAAGTTAATGGAAAGAAGTAAAAAGAAAAAATGTGCAGAAATATGATAATTGGATGGTCTGAAAAACGATCAACCGAACTCATGCCATTTTGCGAACAAAATTGAAGAAACCAATTGTGTCTTCTGATATGAATGCCACAAAAAATCCTCTTTAGAGTGAAAATACTCAAAATAACGGAATGATTCAAAGAAATTGGAACAATCAGAAGAATATGAGTATGTGTCAAAGCCTAAGTTGTCTTTGAATTTGGTAGATTTTATGCCATCTACTTCAAAGAAACGGGCACCGCCCCACCAAACAGCATAGCCTAAACATGCTAATCAGGCAGAGTCTTAATCAGATGAAGAATTGATCTTCGGTTCTATTAATATGATTCAATTAATAGATCCATATGACAGTCGTAGTTTCAATTTTGATAAGCTCAAATTCCATGTATCAAACAGAGGAATCAGAGGAAGGTACAGAGGATCCTGATATAGGGGAAGACATGGATCTTTCAGAGGACACTATTCCAATTCTACCCCTGATAGAACTGTGTATGTGGCAGAAACTCGTGGTAGAGCCCTTCAACAAGCTCAACAAGAACATGCACGTTCTTCCACACAAGGCAGACTAATCCCTGACACAATTATTCTGGAAGATCGGTTCAAGGTTCTATCTTCTTCTTCTCAGCAAGTAAATAGACCTAATCAGTCTAATCTTCCAAATACAGGATTATTACCAACTCTTATCCTGGTAAAAGAAGCATCAAATTCCAAAGCATCAACTTCCAAGGCACTTGCTAAACCACATGTTCCTATTGGGAAACACAGACCTTTGGTTCAAAATTATGATATATTGAAACACCTAGCCCAAGTACCGACCATGTTATCAATTCAGGATGCCTTGAATTTATCAAAGGATCTTCGGGAGGCACTCATCGAGGCTTTTTCAAGTACTCAAAAGTTTGAGACTAAAATTTCTGCAACTAAAGTCTACCATGTAGAGAATAATCCTGAAGAATGCCGTGCAGTAATATCTTTTACTGATGAAGATGAATATGATGTCGTGCATGGACATATTAGACCTTTGTACTTATCTGGAAAGGTCAATGGCATAGACATCTGATGAACTTTCATTGATAATGGTTTAGGAGTCAACCTCATACCCGATCGTACACTTCTTCGATTGGGCCTCACGGAATCAGATTTATCTCCTTCAACTATGATGTTACTAGGATATGATAAAAATGAACAAGAACCACTGGGCGAGATTACACTCAGAACTCAGTCTGGATATCTTGTGTCCAATTCATATTTCATGGTTGTTGATCAAGACTCATCCTTCAACATCTTTCTTGGTAGACCCTGGCTACATCGGCATGCGGCTATCCCTTCATCATACCATCAATGTCTCAAATATTGTTTCCATGGTCAAATTGGGACATTTAATGGTGATAGATCCTCATTCAAGACATGTGAATCTCAATACATTACGGTAGAGTTATATCACATAAAGGGAAAAGACAAATCCACAACTATGGCTATTATCAAAGTTAATGCTTCATATGGTTTAGAAAAGATTCCAATAAACCCATTTACACATGTGAGTACAGATTATGTGCTGCCTATCAGTCAAATTGATATGATAGACCCAAATTAAAATATTCTTATGAAAAACTCCATAATGTCAATTACGACAATCAAGCCAGACAACATGGGAGAAAGTGGTGATCCACCAGGCAATGATGAAAGCTCAAATGGAGATATCTTTCATCTTCTAAAGTCCAATAAGTTTATACAATGTCAACCAGTCCAGAAGAAGTTATAGAAATGATAGAGGTTAACAATGATTTTGATTCTCAATCCATCATCTCCTCTTTATTACCCAAGGAAGACCCTTAACCATCAATTGGGTCAGAAATGGAAGCTTCTTCTTCAAGATGTTCAAATTTTAACATCTCTTCTGATCATGGAAATTCTGCTCCATCGTCTACTATGCAAGTAGAAACAGAAGAAGTAACACATGTTGAAGAAGAAGTGGAAGATCTCAAATACGCTCATCCAACATTTAAAGAGGGTATCTCTACTATCATGGATGAACTCAGTAAAATAAATCTGGTTACAAAGGAAGATCCACTCCCCACATTAATTAGTGAAGCCATGACTATTGAAGAGTAAGAGATGTAGATTTACTTTTTAAAGAAAAATCAAGATATATTTTCTTGGAACTATACATAAATTCCAGGGCTTTATCTTGATGTTTCCGCTCATTGTTTGGGTTTTCCATAAGAAAAAATAGGATTCAAACATGCTTCTAGAAGAACACACCCATCCTATGCTCCCAAAATTGAGGCTGAAGTGGATAAGCTCATAAAATCTAACTTTGTCAGAGAAGTTCAATATCCCAAGTGGTTGGATAATATTGTCCTAGTGAAAAAGAAGAATGGGAAAATTAGAGTTTGAATTGATTTTAGAGATCTTAATCAGCATTGTCCTAAGGATGATTTTCCAGTTCCGATTACAGAACTATTAATTGATGCAACAGCTGGTTATGAAGCACTTTCCTTCATGGAAGGTTATTCTGGATATAATCAAATCCAAATGGCTCCAGAAGATGATGAATCTATATCCTTCAAAGCCCCTCAGGGTGTGTTTTTCTATCTGGTAATGCCCTTTGGCTTAAAGAATGCAGGCGAAACATATCCGCGTGCCATACATCGTATCTTCAAACCCCTTTTAGGGAAGTTTTTTGAACGTTATATGGATGATTTGGTGGTCAAATACAAACAACGTTCTAATCAGTTGGCTGATTTAGAAGTCATATTCCGCAAGCTTCGACAACATAATTTGAAGATGAACCCCTTAAAATGTGCTTTTGGGGTAACATTAGGAAAATTTCTCGGCTTTGTTGTATGCCATCGTGGTATTGAAGTCAATCCTGAGAAGACCAAGTCAATCCTTGGTGGGACCTTACCCTTCAGCTACGACCAATCAGTTTAAGTATATTCTTACAGCTACTGACTTCTTTTCCAAATGGGCAGAGACAATACCTCTCAAAGAAGTTAGTTCTAAAAGCATTGTTAGATTCATCAAGTCTAACATCATTACCAGATTTGGTGTCCCTCATACCATATTGATGGAAAATGGAACTAACTTCTTTTCATCCAAGGTGAAGAAGTTGTATCAATAATAAAACATCAAATCCAATCATTCGTCTCGCTATCATGCAGCAGGCAATGGCTAGATAGAAGCCTTCAACAAGACTCTGTCAAATATACTACAAAAGATATTGGATAAAGATAAAAGTTCATGTCTTGATAAACTCTTTCATGCTTTATGGGCTTATCAGACCACCACCCGCACTACAACGTGGTCAACTCCATATTCATTGGTATATGGAACAGAAGCAGTCTGTCCCATTGAAGTTAAATTACCTTCGCTCAGAGTAGCCATTTGTGATCAATCATCTACAGATGAACAATCTCAAAAGTGATTAAATGAATTGGAACGGTTAGAAGAGAAAATATTATGCATTCTGCACCACTTGGAAGTCTATCAGAATCGAATAGCGCAAGCTTTAAACAAAAAAGTTTTTCTTCGTTAATTTTTTCAGGGAGAATTGGTATTAGTTATCAGAACTCCGATGATACTAGGAAAGAAACCTCTCAATCTTGAACCAATGAGGGAAGGTCCTTATTCAATACATAAGGTCTATTCCAATGGAGCTTATTCTTTATTCTCAATAGATGGAGAACTCACTAATACTCCAACCAATGGGAGATTTCTGAAGAAGTATTTTTTATAAACACAAAATACACCAACCACGGTCCATGCATATGACCGTAAACTATTTGCATGTCCCTTAAGTCCAGCATGACGTTAAACTGCACCATCTACGATCCATGCATATGACTTTAAACTATTGGCACTTACATCCAACATGACGTTAAACTGTGACGTCCAGACTACATGACGCTAAACTGTACAGAAGTTCCTTACGTCCAGCAAGACGTTAAACTGCATAACCAATGGTCCATGCATATGACCTTAAATTATTCACACTTTCATCCAACATGATGCTAAACTGTATCATTATTTTCTTCATCCAACATGACATCAAATTGTGAAAAAGTCCCTAATACGTCCAACATGATGTTAAAATGTGTCCTCTTTTATCCTTAATGCATGAAATTAAACTGCACAGTCCTCTTTTTGTCCAACATGACATTAAACTATATTGTACCCATCGTCCAAACTACATGATGCTAAACTGTATAGAAATATCTTAATACATCCTACATGATGTTAAACTGTATTTTTGTCCCTGATACATGACACTAAACTATGCAGCACCAATAGTCCTAACTGAAAGACTTTAAAATGCATAGTACCTTCATATGTCCTACATGACATTAAATTGTGCATCGTTAAGGTTGTTGTTACCTCTTGTTTCTCACACCGAGCATGAATCACATGAGATTAGAGAAAATTTCAACCATAACACCCTGTTTGGGATGCTAACCAGACGTAAGTCCCAACATCATTTTTAGGCCATTGTCCCCAAAAAACAACTTGATCAGTAATTGATTCTTTAATTTAACTACGCGTACTTTGATCCTTGCCTTTTAGGCTAGGTATGTAGAAAAACTCTCAAGGTTCAAGACCAAAACCAATCTCTTCACATCGGTTCACCTTCATCTCATATGATGTTGATAGGTGAAACCACTCCTAGAATCAATCACTTCACGTTGGTTCACCTTTGTCCTTGCGACATGACGTTAAACTATCCAACACCATTTGTCCTGTATAATGGTAAACTACATCATTATTTGATGTCCTCACCTGAGTGGAAATCATTATTTACATTGATTTTAAATCATGTTACATTTCAAAGACTATGTGAATACATGGTAATTCCTGAACCTTTTATCTTGGGTTAAACCATCATTGCACTAAAGTCCCCTTTGCACCCTTCACTTGTACGAACCAAATCTGTACAGATGGTATTTTTAGAACTACATGGGCTTGATTCCCATCCTTATGGGATACATAGGAACGTTCGATTGTCCCTCGAATCCAACCCTAAGTCTTTTGGGCCTATCCCCAAATTCCAATTTCAGTCCCCTGGCTAAAAAGTCCCCATGAAAACACAAACTGTGTCTATGTTATAATGGTCCGAGCTCTATGACCCTAAACTAAGATCTCTCATACTTTTGTCCCACACGACGTTAAACTGTGTTTTAAGAACTACGTATGGATTGATTCCCATCCGTATGGGATACGTAGTGACGTCCAATATTTCAATTTAGGACCAAGCCACAATATGATTATGGTTTGCATTGATCTGTGTATCTCTACATACATTGGACAATACCCATTTTTATGGGTCATAATCCTGATCTCAAATACTTCCAGATCTTCATAACCCTTTTCTTGAATTTTGGTCAAAAAATTTCCAATTTCTAAGAGTTCTTATACCTGGCAATGAAGCATGTGCCCTTAGGCGGCCTTGCGTAAACAGTCTACATAATAGACGTGTCAGCCAAAAGATGATATTATTTGACAATACAGCTAATACCCTTAGGCGGCCCTGCACAATTCAACCCCCTAACAGGGTTGTCAAAATAGTGGTAACTTCATTCATGGGAATAAAATATCTTCTTTCCTTAGTTCTCTTAATGACAATATGTAGGGATCCACAAAAAAATGGGCATCCTTAACATATATGTCCCATACTCATTTTCATAATATGAAAGTATTCAAGTCTAAGGTTTATATTTCCCTTCACTACGTTTGGGTCAGACCTTCATAGGAGTCACATTCATTCAATTCATAGACAATCTTGTTAGGAAATATCTTCTCCATATTGAAGTACCTCTTTCCATACAACAAACTATATACTTTGGAAAAGTTGAATCCCCATAAACTTTCACTGGCTTCTTAGTAGAAGAAAAGTAAATTTCTGAGAGTTTTTTTGCCTAACTATGCAGCATGTTCCCTATAGGCGGTCTTGCATAAGTAGTCTACATAACGGACCTGTCATCCAAAAGATGATATTATTTGAGTATACAGCCAATTCCTTTAGGTGGACCTGCAAAATTCAACCCCATAATGGGTTTGTTAAATAATGGTAACTTCATTCTTGGGAACTACTTCTTCTAATTCCATTTTAGCTCTTTTTCATATCATTCATCAGATTCAAATTTTCTTAAGTCGTAGTTTACATATTTTCCCTCATACTTGAGTATTGTAATATATTTTTTGATTAATTGTCAAAGAATTGATTCAATTTTAATTCATTTGGTCAAAGAAATTTCGACCGTAAACATTATACTTTTTTATGTCTGACGTGCATGACTTTAAACTTCCCACAAAAGACAAGGGAACTCTGAATAAAAGTCAAGTTCCATGTCACTAAACATACATTTTGTTTGATTTAGGTAATATTGAGCAATTAAAAGATTCAATGTTTGTAGGGTTATTTATAATAATCCTATTAAAAATCAAACTATGCTTACTAATCCCATTGGCACTCCATACCATACGCGCCCTAATATCCTTGGGTTTCTCGTTTTCCTCAGAGTCAAATCCTCATTCCTTTTTGGTTCCAACTCTGAGGGGGGACTTTTGTTGACCCTCCTTTTTTGTGACAGAGTCTAAATGAAATGAAAAGGGAAATACCTCAAACAAAGAAGATTCATCCTATGAATAAACATCAAAAAAAGAGAAAGGGATGAATAAGGAGAACATGTCCCATAGGTCATGCAAGTTCCAGTATGGTTGCACAAGTATACTTGCACGCCACCCAAATGGTCGCACAGGTGACTTGTGTGCCCTATTTGAAAATCACCCAGGGTCTTCTCCAGCCTATAAATACCCTCGGTTGGCCACCCATTCAAAGAGAATTTTTTCCAGAATTCAGATACAGAGCTCTGAACGCCCAAGTCTCTTCTTCAAGTCTTTTGAACACTTGTAAGGTAATTCTTTACGTAGAATGGAAGGTCTAAACAAGAATAATAAGTTCTAATTGTTAGAATTCACTATCACGTGTGCCCCTAAGTGTTTTACCCTAATGGGAAATGGACACACTTGCGTGCCTCCTTAAATTCTTGTTGAATCTTGCACGCCATCGTCTGGAAGTACCTTAGAATAATTCTAAAGTATTTGTCCAAGAATCACCCTAATTCTACCCTAAGGATTGGTCGGCGTGCAAGTACCCATGTGTCATGCACATATACCTACGCGACCAAGACATGCGCGCCCATGCAGTACTTGCCCGCCCGCGCAGTACTTGCGCGCCCCTCTCTTTTTGGGTGACCTTCTTGCCTATTTCACCCCTTTTTACACCTTTCTACCTTTCCTATTCAAGATTCAGTCTTCAAGATACTCTTCAAAGGGATTTATGGCATGTTTTTTTAATTGACTTCCTTATCTGAAAGGAGTTCCATGGAATATCTCTCAAAACCTAGTGATTTAAATATCTTTATGTCACTAAAGTTAGAGATATAATTCATTCAACCTCATCATTTAAGATGAGAGAACCCTTAATTTGGGCCTCCTTTTCTGGAGTAATCTCTAGTCCAAATTCTCATTAATATGGGCCTCCTTTTCAAGAGTAATCCCCAGTCTCCATGTCCTCATTAATTTGGGCCTCCTTTTCAAGAGTAAGCCCCAAGTCCCCTAATTTGGGCATCCTCCTTAGGAGTATGCCCCAGTCATAATTCCCTTATCCCGGGCTTCCTTCTCAGGAGTAAGACCCAGTCTTAATGTTCCCAAATATGGGCATCCTCCTTAGGAATAAGACCCAACCATAATTCCGTTAACATGGGATTCCTTTTCAAAAGTAAGCCCCAGTCTAAAAGTCCACAAATATGGGAATCCTCCTTAGGAGTAAGCCCCAAGTCCCTTTAACCTGGGCCTCCTTCTCAGAAGTAAGTCCCAGTTTTAATTCCTCTTAACCAGTCTTAATTTACATTTGATCTGGGCTTCCTTCTCAGAAGTAAAACCAAATCATAAGTCACCTCCTAATTTGGGCATCCTCCAATGAAGTAAGCCCCAAGATTAGAGTATCCAAATCTCCATGAAGTATATATAGCATTATGGACCTTGTTCCTGGATTTCTTCCCTGAAGTGAATCTTAATCCTCATCTATTTTGGGCAGTCATACATACATAAGCCCCACATCATTACATCTTTCGTGGCATAATTGTCTGGTCTCACTAATACCTCTTGTTTCTCACACCGAGTATGACTCACGTGAGCTTAGAGTGTAAAAGTAATCATGAAATCATTATTTGAGCCATCAATCATGCATAAACATCATACTCCCTTAATCTAACTACGTGGATTATAATTCATTTTCCAAAAACAAATGATATGTAGGTAGCCCATCAGCAGGTACAATCCAAACTCTGAAATAATCCATGTCCTTCTGAATGAAAATAAACTTTAATTTCCCCACTGAGTGGCTTTAAAACCAGTATGGTTATCATAATGAACAAGAGACTTTTATATATTGAAGTATACCATTGAATAAGAATATCTAACAAATACAGATGATTCTGTATCAATGATAAACCTCGAATACATATAAAAGATTCTCTAAATTTCATACATATCAATAATTGATTTTCAGATCTAAAGGAAAGATCATTTTATAATTAGTAATGTAAGAAGTAATCACGAACATAACTTAAATCTATAAGGAGAGTCCTGGAGTAGACAATAATTCCCCTAAAAAAGGTGTGATGAGTCCGACCACCATCTAAAAATTGTGGACATATTTAGTCAGGATTCATAACTACCCAAACTATTAAGGTTAATGAGTAAATACTTTTTTAAGCTCATAATTCATACTTAATGCTGTAATATTTTGTATTTATTTTTTATACAAGATATATTTTAGATTGTCCAATTTTTTAAAATGAAATTTGTTTTTTATAAATATCATTCTAATTAACAATTTTATTAGAGTTTATCTGATACTGATAAACTCTTATTTAATCAGGCAGTATCTGGATCTGATTGTATTACTATAATCGTCAAAAAATTTGTGAGCCTGATGATATTTACTTAAATCATATTTATTTTTTTAGTTTAATTTTAATCTTCAATTAATGTCCACACCCTCTTGTATTCATTAAATACCCTTTCAATAAAATAATATTTCGTCAGTTTAAGGAGATCTCATGAAAATTAGTGGTTCTATTGCAAAGAAAATAGAGGAGGGTGAATAGGTGAATGAGATTTGACTTGTTCATTGAATTTGATGATTTAAAAAAATCGAATAATGATAGATCTCTCTAGAAATAATCATTTTGAACATTTACATTTCTCACATTCATTTTGTGTGCATAAACATTTTGATTCTATTATTTTCATGCATGACAAAACCAAACACTATATATGAATTATTTTAATAATTAATAAAAAAAGAAATATTAATAAGTGATTATAATTGTGAAGAAACTACCAATAGATCATCCTTGGTAAAAGATATTTTACATCCCTATACTTAAATTCAAGATTTTAATAAAAAAATTGATTATGGTCTGCCACAACCATAGAATCACCCCTTTTATGTGATTTGTCAATTTGCTCCAACTGAGGGGGATAAATCTACATTTGAACATACCGATAAATTTGGGCATCTAATCAATGTGTTAATGATTCATATATATTTTAAATGACTAAAATATCATTTTCATGATATTTCATGTCAATCAGAGCTGATTTGGTTGATTTTACCCCAACAAACATGTTTTTTATTTTTTTTATAAAAATGGTAATAATGTAAAATCATACCATAATCAATACCAATAAATATGAGCATCATATTGACATTTGGTTTCTTTCAAAAGATAAAAAATGATTTGAGGAATGTTATCATATATCTTCACCTAAATCCAAGGTCATTTGCTCATTTTTGACCCCTTCATGGGAGATACATCATTTTAATAATACTATAAAATGATACCTATTTTTCTATCATACTGAGTGACATAAGAATCAGGTGAATATGGTAGTGATTCCTAAAGGTCAAAAACATATTGGGAAATATTTCTACCATGATTTTCTATCAATCCAAGTCTGTTCTCTTGACATTATAGTATTTTATATGAGTTTCAACTTAACTATAAATTCAGGGTGAATTACACTTTTGATCTTACTACGTAATTAGAATATCCAATTTATGTCCCAATTAGTCCTATATATTTTAAATGGCTTAGAAATAATTTTTTAGGATTTCATTTTAATTAGATATTTTTTGGTAGGTTTTGACCCCTAACCAACTGATTTTCCTATTTTTCAAAAACTTTTAATAATGTCAAGTCATACCTTAAGTTATACTGAAGAATCTAGGAATCAAATAGAATTTTGGTTGATTCCAAAATATTTAAAATTATCCAAGGAATATTTTCTGTTATTTTCACCTCAATTTTGAGTTTTCTTCATGTTTTACCACCCCCCCCCCCCGAATGGGGTATATTTCATTTTAATAAAACTATAAAATATTACTCATTATTTTCTATTATATCAAAAGACACTAGAATATTATGGATATGAAATTGATTCCTATAGATCAAAAATTACTCAATGATCAATCTACCATAATTTCATTTTCATCCAAGTGTGTTAACTATGTATTAAACCATTTTATGTGATTTTTCACTTAACACCAAATCTATGAGGTAAACATTAATTTCATTCATAATGAGAAATTTGGGGATTAGATCGATATAAAAATGATTCCAATAGATTATAAATGTCATAAAGAAACCTTCCAAAGATTTCATGTCAATCAATTTAATTTTTGTTGGGTTTTACCCCTATAAACTTAACGTAAACCATACTGATCAATATGGGAATCATATTGTCTTGCGGTTGATTCCAACAAAGCATAAATTATTTATGAAATGTTATCCTAGATTTTCACATAAATATAATTTTTTTTTCTCATTTATGTCCCCCTGATGAAAGATTTTTCATTTTATTAAAAATATACATTGTTACAAATTGTTTTTCGTCATTCTAAGTGACATGAGCATTAGATGGATGTGACATTGACTCCTACTAATAGAAAATGGATCATTGATTTTTATACTTCTATTTAATTCCAATACAAGTCTATTTTCTTAGTATTAACCACCTTTATGTGATTTTTCACTTCACTCCAAATTTGAGGAAAAAATTCCAGTTTCATACTAACCAATTTGTATATCTGATCAATGTGTTGATGATTCCTAAGGATTTTAAATGACTTACATATCATTTTCCTAGTATTTAATGTTAATTATAGATCACCTTTCTCTTATTATTTCACATCAATCCAAGTGTGTTTCTTCATTTTTGCCTCATAAAATGGTAAAAAGTCATTTTAAGAAAATTGTAAATGTAAAAAATCACCATAAACTGCACTAACTATTTTGATAATCCAATTGTCATGTGTTTAAAATTTAAAGATAAAAAATCGCTTAGGGGTTTTTTATTATCTTTTCTCATCAATATAAATTTTTTCAGTTTTTTTGAGTCACTAAATGGTCAAATTTCATTTTATTAAAAATATAAACTTCATTTGGTACATAATTAAAAATAAAAAAAATAAAAGGATACATTAAATTTGAATGGGAAACCAGAAATATAAAATGAAGCACACCTCCAAGATTTGACACATATTATAGGACCATGGATTCTACATACATCTCTTGTATTAGGTGCCTACAAAAAAATTTATAAAAATAATAATAATGAATTTAATAAATATAAACAAAAAATCTAGTATAAATATCCATCTGAGGATACTCTGCACTATCACCCTAGAAGATATATTCCTATAGTTATCTAACCTTAGCAAGATGTATTGTATTTACCTTCTCAGGAGCATGCATCTAGACTAAAAATATTTCACCCATTATTTCATCCCAACAATAATATGAGCCAAACCCTTATCACAAGAAACTATAGAACAAGGATTCTCTATTCCATATGTCATGTTATATCCATGTCCATCATGGTCAATGATGTGATGAAATATCTCATCCCTCTACATGGAGAGTTATCGATGGTCATCTGGAATCTATGTTAACTCATCCTCAAGTAGGTCATGTGTAATGTATAAATATAAATACATATGTGTATATATATATATATTTAATTATTTTTAATTAATACAAGCACTTTTTATTTGATTTGTAACCTTAGGATCATTTTGATCTTGAGTTATCATCCACAGTGATATTATATTAGTTGGTGCACCTTTCTCTCGTTAGTATAATCCAATAATATATAACTATAAAACACAAAAAAAATAATAAATGAAAAAATTAAATGACAAATAAATTAGGTCAAATCTAGTGCACATAATGGGTCCAAAGCTTGTGAGGTAGTCCCTGTTTCAAATGATTCTCAGAATGACGCATAGACACCACCTATAATCAATTAATTCAAATATGAAACATGTAAAATGTTAAACATTCATTGAAATATATAAGCCAAAAATAATTAGGTAAACTATCATAGCCTTAGTGGACTAATATGTAATCATGTCACAATATTTAGAAGGGATAACACCTCTCGGGACTCTCTCTATAATTCCAAGGGCACACATATTTGGTACCATGTGCTCCCTCTTCACTCAACCTTTATAATTTTTACCCGTTTTACAACATTTTTTCACACACAATGGTTTAAGAACATTGGGGAGCACTATCATGATATTCCATTTAAAAAAATATCACAAATTTTATGTGTTCTTAAGAGTATCTATGAAAAAAAAAATCATTCTCTTACCTATGCATTACTCCACAATAAATAAAATGTGTCCTGAGGGAATGAATCCCAGTCATGTGTAGTCAATGTAGATCTATGTGGGTCATGTATGGTATGGCCCAACTGGTAAATAAATGAAGGGGGCCCTATCCCATGGAATTGTATATATCATAAAATGATATATCAAGGGTCTTGTCATGATGAAATCATATAACTAGGGCCTCTACTATGAGAGGAATAGGAGTTTGAGTCTAATCCTATTGAAAAAAATCATAAATAATCTAAAAGTTTTTCATATATATGTTTAGATATTAATTTAAAATAAAAAACGCATTTAATTTCATAAATTCCTTGACTCATAGAAGTACATGCCTCTCCCAAATAATGTGGATATGGTTCCAGTTCCACTAACATGTCTACATTCATTGAAATAATTAATTGTTAAACATAAATATACTCTATATCAATGAAATATATAGTAAATACACAAAACAACATTATAATGATTATAAAGAGTTAAATGGTTAAAAATAGCATTAAATCCAATGAATTAAAAAAACATAATACCATTCCCTAGACATGAAAATAGATCATTTCTCCTTCAACTATATCTCTAATCTATTGAATATCTTTTTCATGTTGATCTACAGTGTGTGGATCTAGCTGTTTTAGAAAAAAAATAAAATAGTCTTTAGTTCATCTAATTCAATTAAAAACACTCCCTTCTTGTACATTTTCACATAAACATTCCAATTTGAATTTAATAACAAGGTGGTAGAGAAATCATGTTCTACATAGAATAAAAAATGAAAATATTTTACTAACTTGTTCATCTCTATATTACATAGTGTTAAAATTCACCAATTAAAACTGAAATTGATCAACTTCAATTCCATGGACTGGATCAACACAATTAAACATTAACCGTATTTATATCAACCTTTGTTCATATACAACATCAATGATTTCTTTGAATTTACAATAGTAATAACCATAATTTATAGATGGGTAACCAATTTCATAGTTTTTTGTTTCTAATTTTTCATCAACATATTTATCGTGAATCTAAAGGGAATTATCATCTAAATCTTGGTAATGATGACTCATTATAGATGGACCATCAGCTAGTTGGTAAACTTATTTTGTCAACCTAGGGTCACCTAAAGCCTACAGGTTATGTACCTATATATTTCATTGAATTAAAAAAGTAGTTAGGCTAAAAGAAAGTAGTGATATACTTCATTCATAGTGAAAATGCATTAATACATACAAAATCCTTAAACTAATTATGAAATGATATATAATGGGACTATTGAATCTGATAATCACTAGAACAAGGAATATCTTTTTTTATCTAATTAATGTGTTTCCTGTAAAGGATATGTACATGTTTAAATGATCAAAATCTATAAGAAAACAAAACACATAAAACTTAAATAGTAAAAGTAATAAGACACTTACTACCACAACGATGTAACTAATGCAGTATCGAAAAAGATTGTGTTTCCTGTAAAGGATATGTACATGTTTAAATGATCAAAATCTATAAGAAAACAAAACACATAAAACTTAAATAGTAAAAGTAATAAGACACTTACTACCACAATGATGTAACTAATGCAGTATCGAAAAAGATGTATCGATGATATTGTACTAATAATATGTTTTCCATATGATATATAGTTCAATATATATCTATATTATCATAAATTTGAGATGGATTATGAAACTTTGTTTCAACATACATATGATATTCAATACAAAAAGTTGTACACTAATCCATCAAATAACCATTGTATATTGATGCCTCAGGATGAGATCTATTAAATATAAGTCATTTTAATGTATCAAAGACCACTCAATAGGATAAATGCACATAAATTGCACAATAATAGTTCCAATTACATCAATGGTTATGTGTAGTATAAAATGAATTATAATATCAAAAAATGAGGGTGGAAATAGATTATCCAAGTGAAAAAATGGTATATAAAATATTATCTTTTAATATTTTTAATCAATAATTAATTTATTTATTTTTTAAATATTTCTAAAAAACGTACTCATAACAATTCAATATTGAACAAAAATGGGTGATAAAAATCACAAATTGTGATTGGAATCAACTATTGAAATAGTATGTGATAGTCATGAATTTTCAAACCTTGCTAGAGAGGTCTCCATTAGGCACCCTGAGAATCCTCAAATTGGAATGAAATGTCATTTTTACTTATTATATACTATGAATCAGGAATGTATTCCCTGTTACCCTCAACCAAATTTAAATAAAATGTTTTCTTAAAACCTATTTCTTCTAAATCACATCATGCATTGACACTGCCCTTTTATTTTCTAATGATAACCAAAATGGCCCCAAGTTATATTATCAAAATAAATCAATGTACATGACATCCAAATTATGCCTTAATATGTTAATTTTATAGTATGAGAGATTAAAAAATATTTTTCTCCTTAAAATTGATACTGTGTTCTCTACCCGCACTGCAAATAGAGGGCAATGAAAGATCCAAAAAATCTAAAAATTCATATTTCTTGGTAATGTTTTCTTTCTTAATATTTAATAATATTTCAACTCATTTCATGATCGTTGGTGATGGGATGAATTCTCTAGAACCATAAAATTTTTATATGGGATTTCTAAACTTACGGTGAGGGGGAATAAAAGATATGTGTCTCTTGAATGTCCATTTTTTACAGTGTTTAATCCATATATAATTTTTACTTTTATTGCATCAAGTGAATGAAAATTGAAATTTCATACTCCAACCTTATAAATATGTATAATTTTGGATGTCATTAATTTTTTATAATAAAATATCCTATATTTTGAACATTTCATTCATTTCAAAATCATATATTATCACGCCATCAACCCAAAATTCATACAACTCATCGATCAATGGCTGAAGGTAAACATAAATATTATCCCCCAGACATCTAGGTCCATCAATAAGAGTAGAAAGTAATAGAAATAATTATTTCATACAAATCCACAGAGAAACCTTATATTGGACCAACATCATGTGAGATGTATTATGATTTTCATCAACATAATACCTGAATGAATTGATATCATATTCTATAAATGCCAATTAAACATTATTAAAAGCTTTTTCAAAGTTAGGGTGCCTTGGATTAAGCTCATTCTATGCAAGAGGGTCTATTGGGTGGGTTATAATATCACTATCCTTATTTCTTTCCATGTGTCATCTCATTAATTTAGAGACATTAGATGGAAGAAATAATATTTTCTACCTCATGTTTTTTAGAATGTGATTCATTATCTTTATCATAATTGGTTTCCCTTATTTCATAGTCTATCTTTGATAAGTCTGATTTCTCCCATTATCATTCCACATTGAAGTTCAATAGACTATATAATTTTCCAAAGGGGAAGTTTCTTTTCTAAAAAACATAAAATTGTTTGTGCATGAATCTACGAGATCATATGTGAAACCTAACTTCATTGTAAACTTATGGGTATGGTAATATGGCTTCCACATCTTATCATCAAAAAGATGTACTTTTTTCAATAACACAAACAGCATGTTGAATGGCATGTCTGACCACTTATTCAAACCCTCATGTGAAAAAACTCCATGATAAAAGACAATTTACGTTAAATAGTACACTAAAGATATAATTCCGTTTGTGCATCATCATGTATTTCATAAAAACTCAATGAATCTTTATATACACTTGAGCGTGGACTAATCTCAAGAGTCTCAACATTTCAGATGTCAATTCCTTCAAGATCTAACCCACATAACATTTCATTAATCATTTCATGCATATGATCATTTTTCCTCACAAAAACATCCATATGAATAGGTTATATTCAATGAAAATGAATATATTATTCCCCATAACAAATCCAAAACTCATAATGTTTTAAAAACAACTTTACGAATAGGTTCTCTCCCATGGTATTTCATGTGAATTGATATTTTCATTCACATTTTCTACACGGAAGACTAATTTATTCACTTTTAAATCCTATAGTGAAATCAATAAATTTTAAACTTCCCTCAAAATTTTCATTAGATGTTATATTTTGAAGATCAATCAAACTATTATCCCTAATATATATGTCAGGATCTCATCATCCCCCAATTAGTAACCCTCTTGGGTCGGTAATTAGACATGGAGGATACTGACTGCCCGAGTCCTGCCGCCAGTAGGCCCTTTGTTAGAAACAAGAACCAAGGGTATATCATACATATATATATGTGATTCATTACCCTATAAGAGAAACATGAGGAAGATAGAGTCAAGATAGATACAATAATGAACTCATGCTCAAAAAGTTAAAAGTAATCAATGTGTATACATGTAATTTCATAGAAAACTAAAACTACATAAAAGAAAACTAAAAGTACCAAAAAGGTAAACAAAAAATAGACCAAAAAACCCAAACATATCCTTTAAAACGATATTCTAGTAACATCTAGATTGATCTCCAACATTCTCTTATTGACCTAAAAAACAAATTATATATAATGTATGTGGTCATAATAGTACACTCAGTAGGGTCATCCCATGATCCTCTCATGCAAAGGATAATGAAATCATACAAAAGCCCAATGAAAAAAAATTGAAACTAACTCATCACATAAATGGGTATACCAAGTACCCATTCTCACCATGGATATATCTCACCAAGTCAAAGACATAAGAGATATCATATAATATAATAATAAATCATTAATTTCACCCCACTGATGCTTCCCCCTGGTTAGAAACAATGACCTAGCATGAAGACTCATAGGATATGTATCATGATATGAATATCATTGATCACATATTTTAATCATTTCATGCCATATCTCCCTATATTAACCAAGTAGTTTTTTGAATCCATCATAGGTCGTATAACATGTATCATACATCAGGGTTTATACCCCAATCCATCACAGCCCATACAACGAGTATAGTACCTCAAGCCATCAAATCCTATACATGTTATACCTATATTAATACTTCAAAAACTATATCCATAGTTACATGTGTGTGAAATAACCACAACCCATTACAGCCCTCTATACACATATATGAGGAAAATAAAAACCGTTCATACAAGAACATAATACTGTTTGAAGAAGGGAATAGGGTCAAAGGGGGTAGTCAGTCATATTTCCCTCTCTAACCTAGATGTTAGGGAAAACCCCACCCCAGATTCCACTCGGTGTCACCCTCACTTTCGACATGGGTGAGGTAGCATAGTAAATCAAAAAACATTAACGATATTGTATTTCCCATGACCACACAGTAAGAATTAACCTAGTCTTAATATCATATTTAATTATCATCTCTAGGACACCCGACTATTTCTTCTAAGGACTAGATATCCTATAATAACACAATAAATTAAAGGGGCTATATTAAACTCATTATTTTGTTTTAACATTTATCTTCATGTTAATAAATTCAATAACTATTAATTAACATTTGTTAGATTATATTTATTTAATAATTAAGTGAATTTCATGCACTCCATTAATAATCCAACCGATTCCATGGTTTCTCAGGATCAACATTATCTTTTTCATTCCAAGAAAAACTAAAACCATCGGTTAAACATTTATTAAAAATTATAATAATTCCTTCATTCTGGGAAATCCAGGAAAACATCTTATAGTACCATTAAGAGATGCAACAAAACACATATATCTACCTAAAGTAGCCGGAAAAGGAATTTATGTAAAACAAGTAACCTAATAATCCATTGTTAATAAAATTCGTTAGTAAGAATGCATGGATTTTGTTAAAAACAGAGTAAGACTAACATAAACCCATTCCATAAACCCTTGTGTGATCCCCTACACCCTCATTCATATCATCATGTATCTCTCTGTCATGGGCATCCTTTAATTCCATAATATTGGGCCTCCCTGCCCATATCCCATCATCCATCCCATGTTCTTACCATGCTGCTTAGCAAGGATCATATCTAGATCACATAGAAGGTAGTAGGAAAAAACCTCTTCAAGAAGAAAATTTGGCCCTAAAAAACCAAGGAATACATCCATTACATGAAAAGGATCTCTCACATCTCCAAAACAATACATTAAGCTTTCACATGAAAATGGGAAACCTCAGCCCCAAATAATTATCTTTTTTTTGAAAATTCAGATTTTGTTACATCTTGAATTATCAAATTCAATTATCATAAATTACAATTATGGGAAACTTTAGGAATCAACTATAACAAATTTTATGGGGTTATGGAGGAATACAACCCCCCTGAAATGATTTCAAGGACCACTGAATAAAAAAAATTGTTCAATTAAATATATATAAAGAATAAAAATAAATTCGATTACAATGATAAAACACCTAAGCATGGATATGACATGGGAATAATGAAACAACAACAAATGCAGAAGAATAAATAAGAAAAGAAAAAACAAGGTTTATGTGGTTTAGTCCCATTGTGACCTACTCCATAGAAATAACACCACTCAAACACACAATTTTATTAAATGATCAGAACAAAAATAGATTACAGTGTACAGAGGTAAGGCAGATAGGAAGCTAAAATGCATATAATCACTAAAAAACAAACCACACAGTAGAAGCAGCCATAGAGATGGAATTGGGATGAATAAAAACATACAACCTATAAAAATGTATGGTCATCTAGATCACTTAAACATCCAATAACATTGATCCACCAAATATATTGGATCTCACCATAGGATGATCACACCTGGTCTCCAAATTCGAGTAATTGTAACACGTATTCAAACAGGAAGAACCCCAAGAGCCTCCACCATGATCCATGCACCAGAGGCATATAGTAGTATCATCGAGAAACTAGATGAGTTCACCAATGTGGATGATAGAACCACCAATAGTGAGATTTATATTTAATAAGATGATTTTCTATAATGGGAGAGAGAAAAGACAGACCAAACCACCTGCTAGAAGAGAACAATCCACTTGCTGTGAGAGGGAATCAATTTTTGGAATCTAGATCTCTGCGTTCCATATGAACTCGACAACCTAAAAAGATTATTTTTAGAAATGTTTCTAATATTGAATATAGGGTCTACAAGGGTGATGAAACTCCTTAAAAGAACCCTAATCATCTGACTCTATAGTCAAGGGGAGGATACCATGAATCAAATATCAAACTACCCACCTAGGGGCACAAAGAATAGATCAAATCAATGGATGGACAGGATAGATTAGGAAGATACATCTACTGAAGACCAAAAATGAAAATAATAGGTATACAGTAGATTTACAAGGTGGAATCTCAAATCTAGGCACCTAAATAATTAATTTGTCTATGTAAGTCATCTCATACAGTAAAATGAAACAAACATACAAGAGATATAAAAATTAGAAAATATTTAATATTAAATTGAATAAACTTATAACAATTTAGATGGATGAACATTTTAAATGAGATAATTTAAAATTTCTATATGAAAACAAATTATATTCAAATTAAAAATTCTCCAAAATTTTCAATTGAAAATCAATGATGTTTTTTATCTTAAATGTTATTCAACTCGATCCATATTGAAGATATCTAAGAATTTCATGAACTTAGATAAAGTTGCAACTTGAGTCAAAACATTGGATAGATTTTCATATGTGTGTATCTCATTGACACATGCTTCTCCACATTCAAAAACTTCTCTAATAAAATGAAGCCTAATATCTATGTTATTAGGCATACCATGGAATACTGAATTTTTAGACAAATAAAGGGAAGATTGAGAATGGAAATGTACAACAATAAAAAATTTACTTATACTATGATTAGAATTATAATACCTAAGCCATATGGCTTCCTTGACTACATATGTATGTGCTATGTACTTGGTTGTAGTGGTCGAGAGGGTTACCATCAATTTCATATTTCACTTCCACGATATACGTCCTCTGTATGTAGAAAAGACATAACTAGATTGGGATTTCCTTATATCAAAATTTATAGCATATTCAGAATCGACATAACTGGTCACTAATTTTGAAGAATTAATATTAGTACCATTTCAAATTGAAAGAGATGTAGTAAATAAATGTACCTCAAAACTATATAAGATCATGACAATGTGTCCTGACTGTATTTTCTAGAAACCTCATCAAAGTATAGTTAGAGAAATCAAAATCTAGTCTAGTTCAAATCATAGCTTAAATAAAACATCCCATTACATTAGCATGGGGTATTATGCTCATAAATTCAATATCAGAAGATATGGTAGGTGACTGAAATAAAGAAAATTTAAAATATTGACCTAAAGGAACAATAATAGGATTCATAGCATAAAAAAATACATCTTAATCACTTTAATGGTATATAAATTACTGAGATACCAAAAGATTCTTATTCTTATTATCCCAAATAATTTCCATGCCATGAATTTTCTTAGAACAACCTGTATATTTAATTTAAAAATCTATTTTGAATTACATTTTAATATGTTAATTAAATTTTTTATCACTGCATATGTGTAACATGTCATATATATAGAGCAGTAAATAAACCTTGTATTTTTTAATATATATAAAATATACACATGCATCAAACTATCTCTTATTGAAACAGTTTTCTAACATGAGTGAATCAAACTTATTATACCATTTTCTTAAATCCTATTTTAATATACCTAATTATTTAATATGTAAACAAACATGGATATCTTTATATTCAAGTTCAAAACTAGTAGGAGGATACACATATAATTTTCCAATTAAATCACCATGTAAGAAATATGTTTTGACATCTAGCTATTCTATATGCAAATCTAAATGGGAAGAGAGAGAAATAATAATTATTACTAAAGAATGTTTCAGTACAGGAAAACCAATTTTAGAGTAATAAATTCATTCTCTTTGAAGGAAGCCTTTGTATACAAGTATTGCTTTAAATGTAATTTTATTTCTTGTAGTGTTGTGTTATTTTTTATATATATCAATTTACAACAAATCACTTTTGCAGAAGGTGGATTACTATCTATGGACCAAGTATGGTTCTTTCAAAGGGACATTGTATAATCTCTCATATCTGAAATCCAATGCTTATAGTTACTGTTATTTATATCCTGATTATAGCTTTGGGGATCCTCTCCACCAATATCTGCTACCACATTTAAGGAAAAGGCAACCACACCAGCATGTTTTTACGTTTTAAGAGGTCTAATGACCCACCAATTCCTATACCTAGTGAGATGATAAACCCAAAGGTCACTAGGAATTCATTATCAAGAGTATCATCAATGTCAGACCAATATTATAGCTCAGGCTAAGAATGGGGCACCTGAGAGGTAGGAGTCTCAATAGGAGACTCACTAACACTAGGAGGATCAACCACAATATCCCTCTTCTAAGATGAATCAACACTACCATCAGAGAGAGGGTGGACTCTATCAAGAACAAACTCTTGAAACACTATATCCTATCAAACAATACACTATTTAAATCCATGCTTATCTACCCAAAGCTTAAACCCCTTCACCCCCTTAGGACACACTATGAAGATGCACTTGACAGCTCTTGGATCAAGTTTATCAACCTTAACATGAGCATTGGTAGTGGATCCAAATAACCTACTATTTTCAAGGGATGGGGTGTGATTCATCCACAGTTCAATAGGAGTATTAAATCTATTTGCAGATGAGCGACACCTATTTATTAATTAAGCTATCATAGTGACAGCTTCTATTCAAAAGGATTTGGGAAAGCCCCAACATTCCATTGTTCTACTAACCCACTCAACAATGGAATGACTCATAGGCTCATCTAGACCATTTTTCTAAGGATTGTGACTCACATTTCAGTGATTTCAAATTCCATAACTTAAAAAAAACTTTATAAACTCGATAGATTGGTATTTAAGTTGATTAGAAGTCCTCATATGCTTTATATTCTAAAAAGAACAATTTTCTATCGAGTATTTATATGTTTTAAGCACCTCAAAAATTTCATTTTTATTTCTAAAAATATAAACCCATAAATTCCTTGAAAATTATTATTTAAAGGTTCTAAATTATGATCCTCCACTATGAGAGGTATTCCTAAAACGTCCCCACAATTCAGAATGAAAATAATCAATTCATTTACAAGCTTTAAAGCTGTATCTATAAAGACTAACACTTTTAGACAATCCCATGACACAGTCTTCACAAAAGGGAAAGTTACTTGGTGTATCTTGAGTGAGTATCCCTTACATTCTCAATTTCTCTAGAACTATAGCACTCACATGTCCCATCCGCCTATTACAGAGCATCATGTTGTCATGTTTAGTGACATAATTATTTCCTAATAGCTTGAAATGTTTTATTCCATACAAAACATATAACACATTCATCTATGAGCCTTTAATAATCATAAGATATACCTTGGAGATTCTAGGACAACCAAAATTATAATTAAGGGAAAAAACTCTTTCATCTAAAACATCTAGTGAGATAAAATTACAGTGTAAATATGGAACCCATATCACCTCTAATAAGTTGACAAGATAATGGTCTTGGAGGTCAATAAAAACAGAACCTCTACCCCTCATGAAACATCTCTTTTTTGTTTCCTATAACAACCTCTACTTTAACTCCATCAGTCATACAATAAAAGGAACTCTTAACCATGCACATATAGAATGAACAACCTGATTCTTAGACCCACTCAGAATCAAGAGTATCTCGAGACACACCCAACACCTAAACACATTCAAATCCTTGTTCATAAAATAGGGAATCATCACTGGACTCCTCAGAATGTTTTTTAGATTTCAAATTGGGTCATTTGGGTCTAATATGCCTAGGATTCTCACTGTGGTAGCAAGTAACCTCCTTCAACTTTGGTTTAGAATTATGTTCGTGTGTCTAGATATGACTCTTACTTCCCTTGTCATTTTTTCCATTCCTTTTCCCATGAAACTCTGAATGACTCATAACATTCAAACCCTCACCTTCTAGTTTAAACAAAGCCTTGCTATACAACTCACATGAAATCAAGCGGTACTTGACTTTCTCTAAAGTAAAGGAATATCTTCCATATATCATAGCGTCGATAAGGTTTTCATGTGAAATATCTAAAAAAATTGGAAGTATAATAGCTTGGTCCTCATCTTCAACTATCAAATTTATATTTTATGATCTCTAATAACATTTTATTAAACTCATCATGGTGTGTTTGGATGGTGGTTCCATGATATATCTTGGAGGATTATAATTTATTCTTCTTACATTTATGGCTAATTTAATATCTTGTAATGCAGTTTTTATCATGTTTAGACAAAATACCAGTTGTTGATGTCTCATAAGAAACCTACCATGGGACTTTATCACCTGTAGACCTTGTTAAAGAGTTATGTACTTTCATCCAAACAATGGGATATAAATATAAATATGTTGTGATTGTTTGACCATCATTGGATAGACTTAATTGGGGGTTTTAGGTCCATAAAGGGAATCTTGAATCCCTTGTTGGAATAATAGGGATTACATTTTTAATGGAAAAGAATTAAAATTTACTACACCCATCAAATTATCTTATTTCGTATTTTTTAGATATCGTTGTTTATTTGGGTAGCTCTGATACAACATTATTGTCTCATAATAGAGAAATACAACTCCCCCACCCCCAAATAATTCCATGGACCACCAAATAAAAAATATGATTTAATTCAATATAAAAATTAGAAAAATTAATTTGATTACAATAAAAATTCACCCAAATAGAGTCTAGATATGGGAATAGCAAAACAATAATGATTGTAGAAAGGGAAATGAGAATATAAAACAAATGAAACACTAATATTTATGTGGTTTGGTACCTTTGGGACATACCTCAGAGAAATAACACCACCCATACATGAAATTTTAATAGAGGCTAAAAAAGAAAAATGGATTATAGTGTACATAGGCATAACAGATAGCCAACCGAATTGCACAAAAGTGCTAAAACAAAAACTGCTCACTAGAAGCAGCAAAAAGGAAGGAAGATAGTTTAATAGAAACTTATAAGAATATAAAAATATTTTAGTATTCAAATAAATTCAAGATCTAAGTACACTGATCTCATTTCATCATTGGATCTCATCGTTGGATGATCACACCAGGTCTCCATATTCTAGAAATTCTCACATGTCTTCAATTTGGAGGAACCTCGATAGGCTCCACCATGAGCCGCACACCAAAAGTCTGTAGGGGGTGGTGTTCCATCATATGAGTTCTCTAATGAGGATTATATCACCTCAAACTATGCGATTGAACCTGACGAAGAAAATTCCCAATGTCGGGAGAGAGTAAATGTTGACTGAACCAACAACGGTGAGAGGGGATCAATTTTAGTAATCTATATCTCTGATTACCAAATGAACGCAACATTCCTAGAAGATTATTTTTTTAAAGGATTCACATATCAAATATTGGTGTCATTGTTGGGATGACACACCTTTCTAAAACCCTAACCGACTAACTACAAAGCCTATGGGAGGTTGGCACGAAGCCAGTGCCAAACTACCCACCTTGTGGAACATAGAACAAATAAAATAAATGGATGTCCTAGATAGATTAGGTATTATCATCCATAAATATTCAAAAAAATTAATATAATAGGTATATATAATATTTCAATGTTTCCATCCCAAATAAAGGAGGCAAAACAATTTAGCAGGCCACGTAAATCAGCTGATGCGGTAAAATGAATCCAAAATCCATTAGATATTAAAGTGAGAAAATATTTAATTATATATTTAATATATTTTAAACAATTTATATGGGTTAATTTAAATTTTAAATATGGAAACAAAAATACCCAAATTTACAACAAACTATTAAATTATTTAAACATTCTCTACAATATAAGATTCCATTTTCAACAAAATTAAGTAAGAAAAAACACATTACCAATGACCTTTATTAAAATTAAAAAGCATTCACATAGAATACACACATTCAGTTAAACATGCATACTTTCATCTATTTTATTACAATCAAATTATGAGAAACACCATGTTTTGAAACATGTATCCTCTTTAATTATTTTTCTTGCCAACAAAACATTATCAGCCTTGTGTTATTTATCCAAATTCATCAGTTTCAACATGATAATCAAAGAATAAAAACATTCTATACAAATCATAGTATATATAGAACACTATATAGAAAAAGAAGAAGAAAATCATTATCATAGTGGAAAGCAACAATGTGTGAAGAAATGAAGGATTGTTAGGCCAAATATCAGCACAGAAGATGGCTCTTTATTAAATGATCGGGACATTGTTTAAGGTATGGAATAATATCAATTTAATAATATTATCATAGGTACAAATACTCACATGCATGGAGGATACCTAGGTTTCTTTGATGGTATTTTTGATGTTATCTACAGAGTGGTGAATGGAAGTATTAACTCTTTTTTGGAAGCCATGTAGGATGAAAAGTAGATTCATGAAGTTGTGCTTTCCATTAATTCTATAAGTTCTCAAAGGTCTGATGGTATGCATGGATCATTCTATGTTGCATCTTGGAACCAGGTGAAACACCATGTTGAAGATGATATCTAATAGTTTTTCATGGGAGGGAACTTGCCTTGTATTGCTTGTGCCACATCTTTGTTTCTGATTAGAAAGTGCAAAGATCTATCCTCCCTGAGGCAATACACACCGATCAATCTGTGTAATTTACCATCTAAAATTGTGGACACTATTTTCAATAGAATATTTTATCATCATGTTCATAATTTTATTGTAGTGGAGCAGCATGGTTTTGTGAATGTTAGGACCATTCAGGGTTTTATTTTTTTGGCTTAAGAAATGATTAGTGATCTAAATCAGAAAATGTTGTGATCAAACGTGGAAATCAATTTAGTCATGGAAAAGATTATAACAAGGTCTATTAGTCTATTATTCTCATAGTTCTTTCTCATATGGTATTATCGGATTTTTACATTGACATTGATTTATAATGATTCAGATCTCGTAGGATGTATATTCTTTTTATGGGAAAAATGTGTGGTTTCATCAAATTATTTAGGGGACTAAGACAAGGTGACCCCATTTCCCCTAGTCTTTTTATTAAGTTATAATTCACTTTGAGATATTTACTAATTATAATTAATCTTTATTTCCATATTAATATATTTCATTGTAGAGGGAATATCAAAGGATTATCTCACCTCATGTTTGTAGATGACACAATCTTTTCAATCACTGGTTTTAAGAACTTGCTTAGTGTAATTAAGAATTTCTTTGCCATCTACTGTAAGTGGAGTGGGAAGCTTATGAATTAGGAGAAGAGAAGTGTTTTTATCTTGGATTGGTTCCTGGCAAGGATATCCAAGGCCTTTGAGTCTACCCTTAGATTTTTCAAAAGGGGATTTTCTATTAGTTACATCGGGGATCTGATTTCATCATGTAAAAGTCATATGAATTATTTTGATAATATGGTTGAGAAAATGATCAGTAGGATTTCCAACAGAAAGAATTATTTCCTATCATTCAACAGAAGAATATCCCTTGTTAACAGTTTATTATCTTCTATGCCAATTCACATTCTTTCCTCTATTAAAGCTCTTTTATCCATTATCTATCATTTGGAAAGGATCATGACTTCTTTTATATGGGACACACATGATGACGGGCAACACCCCCAAGAATTTTGGGATCGTATATCAAATCCAATAAGTTGGGGGGATCAAGATTTTAAATATCACAAACTTTATTCATGGCATGCATGGGAAGATAGACTAGGAAGTTTGAGAAGGACAGTCTCTATGGGGGCATTTTGTAGAACCAAAATATTGTGGTATCGTTATATATATGAGGGAAAAAAATAAACAATGTGGAGAATGATTCATCTGACCATTTTATAGATAAATAATCATGTATTTCAGATTGTATGTTGTGGGGAGATTATCTTCTTGAATCATTATTGGGAAGGAAGGAAACTATTTTTCCTAGTGTTTCCTACCCCCAAACATCTCCCTAAGGAAAGAGAGACACCACCCATCTTTTACTCAGATGGTTCTTGACACCAATGAATCAATATTGTTTGACCTTATGAAGTTATATGAGGCTTTGGACTTATGTGTCTTCATTACGATGACTTCTAGCACTTCATTTGGGAAGGATTTCTGCAGAGTGGTGGTGTTGTCGATGGAGTTTGATTCTTGGGGAGAGGTGCTGTGGTGAATAGTGATTCCTACCAAATATAGTTTCCTGGTGTGGCGGATTAGATCGAATGAAATATCTATAGATTAAAACTTTAAGATTTTGGGTATCTAAGTGGTGTCCTAGAGATATTATTTTACAAATACTAATAAGTAAATGGTCTATAATCATTTCTTCGAGGGGAAATGGGCGAGGCATGTATAGCGCATGTTTGGGAGTTTCACATGTAATGCCACTCAAGATTTCTCAGGCAGTGATTTTTTGAATCTTTAGTTCCAGGGGGCAGAGTCAAACAGTAAGGAAAGAAAATCTAGAGCATTCATCCTAGCTGCAAGGTGATCATGTATCTAGAAATCTAGAAATATAACTCATATTGAGGGACTATCAATCTCATGTGTGGAAATCGTTGTAAGAATCTGTAACTTAATTCTTTTCCTGGGATGCATCTTCATGGACTAGGAACAATATTAATCCATGAGATTGATTCTGGGTAACAACCTGCAATCATCTTCACCTCACAAACCCCCAAATAGCAGATGGGTTAGATGGAATCCTCACATTTTTAGGATTAAATTAAATACTTATCGGTTGTGCAGATCTAGATTTATGTGGGAGTGGTTTCGTCCACAATAATAAAGGATCCACTATCTTTGCATTCTCATCCCACATTAGGAATTTGTGCTCCTTACAAGCTGAGGGGAATGATTTAATTACATGACATGAGGGGTAGAAGAGGAGGAATATTCCCTTTAATACACTGGAAATGGATTCAAAAGTATTGTTTAAGTATTTAAAAGGACATTTCTCTATCCTATGGTCAATCATTTAACCGGTTCGTAAGAGTGTAAATCAAAGTCATGAAGGCATGGAGGTATCAATTACTTGGAGATAAAGAATCATTATGGATGATAATCACACATTTGAATTTAATTTGGATGAAGTCATGTCATGTTTTGATAACATAGGGTCCTTTATGTATGGTTTCATGAGTATTGTCACTAGGGATTCTCTAGGAATGCACTTCTTTAAACCCCCATGGACCCTTTTGTATTTGATTTTCCTCTATCTAGGGGAACCCCATATCTTTAATAATATATAATGATTATGATCAACTCCATACAAAGTGCTAACCCATGGTCAATTTATGATTTAACATAAATAAATTGAAGAAGAAATAAATATCCTACCTCAATGATTTGAAATGTTTTACACAAGAATGAATCAATGTTGCGTATCTCTGATCACCTCTCCCATGAGGAAACTATGATATCTCAAAGATGTTGTTATATGAACACGTTGATAAATGAAAAATAAAACTCCATTAGAATGGTGGAGATCATATTCAATAAAATGTAAAGAAGGAATGGTAGGAAACAAGATCAAATAGGGATAAATAACTAGAAAAGTGGAAGATCCTACCTCAGATCCCCGTGGATTGAACTCTAGATTTAAAGATTCATTCATATCGAAAAGGGACTTCAAATCTACCTAAAAGAACACTTGGTTCCTAGGGTTCAAGAGGATGGATCATGATAAAATTGGGTCTAGGGTCCTCTGGGGTACATATTAGCTAAATTCTTTTGGAGGACCATGATACAACCACCAAGATTTGATAGTAGACCACATAGACCATTGAACGGTGGGAGAAGACCATATCATAACCGCTGGTAAAACCAATGTCTAGGGTCCACTTTTAGATCCAAAGAGCATACCTAATTTATCCAGGGGATAGAATATGTCCCACCCTATATCCCATGTTGTAACTACCCTCGATTAGGCAGTAGCCTCAAAATCCACTACAGTGCAACCACCTCGCTCCAAGATGCAACAGTTGACACCATGGAAGGGCTTATGCCATATCCAAAAACCGTGGACCAACCAGGCCTAGAAATGAAGTATCCTTGATTTTCCCCCTTCGAGCTTCCCTACATCGATGTCGGGATACCACACCACAAAATCCAAGTTTACAACACAACCCATGGATCTAGATTGAATGCTGGCCTCAAATGGTAGTGGCACCCACCTCTTTTCTTCATTTATCGTCCAAACTCTTTGGAACCTCCTATATGTGCCTCCATCACCCAAAACACACAAAGGGAAAGACCACTAAGGGTTTATCCCTTAAATTTTTTATGAACAACAAATAGTAACCATGAAAAAAGATTTCATACTTAATGTTTTTTTATAATTTCAGTTCACATAACAAATTTTAATAGTTGTATAGTACACTTTTTTAAAAAAAAATTATCTTATACAGATTACTGAGCTACAATAATATAGGATATCTAGCCTCAATAATTGATAAAATAGACTCATATATATATATATATATATGAAAAATTATCAATATAATATAAAATCCTCTTATGACTGCCCATATCACCTTATAGTGATAAAAAGTTTAATGACCATGTAAAAAAAATCAATTGATTAATCCAAACAATTATAGGAACATGAAACTATTGTCTCTATATATAATGATGTTCCAATTTACATTTGAACTATGTTTCTAAATATTTTGATTTATTCTTATTTTTCTCATAGTGTTATTTATCCAATTATCATAGTGACCTCTTTATCAGATTGATACGTTGGTATAAAGTTTTTCCAAAAATCCATCCTCATATATATTTATTTCCATAAGATTCATAATAACATTAGAATCTAGTGATGAAAAGGTTAATTCTATCGAATATACAACATATAATCAAAATAATAATAAATAAAAAATTCAATATTGTCTTAGCTACTTGAAAAAAATGTTTTTTAAGTTATATGATGTTTAATATTTTTCTTATATGATATTATAATAATGAACCAAAGTAAAATAGGGATAAAAATCCTTATAGTTGATGTATTTATTAACTTATCTCGTAAGTTAGTGTGTTTAAATGTAGATTTTATAAAATCATCTTCTAAGAGAGAAGCTCCAAATTTCTAGGAAGAGGATGTTTCTGGATGCATATTACATGAAAAATATTATCAGAGAGAAGAAGAAGAAGAGATAGACTATATTCAACTGGTTATTATATTGTTCTAGATAATCATAATGGTAAAATCATATTGATATTTCTGGACTAAAGGAGAATAATCTCAGAATTGTTTCAGTGGTATTCTGATAGAGTTATATTTTATATATTGAGCAATCAGACATGGGAATTAGACTGGGAAATCAAACTGAGTATCATTAAAACGTATAGGTAGTTATTAACAGCTTATGGGTAAGAAAGTGGATAATTGTTTTGAAATACCATATTTTTTAAAGTTGATCAAGAAGCATTGTAACATTTTTGTCACAAAAATTTTAATGCATCATTTAATATCACATGAATCACATGCACTATTGTATTGAACGTAGTGTTACACGAGTGTAAGGGGATGACATACTCGTTTTAATACACACAAAAGGTTTTTTTTCTAGTAGATTATGTGGTATAAGATTATTTGAAAATCATACAAAGGACTATCTAATATTTTTTAGTAGTGAACCTTATAAATTATTATGTTCACGTGGTTATGTGTTTGATTTATTTTCAACGGAGAAAAAATATTTTACTACAGATGAAGGTTGTTTCTTAATAAATGAAACCTAAATGAAAAAGATATCCTTGATTCACCCAATCCCCATCTCAGTTATATTTAAATCAAGGTTGGTTAATCTCAATAGGTTCCATCTACAATAGCATAAGTAATCTGCAATAAATAGCTATTAAATTATTTAATCATGCTCTCTCGTATAACATTTGAAATTCAAAAAAATAAGGATGAAGAAAACTCATTAATAATTCATTTTATAATCATAAAACATATTTACACCTTCATGTTCTTTATCCAATTACATTAACACATTGAATAACAGAGTCAATTAAACAAACATACTTTAATCAATTTGATTACCATCAATTTATGAGAAACACTAAATTTATTAAACATAACTCGTCTTTAATTCTTTATCCAACCAAAAAAACATTATCATCTTTATTTTCTTTACAAAAATTCATCAATTTCACCATGATAAAAAAATCATAAGAACATGGTATAAAAATCATAGTTTAAATAGAACACTATTTAAAAAAATGAGAAGCAAACCATTATCATAGTGGAAAGAAACGACATGTGATCAATAAACAAAATCCAATACAATTATTTAATCTGGTTTAATCTTTATTAAGTAAATTAAAATTCCATAGAAAGGGATAAAACATGGTTAGTTTAGGATTTAATTTTAAAAAATAGGATATATAATGAATCCCCAACCTCAAAGCCGCAACATTCTTTGCACGAGAATAAATCATTGTCGCAGATCTCTGATCACCTCTACCATGATGAAACTATGATCTCCCAAAGATGATATTCCAGGAATGCATTGATTAATGAAAACTAAAACCCCATTAGAATGATGGATATCATCCAACATAATATTGAATGAATTAATGTGATATAACAAGACAATATAGAGAGAAACCTCTTGAAATGATTAAGAGCCTACTTCGGATTACCACATTTTGAAATCGGGATGTGGGGATTGCTCCTTATCTAAAGGGAGCTTAAAAACCATAAAAATCACCCTTTGGTGCCTAGGGATCAAGTGGAATGAGTGGGATAAAACATGTTCTTGGGGACTCGGGGGTCTATTTATAGGAAGATAAATCTTTAGTGAACCATAGCACATCCCTTCTGTCAATTTAGAAGACCACCTAGACCACAGCACAATCAGAGCATACCATATTAAATCCCCTGGTAAAACCAGTGTCTGGTATCCACTACTACATCCATGGGGAAGATCCAATTTATACAGAGGTAAGGACTATGAACTATTCTTGAACCCACATTACAACCACCCTCGACTTTCCAGTAGTCACAAAACCACTACAGTGTAACCGCCTTACACCAAGACGCAGTACTTGATAATAGGGATGGACCAGCACCATAGCCAAGCACCAACGTGTAGCTATGAATATATAGATAGTATCCCCAATTTTCCTCCATTGATATTCCTTATACTGTATCCAGGAGACCATGCCCTAGTAGCCTAGCTTATGGCACATACCATGACTCGACACCGCAACCTAGCCTCAAATGGAAGTGTCACCTACATTTTCCCCATTTAGCCTCCAAACTCCTTAAAACCACCTCCAAGTCCCTCCAACACCCAAAACAAGCAAAGGTAATTTCCACTAAGGTTCAATCCCTTACATATTATATGTACATCAAATGGTAACAATTATATATACATTAATTGAATTTCATGAATTTCAAATCACATAATATATTTAAATAGTTACATAGTACACATTTAAAAATATTATTTTATACAGATCAGTATACCAAAATAATTCATGATATCTAACATCAATAATTGATAACATAAAATCAAATATGTATGAAAAATTATGAATATATAAAATTCTCTATTAACTCACTATATCTCTTAATAGTGATCCCAATTTCAGTGACCATATTAAATTAAATTTCAATTGATTCATCGAAAAAATTATCGAAACATGCAACTGTGGTCTCTATATGTAATGGTGTACCCATATAATTAAATAAAAATATAAATTTACTAAATTAAGGATCCCTAATAACACTACCACATAAACTCCTTTACACAATGCTACCCTTTATTGGCACTTTTTAACTAGTGCTGATAAAGGGTATATTTCAAACAAAACACAATAGTTAAAAACATATTATTATATAAACATATTTATATTGATATAAATATGATATATATTATATAAATATTTTTCAGAAAATGATAAATAGAAATTTAAACTGAATATATACGATTTTTAGTAAAAGAAGCATATGAAATAATTTAAAATAAATTTTAAATTTATAAATTTTTAATTTTTATTGAGTAAAAGTCATTTAATAAAACTTTTAATATAAAATAATAAAAGAAAAGAACTAAATTAAGTTGGAAATGAAACTTAAACATCAAACTACCATAGCATTCGATCCAGGGGTCTGCTCGGGTTGTACCACATATCCAATTGAATCTTATGAGGATCTCTACACCCTAAGGAGTTAGAATAAAATCCCTTTTCACATATTTTTAGCCAAAAGGGCTCAAAAGGTCTCTAAAAATAAGGTTTTAGTTGGGGTACACCAGCGTTTTAACATTCGATGGATTTTGTGGATCCTTTATTGGGGTATTTTTCCATTTTTCTTGTGCGGAATGAATTTATCCCCATGACATATATTCAAATTGATATTATGGTTTTGAAATTTTATCATTTTTTACAATGTAATATTATTTATAATCAAATATATAACAATATATACATATTTTTTATTTATTCACCGATAAAATTTTAATTATATAAATAAATACTTAAACATATTTACATATAAAATATTTTTCTCAATATATAAAAATTATCTAAATAAAAATTAATATTTATTTCATTTAAAATACAAATGAATTAATATTTATATACATATACCTATAGAATTAAAGTATATATGATTTTTATATATATGTAAATATATTTGTGTGTGTATTGACAAACATATATACGTTTAGCTATATATTCTAATATATTTATATAAATATATAATATATAATATATGTAACTAAATATAAATATCTATAATTATATTTATAGATGCACACATATATATAAATATATAGGTCAAACTTTATACACACACACATACAGACACACATACACACACACAAAAATTATTTATATATTTAATTATATATATATATATAAATATAAGGATAAAAAATTTAATGAAATATATAAAAATATATGGATATATCATAAAACAAAAAAAATAAAATAAAATAGGTGAGTGGAAGATTCTTGGGTGCATGATGGGGAGGTTATAGGTTCCAAACCCAAAAAATGCTAGTGTTCATGGGTGGGTGAGAAGGTGCCTAGAACTACATGTTGAAACCACATTGATGGTAGAATTATTATTACAAGTATCTTCCATGTATCCTAAAATAAACTCAAATGATACCACCATGTTAGTTTATAATAAATCACTTGAAAGGTTTTTTATATAGTTGAATATCATTAGTAAAACTAAAACATGGATTTGAAACACGCAACACTACTAAGTAGGCTTGAAATCCACTGTATATTTAATATTTTAGTAGTTTTATATAGATTCTGCCATGTATGGTCAAATTCACAATATTTTACACTTAATCCATGATTTTTGAAATTTCAAATTTTTCTTGAAATTTCATTTCACCATGAACTCCTGTATTTTTATAATCATTTTAATACACACATGGAATATACCATAATGGAATTTATATACCACTTCATCCCAAATCACTAAATTTATCGTATTTAATAATATTGTAAAGAGGGATAGGGGTACCTCTGCCATCGTCATGTTAATTAATCTGGTTTTTCTTGATGAACCGAAACTTTTCTTCTACTATTCCTCCAAGAATTACTTGTTTCTACTTTAAAAAAAAATAAATTTTCATTATTCCACTTCAATTTTTATATATGAGTTTATTTATCCCTATTGTATTGGGTTCCTTCACTATTATGGGATCAAACCCACTAATACTTATCACTTCTTTTGATACATTTTTCTCACACACTTTAACATGTTTTCTCTACCAATGGAGGGCTCTTCAAACAACTTTTACCTATTAGATATGTGAGATCATTAAGGAATTATTTCTGATTTTACTCTTTTTTTATATCTATAAGAGTCACTTCATACATATTATTCCATAGTGAATCCTTATTTAGGGGATGTGCCTTCACAATTTATGCACACTCTATGCATATTCCGACCTAATTTACTTTTATTTTGGTAGTTGAAAATTAATTTTTGAGTTAGTGTATGATCATTAGATATTATTTAGCCTTATAGAAGGAGCCAAGTGATACATTATTCCTTTCCAATTAGAGATGATTAATTTATGCTGAAAAATTTGGTATTTCATTTCATATATCACATAACATTGATCCTTCATCTTCTTTTAATATATTTTGTATATTTTCTTATTAATAATGGAATCTATGATATTATTATTGGATGATTATTTTTTATATCAATTATGGTTAATTTAAATTATATTATTATACCATGTTTTGTGGTTTTGTGGTTGGGTTCAACGTAGTTTTTATTATTGAGTAACTTAAAGAAAACTGTACATTAAATTATTTTGAATATTATGAATGATATATAAGAAGTTAAGAGTATGTTATTACATGATAATGATTAATGGATTTTAGTGATAGGGTTTCCTCCTCTGGTTCCCTTAGTGAGTAAAATAATTATTATATTTTTCAACTATATTGCATTTCATGTCATGTCCTTATTCTTTATCATACTTTTTAGGGATGTTAGACTGAACCAAATTTGAGTTGTTCTCACCCAACAAGTATGAGTCCAAGAAGGGGTGATCCTAGAGCTTCATGGAGAACCCAACACACTTGTCCACACCCTGACCCTCCAAAAGACACCCCATCTACCACACCTTTTCATCCTATAATTGAGCCTCCATTGTGGTTCCCACCCATGCCTCCATCATCCTCTAATTTAGAATCTTATTATCATACCATGTCTATGTCACCACAAAAAATGTTCCCAGCTATCCCACATCAATATTCTATAATGTATCCCTATCCCTTCTATTAGTATCCCACCACGTTTACACTTTCTCCATTTTCCACTATCCATCTAGGGTCTAATTATTTTGTTTCTTAATCATGAACTCTAGTGGATGAAAATTACCTAGTGGATGTATTGGACCAAAGACATCCTTTAGATGATACTGATCCAGGACAGCCCATAGATCCATTTGATCATAAAGATTAGTCTTCATCAAGTTTTTATATAATTTTTTCAAATTGTGTCACTTCATTTTATTCTTGTTGTACTATGAATTATTTATTATTTTTCATTTTATCATATTCAGTGGTATATTACAATAGGCAACATGGGTGCACCCATACGTGTGAATCATGGAATCATCAAACATAAATAATGGTAGATTATAACGAAGACAACTAAATGATAGGTAATATTCCATATAGTGTAGAAGTTTTATGGAATATTTATCCATGTAAAATAACATCATTCTTGTGTAACCAGTCTCACAGAGGCATATTGGTAATGAAATTAAGGAGAAAGTATGGGGTGAGATTTGGGTAATAAAATTTATTAAATTAATATCTATATTATTATCTTTATTTATATGAATTGATATGTTCGTTGTAACATAAATTAATCATTCCCAAAATTGAAGAAAATAAAGTCTCACTGTTGATGGATATTGGGATGTTGTGGAAGGCATATAAGAATGAGTTATTTATTAGTTTTGTTGGAGTTTGTTTCCTAGAACCATTTTTTTGTAATTTATAGTAATCAGTATTCATTGTTTAGAATATTAATAGACTTCTTAACACATAGTTATTCTTCTATTGTGTGACATAGTATGTGATAATATCCAAAGAGAATGTGTTCCACTGAAAGGTCATATCAGTTCTCCGCTATGATGAGAACCTAGAAGTATCACAATAGTATTCCAAAAATATATGTTCAATATCTAAATGATATCCTTTGAGGGAAATAGATGATACATGCTATCAGGGGTGGAGACTCATACGACATTAAGGCATCTTCTCATTTTGTACTCCCTTGCTAATATCCAGTGTATGATATTATGAAAAAAAGACACTTCAATAGGAAATCCACATTAATATATGTAATTGGATATTCCTATCAAAAAACATGTTTATTGATACTTAGACATTCAAATTTTTAATAATGAATATTATAAGTTGTGTACATTGATATATTGATGAAAAGGTTTATGACATAAGTTCGCGGAGAGGTAAGATATGTTGGATGCATCATGAGTAATATTGAATTATTGAATAATTAGATAAATTATTTCTTCCATCTATTTTAAAGGATGTTAATATATTAGGCCCTTTCATGAATATTATATAACCTAAAAAAAATCAATGTAAATGGTGTTCTATAGGCATGTTAGATTTATATAAATTCAAAGAAATAGACAAAGAGCAAATAGATTGATACTCCCGAATGCAACCTCCTTTATTAGAGATATCATGATAAAGGGATTATATTACACAATGAACACCCATATGAGGTATTATGTTGTTTCACAATTAACTTACTTCTCTATAGGTTCCTTGGAGTGTTTCTATATGCTAACCTTTGACATTAGTCTGCATTGCCTAATGCTATTGAGAAAGAGGCATAGAATGTATCTAGAATCCCAATTATATAATATAATTATATTTATTTCTTAAAATATAGAATAAATAATATTCTTATACATGGTTTAATAATTATTCATGTTTTATTGATCTCATATATTCTGTCACCATTTATTCGAGATAATATTATGTGCATGGACTATTTAATAAATATTTATTTTCTATTTAGGGAATATATTATTTATTTATTTATTAGATAATAATGAAGTGATATTTATTTATTAAATTATTAATAATAATTCAAGTCCTGTAAAATATTATGGAGGAATGGAGGATTATTTTTAGAGGTACGATGAGAAATAATATATATTGAATGTTATTTGATTAAATGATATTTAATTTTAATTTGGGGGTATATTGTATGTTAAGAAATAATAATATTATTAATATTATTATTGACAAGGGGTTTTGTAGGGATTAAATACATAATAAGAGGCACTTGGGAAATTATTTATTTCTAACCATATTGGTATATAAACACAATTTTATTATTTTTCAAGCATTTAAATTTCTTTTGTGTTGTGTATCATGGAAGCCAGAGAGAATCATCTCAATCCCTAGATATCTACCTCTCCTATAACTCTACCAATAATGGAGAGAAATCTTCCTCCACAATCAACTCTATAATCGTGAGATATCAAGGATAATATTTTGGAAGTAATTCTTGAGGCAATCAAAAGTGAACGACTCAAATGTTAGGATCTACTAGGATTGGGAGGAAAGATTCCTACGACGACATTATGAGATTTGTTGAACATGTGTGGATCACCACTTGTAATGTCCTAGACCGAGAAGATAATAAACCGATCCTCAAATCCAAGTAACCACATGACCTCAAACATGCCACTCCATACACTTGAGAATACCGATGATCAATAAGGGTCTAATAGGTCACATAGGGGGACTATACCATCTTTTCCAGAGTTTTTTACAATAGATAACATAAAAATAATTAAATAATAGACAATAAACCAAAACATGCATTACCAACCATTTCCCAAACATGGTACAACTACATCCAAAATATAAATATGTCATGTCACGCTAATAGTTCCAAATGAAAAGGGAACACAAAATAATGGCTAACAAAAACATCCTAAAAAATGGGTCCTCACTCTTAACTCCAAATACTCATCCATACAAATTCCAAGCCGAGCTCAACTCCCTAGAATAATGATTTTTCCCCTTCCCAATCCTACAATAAAGAAATATTCTCAGGTACCTAATGGTAGCCCGAGTAGGGTGTGAGTAAAACTTAGTATCCCCCCATCAACAGTTTCTATGAAATATCTAGTCTAAAAATATAGTTCATGTATGTAATAAATAATTGGATTGATAAAAAAAAGACAACTCGGGTTCCATTATTTAACAATATTCACTTTAGCAACTTTGATCATTTATCCCCTTTGATCACTTGAACCATTCATGTACTTAATTAATGGATTAGGAATATACATCATCTACACTCCAACCTACGTTGATCAAATACCATACATAAGGGAATAAGTGAAGTTCCCTATCTCACTAGATATAAACATTTCATTACAAATATATCACACTCACCATGGAGCCTTGGTCTTTGTAGTCTAATAAAATGTAATTTATAGGGGCTTAGAGGCTTAGTCTAGCTCCTTAAACCTTGTATTCTATGTGTGAGGATTAGAGCCTCTATCCAACCCGACCTGTGGGAGGAGCCACAGTCCAATAACTAACATACCACCAATCCATGTTCACATTCTTATTCATCAAATTACCTCATATACCAAATCATAGACCTTGTATAATAAAAACACATAATTTTCACAACTCACATTCCATTTAATAATTAAATCATTTTTGGGCCTTAACTCATTAACAAATTTACCACACACCTTACCAATAAAATTTAATCCCTAATTCCCTTTAATATATCACCCTATTTAACTTATTTAATAATTTCCATACATTAAACCATTTCACATAATTTGACATTTCAAAATTATTATCCCATTCATGCATTTCAATTTCAATCTCACAAGTCATTAGACACATTAAACATATCCCATTTAACCTTCATTAAATTGTTCCAAACAAAACATAATCTCGTTATTAAATTATAATAATAACTATCAATAATCCCTTTTCAACTCAAATAACATATCAACATGTTCATCTTAGGCTATAAATTATGACAATTCAATTCCATACATAACATTACAATTTTCCATGTTCAAGAATATTGGAGGCCCCGTGGGTGGCCCTAAATCGATCTAGTCAACCTCAATGCATCCTATAGGGATCATGACGGGTTTAATTCCTAATTTCTTCAACCATTTTATTAAATCTACTCAAAGACATCATATTCAACACATTAGAAAACAATTAACATAGCCACACATGCACAAGTAAATTTCAAAAACCTTGAATATGACTTGTAGAACACCTTCCTCAAAACCAGATACGAATGCACTCTAAACCATAGCCTTAGATCTAGATTCGAGCACCCTTTTATTCCACAATATATGATCAACTAGAAAATTAGGGATTGAGACATCAACAAAAGAATAATGAAACCAAAACCCATAATCCATAAAAGAGAAGCACATAGAGTTTATGACTTACTAGTAGCATCGATGTGCACCCAACGACACAATAAAAAGACAAATCAGCCTCATGATCATCATCCTTGAAATAAAACACACTAGATGGGTCAGGGTGATACTTTCAATGTTGTGACACATGAAAATCTTCGTGCATGAAACTATACCATTGTGGAAGAGCCATTCGGAATGCTGTCAACTCGATCCTCTCCACAATCTCAAATGGCCCCATGTACCTGGGTGCCTAATTTCCCTATTTCTGTATCTAATGGTGACCCAACCATGGAAAAAACCAAATATACACACGATCACCATCCATAAACTCAAGATGTCTACAATGCTGATCAAAATATGACTTTTTCCTACTATGATCCATTACAATAAATTTCTAAATTAACTGAACATGTTCCAGGATCTCCTACACGAGACTGAACCCTAACAATTCAGATTATTCTACCTCTATCCAACACAAAAAGGATCTACATGGTCTACCATAGAGATCCCCATATAGTTTCATCTTAATTTTCACTAGTTATTTGTTGTTATAGGTGAATTATCCATGTGCTAAGTGCTTCTACCATGATCCACCAAAATTCATGATATAACCCCTCAACATATCCTCTAGTACCTGAATAGTATGTCTGATTTCCCATACATATCTAGGGGTAAATCCATAATCCAAACACCTGAGTACCATAATCTTATTGTAATACCTATTAAAAATGTGATGTAAAATGTGTACCATGATTTGAAACTATAGTCTATGTTACTCCATGTAACTGCACTATTTCCCGAACATATAATTCACCAAACTGATCAACGATGAATGTCTTTCAAATTGGAAAAAAATCTTCCTCCATGGTCAACTAATCCACAAATACCCATATTTCATCATTATTCTTATGGATCATTGGATGAACTACCATGAAATACATCGTTACGTCATCCCATATCCATTCTGGAATTGGAAATGGTTATAACAAACCACCTGGACAATGATTCTTATCCTTCACCTCTAATAGGTAAGGCATCACAACACAATACATACAACCTCTTTCTTTATTACTAACCCCCAATACTATCTATAAATATCCTAATACATTTTGGTGGAACTAGGATTCAACACCCACCTCGATGCACAAACTCGTGCATGAAATCTTCCTGAAAACATGCTGGCACAAAAAAATGACCACAAACAATAAAATTGTCATCGTCACTATTGGTCCAACCTAAAGGTGACTCCCAACCTTTAAGACTCTCCCTTAAAGACAAAAATTTTGAATCCTCATGTTGTGTTTCTTTGATCTGGCTCAAAATGATGAACTCAACTTCCAAGGATTCAAGTGTTATCTACCCATCCTCATTATAGATATAGAGATATATCTTAGTGAACAACATTGTCATCATCCATTTATAACTAGATTAAAAAACTACTTGACATTGATTCTTCTGGATCATTGTATCTGCAACATTATTCCCCTTTCCCAGAGTGTAAACCTGCTAAAAGTCAAAATACTTTATGTACTCAACCCATATTCACTACCGAATATTCAAATCACACTAAGATAAGATGTAATTATGTATTTTTTTGATTAATATACATGGTTAATTTTTCTCCCAACACGTAATGTCTCCAAAAATTTAAACCAAAAACCATTACATCCAAATCAAGATCATGCATAGGGTAATTTCTTTCATGAGGAATTATTTTCCTTGAACCATAATCCACCACCCAATCATTCTACATCAACACTACCCAATGTCCAACACCAGACACATCACGATACAAGGTATAAACATTACATAGGTCGAGTTAGAATTGGTGTTGATATCAACTAATTATTTAAATCTTACAAAACATCTTCACATGACCCAGACCATTCCAACTTGATTCCATTCTTAGTCAAACCCAAAATTGGTGTATCTATATGGAATAATTCTTTAATGAAAAACTATTAATAGCCAACCAAATCCAAAAAAATTCAAATATTAGAAACATTCTTGGGTTGCTCTCAAGATACAACTATTAAAACTTTCTTCGGATCTACTAACACGCCTTCCTTCGAGATGATGTGACACAAGAAATGAACAGTATCGATTAAGAATTAAATTTGGATAGCCTGGAATATATCCTATTCTCTCTTAGTGTACTCAGGTCTATGTTAAGATGTTTTCCATGATAACAATGAGATTTAGAGTACTCCAAGATGTCATCAACAAAAAAACTACAAATTGATCCAGGTATAGGTGAAATATTTGGTTCAACAGAGCCATAAACACTTCTGGTTAATAGTTCAATCAAAATGAAATTACCAAAAACTCATATAAAATACATCTTCTCCTGAAGGAAGTATGCATTATATCATAAGGACACACCTTTTGTTGATAATACCCTTATCTCAAATCAATCCTAAATAATAATAAACAAAACCTTATCTGGTAAAGATGATTATCGATTTGAGGAGTAGAGTATCATTTTATAACTTTCATATGATTCTACATCCTATAATTGACACAAAACCACAATGATTTGTTAGCCTTATTAGTAAACAACACTGGAGATACCCAAGGTGACATACATGGGAAAAAACCTATTTTTTTATAATTATTCCAACTTAGTTTTATTCTCCCGGAGATCTGAGAGTTTCATTCCATAAAAAAGAATAGAGACCGAATATACTCATAACAGCCACTCTATCAGGAACTTGATATCTCTTTCAAGAGACAACCCAGAGAAGTCCTCAAGAAACACATCATGAAGATGATACACCATAAGAGAAAATTGAAGAAACTCTACTCCACTATAATCAAGTATTAGACAAGCCACTTGAGTTTTGTGCTCACCCAACTACTAACAAACTGACCATGTAGGGCCTGCCCGAATGTCCCACTCACCACGATGGACATAAGTGTCTCATTCAAGAGACATTAAAGTTTTAAAATAGTGTAAATAGTATATATTGGATCAGTAAAAAATATCCAATCCATGAACAAAATCAAAAAAAACCTGACACTCAAGTACCAACACATCCAATAGGAAATGGTACCCACCTACTTCAAGAGCACACCCCTTATAATGCATAGTATTCTATTATTACATCCCTAATGGTGTATCAATCGACTAAACCAACACAAGCGTTCCACCACTAGACCCAACATAACCACAAGATATGAAAAAATAAAATAATGTGAGGTACCTGTATCAGATGAATAACTAATAGGCATGGAAGTTATAAGGATCGTACCTCAGACAATAAATGGTCCAGCATTGCCACCTCCTAGTGTAGACTGACTAGTATGAACCTGACCTATTACTCTACCCTGGGATCCAATCTAAATTCCTAGCACTGTAGCACCCTTCTAATATGGATTCCCTCTCCCTAGAGTACCATGTCTTCCACCTCGACCAGTATGGATACTAGAGCTCCAACTTCCTTCTTGATATGGGGAAACCCACCCCCTACATAAAATTAGCATCAGCCTCATCCTCAATAATTTCCTATATTTTTAGGGTTCCTACAGAACCTCTTCACATACCCCATTCTTCACCATGATTAGCACTGAAATAGTGGTTGGGGAAACTGATCATATATGTGCCTTATCCTGTCCCAATGTCCCCTAGTGAAATTTATCAAAATGAAGCTTCATGTAATTTGATGCCATAACACTAGATCACCCAACTGGAACTGCATGCCCACCACTAGTGGCCTCCTTTAGGTGTCATTCCAAATTAAGGGTCTAATACACCACCTCAACAAATTTTTATCAAACATCAGATATTCACCTAGGATATAACCCCATGCTTCATCCAATCCAAAACATTTCATTCCATAATTGCCTCAACACCTGCCAAAGATGGAAAAAAACATTTCTTGTTAGTGAGACAACTAGTATACACCATCATTGTCTATGACCCCTGTGTTAACCTCATACACTTCACAACCTTTTCTTACCTCAAGTTCTACTAATAGAAATGTTCTAGAAACATTTTCTAAAAAAATTCAATGACATACCATTAACCTGTAGGGTCTAAAATATAATTTCCCACTACTGATTTTCCTAACCCCACAACATTTAAGTAGCCATATTTACTGTCTTCTCAAGAGGAGTCTCTAAGTGAACATGAATTATCTGGATGGACTCTATCAACAACTCATCTACATCAGTTCCTCTCTAGAAAAATACATAGGCTGCTGTAGTTGAAACTCCATAGTTATCTCAATCATACATAGTAGAACCTGTTGTAGGTTCTATTCGATCATCTGCATAAAATGAGTAGAATTATCACAAAACTGATCCTCTCCAATGTTACCCTGAACCACTATATTTTCTTACTATACTTAGGGAGGAGTGTTCTCGATGACATCCCCATATTTCCCAACCAACACCCAATGTTTTGGTGTCATATTCCTACAATTCCAACACACATATTAGAACACATAGCATAAAACATCAATAGTCTTCACAAAAGAAGTTATTCACTATCCATAACTACCCCTTTTTTTATACACTGTTCCCAACATACATCGTATCACATTGAACACTTCCTTAAACCATCCCTACCTAAAATCATGGTCAACATTAGGTAAACCAACTTATATAGTCACGAGTCAACCATTAGACAATATTTTAAAAATATTTCCCCATTCACAATGAAAATAATTATCTTTTATGTGACCTTATCATATCACAAATTTTTATAAAAAACATTTTATATCATTTAACTCTGTTCATCTTGAAAATATTTTAACCATTCTTTCACAATAATTCCATTGATGATTTGTGTCATATTTATTTGACATTACCTTCCTCATATTTCAAAGAATGTGAAAATCATTCTACCCTTCCTCTCTCACATATCCATATCGTGTGTTCCCATCATGATCTATTCCACTGATATCCCTAGGTGCTAATAATTATGTCTATATACACAACCTTATTCCATTTTTTCCATGAAAAAATATCATAAAAATATATCATCACACAAAAAATGCATCCCCCAATGGTGAAATATCATTCAACTGTAACACCAAATAACATGAATAACAATTCCCACCCTAGGTATTTAGGTTTTCCCCCATGGATGGGTTAGCTACTCTAAAAAATGAGCTCATCAACAAAACACGACACATCCAAAATCTCATGTATACCATCCCCAAAAATTAATACTATAGAAAGGAAATTGTCTAATAAAACTTTCTAACAACTAAAACCTAGAATCCACTAAACTGGTGCTCTGATCTGGGTCACCATGTGACCTTAAGGGCTCCGCCCATTATACTAGAGGCCTCCTACTAGCAGAAAGGGTCTAATATGTCATGTTGTAAGACTATACACTCTTTAACAATCTACTCCAGGGTATATAACATAATAAATAAGAAACAAAAGAGAAAATAATATAGAAAATTCATCACCAACCATTTTCCAAAGAGGGTACAACCACAACTAATAGAAAAATATACCATGTCGTGCTAATAGATCCAAAAGTGAAGAAAACCAAAAATAAAGACTAACAGGAAAACCCCAAAAAATTGTACCTCACTTCATGTTCGGATCCTCATCCACGATCATACCAATCCCCACTCAACTCCCTAGAACACATCCTTTTCCCTTGTCCAATCCCGCATTAATGAAATCTAATCAGGTACCAAATAGAAGCCTGAGTATGGGGTGATTACAATTGAGTAGGCCACCACCAATGATGTCTATACAATATCTAGTCAAAACCGACACAACATGCAAGTACTAAATAAATGTAATGATAAACACTAGACAATATAGGTTCCATCATTTTACAATATTCACTTTAGGAACATTCATCATTTATTACATTCAATCACATAAACCATTTCCATCACTTAATCCATTGGTTAGGCATTAACATCATTAATATATCGGCCTATTCTGATCAATTATCAAACTTAAGGGAATAATTAAACTTCCCTATCTCACTAGGGATAAACATTTTATAACAAATACATCAACCTCAGCGTGGAGTCTTAGTCCATGTAGTATTATCAAAAGAAACTATTACTGTCTTAAAGCCTCTATTTGACTCCCTAATCCATCGGGGTGGGTTTAGAGCTTCAATCCAACCTGTCACATGGGAGGATCCTCAGTCGAATATCCAACTTACAAGTAAGCCTTGTGCACATGATTATTCATCCAATTACCACATATACCAAATCATAGACCATTCATAATCAATACACATAACATTTATATTTCACATTTCATCTAACACGAAAATATTCTTTGGTCATCAACTAATTAACACATTTACCACACTCCTTTCATATCCCATTTAACCTAATTACCTTTCATATCTCAATAAATTTAACTTATTAAAAAATTTAAATACATTAACCCATTTCACATAATTAATCATTTAACAAATATTATACCACTCCTTCATTTAAATTTAAATTTAATTTTCCATTAGATACATTAAACTTATTCAGTTTAACCCTCTTTTCATTCTTCCAAACAAACCCTTATGCAATTATCAAAGTATAAGAGTCTCTCACCAACGGCTGAGAGTTTCTATCCTAGGGTTTTCCTAGGGCTGGCATCTCCTTCCTCAGAGATATAGATTTGTGGCAACACATTCTTCCTCGTCTGTACCCGCGCTAGTGTGGTGGATATGTGGAGTTTTTGGGTGCTCGTTTTTATTACCCTTCTTCTACACCGCGCCCCAACCCCCGCGGCGATGTCACAGCTTTGTCTGCCTCTGGGAGTCTCTGCCAGTTCCCGGAGCCAACCCTAGGGTTCAAATGGAGTTGGAATCCTCTCTTTGGTTGCTCTTGCCTCCTGGCATAGATCTGGCCCTCTAGGGAACCTAGCATTCTTTCCCAACACCGTTATCCCTATCAGGCCAGATTTTTTCGTCGCTTCCCTCTCATATTGGGCCTTCGTTCCGGCTTTGCGAAGACATGGGACGAATTTGGGGTGGGTTCCAAATTCCACGCTGGTGCAATGTTTTTCACTGTTTGGGGTTTGATCCACAAAGCATAATTTGTGTTGGTTTCCTAGTTTTGAGTGCTCGCAAAGAGGAGGACTCACGAAGCACCTGCTGTGAAGGGGTCGATTCGCAATGAACTTGAGTGTTGAAGCACCGACCATAGTGTTTCGAGGAATTTGTGTGCTCACGCTATGTTTGATCCCCGAAGCACCTACCACGAATAGTTTTGGCGCTCAGTTTCTGGTTTGCGAAGCGAGGTCCCGAAGAGGCCAGTTCATGAAACATCTTTTGCAAAGGCTGGAGAAGTCGTGTGTTCATACGGTGTATGGTCCCTGACGTTCTTACCGAGATGCTCTGAGGCCATATTCCCGCGAAGGAACGAGACATGGTGAAGCCGCGAAGGCCTCCCGTGGGGGAGTTTCTCTGTGAAGACAGGGGGGCACGCAACGCGGGTCTTGGTTGTGACCATTTTTTGGCTGTTTTGATTGCAAAGGCTAGGGAGGTGGTCTTAAGTGGGTGGGCCGCGTAAGGGGCCGAGGAAAAGGCTCCGGTCCAAGGACCCTTTTGTTGGAAATGGTCTTTTGAAGTGAGGGTGGTTTGCAATCCACAAGGGTGCTGACCCCTTAAGAGGATTGGGCACTCATCCCATGAATTGTGCTATGGAAGCCGATTTAGTTAAGCAGTGGAAGGGGATGTCCCTAAGTGACAAAGAAAAAGTGGCGATCGAAGAACGAAGAAATGAAGACACACTCTTAGAAAAACACATGTCCTATCTCGTTGTTGAAATGTTATTTGAAAACATTTCCGTTAATCAGAAGGCACTCAAAAACACTCTCCAGTCCATATGGATACCTGATGCAGGTGTGGCTATTCGGGAGGCGGGGACTAATCGCAGCATCTTCGAGTTTTTTAATGAGAGAGATAGAGAAAAAATCTTTTGTGGTAGACCGTGGTCCTTCGATAATCAACTACTCCTCATGGATGAATTTAAAGGGGGAGATGATATCCAGCGAGTGAATTTAACCTGCTCCCCCTTCTGGATATGAGTTAAAGGAATCCCCCTCCATGCTAGAACAAAATGCATAATGATGGAAATTGGGGATAGTCTAGGCCACTTTATTGAATGGGATGGATCAGACATAAAACAATGGGGCCCCGAGGTTCAGATCAAGGTGGAAATCGAGGTATCAGAGCCCCTGATGAGGGGAATGTTCTTGAAAATAGAAGACACGAACACCTGGATATCCGTTGAATTTGAGAAACTCACACTCTTCTACCTTTTTTTGGCCATCTTGTATACCAGGAAAGAACGTGTTCCAAAAAACCTAAGAGTGGATCATGTGACATCACCCTCCAATATGGCCCTTGGATCCTTGCAAAAACGAATAAATATGCTTTCATCCCTGAGATGGAAAACCAAAAGGACCATGATTGTCTCACGTTGGCACATACCAGTCAGGTGGAATCTCCACTAAGACAAGCCATTATTCTAGGGCCTCTGGATTTCTCGAACACTGACTATCCCACTTATAGAAGAGTTGGATTTCATCCTAATAATTTTAATGGCAAAATTCAACCATCCGCAAGGTCGACGACGAGGCAAAAAGGACCACCAAGGCAATTCTCAATGCCAATGCAAACGCACATTGGGACACCAGATCCGGATCTGGATCCACAATCATCTGTAATTGATAAAACACCAATGGAGGCCCATGGACTGACACGAACCCCAATACTGGGCCCAATCACCCATTGCACGTGGAAAAGGGTGCAACGGGGAGGAATTGATGGTCACGCTGAAGACCCTAACACCGGGGTCAGGAAAAGACAAATTGAAACATGCCAATTGGGGTGGAATCCCACCAAAAGATGGAAAATGACATGTGGAGAATTGATTCTGGAGGATCCAATGGCAGCGGCGAGTGAGACCCAGCCCCACCTTCAGTAATGATTGTGTTATGCTGGAACTGTCGCGGGATTGGCAACCCATGGACGGTACGAATGCTTCAGCATAATTGCATTCAAAGTCGCCCCAATATGGTTTTCCAGTCCGAAAGCATACTAAAAAAAAAGGCATCAATGGTATTGCTCAGACGTGTGGCTTCTAAGGCTGTTTTCTAGTGCCTAGACAAGGCCATTCTGGGGTCCTCTGTCTCCTCTGGAAGGACAATATTGATGTTAAATTTTTTTCTTTATCCATGCACCATGTGGCTGTGACTATTCAATCTGACTTTCACCCACCTTGGAAATTTGTGGGATTCTAAGTATGGCCATCCCATTCTGATAAGGGGAAGTCATGGGACCTTCTATGCAAGATGCGACATGATCTAACTAGCCTTATTCTCTTTGGAGGTGATTTCAATGAGATCATATTCCATAAGGAAAAAAGAGGTGGAAGTTTTCGACACCCAGCCTCGATGTATAACTTCAAAGATGCAGTCACTAAGGTGAAACTGGTTGATCTGGGGTTCACAGGTAATCCTTTTACATGGTTCTACGACAATACTTAAGGTACTCACGTCCTTGAGAGTCTTGATATATTTCTGGGTTCTGCTGATTAGATCAATCTATTTAATATGATTCATGTTGGCCACATGGCCCTTAACTATTCAGATCACTGCCCAATTCTCATTGACTATTTCCAATTCGAACAAAATCGACAACCCAGCAGACCCTTCAGATTTGAGAGCTTCTGGGTTAAAGACTATGAATGCAAAGAGGTGGTCGGATCAAGTTGGACAGGTTCCCAGGAAGATGTTGGCCTCAATCTCCAATAGGTTTCTTCCGGCCTGAGATATTGGAGCACCACGAAATCCCACCAACCTTATAGGCATTGTGATGTCCTTGAAAATAAGTTGCACAACTTACTCTGGCAACCCCCTTCCAGTGGCAACATTTCCAGGATTGGTGCCACTCAAAGTGAGTTGGAAGGGGCCCTTCATGTTAAGGAAAGTTTTTGGTCTATGTGGGTGCGTGACACCCATATTAAAGAGGTAGACACTAATGCAAGGTATTTACACCTGAAATCATATACTAGCCACCAAAAAAACACTATCAGGATCCTTTCACAACCTTATGGAAGGGAAGTTTTTGACACCTATGGCATTCACAAAGCTTTGGTAGGCTATTTCCAGAACCCCTTCTCCATAGGGACTCCTTTCATGACCTTTGAAGTGGACGAATGCATCAATCCTGTGATCACAGAGGAGATTAACCAGCAGCTTAAAAAAGATGTGACAAATGATGAGATACACATGGATTTGAAGCATAACCACTCTACTAAAGCCCATGGACTAGATGGTTTCCACGCCCTCTTTATTAAACAATACTACAACATCATCGGTCCTGACATCTGCAAAATGATAAAAAAACATCTAGGCAGGAAATACAAGCATTTCCACCATTAACGAAATAGTCCTCATCTTCATCCCCAAAATCAGGAATCCTCAGACGATCCCTGATTTTAGACCTATTATCCTCTGTAATGTTTCAAATAAGATATTCTCAAAAATATTTGTCAATCGGCTGTGTCCATGTCTTCCTAATATTATCACCAAAAACTAGAGCACCTTCATGGCCAAGCGGTTGATTACTGATAATGCAATTGTGGCCCATGAAGTGTTACACTATATGAAAACACCCTCCACTGTGAAAAGAGAAACCATGGCCTAGAAACATGATATGAACAAAGCCTACGATAAAGTGGAGTGGCAGTTTCTTAGAGCTGTGATGCTGAGAATGGGCTTCTGCACTAAATGGACCGAAATTGTCATGCACTGCATCTCGACCGTCTCTTTTAGAATCATGTTCAATGGGGAGCTCACCAGAAGATTCACCCCAACCTGAGGCCTGCACCAGGGAGACCCCCTCTCCCCTTTTCTATTCATTTTGGTGGATGATATTTTCTCTAACCTTATTTCCAGGGCTTCATCCTCTAAGTATGTTCATGCTGCAAAGGTATGCCGTGAGAGCCCACAAGTGTCACATCTATTCTTCGCTGACGACTGCCTCCATTTCTCCAGAGCCACTGTTAATGAATGTCGGGTGATCAGCTAAGCGATCCAGCAATATGAGCGAGCGTCTGGAGAGACTGTTAACCATGGAAAATTAGAAATCTCATTCAGCGCAGGGGTGCCTCGTACCAAGAGAGCTGAGTTTTGTGCATCTACAGGCATCCATTTTTTCAGTAAACACCAGAAGTATCTCTTACTCCCTACAGTGATTGTCCAGTCCAAAATAGAAATCTTTGCAGCTCTTGTAGATAGGATTGAGAAACAAATTCAAGGGTAGACCCCAAAAATCATATCCAAAGCTGGAAAAGTAACCCTCATTAAAGATACAATTTAGTATATCCCCAGCTACATTATTTTGATGTTTAAGCTCCCAGCGGTCATCGTCAACCTGATCTATTCACATAGTTCCAACTTCTGGTGGGGGAAAAATGATGGCATAAATTGACCCCACTGGTTGGCATGGGAGAAACTCTGCACACCCAAGTCAGAGGGAGGGATGGGATTTCAGAATCTTCTTTTGTTCAATGAAGCACTATTGTCCAAGAAAAAAAATGGAATCTTCTTAACCTTCCATCATCTTTATGTGCGTGGGTATTACGTGCCAAGTACTTTCCCCACATGGACTTCTGGGGCTCCTTTCTTGGACCCCACCCTAGATTCCTCTGGAGAAGTATTTGGGGGGCCCAAAATCTCCTAGAAAAAGGACTGGGTGGGAGGATTGGAAATTTCTCATCCGTCAACATCTGGAACGATACCTGGCTTTTTGATAAGGATGGTGTGTGGGCCACATCACCCGCTCAAACAGGTCTTGAAGACGCCACTGTCAACTGTCTCTTGTCAGACTAGGGCCCAGGATGGTGTGGGGAAAAGATCCAGGAATGGTTTAATGAAAGAGACCAAAGAATTATTCTGAGCATCCCCTAGGTCCCTGATGCTGGCCCCAACCATCTTTTTTAGATCAATGATTCTTCAGGCGAGTTCACGGTGAGATCTTGGTACAGACTGGCTCTTGGCATTCACTGTCACGACCGAGATAAGGGACCATGGAAAGATCTTTGGAAGCTCAATGACCCCCCAAAATTTTTCATGTTTTGGTGGAAGGTGTGCACAGGCTCCCTCCCTACCTTGAGCCTCCTTTTTCATTGACATTTTTCCAGTGCTGAATCCCTCCCTTTTTTCCCGAATATTCCTGAAACCTCTTGGAACACCATCATTCACTTCCCGGGAGCCAAGGAAATTTGGAATAAATGTGACTCTGCTTCGGATGCTTCACTGGACATTGCCGCTGTCCTCCCCAATCTTCTAATGCACTGGTGTTCCTCTCTTTAATTGTCTAATGAAATCTCCCATTGCACCCTGTCCTGGATCATTTGGATTCAACGTAACGATTCAGTTTTCCACCATGTTCATTAGCCTCCTAAGTTTTGGATTGAACGAGCCACTTCATGTATTGAGGGATAGAAGGACCACAAAGGACACATGATGCCAGGAATTTCCCCCTCATATTCCCCCCACTGGACCCACCCAAAGTAAGTGAGTCTTAAGCTTAATGTGGACACTTCTCTCCCTAAGTATGATACTATTGCTCTCAGCCTCCTGGCTCGAAATCATCTGGGACAGATCATTGTAGCAAAATATGAACCACACCATGCCTTCTGGGAACCTACAGTTGCTGAGGCCTATGCCATTATGGTAGGAATGATGCTCACTATGGAACATAGATGGGATGATATCATCATCGAGTCTAACTACCTTTCGTTTATCAATGATATTAACCACGATGACGCCAGACTCCGGGCCTTTGGCTTTATTGTCAAAAGGATCCGCTCGCTGAGCCAAGGATTCTCTTATTGCACCTTCTCCTTTACCAAAAGGGAAGGAAACAATGCGGCCCATCAGATGGCAGCCTCAAGCCCCTTTGATTTCAACCAACTATGGCTGGATAATTTCCCTTCTTGGCTCTTCTTATGTAGGACTGCTAATATTATCCATTAATATAATTTTTCTTTCCTCAAAAAAATTATCCAAGTATAAGAAAAACAATAAATAATCCATTCCCAACTAAAATAACATATCAACATGTTCATCTTCAGATCTACTTTATTACAAGTCATCTCTATAGTTAACATTACAATTTTCTTGGTTCGAGAATTTTAGAACAACATAAGGGTGGCCCTTAATCAGTCTAGTAAATAGAAATTCATTGCATGGGGATAATATGGGGTCAAATTTTCATTTATCAAACCCTTTTACAAAATCCAATTAAAGTAATCAAATTATCAATAAGAGAGAACCATTAACAGAACCACACATGCACAAATCAACATCAAGACCATATAACATAACGTGTAGAAAACCTACCTCAAAAAAAGAGATCAAGAGAAGATTAACCTTTCCCTTAGATCAGGATTTATGCACCCTTTGAACCCCTTACCTAATATCCACTTGAAAAGAGGGGTTTAGGTCTTCGAAAGAAGAATAATGAAAACAAAAGATCTAATCCAAAAAATAGACGTTGAAGGAGTATAAGGCTTTCCTGTAGTTTTCATCCCCAACAAATGACACTACAAAAAACATAGAACTGAAGTAGATCGATCCATGTAATGATTTTGGGTTTTAGGTTCATCACAAGGTTTTTAGGAAGAAGAATAAGGAAGAAATTCGAGTGAGTAACTTAAAATATTGATTGAGAAAAATTGTAAAATACCACTTTTAATGGGGTACAAGGTTTGGCCACACAATATTTCAAACAATGCACCAACCATGTGTCTGCCTATATCCATGAGGGGTTGAGTCTGGAGGTTATTGGGGGAGCCCTTCATGGTTTGAAAAACTATGCACCAACTATGTAGAAATACTATATCCATGCCCAAATGGTTTGGCCTCCCCTCTTACATGGTTTACTAAATTGTGAACCGCTTCCTCTTGGCTGGCATGGTTCAAGTTCACAGTTACTACTAATCATGTGCCAAATGTGCAACATGAATAGGATGAAAAAAATATACCTTCTTTTGTGTCCCGTTACCTAGAGACACCTCCTATAATTGTTAGGCATCTAAAAAACATTCCATCAACCACTATAAGGAGACTTATACCAAAACCTAAACTAGAACATACCTTGATAAAATCTTGGATCTTACACTGCTAGAGGGAATCTTTCCTTAGTTCCTATAAAACAATGATAGTTCAATGTAGATATATTGATATATCCATCAGCAAAATAGAATTTATCACAAGGTAAATTTTTAATTAATTAAATTAATTTTAAATAATTTGGGATAATCATGTGGCCTAGTTTTGGTATGTTATAAATTTTCTATTCTCTATTCAATTCCATTGATCATTGTGTTTACTATCATGTAAATCATTGATTGATCATTTATTATGACAAAAATAAATGCTTTTAAGGAAGCATTGCCTGTGTTTTTTCCGCTATTAACCTACAAGCTGTATCCGGGTGGTCACATAATTATTTAGAATTATTTAAATATCATTGATTAATTTTCTCATTTGTAATTTAGTTTTCAATTTTGGTTTAATCATTATTAAATCCAAATTTATAGATATACTTCTTCCTCTTTTGTTTCTCCTAAATATAATCAAATTGATTAATTTTATGAATGAAATAAATAGAGAGATTCTATCAGGAGGTGTTGAGGAATTTGTAAGGGAAACATAAGAGTACAAACTATTTTACCTAGAGGTACACACAGTGTACTAGTGTTCAATACACTAATAATTAATTAATAATTAATTTAATGAGTGTATATTAATTACATGAAGTACCTTTAATTTCACAGAACATGTTGATAGGGCCAGTCTGACACACATTCATCTAGAGTACATGTCGTTCAGCTTCTGTACATGGTGTGTATTATTTTAGTCATTGGAAGGTCATGTATCTTCTTACATGACCTACCTGAAGGGTGACCACATAACTCAGAGACCAAATGATGTGTATCCTCTGTACACAACGTGTAATCTAACTTTTTTCATGGCATGGTTTACATGCCATGTCCCTATGAGCGTGTCTTTGATAGATAGTGAAAATAGTTCACATCATGTAGCTAGGTTTTACATGTTTTTTACTTTTACCAAATTTTGAAAAATTAATAATTCATTTATTATACTATGAAAACCTTATCATCATGTTCTTGTGTGTGTTCATTAATTTGATAGGACACTCTATGCGATGAGTTTTATTATATATATAAATTCTAAATTAAAATATGTATAATGTTTAGATCTACACATCATGAACGTGTCATATTATAGTTATTTCTCTATGTACAATGTAGCATAACACATGAAAGAAAAATCATGTAATTAGTGTAATTATTAATCTGATATTAAATGTCATGAAATAATGTGATATGTCATATATGACACATATCTCAAGATTAAGTGGTATATGATTATAATACATAATGGGCTGTTTAGATGGGTAATAACTATGTTTCATCCAAGGTACATTTATATACACAGTTAATTTTAAATAAATTCATTTAATTTTTTAAAAATTTATGATGGATGAGAATCTCTTAGAAATTTAGATTCGAATTATGATAAAAGAATTGATTAAATAAATAATATAAATAATTGATTTGGCCTCAATTTATCATAAACAAGAATGATTCTAATTAATTGATAGTATTATTAAATTCATAATTTGTTGCATGTAGGTGGATGACTATGAGCCTAGATCAATCCATTGCATGGGATTGGTTTCATTAAATTCAGTATTAAATTAAATTTTTGTATTGTGTGCCATCTCTCCTCTTATTATGTAATGGTTTCCATCCATATTTTTCTTTAATGTAAACCATTTTACCTCACTTGGCTGTGAATAAAAAAATATGTAATGGATGGATCTCCCATGTTAGTGGAGGAAGTTCAGGTTTAAATAAAAAACAAAACCAATCCTATAGAGATACATATGTGGATGGGTGGAAATTTACAACATGAACCATAAACGGTTCAAGGTATTTTTCCCCATAGTCAAAAAATAGTTTATCAGCCACTAAATAAACTAACCATTAGTAGAATCATGATAAAACTAATCATTTTGTCTTCAAACAAACCCAAATTACATCTTCATATGTTATTTGCAAAACTGATTTTCAACATATGTTAAAAAGTTATTATTATGATGAAGAAACTTAAGAATATATTTCTAATGTTTTTAATCAAGAATATTTTCAACCTATTATTAAAGAAAATACTTTTTAAAACCCATGAAGTGAGTTTTTCTTACAAACCATCATAGTGATAATATCATTAGTGATGTAGATCTCTTGATTAGAACTATATTTTCTTTGAGAATTAAAATTGAACATCAATTATTATTATCAAAATTCTAACCTAAGTATCCAAATGAGGATTTAGGTGTAGAGGATTGGAATAATGAAATTCAAGATGATCTCAATGCCTTTGAAATGAACAAAGTCTGAAATTTGGATGAATATCCTAATGATACTTCTGTAATTGGAGTAAAATGTGTGTTTCAAGAAAATGTGATTAAAATAAAATAATAGTAAAAGAAATAATTCTAAACATATGAATAAATGTTATAATTAACTAGAGGGAATAGACTATGGATAAACCTATGAATCGATATCAAGGCTTGAACTTATTCATATACATCTATATTTTGCATCATTCTTAAATTTTAACACATTTCAAATGGATTTGAAGTGTTCTTACTTAAATGGATATGTTCAAGAGAATGTTTATGTTTAAAAACACCCTTTTTTTTATAATAAAAAACATCTAGAACATGTATATAATGTTACCAAATAACATTATAGTCTTAAATAAACCCCTCTATCTTGGTATGATAAGTTAACTGGAATTTTGTAGTGAAATAAAATTGTAATAGGAGATAAAGATGCTAATCATTTAATAAAATAATTTAATAAAATAATTTTTATTGTAAAAATATATATTGATGACATTATATTAGGTTGAACTCAAAAAACAATATCATATTCCTTTGTGGATTATCTAACATCTATATTTGAAATGAGTATGATGGGTGAGTTTCCATACATTCTAGGTTTTCAAATTTCCAAAAAACCAGAATGAACATTTACATCTCAACATAAGTATGTAAAATTTATTATTAAGAAATTCAGGTATGACAATAATAAAAGTATTATTACTCCCATAATAACCTATAATACATTATATTTTGATGAATATGGGAAACCCCAATTGATTAAAATGATTTTAGAGGTATGATAGGATGTTTAATTTACTCAATATCTCGTCATCTAGATTTAATTATTCAACATTCTTATTTGCTAGATATCAATCCAACACAGATGAATCTCATCTTAAATCTGTAAAATTCATTTTTTTATCTTAAGGGAATTATGGATTTAGACTTATTATATTCTTCTTGAAATTATTTTGAATTTTTTTTTTCAGATGCAGATTTTGGTTGATATAGAATGGATAAGAAAAGTGATTTTAGAACATGTCATTTCTTAGGAGAAGTTTTAGTTTCATTGTTATGTATGAAACAACACTCAGAAGCACTTTCAAAAACTGATGCCAAATATGTGGTAATTGTATGTTGTTGTGCTCATGTGTTTTAGATGCAACACATAGTCACTGACTATGGAATAAATTTTACAAAAACAAAAAATTTGTGAGATAACACAATCTCTATTAAACTAATTAAAAATCCAACACTTCTCTTACGTGCTAAGAAAATAGAACTAATACACCATTTCCATAAATATCACACACATGATAGATATATTATTTTATGATTCATCGGAATTCAAGAACAAATTTTAGATATTTTTACTAAACACCATAGTTTTGATAGATTGAAATACATTAAAAAGAATCTAGGAATGATCAATATCATGTTATTATTCGTAGAAACTTTTTGTTATCTATATCCTTAAATTAATGAATGCCTTTTCAAAGGGAGTGTACATATGATTTTTTTTAAATCCTTTTGTTTTCTTAAAAGTTTCATTTTCCTAAAAATATTCATTTTTTATATTTACATTTTCAGACTCAAAAACATTTATAAAATGTTTCAAAGTAACATTTTTTTTATAAAAACTCTCTGATTATAAAATGTTTTAGAATGGATTATTTGGATTTAAAAAAATTTCTTGAACCAAAATATGTTATAAAACATTTTATCTATAAAACTTTTTTATAAAATTTTAATACTGAAAAATTATTACAAAATGTTCAGACTATATTTTTGTTATAAATTTTTTCATAATCAGTTTTCATTAAAAAAACACAATGAATAGTTTACTTGTATTGATGAAACTTTTATACTCCAAAAGGTATTCTTCTTTTATTTTCAAAATTATTCAATACATTACTTATAAGTGTTATTTTTTACTTATTCTTTTAGTTTTAATACTTTTTTTGTTTTAAAACTTATAAGTATTAAAATCATATTGATACTCATTTCAATTTAAAGTTTTCTTAAAAACTCTAAGTGTTAGAAATTAACTTTTAATTATTGATTTTGTCAACAATCAGCTAAAGCATTGTGTATATATGGATAATTCCCAACAAATCAAGAACATATTTCTTTTTGTAGTTGATGAACTTCATCATTTGATCTGATAAGATAGAAATAAAATTATTCACAATAATTTCTCACTCAAAATTTAGGTAGGTTAGGTGTAAATACAAATAACTATCCATGAAGATGATTTGATTGAAAAGAAATACTACAAAAATATAATGAAATAATTAATGATTCTATATTTTCAATGGGTTTATGTAATTTTTCACCATCCACAAAGCACTTTTGATGTTTTCTGGAAACCACTATTCTTTGGTTGGATTTAATATAATGTGGGTGGTGCTTCTAAAGGAAATATATGCCTCGTGGGATGTAGCACCATCTTTAGAAATATTCTTATCTAGATCATCAAGTTATTCATTGGATGATGTGGTATCACCACACCTCTAAAGGCTAAAACGATGAGTGTGATCCAGGATATTTCTATCTCTAAGAACCAGGTTTGGAACTATATATTCATTGAACTAGATTTAGAAACCATATTTCAAGTGATTTTGAATGGTGTCATTGATTTTTCTTGGTTTTTTATAACACATTGGATGGATTGTCTTCATTCTCTCCATAGAATCAACTATATTACCACTCATGTCTATCATGAAGTGAATATGGTTTCATATGTCCTCACCAATAATGGATTATGTTTGGATATTACTTTGCTATATGATCTTCATGATGATTTACTTTGCCTTTATATGAAATACTGTAATATGATCCCATCTTTTCAGCTCATGTATGCTCTTTTTATATAATAAAGTGTGATTTGAATTTTTGGCCAAGGAACCACTTTCTTAAAAAACCTATCATTGTCATGGATATATATGGGTGGGACAACATGTGTCCCTCATCGGTGCTCACATACATTTCTCATGACTCTTACCTCTCCTTTATGTGCTCAGTCTAATGTTTTAGAATTTTTCTGATCGCTAGTTCATGTCTTAATACAATAGAAACATATAAATATTTTCAAAGAGATAATTCTACAAAGAATGAATTTTTGAGAGAAAATTTCATGAAAAGTACTATTAAATTATAAAATGAATCATTATTTTTCTTATATGGGAGAAATTTTGAATAGAAAAACAAGATAAGGATTTTTATTTACATTTTATTAAAATTATAACAGAATTTTATGCTACAGTTTGAGAAGGAATTAGAATAAGAGGAAGAGTAATAGTATGAAGATAAAGAAGTGGAAGATGAATACGAAAATGAATAAGAGGAAGAAATATGTGATAAATAAGAAGAAATGAGGACTTATAAAGAGTCAAAATTAAATAAAACATCATATTCATCATCATCTTAAACTCCGCTACCTTCCAAATTAGATAAGGATCCTGACTTGGATGAATTAGGGGAAGAAAAATCATCATCCAAAGAGAAATAAAAGTCATCATCAAAATATGATTAGGATGAAAAAAATCACTAATTATTGTTTTTGATAAAGATAAATATGATTAAAATAGGACATTATTAAATTATCAGATAAATAAAAATTTTCTTAGAATGTAAAATAAAATGTTGATAATGAATGAAAACCAAAAGTAGAATCCTCTAGACCAAATGCTCCTAAATATTTATCTAGTCAATCAAACTTTGAAGGGGTAGTCACTTAATATTAATTTATTAAAATTTACAAACATTAAAAGGGATAAATGATTCTATTACATATCATCCAAACATAGATGAAATGCTTAATTTGATTCCAAATAATCTAAATGAAAAATTAGAATCACTAAATGTTTGGACTAAATCAGTTATTCACAATTTGGAAGATTTGATATCATTTAATGAAATGGAATAAGATACAAAGAGATCATAAATTCATATGTTTAATTGTTCGAACAAAGTTTAAATTTATCTCAAGAATCATGATGATCAATTCATAGAAGTATTGAAATTTTCTTTGGATGTGGAAGAATCCTTTGATAATTTATCGGTAGATTTTTTTGATATATTGATGTTTGCGGAAGAGTTCAAGGACACAAATAATGATCATAATGAGGACGTAAAATCTTTGAAAGAAATGGCTCATAGTTCAGAGTTAGAAAAAAATATACTCAAAATGTTTAATATAGATATTTTCCTTGTTAATGAGGAAAATAAAAATATCTATGACGAAGTAGAATGAATTAAGTGATAAATTCCGAAGTAAACACTGATGGATGACTAGATCATGAATCTTAATTATTCGGTTGAAGAGCCATAGAATGATCATGATGAATTTAAAAAAAATTAAGGAAATTCTGAAACAGTTTATGATTAAAGAATGAAATTTTTTTATTTGAACTCTTGATGTATATTTTAAAACATTTCTTGATTTAATATTAAATCAATATTATTTTTTTCATCCAAAAACCTTATGTCTAAATGTATTCCAATTAATTTTAGATGTATGTTGTTTATTTTATTTCTTGGATGATTATTTATTTCATATAAAATTGTTTCATAAGTTATCTCTTTCAAAACTTTCAGGAGATATCCCTCCTCTATTATTTTTGTAAATCAAAATGTGGGAGAAATTTATAAATAGAGAGAAATTTATAAAAACAGATAAATTTATAAAGGGATATGCCTTTGAGATATTATCATATGGGTACGATTTTATCATTAGAGGGGGAACTAAATTAATAATTTCTATCAGATTATAAAGATGTTATAAACTAAGGGGGAGTTAGGAAATGATGTATATATTTTATGATTTTAAAATTATAAATGGATGTAAGTTTCTTTTCAATGTTATTATTATTTTTATTTAAAGTGTCATGTTATGTGATTTTCCAAAAGGGGGTATTATTTAGTTAGAAATTTGATTTCTTATATTTACATTCCTTAGTTTTTGAATTCACTAACAGTTCCTTAAACATTAGTTTAAAAAAATTATATTTCCTAAGTTTCTTAGTATTTATTTTAGAAACAATTACTCTATTCAAAACATAGAAATAATTCCAATGAAAACAAATACAAGATTTTTTTTTATTCTGATCAATCGGACTGACGGTTCATAAAATACATTGGACTAACTATTTGTTCGATTAGTCATTAGAGTTAATAATTACATAAAATTAAGGACCCTCATACAAACCCTAGAACCAATTCATTAGGCTAATCATTATTTTGTTTTTCGGATTGAAAATCATTAATTACTTCCATCAGACTATCCAATGTTTATAATTGGTTTGGTTAGAATTATATCTATAATAAGGATCCAAAATAGAGTTATAAGGGTACTAATCACGATTATGTTTGACTATAAATGTGGAAATAACCCTTATCTAGCATGTTAAAGATCTAGATAATTATGAGTTGTTAAGTGAAAGTTATCTGTGATCATTGTAACAAACTCTAAAATATGACCGTTAGAAAATAACATATAAATATGTTGTATTTTAAATAGTAGGAGCTAATATAATTTGAAAATCAAGTCATATAATTATTTTCCTACATGAACACCTCGTTTCTAGTCTTTGTAATGCTTTCAAGAAGTGAATTTATATGGAATCCTTGTCAGGATTGTAATTACTTAAGAACTATTTGATTTTGTAATCTCAATTCCAATCATGGTACTAGTTGAGGGAATCTGAGAATAGAAAGACGGTGAATCTGATCCATCGGATTGAGGCATTCTGTGGATAGGAAGACACATGTTGATCAACATATTAAGGAATTTCTTGGTCAATAAAGACAAATTTGAATATTATTTTCTTCTCAAGGTCTCTTGGGGGATTGTAAGAAAGTTCTGATTCTCTTTCATTGGATTGAGGGATTTCATGGTAAGTAAAGACATGCCTTATAGTAGGTACTAAAAATTGTGGATATCTTTTGTAATTATTTCTGACTATATTAACTCTAATGGTTGGAGAGTAAATTTTTTATAGGATTCTAAGTAATTCTTACCATTATAAGATTTTGTTTTTTGTTTTTTATAAAAGATCTATTGCCTGTTGTGAATGTGTATTAAAAGTTAATTTTTATACTTATCCTTCCAAAAAACTATTTTATCTATGTTTTTGTGATTCTGATAAACTCTAAATTAATCAGTCAGTATTTGGATCTTATTATATTACTGTAATTATCATACGATCAGTGAGACTAATAATTTTTACATAAGTGTTTTTGAATATTATTTTAATTTAATTTTTAAATTAAAATTCACCCCCATTGAAGAAATAGAATACTTTTTTGATCCCATATTTGGGGGTTTCTTTAAGGATCTCTCAAGAAGATTAGTGGTTCCATACCAAAGAAAACAGTGGAGGGTGAATATAAGAGCAATATTTATATTTTTCATTGAATTCGATGGTTTAGAAAAAATTAAATAACGATAGATCTCACTGGAATTCATCCTTATGAACATTCATATTTATCATATTTATTTTCTATTCATCTACATTTTGATTCAATTATTTTTTTCCATTCATAAAAAAACCAGACATAGTGTTGGTTCTATTTTAGTAATTTAGAAAACAATTGAAATAATAATAGGTGGATAGAATAGTGAAGAACTGAAACACACACACTACTTGGGAAATGATCTAATTCATCCCTATACTTAATACCTTTTTTAATAAAAATAATTTTTAGATTGTGGTCTGTATTGATAGTAAAATCACCCCATTTATGTGATTTTTCACGTAATTCCAAATATGTTTGATAATGCAACTTTATAAAGTACTGGGAAATTTTGGTATCTTCTCAATGTGTTAATGATTCATATATATTTTAAGTGATAAAAATATAATTTTGCAAATATTTCTTGTCAATCAGATCTTGTTTGGTTGGTTTTAACCCATATAAACATGATTTTTTTATTATAATAAAAATTTTATAATGTAAAATCATACCGTAATACATACCAATAAACATTGGCATCATATTTATGTTCAGTGGATTCTAAAAGATCAAAAATGTTTCAAGGAATGTTATCCTCTATTTTCATGTCAATATGAATTCATTTTCTCATTTTTACCCCCCCCCCCCATTGTGAGATATCTCATTTTAATAAAACTAAAAAATGTTACTTGTTGTTTTTCATCATACTAAGTGACACGAGAATCAGATGGATGTGGAAATTATTCATAGAGATAAAAACTTTTGGGTGATCATTGTCCATTGATTTCATGTCAATCCATGTGTTTCTCCTAGCATTATTCCAATCTATGTGATTTTTCAGTTAACTGTAAATTTAGGGGGGAATGTCACTTTTGATTAAACCAATAAATTCACGTATCTGATCAATATTCCATTGAATAGTATATATTTCAAATGACATAAATATCATTATCCTAGGATTTTGTGTTAATCAGAGCTCGTTTAGTTTATTTTGACCCCTAACTATATGATATTTCCATTATTACAAACATGTTAATAATTTCCACTAATACCTTAAATTATACAAAAACATTTGTGCATAAAATTGATGCTTGGTTAATTCCAAAATATTAGAAATTATTCAAGGAATATTCTCCTTCATTTTCACAGTAATCCGAAGTCATTTTTCTTGTTTTACCCCCATGGGAGATATTTCATTTTAATAATACTCTGCAATGTTACTCAATGTTTTCCATCATATCTATAGACACTAGAATCTGAAGGATACAGAATTGATTTCTAGAGATCATAAATGTCTTAGTGATCATTCTCCCATAATTTCATGTCAATCCAAGTGTGTTTACTTGGTATTAATCCCTTTTGTTTGATATTTCACTTAAGTCCAAATCCAAGAGATGAACATGAATGTTAATCATACTAAGAAATTTGGGTATCTAATCGATGTTCCAATGATTTATATAGATTAAAAATGATTAATAATCACTTTCTGAAGATTTCATGGATATCAAAGCTCATTTGGTTCTTTTTAACACCTAGACACTTAGCATAATTCATAATGATCAACCTGGGAATAATATTTATATTTTATTGATTCTATAATATCAAAAATGATTTTAGGAATGCGCTTCAAGATTTTAAAATCAAAATAATTTTGTTTTCTAATTTCTGATCACCCTAATGGGAGAGATGTCATTTTAATAAAACTATACCATGTTACCTGTTGTTTTTATCATATAGAGCAACATGAGAATTCAATGGATGCGGTATTGACAACTACAGATCAAAAATGAATCAGAGATTTATATCCCTCAATTTCATGTCAATACAAGTGTGTTTTCTTAGTATTAACACCCTTTATGTGATTTTTCACTTAACTCAAAATCTAAGGAGAAAACGCCACTTTTGATCATACTAGCCAATTTGGATATCTAATTGAAGTGTTAATGATACATACGGATTGTAAATGACATAAATATCATTTTCCTATGATTTCAAGTTAAATGGAGATCATCATTCGCTTATGATTTCTCAGTAATCCATGTGTGTTTCCATTTTTTGACTCCTAAACTAGTAATATGTCATTTTAAGAAAATAATAAATGTAAAAATTAGCTAAAGTTTCACCAACTATATTAAGCATAAAATTGATATGGGTGTAATATTTATAGATAAAAAATCACTTAATGGTTCATTTATTATGTTTTCTCATCAATATAAATGAATTTCGTTGGTTTTGAATCACCACATGGTCAAATTTTATATTAATGAAAATGTAAATTTGATTTGTGACCTTACTAGAAATAAAAAATAAAATGGTACATTCGAATGGAATGAAAAAAAAAGATAAAATGTAACACACCTCTTAGATCTGATGCATCTTGTGGGACCATGGATTCTACATACATTTTTTGCAGTAGGAGACTAAAAAAATAAAAATTTAAAATATAATAATAATTAATTTAATAAAAAAATCAACTATAAACCAGAATTATAGGATCCCCTACACAATCACTCTAGAATAAATATTCTAATAGTTCTTTGAATTTTTGTAGAATCAGTGTATTTACCTTCTCGGGGGAATACATCTTGCCTCCAAATATGTCACCCATTGTTTCATCCTAGTAATATCAGGATCCATACCCTTATCACATGAAACTATACAATGGGGAATCTCATTCCATATGTCCAGTAATATCCATCTTTATCACAATCAATGATGTGATGAAATATTACATCCCTCTACATGGAAAGTTATTTATGGTCATATGGAAGCTATGATAACTCATCCTCAAATAGATCATGTGTAATATATAAATATAAATATATATAAATATATATATATATATATTGTTAATTAATACAACAATCAATCTATAATAGTCATAACCTCAGGATCATTTCAATCTCGAGTTATCATCCAAAATGATAATCTATCAGTCGGTGTACCTTTCTCTTATAACTATAAACTTATAAGATATAACTATAAAAAGAACTCAAATTAAATAATAATTGTAAAAATTTAATGATAAATACATTATGTCAAATATAGGACACATGATGAGTCCCAAGCCTGTGAGGCAGTCCCTACGTCACATTATTCACATAATGGAATGCCACCACCACCTACTTTCAATTAATTCAAATTTGAATATTGTAAAATTTTACACATTCATTAAAATATATTATCCAATAATAAGAAGGCTCACTTTTTTAGCCTCAATGGACCAATGTGTGACCATGTAAACTACTGAGATTAGAGAACACCTCTCAGGACTCTATCCAGAATGTCTCGGGAAACCACATTTGGTGCCTCGTTATAACGACCCATACTTTACATACATTGTTAATACTTCAAAATTGAAGCACACTTATTACAACATATGACAAACCCACAAAGGACCATATAGGTATAGTGTCTTTAGAAACTGGGAAACATAAACAAATGGTTCATAAATCTTCCACAGTGTCTCCCATTTATTTCATCATATCTAGGGTCCCTTTTAGCATATTCTACTTAATATCCATCTTCCTGACCTGGGGAAAAGAAAACATAAAAGGGTGAGCTCAAATGCTCAGCAAGGGAAAATAAAGGAAATAAAAATAATATCATATCTTTTTGAAAATCATAACCTGCAAAAGAGATCATAATATCTTAACATGGAACAAATCATAGAAGTGAAAATGAGATCCCCATAATCATAACATGAAACTTGAAACTTTGTGGCATGCCCACATAATCATGGAAAATCATTTCTTGTTAGTCATGACTCATTGCCAAGACTATCTTAGTGGACAAAGTCCCTTTCTGAACCGAGTCACCCTCGTTCCAGTCCTGTTTCACTGAACCGGTATAACCTACCGTTCCAGCCATGTCTATCTCATGAGATATAAAATCTTTACCCAATGAATTAGAGGGAGATATAGGTCCCACCCATCTTATAATGAATCCTTTCTTATGTGTGCCACATAAATCATAAATCATACATCATCGCATAACACATGTAATAAAAATGGGATTCTTGAAACATCATGAAATCATAAAACAAATCATATAAGGTAAATGACTTCATAAAAATAATTCACTTACAACATAATCAAATCAATGTAATAATAGGGATAAAAACAGAACCCTTTAATATCTTAGATGGAAAATAATTTTGATAAAACACTTGAACTCCATTATTGAGGAAAATATCCTTTCTTCTTCAAAAGCATTTTTCCTTTCATAACATGTCATAAGACTTTAAAATAAAAGAAGTTGATTAAAAATAAACTTGAAAACTTGTAAAGGAAGCTTCTTGGAAATAATGTTTTAAAAATCCATTCATGCCGTATAAGTTAAAAAAACATTCTTCGTACTTTTGTTGGAAAAGTCAAAAAGTACCTCGTACGAAAAAACGACAAAAAATTCCTTTCATATTCTTTACTAAAAACTCACCAAAGGGTAAAATTGTATTTAAACTATTGTAAGTGGATGGAAACAATATTACATATTGAGGGAACATGGATGTGGATGATAAAATACACCCCAGTAAATGCCAAAGTATAAACAATCTCGGATAAAAATGAGATTGTGATATTTCCCTTACCTTAGGTCTGATTTGCTTTGTACGTGTCCGAAGCTCCTGTATAATGGTTTAAATACTGTTATTGAATTATTCCAGAATCATACATATTTATATGATATCATATATGGTCATATTCTTAGCTTCTTGTTAGTAATATTTCATTGTTACTTGTTACTCGGGTCTTTATTGCCTTTTGTTCTTATGCGTGTTTTGCCGAATAAATTCTTATTCTTATTTTAAGGTTATAGATACCTTATATCCAGAATGGTATTAGTGTAACATATATCATATTTATTCATTCAATTCATTTATATAATTACTATGTAATGATGATCATGTAGAACGAGTCGCATCACATCGTGGAGACGGTATTCCGTACGTACGCACGAGTGATGATATCATTCCTATGATCGTGGAATTGTATTGGAGTATATATATATTATTTCAGTATCAATATTACTTTATAATAATCATAAATAGTTACTCATTACACCATTATAACCATCCTTGTAAGGTGATGGTGGAAAATAGATTACACCACGGCATGGAGACGGTATTCCGTACGTACGCACGCGCGGTGATTTCATTTTTCCGTAGGATGGATAGAAGGTGAATTAGGGTTGTTTCATATTTATAATAACATATCAGTATGTAAGTAATACTGATGTTATTACTTTATCATGAAACAACTAAAGAAGAAGAAGTTGAAGAAGAAAGAAATTGAAAAGATCGGTAATGTATATTACCTCTTCTTTGGAACGCCTCTTTGAATCCTCCACTTAGGGAACTAAGATTGGTCTTTGAAGAAGACCAGGACCTCTAGGATTATTCTAGGGAAGTGGAGAGGAGAAAATGGCAGGGGTTGGACGAGCTTGAGTGCTCAAATTTGTGTGAGGAGGAGGGGGAGGAGGTGCCCTTTTATAAGGGAGGAGAGGGGCACCTTAGGAATATCTCAAAATATTATTTTATATTAAAGTCAAAATCAGTTTATAATGGTTCCAAAGGGTCTTATTTCGAAGCTAAAGTGGGTATGGGTCTAAATCCTATCAACCAATAGGATTTAGACAAGTTTAGGGTATTATTGTGACCTTATCAATTAGATTTAACTCTAAGTTAAATAATTTAACTTTTACCATGTCTTTTTGTTTTCTTTCACTATATGGTTAATACACTTACTATAACATGCCAAAATAACCCCAAATTGTTTATTATTAATATATATATCTTTATCTAAGTCATTTGGCCGAACCTTAGATTTTTAGGAATAAAATAACAATTAATAATATAATATTTGATTTTAAAACTATTTTGTGTCAATTTTGACACTATTTGATATATGATTTTTGTGAAAGTCATAACAGAATTATATGTTCGAACCATGTTGATTAAATCAACACTAATATATCATAGTAACCTAGAAAATTATTGTAATTCATAAAAAGTCTCAAATTACATTTATTTGAGCATTTATAACATCAATTATGTTAACATTTCCTTAAAAGGGTAATTACTGCATCATCGTTGTGTCATAAATTAATTAATTTATTTGAATTCTAAAAATTATAAATAAAATATAATTATGTATGAAATCTTTTTAGATTTCTAATGAATATTTATAGTCCAATTTATCTTATGTATAACCCCATATTAAAAATGTTTTAGTTATTAAACATTGATTTTAACTATTTTCACTATTCATTAAATAAAATAATATTAAATGTCATAATCTAATCCAAGTGGACCTAAATGGTCATATTATATTCATAAGGTTGTTTTTGGTCGAATTACACTTATCCAATAGAATTAGGACATGTGTTAGGGTAATAGTAATATCATATTTACCCTTAGTTACCCTATTTACTATTAACCGTGGTAAAAAAAGTAAAAAGTTACTATTCACCAAAAATTATTTTCATCTCATTGAACCACATTTTAGTCCTTGATATTAACCGTGTCTGTCGTAATTTTGAAATTTCATTCACAGAAGCGGTAAAATTAAGTTTTATGCAAAATTCAGTTTTTAACCTACCATTTAGTGGTTTCACTATTCATCAAAAATTGAAAGTTTCAGAAAAATTCCAAAATTTCACCCTATGCTAATTTCGGTATTCCGAATCCAAAAATGAATTCCATTTTGAAAAATAAAATTCACAAAATCACAAAAAGTGGTTATTAGTATTCATAACGGCTAGTTTTAATAATATTTTAATAGCATATCGTTGTTTAGTGAAAATAGGTATTGCGTACGACACAAGCTATCGAGGAAGGTCGCGATTGCGTGTAAAGTAAGCCAAGAAAGTGTGTAGTGAAAGATTCATTTGAACAAAATATTACTCATAAAAATCTCAGGTGTTACACTCGTTCCCCATCTTCACTCAACATTTATAATATTTCCACATTTTTCAAAAACAAAATTCATACACACCAGCTGAAACTCATTGGGTATCACCCTCATGTTATTCTTATCAAGAAAAAAATTTATCACAAATCTAAGTGTTTCTTAAGAATATATATGAAAATAAAATGATTATATTACTTGAACTTCCTTTTACAGCTGATCTAATGTGTTCTGAAGGAATTATGTCCAATCATGTCAAGTCAATGGAAATATATGTGTTTCATTCATGATATCAACCAACTAGAGAATAAATAGGGAGATCTCCCAAGGGATGTTATGTCTCATAAAATGAAATATAAAGGTCTTTATCATGATGAAATCCCACAACTAAGGCCTCTTCTATGAGAGGAAGAACAGATTGAGTTTAATCCTATTGAAAATAATTTCATAATTTATGTCAAATATTTAAATATATATGTTTAAATCTTAAATAAAAATAAAAATCATATTTAATTTCATATATACCTCAACACAAATAAGTATATTCCTCTACATAATAATGTGGAATTTGTTCTAGTTCTTATAACATGTCTGCAGTCATATAAATAATTGTTAGTTTAACACACATATACTATATTCTATTGAAAGAGATAAAAAATACATTAAAAATTTAAACAGTTTATAAATATTTAAATTGTTAAAAATTTCATTAAAACCAAAGAGTGTGAAAACATCACACATTTCACTAGACATGAAAATTGATCATTTCTCCTTCAACTATCTCTCTAAACTACTGAATATCTTCTTCACATTGATCTGTAGTGTGTTCATCTAGTTGTTCTAAAAAAGTCAATAGTCTTAGGTTCAACTCATTTAATTAAAATCACTCTTCACCTTGACATTTTCATAGAAACATTTCAATTTGTATTAAATTGAAAAATTGTAATATGGATAACCAATGTCCCAGTTTAATAATATGTATTTGAATATGTATTTAATCCTCTGTGCTTATACAACCTCAATTATTCATTTTAATTGACCATAGTAATAATGAAAATCGATAGATGGATAACCAATGTCACAATTTTGTGTTTCTCATTTGTCATCAACATATTTAATGTTATAATAAAAGGAATTATAATCTAAATAAATTTAATAATTATTCATTATAGATTGACAATAATATAGTTGGTGAAATTCTTCATTCAGTGTAGGGTTACCTAACTCCTATAGGTTTTGTACCTATATATTTCATTGAACACAATAAATAGTTATGTTGAAAGAAATTATTACTATACTTAAATCATAATGAAAATAGATTTAAACTTACAAAAGCCTTTAACCAATAATGAAATGTTGTATAATGGGTCTATTGAATCTGATATTCACTAGAATAAGGCATATAATGTTTTATCATATTAATTTCATTCATGTAAATGACAATTATATGTTTAAAAGATCAACTTATAAATGAAAACAAAACACAAAAAAGGTGAACAATAAAAGAGATAAGACACTTACTACAACAATGGTGCTACTAATAGAGTATTGATAAAGATGTATCTATGATATTGTACATATTCAATGTTTTCTCTATAAAATATTCTTAATTTTATGTCAATTATGTCATGAATACGAGAGGTATTATCTAATTCTGTTTCAACAACCCTAAGATATTCAACATGAAAATTATCACACTCATCCATCAAAAAACATTTGGCTATTGGTACCTCTAGAGAAGCTCTATTACATATAAATCATTTTAATGTATTTCCACTCAATAGGATACATCCACATAAATTTCACAATACTAGTACCGATTAATTCAATGGTTATGTGTACCATCTAATGAAGCATAACATCAAAAAATGAGAGTGTGAAATAGTTTCTCCAAGTGAAAATGTATAAGTAAAATTTTATTTATTTAAAAACATTAAACCACCCATTCATTGATTTTTTAAACAAATATGTCTAAAAAACTCATCTCATTTAATGGTTGAACAAAATTGGGAATAATCAATCGTAAATTGTGATTGGAATGATTTTTTTAATTAGTGTGTGATTATCATAAATTTTCAACAATTTATTGGAGAGTTTCCATCAAGCACCAAGATAATCTTCAAAATGGAAGCAAATGCTAGTTTTACTAATCAGATACAATGAAATGGGCATGTATTCCCAGTTAGCCTCACCCAACAGTAAAGGAAATTGTTTCCCAAAAACCATTTCTTCTAAATCATGTCATTCATTGATATTTCCCTTTTATTTTCCATAAACACACAAAATGGTCCCAATATATTATCACGAAAAAATCAATGTGCATTGCATCCATATTATTCAATAATTTTTTAATTTTCTAGTAAGAGAGATTAAAAAAATATTTTTCTCCTTCAAATTGATACTATACTTTATACCCGCACCATGAATAAAGGGTAATCAAAGAGATAAAAAATCCTAAAATTCATATACCATGGGAATGTTTTCATTCTCAATACCTTATAATATTTCAACTCAGGTCATGCTCTTTGGTGTTGGGTTGAATTCTATAGAACCATCAAATTTTAATTTTTTCTTTCTGAACATGTGTGGAGGTGGGATAAAACATATTTGTGTCGTGTTGGTCCATTTTTTACAATGTTTATTCCATGTATAATTTTTTACTTTTATTATATCAAGGGAATGAAAATTAACATTTATTACTCAAACCTGATAAATTTTTATAAGACCAAAATTCATTGATTGTATATAATAAAATATCATATATTTTGAAAATTTTCTTCATTTAAAAATCATAAGTTATCACAACATCACCCCAAAATTCATTCAACTTGTCAGTTAGTGAGTGAATCTAAATACCAATATTATCTGCCAATAATAATAGGTCCATCAATAAGAGTATAAGGTAATAGAAATTTTTGTTTCATACAAAGCTATAGAGGAATATTATATGGAACCAACACCATGGGTCATGTGTTATTAATTGCACTAGAAAAAGACCTGAATTTATTGAAATCATCTCCTATCAACCCCAATTAGAAATTATGATGATCTTTCACAAAGTGAGGGTGCCACTAGTTAAGTAATTTTATTACAAGAGAGTTTGTTGGGTGGGTTAGAATACCACTATCCTTATTTCATTCCACATATAAAAAAATTAATTTAGAATGTTTAGATGACATAACAAATATTTTCAACCTCATATTTTGTGAGAATTGATGTATTTTCTTAATAGAAATTGATTTCCCCTGTTTCATAGTTTTACTTTGATAAGTCTAATTTCCCCCATAATATTTCAACGTGGAATATCAATAGTCTATAAGATTGTCCAAATAGGATGTTTCTTTCCTATTCAACATAAAGTTATTTTAACATTAATATATGGTCTCATATGTTAAACCAATGTTCTTTTTTAAATTACGAGTATAGTAATATGAATACAGAATCTTAGCTTCTGTAGGAAGTCCCTTTTTCAATTACACTAAGAACAAGTTGAACGATGTGTATGAAATCTAATTCAAAGCCTTCAAGTTCAATAACTCCCTAACGAAATGAAATTTATGCTAATTAGTTGACTAAAAATATAATTCATTTTTTGTATCATCAAGTATTTCATAAAAACTCAATGTATCATTATCTACACTAGAGAGTATATTGATCTCACCTATATCAACAATTTGGAAGTGAATTCCATCAGAATCAAACCCAAATACAATTTCATTATGAAGTTTATGCATCATATCACCCTTCCTCACATCAACATTCAGCTGAATTGTTTCTATTCAATGAAAATGAATATGTTATTCCCCATCACATGTCAAAATCATATAATTTTTTAGAAACCCATTCTAAAATACATGATACCTAATGGTATCTCGTGTGAAATGATATTTGTTTTCACATTTTCTACACAAACAATTAATATAGTTACTTTGAAATTCTCTAGTGAAACCAATAAACTGCATAATTCCTTCAAAATATTCTTTAGACATTTTATATGGAATATAATTCTAAATTTTTTCCATATATGTATCTCATGACCCCCCCAAAGAGTACCCCTCCTGGGAAGGTAATTGGAAAAGGAGTATAGTAACCACCTGAATCCTTATGTCAATATTCCCCAGGTTTGAAACTATCTTCGAGGGTATATCATACATATAAATGTGGGGCATTTCCATCTAATAGAAACACATAGAAGAGAGAGAGAGAGATAATATATATACAAAAATCATCTCATTCTCATAAAGATAAAATAAACCCAAGTGTATACATGTAATTTCATACAAAACTAAAACACATGGGAAGGAAAATAAAAGTAACAAAAAAGGAAAAATCCAAAGTGAACAGGAAAACCAAACATATGCTGCAAAAAATAGGCTATTAATATCTATATTGATCTCCAAATTTCACCAACTGGCCCAAAAAACAATTTATCTATATGTGGGGGGATCATAATAGTACACTTAGAGGCATCCTTTTGAGATATTCTCACACAAATGATAATGAAAGCATACTGAATCCCATTAAAAAATAATCCTTTAGATACTATATCATGGTATACATGTTTGTGAAATAACAAAACTTCATTACATCCATTTATACACATATATGGGGAATCTGACCACCATGCATAGTAGAACATATTATTGGTAGGATAAGAGATAGGTACCAGAGGGGTATTAAGTTATCTATCCCTCTAAAACCTAAATGTTGGGGAAAACACCCTCCCTAAGACTACTGTGTGTCATTATCCCAAACAACATGGGCCAGGTAGGAAAATAAATAACAAAACATAGAAGATATTGTATATCTTTTTACCACACTATAAGCATTAATATAGTCCTAGGATCAACTACAGCTATCTTCTCTCAGACACCTGACTGTAACTTCTGAGGACTAGATATCCTATAAGCACATAAGCAATTGAAAGAGGTAAACTAAATTCATTCTATTATTTCAATATTTCACTACATTTTAATAAATTCATTAACTATTAATTGCAACTATTTTGATTATATATCATTAACCATCCAAGTGAAGTCCATGAACTGCAAGAAAAATACAATCGAGTCAATGGTTTCCAAGGATTAACATTAACATTTTCATTCTAGAAAGAACAAAAAACATGGATTAAACATTTATTAAAAATTATAACTATTTTATAATTCAATGTACTCTAGGAAAAAATCCTAAGCTAACATTATGAGATGTAACCAAACACATCCATAAATCTCAAGTAGCAGTGATTAGAATACAGGTAAAATAAGAAACCCACTCATCTGACTATTAAACAGACTCATTACTAATCAAGCATATCATATTTTAGAACAACGACACGTAACCCTAACTTCACCCCATTCCATCAACTATTGTGTCACCCCAAACACACTCATGCATATTACTATGAATATTTCTATCAAGGGTGTCAACTACTACCACAAACTCATGCCTCCCCCACCCATATCTCATTATCCATCCTAGTATCATATAAAATTGCATAAAAAGGATCAAATCTAGATCACACAAAAGGTACCATGAAAAAAAAACATTGTCAAGAAGGAAACTTTTCCATAAAAATAAGGCATATAGCATTCACATGAAAATCGGCTCTCATTTCCCCAACACATGGCATTACGCCTTCACAAGAAAATGGGTGACCATAGCCCCAATCATTAATCATTATTAAAAAATCATTTTCGATTCATTCTTGAATTAAGCAATTAAATTATAATAGGTTACAACTATGTGAAACCTAAATAATTAGTTATAACAAGTGTTATAAGGTTATTATGGAATAAACCCCCCCACCAAAATTAATACAAAGGACCATAGAATAAAAAATATAAAAATAAATTTGATAAAAATGAAAACACTCCCAAATAGAGTGCTGATGTTGGAATAGAGAAATAAAAAGAATTGTAGAAGAAGAATTGGGAACGGAAAACAAAGGCAACATCAGGAGTTATGTACTTCAGTCCCTTTGGGACCTACATCAAAGAATGAACACTTCCCACACATGAAATTTAATCATATTCCCAAAAAAATAGATTAAACTATACTAAGGAAAAGAAAATAGGAAACTGAAATGCAGAGAATCAATAAAACATAATCTATAAAATAGAATCAGGAACACAAAACAAATAGGGTTTAAGAAAAACCTTCAACCCAAAAAATGTCTGGTCATCTAGATCACTTCAATATCTAAGAACATCAATCCCACTTATTCATTGGATATCACCATTGTATGATCAATACAGGTCTCCAGATTCTAGTAAATGTCACATCAACCAAGAAGAACCATGAGAGGATTCTCCATGAGTCGTGCACCACTGACGTCTAGGTTGGTCAGCGGTCAAGTAAATGATTCTACTTATGAGGATGATAGCACCACCAAAATTTATATTTATGTGTAAGAAGACGATTCTCAACACTAATCAAGAGAAAATGTAGACTAAAGAACCAGTGGGAGGAAAACAAACCACCACCAGTGAGATGGCGTCAATTTTTGGAATATATATCTCTAATTACTATATGCAATTATCCACCTATGAATATTATTTTTAGATTTGTTTTGTATATGTAATGAAGGGTCCATATGGAAGATGAAAACCCTTTCAAGAACCTTAACAGGATAAATGCACATCGAAGGGGAGGTTTCCATAAAGCCAACACTGAACTTTCCACCTATCGACACTTGTATGGCTCAAATCAATGGATGGCTAGGATAGATTTGGCTGCGACGTCCATTAATAACTAAAAATGAAGAGAATAGGTATATAGTGTATATCCAAGTTTTAATCCCAAATCAAGTAGGAAAAAAATTGAGTAGGACACATAAATCACCTTATGCATTAAATTGAAACCTAAATCCATTAAATACTAAAATGAGTAGATATTTAATATTAAATTGCATGTATTTAAAATAATTTAAATGGAAGAACAATTTAAATGGGTTGATTTAAATTTTCAATAGAAAACAAATGACTATCCAAATTAACGAATCTCCAAAATTTTAAATTGAAAATTGGTGATGTCATTACACCTAAATGTTATTCAAGGGGAGACAAGTTCAAAATAATTAAGCAACGATTGAACTTGGATAAATTTTCAGTCTTAGTCAAACTATCTGCTAGGTTTTCCTCTGTGTGTTTCTTAGTTACACAAACCCCTCCATTTTCAGTAACATCTATAATAAAATTAGTACTAAAATCTATATTCTTAGATCTACTAAGGAATACTATATTTTTATACAAATAATGGTATGATTCAGAATCCCAAAGTACAATTATAACAGAACTACTTATAAAAAAATCAAATTTCAAACCCTTAAGCCATATGGAATATTTGACTTCTTCTGTTAGTGCAATATACTCAGTTTTAATGGTCAAGAAGGTCACCATAGATTTCATATGTTACTTCCATGAACCAAATTAAATTATATATAGAAAAAAGCAACATCTGGTCAGGTACAAAGCATATCATACATAATACTTCCCACTAAATTATCATATGAGGTTGTAATTCAATATTCAATATGAGATGTTGTGGAAGATAGATAAGAAAATGTCAATTTAAAATGTTAACCTAAAGGAAAACTAACATTATTAAAAGCATCAGAAAAATACCTCTTAATACCTTAAAGGATAAAGAAATATCAATATACATAATGAGATTTATGCTATTTATACCTAATAATTTCCAATCCCAAAACTAACTTAGCACAACCTAGATATTTCAATTCAAAAGTTGAATTGAAATGAATTTTAACATGGTTGATTAATTTCATATCACTATATATGATTAAATGTCATCTACATTGATTTGAGAATAAAGCATGGATTTTTTTAAAAGATTTAAAATATAAACATGAATCAAACTAACTCTTGATCAAACCATTTTATAAAATGAATGAATCAAAATACTTATACCATAGTCTTGATTCTTATTTTAATCCATATAATGATTTATTAAGAAAAAAAATTTGTTAGGTTTAAATTCGTGTTCAAAACCTATAGCAGGTTTCATGTATTGTTTTTCAATTAAATTACCATTCAAGAAAGTAGTTTTTATATCTAGATTTTTTATATGAATGTCAATATTTGATTCAAAATAAAGAAGAATTATTATTGAAGAATATTTAACTAAAATAGAAAAAAATGTGTGGTCAATTATTTTTTTATGGAACCATTTGATTACATGTGTATCTTTGAGCATAATTTTATCTCCTACAATATTGTGTTCTTTTATTCTATATATCAATTTACAACAAATCACCTAGGCAGTAGGTGGTTTATTGAATTTGGAGCAAGTATTGTTATTTTTTAGGGTTTTAATCTCATTTTCCATATCTGAAATCCAATACTTAGAGATGCTTTAATTGATAGATTGAATGTAGATTTGGGGATTCTCTCCATGAATATCTGATTACACATTTAAGGAAAAGGAAACCACATCATAATTGAAGTACCTAGGATTCGTTCTAATGACCCTCCTCAAACTATCCCTAGTTAGTTGATAACCCGTACGATCACTAGGAACTCCATCATTATGAGAATCATCGTAATCAGACTATGATTATGGGTGAGGGTAAGCAATGGGCACCTGGTAGGTAGTAGGAGTCTCGATAGGTGACTCCCTAACATTGGGAGGATCAATCTCATGATCCCTCTTCCAAGAAGGATCAACACTATCATCAGTGGAAGGATGGAATTTAGATAGAATAGACTCTTGAAACACCACATTCCTTCTAAGAATACACTCTTCAAATATTGGTTTATCTACAAAAATATTATACACCTTTATCCACTCATGATACCCTATGAAGATCCAATTTATAGCTTTGGGATATTGTTTATCATACTTAAAATGAGTGTAGTCAGCTCATCCAAACACTGTAACGTGTTCATAAGATGGGGGTGATTGCTCCACAATTAAACAGGAGTCTTAAGTCTAATGTAAAATGACGAACACCTACTTATTATGCAGACTTCTATAGTAATATCTTCTTCCCAAAAGGATTTTGGAATCCGTGATCATAAAAGAATTCTTTGAATCCACTCAAGAATGGTACGATTCAAAAACTCTTGTAGGACATTCTGATGAGGAGTATAAATCACAGTTTGATGCATTAAAATTCCTTACATTTTACAAAACCTCATAAACTTAGTAGATAAGAATTCATGTAAATTATTAGTACATAAAGCATTTAACTTCATCCCATATTGATTTTATATAGAGGCCTTCCATGTTTTGAAAACCTCAAATCCATCATCTTTATCTCTTAAAATATGAACCAATAAATTCATTTAAAATTCATTTATAAAGGTAAAAATGCAAGGGCCTCCACAATGGGAGGCATTCAATGAATGTCCCCAAAAATCAGACTAAACATACTCAAGTGAGTGACCATATTTAATGATAGATATATGAAAACTGAATATTTTAGACTTACCCATGACATAGTCTTCACAAAATGGTAAGTTAGTTGGTGTAACATGGGTGATCTGCCGTTGCATTCTCAATTTCTCTATACCTTTAGCACTCACATGTCTCAGCCACCTATGCCAAAGCATAGTGTTGCCATTCATAGTTATATATGTGTTTCTAAACTCCTTAACATATGTTCTTATATCCCAAACATATAACTCATTCCTCAAGGACCGTTTAAGAACCATACGACCGCACATGGAGATTATAAGACAACCACAATCAAATTTAATTGTAAAACATCTCTCATTAATGTCACATAGTGAGATCAAATTCCTATATAAATCCAAAACCCATATCAATACAATAAGATGAGAAGTTAGTGGTCTGAGAGATCTAGCTTAATAGAACCTCTACCCCCAAGACAACACCTCTAGTTGTTTCCTTCAACAACCTCCCCATCAACTCCATCAGTTTATAAAGAAAATTACCTCATATGCAGGAAAATATAGAAAGAACATCCCGAGTCTAAGACCCAATTAGCATCAACAGTATCTTGGGAAACCCACTAAACATCAACACTTTCCTAGACTTGGCCTATAAAGAGAGAATGATCACTAGACTCCTTATAAGATTTCCTAGATTTCAAATCAGGCCATTTGGGACAAATATACCATGGTTTTCCAAAGTGATGGTAGTTTACCTCCTTCAACATGAGTTTATATGGATGTTCATATGATGGGTTATGAATATTACTTCCCTTCTTATGTTTACCTTTTTGTTCATCAAAACTTCAAACGACCCCTCACATTCAGACACTTAGCTTCAGGTTTAACCGTATCCTTTCTATGCAACTAATGTGAAATAAATGCATCCATGACTTCTTCTAAATTCAAGTAATCTCTTCCATACATCACTGCTTCAATAATATGTTCATATTAACTATCTAAATAAATTAAAATTATTATTTTTTTGTCCTCAAATTCAACATTGAAATTTATATTGGCAATTTCTAATAATTTTTTTTAAAATCCTCATTGTGTGTTTGGATGGTGGTTCCACGATGTATATTGATGGTATATAGTTTGTTCTTCATATGTAGATGTCAAATTAATGTTTGTTTCGTATACATTTTTTTATGTTTAGACCAAATACCAACTGTATGGGTCTCATAAGAAACCTACCAATTGAATTTATCACCTAAAGACAAGGTTAAAGATCTATGTTCTCTCATCAAAATGTAGGGGGGAACATATGGGTAGGTTGTGACTATTTGACCATTAGTGTACTAAATTACTTGGGGTTTCTTAGGTTCACAAAAGGATTATTTCAGGCCTTGTTAAAATAACATAGATCTAATTTTCAATCCCCAAAAAGTAAAATCATTGTACCCATAAAAATTTCCGATTTAATATTTTGAAGATGTAATTGCTTATTCTGGTGGCTCTGATACCACTTCATTTTGGGTTAATAGTTAAATACACCCCCACCCAAAAAAATAATTGAATAGAAAACTAAATTAAAAATATTTTTTAATTCAGTATAAAAAATATAAAAATATATTTGATTATAATGAAAACACACCCAAAAAAGTGTTAATGTGGGAATAATGAAACAATGTCAATTGTAAAAGAAGATATGAGAATAGAAAACATATACAACACATGGATTTACATGCTTCGGGGACTACCACATGGAATGAACACCACCCATACATGAACTTTTATTAGATTCTCAAAACAAAAATAGATTACAGTGTAGAGAGACAATGAAGATAACCAACTGGAATGAAAAATGTGATAAAATAGAAATTGTACACTATAAACAACAACATAGAATGAATCAGTTTTAATAAAAACATAAAAACTCAGATAAAAGTTCAAGAATATAGATCAATTTAAGATTTAAGAACACAAAACCTACTACTTAATTGGATCTCACTATAGGATGATCAGAATCAGTCTCTGGATTCGATCAATGGTCACGCGTCTTCAACTGGGGGGAACCCCGACATGCTCCTCCATGATCCATGCACCATCGATGTGTAGAGCGTTAGTGGGCCACTATATGAGTTATCTTTTGAGGATGATAGCACCACCACTAGAGATATTGAGACTGAGGAAAATGATTCTCATCACTGGGTGAGAGAAAAGGCAGGCCAAACCACAAATAGAAAGAAAACAAACCACCAGTAGTGACAGGGAATCAATTTTGGGAATCTGGATCAGTCCTTACTAGATGAAATACCACCCAATAAGATTATTTTAATATCTATTTTGTATAAAAAATACAGGTAACACATGTGTGATAAAATCCCCGACCATAAACATTACTGACTAACTACGCAACCAATGGGAGGATGTCAAAAAACCAACATCGAACAGCCCACCCAGCAACACATGGAATGAAACAAATCAATGGATATCTATGGTATGTTAGGAGGAATAATCCATCGATGGCAAAAAATGATGAGAATATATATAAAGTAGATTTCCAAGTTGGCATCCCTAATCGAGAAGCCCAAACAATTGAGTAGGCCACATAAATCAGCTTAGATGATAAAATGAAACAAAAATCCACCAGATATTAAAATGAGATATTATTTTTAATAATAAATTCTTTATTTATAAATCTATTTAAATGTAAGAATAATTTAAATGGGTAAATTTATATTTTCAATATGAAAACAAAGAATACCCAAATTAACAACAAGTTATTAAATTTTTTAATCATGCTCTATAATATAAGCTTCCAGATTCATGAAACATAGTGAAGATCACAACTCATTGATCATGAATTTTATAATCATCAATAATAATTTTAGATTTGTATTCTTTATCCAATTACATTAAATCATAGAATAAAAAATTTAGTTACACCTCCATACTTTCATCAATTTTATTACCATCAAATTATGAGAAACACATGATTTGTTAGACATATACGCTCTTTAATTATTTTTCAATCAAAAAAATCATTATATAATTTATTTTTTTTATCCAAAATCATATATTAAAACCAGAAAACCCATGAATACAAACTTGGTATACAAAGCATAGTGTAGATAGAACAATATCTTGGTAATCAAGAAGAAAACCATTATCAGAGTGCAATGCAACAACATGTGATCGCTAAACATAAACTAATTCCAATCATTAATCCAATTTAATCATTATTAGTTTAATTCCACCACCAATAAAAGGGACGAGCCCTGGTTAATTTATGATTTTATGTAAATAAATAAGATAAGAAGTGAATCCCCTACCCTAAATCTTTGACATTATTCACATGAGAATGAATCAATATTATAGATATATGATCACCTCTACCATGAGGAAATTATGATCTATCAAGGATTTATTTCCATGAATTAATTGTTAAATGGAAAATAAAACTCTATTAGAATGATGTATATCATCTTCCATAATGTGGAAAAAGGAGCATGAGGAAATGAGATCAAACTGAGATAAACATCTATAAAAGTGGAAGAACCTACCTTATATCACCACAGATTGAACTCGGGAATTTTAGATTAATCCTTATAGAAATGTGGATTCAATGTCTTTTAAAATAAACCTTGGGTTTCTATGGTTCAAGATGAAGGATTGGGAGAAAACATAGTTTGGTGGCCTCGGGTTTATTTATAGGAAAATAGATTTTTAGAGGACCACGACGCAACCCCTAAGATCACATAGTAGACCACCGAGACCAACACATAGTGGGAGGATAACATATCACGACCCATGTAAAACTATTATCTCAGAACCATTGCGGGATTCATAGTGAATATCCTATTTATCAAGGGGGGGGGGGGACTATATTGAAGATTTAATCCCATGCGGATACCACAACTGATTTGGCTGTATCCTCAAAAACCACTATGGTGCAGCCACCTCGCTCTATGCTATAGTGGTCGACATTGAGGAAGGGCCTATAGAATATCCATCCACCCCAGAATTTCCATGAATAAATGGTATATAGCCCCAATTTTCCTCCTACAAGAGTCAATACGCTACAGTCGGGAGACCACACCCTAGAACCCTTACTTTCGAAATAGCATATGGCTCCCCACCGCAACCTGGCCTCAAATGGCAGTGGTGCCCACCTTTTTCTTCATTTATCATCTAAACTAGTTGAAACCTAATCTAGGTGCCTCTATCACCAAACACATAGAGGGAAGGGACCCTATGGTTCGATCCCTTACAATTTTTAGGTACAAAAAATATTAGCAATTACACAATATTTCATATTTAATGAATTTTTATAATTTTAGATCACATAATGTATTTAAATATTTGTGTTGTACCCATTTTTAAAAAATATTTTTTTATAATGATTATGATACTATAATAATTCAAGATATATTGGCTCGAAAATTGATAACATAGAATCAAATATTAATGAAAATTTATCAATATATTATAAAATCCTTTAATGGCTCCACATATCACCTTATACTGATCATATTTTTGATGACCAAGTTAAACAAATTTTTAAAAGATTAATAAAAAAAAGAAACATGAAACTATTGTATCTGTATATAATGATGTTCTCATTTACATTTAAACACTATTTCTAAATATTTTAATTTATTCTTATATTTCTTATATTTTTATCCAATTATCACAGTGACCACTCTATCACATAGATACGAGAGTATGAATTTCCTTCCAACTATCTATCATAATAATATTTATTTAAATAAGATTCATAATAACACCATTAGCTAGGGAAAAAAGGTTATAATTCTAGAATGATCAACTTAGAATCCAAATAATAATAAATAAGGAATTGAATTTAGAGTCGACTACTTGAATGAAAATGTTTTATATTTTATATCATGGTGAGTATTTTTCTTAAAAGATTGTATAATAACAAAAAAAGGTCAAACTAGAGGTGAAATTCCTTGTAGTTAATGTATTTATTAAATCTCCATGTAATTTTGTGTGTTAAAATGTAGATTTTGATAAAATCTTCATCCAATAGAGAATCTTCGCATTTCTTGCAAGAATAAGTTTCTGGATGGAGCTTACATGGAAAAAAATTCAAAAAGAGGAAGGAGAATAATTGATAGATCATATTCAGATGTTTATCTTATTATGATCTATAATCGAATCAGGAAAATCATATTGAGATTTCTGAACTAAAGGTAAAGTAAATCAGAATTGTTTCATCAGTATTCTTACAATGTTATATTTTCTGTATAGAGCAATCAGACTTGGGAATCTGACCGGGGAATCAGACTGTGTATCATTAAAATGTTTAAGAAGTTCTTACCATCTTCTGGGTAACAATGTCATGAATTGATTTGAAAGATCTTATTTTTTAATGTTGATAAAGAATTACTATAGCATTTTTTACAAAAATTGTATTACATCATTTTTCTATTCTTGAAGCACATGAACTATTGTATTTAACATAGTGCTACATGAGTGTAAGGGAATATCCAAATCATTTTATTCCATTACAAATAAATTTTTAGTGGATTTTATGGTATCAGATTATTTAAAAACCATACTGGGGACTAGATACTCTTATTGAGTAGTGACCTTCCTAAATTCTTATGTTCATGTGGTTAGGTGTTTAATTTGTTTTTAGTGGAGAATTAAATCATTAACTGGATGTGAAGGTTGTTTCCTAAGAAAAGAAAAATAAGAATAAAATCAATCACTAATTCACCCCATCCCCTATCAGTGATACTTAAATCCTGGTTGGGTAATCTGAATAGGTTCCAACTACAAAAACGTAAGGAATCAGCAATAATAGGCTATTAAATTATTTAAACACGCTCTATATCATAAGCTTCCAGTTTCAAAATACAAAAGGAAGAACAAAACTCATTAATAATTCTATTTATTATAATCAAAAAGCATTCCATATTCATTTTTTATCCAATACCATTAACACATGGAATAACACATTTAGTTAAACATGCATACTTGCATTAATTTTATTACCATCAAATTATGAGAAACACCAGATTTGTTAAACCTGCCTCCTATTTAATTCTTTATCTGAAAAAATAAAACATTATCAAATTTCTGTTTTATATATAAATTTATTAATTTCTACATTAATAACGAATCATAACAGCATTATATAGAAATAATAGCATAAATATCACTCTATCTAGAAAAATAAGAAGCAAACCATTATCACTGTGGAAGGAAACAACATGCATTTTCTAAACATAAACCAATTCCATTATTTAATCTACTTTAATTGATTTTAGTTTAATACCACTTCTATCCAAAGGGATAAACCATGGTCAATTTATTATTTCATGTAAATAAATAGCAGAATAAATGAATCCCCTACCTCAAACATTCAACATTATTTTTACAAGAATGAATCAATGTCACAGATATCTAATCACATCTACTATGAGGAATCTATGATCTCCCAAGGATGTGGTTGCATGATCACATTTTTAAATGAAGAATAAAACCCCATTATAGAGATGGATATCATATTCCATAACATATAAATAGGGAACAAGGTGAAATGTGATCAAATGAAGATAAAACTCTAGAAAAGTGGAAGATCCTACCTCATATCACCCCAGATTAAATATGGGAAGTTGAGATTGACCCCTATTCAAAGGTGGATTCAAAGTCTTTGAAAATCACTCTTGGGATCATAGGGTTCAAGAGGTATTTGTGGGAGAAAATTGTTCCAAGTTCCTTGAGAGTATTTATAGGTGGATAGATTTATAGAGGACCACAATACAACCCCTAATATAACATAGTAGACCACCTAGACCACTGCATAATCCGAGGAGACCATGTCACAACCCCTGGTTAAACCCTCATCTAGGATTCACTACTAGATCCACTATTCGGAACCTATTTATCTAGGGGTAGGGACTATGACCCATCATACAAACCATGTTTTAGTAACAACTGATCTTGTAGTAGCCTCAAAAACCACTACAGTGTAGCCACATCACTACATGTTAAAGCGATCAACACCGGGGATTGACCGACACTATAGCCAACCACCACATCTCAGCATGGCCTAAAAAGATAGTATCCCTAAATTTTCACCTTTGAGCCTCCCTACACTACAACTAGGAGACAACTATATAGATGCGCAACTTATGGCCCAAATTATGGCTCCATGTTGCAACCTGTCCTCAAAGTGTAGCGGTTCCCACATGTTTTCCCATTTATCATCGAAAATCCAACATATACATTTTATTATATTAATGGAATGACAAAAGTTCCTTCAAAATACAACTATGGAGTTCTGAAATAATGAATCCCAAGGAATCAACCAAAACAAATTCGGTACCCTCCAAACTCATTGAAACCTCCTCGAGGTACCTCAAACACCAAAACACACACAAAAAGAAGGGTCGTTGAGGTTTGAGCCCATACACCGTATATGTAAAAAATAGTAAAAATTATACAAATATTAATGGGATTTTTAGAATTTCAGATCACATAATATATATAAATAGTTACACAGTACACATTTAAAAATATGATATTTTATATAGATTACTCTACCAAAATAATTCATGATATCAAGCTTTGAAAATTGATAATATAGAGAAAAATATGTATGAAAGATTAAGAATATATTATAAAATACTTTAATGACTCTCCATATCACCTTATAGTGATATTAATTTCAAATACAACGTTAAAAATAATTCAATTGATTCAAAAAAAATAAACATGAAACTATTTTCTCTATATATATTTATGTACCCATTTACATTTGAACTTGGTTTATAAATATTTATAATTTAGTCATATATTTCACATATTGTTTTTTTTCAATTATCATAGTGATTCCTTTCTCATATGTATACCCAGGTATAAAATTTTGTCAAACTATCCAATATTACTATATTTATTTCAATACTATTCATAATAGCACTATTATCCAGTGAAGAAAAGGTTATTGCAGTATAATATACAACTTTTAATCCAAATGAGAACAAATAAGGAATTTAATTTAATGTCTACTACTAGAGAAAAATGTTTTTTTATGTTTTATGATGTTGAATATTTTTATTAAATGATAGTATAATAACAAACCAAGGTCAAACTAGAGAGATAAAATCCTTGAAGTTAATGTATCTTTAGACTCCTCTAGTAAGTTAGTGTGTGGAAGTATAAATTATTCTTAATTATTTAATAGAAATATAATAATATACAGACACACTAAATCAATACATAAAATCAAGTATTTCAGATGTAGTTAACTTATATATTGTTGGGATTCCAAAATTATTCTATTTTAAGAGAAAATTTTCAATTCATTATAATTAAATAACAACATAAATTCACTCACGTAAGGATACCTAATAAATAAATATTTGTTTTATAATCATAGCCCAAAATTGATGAATGTACAAATTGTGAGAAAGACGGAAATCACTGATTTCTCTATAATCTACGGGTGACAATGTAGAACCCAAAAATAAATATTTTTTTCAATGAATCTAGAATACATAATGAAAAACAAGGTTTATATAAAAAATCTAGATAATAATGGAGGTATGAGGCTTGGAGGAAATGGAGGAGGTGATGATTGAGGGATCTACTTAAATCAGTGGAAAGGGAAAGTGAGATCTCTGATGAATGGAAAGTAGGATTACTGATGGGTTGTGGAGCAATGTTGGCAGAGCCAATGGTGGGTATGAGGTGATGGAGTTAGGAAGGGTGTTCAGTCGGGGTAGGGAGGGCTTGAGCTGGGTGGGGGGATATAAGCATAGTTTTTTTAGTTCAATGACTGAAAACTATGGTCTTCTCTTTCCAGGTCTACAAAATCTCAACTCTCTTGTCAGGAATTTTGTTGGAGAAGCTCAAATTAAGGAGGAGAACATTATTGAAAAATGGAATATCATGTAAATAATAGTGATAATGATTTATGTTATTGACAAAAAAATCAATTGATGAGATAATTATTCCCATGATTAGGGTGTGAAATTGAATTCGTGGAAAGGATTTTATTTAAGAGAGAGTGATCTTCACATTGAGGGTGAAATAAAAGACACGGTTATGTGAATAGGTTACATTTTTTTAATATTAATTTTGTTTTCAAGAACATAAAGAACATTTGAAGCTAGATTGAGTGCTTTCAATAGTTGAAACTCACCAACAATATCATACAAATTATATTATAGATATACATGAAATTTTAATGATACACATGGTTGAATATTTTAATGTTTATAGAACATCAAGATTGCCATACAAAGAATATGCTAGATATAAGAGAGCAGGGTTCGCCCAAGGGTGAACCCACTAGCTTTAAGGCTTGGTAAAAAAATGTTAGGTCAACTAGAATCCCTCTTTCTCTCTCCCATTTTCTCTAAAAACCTATAATAAGCATTCAGTTCCAACCATCTTCCCTCCTTATATCCATTGATGGACTCGTTTCATTGTTATTCTCATTGGAGAATCCGTTTTGGCTCCACTATATAGGGTGGTTTGGTAGTATCATTTGTGTGTCGTCTTGACATTGATTCCTTGTGATTTTGTGGCTTTGGATTTATTTTTTTACTAGTTATGGTAGCCCGAGAGGAATTCCTCCCAAGTTTTGTGATGCCGCCTTTGACTCAATGAATTTGAAATTATGTTATTGAATCTTACAGTGGTGATCACACCTTGTGTAGTGATGGGCTGGATTTTCCTTCTCATCTCCCTACTTCCTCACACACCTAAACCCCACATCACACCCCTTTCAATGCCACTCTTCACTAGGACAGCTCACCACACATAGTAGTGACCCATTATATTCTTCTTCCTCTTTTCCAAAATATACCCCTAACTCCACCAGCTAAAAAAATGACTTCAACATCCCCAAAATTGTTAAAATTAGATTCTTCAGGTTGAGGTTGGTATTCCACGGATATAAATTTGTGAAATTTTATGGAAGACACTCAAATAACATTAATTGATTCTAAATCATTCTTATAGAAAGTTTTTTTTCAAATTTATAAAATTTACTTTGAGTAACTTCGTCACTCTAATCTAAAAAGTAAATTAGTTTTTTTCTAAGCATGGTTCAAGGATCTTGTATGGCCCTTTGATTTGATTAATTTCCTATTCTTTGTTCAATTTATTTTGTCATAATTTATATTTTTCCAGGTTAAATTCTCTTAAATTCTTACAGAATTCATGTTTTTTTTATTTTATTCATCTTACATATCGAGTCATCAGAACATTTTGTTGTGCTTGTTGGAGATTTTCTAGTTGAGATTTCTTCTGATATTGATTCATGTTCCAATTATAATTTTACATAATTTTTAGGCTAGTTTTAATTAAAAATATTCTAAATTATCCATCATTATATAAATCTATATGACAACATAAAAAATTACAAATAAAATAAAAATTTCAAGATAAAATTATTACATTTTTAAAAAAATTTATAAATGTCCTTATGATCAATGGGTGGTGGGGAGGTGACTAGATGTGATAGTAAAGAAATGAGTCGATATATGTTTTTTCATCTCATTTTTTAGGATATTGATTTATATGATTCTATTCACATAATATAAGTTATTTCATAAAAGAAACTCAATGGGTAAAACATCTATAAAGTAAATTTTTTTAAAACATCCCCTGCATGAGAGCTGACTGCCCCAATCATGGATGACAAACATTCCTACCCAAAACAAAAATTCATCTTGAAATTATTCAGAAAAATCACATATAGTATTTACTATGCATTTAAAACATCCCCATTCTATATAACCTCCACCTAGGCCCCTCCTCCCTCCCTCCTAGAAAGAGAGCTACAATAATTTCTAACACCTTTAAGATAAAACTCTATGATAAATCACTTCTTTTTTAGGGGTAAATAGATTGAAAAATAATTCACATCATCCCAAATAAAAACCCACTTCACAACCCCACTTTTCAGTATATAACTTCACATCATCCCTATATCCATGCACTCTGCATAGAAACAACAAAGGAATGATTATTTCAGAAAATGAGAAATTGAATTTCAAACTTAGTCAAATAATAGACATAGAATCAAATAAAAATTCGTGAACCTTTTAAAATAAGAGGCCACATACTAAAAAATTTATCAAACCTAGGTAATGTAAATGTCAAATTATCTAGATGAATTTTTCTCCTTCCTCTCCCTACTTATATAGCAATCACACAAATAAATGTATTTTTCTTGTATGCTTCCAAAATATGTGCTTTATCTTTAGGTGTTGGAGATTTATAAGATGCTTCACCTCTTCTAATTTTAATATCATAGTTCTATATCCAATTAAACTATTCCCCTGACTTGACATGAAACACCAGATCGCTTCACTATATATCTATACGGTTGGGTGCTAGACCCAGTGAGGCAATCGGTCCAATCTAATCCTTGATTCAACCTTATATAGACCCATATACACTTGTTGAGTCAGTACGGTGGATTAGGGTGGTAGGGGAGAGGGGTACATGGCTCATTAAGATTGGATGATTAATGTTTTTAAGAAAGTGAGTTCATTTGATCTTATATTAAAACAATACAAAGTTTCACAATACAAAATAAATGTATTTTACATTTTTCATGAGCATTAAGTGGAATCATTTCATTAGTCACTATTTTTAATTAGATTATTTACTCTTCAGTGACTCCTTTATTTTCAAGACCATTCAAAATATAGTTTTCTTCTCGAAATATGTGAGTGATCATGTATCTACTAGAAGAAATCTGCTCGGGAAAATTGATCCATTTACATGCTAGATTCTATAGAAGTTTATTTGGGACCATCCTTATAGATTGAACAATAGTTGTTGAATCACATTCCGACCGCATGTTGTTCCAATTCCATTAAAAAAATATCAACTGAACTAATAATCACCAACATTTATGCCACCAAAGCAGTATCATGGAAAAATAGACCATCGTTGCATTCCACCACATCCCATTGGTGGTCCCTAAAAATCACCCCAAATCCAGATAGTACTGTATTACCCCCTGAGGCCCATTCATTATTTCATTTAATCTATAAATAGATGTGATTTTACTAAATCACATCCATATTACCTCATAGATAGGGAAAACATCCTTTAATATTCAGGTGCAAAAGAACCATAAAATCCCTTATTGAGGTGTTACAACACTCAGTGTTCATTATATAGGCATTCCTCACAGCCACAATTATGTTTGTAGTTGTAGTTATCTCATGAAATACATCCTTGTAATGTATTTCTTTGTTGTGGTATCTCTATGCAGTATGTAATAGTTCATGACATACAACTCTAACTAGATCAAAGAGTTTCATTGATTGATGAAATATATATAAAGTATCCATGATATTAAGTACAATGAATTTTTGACAAGGTTTCATTACATATATATTTAGAAAAACATTCAACAAAGAAGAGGTAATTTTCTAGCACAAGAATAGGTTATCCACATCCTCACGATGTTGATGACATAAAACATACCTAGTTAATAGGGAGATCCCAACGCTTTGAATATTTTCATCCACTAGGATTTTGTTTTAAAATATTTTCCAAATTTAGGTGAATATTTAAGGTAACATCCATCTCTTTTTCATTTCACCAATCCACTTGTGTTCTCCATGTATCAAATTATTAATGAAGTATTTAGAATCAAGAATCCCATTTAGGGACATTTTCCATATAAGAAGGTCATCCTAATTAATAAGATCATAGTCCGCAACTTTTGGGGCTATTTCTTATAGGAGATCATCCATATGTTCCAACTTCTCCATGATTTTTATTCTACTATCCGTAGAATGTTCCTCCAGATTAATCATGTCGATAAGTGGGGATCCGATCAAGTTATCATGCCAAAAACTAAGGGAGAATCTCACATTGATCAGCAAGCTTGAATGCCTGAGGATCTTCTGGAAAACAACACACATACTTTTCCAAATTTAAAAATAAAGAAAATCATATTTTCCTATAATTAACAATATTAGAATCCAACCTCTAAGGAACTCAATAGAAGTATAATTATTGTTGATAAGATGCTAGAGGAATTTATCTGGCAATGTCTAATTAAAAAAATCAGATTCTTAATACCCAATCCTCTAAGCAAGGGAGGCATGAAAAACATAACCAACTAGGATATAATAATATTCATCTTCATCAAGACTCCACTCCAGAAAAAAAATCATTATTGAGTTGATTTTATTAATTATTGAGACATTCCAAATAAACACCAATAAGGTATAGACAAGCTTTGAGGTAACCACTTGCTTGAGAAGGAAAATGCATCCTACCATTTATAGATCCTTTCCATTCCATGAGGCAAGTGTTTTCCAGATTTGGATTAATGAAAATGAAAAATGTGGGATAAAAGGATATCCTCAAAACATTGGAACCCCATGGTAGATAAAAAGAGGTCTTTCCACCATTATTCTAAGATAGTTGATGATTTGAGTCTTCCTTGAATACATAATATTATTTCCAAACTAATTTAATTATTTTCTCTAGTATAATTGAAACCCAGAGAGATTCTAATAATTAAGGATTTACTTATTGAGATGATTAATGTTCCTCCTCTCTCCTAGTGTGAAAATGACAATTCCATTAGTAAAAAACAAAGGATATGGAGTAGAGATACCTCTTTCCACAATGATTGTGGGAAGTTCCATTTTATCCACCATACTAAGAAAATTCTTCTCAAATATCCCTAAAAAATAACTAATATATGAATCCCCTACCTCACCCCCTGGTGCAGGTGAAATAACCATTCGATGAACCATTAATGACAACTGAGATGTGAGCTAGCTCATGCAGCATTTTGATCGATTTAGTGAACCTCACACTGAATCCAAAAATGTGAATAATATACCCAATTAATCCCCAATCCATTTTTTCAAAGGCTTTTCTAATTTCAAACATAATTGAAACATTTCCTCCCCGATATGTTTTTCTAAGAAAATTAATACATTCTAAGTTAGTAAGAAAGTGTTCTTGATTGTTCCCACCATTAAAAAAACCTATCTAGTTCCAAGATATAGTTTTCTTAGAAACACAATCAAGCCTTTTAGCCATGATTTCTATTATAACATTATAGATTGTATTAACAAGGGGAACTTGTTTGAATTGACTTATCTCATTTATAATCTCCACCTTCTGAATGAGGAAAATGAACTAAGAATTGAATTAGGGATTGAAATGTCCACCCCTAAAAAATTTAACAATCATGCACACCTCATGCTGAATTATATCCCAGTAGCTTTTAAAGAAATAGTTTGTGAACCCATCTAGTCCAAGATAACTATCATTTTTGAGACCAAACACTACTTCCATAATTACAAAGTCTATCATAATAGATGTTAGAGACTGATTTTCCTTCTCATTAATCAATTTGGGAGTATTTTTTATCTTATCATTTTTTTCTTCATTGACCCATTGAATAGATTCACATAAAAGGAGACAATATGATTAAAATGATCTTGTCTTTCCTCCAAAATTATATCTCTATCCTTGATAAGTGAAAGGGGTCTATTCACTCTTCTTACCCATTAAAGGGCATTGAAATACATTGAGTTTATGTCCCCTTCATTAGGAACCTGATTTTGAAGATGTCCTTATTAATATTTTCCCTATGCTTTATAAAATTCTTCAACATTAAGGACATATCATCCTCATGGTTCATATCACCAGAGAAGTGGGATATAGTAGTATACTCTTGATTGTCGTGAAGATAGAATTCAATACCCTCAATTTCAGCATCTAGAGAGATGAACCTTGTCTTAATCCATTTCTTAAGCTTTATCTTTATCAGTTTGATATTAGAAACACATATTTATGGATTTTCCTTGCATGTGGTAGAGGCCCAAGTCTCTTTCACAATACATTCACAATATAGAAGTGAGGTCGAATAATTGTTGAACTAGAAGGGGATTGGCTTCCTATTTTCACTAGATAGAAAACATATCACTATGGGATGATGGTCAGAGTTATGTTTAGATAGAGTAACCCATGAAATATATTTCCAAGAACCAAGAATTTTGTGATTACTAAAAGCCCTATCAATTTTACTAGCCCTCATTCCATTAAGATTCCTCGTGTACCATGTGAGTTTAGCTCCAATTAGATTGAATTCATCCAATCATGCTTCCCCAATACAGTCTCAAAACTCTTTTGAAGAGATGGTGTTTTTCACTGGAAATTTTTTTAATCGGCATAGAGGATGGTATTAAAATCACATGTGATAATACATGAACCAGTAATAGAGTTTGCAAGCTACTCTATTGTTCCCTATAATAATATCATGTTAACATAATTATTATGGGCATACACAATAAAATAGAAATTTGATTCCCAACCTCCATAAAAATACAAGTGATGATCTTTTTATCCATATCGATAATTGTTAGAGAGTCAATATTTTTATGGGTTAGGAGCCAAATCCTATCAGGATTTGAAACAGCCCAAATAGTTCCCAACATAGAATATTCCCTACTTCTAAAAAAATTTCCCAGATTTTTGGAGTTAATTTTGGGATTAAGAATTCAAATAATCTCAGGTTTTTACCTTTTTGTACGGAGCCTGAGGGAACCTTTTGTGCCAAGAATGGATACTCCCAGATATTTGTAGAAAATAATCGTCATTATGGTTTGTGATTAAATGTATGCCATCCTTTTTTACCAAATGAATCTATGATTTTCTAGCTGTTCCTACATGTATGGAAGCTGCAGCAGAATTTATATCTTTTTTATTGTCACCAAAATTATTTTGATTACTGCTACTCGTTCCCCCTTCCTGATTTCAATAGTGGATTCCTTAATTGGGTAGTCCATTTGGAACTGAACTCACCTATCCTCATGCACCTTATTAGTTGTGAGAATTTCCGAAGACTCCTCTAAATAAAACCAAGACAGTTCCAAAAATACTCTTGTTTTATAATGTTGGGAAAAAATCCCTCAAGGTATCATTGAAGCATTTTTGAGGTGATTGTGTTTGTTGACAAAGTGGACATCTGCGTGGTGATTGTTGACAAAGCATAACTATTACAAACAAATTTGTTGACAAAGAGGATTTCATGATGGAATGTCGAGTTCAAGAGCTGAGTTCAACGATCCATGTTTGTTTCAAGAACTTCGATAAAAGGAATGGATGATCTGGAGGCAGTACAAAAGAACAGATACAAGGTGGCACCGTTTTCCAGAGTTTGCCAAATTTTTGGGCCTGAAAATCAGAAAATGAAGAAAATTGTTTTTGGCAAAGGGACTTGCGCGCCGAGGACTTGGAGAATAGGAAACTTGCGCGCCATATGTTGTTCAAGATCAGAAGATCAAAATATGGAAAAGGAAGTAGGTTCGCGCAAGTTTGGGAGTTGGTCGCGCAAGTATCCAAAAGGACAGAAGACTTGCGCGTCGAAACTGGGTCGCGTAGGTGACTTGCGTGCCGTCGCGCAGGGTGGTCAATTTGCCTATAAATACTGGACCACCCCTCTTCATTCTTCACCGGAGTTCAACTCTTTGAGAAATCAGAGCTCTCGTCACGCAGGTGTGGTGGTCGCACAGGTGGTGTGTGTGGTCGCACAGGTGAAGTTGCGCGCTAGTGGTTGAAGTTGTGCGCCGGTGTTAGAAGTTGCACGCTGGTTTGTAGTTGCGCGCCAATAGTGGTTTGGGCATAAAAGGAACAGAGTCGCGCAAGTCTGGAGTTGAGAAAGCTTGTGTCGTGCAAGTGTCAGAGGAGGACTTGCGTGCCCGTTGTGACTTGCGCGCCGATACTTGCGCGTCGAGGTAGACTTGCGCGCCAAGTAAGGTTTGTTCCAGCATTGTTTTTTGGACTGCGTGGAATCTGGAAGTTTGCCCGATACCTTCGGTGCAAATAGATATTAATCTACGGGTGAAATTTGTACTTCAACAGAGCATCTACATACAAGAGAAGATGCATTCATTCATGCAAATGAAGAGACCTACAGGTCTATAAACTGTGAGTGGATTCCTTCCAAGAGCAGTGAGCTTAGGAAGAGGAAGAAGGTGATCCTCTCCACCGATAGTGATCCAGAGAGAGAGAGACAGGGAGTGACCCTTGGGAAAGTAGTGAGCTGACCCTAAATTTGTAAAGGCAGTGAACCTGGGCATAGAAGTGATCTAGCCCGAACCTTGTAATCCATAGCTAGTGAAGATTAGTGGAATTTGGTACGACCGGCAACCTGTCGGCGTATGCTCCTTGGACGGAGCCCTTAGCGCTGAACCACGTAAAATTGATGTGTCATGCGCTTGCTTTACTTTCTATTTATATTGTGTAGCTGGAAAGAGAGAGAAGAGTGTTTTGCTTAACAGCGAAACAAGATCAGAACGGGCATTAATTTTCAATTAGTCATACCCTGATTCACCCCCCCTCTCAGGGTATTCAGCCTAGTGGACCTAACAAGTGGTATCAGAGGGAAAGGTTGAAAGTTGTTCTTCTCTCAATTGTGGTAACCAATCATAAAGGTATTCCGATCTTCGACGGATATAATTTTCAGATATGGAAGAATCGGATGAAACACTATTTCCGATCCTTGGGAATGGATGTGTTTTCAGCAGCTATGCATTGTATCACAGCTGATATTAACAGTGGTGCTTTATCAGAAGCTGAGCATAGAGAGTTGGATGCTGATTCCAAAGTAATCAATGCCTCAGGGGGAGCCCTTTCCAATCCCATCTACACGAAGGTGATGTCATGAAAAACGTCACATTCCATGTGGGAAAAGCTTTTGAATGTATATGAAGGGGACACAAAGGTCAGAGAGGCAAAGCTGCAGGTGTTGTGGAACAAATATGAAGATCTGAAAATGAACCCGAATGAGTCTGTTGACGCATTCTTTGGTAGGGTAAACATTGTTGTGGAAGATATGCGAGGTCTTGGAGAAGTCATTGAAGACATAAAGATTGTAAAGCGCATCTTGAGGAAACTTCCACCTCGGTTCAATTCGAAAGTTTCAGTACTAGAAGATAAATATCCAAAAGAGCTGACATTGGAAAATTTGCACAGTACCTTGGTTGCATATGAAATGAGGAACGATGATAATGAGGCTATGGAAAAGGGGAAGTCTAAAGAGGTGGCATTTAAGGCCATGAACAACCTCACCATTGAAGATTCTAATGAAGAATAAGAGACAGATGAGGTGATTTCATTCCTTTCTTCAAATCTACAAAGAGGAAGAGGAAAGTTTAAAGATAAACTTCCACTAGCATGCTTTAGATGTGGAAAGGTTGGTCATCTTGCGGCAAGATTCCCCAAGAAGTTTCAAGATGATGATGATGATGATGACGTTGAAATTCCCAAAAATAAGACTTCATCTTTTGTAAAAGGGAAGAAACAATTCAAGAGAAATTTCTTCAAGAAAAAGAATCTTCTTTCACAAGAATTTGAAAGTTCAGATGAGTCTGAGGATGAAGAAGTTGAGGAAATAGAAAATTGCAGAGATCGTGGGGTAAATGCCTTGGTGGAAATTGTTGGTAGTTCTCAAAAGGGAGAAGTAGCTGATGCTAAAGAAGAAGAAGAAATTGAAGGGAGAATTGATATGGAAGCCGAATTGGAAGTAGCTCTTGAGGAGATAGATGTTTGGAGAGCCAAAACGAAGAAAGCCAATAAAGTGGTTCGTGATGCCAAACTCTATATGCAACAACAGGATGAAGAAAAGTCTGAGCTGTTAGAATAAATTGAAAGACTAAAATCCTCAACCCCAGAGAGCTCAGAAAATATTGTTGAGTATAAGCTTAAAATTGAGGATCAGAAGAAGGAAATTGATTGTTTTACTAACACAGTAAAGGAGCATGTTAGATGTATCAAAGAGCTTGAAGAAGAAGTGGTCAGTCTGCGACAAAAACTTAAGGATCAAGATAAACTCTTGACCCCCAATGTGATATCCAAAAATCAATCCATTCAGAAGACAGAGAAGATGAAAGCGGAGCCTTGCAGTTCAGTAGGGAAGAAGCAGCAATTGAGCTCGGATGTTAAGATCATTTCTGGGCTTAGTCAAGAACAAAAATTTGTGACAATTGCAGTTAGACCGCAAGAACTCATCCCGAAAGTGAAGGTTGATTTTGGCACAAAACAGAATCAGAATATTTAGAGATCCCAAAGGGGAAATCATAGTGCTGGAATATCACGAGGGAATGCATCCTATATCAGGTGTTATTGCTGTGGGAAAATGGGACATTCACAGTATGTGTGTTTCATAGCCAAGAGATACAGAAGGGAACATGAACAGAGATGGCAGCCAAACAGAGAACAGTTTTCTAGAACACATTTTGAAGGACACTGTTTTTAGTGCGGAGGATTTGGACACATGGCTAGGTATTGCACTTCAACCATTCAGAGAAATGTGTCAAAGCATAATCAAAATGTTCGCAAGCAGCATATCAATAAACCAACAAGTGAGTTAAAAGTTCAGAACAGATTTGCAGCTCTGCAAGATGAGGGTGGTCCATCATACTCTGAGAAAGAACAGAAGCCTCAATCCATGCCGAGTGTGAAAGAAAAAGTATGGACCAAGAAGAAGAAAAATGAGAAGTCTGTGGTGGCAGAGATTGCCCTTAAAGCATCAGATCGATCTGGTGTTTGGATCCTTGATAGTGGTTGCACATCCCACATGACGGGTAATAAGGATCTTGTTACAGGCATCAAATATGACAAAGAAGGAGTAGTCAAATTTGGAAATGATGAAGGCCTGAAGATTGTTGGCTCAAGAAAAGCCAAGTTTGGGGGAAAAGAGATGAGACATGCTGATGTCTTGGTAGTAGAGGGTCTCAGTCATAACCTACTCAGTGTCAGTCAACTATGTGACTCTGGGCACTCTATCCAATTTACTAAGAAGATGTGTGTTGTGAAAGGAAAAGATGGAGCAGCTGTTCTGCAGGGAAAAAGGTCAAAGGGAAATCTCTATCTTGTACGTGGGGAAGAAGATACTTGTCTTTTATCCAGAGAGGAAGAAAACCAGCTGTGGCATAAGCGACATGGTCATCTATGCCAACCATCTATGGAGGATATCGTTAAATGTGATGCTGCTAGAGACCTTCCCAAACTATCACATGATCGCACTCATACGTGTGATGCTTGTCAACAAGGGAAAATCATCAGAAAGACATACAGGCCAAAGGAACAGAAATCAACTAGAGTGCTCGAATTGGTGCATGCTGATGTATGTGGACCTATCTCACCACGAGCTATAAATGGGAAAAGGTACTATGTTCTTTTCATTGATGACTATAGCAGAATGGCCTGGGTATTCATCATAACCCATAAGATAGAGGTGTTCAGTTGTATAAAGCAGTACAGGAGGGAATCATAAAAGATGCTTGGGCAGAAAATTCTGAAGTTTCGTACTGATAATGGTACAGAATTTACAAACAGTCAGGTTGAAATCTATCTCGAGAAACATGGGATAAGGCATCATGTTTCACCATTAAGAACTCCCCAACAGAATGGAGTAGTTTAAAGGAGAAATCAGATCATCAAAAACATGGCTAGAACAATGCTTATTGATAAGGACCTGCCAGAGAAATTTTAGAAGGAAGCAGTTTTGACATCGGTCTATGTTTCAAACAGGTCCCTGTTATGTCCGAAGCAAGGGAAGACTCCGTATGAACTGTGGTACGGAAAGAAGCCAACGTTGAAGTACTTTCGAATCTTTGGAAGTAAGTGTTTCATTCTCAACAAAGAACTTGATAGGAAGTTTGAGGCACGAGGAGATGAAGTGGTATTCCTTGGATATTCCGGGAAAAGCAAAGCGTATAAATGTTTCAACAAAAGGATAGGAAAAATCATTGAAAGCAATGATGTCACTATAGTTGAAAATGAGCAGAATACTCAACGATCCAGTGAACAGTTCCTGGATGAATGTGATGATGAGGTAAGTAACCCAGGGGGAGCAGAAGTGGCAGAAGCTGACTCAGAAGAAGATACTGATGATGAAGAGGAAAGTGTCAAGTCGGTGTCTGTGAGAAAGCCAAAGAGTCGAGCTGAAATTGATAGGCAGAATATCATTGGTGATCAAACAGATCCAGTTCAAACTCGAAGACTGAAATCATCACAGCAAGCATCATTTTTGTCTCAAGTGGAGCCGAAATGTTTTTCTGATGCAGCTGAAGATGAAAACTGGGTTCAGGCCATGAACGAAGAGCTTGATCAGATTGAGAAGAACCAGACATGGGAGATTGTTTCGAGGCCAGCAGACAAGAATGTCATCGGGACTAAACGGGTCTATCGTAACAAGATTAATGATGATGGCATAGTGATTCGGAACAAAGAACAACTAGTGTGCAAGGGATACTCCCAGATAGAGGGAATAGATGTTGATGAGACATTTGCACCGGTTGCAAGGCTGGAGACAATCAGATTATTTTTGGCCATAGCAGTGCAAATAAAGTTCAAAGTGTTCCAGATGGATGTCAAATCCACATTCTTGAATGGGGTTCTGGAAGAAGAGGTGTATATTGAACAGCCAGATGGTTTTCTCATTCATGAGGATGAGAACAAAGTTTGAAGGCTGAAGAAGGCGTTATATGGGATTAAACAAGCACCAAGAGCATTGTACTGAGGGCCATATCAGTATTTGAAGAAGCTTGGATTTCAGCGTTACAAAAGGTAGGAATGACACATTCATTTCTCAATCCAAATATGCCAATCAGAGAGATATAAGTGTAATCCCAAAAAAAGACACATGATTATAGTGAAAAGAATACTTCAGTATATTATGGGCACGGTGGATTTCGGTTTGACATATAATGACAAATCTCAGACAGAGTTATTGGGATATACTGATGTAGACTGGGCCGGATCAGCAGAAGACAGAAAATCAACGTTAGGAGGTGCATTCTATCTTGGTGGACTATGTATTTATTGGCTAATCAAGAAGCAAGATTGCATTTCATTGAGCACCGTAGAAGCTGAGTATATTGTGACCACTAAAGCGTGCACACAATTATTGTGGATGAAGAAGTAGCTTGAAGATATGGGAGTTGAAGTGAAGTCTCCGATCAGAATCCAATGTGATAACTCTAGTGCTATCAATCTTAGCAAAAAACTAGTTCATCACTAAAGGACAAAGCACATTGAGATAAAGTATCATTTTATCAAGGAGAAGGTTGAGCTGGGAATCATGAAGTTGGAGTACGTGCCTACAGAGTTACAGGTTGCAGATATTCTGACAAAGGCCTTACCCAAGGAATCTTTTGAGAGGCATCGACTGGCTCTGGGAGTTCAGTCAATTCCCCGCACTTGAAATAGTGTGGATGTGGGACCCCCCCCCTTTCCCTGAGGTATGATGTTTTTTTCTTAATATGCTGATATGTGTTCTCTACTATGTTACAGACTACAAAGGAGTGTCCTTTGGGTTTGTTGACAAAGGGGGAGAAAAGTTTTTGTTAAAGGAGGAGAAAATAGTGATTGGGAGACAGTGTGGCTATTTGAGAAATCATGAAAGATACGGGGAGAATCTGATAGGTGGAGCAGCCAGAAAGGGGGAGCAATGAGAAAGGGGGAGTGTATTAAATCTGACTATGCTAGAAGTGATCGATCAAAGAATAGATATCACGACAACTGAGAATAGTGATAAAAGCAGAAGAGTGGGGTTGGAAAGTGGTGAGACTATTTCCAAACCAAAAATTGGTCTTCCAACAAATCCATCAACAATTGGTATCGGTTTAGTACAAATTGGTATCAGTTTGGTGTCATCAGTGGATGTCAGAGATAAAGCGATTCATTGATGAACTTTTTATTTACTCTTGATTGTCACGCCGAGCATTGCTCATGTGGGATTAGAGTATGTGTTGAGTAAATCTTTGATCACTATCCGAATCGCAATGAGGCGAATGGAGGATAGTGATAAAAGTAGAAGAGTGGGGTTGGAAAGTGGTGAGACTATTTACAAACCAAAAATTGGTCTTCCAACAAATCCATCAACAATTGGTATCAGTTTAGTAAAAATTGGTATCAATTTGGTGTCATCATTGTATGTCAGAGATAAAGTGATTAATTGATGAACTTTTCATTTACTCTTGTTTCTCACGCCGAGCATTGCTCATGTGTGCTTAGAGTATGTGTTGAGTAAATATTTGATCGCTATCCAAATCGCAATGAGGCTAATGGAGGCTGAAGAATCAACGACGTATCTTTGTTTTGGAAGAGTTGTCAACAAACCCAAAGGGGGATATTGTTGGGCAAAAATCCCTCAAGGTATCATTGAAGCATTTTTGAGGTGATTGTGTTTGTTGAAAAAGTGGACATCTACGTGGTGATTGTTGACAAAGCATAACTATTACATACAAATTTGTTGACAAAGAGGATTTCATGATGGAATGTCGAGTTCAAGAGCTGAGTTCAACGATCCATGTTTGTTTCAAGAACTTCGATAAAAGGAATGGATGATCTGGAGGCAGTACAAAAGAACAGATACAAGGTGGCGCCGTTTTCCAGAGTTTGCCAAATTTTTGGGCCTGAAAATCAGCAAATGAAGAAAATTGTTTTTGGCAAAGGGACTTGCGCGCCGAGGACTTGGAGAATAGGAAACTTGCGCGCCATATGTTGTTCAAGATCAGAAGATCAAAATATGGAAAAGGAAGTAGGTTCGCGCAAGTTTGGGAGTTGGTCGCGCAAGTATCCAAAAGGACAGAAGACTTGCGCGTCGAAACTGGGTCACGGAGGTGACTTGCGTGCCGTCGCGCAGGGTGGTCAATTTTCCTATAAATACTGGACCACCCCTCTTCATTCTTCACCAGAGTTCAACTCTTTGAGAAATAAGAGCTCTCGTCGCGCAGGTGTGGTGGTCGCACAGGTGGTGTGTGTGGTCGCACAGGTGAAGTTGCGCGCTAGTGGTTGAAGTTGTGCGCCGGTGTTAGAAGTTGCGCGCCGGTTTTTAGTTGCGCGCCAATAGTGGTTTGGGCGTAAAAGGAATAGAGTCGCGCAAGTCTGGAGTTGAGGAAGCTTGTGTCGCGCAAGTGTCATAGGAGGACTTGCGTGCCCGTTGTGACTTGCGCGCCGATACTTGCGCGTCGAGGTAGACTTGCGCGCCAAGTAAGGTTTGTTCCAGCAGTGTTTTTTGGACTGCGTGGAAGCTGGAAGTTTGCCCGATACCTTCGGTGCAAATAGATATTAATCTACGGGTGAAAGTTGTACTTCAACAGAGCATCTACATACAAGAGAAGATGCATTCATTCATGCAAACGAAGAGACCTACATGTCTATAAACTGTGAGTGGATTCCATCCAAGAGCAGTGAGCTTAGGAAGAGGAAGAAGGTGATCCTCTCCACCGGTAGTGATCCAGAGAGAGAGAGACAGGGAGTGACCCTTGGGAAAGCAGTGAGCTGACCCTAAATTTGTAAAGGCAGTGAGCCTGGGCATAGAAGTGATCTAGCCCGAACCATGTAATCCACAGCTAGTGAAGATTAGTGGAATTTGGTACGACCGGAAACCTGTCAGCGTATGCTCCTTGCACGTAGACCTTAGCGGTGAACCAAGTAAAATTGATGTGTCCTGCGCTTGCAATACTTTCTGTTTATATTGTGTAGCAGGAAAGAGAGAGAAGAGTGTTTTTCTTAACAGCGAAACAAGATCAGAACGGGAATTAATTTTTAATTAGTCATACCCTGATTCACCCCCCCTCTCAGGGTATTCAGCCTAGTGGAACTAACATATAAAAAATGGAATCAATAAGGAAATCTTCAATTTCTATATCAAATTCATTGGTGAACACCTCTAATGAAAAATCTATCAGCTGGTCATTAAATCCCTCTAAAGGGTTGTTTTGGAAATCACATGTAGAAAGAGTTACAGTATTTCAGAAATTTGAGGTTGATTCTCCTCTTACTCTACCAATTATACCCATTAGGTTCCTTACTTTATTGAAATTTTGAAGTTCCCTACCTAAAATTTATGAACCTTTTATTTCTCATCGGTTCCCATATCACTCTTTTTTCCCCTTGAAACTTCATTCCAAACCGAAGATGTAAGAGCATGATTAACGAGTTTTTTGACTACTCGTCATGACTGAATGTCATGGAATTCTATCTGACAATTTTTTAAAAATTTGGGAAGATTTTAAAATTCATAATTAATCTCCAGTTTGTGGTCCTTTGCATCCATGAGTTATCATTCAGGAGTTTGTGACTCCATATTGATTTCTATCAGCACCTTTTCATAATGGCCAATGTCACAATTAATAGTGTGATGATCAATTTTCCGGGGAGTACCAATTCCTATAGCATGATCATTATTAATGTTTTGGTTCTAATAGATCCATGACAGACCTTGAATACTTTTCCATACCTGGTCCATATAATTTATTTTCTAGAAAGGATAAAAGTTTTTATCTCACTCCGACAGCCTAAAGAAGCCTGGTTTTAAAATTAGATTTCCCACCCACTAAAGAATGTCAAGATCATTTTTTCCATTCATAATAATATGATATAATACCTTTACAATTGGTATAAGTAACAACCTCAATAAACCAAAATAGTTATAGACATTGGATTTCAAATTAGAATACATCTAGGGCTTCATAAATTTATCATAGAAAGTTCAACCTAACACGATGAAGCAGTAAAGATCCATTATTTTCATGTGATCATCTTGATCCAAAACCGTTGTGATTGAACCATCCCCTAAGTGCTTGAGAATAGGTGGGTTATTATAATTATAAGCACAATTTGGCACACAATCGAGTTCCTTTGGAAATGAAATAGTCTTGAAAGTTTGTGGGTAAGAATATTTTTCCCCACATACCTTGATTTTAGAGGTGAAGGACCTATCCCATTCTAGATTGAAAGAGTCCATTTTCACACAGTATCATATAAGAAGGTATATATTCCCCTATCGATGTTCAAATAGTCTATTCCTTCTCTCTCCATCTGCCAAAAAATCCATCAATCTTTTAGGTTGATTATTTATATAGATATCAATTATTTTATAATTTATATGAAATTATTATACCATGTTTTCTGGTTTTGATGTTAGGTGACACATTGTTTTTATTCTTGAGTAATTTTTTTAGATATTAAAGACATGGTTACATTTAATTATCATTTAGATAATGAATGATATTGAATTAGTTTAAAGGAAGAAATTATTTGATAATTTTCAATGGATGTGTGAGCTATGGTTACCTCCTCTGGTTCCCTTAGTGACTATAATAATTTTAATATTTTTCTTATGCATTAGATTTAATTTCATGTCCTTATTATTTATCAAATAGTTTTGGGATGTTTGAATGAACCAATGTTGACTTATTCTCAGCTTACTGTTATGGTTTTATGTGGGGGTGATCCTAGATATACACATAGAACCCACCAAACCCATTCACACCCTAAACTACAAACATACACCCTATATACCACAACTTTTCATCCTACACTTGATCCTCTAGGGTTATTCTCATCCATTACTCCATCATAATCTTATTTAGAATCTTATTCTCATACCACATCTAGTTCACCTCCAGAAATGTTCCCACTAGTACTATGTTGATACCCTATGATGTATCTCCATCCCTTATTATAATGGCCCAAAGCTTGATGTTCATAAAAAATACATTAATTTTGAAGAATACTTAATAAATAACAAAAACTAGCACTCAAGGATCGTAATAGTTTAGTGTCTTTGGAAACTCCGAACATAATCTTCTAATCATGGTGAAAGATCTTCAACATCTCCCATAAAGATCTTCCCCTTTTGTTTTCTTACCTAAAACCTTTATTTATATCATGGGGAAAAGAAAACATATAAAAGGGTGAGCTCAAATGCTCAGTAAGGATAATCATGGATAAAATAAAACAAACCATATACATTTGAACTTAAAAACATGAACATAATGTTTAAACATCAAAATCTAGAACAATTACAAAAAACATGGTAGTATGTAAGGCATAGATCATAATGGGATATCAATAATGATAAAATAGAATTGGAATAAAACATGTAATTTTGGAAAATCATTTATCACATGATATGATTTCCATAGTGTCCAACACATTGCTGCCAAGACCATCTTAGTGGACAAAGTCCCTTACTAAATCGAGTTCACTCCTCGTTCCAGTCCTGTATCACTGAACCGGACTAACTTATTGTTCCATCCATTACTATATCATGAGATATAAATCGTTACCCAATTAATGGGAGGGAGATATAGGTCCCACCCATCTCATAATGAAATCATTCTTACTTGTACCACAAAATAAACATAAATCATTCATTATAACCCAAAGAATAAAATGAGTTTCATAAACGTCATCCCATAATTACATAATCCATATAAAAAATGGATATAAATTCATCATAAGAAGAATAAAACTATGCCAATAATAGATACATTATACGTGAAACATAATCATACAAAATAATGTCATCTTAGATAGAAAAAATCTTTGATAGAACACTTTAAATGAATTCCTGAGGAAAATATCATTTCTTTTTCAAAATCATTTTTTTCCTCAAAATTCCATGAAATTTTAAAATAAAATTATTTTGTTGAAAGTAATCATGAATGTTTTAGAGAATGATTCATGGAAATATTGAATTATTAAACCATAAAAATCTGTTCATGCTATATAAGTTAAAAAAACATTCGTCCCGTACTTTTTGTTGGAAAAGTCAAAAAGTTCCTCGTATGGTAAACAAAAGAATGATTCCTTCAATACCATGTGGTAAAAGTCCAAAATGGTTAAAAAGGTCGTTAAAAATACATGAAATTTTTTTAGAAAACATTTGCTTGGATGATAAATATAACCCCAGTAAATACTTATGAATAAACAATCTCAGACAAAAATGAGATTGGCAAAGTTATCCCTTACCATATGTCTGATATGCTTCGTATGTATCTGAACCTCCTGTATAATGATTTAAATAATGTAATTTAATTATTAATGAATCATATTCATCATTATGATATAATATATTGTTCACTTAAGACATTATATTACCCGTTCTTTTCTAAATTCCATGTTAAAGATGCATTTTGGGTAAAATCGTTTTATTTATTATACATGTATCGAATTTTTGTTCTTGATATTATTTCTTATATACTGATTTAATTAATTACATAATGTAAAACATGATTTATATATAATATATATTAATCATATAAATATATATATGATAGATCGATAAATAGAATGAAATACACCGTTTATGGAGACGGTAGGCCGTACGTACGCATGAACGCTGTTTTCATTTCCTTATTGAATTGAATGGAATTAAGTAAATGAAACATATATGAAAATAAATCCAGTATAATTATTATGTAATATATTTAATGATAATTTATTATATATAATTTATAATCAAACATGAATGGTTAACCATGGAAAATGAATCTCATCACGTTCGTGGAGACGGTGGTCCGTACGTATGCACAAGCGATGACATCGTTCCCACAATTATTGAAAAGAATTGGAGTGGATGATATAATATATTAGAATTAGTATTATTTTATAATAAATATATGAAGGTATTATTTACACCATTATACCCATCCAAGTATGGTGGTGGTGGAAAAACTAATTACACTACGGTGTGGAGATGGTATTTCGTACATATGCATGCGCAGTGATTTCATTTTCCGTAGAATGGATACAAGATGAAATGGGGTTGTTTAATATTTATAATATCCTATTAGTATATTAGTGATACTTTCTGTATTACTTTACAATGAAACAACAAAATAAGAGTAAGTTGAATATGAAAGAACCTTGAAAGAATCGGTAGAATAGATTACCTCTTCTTCGACACACCTCCTTTAAGCCTTCTCTTAAGGGAATAGAGTTGGTCTTTTGAGAAGAAAAAAACCTCCATAATGTTACTAGGGAAGTGGAGAAGAGAAATGGTCAGGGTGTGGCCAAGCAGTAAGGCCCAATGTGTTATGAAGGGGAGGGGGAGGAGGTGCTCTTTTATAAGAGAGGAGAGGGGAACATTTGGAAAACTCAATAATATTAATTTAAAATAAATCAAACCCCACCTAAAAACCTAAAACATTTACTCATATTATAATATTAGATGAGATAGGTTTGTAATATCATCATACAATGAAATTTAGACATGTTGGAAATTTATTTTAAACCTTATCAACTTTATTTATCCTTATCTAATATATTTAATTTTGTGGTAATAAGATTCTAATTTTTAAATTGTTATAAATAATTACTTATATGTTATGAATTTTCCATAATGGGATAATTAATGACATTTTAGACCATATAAAATTTAATTTAAATTTTTTAAATATTTTTGTGATTTTTAAACAATTTTATATTATGTTATTTTTATAAAATAACAATAGTTTCAATTTTGACACTATTCATTTATTTGAATTTAAATAAAATCCACATAGAAGATATGTTCAAACTAAAATATTTAATATATTAAAAACATGTAATATGTATCTAGAAAATTCCTGGAGAATATTAAATAGTTCATATAATATTTATTTTAATAATTTTAAAACCATTTCTTTGGTAAATCTCTTAATAAAATATTTACAACAACATTTTTGTATAATTATTTAATATACATATTCGTTGCATAAAAATTAAAAATATTATCCTATTCTGTAGCTAAATATAATATGTTTTATAATAATATTTTTAATCAAACATATATTCTTAAAATCACAACATTTAAATTGTTATATTTATTAAATTATAAATGTGACATCTTTGACATCATTTAAAATAAAATAATATAAATGTCCTAATCGGTTTGATAAGGCTCAAAATGGTCCAAAAAATCAATACTTCTATGTGTAGGGTATTTATACACTCGGCCAATAATGTTTGGTCAAGTCTCTAGTCCTTTTGATAGGTATTGTTATTTTAATGAAAACAATATTATTGATTTTTCACTAAATACATAATTTCTACATCATTAATGTATAAGAAATTAAGGTAATTAAATATTTCTTAAAAATTACAAATAAATAACAATGATAAATAAAAACATTTTATCTTTCAAATGAGTATTTATAACCGAATTTATATTCTGTATAACCATATATTAAAAGTAATCTAATTATTAAAGATTTAGTGAGACATATTTCACTTTCCTTTAAATAAAATAACTAAAAAGTCATAATCATATACAAGTGGGTTACATTAGATTTAATTTTAACCCAATTATTATTTATGAAAAAATATAATCATCCAAATATATTAAGCCAATTTTTAGAGTAATTTTATAATATTATATTTACCCTTAATTACCCGATTTTACCTTTAACTATGGTAAATAAAATTAACTGTAGTTACTATTCATAATTCCTAAAAATTAAAAGTAGATTATTAACATAATTTGGACCTACTGATTCCAAATATGGAATCACTTTTTCCAAATTCATATCACAGAAGTTGCATAAATTAATTTATAGTTAATCATGCTGTTAAGAAAATGAGTTTTAAAAGTTAAAACATTGCAAAAGTTTGAAATTATTTTAGTTTTGAATTCAATGTAAAATCAATGTTAATGACATAAAATTTATTAAATGGTAAAAATAAAATATATTTATATGTTAAAACCATTAAATATTATAATTTATCTATATAAATTATTATGATGAAAAAAACTTTTTTTAATTAAAATATAACATGTTTTTACTATTCATTAACATATGAAAGTTATCAAAATAATATGAAAAATTTATCCAAAGTAAACTTTTATGTCCTGATTCTAAAGAAGAATTTTATTTTGTTAAATTTAACTTATAAAACTGTCAAAAAATAGATTTAAGGGGGGGGGGGGGGGTCCATCAAAAGGCGTTAAAACTGCATTTTTTGAAAAATACTTATTTTACCTGGAAACTTTATTTTATTTTCATACCATGTTCTAAAAAATGTGTAAGATGAATAATAATGTTATAAAATTAAAAATTTAGTTAATAATATTTATAACGGCTAGTTTATAATAACATTATAACCATATATCGTTTTTTAGTGAAACCCGGTATTGCGTACAACACACGTTATCGGGGAAGGTCGTGATTGCATGTAATGCAAGCCAAGTCAGGGTTGTGTGTAGTGCAACACTCCTTTATTTTTGCATATAACAAAATCCAACCATATTTCATTTATACATTGAATATATATATATATATATATACAATCGATGTTGCGTAGAATAACTACTATCAAACAAACTTGAAATTGTGTGTAACACGATCCAAGAATAGTGTTGCGTATACTGCAAGCTAATACGATATTGTGTATAGTGAAAGATAATCTTGGTGTAGCATACAATATAAGATATTAAAGAAATTAAAATGAAAATATCTTATAAAATCTAAGGGTGTTACATTCTACCCCCCTTAAAATGAATTTTTCCCACAAAATTCGTCGGCGTTATAAATGGTTTACTACATGAAAGCTTCTTTTATAGAAACCCACGTCATAAAAAGGAATACTAAAACATAATTTTAAAAAGTAAAATAAGAAAAATAATGGTTACCCAAATTAACTCGTCACTGGGTTTCCACATAAGAGAACAAAGGTGAAAATATGTATATAGAAGAAAAATCTAACCACTAAGTTCTGATGGAGATTGGTAGAGAACATGGCAATGAAAAACAAAACAATTACAAAGCCATAAATTTGTGATGATCTAAGGTACAATATGATTCATTAGATATGAGATGACCAGGACAACATTTTTTTTTCAAGATCATTTCCCTATTGTTGAAGAATTTTTGAATTAAAAGAAATACTTACTTGATTTTGGTACAATCTCACCGTTGTTAGTGCCTTGAACAATTTCCACTTCATCTCTTAAAAAAATGAAGTTGAATTTGTCTTTTGTGAAGTGTTAGAGGATCCTGAAATATAATGATAGGTCATTCTATCTTTTTCAAACATAATTTTATCAATAATTATATATATAAGTCCATCTATGGTGAGATTAATCGTATATGGTTCCAGAAATGAACTTATACTTAATCTATCATACCACTTAATAATAGAAAACTAATTTCTAATAACCAGGTTCTTACTGTAGGCCAATGGAAGTCAATAAAGGCCTATTGCACTTTGGTTGTGGGTTCGATTCCTGCAAACTTGTCCGACGTGACAGTTTGTCGTCCGTCTTGCAGGTTGTCCCTTTTTTTAAAACTACATTACTATAGCATTCCTGCAATAATATTAAAAAAAGGTCTAGCCTTAAACAATACTATCTTATTTCTAACATTATTCATTCCAATCTTTATGCTTATCCAAAATACATCGGTCCCAGCTCATATTATAAAGAAAATGATTACTTGAAAGGTCACATAACAAGCACGTGAATATCATCATTTAGCCCCCATAAATCATAAGATATATTTTGTTGGTCACATTCCAAACATTTGAATACCTTAATCATGTATTCTCTTGAAACATGAGTTACCATAGAACCTTAGTGAAAACATGAATGCTATCAAATGTTAACTCTTTCCACATACCTAAATCCCAAAATTTATATATACTGAAACCATGATATAACATTGTCCTTAGATCAGTCATGAGCTCATTAATACTTTCAAACATTTCATTATCTCTTTATCATTTAATTATGTTCATATGATCTTCTTTCCAAAAATTTCTGAATAACCTTTCATGGTAACCGGTACCATTCAACATATACATTCAAATACATTAGTAAAAAAAATAGTGTAACAATCCTTATATGTGTCTTTATTCCAGAGTACCATTAACTATACAAAATTACTCTTGATAAACATTAAATCATTCCACAACCTTCTTAAACCATTGACCGAGCTTCAACAATTCTTTCATCTCACATATCATTTGTAGTCTCTTCATCATCAACAACATAAATACTACCCATACGACAATGCTAATTCTCTTCATGAGAATCTTCCTTAGAGAATTGGTTTGCATAATTCCCATACATTCCACATTAAAAACATTTAACCATTGTTGATGTCTTAGAAATACCATTATCCATGTCCATGATGTTAACAGAACCTTTTCTTTTACAAGTAATGGATTTATGTCCTTTTTTTTCACACCCAAAGCATCTTCTAGATACTTTGAAACATTATCCTTGATGCTCTTCCCACAATATTTTCATGAGGGAAATTGAACTTTCTTTAGTCTATGATCATCATGAAACTCCATCTTTATCTTGTTAGTTGAGTTAGGAAACATACAAAAGTTGATATTATTGATCATATTATGATATTAATGATTAGGCATAATAACAATGTTTGGACATCCAAATCACATTTCATTTGGTTGATCATGAAGAATATCATTCCATTGTCCATCATATTCTCCATTAACATGAATCCTCCTATTTCCTGCCATTTCATAAAACCCAAAAAATAGTATGAGAGGAAAAATTCATACTAGAAAAACAAAATAACCAAGGGGGAGTACTTTCAATATCTAACATCTTATGTTTAATTCTATTATTGTTACCGTAATTCTAGGTCTATAACCTATACTTATACTTAACCATAGGGACATCCTTAGACATACCTTAGAAATATCTCTAGGGATCTCCCTAAAGTTTTCGCATCCTAGTTTCCAAAGGGTAACTAAACCTTTCCTCTGATTCCAACTATAGAAACCCAAATCTTGATGTACATGAACATTACATTACTTTTGAGAAATACTTAATACATAAAAAAACCAACACTCAAGGATCGTAATAGTTTAATGTATTTGGAAACTCGAAATATAATCTTCTAATCATGGTGAACGATCTTCAACATCACCCATAAATATTTTCCCCTTTTGTTTTCTTACCTAAAACATTTCTTTATATCCTGGGGAAAGGAAAACATATAAAAGGTGAGCTCAATTGCTCAGTAAGGGTAATCATGGAGAAAATAAAACAAACCATATACATTTGAACTTAAAACCATGAATATAATGTTTAAACATCAAAATGTTGAACAATTACATAAAACATGGTAGTATGTAAGGCATAGATCATAATGGGATATCAATAATGATAAAAGAGAATTGGAATAAAACATGTAATTTTGGAAAATCATTTATCACATGATATGATTTCCATAGTGTCCAACACATTGCTGCCAAGACCATCTTAGTGGACAAAGTCCCTTACTAAATCGAGTTCACTCCTCGTTCCAGTCTTGTATCACTGAACCGGACTAACTTATTGTTCCATCCATTACTATATCATGAGATATAAATCGTTACCCAATTAATGGGAGGGAGATATAGGTCCCACCCATCTCATAATGAAATCATTCTTACTTGTACCACAAAATAAACATAAATCATTCATTATAACCCAAAGAATAAAATGAGTTTCATAAACGTCATCCCATAATTACATAATCCCTATAAAAAATGGATATAAATTCATCATAAGAAGAATAAAACTATGCCAATAATAGATACATTATACATGAAACATAATCATACAAAATAATGTCATCTTAGATAGAAAAAATCTTTGATAAAACACTTTAAATGAATTCCTGAGGAAAATATCATTTCTTTTTCAAAATCATTTTTTTCCTCAAAATTTCATGAAATTTTAAAATAAAAGTATTTTGTTGAAAGTAATCATGAATGTTTTAGAGGATGATTCATGGAAATATTGAATTATTAAACCATAAAAATCTGTTCATGCTATATAAGTTAAAAAAACATTCGTCCCGTACTTTTTGTTGGAAAAGTCAAAAAGTTCCTCGTATGGTAAACAAAAGAATGATTCCTTCAATACCATGTGGTAAAAGTCCAAAATGGTTAAAAAGGTCGTTAAAAATACATGAAAGTTTTTTAGAAAACATTTTCTTGGATGATAAATATAACCCCAGTAAATACTTATGAATAAACAATCTCAGACAAAAATGAGATTGGCAAAGTTATCCCTTACCATATGTCTGATATGCTTCGTATGTATTTGAACCTCCTGTATAATGATTTAAATAATGTAATTTAATTATTAATGAATCATATTCATCATTATGATATCATATATTGTTCACTTAAGACATTATATTACCCGTTCTTTTCTAAATTCCATGTTAAAGATGCATTTTGGGTAAAATCGTTTTATTTATTATACATGTTTCGACTTTTTGTTCTTGATATTATTTCTTATATACTGATTTAATTAATTACATAATGTAAAACATGATTTATATATAATATATATTAATCATATAAATATATATATGATAGATCGATAAATAGAATGAAATACACCGTTCATGGAGACGGTAGGCCGTACGTACGCATGAACGCTGTTTTCATTTCCTTATTGAATTGAATGGAATTAAGTAAATGAAACATATATGAAAATAAATCCAGTATAATTATTATGTAATATATTTAATGATAATTTATTATATATAATTTATAATCAAACTTGAATGGTTAACCATGGAAAATGAATCTCATCACGTTCGTGGAGACGGTGGTCCGTACGTATGCACAAGCGATGACATCGTTCCCCTAATTATTGAAAAGAATTGGAGTGGATGATATAATATATTAGAATTAGTATTATTTTATAATAAATATATGAAGGTATTATTTACACCTTTATACAGATCCATGTATGGTGGTGGTGGAAAAACTAATTACTCTACGGTGTGGAGATGGTATTTCGTACGTATGCATGCGCAGTGATTTCATTTTCCGTAGAATGGATACAAGATGAAATGGGGTTGTTTAATATTTATAATATCCTATTAGTATATTAGTGATACTTTCTGTATTACTTTACAATGAAACAACAAAATAAGAGTAAGTTGAATATGAAAGAACCTTGAAAGAATCGGTAGAATAGATTACCTCTTCTTTGACACACCTCCTTTAAGCCTTCTCTTAAGGGACTAGAGTTGGTCTTTTGAGAAGAAAAAAACCTCCATAATGTTACTAGGGAAGTGGAGAAGAGAAATGGTCAGGGTGTGGCTGAGCAGTAAGGCTCAATGTGTTATGAAGGGGAGGGGGAGGAGGTGCTCTTTTATAAGAGAGGAGAGGGGAACCTTTGGAAAACTCAATAATATTAATTTAAAATAAATCAAACCCCACCTAAAAACCTAAAACATTTACTCATATTATAATATTAGATGAGATAGGTTTGTAATATCATCATACAATGAAATTTAGACATGTTGGAAATTTATTTTAAACCTTATCAACTTTATTTATCCTTATCTAATATATTTAATTTTGTGGTAATAAGATTTTAATTTTTAAATTGTTATAAATAATTACTTATATGTTATGAATTTTCCATAATGGGATAATTAATGACATTTTAGACCATATAAATTTTAATTTATAATTTTTAAATATTTTTGTGATTTTTAAACAATTTTATATTATGTTATTTTTATAAAATAACAATAGTGTCAATTTTGACACTATTCATTTATTTGAATTTAAATAAAATCCACATAGAAGATATGTTCAAACTAAAATATTTAATATATTAAAAACATGTAATATGTATCTAGAAAATTCCTGGAGAATATTAAATAGTTCATATAATATTTATTTTAATAATTTTAAAACCATTTCTTTGGTAAATCTCTTAATAAAATATTTACAACAACATTTTTGTATAATTATTTAATATACATATTCGTTGCATAAAAATTAAAAATATTAGACTATTCTGTAGCTAAATATAATAAGTTTTATAATAATATTTTTAATCAAACATATATTCTTAAAATCACAACATTTAAATTGTTATATTTATTAAATTATAAATGTGATATCTTTGACATCATTTAAAATAAAATAATATAAATGTCCTAATCGGTTTGATAAGGCTCAAAATGGTCCAAAAAATCAATACTTCTATGTGTAGGGTATTTATACACTCGGCCAATAATGTTTGGTCAAGTCTCTAGTCCTTTTGATAGGTATTGTTATTTTAATGAAAACAATATTATTGATTTTTCACTAAATACATAATTTCTACATCATTAATGTATAAGAAATTAAGGTAATTAAATATTTCTTAAAAATTACAAATAAATAACAATGATAAATAAAAACATTTTATCTTTCAAATGAGTATTTATAACCAAATTTATATTCTGTATAACCATATATTAAAAGTAATCTAATTATTAAAGATTTAGTGAGACATATTTCACTTTCCTTTAAATAAAATAACTAAAAAGTCATAATCATATACAAGTGGGTTACATTAGATTTAATTTTAACCCAAATATTATTTATGAAAAAATATAATCATCCAAATATATTAAGCCAATTTTTCGAGTAATTTTATAATATTATATTTACCCTTAATTACCCGATTTTACCTTTAACTATGGTAAATAAAATTAACTGTAGTTACTATTCATAATTCCTAAAAATTAAAAGTAGATTATTAACATAATTTGGACCTACTGATTCCAAATATGGAATCAATTTTTCCAAATTCATATCACAGAAGTTTCATAAATTAATTTATAGTTAATCATGCTGTTAAGAAAATGAGTTTTAAAAGTTAAAACATTGCAAAAGTTTGAAATTATTTTAGTTATGAATTCAATGTAAAATCAATGTTAATGACATAAAATTTATTAAATGGTAAAAATAAAATATATTTATATGTTAAAACCATTAAATATTATAATTTATCTATATAAATTATTATGATGAAAAAAACTTTTTTTAATTAAAATATAACATGTTTTTACTATTCATTAACATATGAAAGTTATCAAAATAATATGAAAAATTTATCCAAAGTAAATTTTTATGTCCTGATTCTAAAGAAGAATTTTATTTTGTTAAATTTAACTTATAAAACTGTCAAAAAATAGATTTAGGGGGGGGGTCCATCAAAAGGCGTTAAAACTGCATTTTTTTGAAAAATACTTATTTTACCTGGAAAATTTATTTTATTTTCATACCATGTTCTAAACAAAGTGTAAGATGAATAATAATGTTATAAAATAAAAAATGTAGTTAATAATATTTATAAAGGCTAGTTTATAATAACATTATAACCATATATCGTTTTTTAGTGAAACCCGGTATTGCGTACAACACACGTTATCGAGGAAGGTCGTGATTGCATGTAATGCAAGCCAAGTCAGGGTTGTGTGTAGTGCAACACTCCTTTATTGTTGCATATAACAAAATCCAACCATATTTCATTTATACATTGAATATATATATATATATATACAATCGATGTTGCGTAGAATAACTACTATCAAACAAACTTGAAATTGTGTGTAACACGATCCAAGAATAGTGTTGCGTATACTACAAGCTAATACGATATTGTGTATAGTGAAAGATAATCTTGGTGTAGCATACAATATAAGATATTAAAGAAATTAAAATGAAAATATCTTATAAAATCTAAGGGTGTTACATTCTACCCCCCTTAAAATGAATTTTTCCCACAAAATTCGTCGGCGTTATAAATGGTTTACTACATGAAAGCTTCTTTTATAGAAACCCACGTCATAAAAAGGAATACTAAAACATAATTTTAAAAAGTAAAATAAGAAAAATAATGGTTACCCAAATTAACTCGTCACTGGGTTTCCACATAAGAGAACAAAGGTGAAAATATGTATATAGAAGAAAAATCTAACCACTAAGTTCTGATGGAGATTGGTAGAGAACATGGCAATGAAAAACAAAACAATTACAAAGCCATAAATTTGTGATGATCTAAGGTACAATATGATTCATTAGATATGAGATGACCAGGACAACATTTTTTTTTCAAGATCATTTCCCTAATGTTGAAGAATTTTTGAATTAAAAGAAATACTTACCTGATTTTGGTACAATCTCACCGTTGTTAGTGCCTTGAACAATTTCCACTTCATCTCTTAAAAAAATGAAGTTGAATTTGTCTTTTGTGAAGTGTTAGAGGATCCTGAAATATAATGATTGGTCATTCTATCTTTTTCAAACATAATTTTATCAATAATTATATATATAAGTCCATCTATGGTGAGATTAATCGTATATGGTTCCAGAAATGAACTTATACTTAATCTATCATACCACTTAATAATAGAAAACTAATTTCTAATAACCAGGTTCTTACTGTAGGCCAATGGAAGTCAATAAAGGCCTATTGCACTTTGGTTATGGGTTCGATTCCTACAAACTTGTCCGACGTGACAGTTTGTCATCCGTCTTGCAGGTTGTCCCTTTTTTTAAAACTACATTACTACAGAATTCCTGCAATAATATTAAAAAAAGGTCTAGCCTTAAACAATACTATCTTATTTCTAACATTATTCATTCCAATCTTTATGCTTATCCAAAATACATCGGTCCCAGCTCATAGTATAAAGAAAATGATTACTTGAAAGGTCACATAACAAGCACGTGAATATCATCATTTAGCCCCCATAAATCATAAGATATATTTTGTTGGTCACATTCCAAACATTTGAATACCTTAATCATGTATTCTCTTGAAACATGAGTTACCATAGAACCTTAGTGAAAACAGGAATGCTATCAAATGTTAACTCTTTCCACATACCGATATCCCAAAATTTATATATACTGAAACCATGATATAACATTGTCCTTAGATCAGTCATGAGCTCATTAATACTTTCAAACATTTCATTATCTCTTTATCATTTAATTATGTTCATATGATCTTCTTTCCAAAAATATCTGAATAACCTTCCATGGTAACCGGTACCATTCAACATATACATTCAAATACATTAGTAAAAACAATAGTGTAACAATCCTTATATGTGTCTTTATTCCAGAGTACCATTAACTATACAAAATTACTCTTGATAAACATTAAATCATTCCACAACCTTCATAAACCATTGACCGAGCTTCATCAATTATTTCATCTCACATATCATTTGTAGTCTCTTCATCATCAACAACATAAATACTAACCGTACAACAATGCTAATTCTCTTCATGAGAATCTTCCTTAGAGAATTGGTTTGCATAATTCCCATACATTCCACATTAAAAACATTTAACCATTCTTGATGTCTTAGAAATACCATTATCCATGTCCATGATGTTAACTGAACCTTTTCTTTTACAAGTAATGGATTTATGTCCTTTTTTTTCACACCCAAAGCATCTTCTAGATACTTTGAAACATTATCCTTGATGCTCTTCCCACAATATTTTCATGAGGGAAATTGAACTTTCTTTAGTCTATGATCATCATGAAACTCCATCTTTATCTTGTTAGTTGAGTTAGGAAACATACAGAAGTTGATATTATTGATCATATTATGATATTAATGATTAGGCATAATAACAATGTTTGGACATCCAAATCACATTTCATTTGGTTGATCATGAAGAATATCATTCCATTGTCCATCATATTCTCCATTAACATGAATCCTCCTATTTCCTGCCATTTCATAAAACCCAAAAAATAGTATGAGAGGAAAAATTCATACTAGAAAAACAAAATAACCAAGGGGGAGTACTTTCAATATCTAACATCTTATGTTTAATTCTATTATTGTTACCGTAATTCTAGGTCTATAACCTATACTTATACTTAACCATAGGGACATCCTTATACATACCTTAGAAATATCTCTAGGGATCTCCCTAAAGTTTTCGCATCCTAGTTTCCAAAGGGTAACTAAACCTTTCCTCTGATTCCAACTATAGAAACCCAAATCTTGATGTACATGAACATTACATTACTTTTGAGAAATACTTAATACATAAAAAAAACCAATACTCAAGGATCATAATAGTTTAATGTATTTGGAAACTCGAAATATAATCTTCTAATCATGGTGAAAGATCTTCAACATCACCCATAAATATTTTCCCCTTTTGTTTTCTTACCTAAAACATTTCTTTATATCCTGGGGAAAGGAAAACATATAAAAGGTGAGCTCAATTGCTCAGTAAGGGTAATCATGGAGAAAATAAAACAAACCATATACATTTGAACTTAAAACCATGAATATAATGTTTAAAAATCAAAATCTTGAACAATTACATAAAACATGGTAGTATGTAAGGCATAGATCATAATGGGATATCAATAATGATAAAAGAGAATTGGAATAAAACATGTAATTTTGGAAAATCATTTATCACATGATATGATTTCCATAGTGTCCAACACATTGCTGCCAAGACCATCTTAGTGGACAAAGTCCCTTACTAAATCGAGTTCACTCCTCGTTCCAGTCCTGTATCACTGAACCGGACTAACTTATTGTTCCATCCATTAATATATCATCAGATATAAATCGTTACCCAATTAATGGGAGGGAGATATAGGTCCCACCCATCTCATAATGAAATCATTCTTACTTTGCCCACAAAAACATAAATCATTCATCATAACCCAAAGAATAAAATGAGTTTTATAAACGTCATCCCATCATAACGTAATCCTCATAAAAAATAGATATCATTTCATCATAAGAAGAATAAAACCATTTAAATAATAGAGACATTATACTTGAAACATAATCATACTAAATAATTTCATCTTAGATGGAATATAGATTTGATAAAACACTTGAAATGAATTCCTGAAGAAAATAACCTTTCTTCTTCAAAATAATTTTGTTTTCTCAAAATGCCATGAAATTTTTAAAGAAAAGTATTTTTTTTGAAAATAATCATGAAATATTTTATATTAAGCTTCATGGAAATAAGGAATTATGAAACCATAAAAATCCATTCATTCCATATAATTTAAAAAAAACATTCTTCTCGTACTTTTTGTCGGAAAAGTCAAATAGTTCCTCGTATGGTAAAAAAAGATTCCTTCCATACCATATGTTAAAAGTCAAAAAGGGTTCAAAAGGACATTAAAAATACATTAAATGATTTTTTGAAAACATGTACTTGGATGATAAATATAACCCCAGTAAATACTTATGAATAATCAATCTTAGAAAAAAATGTGATTGGAAAAGTTATCCCTTACCTTATGTCTGATATGCTTCGTATGTATCCGAACCTCCTCCATAATTATTTAAATAATGTCATTGACTTATAAGATAATCATATTCATCGTTATGATATCATATTTGGTTCACTTAACACATTATATTACCCGTTCTTTTGTAAATTCCATGTTAAAGAAGCGTTTTGGGTAAAATATTTTCATTTATCATACGTGTTTCGACTTGTTGTTCTTGATATTATTACTTATATATTGATTTAATTAATTATATAATGTAAAAAACGATTTATATATAATATATATGATATGTCGATAAATGGAATGAAATACACCGTTCATGGACACAGTAGGTCGTACGTATGCTTGAACGCTGTTTTCGTTTCATTATTGAATTGAATAGAATTAAGTAAATGAAACATATTTGTAAATAATTCCTGTATCATTATTATGTAATATCTTTCATGATTATTTATTATATATACTTTATAATTATACTTGAATGGTTCATCATGGAAAATGAATCTCATCGCGTTCGTGGAGACAGTAGTCCGTACGTACGCACGAGTGATGATATCGTCCCCATAATTATTGAATAGAATTGGAGTGGATGATATAATATCTTAGAATCAGTATGATTTTATAATAACCATATATAGTTATTATTTACACCATTATACCCATCCATGTATGGTGGTGGTGGAAAAACTGACTGCACCACAGCATGGAGACGATATTCCTTACGTACGCACGCGCGGTGATTTCGTTTTCTGTAGGAAGGACAAAAGGTGAAATGGGGTTGTTTAATATTTATAATATCATATCAGTATATTAGTGATATGGATTTTATTACTACACAATGAGCCAACTAAATAAGAAGAAGTTAAAGAATAAATAAACTTGAAAGAATCTGTAAAAGAGATGACCTCTTCTTCGACGTACCTCTTTTATGCTTCCTCTTAAGGGACTAGAGTAGGTATTTTGAGAAGAAAAAGACCTCCATAATGTTTCTATGGAAGTGGAGAAGTGAAATGGTGAGGGTTTGGCCCAACTTGAAGGCTCAAAGTGTTATGAAGAGGAGGGGGAGGAGGTGCCCTTTTATAAGGGAGGAGAGGAGTACCTTTGGAAACCTCAAAAATATTAATTTATAATAAATCAAACCCCATTTAAAAATATACAAAAATTTATCATACACAAGGATTAGATTATATAGGGTTGTATTATCAACAGCCAATAAAATTTAGACATGTTGGAAATTTATTTTAAACCATATCAACTTGATTTATTGTAATTTAATCTATTTAATTTTGTGGTAATAAAATTCTAATTTTTAAATTGTTATAAATAATTAATACAAATTCTCAAATAGACCTTGATATTTCCTCTCTTGAAAAAGGATCTTAGCTACGTCCAAACTCAAAACACTATTTCAGATTTTAACATGGACCATCAATTGGAAGCAAATATCTCCCTTAAACTTAATTCTCCGCTCACTTTTAAGGATAATATTTATAAGCAAATGTTTAAGACTAAATGGCTCACTTATGGTGATCGTAATACTAAATTTTATAATTCCCTTCAAAGAATCCGAAAGGACAATCGTCCTCTTTCTAATATTATTCATAATGATTTGAACATTGACTCTGAATAGGCCATAACGGATCATGTTATCTTGTACTTTTACAACATTTTTAATGGTCCAGAGATGAATATTGATCTAAGATCTGACATTATTCCTTCAATGGTGGATGAAAGAGAAAATAAATCACTTTTAAGCACTCCACTTGATCATGAAATTAAGGATACTGTTTTTGGCCTTAATCCAGACAGTGTTCCTGGTCCGGATGGGATATGGTTTTTATCAAAAGCATTGGGATAATATCCATAATGATGTTTGTAACCTTGTTAAGACCTTTTTCATTCATGGATCTCTCCCTCACGGAATAAATGCTAAATTTCTAACTTTAATACCTAAGGTTGAAAATGCCTCCGAGATCCATCAATTCAGACCTATTTCCCTGATGAACACTCTCTATAAAATCATCACCAAAATTATTACGAACAGACTTGCACCTATTTGCAATAAAATTGTCTCATGGAATCAGTTTGGTTTTATTAAAGGTAGGTCCATCCGAGACTATATTTGTCTTGCCTCCGAATATACCAATAGTCTTAATAAAAATACTAGAGGAGGATGTCTGGCCATCAAGCTTGATATCAAGAAGGCTTTGGACACCATTGATTGGAACTTTATTTTCAATGTGTTAAAATTTTTTGGATTTCAATATTCATTCATTGAAAAACATAAAACATTATTTCACTCAGCTTTGTTTTTTTCTAATTAATGCCACCCCTTGGGGTTTTAACAAATTCTCTAAGGGTGTTAGGAAAGGAGAACCTCTCTCTGTCATCATTTTTGTTATTGCTAAGGACTACATAAGTAGATTTCTCAATAATCTAGTTGATCAAGGTATGATTAAGCCTATACAAGCTGCCAGAAATCTAAATACCCCTACCCACCTTTTATATGCTGATGATATCATCATGTTTCTCGAAGGTGATAAAAAAATATACATGTCCCCAATCATGCTCTTAATCACGATGAGGAAGTCTCTGGGCAAGCGATTACCTATAATAAATCGTATATTTTCTTTTTAAAGAGCTTCCCTGTTCGAAGGAAATCTAGCATTAACGCTTTTCATGGAATTAAAGTAGGCCTATTACCTTTCACTTATTTGGGTGTCCCTCTATTCTAGAGTCATCCTAAAGCATGCTACTTTTCTAATATCATTGATCAAATCGTAAATCAACTCTCTACTTGGAAGGGGAAATCTCTCTCCATGGATGGTAGAATATGCTTGGTCAAATAGACCATTTTCTCAAAAATGGTCTACTCTCTTATGATTTACAAATGGCATGTTGGAATCTTCAGGAAAATTAATACTTATATTAAAAACATCATTTGGACGGGAAGTATTTTTGAAAGGATACTTTTCACTATCCTTTGTAATTCCTGTTGTAAACCCCTTAATAAATGTGGCATTTGTATAAAAAATTTAAAGCTTTCAATAATTCTCTTCAAGCATGTCTTACTTGGCATATTATTAATTGTACCTCTAAAGCTTCTGATTTCTTGAATTATCGATTCCACTTTAAACTATTGAATGGGAATTTTAATTACATCAACTCCTCGATCTGGCCCTCTATTAGGGAATCATATCACAGAATTTAGGAAATCTGTAGATGGATGGTTAGTGCTGACTCTTCCATCAATTTTTGGCATGGAAAAGGGTGTGGTGACCTCTTGATTTCTATGTTACCTCCTAATATTATTCTTAGAGATACTAATCATTCTATAAAAGAGGTCCTCTAATTTCATAGACATGACCTCCCTGACAATATTGCGTAGATCATTGATAATCATCCTTTTTCTCTTAATGGTGATTTCCTGGTTTGGGAACCTACATCAAATGGAATCCTAGACTCAAAAAACTACTATAAGCATTGCTTTTCTGGGGATGAATCTAATTTTCAATGGGTGAGACAATTTAACAAGCCGTGGATAAAACCATCTAGGCTCACCCTTATTTGGTGCATTTCTCACAATAGATTACCCACTGAAGCCAGTCTGCAAGCTTTTAGCATTGAACTCTGCTCTAAATGTCACTTGTGTAATCAGCACAAGGAGGACGCTGATCATCATTTCATGTCTTGTGCGACGACCTCTGATTTATGGAATTACGTTCTTGAATTATTTAATTGAAGATGGTCCTTATCTGACTCTATTTGTTTGTTCTTAAAAAAATTCATTAGATATGATGCCTCTCTACAGGTTAAAAATATTTTTCTGGCAGAGGTGGCGGAGCTCCTGCATGAGATCTGGTACGCTCGTAATGATTTTTTTCATAATAATCACTCATTTAGTCTCAATGTAGGGAAATCTCGGATTCTTATTGCGATTCATGATGCTGCTTCAATTTAAAAATATTCTTGCAACAAATTGGTTGGTGACTTTTAGATCCTTCGTCATTTCTGTGTGCCTGGTATATACCCAAAGCCCAAACGTTTCTTTGAAGTATTCTGGCAATCACCGATGCCGTGATGGATCAAAGTGAACATTGATGGCGCTTCCAAAGGCAATATTGGCCCTGCAAGTTGTGGTTCCATCTTTAGAGACTCATCTGGCCAGTGTCAGGGATGCTTCGATGTTGGATGTGGTCATTCTTCATCACTTGAGGATGAGATGTTTGGGATCATCCATGCTGTTGATTTTCCGCTTCAAAGAGGCTGGAGAAAGCTTTGGATTGAAAGTGATTCCACCACTATCGTTCATGCCATCTAGAATGGCATCACTCATCTTGCCTGGCCACTTACCACTCTTAGGATGAATTGTCTGAACACGCTTCATGGGTTTGATTACATAGCTACTCATGCTTACCATGAAGCGAATGTTGTTGCTGATGCTCTCGCTAACAAAGGAGATCAACAGAGCATGAGTTGTCTTGACACTATGCCAGCTGAATTATTATATCTCTTTGATAATGATTGTTAAAAAATCCCATCTTTCTGTATTTTTAATCCTTTTTCTTATCAATAAATTGCGCTTTGGTCCTTGACGAAAGCATTACCTTAAAAAAAATAGGGTCAATTTTGACACTATTCATTTATTTGAATTTAAATAAAATCCAAACTGAAGATATGTTCAAACTAAAATATTTTATAGATTCATAACATGTCATATTTATCTAGAAAATTCGTGGCGAATATTAAATAGTTCATATAATATTTATTTTAATATTTCTAAAACAATTTATTTTGTATATCTCTTAATAAAATAATTACTACAACATTTTTGTATAAATAGTTAATATACTTATTTGTTCCATAAATATTAAAAATAAAATTCTATGATGAAGATAAATATAATATCTTTCATAATAATATTTTTACTCGAACATATCATCTTAAAATCACAATATTTAAATTGTTATATTTATTAAATTGTGAAGGTGAAATCTTTGAAATCATTTAAAATAAAATAATATAAATGTCCAAATCGGTTTTATAAGGCTTCAAATGGTCCAAAAATATACCCCTATATGCTTAGGGTATAGATATACTCAGCCATAATGTTTGTTCAAGTTTACGGTCCTTTTGAAACGTATTTATTTTTTAATAAAAACTATATTATTGATTTTTCACTAAATACATAATTTCTACATCATTAATGTATAAGATATTAAGATAATTAAATATTTCTTAAAAATTACAAATAAATTACCATGATAAATAAAAACATTTTAGCTTTCAAATGAGTATTTATAATTGTATTTATATTCTGTATAACCATATATTAAAAATAATCTAATTATTAATGTTTGATTGAGACATATTCCAGTTTTCTTTAAATAAAATAACTAAAAAGTCTTAATCAAATACAAGTGGGTTCTATTAGATTCAATTTCGACCCAAGTATGATTTAGGGAAAATAATAATCATCCAATTATATTAATAAAAGTGTTATGGTAATTTTATAATATTATATTTACCCTTAATTACCCGATTTTACCTTTAACTATGGTAAATAAAATTTACCGTAGATACTATTCATAATGCCTAAAAATTATAAAGTAGTTTATTAACATAATTTGTACCTAATGAATCGAAATATGGAATTCATTTTTCCAAATTCAAATCACAGAAATCGCATAAATTAATTTAAAATTAATCCTGCTGTTAAGAAAACGAGTTTTAAAAGTTAAAACATTGCAAAAGATTAAAATTATTTTACTTATGAATTCAATGTAAAATCAATGATAATGAAATAAATTATATTAAATGGTAAAAATATATTCTATTTATACTTTAAAACCATCCAATATTATAATTTAACTATATAAATTATTGTGATGAAAAAAAGTTGTTTTTAATTAAAATATAGCTTGTTTTTAATATTTATTAAAATATTAATGTTATCAAAATAATATGAAAAATTTAACCAAATTAAATTTTTATATCTTAATTCCAAAGAATATTTTTTTAAATAGAACTTATAAAAATTTCACAATCTATACCTAAAGTGGGTGCGCCATCAGAAGGCGGCAAAACTACATTTTTTGAAAAATAATTATTTTACACGGAAGTTTTATTTTGATCTCATATCGTGTTCTAAAAAATGCGTAGGATGAATAATAATGCTATAAAATAAAAAATGTAGTTAAAACTATTCATAACGGCTAGTTTATAATAATATTTAACCATATATCATTGTTTAGTGAAACCCTGTATTACATACAACACACGTTATCGAGGAAGGTTGTGATTACGTGTAATACAAGCCAAGTCAGGGTTTCATGTAGTACAACACTACGTTTTTGTTGTTTATAACAAAATAAAACCATATTTCATTTATAAATTGAATATATATATATATATACTTGATGTTGCATAGAATAACTACTATCACACAAACATGAAATTGTGTGTAACACGATGCAAGAATAGTGTTGCGTATACTGCATGCTAATATGGTGTTGCCTATAGCGCAAGATAATCTTGTTTTAGCTTACAATAGAAGATATGAAAGAAATTAAAAAGAATATATCTTATAAAATCTCGGGGTGTTACACTTTTATCCTTATCCCACCATGTTAATGCCCCGCCCATTTCCTACCATCCTTCTAAGATCCAATGATTTTTTCTTTAATCATCAAATCTAGTGCATGAAGAAGACCCCATTTATGAATTGTAATAGACACATTATTTAGAGGTTAGTTGATCCAAGAAATACCAAAAATCCATATGAGCCTAATGAGTAGTCTGAATACCATTTTCTTTACAAGTACGTCAAATTATGTCACGTTATTGTTTCAATGTTGTACTATGAATTAATTCTTCTTTTCCTTTTATCTTATTCAGTGATATCTTAAAAAAGGAGACATTGGTTTACCTATATAATTGAATCTTGGAATCATCAATCATAAATAATGGTGGATTCTAATAAAGAAAATAAAATGGTAGGTGAAAATTCTATGCAATGTAGATGTTTTTGGGAAACTTTAGCCAAGTACAATAATATCATTTCGGTGCAACCAGTTAATGGAGGCATATCGGTAAAACAATAATGTAAGATATATTTGTAGGAAAATTTATTAAATTGATACATATATTATTACTATATTTATATTAATTAACATGTTATTTTCAACTTCATCTTGACTTTCATGGCAGTGAAGATTTTATGGTCGCATGGTTGATGGATCTTGGGAATTTGTGGTGATCATATAAGCCTAAGTTATATGTTGGTTTTGTTGAATTGGGTGGACTAGAACCAACTTCTATGTACTTTATCATAATATTTATTTATATTTTTTAATATAAATAAATTTTATAGCACATCAGGGTTGTTCTTCTATGTGACATAGTATGTGATAATATCCTAAGAGAAGATATCACACTGAAAGGTCATAGCAGTTCTCCACCCTGATGATATCCTCGAAGTGATCATAATAATATTTATAAAATATATGTTCTATATATGGATTATATCATTTGAGTGATGCAAATTATAAATGATATCAGGGGTGTATACTCATAGTACTTTTAGTCACCTTCTCATGGTGTATGCCTTTGGTAATATTAACTATAGGTTATTTTGAGAACAATACTCGCCAGTAGGAAATCCACATTTATATGATTCATTGTATGTTACTATCTGTGGATGTGTGTATTGATCCTTATAATTTAATATTTTTATTAATGAATATTAAAGGTTGTATACATTGATGTATTGATGAAAATAATTATGAAATTAGTTCATAATGAGGTAGGATATGTTGGGAGATTCACCTGTAATATTGCATTAACGAATAGAATGAGATAATATTTTTCCCTGCTATTCTTTAATATAAGTTTATATCTTAGACCATTTCATTAAAATTATATAGACTAAATAAACCCATGGAAATGGAATTCTATAGGCATGTTTGATTTCCTAAAATTGAAAGACAGAAACACCGATAACATAGGTTCATGACACTATCATGGATCCTACTTGATTGGAGATATCATGATAAAGGGATTATATTATAGAGTGAGTTCCCTATGAGGTATTATGTTATTGCAGCCTTTATGTATTTCCTTATAGATACCTTGGAATGTTCCCAGATGTAATCTTGGAATTTAGGCTGTTTCACCTAATGCTACTGAGAAAGAGGCATAGAGGACCAAAAACTAAATTTATCCATAATATCAATTAGATAATATATTACTATTTATTATTTAAAAAGATGAATAAATATTACCCTCTTATGTAGTTTATGAATTATTCATGTTTTCATGATATCTTATATTCTATCAGCAATTATTAGAGAGAATATTATGTGGGTGGAATATATGAAAAATAAATTTTTTATTTAGTAGATATAATATTTATTTACTTAACGGAAAAATATTTTGTGATACTTATTTTTTAATTAAATAGTCATTATTGAATCCCTGATAAATATTGTGGAGGAATGGTGGATCAAGTTTATAGGTCTGGTGAGAAATAAAATATACTGAATATTAATATATTAAATAATGTTAAATTTTAATTTGTGGGTTTATCACATGTGATGATATAATAATAATATAATTAATATTATTGACATGGGGTTCCCCATAGATTAAATAAATAATAAGGGGCACTTGTGTAATTTTTAATTTCAAACCATAGTTTTATATAAACCCACTTGTATTATATCTCAAGTGAGTCAATTTATTTTGTGTTGTGGACAATGATAGTTGGAGAGAATCATCTCATCCCTAGAGAGCTCCCTCTCCATGAACGCTCCCAAGAATGAAAAGTAATCTTCCTCACTATCTACCCTCAAATCATGAGAGATCAAGGAGAATCGTTTGGAAATGATTCTCAAGGAAATCAAAAATGAACGAAAAAGCATTATAATATTCAATTATAGCACCCAATAATTCCTATAGTGATGTTATATGATTTTTTGAACCAGTGTGGATCATCACTTGTAACATACCAAGCCCAGATGCCACTAAACTGGTGCCCTCATCTATGTCACCATAGGACCTCAAGGTCACCTCCCCATATTCTAGAGGCTTCTGAATAGAAGAGAGGGTCTAATTATTATCACTGGGAGACTATAACCTCTTTATCAGAGTATTACAAAACATATTACATAATAAATAATGAATACATTAGATATTAAACTAGAAAATTCATTACCAACCATTTCCCAAACATGGTACAACCACAAGCAAAAGATAAATATAATATGTCAGGTTAACATTTCCAGAAGTGAAGGAAATCCATAATAAAAACTAACAGAAACATCCTACCAAATGAGTCCTCAATACAAGTTATAATTGTCCTCCATGCACATCCAATTACAAACTCAAATCCGTAAAACATGGCTTTTCCCTTTCTGCAATCATGTAATAATGAAATTTTCTCGGGTACCTAAAAGGGGCATGTGTATGGTGTGTGTACAACTCAGTAGGCCACAAAAAATAGTGTCTCTAAAAGATCAAATCTAAACATATAGTCCTGGAAAGTACTAAATAAGTGTCAATATATACAAAAGGAAACTACAGATTAATTAGTTAACAATATTCACTTTCGAAACATTGATCAGTTATTCCATTTGATCACTTAAACCATTTCTGTTACCTAACCCATGGGTTAGAAATTTTCATCATTTAAACTCCAGCTTAATCTTACATAAGGGAATAAGTCAAGTTCCCTATATCAGTAGAGATTAACATTTCATAACAAACACATCTCATTATCCATGGTGCCTCAGACCAGGTAGTCTCATCAAATGCAACCACTAGGGGATTAGATACTTAGTTTGACTCCCTAACCCGTGCATTTTACGGGTGAACATTAGAGCCTTAGTCTAACCTGAACCATGGGAGGAACCTCAATCCAATTACCCACATACCACTAAGAAAATTTTACAGGGTTATCCATCCAATTAACAAATATACCAAATCAGATACCATGCATAATCAATACACATAACATTCACAATTCACATTCCATTTAACACTTAAATTGTATTTGGGCATTAACCCATTAAAAAAATTTAAGACACATCATACATATCCCATTTATCCCAATTCCCTTTCATATCTCAACCCATTTAACTTATTCATTAATTTTCATACATTAACACATTTCACTTAATTCATCATTTCACATGTATTAGCCCATTAATGAATTGTAATTTCAATATCCTAAGTCATTAGACACATTAAACTTATTCCATTTAACCCTCTTCACATTGTTACAAACAAACCCTTATGACTTTATCAATTTCTAGGAACAACTATCAATAATACCTTTTTCCAACTCAACTAATATATCAACATGTTCATCTTGGGATCTATTTTATCAAAAGTCAATTCTATACATAACATTTCCCCATTTGCAATGTTTGGGAATATTGGAAATCCCCTTGGGTGGACCTAAATTAGTCTTGTCAAACTTAGTGCATACCACAAGGATCAGCAGGGGTTTAATTCATTATTTATCCAACCATTTTTCAAAATCCATTCAATGAAATAAAATTCACAACAAGATAGAACCAGTAATAACACCAAACATGCACAAATAAACTTCAAGACCATGGAATAAAACTTATAGATCACCTACATCGAAACCAGAGATGAAAACATGATTAAACATAGCCTTAGACCTGGATTATATCACCCTTTGATTCCTCTACTGATGATCCAATAGAAAAAATAGTTTTTTAGGTATTTAGATGAAGAAGAATGCAACCCCAATCGCTAATCTGTAAAAGAGATTCAAGTGGTGCGTAATACTTACCTGTATCTTTGATCTGTAACCACAACACTACAAATGGCCTAGAAATAAAGGTGATTAATACATGGTAATATTTGGGTGGTTAGGTTAGTCACTAGGGATGAAAGAGAAATAATGTGGAAGAAATTTGGGTGAGGAAATTAAAAGCGTGGGGGTGGTGGTATAAAACATTTAATAGGGCCTATGGTTTGGCTGCATGATTTTCCAAACCATTCACCAACCATGAACATGCCTTTTTCTAAGAGTGGCTGAGTCACATAGTTACCTGGGGAGCATTCACTGTTTGAAAAATGGGTGCCATAGATGAAAAATGCCTCCATCTACGCCTAAATGTTTTGGCATCCCCTCTTGCATGATTTACTAAATCATGAACCCCTTCCTCTTGGCTAGCACGGTTTGGGAACATAGTTACTACTAACCATGTTAAAACCATGCAACATTTATAGGATGGAAAAAATCTCCCATCAATCTTGTCCCGAGCACCCAAAACACCCTTAAGCTTCCTCACATATCCAAAAAACCATTCCATTAAGCATAATCATGAGACTTAAAAAAACATAAATAAGAATGTACCTCATGAAAAATTTGGATCTTACAACATCCCCATCATATAATAGCTCATCCTCAAGATAAATTTCCATCTATAACTGAACATTTAATGAAGAGTGATCTAGATATTGAGCCCACATATCTTTCTCCATCTCCCATGATTCTTCCTGAACATTACCATGATACCCAAAAACTCAAACAAAAGGCAGAATCTTGCCTCCCAAGGATTTTTAACTATGGTCCACTAAATGAACTGGATGCTCCTCAAAGGACACATCAACCTCAAGATCAACATCTTCTACATCATACACATGATATGGGTCATGGTGAAACATTTAATGTTATCATACATGAATAAAATCAGATATTCCACTATACCACTATGGAAGAGACAATCGTTACGCCATCGGCCTGATCCTCTCCACAATCTCAAATGGACCCCATGTACTTGGGAAAAAAATTCCCTTTTTCTATATCCGATGGTAACCCATCCTTGGAGACATCTGAAGAAACACACAATCACCCACCATAAACTAAATATGACTATGTCACCAATCAACATACAAATTCTACAGAATTTGAGACATTTCCATATGTTTCTGAATCAACTAAACCTGTTATGACATCTCTTACATGAGACCCATCCCAAACAATTCATATTACCTATACATCTCTAACATTGTATCAATTGACATGACCCCAAAAAAACATTCCACCACTAAACCCAACATAATCACAAGCTACGACGAAATAAAATAATGTGAGACACCTATATTTAGTAAAGCACTAACAATCATGGAATCTATAAGGATCATACCTCAAATAGTCAACGGTCTTTCCTTTCCACCTCCTTGTGTAGACAGTGCTATAACAACTGAACTTCCCCTATACCATAGGCTTCAGTATGAATTCCTACCACTAAACTACCATACTGATATGGATTCCCTCTCCCCTGAGTACCAAATCCTCCACCTCCACAGGTATAAACTATTGAGAAAGTGTTGTTTTCAACAATGCATAATGTTTTTATTTAAAGGGGGAGATTGTTGAGAACAATACTTTATCTATTTATGATAATTTTGATGCTCACAAATTCACTTAATTATTTTCTAATGATTGTTTTTTAAGAATATTTCTAGAATTTATTATTCATTATATTTTTATTTCTGGATGAAATATTTAGATTCATGGACAACGAGAATTAATTTCTAAGATATTCGCATTTAGCGTGTTCTGGAAACACTATTCATGCTCTACATATTCGAGATCTGCTTTATCATTTCCTAGAAACACTGCTAACACCCTATGTGGAGAAACATAGTGTAAGGATGAAATTCAGTGTATACTTTATGAGTTATCAGAAAAGTATGGAAGAGGAACCCTACGTTAGGAAGGAACCCTATGTTTGGGTTATTGAAAAGTATGGAAGGATAACTGTATGTAAGTGTTAAACGTTGCGTTTTTTTCTCAAAAGTATGGTTCATCAAACTTAATTTTGTAAACAACCATACGTTCTTAGAAAAGTATGGATCAAGTTTATTTCGTTTGAATGCTTATAAAAGTATGGATCTTTCATAATACGTTTGAATGTTTAAGATAAAAAGTATGGATGGACAACCCTACATTTGTGATCAACCATATGTTGAAAACCTTATGTTTGAATGCTACATAATAAACCTTATGTTTGCTATCTACGTTACATTCAGTGGATGCATACTGTACAACTCAACTTTACGTTTGGCGTCGGAGAATTTAAAGTTGTTATTATTTTCCAATGATCAACCAACTGATTATTATGTTGATTTCAAGCCGGTTTTAAAGCTGTTTTTTAATGTACGACTTTGAATGATTCAAATCCACTTTATTAATGGTTTAAGGATAAAATTAAAGGTTATTTTTATTCCGAGTCATCAGGGAAGTTATGATTACTCTGTAAATTCAAATGTTTGAATATCATGAATCAAAAGGCCAATTTTTTGGATTTAAATTTGGAAGAGAAGTGATCGTCATTATTATATTTATGAGATTTTCCAAATAGAAACATATGATCTCTCGATCATTCTTTTAAAAAGGAAGAAAAACAGAGACTATCAAAACATACAGATCTACTGATTCATGAGAACAATATAACACTATTAATTGAATTAGAAGAATCATGATAGAAGATACACTCGTTCTACATCGAAGATCTACTGTGAATCTGCTACTACTGAAGTTTTGAATTATATTTCTATATTTACTGCAAGAGGATCAACTCAGAACGACTCTTTTGTGAAGATCATTATTTATGAAGGCGATGATCCATCTACTGTTAATTTCATGCTATTGCAATTGTGATGATCATCTGGAAAGTATTTTCAATGTACAGAAATATTTTTTTTCTATTTTTGAGTGACCAGATTCTCGTACTAAGCTGTGTAGGTTCTATGAGTGAACCAGAATGCTTTGTTTTTCCTTAGATTGTAAAGGTGTCAACTGCCTATACTATGTCGTTGAAAGGCATGTTGAAATGGGGACCTGATAATGAAAATCACCATGCTCAGGGAGTAGTGATTTGGTGGAGTGGACTAGGGGCCTTCTGCTCCACAAACATCTATACATCATGTGTCTCTGCACTTCATATTTCTACTACATTAATCAATCTAATTAATGATAAAGGACAGAACATGATCTCACGAAGATTTCTAAAAAAACACAATTCACCCCCCTCCTGTGTATATTTAGTATAATCTGATCCAACAATTGGTATTAAAGGATGAGCTTTCTGATAAATCCTTAACAAGATGAAAGTGATTATACACAGAGAAAGATGACTGATACCAGATAGGGAGTGTCTATAGTCCGAGCACCGTAGTTTAATGGAGAAAACTATGGATTCAAGAAGTAATGAATGATTATCTATCTGTAAAACCTTGGATACAGAATATATTCTAAGATCTTGACTCCATATGAAATACCAAAAAATCCTGAAACATGGAGTGCAGCTACTGAAGCATACTATGATATGAACACAAAGGAAATGAAGGCTATTATATGTGGTCTAGGACCCGATGAATTCAATAGAGTATATCAATGCCCGAAAACATATGATATGTGGCAAACTATTGTTGTTGCTTATGAAGGAACTAACAATATCAGGGAAATGAGATATGCTACTGTTAAGCTTAAATTTGATACATTTAGAATGGTTGAAGGTGAAAGTATTACTCGAAATGAATGGATGATTGACAGAGTTTGTCAATAACATAACTGCTTTGGGAGATCCCATTAAAAAAGCTAATCAATATTTAAAAGTACTAAGAGTACTACCTACAAGATGACATGGAATCTCTACTGCAATCATATAGTCAACACCTGTCAAAGACTTAAACATTATAGAACTGATTCGAACACTAATGATGTATGAAGTTGAGATGCAAGATTAAGCTAATGATCATAAAGTGTTTATTAAGGTAAATGGAATGACCTTGAATGTTTCATCACAGAGAAAAAATAGAAATATGAAGAAAAGTGAAAAAGTGAAATCAGAAAATTGTAATTTATCAAATTCTGAAGTGGAATTGGTTCAGATAGCTAGAAAATTCACTAAATTCTATATAAAGAATAAAGTCTTTAGAAAATCCTTCAAAAAGGATGAAAAGGAAGTCATATATTATGAATGCAAGAAAATGGGACACATCAGACCTGATTGTCCTCATCTAAAAGAAGACAAGAAAAAGAAATTCATCAAAAAATGATTATTAGCATTAGGACAAGAAAGAAATGAAGGATACATGGAGTGCATCTGAAGAATCCAATACCACTTCTGAATCAGACTCAGAGAAGGAAGAAGTAAATATGAAAGCCAAAATGTGTTTCATGGAAGAAATAGATGAGGTACAATCATACTACTCTTTTGACTCTAGTTCTGAATCTAGTTACTCTGATGAAAAAGTTGCATCCTACTACAATATGCTTGAAGAAAAATATGATTCTATATTTAAGGAACATATTTATTTAAAGAAAATTCATAAGGATGTTTCTGATGAAATAGATACAATGCTGAAACAATATAAGGAGTTAACTGAAAAGTTTGACTCAATTAACACTAACAATACATATTATGAATCAAAGATAAAATCACTACAAACTGAAGTGGAAACTTCTAAAAATGCATCCATTTTTTTTAGTAAAGGTGAAAATACTTTAAATGAAATTATTGGAAAAAATGTCATTAAAAAGGAATTATTTGGAATTGGTAGTAATGGTGAAAAACCCAAGCGGTAAAAGAATTATTTTATTCCAAATGCAAAAAGATTAAATTGTAATTACTGTGGAACAAGGGGACATATTTCCAAAAACTATTTCTTATGAAACCCCAAAAGAAGTGTTATTAAGAAGGATTTTATATCAAATGATTTATTTGAATCTTGTGAAATTAGAAAAACAAAGCAAGTCTGGATTCCTAGATCTATGTTGGCTAAAACCCCTGGACCCAACAAAATATGGGTACTAAAGAAAATTGTGTAAATGCCTTTTCAAGATGAAGGTCACAAAAACAAAAAGTGTATATGGTATATGGACAGTGGATATTCAATACATATGAGTGGAAACTCATCGAACTTCACTACACTAACACATAAAGATGGTGGACTAGTAACATTTGGGGACAATGCCATAGGGGATATCATTTGTATTGGAACAGTTGGAGGTCCAGAAGCTGTCTTAATCAACAAAGTACTTTATATACAAAGATTGGAACACAATATGATAAGTATATCTTAACTATGTGATGATAGTTATACTGTTGATTTTTCTAACAATTGTTGTTCTGTTTTCAAAAATAAACTGCTTACATTTAGAGCACCTAGAACAGACAATGTGTATACCCTAGATTTAAATTCATTGTGTAAATAATAAGTAAACTACTTAACTTCTAAAGTGAATGAATCTTGGGTCTGTCATAGGAGACTTGGAAAATGTAATGTATATGTTTTACATTAATTATCTAAGAAAAAATTATTTTCTAATTTGCATAGTCTCAGATTTGAAAGTAACAGATTCTGTGATGCATGTCATCTTGGAAAGCAACACAAATCATCCTTCAATTCTGTTAACAGAATTGCTACATCTAAACCTCTAGAACTAATCCATATGGATTTTTTTGGACCTTCAAGAGTAGAATTCTTGGCAGGTAAATTATATATATATTTTTTAATTGATGACTATTCTATATTTACATGGATTTTCTTTTTAAAATTTAAAAATGAAGCTTTTACATTATTTGAATGTTTTTGTAAATCTCTTCAAAATGAAAAAGGTATTAAAATAATTTCAGTAAGTAGTGATCCTAGTGGAGAATTTGAGAATCATGAATTTAATTCCTTCATCTCAAATATGGGTATTAACCACACCTTCTCTGCACCAATAACACCTCAACAAAATGGAATTATTGAAAGAAGAAATAGGACTATTCAAGAAATGGATAAGACAATGTTAAATGAATACAGTCTTCCTACATATTCTTGGATAGAAGCTGTATGAATAGCCTTCTATATAATGAATAGAGTTTTAATTAGACCTCTTTTGAAAAAAGACACCCTATAAACATTGGAATAACAAAAAACCTAATGTAAATTACTTTAATGTTTTTGGATGCAAGGTTTACAACTTGAACACCAAAGACAATCTTGGTAAGTTTCATCCAAAATCTGATGAAGTCATTTTCTTAGGATATTCAACTACCTCCAAAGCTTATAGAGTCTATAATAAGAACTCAAGTATTATTGAAGAATTAGTTCATGTGAAATTTGATGAATCTGATCCCTTTGAGAAAAGGACAGATCAAATGGATGAATCTAACTCTAATGATAACATGAGACTTGAGAACTTGAAAAATCATTATGAAAAAGATATAAATGAAATTCAGTCCAGTTCAGAAGAACATGATACTGAAGAACCTTTGAGTGTACTACCTAGACAGTCTAGAAACCTAAAGAATAACCATTTAGAAACTATAATAGTTGTCTTAGACACCGGAGTAAAAACTAGAAGAAATGTAGGGAATATTGTAGAATTATATTCCTTCCTATTTCAATTAGAACTGAAGTCTATAGAAGCTGATTTAAATGAATAATGTTGTATGATATCAATTCAAGAAGAATTAAACCAGTTCAAAAGAAATATAGTCTTAGAATTAGTTGAAAGACCACAAAATTATCTAGTGATAGGAACCAAATGGGTCTTTAGAAATAAGAAATATGATCAAGGAATAATATCTAGAAATAAAGAAAGACTTGTAGTAAAATGATAGAATTAGGAATAAGGTATAGATTATGATGATACCTTTGCACCTGTAGCTAGATTAGAAGACATTAGAATCCTTTTAGACTATGCATCTCATATGAACTTTAAATTATATCAGATGAATGTTAAGTGTTCCTTTCTATATGGTTATTTAATGGAGGAAGTTTATGTTGAGAAACCTCCTGGTTTTGAAAATTAACAAAAACCAGATTATGTTTTTAAACTTACTAATGCTCTTTATGGCCTTAAACAAGCATCTAGTTCTTTGTATGAATAATTAAGCTTTTTTCTATTGAAAAATGATTTTACTGTTGGAATGTAAGATCCAACACTTTTTAAGAAAACTGTGAATAATAATATTTTATTGGTTCAAATTTTTGTTGATGATGTAATTTTTGGATCAACTAATAAATCCCATTGTCATTAGTTTTCAATGTTAAGGCAAAAAAAATTTGAAATGAGCATGATGGGAGAATTAAATTTCTTTTTAGGAATTAAAATTTATCAAAAAGATTTTGGAAATGTTTTGAATCAAATCAAATACATTAGTGATTTATTAATGAAATTTGGACATGAAAATAGAAAGACATATACAACTCCTATGTGTACTAATATAAAACATGATTTGGATGAAACTAGAAAATTAGTTAACAACAAGTTATATAGAGGTATGATTGATAGTTTATTATATCTTGCTGCTAGAAGGCCAAATATAATTTATTTAGTATGTCTTTGTGCAAGATTTCAATCAAATCATAAAGAATCTCATTTAACTGATATTAAAAGAAATTTAGATATTTAAAAGGAAGTGTTTTTTAATATCTTCTTTATCCCAAAACTTATGTTTTTTATTTGATTTCATATTCATATGTAGACATTGGGAGTTGTAGATTTTATATGAAAATCACTTCGGGTACTTGTCACTTTTTAGGGAAATCCTTTATGTCATGGTCAGGTAAGAAACAACATTCAGTTGCCTTGTCAACAGATGAGGTAGAATATATTTCTGTTGGTAGTTGTTGTGCACAAGTGTTGTGGATGAAAAACACTCTTATGTGCTTTAGACTATATTTTAATAATATTTATATTTTATGTCATAATACTTGTGCTATAAATATTTCAAAAAATCTTATTAATCATTCTAGGACTTAGCATATTGATATCGAACATCATTTTCTAGAGATCATGTTTTTAAAAATGATATATCTTTGGAATTTGTATGTACTTAAATCCAACTAGCTAATATTTTTACTAAACCAACTCCCACTAGAAGGTTTTATTTTATTAAGGGGGGGATAGGTTTATTTAATTATAAATAATGTTTTATTTTACTATGCTATTACTTTATTTTAATAATGTTTAAAATAATTTAGTTATTTGTTTTTCAAATAGAATAAGTTTTTTTCTTCTTTTCACCATGTAATAAATTTTATATATATTTAAAATCTATGTAATGATTAATGAAAACACGGGAATCAAGGCTGTCAGAAACCATTTGAATTATGAACCGTTTCAGTTCCACCAAAACCTTTTCAAACCTGCGAAACTACACCATTATTTGTCAACCCTAAACTTAAAACCTCTGAAACCCTAACCTTAAAACCTTTAGAGATTCTTGATGAAATGGAAAAAACTAAGAGAGATGATGAGTCTGATACCAGCAATTCCATGAAACAGCACTTGGATGAAAGGAAAATACTACGGGGAAAGATGATCGATCTAGAATATCTATTTCAGACGAACTTGTTGTTAAAACAAGCATCGTCATTTCAAAATCATGAACAGACCTTCAATAGTGATAATACAAAAAAATTATGAGTTAGAAATTCGATATTTCTTTAAAATTGTTCAATTCAGTTTGGGAGATAACTCTGACACCATGCTGGCTAAGATAGAGGATAGGTATTTTTTGATCTCTTAAGTTGAAATTAGTCAGACACTGAACTGACCTCATGAGGGAGTGTTTCATTTTGATTTGAATAATATAGGAGATTCGGTGCATAAATCTGAAGACATTATTTCTTTTCTATTTGGATCTACTAACACAAGGAAAATTTTAGTTAAGGATTTGGAACCAGATCAGAAGATTCTTGTGAAATTTGTATAAACAGGGATAATACCAAGAATGTCAGAGATGGAAAAGATATTGTATCCTAAGATGTACATAATGTATATTATTCATAGTGATATAAAATTAAATTTTCCTAGGTACACTGTGAGGTACTTGAGTTACTGTTGTCATAGTGAAGCCAGAATGAATTTCTACCCTTTTAGTAGATTCATTTCCAAACTTTTGTTCAAAATGGATATGGTGAGACTAGTGGATGTCTGAGTAAGATGTGATCACGGTAATGTTTTAAATTCTGGAACTTTAAAAAAAATTGGCTATTTTTGGAGAATTTTTAAACGGAATATTTTCCCTGTAGGAGCTGAGGAAGAAGAAGATAGTGCTCAAGCTCCGTCAGGTAAGTCCAAAGAGAGACAAGATTAATTGAGAGTAAGCACTACTGCAAGAAGAATAAGATTTGAAAATGAAGTCACCAAGGAAAGAAGTCATGAGGGCCTTCAGACTCAGTGAAAAAGAACTGAAAATGAGGAACTTGTTTCCCCTGTACTGACAACAATGGATTTACTCTCTTACAGTTTTGTAAGAGAAGCTTCTATTTAAGAAGCAATGTAAGCTATTATATAGAGGTTAGAACTAGTGGAAGGACCTCAGATTCAATCTAGAATTCAAGAAGAAGTTGAAGGAGAGATACAAGGATAGAATGTGGCTGTTATAGAAGATAATCCTAAACTAATTGAAGTTGAAATAATAGAACCAGAAGCTGAAGCTGACATTGAGCAGGAGGATGAGCTTGGTGAGGAAGTGGCCAGCCCTCAGGAAACTCTAGACGATATTATTTTATAAAATCCAATGGAAGAACAGTTTACTGATGTTCATGCTAAGAATGTTTCTGATTTTCACACTGAAGTAATTAATGAGGATTTATCTGTGGAAGAGTCTGGAAAAGAGTCTAAGGAAAAATATGTGGATCAACCAGCTTAGGAGAAGGAAAAAAAATTCTGATGCAGATTGGGTTTTTTAGTACTATTGCATCACACTAAAATTGAGAATGAAAATCAAGCACAAGGTGCCTCTAATTCAAGGAATAATGAATTCTAACAGCTGTACAAAAAGTTGTCTTAGTTGCAATCTGAAAATGTTACTCTGAGGAGATCCTTAGAAATAGAGCAGTTGAAATTTCAAAGACTTAAGGGAAGTACAGTTTCACGCCAAGAAGTTGAAGCTTTTAAGCAAGAGATTTTGATAAAAGTTTACAAGATGAAATCAGAAATGCTAAAGAAGTCAGATCTGTTAGAATTTAAAGAATTTATAGAGACAGAATTTGCATATGTCGGGACTAGTTCTGCTAGTGGATCATGTACTTCACCTGATTTAATCAGAAGGTTTCAAGATATCATAACTACCATGAGAAATATGAATAACATATTGCACGATCTTCAATGTAATAGTTCTCCTTTATCAGTATTGTTAGATGATCAGAAATTTTTGGTTGATCAATTGACATCAAGTGAACCATCTATTAGACTTGTGCTGACTCAGTTCACAGAAAAGCTATCCTTGTTTATGGCAAAGGAACAAAGACTTCATGACTTTTTCAGAGTAAACCTCATAGAGGACATTCATATGACTCAATAGAACAGGGATATTATTGTATGTCTTGGTGATGGAATCATGAGAAGACTTAGGGAGCAGCTATCAGATATCAATGTTGTCGTTAAAATTAGAGAGAATCTATCCAAACCATGACCAAGCCTTGATTCCTGTATTTATCAATTTTGTGCTTTTAATGGAAATCTATTTAATTATATTTATTTTGTTTTACTGTATTTGTTTAGCTAATCCAGTAATCCAGAATCAGTAATTGATAAATAGTTAATTATATCATTTACTTATATTCGGTTCTACATTGATCTGTGTTATATTCCATATTTTTTCATTCTTTTTGATATCACGAATGGGTGGAGAAATTTGGTTAAACAAAACATTTTTTCCAATTTCATTTTATATTTTTTATTATTGGGGAAGAAATTAAAATGGATAAATTAAAGGGAGAAATTATGTTAAATATAATATTCTATTTATCTTTTCAAAATTTGAATCATTATGAAATTGATTTTTGTAAGTTAATTTCATTGGTTATTTTATGGGTTCTGTGACCACCAAAAAGGGGTATATTATTGATCAAGTGTCATTTTCAATAATAAATAATATTTTTATTTAAAGGGGGATATTTTTGAGAATAATACTCTATCTATTTATGATAATTTTGATGCTCACAAATACCCTTAATTATTTTCTAATGATCGTATTTTTTAACAATATTGTAGGAATTTATTATTCATTATATTTTTATTTTTGGATAAAATATTTAAATTCTTGAACAACAAGAATTAATTTCTAAGGTAATCGCATTTAGCATGTTCTAGAAACACTATTCATTCTCTACATATTAAGGATGTGCTTTAGCGTGTTCTAGAAACATTGTTCATACCCTACGTGGAGAAGCATAGCAGAAGGATGAAATGAAATGTATAATTTATGAGTTATCAAAAAAGTATGGAAGAGGAAACCTATGTTAGGAAGGAACCTTACGTTTAGGTTATTGAAAAGTATGGAAGGAGAACCGTACGTAAGTGTTAAACGTTATGTTTGTTTCTCAAAAGTATGGTTCATCAACCTTACTTTTGTAAACAACCATATGTTCTTAGAAAAGTATGGATCAAGTTTCTTTTATTTGAATGCTTATAAAAGTATGGATCTTTCATCATACATTTGATAGTTGAAGTTAAAAAGTATGGATGACCTACCCTACATTTGTGATCAACTATACGTTGACAAACTTAATTTTGAAGGCTATGTCATCAACCTTACGTTCGTTATTGACTTTTTGTTTAGCGGATGCATACTTTCCAGCGAAACCTTACATTTGGCGTCAGAGAATTTAAAGTTTATATAATTTTGAAACGATCAGAAAGCTGATTATTATGCTGATTTAAATCTATATTTAATGATGTTTTTTAAAGCGTTAATTTGACTAATTCAAAGCCATTTTATCAATGGTGTAAGGATCGAATTAAAAGAATCTTTATATACTGAGTCTTCAGGGAAGTTATGACTACTTTGTGAAATAAATTTTTTGAATATTTCAAATAAAAAGGTGACTTTTGTGGATCTAAATTTGTAGGCGAAGTTCTCGTTGTTATTATATTTATGATCTTTTCCGAATAACAAGTTGTGATCTCTCGATCATTCTTTTAAAAAGAAAGAAAAATAGAGACTATCAAAACATACAGATCTGTTGATTCAAGAGAAAGACAAAGCTCTGTTTATTGAAGAAGAAGAATCATGATAGAAGATTCACTTGTTATACATCGAAGATCTACTATGAATTTGCTGCTGCTAAAGTTGTGAATTATATTTATATATTTACCGCAACAAGATTGATTCAGAATGAATCTTTTGTGAAGATCATTATTTTTGAAGGCAATGATCCATCTATTGTCAATTGAATGCTGTTGAAATTGTGAAGAACATCTGGAAAGTATATTCAAAGAAAAAAAATCTTTCTTTTATATTTGTGAGTGATCAGATTCTCGTACTAAGCTGTGTAGGTTCTGTGAGTGAACCAGAAGGCTTTTGTTTTTCTTTATATTGTAATGTTGTCAACTGCTTGTACTCAGTTGTTTAAATGTCTGTTAAAATGAGGACAATATAGTGAAAATCACCAACTTGTGGAGTAAAGCGTTGGTGGAGTGGATTAGGGGCCTTTTGTCCCCCGAACAACTATACATCGTGTGTCTCGGCACTTCATATTTCCACTTCATTAATCTATCTGATTAAAGATAATGTACAGAACACGATCTCTCAAAAATTTCTAAAATGACACAATTCACCCCCCTCTTGTGTATATTTAGTATAATCTGATCCAACATAAATAGTGTAGCTCCAACTGCCTACCTAATATTGGGTAACCAACCCAAGGCCTACACTCATCATCGACCTCATCCCTCCATCATTCTCAATATTTATAGGGTTCCAAAATTACCTCTACACATTCCTTATTCTTCCATATTCTTGGCACTGAACCAGTGGTTTGGCACACTGACCATGCATGTGCCACATCCTACCATAATAATTGAAGAAAATTGATCACTACTATGAGGGGCTGGTTGTGTCTTCTGAATACTCCATCCACCACTGCCCTGGTGAATGTTCTCAAAACAGAACATCCAACCATTGGAAATCACACCATTGGATAACCCAACTAGAACATCATTCCCACCACTGGGGTCCTCTTTGAGGTTTCCTTCCTAAATAAGGGCATAATCCACCACCTCATCAAATCTTTTTAGACATAAGATATTCCCATTTTACTTACTATCATGTTTAATTCCATCCTAAAGACATATTACCATAACTTCCACATACCCATCCAAATTTGTAATAAAACATTTCACTTTGGTAAAAACCCATTGAATTCTATCATTATCTTTGTCCCATGGGATAACTTCATAAATTTTGTAGCTTTTTCTGGATACATGGTCTCTGAATAGAAATGTTCTAGAAACCTTTGTAGTAATTATTTCCATGGAATACCATTATCCTATATGGTCCAAACTAGAATTTCCCACCAGTTATTTGTCTTTCGTTGCAACATATAAGCCATCAAAATTAATGTCTTCTTAGGAGGATTCTATAAGTGACCAAGAATTGTGTTGATGGAATCTAACTAGAACTCAGCAACATTAGTTCCACCCTCTCCAAAAAAGTTAGATAATGTCATAGATAAAAATCCTTAGTGATCTCAAACATACTTGGTATGACCTTCTATGGGTCCCATTCCATCATCTGCATAAAATAATTGAAATTCTCATGAAACTTTTCCTCTCATATGTGATCATGTAACACCAAGATTTATTACTCTAATTATAGAGAAGAATTCTCAATGATTTATTCTTATTTCCCATCCAGCGCACGATGTTATGGTAGCATATTCCTAAAATTCCAACACACATCTTAGAACACATAACATAAAACATCCACAGTTTTTATAAAATAAGGCTCTCCACTAGCCACAAACAAACCCTTTTGCATAAACTATTCCCAATATACATTACCTCACATTGAGCACTACCCCCAACCATCTCTACTGTGGGTCATTGTCAACATTGGGTAAACCAACTCACACAGTTTCGAGTTTTACATTAGAAACCCTTTTTAAACCACTTTCTCATTCAAAATTAAAAATTTCTATTTTAAGTATCGTTCTAATATCACCATTTATTATAACCAATATTTATATCATTTATACCCTTTCATAAATCACAATTATTTAACCATTATTTCAGAATCATTCTATTCACCCTTTCATACCATCATTATTAGACATTACATTCTTCATATTTTTTGGAATGTGAAAATTATTCCAACCTCCTAGACTCACACATCCATCCCATGCGTACCCATCATGAGGCATTCTACACATATACCTATGTGCCTATAATGATGCATGTATTCACAGCCTCTTTTTATTAGAGCCATAAAAATATCATAAAACAATCTCATCACACAAAAACTACATCACCTAATGGGGAATATTTCATTAAATAGTAATAACATATATCAGAACAACAATTCCCACCCTGGGTACTTGGGTTTCCCCCCATTGATGGGTTAGATACTCCCAAACAAGAGGTCATCGCCAAAACCCAAAACATTATAATCTATTGTATACCATCCCCAAATATTAATACCAAAGAAAATAACTTCTCTAATAGAACATTTTAATGTCCCTAACCCAGAATCCCCTAAACGGATGCGTTGATCCGGGTCTCCACAACACCTTAAGCAGACCTCCCCATACTCTAGAGGCTGCTGACAAGTAGCGATGGATGAATTGGTCATTTGGGGAGACTATGACTTATTTACCAGAGAATTATATAATATGTAACATAATTAATTAGCAAAAAATAGATAATAAACTAGTTTATTCATTACCAACCATTTCCTAAATAGGGTATAACCAAATCCAAAAGATATATATGCCATGTCATGAAAATAGTACCACAAGTGAAGGAAACCCAAAATAAAGATTAACCTAAACATTCCCCAAAATAGTTATTGGATCCATGTTTGGATCATCATCCATGTGTATCCCAATCACAAATCTACTCCCTAGCACATTTCCTTTTACCTTTTCCAATCTTCTAACAATGAATCTTCTTGAGTACCCAACAGTAGCCCAAGAAGGGTGTGAGTACCAATCAGTAGTCCACCACCAAAGATGTCTAAAAAATACCCATTCAATACAGATAGTTCATGATAGTACTAAATAAAAATAATCATTACAAATAAATACAACTTCGGTTTCATTAGTTAACAATATTCACATTAAGAATGTTCATCATCTATTCCATTCAATCACTTAAACCACTTCCATCACTTAATCCATGGGTTTCGAATTTACATATATTACACGTCAACCTATGTTGATAAATTATCCTAAATAAGAGAATAAGTCATGTTCCTTATATCACTAGAGATACACATTTCATAATGAATACATCACACTCAACATGGAGTCTTATTCCAAGTAGTCTCATTAAATTCAACTATTAGGGGCTTAGAGGCTCAATATAAATCCCTAAACCATGCATTCTAGGTGTGGGGTTTAGCACCTCAGTCCAACCAAACCTGTGGGAGGAGCTTCACTCTAATATTCTTCATAGAAACAAGCCATGTTCGCATGCTTATTCATCCAATTACCATATATACCAAATCACAGGCCTTGAATAATCAATAAAAATTACATTCACAATTCACATTCCATATAACAATTAAATAATCTTCGGTCCTTAACCCACTAACACATTTACCACACACCTTACATTGCCCATTTAACTAAATTACATTTGATATCTCAACCCATTAAAATATTCAAAAATATCAATACATTAACTCATTTCACATAATTAATAATTTTACATGTTTTATCCCATTCTTAAATTTCAATTTAAATCTCAAAAGTCATTAGACACATTCCCCTTTTCCCATTTAAACCTCATTACAATTTTCCAAAAAAACCCTTATTGCATTATCAAAATCATAGAAAAACTATAAATAATCAATTAACCAACTCAACCAACATATAAACATGTTCATATAAGGATGTAATTTATAACAAGTCAAATCCATAGTTAACATTATTGTTTTCCATGTTCATGAACATTGGAACACCCCATTGGTGGCCCTCAATCAGTCTACCCAATCCCAATTCACCCATGGGTATCAAGAGGGGTTTAATTATTCATATAGAAAACCATTTTACCAAATAAATTAAAAAGCATCAAATGAAAAAAAATATAGAAACATTAACACAACCACACATGGAGAAAACAACTTCAAGACCTTGTAATATAACTTTCAGACCACCTAAATCAAAACTAGAGAAGAATGCATGCTTATCCTTAGCCTTATATATGAATTCAAGAACCATTTGAATCCCCAACCTAAGATCCACTGGAAAATAGAGTTTTAGGGTATCATAAGAAGAATAATGAAACCACAGTCCCTAATCAAGAAAAGAGGTCCATGAAGAGCATAAGACTTTCCTGGAGTTTTGATCCACAACCAATAGTACTCAAAATGGCCTAGAAAAAAAGTAAATAGATTCTTGTGAAGATTTCGGTGTTTATATTCATCACTAGGGATATAGGAGAAAAAATTAGAAATAAATTCAGGTGAGGATCATAAAATACCATATAGGAAAAGGTAAAATACCCAATTTAACGAGGCAGATGGTTTGGCCGCACAGTTTTCCAAAAGGTGCGCCAACCATGCAACTACCTCTATCCATGAGGAGTTGAGTTGCACATTTACCTTGGATGCCCAACACAGTTTAAAAACTGATTCACCACCCATACATAATGCCTCTATCTAGGGCTTCATGGTTTGGCCTTCCCACTTACATTGTTTATAATCCATGAACCCCAAAATTTTATCTTGCATGGTTTGGGTGCATGTTTACAACTATCCGTGTGCTAAATGTGAAACATGAACAGGATTACCATAATCTACCTTCATTTGTTTCTCTAGCCCCTGATAAACCTATGAGATTCCTCATGAATTCAAAAAAACATTCAATTAACAACAATAAAGAGACTTTAACCAATACATAACCAAGAATGTGCCTCGTGAAAACCTAGGATCATATACAACTAGAGGGAATATTACATTAATTCCTATGACCTAGTGAAAATATTATGTAGATCTATTTTCAGTTACATCAACAAATAGAAAATTTATCACAAGGTAAATTTTTAATAGATTAAATTAATTTTATATAATATGTGATGATCCTATGCACTGGTTTTGACATTTTATCTATTGTCTATTTTTTATTTAATTCCAGTTATCATGATGTTTATCGTCATGTAAATTATGGATTGATACTTGATTATGACAAAAATAATAGTTGGGAATGACACATCGCATTCTTCTATTAGGAACAGAACCTACATGTTGCATCAGAGAATTCACCTAATTATTAAGGATTATTTAAATATCATTTATTGATTCGTGCATTTTTAATTTAGTTTTAAATTTAACTTTAATAATTCTTAAATCCAAATTGTGAGATATGATTCTTTCTCTTTAATTTAACATAAATATAGTGAAATTGATTAATATTATAAATGAAATAAATTGAAATATCTCATGTGGAGGTGCTAAGAAATCAGGCCGGATAACATAAGAGTATATGTCATGTAACCTGAAAGTTCACACAGTGTACTAGTGTTCGATGAACCATGAATAAATTATTAATTAATTCAAGTAGTGTAATTTTCTTACATACAGTTCCTTTAATTTTACATCGCGTGTGGACTAGACCAGTCTGGTACAAAGTCAGCTAGAGCATACGCCATGTAACTTCCTTACACAGTGTGTAATATTTTATTCATAGATGGGTCCTATATCTTCTAACCCTACAAACCTAACTAGTGACCGTGTAACTCAAACTCCAGCCAATGTGTAGTCCATTTACAGATCTTGTACGCTATCTTTTTCCATGGAATTATTTACATACCATGTCCCAAAGCGAGTGTCTCAGCTAGAAGGTGTAAATAGTGAAAGTTGTGTAGTTGGCTTGTACACAACGTGTACTTTTACTAATTACAGAAAATTTAAAATTAATCTATTATACTATAAAAACCATATCAACAAGTTCTTGTGTGTGGTAATCAAGTTGATAGGACATTTCATCCGATGAGTTTTTATATATATAAATGTTTTATTAATTTCTATATAATGTTCAGATCTTCATGTATTTAATGAGTCATATTATAGTTATTTGTCTATGTATGTTGAAGCATAACAAGTGACCAAAAAATCATGTAACAATTTTAATCATTTATTTGATAGTAAACATCATGAAAGTATTTATAATTCTTGTATGAAACATATCTCAACAGTAAATGGTATACGAGTATAATACATATTTGGTCGATCATATGGGTACTCAATGTGTTTCCACCAAGGTACATTTATGTACACAGTTAATTTTAAATAATTTTATTTAGTTTTTTAATATTTTGATGGATTTGAATCTCAATGAAATTTAGATGTGAATTAAGATAAAATAATTGATTAATTAAAGAATATAATTAATTGATTTAAGAGATATTTATCTTAAAGAATAATGATTATAATTGAATGATAATTTTATTAAATGAATAATACAATGGATGCATATGGATGATGATGATCCTAGACCAGAACATTGCATGTGATTGGTCTCATTTAATTTATTATTAAATTAAATTGATGGAATTCATGCCATCTCTCCACTTATTATGTAAGGGTATTCATGTACATTTTTTCTTTTATGTAAACCATTTCCCTCACTTGTGTGTGAATAAAAGAATATGTAATAGATGAAGCTCCCAAGTTAGTGTAGTAAGTTTTCTTTGGGAGTCGAGATGAAACCAATCCAAGAGAGATACATAGATGGATAGGTGGAAAACAACAACATGAACCATAAATGGTTCAATTTTTTATTCCCATCATTCAACAGTTGGTTTATGACCCACTAGAAAATTAGAGAATATAGTGTTCGGAATTTGGATGAACATCTTATTTATACTTCTATAATTGGAGTAAAATGGGTTTTTTGGATAAAATGTTATGAAAATGGAATAATAGTTATAAATAAAGCTAAAATTCTTACTAAAGGTTATAATAAAAAATAGGTAATATGTTATTGCTAATCCTATGCACCGGTTTGAAGAATTGAAAATTTTCATATACTTCTATCTTTTACAGAATTCGTAAATTTTAATTTATTTCAAATTGATGTGATGTATGTTATCCATAATGGATATGTTCATGAGAATGTTTATGTATTACAAACCACTATTTTTCAAAATACAAAACATATTGAACATTTTTATAAAATCACCAAAGTGATTTATGGACATAAACAGTCCCCAAGAGCTTGGAATGATAGTTTAACTAAATTTTTGTTACGAAAAAACACTATTAAGGGAGATACCGATCCAAATATGTTATAAAATATGTTAATAAAAACATTATGATTTTGGAAATAAATGTTTATGAAATTATATTTGGTTCATCTCAAAAATATATAAGAGATTCCTTTGTGGATATTATTAAATCTATGTTTGAAATTAGTACGATGGGTGAATTAACATATACTCTAGGTTTTCAATTTCTGAAAACCAGAAGGATCTATTATATATTTACATAATTATATAAAGGTTCTTCTTAATAAATTCAGGTATGACAACACTAAAAGTCTGAATACTCCCATTGCAACCTCCAATGCATTAGATTTTTATGAAGCAAGGAAACCAGTTTATCAAAAGGGATTTAGTAGTATGATTGGATGTTTACTTTACTCAATAGTTAGTCATCTAGATTTAATATTTTCAATATACATATATACTAGATATCAATCTGATTCGAATGAATATATTCTTAAAGATATAAAACGAATTTTCCATTATGTTAAGGGAACTATGTTTTTAGTATTATTCTATTCTTCTAGAAATGATTTTAAACTAAAATATTTTTCAAATTTTTATTTTGGATGATGTAGAATAGATGGGAAAAGTTCATATCAAACATTTCAATTTTTAGGAGAATATTTAGTTTCTTGGTTATGTCATAAACAACACTCAGTATGAAATTCCACAACTACATCCAAATATGCGGCTGATGGAAGTTTTTTCACTCAACTATTATTGATGCAACACACACTCACTGAATACGGAAATAGTATTTCTAAAACTAAAAATTAGGGTGATAACACAAGTTCCATTGTGCTAAGTAAAAACCCATCACTTATTATATGTGATTTTAAAATAGTCATTAGACACCATTTACTTCTAGATCACACACATGAAAGATATATTATTTTACAATTCATGGGAGTGAAATAACAACTTGCTGATATTTTTATTAAGCCCCTTAGGATTGACATATTTAAATACATTAAATAGAATTTAGGTGTGATCAATATCATGTAATTATTCATATCTAATTATTTTTATCAATCTCTTTACATTAAGGAAATCATTTTCAATGGGGGTTATATATGATTTTATTTATCAAATAACTTCTGTTTTCTTAAAACATTCACATTTCTAAAAATTATTTGTTTTTATATTTACATTTTCATACTCAAAAACATTTTAATTTTTTTTCAATCATATATTCTTCAAAAAACTCTCTGAATATAAATTTCTTTTCAAAAAATTATTTCGATTTAAAAAAATTACAAAACCTAATTATTTAATAAAAACTTTTCTATATCAAAAGTTTTTATAAATTTTTTTGAATAAAAAATTACTAAAAAAATTTTAAGACGATTTTTTTTGTAGAATTTATCTTAATAATTTCTCTTTACAAAATACAAGAAGATAAGTTTACTCAAACAGATGAAACATGTCAACTCTAAATGGTATTCTTCTTTTAGTTTTTTACATGGATTCATTATATTATTTATAAATGTTTTTATTTACTTATTCTTTTAGTTTTAGTATTTTAATTTTTTTTCAAACATATATGTTTTCAAATAATATTTATACTCATTATAATCAAATGTTTTCTTACTAACATTATGAGTTCAAAATTAAATTTAAATTCTTTATTTAATTAATATATTATCATCAGATCAGATAAGAAATTTTAATCTAGTCCATTGAAATTCATGGAATTATAACAATCTCTATAATGTCTATATAATGGTGAGATAACCTTTGTCCCTCTTCGGTTATCTGAAACTTTTCTCCAGACTCTTACTATGCTTTTAAGTTCTCTATCTATTTTTTTTAATTTGTATGATCACCAGTTGAAGCCTCAGTATAATGGAAACTTTAGAAAAATTTTCATAGAAAGAAGTCTATAGAGAAATAATTATTGAGAGAAAATGGTATGAAAATTATGATTCAATTATTAAAAGGATAATTAATTTTCTTGTTTGGGAGAGGGTTTTTATAGAAAAACCATATAGGGATTTTTATTTAAATATTCCCTAAATTATAAAAGAATTTCATGCTACAATTTGAGAATGAATTAGAAGAATTGGAAGAGGAATGGGATTAAGTGAAATAAGTGGTACAAGAAGAAGAAAAATAAGATAAGGAAGAGGAAGAGGAATATTATGATTACAATTATGTCTAAAAAATGATTGATAAATATTCAAAAGAAAATAAAGCATCAGACTCATCATCATCATAAACTTCACTACCTTCCCAGTCAGATAAGGATACAGACTATGAAGAATTAGGGGAAGAAAAATCATCATCTAAAGAATAAGAAAAGTCTTCATCAAAAGATAAGGAAAAAGATAATAAATCCCAAAAAAAGTTTTAGATAAATTTGGATCTGATTAGGAAGTGGGAATTATTAATTTATCAAAATAAGAAAATGTGTCTCAGAAAGGAAAGAAAAATATTCACAAGGAAGAAAACCAGATATAGTATCCTATGAATGAAGTGATTCTAAAGCCTTATCAGGTTCTTAAAACTCTAAATGGATAGTTTTTTAGAATTTTTTTTACAACTATTTACAAACATTTAAAAGGTTATGTGACTCCATTCCCCATATTTTAGACATATATCCATGGTTTAAATTTTGTCAAAATAGTCTAAATGAAACATGAGAATGTCAAAAAGTTTTGATTGAATCAGTTCTTAACAATATGTCATATTTTAAATCTTTAAAAGAAAAGATAAAGGGTATAAATATATCGTATAATCAAAAGGTTATGTATTCAAACAATGTTTAAATTTATCTAATGGATCAGGACGTTCAATTACTACATGTTAAGAAACTTTCATTAGAAATTAAAAAAATACTTTGATAATTTATCAAAAGATGTTTTTAATAGAGTGACTTGTGTGGACGTGTTTAGAGATACAACTAATGATTGTAAAGAGGAAGTAAATTTTTTGAAATAAATGTTTCATAGTTTAGAGTTATAAAACTCTAGACTCTAAACGTCTAAAGATGACATTTTCCTTATGAAGGAGGAAAATAAAAAGATCTCTAAGGAAGTTTAAAGAAAAATTTCATAAATTTAGAAGAAAATAGTTATAGAGGACCAGATATTGAATATTAAATTATTGAATAGAGAGGCTTAGAAGAATCATGATGCATTTAAAAAAATGCAGGAAATTGTGAAAATGATTATGAATAAAGAATGATCTTTTCTTTATAGGAACTCTTGATGCATATTTTAAACATTTTTTGAATGAATGTGAAATCTGAAAAAACTTTTCATCCAAAACCTTTATCTCTAAATGTAATCAAATTAATTTTGGATATATATTCTTTCATTTATTTCATGTATGATTAGTTATTTCACATAAATATGTTTCTTATGTTATCTATTTCTAAAATTTTAGGAGATGTCCCTTCCTTATTCATTTTGTAAATCAAAAAGGGGGAGAAATTTATAGAGGGATAAATTTATAAAATGGGAAATGTTTAAAAAGGAAGAAGCCTTTGATATATTATCCTAAGGGGGATAACTCAATTAATATTTTCAATAGGATTATAAAGTTATTATAAAATCTAGGGGAGTTAAGATATGCCATATATCATTAAATATATTAAAAATTTAAACGTTTTTATGTTATTTTTTTAATGTAATAAATTTTTCCTTTTAAGTGTTATGTTGTGTGATTTCTAAAAAGGTGAGGATTGTTGAGATAGAAGGCTTACTTCATTCATTTTATTTCCTTACCTTTGGAAACCAAAATATTTCCTTAAGATACTAATTTACTAACTCTATATTTCCCATGTGTCGTATTATGTTTTTTGTATAAAACATTACTTTTTACCAAATATAGAAATATTTCTAATGAAAATAAATATAAACTTATTATTTCTCATTAAAATCAATCAGAATAAAGGAGAGTATGATACATTGTAATAACTAGTTGTCTAATCAATGGTTAACGTTAATACATACTGAAATAATTCATGAACGTCAGACTCAACCTAGTACCAATTCATTAGAAAACCCCTTATTTAGTTTATAGAATTGAAAATCAAAAAGGAAGTCTATCAAACTATCATACGTTAAAAAATATTTTTATTAGAATTAAATTTATCATAAAGAATCAAAAATAACATTGTAGTGGTGTTAATCTAAATAATGTTGGACTACCTAAGTAAAAAATTCTCCTTAACTTAAAAGTTGAAGATCCATATCATTATGAGAAATCAAGTGAAATATTTATAAGGATGTTTCAACTAACTCTATAATATAACCATTGGATAATTTCCTAAATATAGGAGGTCATTTTAAATATGGGAGGTGATGCAATTTGAAACTCATGTATTCTAATGATTAATCTTCATGAACAACTCCTTCCTACTCTTTGTAATTCTTTAGAGAGTTGATGTTATAAGGAATCCTTAAGAGGATTGTAATTCATTTTGAACTATTTTCTTTTGTAATCACATGTCCAATATTGGTATTGATCGAGGAAATATGGGTAGAGGAACACAGTGAATCCAATCCATCAGATCGATGGATTTCATTGATTGGAATATAGATGTTAATCATCATGTTGAGGGATTTCTTGGTCAAGAAGGGAAAAGTTGAATTTGATCATCGTATCGAGGTATTCTTATGGATTGGAAGAAAAAGCTAATTCGGATCCATAAAATTTTGGAATTTCATGGTAAGTAATGTCACATTGCTTGTTTGATTGGTTTTTAATCCTAGACACTTACCTTAATCCATACTGATAAATCTGAGAATCATATTGACATGTGATTTCTTCCAATATATCACAAATTATTTGAAGGATGTTCTCCTAGATTTTCACATCTATCTGATTTAATTTTCTCATTATGACTCCCCCTGATGGGAGATATGTCAATTAAAAAAAAGTAGACAACGTTACTAGTTATTTTCTGTCATACTAAGTGACATGAGAATTTGATGGATGGGGCGTTGACTCCTACTGATAAAAAATGACTTAGTGATTTTTATCCCTCGACTTCATATCAATCCATGTGTGTTATATGGGTATTAAACCCCTTTATTTTATTTGTATCATAACTCAAAACTTGATGGAAAACTCCACTTTTGATCATTCCTAACAATATAGATTTTTTATAGATGTTCTAATGATTCCTAAAAAAATTGTAAATGAATTAAACATAATTTTATTAGTATTTAATGTTAATCAGATATCATTGTTATCTTATGATTTCATACTAATACAATTGTGTTTTCTCATTTTTGAATCATAAATTGTTAATAATTCATTTTAATAAAATAATCCATTTAAAAAATTCCATAAATGGCACCAACTATTTTGAGTATACAATTGACATGTGTTTAAAATTTAATGATATAAAAATCATTTAATAGTTATTTTTGACTGTTTTCTTATAAATCTAAATGTATTTAAATTTATTTAAATCACCACATGGAAATTTTTCATTTTAATGAAATATCACATTTTATTTATTACTTTACTATAAAAATTAGATATTCTACTTGAATCAGAAACTAGAAATGTAAAATGAAATACACCTCCTGGATCTAATGAATCATGTAAGACCATTTCTTCTACATGAATATTTTGTAGTAGGGGCCTAAAAATAATAATAAATATTAAATTAATAATAATTAATGTAATAAATATAAAACTAATCTAGTATAATATTGCATCATAGGATCTTCTGCACCATCACCCTAGAAGATATATTCCCATAGTGCTCTTCCCTTAGCTAGCAGTAGTGTATTTACCTTCTCAGGAGAATGAATCTAGCCTCCAAATCTATCACCCAATATGTCATCCTAGCAATAACAGGAGAAAAAATATTATCACATGAAGCAATATAACAAATAAAAAATTCAATATGTCAAGTTATATTAATGTTCATCACGATCAATGGTGCGATGAAATATCTCATCCCTCTACATGGAAAGCCATTGATGGTCATATGGAATATATGTTAACTCATCCAAAAATAGATAATTTTTAATATATAAATGTAAATATATATGTATATATAGATATATGTAAGTATTTTTGATTAATATAAAACCCTTTTATAATATCTATAACCATGAGATCATTTCGATCTCAAGTTATCATCCACACCAATATTCTATTAGTCGGTGCACTTTAATCCCAAAAAAATAAACCGATAAGTTATTACTATAGAGAAAAAAACCATGTTAGACAATAAATATTAATACTAAATGATAAATAATTCATGTTAACTCCAGTATAAGTGATGATTCCCCACCCTATGAGGTAGTCCCTACATCACATGATTTTAAAAATGGTATGCCTCCACCACCTACATTCAATTAATTTAGACTTGAAATTTGTAAAATGTAACACATTCTATGAAATATATTTAAACAATAATCAGGATAAATATATTAGAATTACTGGACCGATATTTAACCATGTCACACCACAGAGATATCCGAACACCTCTCAGAAATCTATCCAAAATTTTTATGGCACCCACATTTGGTACGTAGTGCTCCCATTTCAATCTAAATTTATAATATTTCCAAAAATTTTAAAAAAAAAATCATACACATTGACTGAAACTCAATAGTTATCACTCTACACATAGTCTATTTAAGTAAAAAAATTATCAAAAATTTAAGTGTTTTTTAAGCATAACTAGGAAAATAAAATTATCCTCTTACCTGAACTTCACTGTATAATTGATCTAATGAGTCCAGAGGGAACGAAGCCCAGTCATGTGTAGTCCATAGATATTTATGTGGTTCATCTATGATATGACCCAACTGGTGAATAAATATAACGGGTCCTTCTATCACAGGATGGTCTATCTCATTAAATGATATATTAAGGGTCCCGTCATGATGATATACCACATCCAAGGACTCTTCTATGAGAGAATGAAGGGGTATAGTCAAATCCTATTGAAACAAATTAATATATAATTTCAAATATGTACATATATATGTTTAACTATTAATTTAAAATATAAAAACACATATTCCATCATACATACCTTGACACATATAAGTAAATGTATCTCGAAAATAATATGGATATGGTTCCATTTCTTCTAACATGTCTACAGTCAGAGAAGGTATTAATTTTTTAATAGACATAGACTTTATATCAAATAAAGTGAATTAAATACAAAAAAAACATTTAAACGGTTTATAAATAGTCAAACTATTAAAAATATCTTCAAAATGAAAGATCAACAAAACATAATGCCTTTGACTAGACATAAAAATCGATCATTTCTCCTTCAAATATCTCTATAAACTATTAAATATCTTTTTTGTGTTGATCTATAGTGTTTTGGTCTAGATTTTGTTTAAAAAAGAAATAGTCCCAACTTCATATCATTCAAATAAAAACACTCCTCACCAAGATATTTTCATAGAAATAATCCAATTTCGATTAGATAACAAGGTGGGGAAGAAAATGTGTTCTATTTGTGATGGAAAAATGAAAATTATGTCACTAACTTATTCATCTTGATATATCATAATATAAATGTTCACAAATGTTAACTAATATTGATTAAATTTTCTTCCATAGACTAGATCAAATAAATTACATTTTAACAATATGTATTTGAACCATTGTGCATATACAACGTCAATGTTGTCTTTCAGTTGAACATATTAATAAACAAATTCGATAAATGGATATCCAATTTCATGGTTTTGTGTTTCCCATTTATCATCAACATTTTTAATGTGAATATAAAAGGAATTATCATCAAAAGCATTGTAATTATGGGTCATTATAGATAGATTGTCATTGAGTTGGGTAAATTATTCATTCGGTGTAGGGTCACCTAACACTTACAGGTTATGTAATTATATAATTAATAGAATTAAATAAATATTTATGGAGAGAGAAATTAGTATTATGCCTCAATCATAATTAAAATTCATTTATATATACAAAATACTTTAACCAATCATGAAATGATGCATAATGGTACTGTTGAATATATTAATCACTAGAACAAGGGAAATCTTGTTTTACCTTACTAATGTATTTCCTGTAAATGATAATTCCATGTGTAAATGATCATGTTTTATATGAAAAAACAAATAAAAGTTGAATAGTAAAAGTGATAAGACACTTACTACAACAATGGAATAACTAATGAAGTATTAATCAAAATGTATCGATGTGATTGTACCACTTCTATGTTTTCCATACAAAATATAGTTCCTTATATATCTATATTATCATGAATCTAAGAGGGATTATCTAATTTTTTTTATCATCTATAAGATATTTAACACAAAAATTAGTACACTAATCCATCCAATAACCACTGTCTATTGATACATTTGGATGAGTGCTATTACATATAAATCATTTTAAGGTATTCAAATACAACTCCAAAGGATACATCCACCTAAATTTTACAATACCAGAATAAATTACTTTAATGGGTAAGTGTATCATCAAATATAGCATAACATCTAAAAATATGGGTCTAAATAGTTTCTCTACGCAAAAAATAGTAAGTAAAGTACAATCCGATAAATTTTTTAAATCACCCATTCATTGGTTTTTTGAATAAATATTTCTAAAAAATTAACCATCTCAATCAGTCATTGAATATATTTTGGTGATAAACAATCGAAAAATTGTGATTTTTACTCATCATATATTGTGAAGTAAACATGTATTCACTATTACCCTCACCCAACTATAAATGTAATTATTTCCTTAAACCCATTTCTTCTAAATCATGTCATGAAATAAAATTTTCCTTTTATTTTCCAATAACACCAAAAATGGACCCCAATATATTATCATAAAAAAAATTCAATTTGAATCAAATATAAATTATTCATTAATATGTTAGTTTTATTTTAAAGGAGATTAATGAAATATTTTTCCCCATCCAATTGTGACTGTGTATTCTACTCACGCCACGAATTGAGGGTAATGAAAGAGATAAAAATTTCAAAAATTCATATACCATGGGAATGTTTTCTATCACAATATCTGATAAAATTTCATCTCATGTCAAGATTTTTGGTGTTGGGTTGAATTATCTAGAACCATCAAATTCAGATTTGGCCTTTCTGAACTTGTGCTTATGGGGAAGAAAACCTATGTTTCCCGTGTGAGTAAATTTTTTACAATGTTTAATCTATATAGAAATATTACTATTATTTCATCAATGGAAATAAAATTCACCTTTCATACTCCAACCTAATTAATTTTTATAATTTTGGAACAAATTGATTATTTATAATAAAATATCCTAGTGTTTGAACATTTCATTCATTTCCGAATCATATGTTATCACAAAATTTTCCAAAAAATAATTTCACTTATAAATCAATGGCTGAAGGTAAACATCAATATTATCCCCTATACTTCTAGGTCCATGAATAAGAGTGTAAAGTAGTAGAATGTTTTTTCACACAAAGCCATAGAGAAATATTATACAGAACGAACACCATAGGCCATTTGGTATGAGTTTCACCAACCAAATACCTGAATGAATTAAAATAATCCACTATCAACCCCAATCAGACATTATTAATATCTTTATAAAGTATAGGGTACCTATAATTAAGCCTCTTCCTTAATAGAGATTTTTTTGGGTGGGTTAGCATATCAACATCCTTATTTTTTCCACATGTAATATCAATAATTTAGAAAGTTTAAATGTTATAAAAAATATTTTCAACCTCAGATTTAGTGGAATGTGATGTGATTTATTTATGGAAATTTGTTTCCCCTATTTCGTAGTCTAACATTGATATGTCTGATTTCTCCCATTATCTTTTCATTTGGAATATCCATAGACTATACAATTATCCAAATTTGAAGTTTTTTTTAAACAACATATAGATGTTTTCAAAAGAATATATGGTCTTGTATGTGAAACCTAATTTTTTTAAACTTAAGATCATGGTAAAATGACTCCAGAATATTAGCATCAATAGGTAGTACTTTTTCCAATAGCACCAATAACATGTTGAATGATGTATTTGACCACTAATTCAAATCCATCAAGGGAAATAAATCGATGACTAAAACAATTTACTATAAAAAATACAACAAAAATATAATTTATTTTGTGAAAAATCATTTATTTCATAAACAATCAGTGAATCATGATCTACTATAGAGTGCAGACTAATCACACCAGTCTCAACATTTCATATGTTAATTGGTTCAAAATCCAATCTAAATAAAAATTCATTAAGAATTTCTTTCATCAGACCAGTCATCCTCGCATTAAAATCCATTGGAATAATTTCTATTCAATTTAATTGAATATATTATTCCCCATAACAAGTCCAAATCATAAAATTTTTTAGATATCCATTCAAGAATAGGTTCTCCCCTGTGGTATATCGAGTGAATTGGTATCTTTTTTTCACATTATCTTCATGGAAAACTATTATAGTCAATTTTAAATCCTCTAGTGAAATAAATAAAATGCATAATTCTCTAAAAATATTCATTAGATTTTCAATTGGGAAGATCAATGCAACTCTTATCTATATTTGTATGTCATGACCCCCCCCCCCAAATAGTAGCCCTCCTAGGCTGGTAATAGGACAAGGGGGATAGTGGTGCTTGAGTCATGTCACTGGTAGGCCCCAAGTGGGGAACTAGAATCATGTTTATATCATATATATATAAATTTGAGGCATTAACCTCTAAAAGAAACATGTGAAAGATAGACATAAGAGAGATACTCCAATCTAATCATGCTTATAAAGATAAAATAAACCTTTGTGTATACATGTAATGTTATAAGAAACTAAAAAAATTGGGAAGGAAACAAAAAGTACCAAAAAGGTAAACTCAACAGTGACCACAAAGCCCAAGTAGCTCCTACAAAACCACAAGCTAGTATTATCTAGCATGATCTCTATTTTTCACCACCTGGCCTAGAAAACAATTTATATATATGTGTTGTGATCATAATAGTGCACTAAGTATGATCCTCCACAGATCTACTCACACAAAAGATAAAGAAATCACACTAAAGCCGAATAAACCAAAAGTGAAACTAACTCATCACCTAAATAGGTATAATAAGTATCTGGATTCACTATGTTTATTCCTCACTAAGTCAAATATACAAGGGAGATCATATAATATAATAATAAATCAATAAGGGAACCTCGTTTCCGCTTCCCCACTGGTTTTCTATTATGAACTATTGTCGTATGTCCTGAGCCATCTCTCTCTAAAAGAAGCTGGCATGAATACACACAAGCTATGTATCATGGCATGCATCTCATTCATCACAAATTTTCATTGTCTCATGAAACATCTCTACATAGTAATTGAGTTGTTTTCAGGATCCACCACAGCTCATATGATGTGTATCATATGTTAGGTGTTATTTCATATGATATTACCGCCCATAAATAGAGAATGGTACCTCAAGCCATCACAACCCATACACGTCATACCCAAAATAATCCTTCAAATACTATATCCGGTTTTGCATGTGTGTGAAATAACCATATTCCATTACAGCCCTTTACACACATATATGGGGAAACTAACAACCGTGTATACAAGATCATAATACTATTTGGATAAGAGAATGGGACAATAGGCGTCATCATTAATTTTTCCCTCTCCAACCAAGACATTAGGGAAAATACCATCCTAGAGTCCACTCAGTGTCATTATCCATATAGACATGGGTGGGGTAGTGTAGGAAATCATAAAACATGAAATATATAGTATATCCCATGACCACACTATAGACATTAAATCAGTCTTATTATCATCTACAACTACCATCTCCTGAACACATGACTGCTACTTCTAATGATTAGATATCATATAAGCACATAAGAATTAAGGAGCTACATTAAATTAAATTTTTTATTTTAACATTTCACTTCATGTTAATTAATTCATGAACTATTAATTAAAATTATTTCTATTATATTTAATTAACCATCCATGTTAATTCAATTCACTCCAAGAATAATATAGCTGATTCCATGGTTTCTCATGATTAACGTTAAAATTTTCATTCAAAAATGAACTAAAACCATATTTCAATCCTTTATTAAACATTATAACTATTAAATAATTCTAGATACTCTAGGAAAACATCCTAGGATACCATTAAGAGATGTAAGAAAACACTTCAATCAACCTCAAGCAGTGGAGTATGGAATATAGGTAAAATAAGAAACATAATCATCCGACCATTTAATTGATTCATTAACAAACATTCATATCATATTTCATCATAAAAATGTGTAAGACTAACTTCAAACCATTCCATCAACTCTTGTGTCATCCCTGACACACTCATTTATATCACCATGTATATCATCATCATGGGCGTCATATTCTACCACAAAATCAGGCTTCCCCACCCATATCTCATCATCCATCCTAGATTAATATCTCAATTCATAAAAAGTATCATATTTAGATCACACAGAAGGTATCGAGAAACAAACATTGTCAATAATAAAACATGGCCCTAAAAACATGGAATACAGTCTTTACATGAAAACGGCCTCTCACAAACACAACAAAATACATTAATCGTTCACATGAAAACAATGATCCCTATCCCCAAACATTTATTGTTCTTAAAAAATCTATTATTATTCCATCTTGAATTAATGAATTCAATTCTCATAGGTTCCAACTATTGGAAACCTTATCAAACAACTACAAAAATTGTTATAGGCTAATGGAGGAATACAACACCCCAAAAAAATAACTCCAAGGACCAATGAATAAACAATATGGTATAATTAAAAATATAAAATAGAAAAATGAATTTTATTTCAATAAAAACAAACCCTAGCAGAGTGCTGATGTGGGACTAGCGAAACAACAACAATTAAGAAAAAGAAACAATAATAAAAAATAAAGGCAACACAAGGATTTATGTTATTCAGTCACTTAGGGACCTACTGCATGGAAAGAACACCACCCACACATACACAATTATTATATTCTCAAAACAAAAACATATTATAGTGTATAGAGGCAAAGCACATAGGCAACTAAAATACACAAAAGAGATAAAATGGAAATTTTTCACTAGAAGAAGTGACCTAAAACGAATCATGTTTAAGGAAAATGTACTACCCTGAATACATAATGGGCATCCAGATCAATTTAATATCCAAGAACATCAATACATTTAATTCATTGGATCTCACCATTGGATGATGATTCTAGGTTTCTATATTCGAGCAATGGTTACGTGTCTTCAACTGGGAAGAAACCTAAGATACTCCACCATGAGTTGTTCACCAATGTCGTGTAGGGGGGTCAGCGGGACACTAGATGTGTTTCATAATGAGGAATATAGGACCACCACTAGTGATATTGAAGTTGTGGAAGATGATTCTCAACACTGGGTGAGAGAAAAAGTAGACCTAACCTGCACCGAGAAGAAAACAAACCACCAGTGATTAAAGGGTGTCAATTTTAGGAATCTAGATCTTTGCTTATGAGATGAAATCAGATTCCTAAGAAGATTATTTTCAGATTTTTTTATATATAATGTATGGTCTGTAAGAATGATGAAACCCCCTTCCAAAACCATAACAAAATAACTACATAGCCAAGGGGTGGTTTCCATGAAGCCAATGTTGAACTGCCCACCCAACCGCATGTAGAACGACTCAAATCAATGGATGGCCTGGATAGATTCTTAGGAAACATCCATTAATCTAATGAAATGAAGAAAATAGGTATACATTGAATAGATAAGGTTGTATTCTAAATCAAGAAGGCCAAAAAATTTAGTCGGACATGTAAATCACCTCATGAAATATAATAAAACCAAAATCTAGATGGTATCCAAATGAAAAAATATTTAATAATAAATTGAATGTATTTAATACAATTTAAATGTAAAAATAATTTAAATGGGTTAATTTAAATTTTCCATATGAAAACAAAGAATAATAAAATTATCAAACCTCCACCTTTTTTAAATTAAAATTGGGGATGTTAATTCACCTATATTTTATTCAAGTGGAGCCAAGTCCAAGATATATATGAAATTCTTGAACACGGTAAAATTTTAATCCTTTTTCAAACTATCAGCTGGGTTTTCATCTATGTGTATCTTATTGACACACATTTATCCACATTAAATAAAATCTATAATAAAATTAATCCTAATATATATGTGTTTATACCTATAATGGAATACTAAATTTTTATAAAAATAAAGGGACGATTTAGAATCACATTGTAAAATAACAACTAAATTTATTAAACTTTGTTTATAAATCAAAACCATAAGTCATATGGTTTCTTTTAATAATTTTCTCAGTGCTATGTACTCAGCTGTAGTGGTTGAGAGGGTCACCACCGATTTCAAATTACAATTCCATGATATAGGTCCTCCACATGCTGTAAAGATATATCTAGTTAGTGATTTCATATTATTGACACTTATATCATTGTTAGAGTCCACATAACTAGTAACCAATTCATACAAATTAATATTCTTACAATATCAAATTAAAATAGATGAAGTATAAGAAACCTACATTAATAACCATTTAAGAACATCCCAATGTTTCTAGCCTAGATTTTCTATTAACCTAAACAAAATATAGATTGAAAAAGAAACATCTGGTCAAGTATAAGTTATAGTATATATAATACTTCCCAACACATTATCATATGGGGTTTTACCCATATATTCAATATTAGTTTCTTTGGTAGGTGACTAAGATAAAGATAATAAAAAATTGTGTCCTAAAAGTACTCTAATTAGATTTAAAGTGAAAAACAAATACCTCTTAAGCACTTTAAGGATATATGAACATTGATACACATAAAGAGGTTTACGATTCTTATCCCTAATAGTTTTCATGGCCATAATATTCAAGGAACCACTTAGATCATTCATTTTAAAAGAAAAATTCAATTTCATTTTAACATGATTAATTAATATCATATTGAATATTTTTATTATATGGCATTATAATAACAAACTATGGTCAAAATAGAGAGAATAATACTTGAATTTAATTTATTTTGAAACTCCTCTTGTATATCAGGGTATTGAAATATAGATTTTGATAAATAACTCTTATAAAAGAGAATCCCGTAATTTCTAGCAAGAACAAGTTTCTGGATCGAGCTTACTTGAAAAGGTTTATCATATAAATGAAGAAGATAAAAAAGTGATAGATTGTATTCAGTTTTTAATCCTATTAGTATAGATAATTGGAGAGGAAAATTATGTTGATATTTATGGACAAAAGAAGAAAAAGCGATGAATTTTTTCAATGGAATTATGACAGACTTATATTTTCCATATTGAGCAATCAGACTTGGGAATCAAACTGGGAAATCAAACTGAGTATCAATACGATGTCCAGGAAGTTCATACTAGCATCTTGGTAAGAAAGTGAAGAATTTTTTTGAAAGATCATATTTGTGAATGTTGATAAAGAATCACCATAACATGTTCATTAAAAAATTGCATTACATCATTTCATTCTACATGAAGCACAAGAAATACTGTACTGAATATAATGATACATGAGTGTACGAGAATATCATACTCTTTGTATTCCACATGAAAGGATTATTTTTTGGTGGATTCTGTTGTATCAAATTATTTCTATACCATACCAAGGAAAATCTACAATTCATGAGAAGTGAACCTTTTAAATTCTTATGTTCGTGTGGTTATGTGTTTGATTTTTTTTAGAAGAGAAAAAAATATTTAACCAGAGGTGAATGTTGTTTCTTATGAATGTATACTTAAAAGAAAAAGATATAAATGATTCATCCCCTCTCCCTCTAAATTATAAATAAATCCAAGTTGGGTAATCTCAACATGTTTCAACTATGAAAACCTAAGTAATTAGCAATAAGAAGATATTAAATTATTTAAATGTGCTCTCTACCATAATCATCTAGTTTTAACAAACTAAAGGAAGAAAAAAACTCATTAATCATGAATTTTATTATCATCAATAAGAATTATATCTTAATGTCTTTAATCCAATTACATTAACACATGAATTAACACATCCAGTTAAACATGCATAGTTACATCAATTTGATTTCCATCAAATAATAAGAAACACCATATTATCTAAACTTACCTCCTCTTTAACTCTTTATCCAACCAAAGAAAACATAAATCTTAATGTTATTTATCCAAATTCGTTAATATAATCCTAATAAACCAAGAATAAGAAAATTATAAACAAAGCATATGATAAATAGAATACTATCTAGGAATATAAGAAGTAACCAATTATCATAGTGGAAAAAAATACATGTGGTCACTAAACATAAACAAATTCAATTCTATAATCAAGTTTAATATTTAATATGTTAATTACGCATCCATATAAATGGATAAACCATATTCAATTTATGATCTCATGTAAATAAATTGAAGAAGAAATGAATCCCCTACCTCAAATATTCAACATTATTTTCATGAGAAAAAATCAATTTGACATATCTCTGATCACCACTGTTGCGAGGAAACTATGATCTCTCAAGGATGTTGTTCCATGAACACATTTATAAATGGAAAAGAAAACACCATTAGAATTATGGAGATCATCTACTATAATATAGAAACAAGGAATGAGAGTAAATGAGATCAAATGGAGATAAACCTCTTGAAAAGAGGAAGAGCCTACTTGAGTTCACCACAGATAGAAATTTGGATGTCTCGATTGATCCTAATTCTAAGGGGGCTTGAAATCCATCAAAAGAACCCTAGGTTTCCTAGGTTTCAAGATGAAGGAGTGGGAGAAAACTGAATCTAGGGGACTCAATCTTATTTATATAATGTATGATTTTTAGATTAATATAACACAACCCCTAAGACCATGTATTAAACCACCTAGACCATCAAACGGTCAAAGGAGACAATATCGCAGCCACTGGTAAAACTCATGTCTGGGATCCACTGCAAGATCCATGGTGCAGACTGTATTTATCCACTGGGAGGTACTATGAATCATCCGAAAACCCAAGTTGTATCAACCCCCATTTTTATCGTATCCTCAAAAAACACTACGACGTGGCCACCTCACCCCACACCGTTGCACTCAACACCAGGGATGGGCCTACACCGCAGCCCACCACTAATACGCAAAGAGCCATAAAAACATAGATTTAGCAATTTTCCTCCTTCGAGCCACCCTATTACATAGCTTGGTGAAAATTTTGTTGAATATTGTCTTACAACACAACCCATGGCTCCATATTGAAACCATTCCTCAAATGGCAGTGGCACCCACCTTTTCCCCCATTTATCGTCCAAAATCCTTGAAACCACCTCTAGGTTCCTCCAACACAAATAACACACAAAGGGAAGGGGATATGAAGTTTTATACCTTATAATGTACATGTAAAACCAAAAAAATAAAAATTACTAAAATATGAAGAAAATTTTTACAATTTTAGGGCACTTAATATATTTAAATATTTTCATAGTACACCTTTAAAAATATAATTGTATACGGATAACTCTAACAAAATATTTCATAATATCTAACTTCAATAATTGATATCATATACTCAAATATGTATGAAAATTTATGAATATATTATAAAATCCTCTATTATCTCAAAATATCACCTTATATTTATCCCAAATTCAATGACAATGTTAAACAAATTTTCAATTGATTCATCAAAAAAATAATATAAACACAAAAATATTATCTCTATATATAATGATGTCCCAATTTACATTTGAACTCGATTTCTAAATATTTTAATTTATTCATATATTTATTATACTATTTTTTATACAATTATAATATTTATGTCTTTATCATATAGATACACTTGTATAAATTTTTTTGAACTATTCATCCTAATAATATTTATTTCAATAAGATTCATAATAAAACCATTATTTAGGGAAGTAAAGGTAATTTTAGTTTAATAAAAAACATAAAATTCAAATAAAAATAAATACAGAATTAAATTTAGTGTCTAATACTAGATCCAAAATGTTTTTTTAAGTAGAATAATGTAGAATATTTTTCTTGTATGATAGTATAATAATAAACCAAAGTCGAACTAGAGAGAACAATCCTTATAGTTAATGTATTTTTAAACTCATCGTGTATGTTAGTGTGTTGAAATGTGGATTTTGTTAAATTATTTAATAGAAATATTATATTAGATGGTTACACTCAAGAAATACATGAAATCATGTATTCTTGATGTATTTAACTTATAAATTTTTAATATTCCAAAATAATCAAATTTTATTCAAAAAATTTCAATAAAATATAATTAAATAACAACATAAATTCATGTAACTATGAAACTATAATAACAATACAATAAAAACTACATTACATATTAATAGAATTTATCAGATTAAGTAAAAATGAACTTTTAGTCATTCATCGAGCTCTGTGATGAATCACATCTTTGTTAGGGTCAAATAAATTGACAAATCCCTTACGAAAACCCAAATCAAAACCCTCCTCGCAACCTCATGTTTCAGTTCAGAGCTGAACTTCTTCCCTAAAACCATCAACTCTAAATATCAACATCAAATGTGTGATTATTTCATAGAATGAGAAATCCAAGTTCAAACACAGTTAAATAATTAGCATGGAATAAAATCGAAATCCCCAAACCATCCGATATAAGAGGCGAAATACATTAAAATTTACTAAACATAGGTAACTTAATTTTTTAATTAGCTGGTTGCGGTTTTACTGTCCCTCCTCCCTCCATATATATAAATCACATAATCATATACGTTTTTATGAGTAAACTTCCTAAATGTGATCTTTCTCTTTAGGGGTTGGATATTTAGAAGATGATTTTCTTCCCCTGATTTTAATATCGTTGTTCCGGAGCCAATACAATTATTCCCCCAAATAGACATGCTTCACCTGATCAATACCCTATCTGTAGAGGTGGGTGGGTTTCTGAATTGGTGATTTCATTGGTAGAATTTCGTTTTCAAGTGAGTATAAGTATATTTTATGATCCAATATTTATCTCCCACATACTTTTCGAACAATTAAATGACCCTTTTTGAATCCACTTTATTGGTATAATTTTTTACCATGTATCTTTCGAGTATCCTAGAAAGCTCTCAGATTGTACCAGAATGTTAGTTTATAATAAATCACTTAAAAGGTTTTAAAAATAGAAAAAATCCATTAGTAAAACCAAATCATGTATTTGGAACCTCAATCACTCAAAAATAGATATAAAATACATTGTATCATTAATATTTAAGTAGATTCATATATATTTTAGAATGTATGGTCAAATTCACAATGGTCTACACTCAATTCATGATTTGTACAATTTCAGATTTATCTAAAAATATCATTGCATTATGAACTATTATATTTTCAATACTCCTTATAAATCACACATGGTGAATACCCCCAATGGATTGTATTTACCCCATCATCCTATATTACTCTATTTATCTTTTTTAAAAAAATTAAAAGGGTATAGGGGTACCTCTGTCATCCTTATGTTAATGATTGTGGTTTTTCTTGATGAACCTACTCTTTTATTCTACTATTCTTGTACACATTAATAGTGTCTCTTTTTAGTGCAAAACCACATTTGATGATCCCACATAAAATTTTATATATGATACTTTTTATCTTCTTGTCTTGGGTTCTTTCTACATTATGAGGCCAATCACACTAATACTTGTCTCTTCATTTGATACATTTTTCTCACACCCTTCATCATGTTTCTTTTAACAATGGATGGATATTCACCCAACATTGACCTATTATCTTGTAGAGTTATATGTTAGATAGATAAGTCTTAATTTGTTCTTTTACTATTCATTTATTTCCATAAGAGTTACTTAAAACTTATTCTCCCTTAGAGAATATTTATTTAAGAAAACTTCCTTCACAAAGTTTTCACACTCTATGTGAATGTAGAACCATTTTACATTGATTTAGGTAGTTAAATTTTATTGTTTTGGTTATGGAATGATCATTGGATATTATATGGGATTATGGAAGGAGATAAGTGATACATTTTTTTCTTTCTGATTAGATATGAGTAATTTTTTATAAAACAAATTATTGCATTTCATATATCATAAAACTTCTATATTACATCTCTGTTATTAATTATCAGATTTTTTATATATTTTATTTTCTATGATATTAGTATTGGATGGTTATTTAAATTTATAACAATTCTTGTAGAATTTACATGATATTTTTATTCCATGTTTTTTTCTTTTGATGATGGGTGGAAAAAATTATTATTGAGTAAGTATTTTTCATCACAAGGACAACTATACATTTCATTGTTATGAATATTAATAAATATACTGACGAATTTTGAATGGATATATTATTTTCTAACGATCGATGGATGTGAGAGCTAGGGTTTCCTCCTCCAGATCTCATAGTGAGTATAATAATTGTAATATTTTTCTTCTGCATTACATATAATGTCATGTCCTTATTCTTTATGAAAAAAAATTAGGGACATTCGAGTGAACCAAAGTTTAATGCTTCTCAAAAAAATAATATAGGTCCAATTGGGGGAGCTCCTAGAGCTACAAGTTTCAGTTTTTATACACATTCACACCCTAACCCACCAACAGACACCCCATCTACCACCCCTTCTCATCCTCCACTTGAGCCTCTAGGGTTGTTACCACCCATGTCACAAACATCATATTATTTACCCACTTATATTCATACCATGTCTATGTCACCTCCAAAAATGTTCCCACATAAACCATATCCATATCATATGATTTATCCCCAACCCTTCTATTTTTATCCCACTATGACTACACCACCTCCATTTCCAAATATCCATCCAGGATCTGATTGTTTTTTCCCTTTATCGTAAACTCTAGTTCATGAAGCTCACTCAGTGTATGTATTGGAACATACACATACATTAGAGGTTACAAATCCAAGATATCCCATATATCCATCAAATCATAATGAGTAATCTACATCTGGTTTTTTAAGTGTCTCAAATTAGGTCACATTATTTTTTCTTTATTTTACTTTGAATTAATTATTCTTTTTTTCCTTTTAACTTATTCAGTATAATATTCTAATAGGCAGTGTGGGTGAACCCATATTATTTAATCATGGAATCATCAAACCTAAATAATGGTGGACTAAAATAAATACAATAAAATTATTTTAAAAAATTATAGGTAGTGTAGAAGTTTGATGAAATATTTATCCAACTACATTGATATCATTTTGGTGCAACCAATCTCATAGAGGCATATTAGTAATAAAATCAAGGAGAAATAATGGGTGGTGATATGGGTAAGAATTTTTTTTATATTCATATCTATATTATTATTTTATTTATATGAATTAACATTCTTGGGTTGTTCCTGAGATACAACTACTCGCACTTTATCCGTGTCAACTAACACACCCTTCCCATAGATGATGTGACATAAGAAATGCATCCTATTGATTGAGAAAAGGCAATTGCATAGCTTTGACTAGTGAATGTGATCTCTTATTTTACATAGGAAGATGTCCTAATGTTTGGAATGATCATCATGAGTTTTAGAGTACCCCATGATTTAATAAAAAAAACTACCAAATGATCTAGGTACAAGTGAAAGATTCAGTGAATTAGAGCTATAAACACTACAAGTGAATTGGTCAATAAAAACAACATTACCGAAAACACATATAAACCATATCTTATTTTAAAGGAATTACATGTTATATCAGAATGTCTTTCCCTTATCTAATTAAACCTTGATCTCATATCAATCTTTGAGAAAACTAAAGCAACCATAACATGGTAAAAAATATCATCGATTTAAGGAATAGGGTATCATTTCTTAATAGTCGTCTGATTCACCTTCCTATAGTTGTCAAAAAACTACAATGATCCATCAGCCTTGTTAGGAAACAACATTCGATATCCCAATATTTACATACTAGGGTGAACAAATTTCTTATTTTCCAATTCCTCCAATTGAGTTTTAACCTCCTATATTTCTTATAGTACCATTATATATGACAAGATAGAAAATGGTTATTCACCTAGAATAAAATCTATCATGAACTGAACATCTATTTCAGGTAAGAATGATGATAATTCCATAGGAAACACATCATGAAACTGATCCCCCACATGAGGAATGACAAACTACTCTACTCCCACAAAATCAAGATTAAGGCAATCCACATGAGTTTTGAGCTCACCCAACTACAGAAAAAATGGCCTGGAAAGTCCTAACTGAATGTACCCCTCCCTATGATGGAAATAAATAGTTGATATGGGCATCATAAAACACTATCCAATCCTTTCCAAAATCATTTCAAAAACTATCATCTCAATACCAAACATGTCTCATAGGAAATGGTACCCACCAACTTTAAGAGAACACCCCATCACTACATAATATTCTGTGCTTGTATCCTTGATGGTGTATCAATCAACATGACCCACAAAATTGTTCCACTGCTACACCCAACATAACTAAAAATGGGAATAAATAAAAGAATTTGATGCACGTATATCAAATAAAGCACTAACAAGCATGGAAGAATCAAGGACCATACCTCAAATGGTAGATGGTCCAACCTCACCACCTATTGGTGTAGACAGAACTTTAGGAAACTGACCTACCCCTCTACCCTGGGATATAGAATGAATTAATGTTGTTGCATTACCATGATAATATAGATGCAATCTTCACATAGTACAACATCTACCACCTCAATTCGTACGACAAGTAGAGCTCCAACATTATTCCTATTATTGGGTAACCAACCCCCTCCCGATACTCATTGTCGACCTCAGCCCTCCATCATTTATATTCAATCAAGGGGTCCTAAAGAACCTATGCACAAGACCCATTATTCCTCATGTTAGGCACTCTACCAGTGGTCAGGGAAACTGACCATGAATGTGCCCCGTATTGCCACATCGATAGAAGAATAATTGATCACTGCCAAGAGGGGATGGTTTTATATTCGAACTAATCCATCAACCACTAGCCTAATTAATGTTCTTGAAATGATTCTCCCCTCTATTAGACACCACACTATTGGATCACCCAACTAGAACTGAATTCCAACCAATAAGGTCCTCCTTGAGGTTTCACTCTAAAAGAAGGGAATGAACCACCACCTCAACAAATCTTTTTATACTTACTGTATTCACTTGGGACTTAATATCATGCTTAATTCCATCCTAATAAAATCATTCTAGAGATTCCACATTCCATGCCAATGCTGGAAAAAACATTGCAAGTTGGTGAAACAGCTAGAATATTCCATCATTATCTTTGACCCATGTATCATCCTCATAAACTATGAACCCTTTTCTCACCTCAAGGTATTTCAAAAGGAAATGTTCCAAAAAATTTCCTATAAAAGTTACGATGACATAAAATATTCCTATTGGGTATATAATAGAATTTCCCGACAATTATTTTCTGGTACTCGTAATATGTAAGCCTCTATCTTTAATGTCTTCTCAAGAGGATTCCCTAATGGACCAAGAATCATGTGGATGAACTCTATCTAGAACTTTGTTGCATCAGGTCCACCATCTTTAGAAAAATTAATATTTTTGGGTGCTAAAACCCCCTAGTCATCTCCAACATACTTAACACAACCCACCCAAGATCTCATTCCATCATTTTCTTAAAATGAGTGATGTTCTCATGAAACTTCTCATATCCTATGTTACCATGAACCACCTAGTTTTCGTACTCTACTTATGGAGGATAGTTCTAGATGGAATCATCTTATTTCTTAACTGGAACACGATGTTGTGGTGGTATATTCCTACAATACCAACACACATCCCATAACAGATAACATCAAATATCCACCATTTTTATAAAAATTGTCTCTCCACTAGCCATAAACAACCCCATTTGCATATACTATTATCAATAGACATTGTATCACATTGAACACTACCCTGAACCATCCCTATGATGGTTCATGGTCAACATGGGATAAACTAACATACATAGTCATGAGTCTTTCATTAGACACCTTTTTTAAACCATTTTCATATTCACAACACAAATGTTTCTCTCTTAAGTACCCTTATCATCTCACTATTTTTTATAACCAATATTTTATCTCATTTACCTCCTTTCATCAAGAAGAATTATTAACCACTCTTTCACAATATATCCATTTTCCCATTAGTATCATCTTCATTAGACATTACATTCTTCATATTTCATGTAATGTGAAAATAATTATATCCTTCCTATCTCACTCATCCATATCGTGTGTGCCCATAATGATGCATTCCACATATATCCCTAGGATTTGATAATAATGAATATAGGTACAACCTCGTTTCATTATTTCCATGAGAAAAATATCATAAAACAAACTCATCACACAAAAGGTGCATTAACCAATGGTGAAATATCATTCAATTGTATCAACACATATAAAGAACAACAATTCCCACCCTAGATAATTTGGTTTTACTCTATGGATGGGTTAGCTACTCCCAAATAATAGGTCATCTCCAAAACAAAACACCTCCTAATATCTCGTATACCATACCCAAATAGTAAGACCACAAAATAGAACTACTCTAATACCACTTTGTAATGTCCCTGATTAAAAATACACTAAACTAGTTCTATTAGCCAGGTCACCACATGACATTAAGCATTCCTCACTATATCCTAGAGGCTGGCTACTAGAAACTATGGTCTAATAGGTCATTGGGGAGACTGTAACCTCTTTACCAGAGTATGAAACAATATATAAATTAAGAAATACGGAAAACAATAGAGAATAAAATATAATAATCAACACCAACCATTTACCCAATACGGTTTGACCACAACAAAAAGATAAATATTCCATGTCATGATAACAATTACAAAATGAAGGAAACCCAAAATAAAGACTAACATAAACATCCCCCAAAATGGTTCCTCACTCCGTGTCAAAATCCTTGTCCATGATCATCTGAATCCCTACTAAACTCACTATCGTGGGGCCTTTTCTCCTGTCCAATCCTCCAAAAATGAAATCTGCTCAGGTAACCAACAGTGACCCATGTAGGGTGTGAGTACAACTCAGTAGTCCACCACCAATTTTTTCTACAACATATCCAATCAAAAATAGATAGTTCATGCATGTAAAAAATAAATGGAAAGATAAACAAAATATCACTCGAGTACCATTAGATAAAAATATCCACCTTAGAAACATTCATCATTTATTCCATTTAGTCACTTAAACCAATTAAACCACATAGTCAATGGGTTAGGAATATACATCATTTTCAATTTGGATTATGTCAATCAATTATCAAACGTAATGGAATAATTCATGTTCCCTATATCATGAATGATAAACATTTCATAACAAATACGTCACACTTGCATTGGAGATTCAGTCTAGTTTATCTCATAAAATGTAATAGTTAGGGGATTATACCCTCAATATGACTCCCTAACCCATGCATTCCAGGGGTGGGGTTTAGACTATCCATACAACCTGACCCAATGAAGGATACTCAGTCAAATATCCCACATAGCACCAATTTATGTGAGCATGTTTATTCGTCCAATTACCATGTAAAGACCTGTAAATTCAAGATATTTTTTTCTTAAATTCTTTGGGATTTTATGAGTATGTAGTTTTGGACGGCACCTCATTCTGAGCCCCAGATTACCCGGAATCAATTTCTGATGTTTAGCTCCAGTATGTTCAGTGAACGAACGAGCGGGGTTTTCTATCTTTTGAACCAGTGCTCAGAATTGAAATCTAAGGGGACCGATGAACTCGAAGCACCAGTATTTGCTTACGATGACTTTTACCGTTAATGCGTTTTATCGAGAGAAGAAGTTAAATTTTGGGGTTTAAGTGAGAAGTAAACAAAATTGTGTACAATTTTGTTTTATTATCCTTGGAAGTTAAACTCTCTCATGGGATGTTGTCAGTGGGGCCCACAACCTCCCAACATCCAATTTGTGGTAATGGGGGAGGTGGGGCCCACACAAGCTCTCATCTTTTCAAATTCCATTACCCTTAAGCCCCTTGAACTCCCATGATAAATACATGGGAACTCCCCATTAATTTTTTGGTCCTTTAATTGTGTAACTCTCCCCTCTCTCCTCTTTAATCATGCCAACACTCTTAATCAATTATGTGAATTGGTTTTGAATTTCCTATTTTGAAATGCATTCCATGTTTTAATAAAATAATAGGAGTCTTATTTTATTTGGGGTTGGCTCATTGTGTTTAGGATTGGAGGAGAGAGCTCTAGTTCCTTTTGAAGAACTTCATCTTCCTACGAAGAATGTCTCCACTTCAATGAAGAATGATAATTCTACGACGAAGGACGTCGACTCGGTGGTTCTGGTTTTCTCCATCCTCTTCTTCCTTCGTGAAAAGGGAGGAGACACCGACGATGATGGGAACAACGCCATCATCTGCGGCTCTTGACAACTGCGAACTTCCTTCGAAGTTGGGGTGTGTTTTTGAATGAGCAATGTAGTTTTCCCTTCCATGTTATTCGTTCTCTCTAATCCTTTTTCTATCGAATTAATGCGGAAAGAATCGGACCAAACTAACACAGTCTAATTCCTCCGCCATTCTTGTTGTATGGTTTTCTCCAACCATTCTTGAGCGGCGAATCATGTCAAGTTTTCGGAGCAAATCGGAGGACCGAAAACATCAGAAACGGCCTCAGAACATCGGGATGACCTAAGAATGGGAGTTTTGTAGCAAACAGATCATCAGAACAAAAGAGGGATGCCTCAAAAGGCGTGCTATCCAGAGGCATCATTTCTGGAAAATTCCAGAATACACGGCGTGTCCTCCCAAAGCACACGTCATGTAGTACAAGTGTTCAGTGGATGAATAAACAGACATCAGAAGAAGTGAAAAACGACGTGTGACACCAGTCACATGGCATATACTGTCCACACGGTTTGATAGAGGAGACATCTATGGACATGGATTGTATTCAAGGGAAATACATGAACATGGATAGAGTTACACGGCCACGAGGCACGGTGTGTATTATCTTCATTGAAAGGTAGAAGTGGCTTCTCGAGGCTCGGCGTGTAATCTGGGAGATACACTAACATGGGTAGAGCCACACGGCCACGAGGAATGGCATGTACTACCACTACCAGGGTAGAAGCGGCTTCACGAGGCTTAGCATGTAATCTGAGTGATACATGGACACTGGCCGAACCACACGACCAAGAGGCACGATGTGTATTCCGGAAATACACAGACATGGGGTGGAGTACATAGGAATGTACTCCACCACATGGCCGGACATGGCCAGTGCAATTGGAAGAGACACTAGAGGTTTGGACATGGCGTGTAACCATAGTACATGCCGTGTATTTACTTATCTATAAGACCAGCCCTGTGGCACATGTCGTATCACACAGGAAGCACCCAGTGTCTGATGACACGGCGTGTATCGCTTACCTACACACAATGTACTTTGGGAAAATGGATGGGTCGTCTTGTTCTCCATTACTCAGGCGTGTTTTTATTGGTTTTCCCCTATGACGTGGGACAGAATGTTAGGATACATCATCTCTGGTCTTCGTGACGGTTGATTTATCCACCCCTTTGACTCGAGGAGCAGACCCTCCCGGAATCGAGTATGCTGTGTGTGGGAACCCTAGAGCTGGTTGTTACTGCGATGGCGATGACTACTGTACTTAGATCCTACGTGGGTTCGATAGCGAGGAAGACTATACTTGGATCCTCCATGGGTTCAGAAGTGATAAAGACTGTACTTGGATCCTACGTGGGTTCGTCAGCGATGGTTACAGTACGAGGATCCTAAGTGAGTTCGGCAGTGACGACTTCTGTACATGGAACCTACGTGGGTTCGGCAGGGGAGATGATTCACAGGCTACATCTATCATCACCATCCCTCATTGTGAGTAGTATACCTGTTTGAGCTGAGTCGTGATTTTCAGTCATCATAATCGATATGATTGACTTACATTCCTATGTGGATTGGGTTGGGCTTTCCTGTGTGGATTGGGTTGTGCATTCTTGTGTGGATTGGGTCGTACTTGATCTTGTGAGTTGGAGATGAACTGGAATTGATGACTTAGGTATATGTATGGGAATATACCTAAGTAGATTTGGTTGATACTTTGTGTTTGTATCCTTCCTTTGTGGTTTATCCTTTTTGGATTATAGGAGATCTTTGGGGGTCTCAGGGTCCCTATTGAGTATCGCATACTCTCCCCTTCATGGTCTATGACTGCACTACGTTGTGTTGGTTGCAGGCGATGGACAACGCCGATCGTTGTTGAGGCCTGTGGGGCGGGGCGGTACTGAATGGTGGAATATCAGGCTGGACGTACACAGAGTGGACAGACGGAATCGAGGAGTTGATGTGACAATCTGTACCCACCCTTCAGGTGGGAATTCTGGAGGACGATTTGGAGGTTTCAGATTTTTTTACTGTTATTGTTCATTCTTTTCAGTTGTACTATACTTTTAGTTTGGTTTGTATTTTGGCCCATTTACTTTTTAGCGCTTACTTTTGTACTCAGTTTACTTAGAGCTTACTTCAGCATGCATACTATGTGGTGTTTGTTTTCTTATATAAAGGCAATGCCTTCCCTTTTATCTGGATTTACACCTTTGGTGCTAGTCGCCAGCACCTGGCCTATGGAAGGCGGGCATGGGGTAGTCACGGCACGGTCCCCAAGGAATGGGCATGACAAATTTGTATCAGAGGAGTCGGTTCTACGGTAGAACTCAGGACTCTGATAATTTCTTCTATCTAATGCAATAGTGTTTAGGGTATTGAGTGTGGTTATCAGTCCATGGAGTCTAGTGTTGGTGCAGTGGCCGACGTATCCATACACCAGGACATTGACCTCTGATTTCCAACTCAATGCACAAAACATTGATTGCATGTGTGTTTCAATGTTTTCATTGTGATTAATTTGTGTCAGCTCACCAGGTATACTATCTTAACCGTGGCGCACCAATTTCTTTGCAGGATGGCCCTGCAATGGTATCTAGCTAGGGTTCCTAGTTTTGTGCGAGATGGAAGCCCACTAAGTGATGAGGCCTCGTGCATGGCCCCATTACAGCGGAGGCACTGACGATACCTCTACCGACCGAGCCACCGATGCTCACCAGCCCCAGTAGCTGAGAGTGCACGTCACCTGAGTGCACTGCACGAGTTTCAACATTAGAGGCTGCCTAGGTTCCATGGGGAGATGGTCCCTCAGGTAGCTGAGGACTAGTTGGAGGATGTTGTTCGAGTTTTCAGATTAGTGGGTACACCAGCTGACCTCATGGTGACCCTTGTGGCGAGTCTCCAGCACGCAGCAGCGGGTAGATGGTGGAGCCTGATGCTCTAGGTGCATGACCAGCCATCTCTTCTTCGGTCAGACATCGAGAGAATTTTCCGCTCATAGTTTGTTCCTTCCACCCTCCTTACGGTGTGCATCTTGGAGTTACTATAGCTGCAGCAGGGCAGCATGATAGTATCCCAGTACTCTGCGAGGTTTACCGATCTCTCACACTACTCCACAGACATGGTACATGACCCATTATTCCAGGCCCAAACCTTCGAGCAGGGACTAAGGCATGAGATATGGACTTCAATGATCTCCCTCAGTATTCCGACACAGACAGGAGTACTAGAGCGATCCCTTCTTGTAGAGAGTTTTCTTGTTGTGCCTTCACCAGCAGTGAGACCTACCGCAGGGCGGCACGTAGCGGAGTCTTCTACAGCCGGCAGTAGACAGACATCGCAGAGGTCTAAGTGGACCAGACCTTCAGGTGGATGACCTGAGGATAATGGTTTGGAGTTATAGGGCACACGTAGCAGAGCAAGTCATTCGGGAGGTAGGCAGTGCTATGCATGCAGCGGGCAGGACCACATGGCTCGTGACTGCCCGAACCGCCATGCAGAGGAGCAGCAGATGGATGTGGGACGACCCAGGCAGTGGCAGAGGTTGGACTGTGGCGGTCCGCAGGGAGCAAGTGGATGAGGAAGAGGAGCTGGCCGAGTAGAAGGTGGTGGGCGACGCTTTGAGGCTCTACCACCTCCACCACCAGGAGGTCCACCCCGACCAGAGGGAGCTGGCAGACAGAGGCAGGCTCAACTTCAGGCAGTGGAGTCCTACGACCACGGCGCACCTGAGATGATTCAAGGTACTATTTGTGTCTACTCCACCTTTGCTGTAGATGTTATTGACATAAGAGTGAGTCCTTATTTCATTGCCACTTCCCTTGTTCGGATCTCGGAGATTATGATGGAGACGTTGGCTCGATCCTTGCGGCTAGGGAAACCTACGGGAGCAAACCCAATGATTACGCACTTGTGCCGACAGTGTGAGATTTCTTTAGGAGGCAATAGATTCAGTAAGTATCTTCTTGTAGTGGCGTCGAGGCCTTACGACGTCATCTTGGGCATCGATTGGTAATCTACTGTCCATTCTCAGATCGACTGTATTAGGTGCAAAGTGCGGTGTGTCCACCCAAATGGGATCATGTACACCTTCACCGGTGAGAAGGGAGCCTTTGCAGCGTAGGATGGACTCACGTGGAGGAGAGGATAGCCGATCACCCCTCAGATGTCTAGTCTCGTCCTAGGAGCTGTTGATGTGCGGAGTCTGAGTTTTCCTATTGTGGTGGATCAGTATGCGGACGTTTCTCCTGACAACATTCCATTACTACCTCGTCGTAGAGTGGTAGACTTCTATATTGAAATGTAGTCTAGGATAGCCCCGATATCTACTCCAGCATATCAGATGGCTCCCACTAAGCTTCAAGAGGTACATGTATAGTTGGAGGACTTGCAGGTCAAGGGATTCATCTGAACCTGTGTTTCACCATGGGCTTCCCTGATTTTGTTCGCTAAGAAGGTGGACAGGAGCTTGCGACTGTGTGTCTACTACCATCACCTGAACCAGGTTACTATGAAGAACAAGTACCCACTTCCGAGGATTGATGACCTCTTCGATCAGCTCAAGGGAGCACGCTGGTTCTCGAAGATAGACATTAGGTTGGGCTATCATCAGCTCAGAGTTCAAGATGAGGATGTACAGAAGACGGCCTTCAGGTGTCGGTATGACCACTATGAGTTCTTGGATATGCCTTTCGGTGTAACCAACACTCCATCAGTGTTCATGAGTCTCATTAATAGGATATTCCAGCCTTACCTCAATCGATCTGTCGTAGTATTCATCGACGACATATTGATTTACTCGACTTCTGAGGAGGAGCATGCCTACCTCTTGTGGGTTGTACTGGACACACTCTGAGAGCACCAACTTTATGGTAAGCTCTCGAAGTGTCAGTTCTAGATTCGAGAGATCCACTTATTGGGACACGTTATCTCTGAGGTGGGAGTTGCGGTGGACCCAGCGAAGATCGAGGCAGTGCTAGCTTGGGATCCACCCAGGAGCATGGTGGTGGTGCATAGTTTCCTAGGTCTCGCTGGGTACTATCAGATATTTGTGCCAGAATTCTACAGAGTTGTAACACCACTTTCAACTTTGATGAAGAAGGGGAAACCCTTAGTGTGGTTAGATAGATGTCAACAGAGCTTCCAGGATCTGAGACAGAGATTGACCAGTGCACCCAACTTGAGGATACCAGAGGAGGGAGTATGGTACGTAGTTTACTACGATGCATCAGGGAATAGGCTCGGGTGTGTCCTGATGTAGGAGCAGGTAGTGATCACCTATGGATCATGAAAGTTGAGGCAACATGTGCATAACTACGCTACCCCTGAAATGGAGTTATCAGCAGTTGTCTTCGCCATGAATATGTGGTGGCACTATCTGATGGGAAAGTGCTTTACAATCTACTCTGACCACCGGAGTCTTAGGTACATATTCTTGTAGAAGGACCTGAACCTCAGATAGCGGCAGTGGCTCGAGTTCCTCTTGGACTACGACTTTGAGATAGTCTATACTCCTGGAAAGGGGAATGTAGTAGCTGATGCTCTCAGTAGGAGGTCAGGAATTCAGCTACTTAAAGAGGTGACAGAGAAGCTAGTCACGTTGCAGATATCCTTCATGGATAGAGATGGGGAAGCCTTTCTACAGTCGCTCACAGTCACTCCTCCACTACTTAAGAGGGTCAGAGAGATACAACGTGGGGACATTGATTATGATATGCGACGTGCACAAATATCCTCAGGACAGGAAACTGATTGATTCACTGTAGGAGGAGAGCACATCATTCCTTTCAGGGGATGTACCATGGTACCAACTGCATTACAAGAGGAGGTGCTTAGGGAGTTTCACACTTCCCCTCCAGAGTTACATCCTGGAGTACTGAAGATATACCAGGACCACATATGATAGCATTGATATCCGGGTATGAAGAAGGTTGTGGTAGAGTTAATTTCACGATGCCTCACCTGCCAGCAGGTGAAGGCAGAGCACCAGGTACTAGCAGGCTTGGTACAACCCTTATAGGTTCTAGAGTGGAAGTGGGACATGATATCTATGGATTTCGTGACTGGACTTCAACATAATTTCAGAGGACATGACTCCATCTGGGTGATTGTCGACCGACTTACCAAGTCAGCCCACTTCTTACCTATCAGAGAGAAGGGCTCAGTGGAGAGCCTGGGAGGCCTCTAAGTTCATGAGATTGTACGTCTTCATGGTGTTCCATAATCTATCATCTCCGATCGTGACTCTCTATTTACTTCTCTGCTTTGGAAGGGGTTGCACGAGGCTTTTGAGACGTAGCTACTCCTGAGCACTGCCTTTCACCCTTAGACAGATGGCCAAATGGAGAGGACCATTCAGAATCTCAAGGACATGCTCCGTGCATGTGTCCTTTACTTTGGTCGTAGCTTGGAGGATCACCTACACCTAGTGGAGTTTGCGTACAACAACATCTACCACTCCACCATCAGGATGGCACCATACGAGGCACTGTACGACCGACCTTGCAGATAACCACTCTGCTGGACAGACCTTGGGGAATCATCACTTGTAGGACCAAAGATGGTCCAGGACACGACATAGAATGTACAGATCATCCAGGAGTGGATGGAGAATGATCAGAGCTGATAGAAGTCCTATGCTGATAGGAGGCGGAGACCACTAGAGTTCAAGGATGGTGAACATGTTTTCTTAAGGGTATCACCTCGACGTGGATTACAGAGATTTTTCCAGGGTGGAATGTTATCTCCGTGCTTCATCGGACCATTTCAGGTTCCCAGCAGGATAGGCGAGGTGGCTTATCGCCTGGATCTTCCACCTCAGTTGCACCGGGTGCACGACGTCTTCCATGTATCTTAGCTGAGGGGATACATGCACGACCCGACAGATATCATTGAACCTGGGGAGCTGTACATCGATGACAGGGTGACTTTTTCAAATGTCCTGGTGGAGATTGAGGATCGACAGCAGCGGGTCCTATGTGGATGATCGATTCCTCTAGTACGCATCATGTGGCAACAAAAGAACCTTCAGGGGAGCACATGATAGCAGGAGGCTCAGATGCTTGCTGAGGACGATCATTTGTTACCCTAGTTTGTGATGTATCTTTACAGGGACGTAAATCCCTGAGGTGGGAGTAATGTAAAGACCCGTAAATTTCAAATAAATTTTTTTCATAAATTATTTGGGATTTTAAGAGTATGTAGTTTCTAACAGCACCTGATTTCGAGGTCCGGAGTGCCCAGAATCAATTTAAGAAGTTTAGCTCAGGTACGTTCAGTGAACAAACGAGCAGGTTTTTCTATCATTTGAATTGGTGCTCGGAATTTAAATCTGAGGGCACCGATGAACTCGCAGCACCGGTATTTGCTTAAGATGACTTTTACCATTTATGTGTTTTCTTGGGAGAAAGGAACCGGACCAAAGTAACATGGTCCGATTCCTCTAACGTTCTTGTTGTATGGAATTCTACAAACATTCTTGAGCAGTGAATCAATGCAAGTTTTTGGAGCCGATAGGAGGCCCGAAAACATTGAAAATGGCCTCGGAACATCGGGACGACCTATGAACATGAGTTTTGTAGGAAATGGATCATGAGAACAAAGGAAGGATGCATCGGGAGGCGTGCTGGAAAGAGGCATCATTTCTAGAAAATTCTAGAATACACGGCGTGTCCTTCCAAAGCACACAACGTGTAGTACAAGCGTTCAGTGGCAGAAGTAACAGACATCAGAAGAAGTGACACACGACGTGTGACACCGGTCACATTGCGTGTACTGTCCACACGATTTGACAGAGAAGACTTCGATGGACATGGCGTGTATTCAAGGGAAATACATGGACACTGACAGTGTTACATGGCCATGAGGCACGACATGTATTATCTTTATTGAAAGACAACAGCAGGTTCACGAGGCTCGGCATGTAATTTTGGAGATACACGGACACCTGCAGAACCACACGGCCATGAGGCACAACGTGTACTACCACCACCATGGAAGAAGTGGCTTCGTGAGGCTCGTCGTGTAATCTGGGTGATACACATACATGGGTAGAACCACACTACCAAGAGGCACGACGTGTATTCTGGAAATACATGGACACAGGGTGGAGTACACTGGCATGTACTTTACCACACGGCCAGACATGGCCAGCGCACTTGGAAGGGAACCTAGAGGTTTGGACATGGCGTGTAGCTATAGTACATGCCGTTTATTTACATAACTACATGACCAGCCCTATGGAACATGCTGTATCACATGGGAAGCACCCAGTGTCTGATGACACGCCATGTATCGCTTACCTACACGCCGTGTACTTTTGGAAAATGGCTTGGTCATCTTGTTCTCTGTTGCTCGGGTGCATTTTTCTTGGTTTTCCCCTATGACGTGGGATGGAACATTGGGATGCATCATCTTTGGTCTTCGTGATGGTTGATGTATCCACCCCTTTGACTCGAGGAGCAGACCCTCCCAGTATCGAGTATGGTATGTGTGGGAACCCTAGAGCTGGTTGCGACTACGACGACGATGAGGAATATAATTGGATCTTATGTGGGTTCGACATCGAGGACGACTATACTTGGATCCTATGTGGGTTCGACAACGATGGCGAATGTACTTGGATCCTATGTGGGTTCGGAAGCGATGGTTACTATACTATGATCCTACGTGGGTTCGGCAGCGACGTCTTCTGTACATGGATCCTACATGGGTTCAGCAGGGGAGATGATTGAGAGGCTAAATCTATCATCTCCACCCCTCTTCGTGAGTAGTATACCTGTGTGAGATAAGTCTTGATTTTCAGTCATTATCATTGATATAATTGACTTACTTTCCTGTGTGGATTGAGTTGTGCTTTCCTATGTGGATTGGGTTGTGCCTTTCTGTGTGGACTAGGTTGTACTTGAGCTTGTGTGTTGGAGCCGAACTGGAATTGATGACTTAGGTATATGTATGGGAATATACCTAAGTAGAGTTGGTTGATACTTCATGTTTCTATACATCCTTTGTGATTTATCCTTTGGGGATTTTGGGTGATATTCGGGGGTCTTGGGGTCCCTACTGAGTATCATATACTCACCCCTGCATGGGCTATGCCTGTACAATGTTGTGCTGGTTGCAGACGATGGACAACACTGATTGTAGTTCTGTCTTGTGGAGCGGGACGGTACCTGGAGGTGGACAATCAAGAAGGACATACACAGAGCGGGTGGATGGACCCGAGGAGTCGACAATATTATCTGAACCCACCCTTTGGGTGGGAATTTCGGAGGACGACTTGGTGGTTTCTGATTTACATACTGCTTCTATTCTTTCTTTCCAGTTGTACTGTACTTTTAGTTGGGTTTGTATTCTAGCCCATTTACTTTTCAGCACTTATTTTTTACTCGGTTTACTTAGGGCTTACATCATGTTGCATACTCTGTGGTGTTTTTTTCTGATATAATCGCAATGCCTTCCCTTTTATCAAGATTTATGCCTTTTGTGCTAGTCTCCAGCCCGTGGCCTTTGGAAGGCGGGCATGGGGTAGTCACAGGACGGGCCCCGAGGACGGGTCGTGACATACCACCTATACCAAATCACATACCATGTATAATCAAAACATATAACAATCACAATTCACATTCCATTTTACTCTTAAATCATATTTTGGCCATAACCCATTAACACATTTACCATACACCTTATGTAGCACATTTAACTCAATTTTATTTCATATCTCAACCCATTTATGTTATTCAAAATTTTTAATACATTAACCCTTTCAACATAATTTATTAGTTCACATGTATTATCTCATTCATGCATTTCAATTTCAATATCACAAGTCCTTATACACATTCTCCATATTCTATTTAACCCTATTTACATTTTTCCAAACAACCCCTTATGCCATTATCAAATACTTAGAACAAATATCAATTATAACTTTTCCAACACAACTAACATATCAGCATGCTCATATTGGGATCTAATTTATCCAAAGTCAACTTCATTTTTATCATTTTAATTTTCCATGTTCAGAAATATTATCACACCCCATGGGTGGTTCCAAATCAGTCTAGTATATCTCAATGCATCCCATGGGGTCCATGATGGGTTCAATTCATCATTTATTCAACTATTTTACCAAATACAGTTAAAGGCATCTAATGAAAAACAAGATAGAAAATTTTACACAACCACACATGCACAAATCAACTTCATGACAATGGAATATGACTTGTATAACTCAATCCTTGAAACTGGAGATGACCACAAACTTAATGTTAGAATTATATTTGTATTCAATCACCCTTTAAAGAACCAACCTGAGATCCAGTGGAGAAGAAGTTTTTAGGTATTTGGAAGAAGAATAAAGAGAACACAACCAATAATCCAGAAAAGTGAATCAAGAGGAGTGTAAGACTTACCTAGAGTTTCAATCAATAACCAACAACACTTCAAATATCATAGAAAGAAATGAGATCAAAACTTGGGATGATTTGGGTGATTAGTTTCATTACTAGGGATGTAGGAGGAATAAATAAGAAGAAATTTTCTTGAAGGGATTTAAATCCTGATAGGCCAAAATAGTAAAATTCCAATTTTAATGTGGCATACGGGTTTCCCACATAGTTTTCCAAACTATGTGTTTTACTCTATCCTAGATGTGTGAGCTGCATGATTATATGGGGATACACACACAGTTTGACAAACTGTGTTCAACTCATGGAGAATGACTCTATCCAAGCACGCATTGTTTGTCGTCCCCTGTTGCATAGTTTACTAAAATGTGATCCTCTTCATCTTTGAATTCATGGTTTGGTTGCATGGTTACTTCTAGTAGTACGCTAACCATGAAACATTCATTGTATGGACAAAATATCACTTATCTTGTGTCTCAAGCCCCTTAGACACCCCCAAGATTACTCATACATCCAAAAAACATTACATTGACCACAAAAGGATAATTAAACCAAAAATTAAATAATAACGTACCAAAATAAATCTGGGATATTATAACACTAGAGAAAATCATCCCTTGATTCTTATAATGCAATGAAAATACAACATAGATAAGTTTTCATATCCATCAACAATGAAATAATTTCTCATAAGGTAATTTTTTAATTGATTTAATTAATTATAAATAATTTTTGATGATCCTATGCTCTTGTTCCAAAATTTCATTCATTGTATATTTTTTATTTTATTGAATTTATCACAATGTGTATCATAATGAATATTTGGATTGATTATGGATTATAGAAAAAAAAAGTTGGGAATGACCGATCACGCACTTATTTTGTGCCCAGAACCTACAAGATGTATCAGAGTAGTCAGATAATTATTTATAATTATTTAAATATCATTAATGGATTTACACATTTGTAATTTATTTTTTAGTTTCAGTTTTACTTATTATTAAATCCAAATTGTGATATTTGATTCTTCCTCATTCATTTCTCAAAAAAATAACAAAATTGATTAATTTTATAAATGAAATAAATTTGAATATCTCATCTGGAGGTGCTAAGGAATCTACCCAGATAACACAAGAGTACACACCATGTAACATAGGGGTATATATAGTGTTATTCACCAAAAATGTGTTCTAAATTAATTCATGGTGTGTATAGTTATTTCAAAAATAACCTTTCATTTTACATCACTTGTTGATCAGGATGGTCTGGCACATAGTCAGCCATAGTACACACCATGTGACTATTCTACACGATGTGTAATATTTTATTCATAAACGGGTCATATATCATCTTATATGGCCTGATTGACTAGTGACTCTGTATCTCAAAGACCACACGATGTGTAAAATATTTATACTTTTTGTACTCAATCATTTTACAAGGAACAGTTTATAGGACAAGTCCTTAATAATGTGTCTTGGATATATGATTAAAATAATGAATGTAGGCGTGTACATACTGTGTAATTTTACCAAACTATGAAAAAATAAAAAATAATTTATTATACTATGAAAACCTTATCAACATGTTATTGTGTGTGGTCATTAAGTTGATAGGACACACTACTAGATGAGTATTAATATATATAAAATTTTAATTATTTTTTGTATAATTTTTGGATCTACATGTCACGTATGAGTCATATTATAGTTATTTCTCTATGTACATTGAATCATAACACGTGATAGAAAAATAATATATTCGGTGTAATAATTACGTTGATGGTACACATCATGAGAGTATGTGATAAGTCATGTATGACACATATATCAAGAGTAAATGGTATATGATTATAATACATATTGGGTAGTACGGATGTATACTTACCATGTTGACTCCAATGTGAAATTATGTATACAAAAAAATTCAATTAAGGTTTTTTAATTTTTTTAATTATGATGGATGATAAACTCAAGGAAATTTATATGTGAATTAAGATAAAATAAATGATTAATGAAATAATAAAATTAATTTATTCAAGTGAAATTTTTCTTAACTAAGAATGATTAGAATTTAATTCTAATTTTATTAAATGCATAATTTGACTTAAAAATGTTGATGATCATGAGCCTAGACTGAACCATTACATGTGATTGGTTTCATTTAAGTTAATATTAAATTAAATTTCTGGCATGCATTCCATATTTACACTTATTATGTAAGTGTGTGAATTCCCATTTATTATTTTATGTAAACCATTTTCCCTCACTTTTCTGTGAATAAAATCATATGTCATGGATAGATATCCTACGTTAGTGGAGGAATTTCACATTTAGATCTGAGATGAAAAGAATCTAAGGGAGATACATATGTCGATATTTGGAAAGCTGCAACACAAACCATAAATGGGTCAAGGTATTTTCCCCTCAGTTAATAGTTAGTTTATCATCCACTACATAAACTAACAGTTGGTAAAATATTTATGAAACTGGTCATTTTATTTCCAAAAAACCCAACTTATATCTTCAGATGTTATTTTTAAAAATTATTTTCAACCTATGTTACAATGTTCTTATTAAGAGAAAAAAACTCAATAATGTATTTTTGATGGTTTTTTATCAAGAATATTTTCAACCATTTAATGAAGAACACACTTTTGAAAACTTAAGAAGTCAGTTGTTTCATAAGTTTATTCATTGTGATAATATCATTGGTGATTTAAATCAATATATTAGAGCTATAATTTCTTTGAGAAGTTTTATTGAACATATATCATTTTTATCATAATTCTAACCTAAGAATTATGATGAGGTTTTAGGTGATCAGTATTGGATTAAATAAATTTAAGATGTACTCAATGAGTGTGAAAGGAAAAAAATTTGGAATTTAGTTGATTTTCCAAATGATGATTCTATAATTGGTGTAAAAATGGGGTTTTAAAGAAAATGTGATAAAAAATGAATAATAGTTATAAATAAATATAAACATGTTACTAAATATTCTAATAAACAATAGGGAATAGACTATGGAAAAACTGACGTTTCAGTAGTAATACTTGAACTTATTATTATACTTCATGCTTTTGTAGCATTCTAAAATTTTAATATATTCCAATGGATGTCAACTGTGATTTTCTTAAGGGATACGTTGAGGGGAAATTTTATGTATAAAAACACCTGGTATTTAAAATAAAAAAACATCCCAAAGAAGTTTAGAAACATTACAAAGAACCTTATGGACTTCACCAATCAACTAGAGCTTGGTAGGATAAGTTAACTTGGTTTTTGTTACAAAAAAACATAGTTAATGGTGATATAGATCTAAATATTTTAATAATATCGCTTAAAAACATTATTATTATACACATTAATTTTGGTGAAATTATATTTGGTTGAACTCAAAAATCATAAATAGATTCCTTTATCAATCTTATAAAATATGAGTTTGAAATGAATATGATGGGTGAGTTAACATACATTCTAGGATATAACATTTATGAAAAACTAGAAGGATTTTTTATATCTCAACATAAGTATAAAAAATTTCTTTGTAAAAAATTAGGTATGAAAACACTAAAAGTATTAGTTCTCCCATTGGAACATTCAATACTTTATATCTTGATGAAGCGAGGAAACCAATTGATCAAGAGACTTTTATTGGTACGATTGTATGTTTACTTTACTCACCAACTAATCGTTTAGATTTAGTTTTTTTAATATTCTTATATTCTATTTATCAATCCAATCCAACATAATCAATTCTTAATGCTCTAAAACAATTTTTTTCATTTTTATAGGGGAACTATGGATTTAGGCTTATTCTATTCTTCAAGAAATGATTTTGAACTAAATAGTATTTTATATGATTATTTTGGTAGATGTAGAAATAATAGTAAAAGTACTTATGGAACATGTCATTTATTATGAGAATATTTAGTTTCTTGGTTATGTAAGAAACAAAACTTTGTAGCACTTTTCATAATTAAAGCCAAATATTTCGTATTTGGAAGTTATTTCTCTCAAGTGTTGTAAATATAACACACACTCACTGACTATGCCATAAGTTTTACTAAAAATAATTTTTTTGCAACTCAAGTTCCATTGTGCTATGTAAAAACCCAACACATCACTTATGTGCTAAGAAAATATACATAAGACACCATTTCTTTTGATATCACATAATTAAAATAGATATTACTCTACATTTCATAAGAATCAAAGAACAACTTTCTTAAATATTTACTAAACCCTTTAGTTTTGAAATATTTTAATACATTAAACAGAAGGTAGGAATGATATATATCAGGTGATTATTCATAGATAATTATTTTTATCAATCTCCTTAAATTAATTAATTCCTATTCAAATGTATAATACATTTTATTTTAATCTTATAAAACATTTTTTTCATAAAACATTCATTTTTCAAAAAATATTTAATTTTTATATTTACATTTCAAGGCATAAAAATATTTTTCTAGTTTTTTTGAGTCATATTTTCTTTTAAAAACTCTCTAGATATAAAATGTTTTACAAATAATTATTTGAGTCAAAAAAATTTATATATCTGAAATATGTTATAAAATGTTTTCCATATCAATATTTGTTATAAATAACATAGAATAAAAATTATTAATTTTTTTTTTCAAAAAACAATTTTTTATAAACATGATAATAATAAATTTTCATTACAAACCCCAAGAAGATCACTTAACTCATATTGATGATAGTTTTCAACTCTAAAAGGTATTTATCCATTAATATTTACATTTATTCATTAAATTATTTTTAAATTTTCTTGTTTACTTATTATTTTAGTTTTAATACTTTGTTTTTTAAACAAACATATATGTTATCAAATCAGATTGATACTGATTCCAATTAAATGTTTTCTTAAAAACATTACGTGTTTATAATTAACTTTAAATTATTTATTTAATTAATTCATGATTTTCATATTAGATAATGATTTTTAATATAATCCATTGAAATTAACTGAATTCTAACTATTGTTGTCAATCCTATATTATAGTGGGACAACCTGTGTCCCTCATCAGTATTCAGATACTTTTCTCTTTAATCATTCCATTAATTTAAGTGATCTATAATTTTTTTGAATTTTTGGGATCCCCTATCAATGTCTTGGTACACTGGAAACATTAGAATATTTTACATAGAGTGCAGTCTACAGAAAAATAATCATTGAGGGAAAATGGTATGAAATGTATGATTCAATTATTAAAAGGATCATTAGGTTTCAAGGCTAGGAGAAAGTTTTTGTAGGAAAACCATATAAGGATATTTATTTACATTTTCCTGAAATTATGAAATAATATTATAATATAGTTTGAGAAGGAATTACAAGAAAATGAAAAGGAATATAAAGAAGATAAAGATGTGGGAGAAGAAAAAGAAAAGGACGAATAAGAATTGGAAGAGGAAGATGATGATGATGAGGATAAAGAAATAGAGACTGAAGAAGAGTCAATGGAAATGAAAAAATCATACTCATGATCATCTTGAACTATGTTATCTTCCCAATCAGATAATAATGAGGACATAGGAAAATTAGGTGAAAAAAATCATCATCCAATTAAGAAGAAAAATTATATTAAAAAGTGGAGGAAGAAGATAAATAATCCAAAACAAAAGTTTTAGATAAAGTTAAATTTGAAAATGAATTGGAAATTATTAAAGTACCAGAAAAAGAATATGTTTCTCATAAAGGAAAGGACAAAGTTGGGAGGAAGAAAACCCAGATGAAGAATCATCCAAACCAAATGCTCTGAAATCATTATCAAGTTCATTAATCTCGGAATAAGTAGTTGATAAGAATTTTTTTACTGTATTTTCCTAACCTTGAAAAGGTTATGTGATTACATTCCCTATCTTCCAAACATAGAATCAAGGTTTAAATTTACTAAAAATAGTCTAAATGAAAAATCAGAATCCCTAAATGTTTTTGATTTAATCAGTTTTTCACAATATGATAGATTTGAAATCTTTAATAGTAAAGTAAAAGACAAAAAAGAGATTTTAAAATCATATGGTTAAGTGTTCAAGTAAACAGTAAATTGATCTCAAGGGTCATGTTGATCAGTTTATATAGTTAAGAAACATACTTTATAAATGGAAGAAAAATTAAAAATTTTATCAATATATGTTTCTGATAGAGTGAAGTTTGTGGAAGAGTTTAGAGATACAACTGATTATCATAACTAGGAAGTAAATGTTTTTAAATAAATTGTTCACATATTATATTTAGAAAATAGAAGAATCATAACAAGTGAAGGTGAGATTTTCCTTATGAATGAGGAAAATAAAAAGATATGAGATGAATTTTAAGGACATAAGTCATAAGTTCAGAAGAAAATAGTGATGGAGGACCAAATCATGAATCTTGAATCATCAATTGTAGAGGCTTAGAAGGATCCTGATTCATTTAATAAAATGAAGAAAATTGTTAAAAAAATGGTGAATCAAGAATGAACTTTTTTTAACTCTTGATCTATAGTTTGATACATTTTTTGAATGAATTTAAAATCTAAATAAAATTTTCATCCAAAATATTTATGTATGAATGTATTCCAATTAATTTTGGATTTTTGTTATCTCTTTTAATTCTTGGGTTTTTAGTTACTTCCCATAAAATTATTCCATATGTTATCTATTTATAAACTTTTAGGAGATAAACCATCCATATTCTTTTTTTTAAATCATAAAGGGTGAGGTATTTATAAATAGGGAGAAGTTTATAAAGTGATAATCCATTGATATATTATCCTAAGGATGTGATATTATCCTAATGGAAATATACTGAGCGAATACTTTCTATCGGATTATAAAGATGTTATAATATACAGGGGAGTTAGTATATGAGTTATATCATTTAAGATATTAAAATTATAAATGATGATATGTTTTCTTTTTAAAGTTAGAGTTTCTTTCATTTTAAGTATTGTGTTTTGTGATTTCTGAAATGTTCGGATTCTTGAGTTGGAAGTCTTACTTATTAAATTTTCATTCCTTAGTTTTTTAAATCACAAACACTTACTTAAAATACTAATTTAAAATCCTTATTTTCCCAAGATTATTAGTATGTTTCTATAGAAAACATTACTTTAAAAAACACATAGAAACAATTCCCATGAAAAAAAATATAAACATATTTTTTTCATTCCGATCAATAAAAATGTAGGTGGATACAATAAATTGGACTAACTAGTTGACTGATTAGTGGTTAGAGTTATTAATTAGTGAAAAAAGTGAATAATGTTAGACTAACCATATTACTAATTCATCATACTAACCCTTATTCAGTTTATGGGATTGAAAATCAATAAAGATGTCCATCAGACTTTCAAAAGTTTGTAATTGGTTTTATTATAATTATATCTATAATAAAGAAATAAAAATATAATTTTAATGGTTCAAATATAAATTACATTGGAATATCAAGTATAAATCATACTTAGCTAGAGAGTTGAAGATCCATATCATTATGAGCTATCAAGTGCGATCAGTCTGAGGCCATTTCAACTAACTCTGAAAAATGTTCATTTTAAAATATCTAATAAATAGAAGTAATTTTTAATAGTTGGGATCTGTTGTAATTTGTAACTCAATTCTTCTAAATATTTCTCTGCATGAACACCTCATTCTAAGTCTTTGTAATGATTTATAGCTTTTGAAGTTCTATGAAATCCTTGTGAGGATTTTAAGTAATTATGATCTATTATCTTTTCTAATTGCATGTCCAATAATTATAATGATCATGGGCTTATAGGGATAAGAAGATGATGAATCCAATCCATCCGATCAAGGGATTATGGGGATAGGAAGATAGATATCGATCATCATATCGAGGGATTTTTTGGTCAATAAATACATAGTGGAATCTGATCAACATATGAAGGGATTCCTAGGGATAGATAGGCAGAGATGATTCTGATCCATAGGATTGAGGGATTTCCTAGTACGGAAAGACATTCCTTATAGTAGGTATTGAGAACTGTAGATATCTTTAGTCAAGATTTCTGAGTACCATTACTCTTAATATTAATGAGTAAATTATTTTATAATCTTTTATTTCATTATAACTATTATGAACATTAGTATTTATTATTTATACATGTTCTATTTTCCCTAGTGCTTGTTTATTAAAAAGTTATTTTTTATACCTATATTTCCAAAAAAAATATTTTATCGATGTCCCAGATGCTGATAAACTCTAATTTAATTAAACAGTATCAAGATTTGATTGTAATACTATAATCATTAAATGATTTGTGTGTATGACTATTTTTAGTTAAGAGTTTTTTTTATTTTGATTTAGTCTAATTTATAAACTACAATCCACCCCCCCCCCCTCTTGTATTCCCCAAATAATCTTCAGATCCAAAAGTATTTTGGCTGTTTAAGGATATCTCAAAAATATTAGTGGTTCTATAACAAATAAAATAGTGGAGGGATAATAGTTCAATGATATTGAACTTTTTCATTATATTGGAAGATTTAGCAAAAAAGTAAACAATGATATATATCACTAGAATTAATCCATAGGAACATTTAAATCTCTTACATTTATTTTGTGTTCATCTACATTTTCATTCTATTCTTATTTTGGATTCACAAAAAACATTATTTTTTCTAATATAATAATTGAAAAAACAAATTATATATTAATAAATTATTAGAATAGTGAAGAACTGGACCACAAACACTGCATGGGAAATGATCTTCTTCATCCATATACATCATTATAATCTTTTCAAAAAACATTATGTTTGATTTTGGTCCATAACAACCACATGATCACCCCTTTTATGTGATTTTTCACTTAGCTCCAAATGCAAGGTATCATGACACTTTGGAAAATTCTAGGAAATTTGGGTGTCCAATCAATGTGTTAATGATTCGTGTAGATTTTAAATTCCTAAAATATAATTTTCCAGATATTTAATGTCAATCTAAGCTCATTTGGTCAGTTTTAACCCCAAAAAACATGATTTGTATTTCATTACAAAAATAATAATAATTTAAAATCATACCTTAAGTTATATCAATAAATTTTATCATCATTTTAATGTTTGGTTGATTCAAAATGTTCAAAAATGATTCATGGAGTTTTATTCTAATTTTAAATTTCTTTTAAACTCATTTTCTCATTTTGACCCCCCACCAAATGGGAGATATGTGATGTTAATAATAATATAAAATGTTTCAAGTTTTTTTCCATATTACTACTAAACACAACCATCAGATGGATGCGGCGTTGTCTCCTATAGAAAAAAATTACTGGGTGATCATTCTCCCATATTTTCATGTTCATACAAGTGTGTTCCCTTGTTACTATTCCCCATTATGTAATTTTTCACTTTACTATAAATTTGAGGGAAAACACCACTTTCTTTCATACTAAGTGGTTTTGGTATTTGATCGATGTGCTAATGAATCCTATAGATTTTATTTAAAGATATTTTTACTAAGATTTCATGTCAATTAGAGCTCATTTGTATGGTTTTGAGCCCAAACCAAATGATTTTCCCATTATTAAAAAAATGACAATTATGTCAAATCATGCCTTAATTTATAGTGATCAATTTTTTCATAATATTGATTCTTATTTGACTCAAAATGATTAAAAATTATTAAAGGAATATTCTATTTTATTTTCACATCAATCCAATGTCCTTTTCTTACCCCCCACCCATTCGAAGATATTTCATTTTAATAAAACTATGAAATTTTAATAACAATTACCCATCATATCTAGAGACACCCGAATCAGATCAATGCGACATTGATTCTTATGGATTAGAAATGTCTCAATGATCGTTCCCCTATAATTTCATGCCAATGAAAGTGTGTTTACTTGGTATTATACCATTTTATGTGATTTTTCACTCAACTACAAATCTGAGAGACAAATGTGACATTCAATCACATTGAGAAATTAGGGTATTGGATTGATGTTCCAATGATTCATGCAGATTATAAAATACTTATTGATCAGATTCCAAAAAAATGGATGTCAATAAACGATGGTTTGGTTGGTATTAACCCCTGGGAATTTACCTTAATCTATAAAGATCAATCTGGTCATCATATTTACATGAGATTGTTTCCAACATATCTGAAATGATTTGAGTAATTTTCTCCTAGATTTTCACATCTATCTAATTTTGTTTTCTTATTTTTACCCCCCTGAAGGGAGATATGTCATTTTAATAAAAGTATACAATTTTACAAATTATTTTCTATCATACTGAGTGACATAAGAATTAAATGGATGAAAAGTTTACTTCTACAGATCAAAAATGATTCAATGATTTCAATCCCTCTATTTAATTTCAATCCATGTGTGTTTTCTTGTTATTAACCCCCTTTATGTGATTTCTCACTTAACTATAAATCTGAGTGTAAAAAGAAACTTTTGATCATACCGACCAATTTTGATATCTGATCCATGTGTTGATGATTATTAATGATTTTATATAACTTAAATATTATTTTCATATGATTTCATGTTAATTAGAGACCATTTTTCTCTTATGACTGAAAATTTAATATTTATTAAATTGGAGGGTAATGACCCGTCAACAAAAAAGGAAACTCAAGGTAGTCTTAATTGATGAAGGACAAGAGATTCCTCTTAAACAAAAGTTTTAAATTATGTAGGAAGGGAACCCCCACTATTAAAGAGGATAATAGGGTCCTCCAGATTACCAACCCGTGCATGAGAATATGTTGAGAAGTTGTCTTGACGGAAAATATGAATCACCATATGTCAGCCATTGGTGTCTAATGAGTAACTTTTGGTGATGTAAACCAACCCCCATAGTGCAACACATTTCCCCTACATGATTCTAACCAAAACCTCAGAGTTAGACTCAACCTGCAGTGCTAGAACATCCAATATTTTTCACATCTTAAGACCCATATGGAGGGCCCTATCTTCTACACCCAATGATAAGCAAGTTCCATAAAATGTTCTAATTTTGAACCAAACAGAACCCCTTGAATCTCATAGAATCCGCCCACCTCTCATCTTCCCATTCATAGTGGAACCATCCACATTATGTTTCAAGCCATTTCAAGGAGGTGTCCATCCAAACCACCATCCACTAGGCTGATCAACCATAGGGGTTCTACTCATCATAATGGAAGGAAAAAACAGGTTACATCCCCCCTTAAGAAGAGCCCCCAACTCAGCCTACAGAGATCTCCCTATCAAATTGAGATAGATCCCAGATCAGACATGAACCATTTTAACCATATGTTTTCACACTATTCCAAGTGTGTTTCCACATTCTTGACTCCTAAATTGTTAATAAGTCATTTTAAGAGAATAATATATTTAAAAAGGTACATTAAATTGAACCAATAAATTTTAGCATACAATTGACATGTGTTTGACATTTCAAGATAGAAAATAAATTAATACTTATTTTATTATGTGTTTTTATGAATATAATTGTATTTAGTTGGTTTTGAATCACCAAATAGTCAAATTCCATTTTAATTAAAATGTATATTTCAATTGTGAAAGTAATAAAAATAAAAAAAATTATAAATTGGATTTGAATGGGAAACTAGAAAGTTAAAATGATACACACCTCCTAGATTGAATGCATCTTGTAGGACCATTGCTTCTATATATGTTTTTGATGTATGGACCTACAAGAAATAAAAATTATAAATATAATAAGAATTTGTTTAATAAAAATAAAAAAAAAGAATCTAGTATAAAATTTCATCATAGGATACCTTACACCCTGAACCTGAATGATATATTCCCACAGTTCTCTGACCTCAGCTAGCAACACTGTATTTACCTTCTCAGGAGCATTCATCTAGACTCCAAATCTGTCACCCATTGTGTCATCCCTGCAATAAGAGGAGATACAACATTAGCACAAGAAACTATATAACAAGGAATATTTGTTCCATATTTCAAGCTATATCCATGTCCATCACGATCAATGATGTTATAAAATATCCCATCCCTCAACATGGAAAGTGATCAATGGTCATCTGATAGCTATGTTAACTCATCCTCCAATAGATCACGTTTAATATATAAATATACATATATATGTATATATATATATGTTGGTAATATTATTTAATATAAAATCTCTTTATAAGAGTCTTAACCTCAATGTCATTTCGATCTTGGGTTATCACCCACACGGATATCCTATCAGTTGTTGTACCTTGCTCCTATAATTATAAAACAATATGATATAATTGTTGAACACCAACCCAAATTAAATAATAAATGTAAATATTAAATGAAAAGTACATCATTGCAAATCTAGGACACATGATGATCCCCAAGCCTGTGAGGTAGTCCTTGAACAACATAATTATATGAATCGTATTCCTCTACCACCTACACTAAACTAATTCAAATTTAAACTTGAAAAATTTAACACATTCATTGAAATATAAAAACCAAAAATAATAAGGCTCACTATCATATCCTTAATGGACCAATATGTTACCATGTTGGGCTACTGAGATGGGAGAACACCTCTTGGGTCTTTATCCAGATTATCTAGGGAACCCGCATTTGGTACGATGTTCTCCCTATTCACTCTAAATTTATAATATTTCCACATTTAAAAAAAATCCATACACATTTGATGAAAATCATTGGGTATCAACCGCATATTATTCTATTTAGGAATACAATTATAACACATTTAAGTGTGTTTTAAGCATATTTATGAAGCTAAAATGTTTCTCTTACATAAAAATACCTTCGTAGTTAATAAAATGTGTCTTGAGGGAGTGAAGCCCATTCTTATGTTTTCAAGGAAATATATGTGTTTCATTAATTATGTGACCGAAATATAGAATAAATGAGTTGGGTCCCTCTACCTTTCGATGGTATTCCTCATAAAATGACATATCAAGGGGGTTTTCATGGTGAAATCCGACAACCAGGGCCTCCCATATGAGTGGAAGAAGAGGTTTAGTTGAATCCTATTTAAATAATATTCATAAATAATTTGAAATATATACATATATATTTTTAACTATTAATTTAAATTAAAAAAAACACATTTAATTTCATAAGTACCTAGACTCATATAAGTAGATGCATCTCCAAATTAATATGGATATGGTTCCAGTTCTATTAACATGTCTGCAATCATAGACAGGATTAATAGTGGAACACACATACACTATATATCAAATAAAGAGACAATAAATACAAACAAAAAACTCTTAAATGGTTTATAAAGAGTTAAATTGTTAAAAATAGATTTAAAACCAAGGAGTACAAAAAACATTATACCATTCACAAGATATTAAGATCAATAATTTATCATTCAAATACATCTCTAAACTATTGAATATCTTATTAACATTGATCAATAGTTATTTTCTCCTTCTGTTGGGAAAAAAAGGAAATTGTTTGGGGTTCATGTCATTTAATTAAAAACATCAATCATCTTGAAATTTTAATAGAAACTTCCTGATTTGAATTAGCTTGTATGGTGTTAAAGAAAACTTGTTCTAATAGAGATTTCAAAATGAAATGTATGTTACTAAATCATTCAGCTCTATATAACATTTTATTAAACTAAAATTGACCAACTTTTTTCCACGTACTAGACCAACCCAATTAAACTTTAACGATATGTATTTCAACATGTGTGAATATACAACATCAATGATCTCTTTCAATTGACCAAAATAGTAACTAAAATCGACAGATTGATAACCAATGTCATGGTTTTGTTTTTCTTATTTTTCATCATCAAATTTAATCCGAATCAGAAAGTCATTATCATCTAAATCTTTGTAATGAAGAGTCATTATAGATGGACCATCATATAGTAGGTTAAATTATTCATTCAGTTTAGGTTCACTTAATTCATATAGGTTATGTACCTTTATATATCATAGAATTCATTAAATATTTAGGAAGAATGAAATTTGTACTATACTTCAATCATAATGGAAATTCCTTTACACATACAAAATCCGTGAACCAACCATGGAATGATGAATAATCGGATTGTTGAATCTGATAATCACTAGAACTAGGAATATCTTTTATTATCATATTAATGTGTTTCCTTTAAATGATAATTCCATTTTTAAATGATCAACTACTATATGATAACAAAACAATTAAAAGTTGAATAGTAAAAGTGATAAGACACTAACTAAAATCAATGGTAAAACAATTGTAGTATTGAACAAGATGTATCAATGAGATTGTACCACTTCCATGTTGTCCATATGAAATATATTACATTATCCTTCTATCCTATAATGAATCTTAGTGGTATTAAATAATTTTGTTTCAATAACCATATGATAATCCACACAAACATTATTACAGTCATCCATCAAATAACCATTCTCTATTGATACCTATGGATGAGATCTATTACATTTAAATCATTTTAATGTATTCAAATACTGCTCAATAGGATACATCAACCTGAATTGAACAATACCTATTGAAATTACTTAAATAGTTAAGTACCCCATCAATGAATCATAACATCAAAAATTGAGGGTAGAAATAGTTTCTTTAATTGAAAAATCATATGTAAAATCTAACCTTTAATCTTTTTAAATAACAAATTCATTTATTTTTTAAACAAATATGTCTAAAGAATTACTAATCTTAATAAATGTTTGAACAAATTTGGGAGATAAAAAATCACAAATTGTGATTGGAATCAACCATTGAAGTAGTATGTTATTGTCAGGGATTTTTAACCCTTGAAAAAAGAGTATCCATCAGGCACAATGAGAATCATCAAGATGGAAAGAAATTTCATTTTTTCTCATCATATACTATATCAAATACATGTATTCCCTAGTAACCTCACCCAAATATAAATTCAATTGTTTTCTTAAATCCATTTTTCTAAATCACTTCATGCAATTTCATTACCCTTTTATTTTCTACTAACACCCAAAATGGTCCCCAATATATTATCACAAAAAAATCAATGTGCATGATATCTAGATTACTCCTTAATATGTTAATTTTATAGTAATGTATATTAAAATATATTTTTCTCATTCCAATTGTGAATGTTTTTTCTACCCACACCACAAAGATATGATAATTAATGATCAAACAAAACTTAAAATTCATATACCATGGGAATGTTTTGTTTCTCAATCTATGAAAATATTCCAACCCATGTGATGATCTTCGATGTTGGGTTGAATTCTCTAGAACCCCAAAATTCCAATTATGTATTTATAAACATGTGTTGATGGGGAAGAAAACATATATGCATTGTTTATTTCCATTTATTAAATTTTTTATTCCATATGGAATTTTTACTTTTATTGCATCAAGGGAAAGAAAATCCACCTTTCATACACCATCCTAAAAAATTTATAATCTGGGAAGCCATTGATTTTAAATAATAAAATATTCTATTGTAAGATCATTTTATTCATTTAAAAATCATTAGTTATTACAACATCACCCCAGAGTTTATTCAACTCATCAATCAATGGATGAAGGTAAACATCAATATTATCCCTCAGACTACTATTTCCATCAATGAGAGTTGATAGTAATAGAAATTTTTGTTTCATAAAAATCCCCTGAGCATGATTATATAGAACCGACACCATGGACCATGTGTTTTGATTTGACCAAACCAAATAATTGAAAGAATTGAAATCATCTACTACCAACCCCAATCAGACATTATGACTATACATAGAAAATTCAAGGTGCCTTTGATTAAGCTCTTTCCTTTTAAGAGAGTCTCTCATCTGGGTTAGCATATCACTATCCATATTTCTTTCCATGTGTCTTATCATTGGTTTAGAAACTTTAGATTACATAAATAATATTTTCAGCCTAATATTTAGTGTAATTTTCTTCATTTTCATTATGGAAATTGGTTTCCCCTACTCATAGTCTAACTTTGATAAGTCTAATTTCCCCCATTGTCTTTCCACAGAGAAGATACATAGACTATACATTTATTTGAATGGGAAGTTTATTTTCTAAAAAAAATTCAGTTGTTTCCATGTGAATCTCTGGTCTCATATGTGAAACGTATGTTTTTTTCAACTTACCATCTTGGTAATATGATTGTAGAATCTTAGCTTCAGAAGGAAGTAGTTTTTTCAATAACACCAATGGTGTGTTGGACCATGTTTCTGAACAATTATTCAATGATTTAAAGTGAAATAGATCCATCATAAAAGACATTTTTCTATATGCAATACACTAAAAATATAATTCAGTTTTCGCATCATCACGTATTTCCTAAAAATTCAATGAAAAACAATCTACACCAGAGTGAAGATTGATCTCACCAACCTCAATATTTCATAAGTTAATTCATTCAGGATCAAACCCACATAACATTTCATTAATCTTTTCATGCAATAGATTAGTCAGCTTCACATCAACATCCATATGAATAGTTTCTATTAAAATAAAATGAATATATTATTCCCAATAACAAATCAAACACTTATAATCTTTCAGAAACCCATTTATTAATAGGTTCTCCCTAAAATTATCTTGTGTGTATTAATATCTATTTTAAAATTTTCTATATGAAAAAAATAATATAGTCACTTAGAAATCCTATAGTGAAATAAATAAAATGAATAATTCCCTGAAAATATTATTTAGATTCATTATTTGAAATATTTATCCAAATCATACACATATATTTTTATCAGGACCCCTCCCACCTAAAGAGTACCCCTGATGGGCTAGTAATTAGCCAATAAGGATAGTGACCGCTCAAGTCCCCTTCTAGTAGGACACAAGTTGGAAACTTTCACCAAAGGGTATATCATACATATAAATTTGAGGCATTTCCCTCTAATAGAAACATGAAGAGGAGAGATATAATACATATAAAACAATTAAATCATTCTCATAAAGATAACATAAACCCAAATCTATACATGTAATGTCATAAACAACTAAAAAAACGAGGAAGGAAACTAAATATACAAAAAAGGTAAACTCAACAGCGACCATGATTCCCAAAAAACTCCTAAAAATGCACAAGCTAGTGATATATTTCATGATCTCCATCATGATCCTATTTACCAAAAAAAAATATATACATGGGGTGATTATAATAGTGTACTCATTAGGATCCTCCCCAGAGCCTACCATGAGAAAGATAAATAAATAATACGAAATCCCAATAAACAATAGGATAAACTAACTCATAACCTAAATAGATATATTATGTACCTAGCCTCACCATGGATATCTTTCAGAATGCTAAATATTCAAGATAGATAATATAATATAATAATAAATCAAACATGTATCCTGGCTTCCTCTTCCCCACTAGTTTTCTAGTATGACCTAAGGTCACATATCCTGAGCCATCTCTCTCTAAAATAAGCTAGGATGAAGACACTTGGGAAAAGTAACAGGACATGAATATCATTCATCATGTATTTTCATCATGTCATAACACATCTCTATATAGTAACCAATTATGTTATGGGAGAAACCACTACTCGTATGACATGTATCATACATCAGGTATTCTACCTGAACCCATCACAACCCATACACTGAGTATGGTACCTCAAGCTATCACATCTCAATCACATCATTCCAATAATAATTCTTTAGACAGTATATCTTGAGATAAATGTACATCCATCTACACACATATATGGGGAATCTAATCACAGTACATACCATTACATAATACTCTTAGGAGAATACAACATGACCAGAGGGGGTCGTTATTCATCTATTCCACTCTAACCAAGAAGTTGGGGAAAACCCCTTCGCACAGTCTAATAGGTGTCTTTCTCCCTACCAACATGGGTGGCGTAGCATAATAAATCACAAAACATATAAGATATAGTATAGACCATGACCACACTATAGGCATTAACATAGTCTTGGGCTCAACTATATTTATCATCTATCGGGAACCCTATTGCTACTTCTAAGGACTAGATATCCTATAAGAACACAATCAATTAAGGGAGATATATTAAATTCATTATTTTCTTTTAAAATTTTACTTCACCTTAATAAATTCAATAACTATTAATTAAAATTATATTTATTATATTTCCTTAACCATCCATGTTAAGCCCATGTACTCTAAGACTAATCCCACAGAGTCCATCACTACCAGAAAACTGGGTTATAGCTTCAAACCTATAGCCATTGTTTTCTAAAACTGTGGTTAATGGTATTTATACAAAGGATATAGCCATGTTTTTATATAAAACCATGTATATAGGGTATATTTTTGATGTATATATCCATGGATCAATGAAACCATTTATATAATGTATTTTTTCTAACAACAATAGCCATGATTCTATAAAACCATAGCTATGAATTGTTTCTGCATACGATATAGCCATGTTTTGAGTTAAAACATGGATATAGGGTATTGGTTCTAGAACAATAGCCACATTTTTTGTAAAATTATGTCTATAATGTTTTTACCCAGGGCTATAGCTATGGTTAGAGTAAAATCATCAGTATAGAGATGTTTTTTTCCAAGGTATGTAGCCATAATTTGGTTAAAACTGTGGCTGTGATGTTTTTTTAAGGCTATAGACAAGTTTTTCCTAAACCATGGATATTTGTTTTCTATATCCACGATACTTCCAATCCGTGGATGTATGTCTCCCACCCTTGTGCGGGAAAAAAAATTACCCATGAAAAAATGGAAGGGCTATAACCACACCTTTATATACTATATCCACAGTTTTTAATAATAATAATATATATATATATATACATATATCCAAATTTTTATGTTCTATATTAGTAAGGAGGATGGTGCATATAGTGCAGGTACAAAGATAGAATCCAGCTTGGCCCATATTATTTTTGTGCTATATCCATAGTTTACTTGGGCTATAGCCACATTTTTCAATCAGGGCTGTATCCCTATTTCCACAATGGACCAATGTGGCTATAGCCCATGTCCCATGGTGGAATTATATGGGGACTATATCCATGGTTTGGAAAATCGTGTAAATATCGCTATTTATAAGATGGAAAACCATGGCTATATCCCAATAAAACTATGGCTATAACTTTGATCTATACCCATGCCAATGCATGCCATGCCAAGATGGATCTTTAGATATAGATTATAGATAAGGTTTTGACCCATATTTCCCCATATTTGGACTATGGCTATAACCAAAATTTCTACTTGTACATGGTTTATCGGGATTAACATTGAGATTTTCATTCCTGTAAGAACTAAAACCATGGATTAAGAATTTATTAAACATTATAACCATTCCATAATTCTAGGTACTCTATAAAAACAACCTAAGCTACCATTTAGATATATAATAAAACACATCCATCTACCTCAAGTAGCATGGACTCGAATGTAGGTAAAACTAGAAACTCATTCATTTGTCCATTAAACAGATTCATTGAAAGGAAATCATGTCATATTAAAACCCAAAAACAAGTAATTATAAATTCAACATGTTCCATCAACTCTTCAGTCATCCCTGACACTCTTATTAATATCACCATGCATCTCACCATCATGTGCATCAAATACTACCACAAACTTGAGCCTCCCCACACATATATCATTATCCATACAAGTATCATATCACATCTTATAAATAGGATCATATATATATCGTACATAAGGTACCATGTAACTAACTTATTTATGAAGGAAACATATCCCTAAAACAAGGAATCAATCCTTTGCATGAAAATAGGCTCACATAACCCCAACATAATATATTAATCCATCACATGAAAATGGTAAATCATGGCCCCAAAAATTTATCTATATTAAAAAATTGGTTTTTATTCCAAATTGAATTAACCAATCAAATTATCATAGGTTCCAACTATGGGAAACCTAAAGAATATTATATAACAAGTGATTTGGAGTAATGGAAGAATAAAACCCCACCCCCCAATTCCAAGGACCACATAATAAAAAATATGGTTTAATTAAAAATATAAAAAAATTGGTTATAATGAAAACACACCCAAATAGAGTGATGATGTGGGAATAATGAAATGAAAAAAATCCAAAAGTATGAATGAGAACATTAAACAATGGTAGCACTGTGATTTATATGCTACGGTCCCTTTGAGACCTACTATAGGGAAAAAACACCACCCAAAATTTTTTTTGTATTAGATGATCAAAACAAAAAAACAAATCACTGTTCACAGAGGAAAATGAGATAGGAAACTGAAATGAATAGAATAACTAAAATAGAAACAACATTCTAGAAGTACCAAAATAAAATAAATAAGGATTAAAAAAACATATGAATGAGAAAAATGTCCCTAAATCCAAATCAATTAAAGATACAAGAACGTAAATAATTCCACATCATTTGATATTGTAGTGGGATAATCATGTAGGGTCTCTGGATTTGCGAATTGGTCACACATCTTCAATCAGGAAGAACCCTGAGAGGCTCCACCATGATCCACAGACTAGCGGCATATATTGCAGTCAGCGGGCCACCAAATGAGTCAGTTGATGAGGATGATAACACCACCACTAGTGGGATTGAAGCCGTGGAATACGAATCTCAAAATCAGATGATAAAAAAGTAGACTAAACCATTAGTGGGAAGAAAACAAACGACCAGTGATGAGAGTGAATCAATTTTAGGAATTCTGATCTCTACGTACAAGGTGAACTTGACTATATAATAAGATGATTTTCATATATGTTATTTATATCAAATAAAAGGTCCACCGGGGTGATTAAACCCCTACTATAACCTTAACTAGATAATATAACAGCCCAGGGGAGGTTTCCATGAAGCCAATGCCAAACTTCCCACCTAGAGGCCCACGGAATGGCTCAAATAAATTCATGGATAGGATATATTATGTGAAAAGATCCATTAATGGTAAAAAATGAAGAGAGTCAGAATACAAAAGATATCTAATGTGGCATCCCAAATAAATCAGGACAAAAAATTTAGCAGGCCATGCAAATCAGCTCATGTGGTAAAATAAAACCATAATCCCATATGTATTAAATTGAGAAAATATTTAATAATAAATTTCATAAAATTAAAAAAAAATTAATGTAAGAAAAATTTAATGTGTTAATTTCAATTTTCAATTTGAAAATAAAAATTAACTAAATTAACAAATCTCCAACATTTTCAAATGAAAATTTGTGATGTTATTGCACCTAATGTTTGTTCAATTAGATCAATGTTCATGATATCTAATTAAAACTTAAACTTGAATAAAGTCATAGCCTTAGTCAAACTATCATCTAGGTTTTCAATTGTGTGTATCTAAGTGAAACACACTTCTCCACTTTCAATAAACTCTCTAATAAAATGATGCCAAATATCTATGTTCTTATACCTACCATGGCATGCTAAATTTTTTGACAAATAAATGGATGATTGAGTATCACAATGTATAATAGAATTACTTATACTAAATTCAGAAATCAAACCCTTAATCCATATAGCATCTTTGAATGATTTTATCAGTGCTATGTACTTAGATGTAGTGGTCGATAGGGTCACCTTCGGTTTTATATTTCATGTCCATGATATAGGTCCCCAAGATACAACAAATACATAACAAATTAGTGATAAACTAGTATCATCATTTTCGGCAAAGTCAGAATCCACATAACTAGTCACTAATTCATGTTAATTAATGTTCTTACCATAGAAAATGGAAAGATATGAAGTAGAAGAAATTTACTTCAACAACCATTTAAGAGCATGCCAACGTGGATTTCCAGGATTGTCCATAAGACCCACTCAAATTATGGATAGAAAAAAAAACATGTGGTTGAGTAAAAATCATATAATACATAATACATCCCACTAGATTATCATATGGGATTTTACTCATATATTCAATATCAAAAGGATTGGTAGGTGACTAAGATAAATAAAATTTAAAATGTCAACAAAAAGGAACACTAATAGGCTTCAAAGAATCAATTAAATACCTATTAATAGATTTAAGGATATAGGAAGACTGAGATATATAAATAATCTTATGCTTATTATACCTAATAATTTCCATGACCATAATTTTCTTAGCACATCCTAAATCATTAATTTCAAAATTTGAATTCAATTTCAATTTAATATGGGTGATTAATTTCATATCACTACATATGAGAAACATATCATCTATATAGAGTAGTAAATAATGCATTGATTTTTTAACAGATTTCAAATATACAGATGCATCAAAATTACTCATACTGAAACCATTTTATTACTTGAATGAATCAAACTTCTTATACCATTATCTTGAAGCATATTTTAATCCATATAATAATTCATTAAGAAAAAACATGGCTATCATTAAATTCATGTTCAAAACTAGTAGGAAGCTTCATTTATAATTTTTAAACTAAATCACCATTCATGAAATTAGTTTTGACATATAGCTGTTCTATATGAAGATATAAATGGGAAATAAAATAAAGAAGAGTTTTTATTGAAGAATTTTTCACCACATGAGAAAAAATTCCATAGTAATCAATTCCTTCTCTCAAAGGGAATCGTTTTTCTACAAGTATAGCTTTAAAAATAATTTTATTTCCAACAGTATTGTTTTATTTTTTTTATATATCAATTTAAAACTGATCACCTAGGAGGTATAAGTTTTGTTGACTTTGGACCAAGTATAGTTATGTGTTAGGGATTTCATCTCATCTTCCATAGCATAAATTCAATGCTTAGAGTTTCTATCATTTACAGCTTGATTGTATATTTGGGGTTCCTCTCCACAAAGATATACATCAACATTTATGGAAAAAGGAAACTATATCATCATGGTTGACCAAGGATGAGGTAAAATAACCCTCAACTTCCTATCCATAATTAGATTATAAACCCTAAGGTCCCATGGAACTCCATCATCAAAAGTACCATCAAAATCAGAACAAGATTATTGATTAGTATGAGAATGTAGCACCTAACAGGTAGAAGGATTCTCAACAAGAGACTCACTAACACTAGGAGGATAATCCCCAAGATCCCTTTTCTAAGAAGGATCAAAATTTTCATAAGTAAGAGTTTGGACTCTATCAATAATGTACTCTTGAAACACCACATCTAGACTAAGAATACACTTTTGAATGCTAGGTTTATCTACCCAAATATTAAAACCATTCACACCCTTTAGATACCAAATAAATATGCACATGACTGCACTGTGATTAAGTTTATATTCCATAACATGATCACATGTATTGAGTCCAAACACTCAAAGATGTAAATCAGATAGGGGTTTATTGCTCCATAATTCAATTGGATTCTTAACACCATTGGAAGATGATGGGAACCTATTTAATAAGTAAATTATTGTGGTGATACCTTCTCCCCCAAAAGGTTCTGGGCCTGGTCATGCAATACATCATGTAATGAAACCACTCAAGAATAGTGCAATTCATTCTCTTTGATAGACCATTCAGCTAATGATTATGACTGATTGATGGGTGCATTGAAATTACTTCAATTTCACAAAACCTTATAAACTGAGTAGACATGTATTAATGTCCTTTATCAGTCCTCAAAGTATTTAACTTCATTAAAAATATATTTTCTAGAGAGTCTATAAAAGTTTTAACCACCATAAAGATATCATATTTATTTCACAAAATATGAACAAAACGTTTCCAAGAAAATTCATCTCTGAAGATGACAATGTAAGTGCTTCCACTATGAGAGGAAATCTAAGAAGGTCCGCACAAATCAAAGTGAACATACTCAATTTGGTGACCATATTTAATGATAGATCACTAAAAACATAATCTTTTAAACTAATCCATGACACATCCTTCACAAAAGGGTAAGTTACTTGGTGTAACTTGAGGGAGAATGTTCAATTTATCTAGACCATTACCACTCACATGTCCCAATCACCTATGCCAAAGCATGGTGTTGTCATTACAATTGATGTAAGTGGTTCCCAACTGATTGACGTTTTTTCTTCAATTTAAGTCATATAACTCATTCAATCAGGATCCTTCGTGAACCGTATGATCTCTCTATTAGATTCTATGAAAACTAGAACCAAATTTAAAGGGAAAACCTATTTTATCTAGGCACTTATTGAGATTAGATTTTGGTATAAATCCAGAACCCATCTCACATCAAATAATGTGACAATAGAATAGTCTCTGAGATCAATCATAGCATAACCTCTATCCATGAAGCAACATATCTTATTGTTTCCTATAAAACCATCTTCTTCAACACCATCAGTAAAACAAGAAAAATAACTCCTATTTGGGAACATATTGAATGAACATCCTGAGTATAAGACCCACTCAACATCAAGAGTATCTCAGGAAACACACAATACCCTAACACATTCATAGACTTGGTCAGAAAAGAGATAATGATCACTAGACTCTATAAAAGGTTTTGTAGATTTCAAATCAGGTTATTTGGGTCTAATATTCCTAGTTTTCCCATATTGGTAGTTGGTAACCTCCTTAAGCATGGGTTTAGACCAATGTTCGTATGATTATATACAACTCTTAATTCTCTTACTATATTTACCATTATTTTTTCCCTCAAAACTCCAAACGACCCCTCACATTCAGGCCATCAGCTTCAGGTTTTACCGTAGCCTTGATACACAACTCATGTGAATTCCATGTGAACTTGACTTCCTATAAAGTAAATAAATATCTTCCATACATCATAACATCAATAAGATGTTCATATAAACTATCTAAATAAATTAAAAGTACGATGGCTAGGTCCTCATCATTAATATTGAAATTTATATTGGAAATCTCTAATAACATTTTATTAAACTCGTCCATGAGTGTTTGTATGGTGATTCCATGACATAACTTGAAGGTATATAATTTTTTCTTCTTATATAAAATGATAATCAATGATGTTTTCATATACAGTATTTCATGTTTAGTCCAAATACCAACTGCAAAGGTCTCATAATTTTCCTCCCTCATTACTTTATCACATGTAGATAAGGATAAGTAGATATTTTCTTTCATAAAAATTTCAGGAGGGATATATAAATAGGTTTTGACTATTTGACCATAAGTAGATAGACTTAGATGGGGTTTATTAGGTCTGGAAAGGAAATATTTTAGCCCTTGTTGTGCTAATAGGGATCACATTTTAATCTCCAAAAATTAAATTCATTTCACCCATCAAATATTTCTATTTCATATTTTACAGACTTATTGTTTATTCGGGTTGCTCTGATACCACTTTGTTTTGGGATAATAGTTGAATAAAAATCCCCCCACCAAATAATTCCAAGGAACACTGAATAAAACATTGGTTTTAATTAAATATAAAAATAAAATAAACTATTTGATTATAATTAAAAAACAACCAAATGGAGTGCTGGTGTGGGAATAGTGAAACAACAACAATTGGAGAAGAAGAAATGAGAACAAAAAACAAAGGCAGACTATGATTTATCTGATTTGGTCCCATTGGGACCTAATATAGGGAAATAAAAAAACCTCACATTCACTTTTATTAGATTCATAAAAAACGAATTATAATGTAGAGACGCAAAGTATAAATCCAACTGAAATGCACAGGAGCACTAAAATAGAAAATGTGCACTGGAAGAAAAAATATGGAAGGAATTAGGTTTAATAAAAACATACCACCTCATATAAATGTCCAAGTGTCCATATCAATCCATGATCGAAGAATACCAATCCAGTTTCTTCATTGGATCTTGCCATATGAGGATCAAGTTAGGTCTTTAGATTTGAGCAATGGTCACACATCTTCAACTTGGAAGAACCCTGACAGGATCCACCATGATTATTTCACTTGTGGTTGTAGGGGGTCAGTGGTACACTAGATTAATTCACCTATGAGGATGATAGAACCACCACCGGTGAGATTAAAGCTGAGTAAGATTATTCTAAACACCGAGTGAGATAAAAAGCAGATCGATGCACCAACAGAAAGAAAAAAACCACCAACAGTGAGAGGGAGTCAATTTCGAGAATCTAGATCATTGATTACTGAATGAAATAGAATACCCAATTAGGTGTTTTTATGAATTATAATTTATATCAAATGAATTAATTTTAGGGGTGTTGAAACTCCTTACTAAAACCCTAACTGTTTAACTGCACAGCCAAGGGGTGGCTGCCATGAAGCAAAAGCTAGACTTCCCAACCAGCGGCACATGGAATGGATAAAATAAAGGGATGGTTGTGATTAATTTGGAAGAACAATAAATTGGTGGATAGACATAAAGAGAATTGGTATACAGTGAATAACCACATTGGCATCCCAAATTGACCAGTCCAAACAATTGAGTGAGCCACATAAATCAGTTCATGTAGAAAAATGAAACCAAAATACAACAGATATTAAAATGAGAATATATTTAATAATAAATTTCATGTATTAAAAAATTAACTGAAAGAACAATTTAAAATGGGTTAAATTATATTTTAAATATACAAATATAGAATACCCATATTAAGAACAAGGTATTAATGTACTTAATCATGTTGTATTCCATAAGCTTATAGTTTCAATAAACATAAGGAAGAACATACCATATTAATCATGAATTTTAATTTCATAAAAAATCATTCCATCTTATATTTTTTATCCATTTCCATTAACACATGGAATAACACATTCAAATAAATATGCATACATGCATCAATTTGAGTACCATCAAATTATAAGAAACACCAGATTTGTTAAACATGACTCCTCATCAATTCTTTATACAACCAAAAAAACATTATCATCCTTATGTTAATTATCCATATTCATTAATTTCCACAGTATAAACCAATAAAAATATATGTTATACAAAACATAGTACAAATTGAACACTATCTAGAAAAACATGTATCAAACCATTATCATGGTGCAAATCAACAACATACAATCACTAAATATAAACAAATTCCATTCTTTAATCTATTTTAATATATATTAGGTTGATTACACCAACATCCAAAGGGGAAAACCATGGTCAATTTATGATAACACATAAATAAATAGGATAATAAATGAATCTTATACCTCAATGCTTCAATATTCATCGCATGAGAATGAAATAGTATCACGGGTCTCTGATCACCTCTTCCATGAGAAAACTACAATCTATTAAGGATATAGTTCCATGAATGCATAGATAAACTAGAAATAAAACCCCATTAGAATGATGGATATCATTTTACCAAACATTGAATGATGGAATTGGAAGAAACAATATCAAATGGGGAGAAACTTCTAGAAAGGAGGAAGAGCCTACCTCAGATCATCATGGATTTAACTCAAGAGTTTGGGATTCATCCCTATCAAAATGGGGATCCAATGCCTTCGAAAAGCACCACTGGGTGCCTAGGGTTCTAGAGGAAGGAGTGGGAGAAAACTGAGTCTTGGGTCCTTGGGGGTATTTATAGGATATTTGTTTAGAGGACTATGCTGCATCCCCTTAGATCACATAGTAGACCACCTAGACCACCGCATAAAGGAAGGAAACCATATCACATACCTTTTTATAACCCCTGTTTGGGATCTACTATTGGATCCATGATGCGAATACTATTTATCCAGGGGAGGGACTATATCTTGGCCTATATCCCACATTTTAGCCACCCATGATTTTGAAGTAGCCTTAAAACCACAAGGGTGCATCCACGCATCCCCACACTGTAGTGCTTGACACCGAGGAAGGTCCTAAAATGTATCCAACCACCATAGCATAACCAGACCTAAAAAGGATGTAGCCCCAATTTTCTTCCTTCGAGCCCCCCTACGCCACAATCAGGAGACCATACCATAGAAGTCTCACCTATAACCCAACACATGGGTCCACACCCCAACTTGGACCCAAATAGTAGTGGAACTAACCTTTTTATAACAGGGGATGTGAACGCAATTTCAATGACCATGTTATAAAAATTTATAACATAGACTGATTAATGTATGAAAAATTATTAATATATTATAAAATCCTCTAATTAATCCTCATATCACCATATAGTGAATGAAATTTCAATGACCTTGTTAAACAAATTTTCAATTGATTAATCCAAAAATTTATAGAAACATGAAACTATTGTCTCTATATATAATTATGTTCCTATTTATATTTAAACCATGTTTCAAAATAATTTAATTTAGGATTATATTTCCCACTACGTTTTTATTCAATTATTATAGTTACCACTTTATCATATTGATACGCCAGTATAAAATTTGTTCCAAATATCCATCCTAACAATATTTATTTCAATAAGATTCATAATAACACCATCATCCAGCGAAACAAGGGTTATTTCTATATAATATAAAACATAAAATCCAAATAATAATAAATAAGGAATTCAATTTAGTGTCTACTTCTTGAAAAAAATATTAATTTATATAATGTTGAATATTTTTATTATATATTTGTATACAAACAAACAAATGTAAAAATAGAGAGAAACATAATTTCAGTTAATTTATTTTTAACCTCCTCTTGTATTTCAGTGTGTTGAAATGAAGATCTTTATAAACTCCTCTTTAAAGAGAGAAGCTCTATATTTCTAGTAAGGAGGTTTTTTAGATCGATCTTACTTGAAAAATTTTATATGAAAGAAGATTTAGAAGAAGAAGAAGAAGAAATATAGGAAGAGATAAATTGTATTCATCATGTTATCAGATTGGGCTGGATAATTGGACTGGGAAAATCATGTTGAGATTTCCAGTCTATTTAAGAGGAATATCAGTATTTTTTTAGTAGAATTATAACATATTCATATTTTCTATATTAAGAAATTAGATATGGGAATCTTTCTTGGAAATAAAACTGAGCATCACTAAAAATTCCATGTTGTTCATTCCATATTCTATGTATGAAAGTGAAGAATTTTTTTGAAAGATCATATTTTTTTAAAGTTGATTAAGAATCACTATAAAATATTTTAAAAAAGAAAATGTATTAAAACATTTAGTTCTAAATGAATAAAAAACACTATTTTATTGAACATAATTCTACATGAGTGTATGGGTATATCCTAATCAATGTATTCCACAAAAAAAGTATTGTTTTTCTTCAATTCTATGGTATTATATTATTTTAAAAAAAATACCATGGACAATATACACTTTTTGAGTACTGAACCCTGTAAATTATTATATTCTTGTGGTTATTTGTTCAATTTTGTCTACAGAGAAAGAAATACTTAACCAGAGCTGATGGTTGTTTCATAATAAAGGAAACTTAAAAGAAAAAGATATCACTAATTCACATGATTCTTCTCTCAGTGATACTCAAATCCTGTTTGGGTGATCTCAATAGGTTCCAACTATGGAAACCTAATGAATCATCTATAACATGATATTAAATTATATAAAAATTCTCTCTGACATATTCTTCCAATATCAAAAAACATGAGGAAGAAAAAACTCATTAATTGTGATTTTTATTATCGTCAACAAGAATTATGGATTCATTTTCTTTATTAAATTACATTAACACATAAAATAACACATTCAGTTAAACATGAATACTTGTATCAATTCGATTACCATTAAATTATGAGAAACACTAGATTTGTTAAACATGTCTCCTATTTAATTGTTTAGACAACCAAAAAAACATTATCATATTTATGATCTTTATCCAAATTCATCAATTTTGACATGATAAACCAAGAATAAAAAAATTATATACAAATCATAGTGTAAATAGAACATTATTTAGAAAAATAAGAAGAAAACCATTATTACAATGGAATGTAACAACATGTGATTTCTAAATATAAACCAATTCCATTCAATAACATGATTTAATATTTATTTGGTTAATTAATCTTCCATACAAATGCATAAACCATGGTCAAATTATTATTTCATGTAAATAAATAGGAGATGAAATAAATCCCATACCTTAAAGCATCAACATTCTTTTCAAAATAATGAATCAATGCCACAGATATCTAATCATCTCTACCACAAGGAAACTAAAATCTCCCAAGGATGTTGTTCCATGAATAGATTGATAAACAAAAAATAAAACCCAATTAAAATGTGGGAGATCATACAATGTAATTTAAAAATAAGGAACAAGAGGAAATGAGATCAAATAGATAAAAACATGTAAAAAAGATGAAGATCCAATCCAAAATGACCATAAATATGACTCAGGATGTTAGGATTTATCGCTATCGAAAGAGGGATTAAAAGTCTTCAAAAATAACCCTCGGGTGTCAATGGATAAAGAGAAAGGTGTGTAAGAAAACTATGTCTAGGGAAATTAGTGTTATTTATAGGCACACAGATTTTTAGAGGACCACATCACAAACCCTAAGACCATGTTGTAGACCACCTAGACCACTCCACAATTATAGAAGACCTAAATGTTTCCCCTATAAAACCTGTGTCGTAGAAACATTGTTGGATCTATATTGTAGATCCTATTTATCTAGGGGGACAATAACCTAGCCTAATTCACATGTTTCACCCACCCCCAATTTTTAGTAGCTAGAAAAACCACTACAGTGAATCGACCTCGCTCCACAACACAACACTCAATACCAGGGATGGTCCTATGACACAGCCAATGACCATTGCACAACCAATCCTAAAAATCCAACAACCATGAATTTCCTCCTTTGAACCTCCCTACACCACAGTTGTCAGACCACTCCATAGAATCCTAGCATACAACATAGCCCCAAGCTCCATGTTTCATCATAGCCTCAAATGGAAGTGGCAGGCACCTTCTTCCCATTTACCCTCCAAATTCATTAAAAATTCCTCCACGTCCCTCCAATAACCAAAACACACAAAGGGAAGGGACATTGAGGTTTGAGCACTTACAGTGTATATGTCCAACAAACAATAACAATTACACAAATATTAAGTGACTTTTTAGAATCTCAAATCACATAAATAATTTTAAATATTTTCATAGTACACATTTAAAAAATAATATTTTATATAGATCACTCTATCAATGTAATTCATGATATCTAGCTTCAATAAATGATAACATAGACTCAATTATGTATGAAATATTATGAATATATTATAAATTCCTCTAATTAGTCACTATATCACCTTAGAGTGATCCCAATTTCAATGACCATGTTATATAAATTTTCAACATAATCATTAATTTTTTTTAGAAACATGCTACTATTGTCTCTATATATAATGATGTCCCCACTTACATTTGAACTCAGATTCTAAATATTTTAATTTATTCTTATATTTATGATAATTTTTTGTAAAAAATTATCAAAATGATATCTTTTTTTATATAGATACTTCGGTATAAAATTTCTTCCAACTACCCATCCGAATGGTATTTATTTCAATATGATTTATAATAACACAATTATCCCATGAAGAAATGGTTATTTAAATATAATATACGACATAAAATCCAAATAATAATAAATAATAAGTTCAATTTAGTTTCTACGATTGGAAAAAAATGTTTTTTATGTTGTGTAGTGTTGAATAGTTTTCTTATATGATACTATATTAATAAAACAATGTAAAACTAGATAGAAAAATACTTGTAGACAATATATTTTTTAACTCTCCTAGTAAGAAAGTGTGATAAAATGTAGATTTGTTCAAATTATTTAATAGAAATAAAATATTAGATGGATACACTCAATAAATACATGAAATAACTTATTCCATGTGATTTTAACTTATAAATTGTTAGGATTCCATAAATAATGGTATTTAATTAAAAAATCAATTCAATATAATAAAATAACCAACATAAATTCACTCAATTAAGGATCCCTAATAAATAAATACTAGTTTTTTCCTCATAACCCGAAATTGATGAATGAACATAAGGTGAAGTAGTGGGAAATAAATGATCTATCTAGAATCTACTGGTGAAAATATAAATCCCTAACATATTTCATTTTTTCAATGAATCATTAATACATATTGAAAATAGGGTTTAACTCATGAATCTGGAGACTGATGATGGGATCAAGCAAGGAGGAAATTAGGGTGTTGATGGTGGTGGGATCATCTTGAATCAATGGGAATAGAATGTGAGAGCTTTGATGTGTGGAAAGAAGAATTGGAGATGGGATCTCAATCTACGGTGGTGGCACTGGTGGTGGGTAGGAAGTGAGAGAGTCGAGGGAGGGTGCGCAGTCAGGGTTGGGAGGGAACGAATAGGGTGGAGGGTGATAGGTAAGGTTTTTTAGTTCAATGACTTCCAATGATGGTCATCTGTTTGAATGGGTAAAAAATCACAACTATCTACTAGTGTTTTAAATGGGGTAAGCACATATTAATGGTATGAACTTTATTGAAAATGGAAAAATTATATTTTTTATATTGGTAATGATTTATATTATCGACAAAAAATACAAAGGGCAAGATCATTGTTCCAATGATTAGGCTGTGAAGTCAAATTCATAGAATTGAATGTATTTTGGAGAGATTGGTCTGCACATATATGGTGAAATAAATGAAATGGTCATGTGAATAGGTTACATTTGTTGAAAATTACTTTTTTTCAATAACATAAGGCACATTGAAAACTCGATTCAGTGCTTTCAATAGTTGAAACTCACCAAGAATGTCATAAAAATATTATCGATATATGTGAACATATTAATGGTAAACATATGTCACGATTTGAGTATTTATTGAAATCCAAGAATTTCATAAAATGAAGATGATTGAAATAAGTTAACAGGTTTGGCCCAATGGTGATCCCTTCGAGCCCCAAGTCTAGAGAAGCAACAGACATGGGTGAAACCAGTATCCCTCTTCCTCTCTCCACTTTTCTCTACAACCCTAGAAGTAGTCATTGGTTCCAACCATCGCCCATACCTATATCCCTTACTGACTATGTTGCATTTTTTTCATTGGATAATCTTTTTTTTCTCCACTGTGTTGGGTTAATTTTTTGTCTCATCATTGAGTCATCTTTCTAGTGATTCCAAGTGCCTCAGGGTCTTTGAATTAATTTCTGTACTATCCATGGCTGCATGAAAGGCACACCTACACTACTCTATGATGTTACCTTATACTCTAGGCATTCAAAATAATTCATAATAATCTTATGTTGGTGAACATTCCTTGTAAAATTATGAGTTGGGTCTATCTCCGTGTCTCCCCACTTCTTTGACTACGTAAATACGAGTATCATGCCCTTATCAATGAAACTGTTCACTATGATAGATCACCTCACCTAACTGTGATACATCCTCATATTCCGCCTCTTTTATAATGTATACCCCTATATGATATAGCTAAACACAGGGCACCATCTTCCCCAAACTCAATAATATAAGATTCTTTAGGTTGAGGTTGGTGTTCAGCAAACATAGATGTGTGGATTTTGATACAATATCCTATAATGAGTTTAATTTATTTTAACTCGTTCTTATAAAAAAAAGTAATGTTAAATTCCATGAATTTACTTTACATAACTTCTCCACTCTAAGATAAAAATGAAATTAGTTCAGGTCTAAGCTTGATTCACAGATCTTGAGTGACCCTTTGATTTGATTAATTGGATCTTCAATGTTTAATTTATATTATCATCTATCATATTTTTCATGGTTAATTTATATTAAATTATTAATGAATTCAATTTTTTGTCCAAATTTTATGAATCTTACATTTCGAGTCACCTAAACGTTTTATTATGTATGTTAGAGGTTTTCGGGTTACGAATTCTTCTAATACTGATACATGTTCCAATTTTAATTTTACATAATTGAATGGGTATGTTTGAATTGAAACACCTATAAATTATCCATCATGATATAAATCTATATAATAATATAAAAATCTCAAAGAAAAATAAGATTATAAATAATGAATAATTTCAAAAAATTTATAATTTATAATGGTATTTGTGATCAATGGGTGGAAGGGAGGTTATCAAAAGTAATAGTAAAGCAATGATTGTATAGATTTTCATTCATGCCATTTTAGGATTATTGATTTATATTCAGTAGAGTAGTTTTTTATGTATTTATTTATTTTGAAATATACAAAAATTTAACACTCATTAATTTTAAACTTAATTAATTTGAATGTTCTAAAATATTTATCATAATTTCATAATTGTTGTTTATATAATAATTCATATTACAAATTCAATGTTTTAAAAATTGGGCTTGAGAAAAAATATTTTATGGGTTGCTGTAACTGAACAACAAAATGGTATAAATGGTTGAAGCTTTTAAAAAAAACTAATTTGGTTTTCCAAGAGAGGAAACATGAAAATTAAAACATAACAGGAGTCTACATGTACTAGAGATGGAATTTAGACATGATTGGGGCCTAAAGAACTTATTATTCTATTTGTGATGTTGAAATATGATCATGTCCACAAAATCCCAGCTATTTCATTAGAGCAACTTATTGGGTAAAACATCTATAAAGTTTCTATTTTTTGAAAACAACCCCCACACAAGAGCTGATTACCCCCATCATGACTGACAATATACCAACCCAAGGATATCACAATTTATATTTCATCACATCGAATTTATATGGTCCTCCCCACCCTACCAAGTGATAGATTTATATATTTATTAACAATATTTATATATCCTTATTTTGATAAGATACACCTCCACAAATCTTATAATTTTTTACACAACTCTTCATTAGTATTAAAAAAACACTGATAAAGGATAAAAATTTACCAACACTAAGAAAATTTGATGATAAATGATACTTTTATAAGCTTTTAAGAAATTAGTGATAAAGAAGAACAAATTTTCACTATTTTATTTTGCACATATAAATGGGCCAATTTATGAATATTTTTTTAATGTTGATAAATTTTACGATGAATAATTTAATTCAAATATAAATATTTATATATTGGTAAATATGATTTATAAACTACGAGAAAATGGGGTTATCCCCATGCATATACACTCACAGTTTATATAAACCATGAGTATAGAGTGGAGGGAATATATATATACCAATAGTTTATGTAATCTGTTGGTATAGACATGTTATCCAAACAGTTTTTAAAAAATAATTGGAATGGATGGAGATATACCAATTATTTTTTATAAACCATTGGGATAGAGTTCTCTAATATACCTCAACCTCCCATCCTCCATTATTCACTAGTGATGCTTATTCTCCCCTCACCTGAGGTCTGACCGACACTCTTCTCCTCCCTCTTTCTATCCTAATTTAGATATTTTTTTAATTTTAACCTTATTTTAAATCATTTTAGTGACTTAAAAATCCTTCTTCTCTTTGGATAGTATTCTTTTGATATTTATCATTTTCATAATAAATGTGATTATAATAGATATATTTTTTGGTTTAATTTAGCTATCCACTACTTTTACTACAATACCATTCTATTTTTTTATAATATATGTTATATTGTTATTTAATTAATTATTTTAGTATGTTTTTTGTTTTATTACTTTATAAGGGATGTTATTTTATATCATTTGATTATATATAATAATTCTTGAGTTTCCTTTAAATAGATAAGTCTACCCTTGGATAGCCTTCAACTTGTTTTGTATACCATTACATTGGTCAATGTACTCTTACACAACTTCACATAGGAATTGAAAATCTTGAATGTCCCATATTTAGATTCTTTATTTGTGTACTCAATTGGTTATATCCACGGTCTAATATGATGAGAAAAAGACCCTCTATTAGAAAATTCACATTTATTTGTGTCATTGGTTGTTCCTGTATGCAGACATGTGTATTGATCCTTAAACATTGTATATTATTATTAATGAATATTATATGATACATACATTGATATATTGATGAAAATTCTTATGACATATGTTCACAGTGCTGTACGATATGATGGTTACATCATAAGTAATATTGAGTTAATGAATAATGAGAGAAATGATTTTTCCCTTCTATTCCTTAACAGAAGTTGATATCTCCTGCCCTTTCATGAAAATGATACATAATAAATAAATAAATTTCCATGGTGTGATATAGTCTTGTTAAATTTCAAAAAATAGAAAGAAAGAGTCATCGAGCACATAGGTTGATGATGCCAGCATGCAACCTGGTTTATTAGAGATAATGTTAAGAAGGTATTATATTACACACTGAGTGCTCGAATAAAGTTTTATATTTTTTCTCCATTAACTTCATTTTATATTGGTTACTAGGTTTGTTTCCAGATGATAACCTTGTACATTAGGCTACATCTCCTAATGCCATTGAGAAATAGGCATAGAGGATCACACCCTAAATGTATCCAAAATCTCTGTTAAGTAATATATTACTCTTTATTATTTAAAAAGTTGAAAAATACTATTATAATATGTGGTTGAATAATTATTCATGTTTGTCTGGTCACATATATTCCTCCACAAGTTATTTGAGAGAATATTATGTGATAATAATATTTAATGAATATTTATTGAATATAATATTCATTAATTTATTGGTGAATAATGTAGTGATATTAATTTATTTAATAAGTATAAGTTATTCAAGGCTCAATATATATTGTAGAGGAATGGTGGATCTATTTTATAAATCCAATGATAAATAATATATATTGAATATTATTTGATTAAATAATTTTAAATTTTAATTCATAGGTTTAACGCATGTCAATAATTAAAAACATTATTAAAACTATTAAAATTACTATTGACAATGGGTTCCAAAGGGATTAAATAAATAATTAGAGGCACTTGTGAATTTATTTTTTCCTAACCAAAGTAGTATATAAACCCAATTATATTATTTTTCAAGAGTTTCAAATTCATTTGTGTTGTGCACAATGAAATCTATAGAGAATCATCTGATGACCAAGAGAGCTCCCTCTTTAATAACACTCACAAGAATAGAGAGAGTTCTTCCACCACCATCTACATTCAAATATAAATAGATTATGGAGAATACTATGGAAGATATTATTGATGTGGCTCTATTTTTAAATAGTTTTTTCACATCTTTTATTTAATTTTTATCAATTTAATTAATTATTTTGTCACTTTTTTTATAAATAATGGAACTTTTTTAATTTTATCACTACATTTGTTATTTAGTCATTTTTTATAATTAAACAAGTGTTTTTAGTCCTATTTAAATTCTTTCTAAATATTCTAAATATATTTAATTAATTTTTAGTTTAATAATTTTAATCTGGTTAATAATTTTAAATGTCTATTAATTAATTAATTATTCATTTTTTATTTTTTATTTTTATTAATTTAATTCATCCTTCAATTTAAGACATTACTATTTAATTCATATTTATTTTAATAAATTAACTTTACTTTTTTACCAGTTCAATTGTTCTACTAAGTTAATAATTTAAGTTAAGATTAATTAAATAATATGTTTTTAATGTTGAGTTTCATTTTATCATCTAACTAATTATTTTATTCCATTTAATAACTCTAGTTAATTCTAATTATTTTAATTTTATGTTCACAGTTAATTTATTATAGATGTTATACATTTGTTTAGATTTATTTTCAATTAATCATAACATTTATTTTCTTAGTTAATAATCCGTTGCTTTTATTTTTAGTTTTCTAAATAATTTAGTTAGTTTTTAGTTACAATTAATTAATTAGTCTTTAAAAATTTAGTTAATTTGATTTTTAATTTAGTTAAATAATGTTTTATTCATTCAAATTTTTGTTGTAAATTGATATTTATTATTATTTTTTTTAATTTTTAACTGTCTGTGAGTGTCTCACCGATGTTATGTCACACCAAAGTTTTTTTATAACTATCGGTGAGTCATCACTCACATATTATTTTGAAACACTATTGGTGGGTCGTCACACAGATGTTGTGATGTCCATCGGTTTCGGCCCCTCTTATTAAACTATCAGTGAGTCATTGACACACAGATCCCCAAAAATTTCCATCGGTTTCACATCGCGCCAATTACTTTTTCATTTCATATTTTTCGGTGTTCTATTTTTCTATTAGTCATCACTCAATGTTCTTTTTATTTTTTTCGGTTGTGACTGATCTTTATTTATTTTATCGGTGAGTCCGATTGAAATTTCCACTATCGGTTTAACAATTTTTCATGACCCTGTTGGTCTCTCATTTTTCCACGCACTCACAGTTTGTTTAATTTTTTTCACTTTTGGTCTCCTGCCTATTTCAACTATCGGTGAGCCGAAACTCACCAATCCAACCCTTCTATCAATTTCACTCTCCTACCAATTGTCTTTTCACTCACAGATATTTATTGTTCTCCTCTGGAATAGTTACTTGTTCCTTTTCCTTTTCTGCTACTGATCCTCATCGGTCTCACCCATTCACCATTAGTTCAAAAAATTTCTCCAGCCTTTCCCTGCCACTGTTAGTTTATTCCTCATCTCAACACTGCTCTCAGCTTCACCATTTTTTTACCCATATCTCCAACACCCACTAGGCTGCAGACACAGACTCGGACCAGATTTTTAAATAAGAACCAATTAACAAAACATTTTCAATCTAGAATCATTACCAATATGAGTTTCTACATATTGGGAAATTAGGAGAGGATAAGGTTGAGTTGAACTGCATCAAGGCTGGATCGAAGGAGGTGGAACCAAGGTTGGCGGAGAGGAGAAGACACCGCCTCCATTGGAGAAGAGGAGCTACGCCAATGGGCTGATTAAGAGGATCCGCCGCTGGAGGATGGGTAGCACCACTGGTGTCGAGGAAGAGATCCATCCCGAGCCGTTCCAGGAGAAGAAATCAGATCCCCCTAGGGTTGCGCCGATTTGGGGGGGGGGAGGAATTTAGAAAATCTTAACTAATTAAAAAACATAAAGATATAATAATAAATATAATAATAAAACTAAAACAAAGAAAAAAAATCAAAATCAAGATAAAAAGTAAAAGTAAAATTTATACTTTATATAGTCAAATAAATATAAAGTAATTTATAAAAGTTATAAATTTAAAATATTAATGAAAAGATAGATTATAAATTAAATTATAAAACTAAAATTAATAATAAATGTAAATAATAAATTAATACACAATTAATAGTATAAATATATAATTATGAATAATTATAAATAAATTATTAAATTTATTTAATAAATTAAAAAGAATTATTACTTAAGTAATAATATTAATTACTTAATTAAAAATTAACTAATTAATTAATTAACCTAACAATTTAATTTCTTTAATATTAATAATTAAATTATTAATACAATCTTAAATATTATCTTAATTAATTATTTACGTTGTCAATTTTAATAACTTGGTAATTATTTTTATTAACTGAATTAAATTAACAACTTTTTAATCATTTATGTAATACTATAGTAGTATTAAATGGATAGTTTTATAAATAATATAAAAGTAGATAATAATTATCCATCTAAGATATTTATTATTTAACTTTAAATAAGTATTATAAAAGTAAATGTAAAATAATAACTGTACCTTTTTAATTGCTTTTGTCATGTTTTAATTATTTAATTTTGTATTTATCTTGTGCAGGATCATTAAAGAGGTGGAAACACATCCAGATACATACGAATAACATGATGTAGTTAGTTACGTTAGAAAAGATAGTGCGACGTGCCGGTTGCGAAAAAATGGACATTTTTCAGTGCGTGGGTGAAGAACATTCCATGTTAGTGGAGATCAAGCAGTGACATACAGTAGATAATAGCCAGGTATTAAAACAGATCATGCAACAGAATTGGGGGGGGGGGATGCTCATTCTGATTCGCATACCTAGTGACTAATTGATGATTTGAGAGCTTCTCTCTCATCTATAGCCTTGCAGTCCTGGAGATGAAGGAGTAGAGGACTAGAGATTCTTCGGGGAGTTCTTTCTCCCTTTTGTTTTAATTCTTGTACTCAGTTCCTTCGAAATGTTTCTCATTTCTATAGTGATAATGATCAATATACTAGTCAGCTAAATTTTTAGTTCGGGGAGATTTCTAGTTCTACTGGTAATATTTTTCGTCCTTTTCATTAAACATTTCTTCTGTGATTATAATTGATCGGCAAGATCAATTCTAAACATACATTTATGCTTTGTACCACAAGCACTAAATTTTCAAAACTCTGTAATAATTAGGAAAGTTTGATTATAGATTCATCTTTAAAATAATCAACATGTAATGAAAACTTTAGTACTTATGGTGAGTTTGTACTGTTGACCTTTTAAATCATCTTTCGGGAGTTGTACTTCCTTGGAGTGGCGAACTCTAAGTTGTACAATTTCCATGGTTCATCTCCTAGAGAGGGAAGTAAGTCTCCTTTTTTAAGAATTGTAAATCTTTAATTTTACATGAGTTGGAAAAACATTTTGTACCAGAAGACTAGAGTAATCACTGAGTATTCTATTCTGTTTGTCTTGTATCAGCATTATATTTTCTTTTTTCCATCTTATTTTCATTAATTCTCTGTTTCAGTTTTGTTTAGGGAAAAAAATTAAAATAAAACAAATATGTGTGGTTTTAATTACAGTATATAAAAACTTAAAAAAATTAAAAGATAAAAATATATAAAAATTGAAGATTAGAAAAACCTCTCTGCTGTGGACAATAGTGGAGTTTTCCTAGTTTTTTGTTTAGTAGTGGAAAATTTTACTTCCCTGTTGGGCCGACCCTACTTTCCACATATACTATAGTTAGTAAGAATTTAAATTTTAAACTTTTACCAGCTTCAATGATAGTACATGTCATGTTTTTGGAACCATTTCTGGGGAAGGCACGACCCATTTCTAAAAAAACATTAAAAAAACACACATTTATAAAAATCATAAAAAAATTGATTATTTTGAAAACTATAAAAAACTGTTACTCGTCTTTCTGAACTATTATTGTTGTCACTGTCTAATACTGTTAGCTTGAGCACAAGAACATATGGTGCTAGATTAGAGCCTCTGAACCCTGAATTAGATAAACATTATGTGCACTAAGAAAGAGGAAAAAAACTGAAATGGAAAAAATCGATAATAGAGTTCCTGAGCATAATAATTTCCAAAACCATCCAGAACTCTTAGATGAACATGAAAGACCTTGGATGAGGGAGTTACAACTCCCTCAAGTTTCAATCAATACATCATCCATTAGACTATCTCCTAGGCCTAGAAATTATGAGCTGAAACAATCTCACATTTCACTACTGCCTGCATTCAATGGGATCTTTAATGAGGAGTCTTTAGCCTTCATTAGAAACTTCTATAACACTGTGCAGTAACTACCATTACTAAGACTCACTTAAATTGAGATAAGGATGAGAGTTTTTCCCTTTTTCCTTAAAGGGAATGCTAGGAATTGGTGTTTAAGTTTAAATGAATTTTTTTTTTGAAAATTGGGATCAAATTTACAACTCATTCATTATGAAATTTTATCCCCAAAGATTAATAGGAGAACTGAGAACTAAGATCACTAGTTTTTACCAAGAGGATGGAGAAGATTTTCATGAAGCTTGGGATAGATTTAGGGATCTACTTAGGCAGTGTCCCCATCATCAACTCCCATCTCATCTCCTCATGGATACTTTCTATGAAGGGTTGTCCTCCTCTGGACAGAATCTAGTTGACCAAGCTATTGGGGGTAATTACAATGATAAGAGTCATGAAGAATGTTGTCAAATTTTTAATAATATTACAATAAATTCACAACATAAAAATTCTAGAAGAAAAAGAGTCAATAGAAATGTTAACTCAAAAACTAGCATAATAAATGAAACTCAGGATCAACTGGTTGAAATCACCAACTAACTTCAATCATTAATGAATCAGAACTCAAAACAAACTGTTAACCAACTAGGATGTCAGAATACCAACCAATATTTAAGGGAACAGTGTGTCCAGTGTGATATTTTTGGGTATACTGATAATTTTTGTCCTAACATTGATATGCCTTCCCAATAACAAGAAAATTCAAACTCTGTAAAATATGGTCCTAAAATGCCTCCTAACGAATATCCTTTTTCAAAAAATTATAACCAAGGCTATAGGAACCATCCAAATCTGTCCTGGAAAGATCAAGGCTTAATTAAACAATCCTCTACCCCTAATGATTAGAATCAACCAAGACCAAACTTTCAAAACCAACAAAGGGGTGAGTCATGAAATACACAGGGAAACAATGATAGTCACATGTCTTCTAACTTGATCTAATCTTGTATCAACTAAAAACGAATCAAAATAAATATGAATCAGATAAAATCCAAACTGATGTCAGAATGCAGAACATGGAATCATAGTTAGGAAAACTTGCTAGGGATTTTTCATCTAGGAAAAAAGGTAGACTTCCAAGTACCACTAAACTTAATCATAGAGAGAATTCCATGCCTGTTGTCACTAGAAGTGCGCTTAATACTCAAAATGTTGTTGAAAAAGACATTGAAAACAATCAAAATGAAAATATGTTTCAATCTGAAAATAGAAATCTACTTTACACTCATGCTATAAATTCACATAAAATAATGAAAATGATCTAAATTTGAATTTTTCACCTAAAACTCAAACTACAACTTCTTATAAAAATCAAAAGAATAATGGAAAAGAAAAAGTTGTGGAAGAGGTGAGGGGCATACCTACTGTTTTGAAAAAAATGTCCCCACCCATCCCCTTCCGTGAGAAGCTGAAACCTCAAAGTAACACCAGGGATGTAATTCTTCAGTTCCTTGGTCTTCTATCCAAGATACAAGTGAACATACCATTTATCCAAGATTTAATTCAAATCCCATCATATCTGAAATCTTTAAAGAAAATTATTTCAAATAAAAAGACCCTTGAAGAATTTTATACCTACTTCCTAACTGAAGAGTGTAGTGCTGTCCTCCAAAAGAAATTCCCACCTAAACATAAGGACCCAGATAGCTTTTTCATACCTTGTAATCTTGGAAATTATGGTCAGCTGAACAATCTGTGTGATCTAGGTGCAAGCATTATCCTGGTCCCATACTCACTATTTCAACAATTGAGGCTGGGTGATCTTCAACCCACCACAGTCATTCTTCAGTTAGCCGATAGATCACTCACTCATCCTGTGGGTAGGGTAGATGACTTGTTAGTTGGATTTGGGAAGTTGTTTTTGCCTGTTGACTTTCATGTTCTAGATATGGAGTGTGATCAAGTGGTACATATCATCCTGGGTAGGCCCTTCTTGGCCATAGGTGGTGCTATCATAGATGTGTCAAAGGGTCAACTGATATTCAAAATTGCTGCACAAGAAGAATAGTTCAATGTTTTTAAATATACTAAGGGACCAACATATTATAAAAACTGTTCAAAAATAGATTTCCTTCAAGCTTAATGTACTTATAAAAATCAACTTGAACTTATTGAGAAATGTGAAAATCAATCCTTAGTTGAAGAAAACATTAGTGAAGCTGAAAATTTTTGTGAATTTATTTTAGAAGTTGTAAATTATGTTGTAACAACCAATCTAAAAAATCATCCAGAACTAGACAATTTTCCAGTTTCTGCTTTAGGAGAGTATTCTTTTTCTGAACTTAGGAACTTTTTGAGTCAAATTGAGGGTGTTTCTGTTAGCACCAACACTTCTGAGAATTTTTATGATACTGTGGGAGAGCTTATTAGATATGTTGATGATTATGCTTTGATTAACTTGTAAAAATATGATATGGAAAGTCTAGACAGTGAGCTGTCCACATTGGACAGTAGCACTGTTATCTCTAAATCTGAACATGAAATTGAAAACCATTCATCTTTCAATAATCCTTACAAGAAATATTTTTAATATATAGGACCTCCCAGTCCTAAGAGTTTTCTTTCAAGTTTAAAACCACTTGTTCTTTAACTGAATCCCATCCCTGCTCATCTCAACTATTCGTTTCTAGGTGAGAACTCCAATTTTCCTATAATAATTTCTGTTGAACATAATGCAAACCAAGATAAAATATTGTTGAATGTTTTTAATAAGTTTAAATCGACCATAGGCTAGATAATAGCTGATATCAAGGGTATTAGTCCCTCATTTTGTATGCACAATATTCCTATGGAGCCTGGTCAAATGCCTAGAGTAGAATGTCAAAGAAGATTAAATCCAAATATGAAAGAAGTTGTGAGAGAGGATGTGATCTAGTTGTTTGACACTGGAATGATATATCCCATTTCTGATAGTTCATGGGTAACCCCTGTCCAGGTTTCCCCTAAGAAATTAGGTTTCATTGTTATTAAAAATGAAAAAAATGAAGACGTCCAACCTTGTTCTTAATTGGGAGAAATGTAAATTCATGGTTACTAAAGGTATTGTGCTTGGTCATAAGGTGTCTAAGAGAAGTCTTGAAGTTGATATAGCTATGATTGAGGTTATTCAGAAATTGGCACTTCCTGTTAATGTCAATGGTTTTAGAAGTATTCTAGAGCATGCCAGTTTCTACCGGAGGTTCATAAAAGATTTTTCTAAAAAAACTAAGCCCTTGTCTTCTTTGCAGGTCAAGTATGCACCTTTCATTTTTTATGAGAACTGTTTGAAATCATTTAATATGCTTATGGATAAACTCATTACATCACCTATCATTACTGCACCTAATTGGAAATTACCTTTTGAGCTTATGTGTGATTTTAGTGACATGGTTGTAGGTGTTGTCATTGGACAGAGGAGAGATAAGAAGTTTCATATGGTGTATTATGCTAGTAGACTTCTAGATGATGCAAAAAAAATTATACCACCACTAAAAAATAGTTCTTAGTTGTTGTGTTTTCTTTGGAGAAGATTAGACAGTATTGTTTAGGTTCTAAAGCCATCATTTTCACTGATCAGTCTGCCCTAAAATACTTTCTATCTAAGAAAGAAACTAAACCAAGACTGATTAGAAGGATCTTATTGTTGAAAGATATTGACATAGAGATTAGGGATAAACAGGGAGCTAAAAATTTAGTTTTTTATCACCTATCTAGGCTTCCTTTTACTCAATATAAATCTTCAAAACCTAGATAGATTAACTCTTCTTTCCCTGATGAGATGTTTCTCACTATCTCTGTCAGGTAATCTTCTTGGTTTGCGGAATTTTACAACTTCCTTTTAGTAGGTGTCATTCCCAAAAATCTGTCTAATAATCAACGAAAGAAATTCATTTCTGTAATTAAATACTACCTTTGGGATGATCCTTTTCTGTTTAAGAGATGTGCCGATGGTATTCTTATGAGATGTTTATCTGAGTAAGATATGTTTCCTATCTTAGAAATTTTTCACTCTACAGCTTGGGGAGGTCACCATGGGGGTGAGAGAACTGCTCAAAAAGTCCAAAAATTTGGTTTCTATAGGCCTACCATTTTTAAGGATTCTAGGAGCTTTGTGATGAGCTGTGATAGGTTCCAGGGGCTGGGTAATGTGGGTAGGAAGCATGAGTTACCCCAAAAGTGTATTTTGGAGGTTGAAATTTTTGATGTTTGGGGTTTAGATTTTATGGGACCATTTCCATCATCTCATGGGAATGGGTACATTATAGTTGCTATTGACTATGTGTCAATGTGGGTTGAGGCAGTTTCTCTGCCCAACAATCAAGCCAAGTATTTAATAAAAAATTTCAAGAAGAATATCTTTACAAGATTAGGAGTCCCAAGACCTTTTATAACTGATAATAGAACAAACTTTAAGAACTATAAATTTAATTCTTTAATGTATAAATATGTTTGTATTCCTAAAACTAGTATTCCTTATCATCCACAGTCCAGTGGACAGGTGGAGATTTCAATCCGAGAGCTAAAACAAATTCATGAGAAAACTGTTTCAAATTCTAGGAAAGACTGGTCTCTTAAAATGGATAATGCTTTATGGGCATACAGAACTGCGTTTATGACCCCAATAAGTATGTCTCCTTACAGGCTGCTGTTTTTGAAATATTGTCATTTACTTGTGGAGTTGCAACATAAGTCTTATTGGACAGTCAAGGATTTGAACAATGATTTTAATAGTGTTTGTGAGAGTAGGTTATTTGATATGAGTGAACTTGATGAGATTAGGAGAGAGAGTTATGATAATTAAAGGATTTATAAAGAGAGGACTAAAATATTTCATGATTCTATCATTTAAAACAAAGAGATGAAACCTGGAAAGAAGGTCCTTTTATTTAATTCTAGACTCAAACTCATTCCTAGGATGCTGAAGTCCAAGTGGTCTGGACCGTTTAAAATTGTGAGGGTTCTGAAGAATGGTGCTTTGGAAATTGTTGGTGAAGAAAATAACACATGTCGGTCAATGGGAAAAGAGTAAAAAATTATTTTGACGGACCACCAAAGGGCTTGAATGCCTTTACAGTGCTGGAAAAGATTTCTTGAGTGTAGTCTGGTTGGGGACTTTAAACCTAGCGCTGCATGAGAGGCAACCCATTGTTTTTGTTTTGATAATAAATAAAATTATGTAATTAAATAAAGTCTAACTGAAGACTTTAAATTCAGTGCTTCATGGAAGTCAACTCATTCTCTTTTGTTTACATTTATGTACTGCTTTTTACTGAATAAAGTGATGTTGTGTTTCCTTCTGTATGTACTCTCTATGCTGGATTTTTCTTCTTGGTTCTCATGCTCTGTGCTTTTAGGATGCTGATGCTGTGTAATAATGAAGTTAAATTCCCATGATCATATTTGGACAAGAACTAGTCATGAAATTATTCTAACGTCATGCATTTATTTTCTACTCCTATTTATGTTAATAAAATTCAACTCCTTAACACTTCAAAAAAAGAACATATTGTTTGTCTCGCATAGAGAAATCATCTTTAAAAAATCGTGCTTGTATTAAGAAATCTTTTTGCATGTTATCGTTTCATGCATAAATTCTATATGTTCCTCTTGCTGAAAATAACTGAAATTCACTGTTTGAAATCTTTTCACTTCTTGAAATTAAGTGTGGGGGGGGGGGTTCATGCTTGCAGGTTAGTGTGATTTTTATGAAATGGTTTTTCTAAGGGGTGTTAGTATGCATCTTACTTTTTAATTGAACATATACTTGAATCATACTTTGTTAAAATGCTTACACCTAATTAATTGTGCACCCACAACTTATATACTTCTTTTAAGGTGAATTGACAATATTTATCACTAGACTCAATGATAATGCATGTTCTTGTAAATGAACCTACTGATTATTTATTCATTGTGGTAAACAATATTTTTGAACTCCATTGTGACCTTTATACATGTCATATATCTACTTAATTGAAAATCTGTTTTGAAATTTAATTGATAAATGGTTCTTCTCCATATTTAGAAGTCAACTTTGGGGACAAAGTTGGGTTTTAAGTGTGGGTGAGGGGGTCAATTATTGACTGTGCTAAACTATGCTTAATTGAAAGCCCATCAATTCCCACTACAACATCAAATTATTTTTGTAAAGAATGATTAAACCTTTTCAAAATTCTCGCATAATTTTAGGCTTTGCACAGTAATAAATTGGGTCTTGCTTTAGGATAAGTTCTTTACTAGTAGTGAGAACTACATTGAATCAGAAATTAATGATAATGGATGATTTCTGAGTGGTCTTGTTTAGTGATATCATTTAAATTCATTTTAGGAGCTACTTCTGAAATTGATTTGGGTTACATGTTTATGGAGTTATGGTCAAAACCATTAGAACTAAAAAATTTATTCTGATTCTAATGGCTTCATTCATTTATTTTAATCATTTAAAGTAGTTTCTTTAATGAGCCAATGTAAATGATTTTTGATATAAATCTTTTAAAACTAGAGTAATTTGTGCATATGGGATCCCACGGTGAGTCTCTTAGACCCTAGATGATGGGTGCATATCGATTTACTATAATCCCTCTATACACTTTGAATAAGTGCATTGCACAGTGCATAGCACAATGATACATGGCTTGGGAAAAATAAAATAAACAGTCTAGTGTAAAAAATGAGCTCATTAAAGTGAGGGGAATGATGAACACCAGTTGAAGAAGGGGTCAATTGGTAAAATGGAAATCATTAAGGTTGTATCATTGAAGTGATTCACAAAAAAATAATAATAATTTTTGGAACCTAGGTGAAAAATTCAATGTGTAGAGTTCCTTGGTTAAGGTCTTAATTCCATTGATATTTTATCTCTTATCATTTTTGGACTGAGAACCTGAGACTGGATTGAAGTCAGTCACTAAGTTGATCACATATAAGTCATGAAATATTCTTTGATGGATGATCTTTGTGTTCTTAATTACCCTTGAATGTTTGTTCTAAGCAAGGTTCATATGAGAAACTTAGTGTCTAAAATCTTATTGACATGTTTTTTAAGTCCTCTGTTTTAAGTTCAGGACATGTTACTGTTTGATCAAAATATTAGAAACAGTTTACTATTTTTTAAAGAAAATAAATCATGGGATTGTTTGAAAAAAAATGCTTAAGTGTGGGGGAATTTGATGTGTCTCTATTTTTACATAGTTTTTCCACATATTTTATTTAATTTTTATCAATTTAAGTAATTATTTTGAAACTTTTTTAATAAATAATGGCACTTTTATAATTCTGTCACTATATTTGTTATTTAACCATTTTTTAAAATTAAACAAGTTTTTTACTCCTTTTTTATACTCTTTCTAAATATTCTAAATATATTAAATTACTTTTTAGTTTAATAATCTTAATCTGGTTAATAATTTTAAATTTATATTAATTAATTAATTATCCATTTTTTATTTTTTATTTTCATTAATTTAATTCAGCTTTTAATTTAAGACTTTACTATTTAATTCTTATTTATTTAAATAAATTAACTTTACTTTTTAACAGGTTCAATTGTTCTGAAAAGTTAATAATTTAAGTTATATTTAATTAAATAATATGTTTTTAATGTTATGTTTCATTTTGTCATCTAACTAATTATTTTATTTCATTTATTAACTTGAGTAAATTTTAATTACTTTAATTTTATGTTCACAGATAATTTATTATATGTGTTCTCCATTTGTTTAGAACTATTTTAAATTAACCTTAACTTTTATTTTCTTAGTTAATAATTAGTTGCTTTTATTTTCAGTTTGCTAAATAATTTGGTTAGTTTTTAGTTACAATTAATTAATTAGTCTTTAACAATTTAGTTAATTTGATTTTAAATTTAGTTAATTAATGTTTTATTCATTCTAATTTTTGTTGGAAATTAATATTTATTGTTATAATTTTTAATTTTTAACTGTCGGTGAGTGTCACACCGATGTTATGTCACACCAATGATTTTCTTAAAACTATCGGTGAGTCGTCACTCACCGATTATTTCGAAACACTATCGGTGGGTCATCACACCGATGTTGCGACACGCCGATCTATCCATCGGTTTCAGTCTCTCTTTTTAAACTATCAGTGAGTCATCGACACACTAATCCCCCAAAATTTCCATCGGTTTCACATCGCGCCGATATCCTTTTAATTTCGTATTTTTCGGTGTTCTATTTTTTGGTGATTCGTCACTCACCGTTCTTTTTATTTTGTTCTGCTGTGACAGATCTTTATTTATTATTTCGGTGAGTCTAATTGAAATTTCCTCTATCGGTTTCACAATTTTTCATGACCTCGTTGGTCTCTCATTTTTCCACACACTCACCATTAGTTTATTTTTTTCTCACTTTTGGTCTCTTGTCTATTTCAACTATCGGTGAGTCGTAACTCACCGATCCAACCCTTCTATCAATTTCACTCTCCTACTAATTGTCTTTTCACTCATCGATATTTATTTTTCTCCTCTTATACCGTTACTTGTTCTTTTTCCTTTTATGCTACTGATCCTCATCATTATCACCCACTCACCATTAGTTCACAACTTTGATCCAGCCTTTCCCTGCCACCGTTAGTTTATTCTTCATCTCAACACTTCTCTCAACTTCACCATTGTTTCACCCATATCACTATCACCCACCCTGCTGTATACACAGACTCAGACCAGATTTCAAAATAAGAACCAATTAACAAAACATTTTCAAAACTAGAATCATAACCAATAGGAGTTTCTACAGATTGGGAAATTAGGAGAGGAGCAGGTTGAGTTGAACTGCATCAAGGTAGGCTTGAAGGAGGCGGAACCAAGGTTGGGGGAGAAGAGAACACACCACTAACATTGGAGAAGTGGAGATGCGCCAATGGGCTGCTGAGAAGGATTCGCCACTAGAGGATGCACAGCGCCACCGGTGTCGAGGAAGAGATCCATCCTGAGCCCTTCTAGGAGAAGAAATCAGACCCCCCCTAGGGTTGCACCGAATTGGGGGGGATGAATTAAAAAAAACCTAACTAATTAAAAAACATAATGATATAATAATAAATGTAATAATTAAAGTAAAACAAAAGAAAAAAATGAAAAGAAAGTTCAAAAGTAAAAGTAAAAGTTAAACTTTATAAAGTCAAATAAATATAAATTAATTTATAAATGTTATAAAATTAAAATATTAATGAAAATATAGATTATAAATTAAATTATAAAAGTAAAATTAATAGTAAATGTAAATAAAAAATTAATACACAATTAATAGTATAAATATATAATTAAGAATATTTATAAATAAATTATTAAATTTACTTAATAAATTAAAAATACTTATAACATAAGTAAAAATTTTAATTACTTAATTAAAAATTAACTAACTAATTAATTAACCAAACAATTTAATTTCTTTAACAGTAATAATTAAATTATTAATAAAATCTTAAATATTTTCTTAATTAATTATTTATGTTGTAAATTTTAATAAATTAGTAATTATTTTATTAACTCAATTAAATTAATAACTTTTTAATAATTTATGTAACACTATAGTAGTATTAAATGGATAGTTTTATAAATAATAAAAAAGTAGATAATAATTATCCATTTAATATATTTAATATTTCACTTAAAATAAGTATTATAATAGTAATCATAAAATAATAACTGTTAATTTTTAATTGCTTTTGTCATGTTTTAATTATTTCATTTTGTATTTATCATGTGAAGGTTCATTCAACATGTGGAAAAGCGTCCAGATACATACAAATAACTTGCCGATGTTAGTTTCATGAGAAAAGACAGCGTGAGTTTCCAGTTCCTAAAAAATGGACATTTTATAGTGCATGGGTGAAGAACATTCCATGTCAATGGAGATCAAGTAGTGACATGCAGTAGATAATAGAAAGGTATTAAAATAGAGCAAGAAGCAAAATTGGGGGTGGGGTGGATTCTAATTTTGATTCACACACCTGGTGACTAATTGAAGATTCTAGAGCTTCTCTCTCATTTGAAGCCTTGCAGTCCTGGAGACAAAGGAGTAGAGGAGCAGAGCATCTTTGGGGAGTTCTTTCTTCCTTTTGTTTTAATTCTTGTACTCTGTTCCTTCGAAATGTTTCTCATTTCTATAGTGATACTGATAAATATACTAGTTAGCTAATTTTTTTATTTAGGGAGAGTTCTAGTTCTACTGGTAATCTTTTTAATCCTTTTCATAAACATTTCTTCTGTGATTAGAATTGATCGGCGAGATCAATTCTAAATGCACATTTATGCTTTGTACCACAAGAAATGAATTTTCCAAACTCTGTAATCATTCGGATATTTTTATTATAGATTCATCTTTAAAATAATCAACTTGTAATGAAAACTTCAGTACATACGGTGAGTTTTTACTGTTGACCTTTTAAATCATCTTTCTGGAGCTGTACTTCCTTTTAGTGGTGAACTTTATGTTGTGCAATTTCTATGGCTTATCTTATGGTGAGATAAGTAAGTCGACGTTTTTAGTGGTGTAAAGTTGTACTTTTACATGAATAGGAAAATAAATGAACTAGTAGACTAGAGTAATCCCTAAGAGTTCTTTTCTATTTGTCTTGTATCAGGATTATATTTTCTTTGTTGCGTCAAATTTTCAGTAATTTTTTGTTTCAGTCTTGGTTAGGAAAACAATTATAAGAAAAAAATAATATGTGTGATTTTACATATAGTTTATTAAAACATAATGAAATTAAAAGATAAAAAAAATATAAAAAGTGACGATTAGAAAAACTACTCTACTGCTGACAATAGTGGAGTTTTCCATGTTTTTAGTTTAGTAGTGGCCAATTTAACTTCCCTGTGGGTTCGACCCTACTTCCCACATATACTGTATTTAGTAGGAATTTATATTTTAAACTTTTACTAGATTAAATTATAGTCCATGTCAATTATAGATGAATTCAAAAGAAAATGATGAGTGCATTAGGATCTTCCATGCTATCACCCAGAGATTCCAACAACAACATTTGTTGATTTGTGGAACCCATGTGGATACTGGATTGAATGGATTGTTATTTGAAGGTGGGAAGTTTTTGATCCAGATGTAGAACACGTGTAGATCACCACTTGTAATATCCCTGACTTGGAAGACACTAAATCTATGCTCTAATCTAGGATTCCAAAGGACCCCAGTTGTGCCTCCCTTTATGCTAGAGGATATCAACGAGTATCAAGGGTCTAATAGGTCACATGGAGGGACTAAACCATATTTACCAGAGTTTTCCATAATATAATACATAATAAATAATGATAAAATATATAATAAATACAAAAATTAATTACAAACCATTTACCAGACATGGTATAACCACAACAAAAATATAAATATTCTATGTCAAGCTAACAGTGAAAAAAGAGAAGGAATCCCAAAATAAAGAATACTAGAAACATCCCCCAAAATGGGTCCTGACACCAAGTCTGAATCCTCATCCATGAATATCCCAATCCCAACTCAACTCCCAAGGACAAGGATTTTTGTCTCATTAAATCCTACAAAAATGAAATTTTCTTGGGTACCAAATAGCGGCCCGAGAAGGGTGTGAGTACAAATCAATAGGACACCACCACCGATGTCCATAAAATACCTGGTCTAAAAAAATAGTGGATGCAAGTACTAAATAAATGGATAGATAAAAAAAGAATACATGGGTTCCATTTTTATCAATATTCACTTTAGAAACGCTGATCATTTATTCCATTCATTCATAGAAATCATTTCCTTTACTTAATACATGGGTTATGAATTTACATCATTTGTACACCGGCCTAAGTCAATCAATTATCAGACATAAGAGAATACGTGAATTTACCAATCTCACTAGAGATAAATGTTCCATAACAAATAAATTTCACTCACCATGGATCCTCAATCTAGGTAGTATCATCAAATGAAACAATTAGGGGATTAGAGCCTTAGTCTGACTCCCTAACCAGAGAATTTTAGGGTTGAGGTTTAGAGCCTTTGTCCAACCCCAACTGTGGGAGGATCCTTAGTCTAATAGCCCACATACAAGTCAGCCATGTTTGTAATCTTATTCATACAATTACCACATATACCAAATCATAGACCATTAATAATCAATACACATATCATTCGCAATATATATCCAATTTGACAATTAAATTATCATTGGTCCTTAAACTATTAACACATTTACCACATACCTTACATAGTCCATTTATCCCAATTAAATTTCACATCTCATCCCATTTAACTTATTCAACAAATTACATACATTATCCCATTTCACATAATTGATAATTTCACATTTATTATCCCCTTCATGAATTTCATTTTCAATCTCACAAGTCATTTGAAACATTCAACTTATTCTATTTAACCCATTCATTGTGCCAATAAAAACCTAATTCCATTATTGAAGTCTAGGTACCACTATTAATAATCCCCTTTCCTACTCATCTAACATATCAACATTTTCATCTTGGTATCTATTTTATCAAAAGTAAATTCCATACTTAACATTACAATTTTCTATGTTCAGGAATATTAGTATACCCCATGGATTGCCGTAAATCTATCTAGTCAACCTCAATGCATCCCAAAGGGATCATGAGGGGTTTAATTCATCGTTTATCTGACCATTTTACCAAATCGATTCAATGTAATAAAATACATAATAATATGGAACCAATAACACAACCACACATGCACAAATCAATTTGAATACCATGTAATATAACTTATAGAGAATCTTCCAAAAAACCAGAGATGAATGCATGACGAAACGTATACCTAGATCCAAATTCATGAACCCTTTTAATCCCCAACCTATAAACCACTAGAAAAAGTGGGTTTTAGGTCTTTGGAACAAGAATAATGAATTTAAAATACCCTATAGGAAAAAGATAATCAAGAGGAAAGTAATACTTACCTGTAGCTTCAATCCGCATCCAACGACACTCTAAATGGAATACAAATGAAGGAGATCGATCCTTGGAATTATTTTGTGTGTTTAGGTTCAACCCTAGGGATATAAGAGAATGAATGTGGAAAACATTTTGGTGAGAAACATGAAATCATAAGGGTAAAAATGGTAAAATCCCACTTATAATGGGGTCCATGATTTGGCTGCACAGTTTTCCATACCATCCGCCAACAGTGTACATTCCTCTGTCGAAAAGAGGCTGAGTCGCCTGGTTAACTAGGGAGTCATGCACAGTTTAAAAAATAAATCACCAACAATAATGAATTCATCTTTCTTGGCTCACATGGATTGGTATCTATTCCTCCATGGTTTACTAATCTGTGAAACCCTTTCTATTGGCTATTATGGTTTGGGCGCTCAGTTACTAATAACCATGCACCAACCATGAAACATAAACAGGATAGCCAAAATCTCCCATCATTCATGTTTTAATCCCTTGAGACACCCCTGATATTTATCATACATCCAAAAAACATTCCATTAACCATAATAAGCTAAATTAAACCAAAAAATAAACAAGAACATGTCTTGAGAAAATTTAGGATCTTATAACCTCCCTACTTTATAACGTCTTTTCCTTGATCCATATTCCCAATCATCAATGAAATTATATAAAAAATTGATCTGGACACTAAGTCTACAAATCCATCACCCTCTCCCAACTTTCTTCCTAACCATAATCTTGCTACTAAAAACTCAAAACAAAGACACAATCTTATCTCGAAAGGCTTGATCCAAAAAACGAACTGAATGATCCTCAAAGGACATGTTAGAATCAAGATCAACATCCTCATAATCAAACATAAAAGATGTTTCAGGGTGATAATTTTGAAGTCATGAAACCTGAAAAACATCATTCATTCCATTGTACCATTGTGGAAGAGCTAATAGGTGCACCACTAGCCTGATCCTCTTATCAATCTCAAATAGAACAGTCTACCTGGGAACAAACATTCCCTGTTTCTATATCTGATGGTGACCCAACCTTGAAAACTCACAAAGAATCTAAAGTTCACCCATCAAAAACACAAGAAGTCTACGATTGTGATCCACATACTACCTATGCCTACTCTGTGATATTTCCTTACATTTCTGAATCAACTGAACTTGTTTCGATGTCTCTTACATGAGACTCAACCATAACAATTTAGACTCTCTTGTCCTTATCCATCACAACATGTATCTACACTGTCTACCATAGAGATCCTCATTTAGTTTCATTGTAATATTCACCTGGTAACTATTTTTATAGGTTAATTCAACAAGAACTAAATGCTTCTCCCATAATCCACCAAAATCCAGAGCACAATCCCCCAACATATCCTCTAGTACCTGAATAGTATGGTCTAATTTCATGTCAATCAGTGGGTGGAAATTTGTAGTCAAAACACCTTGTAACCGAACTATTTCAGTAATAACTTCTAGAAACATGGTGTAAAATGTGGATCATAATATTAAACAATAGTTTTTTGTACTCTAGGAAACTGTACTATTTCCCAAACATTCAATTCACCAAACTGATCAATAGTCAAAGTTTCTCAAATAGGCAATAAATTTTCCCCCATGTTCAACTAATACAAACCTATCCATATCACCTCATTCTTCTGAGTTTCCCTCATAATACCTACCCATAAAACAATAATTATGTCATCCCATTACCATTATGAAATGGGGAATTCTTCTTACAAACCACCCAACCATTAATGTTCGACCTTCACCTGCAGGCAGGTAAGGCATCATACCATGAAATCTCCAACCACTTTCTTCATTCCTGGACACCAACAGTGTCTATGAAATCATGATACATTTTGGTCAAAATAGGATGCACTAACCAGTCCAACCAAAAGGTCACTCCCTATTGTTAAGACTCTCCCTTAAATCCAAACAGTCTGAATCCTCAAGCTTCATTTCCTCAATCCAGCTCAGAGTCTTGAATTCAACTGCCAAGGATGTAAGGGTCATCTTCACATCCTCATCCTGCACCTCATGATGCATCTGAGCAAAAAATTCCATCATAGCTCATTTAGAACTAGATTCCTAAACTACATGACTTTGATTCTTCCTTCTCAATGCATCTGCAACACTATTACCCTTTCCCGGAGTGTAAACTACTGAAACGTCAAAATAGTTCATGTACTCAACCCATATTAATTGATGAAGATTATAATCATGCTAATATTAGATGTAATTATGTATTTTATGATCGGTATACATGGTAAATTGTTCTCTGAACAAGTAGTGTCCCCAATACATTAAATCATAAACCATTTAAACCAACATAAGATCATCCATAGGTTAATTTCATTCATGAGATCTCAATTGTTTTTGGCCCATACACATCAACCCGATCAATATGCATCAACACTACCCCAAGTAAAACACCATACATATAAAAAATCATGGTATACCTCATACTTGGGTTAGTTAATATTATAATTGGTGTGTATGTAAAATGATTCTATAACTCTTGGAAAACATCCTCATAGTCTTCAGACCATTCCAACACAATTCCATTCTTAGTCAAACCCAAAAGTGGTGTTTCTAAATATGATAATTCATTAATTAACCTTCAATAATATCAATAATACCCAGAAAACATGAAATATTAGAAACATTATTGCGGTGTTCCCATGATACAACTGCTCTCACTTTCTTTTGGTCTGATGAGATACCTTCCTTAGAGATTATGTGACCCAAGAAATGCACCCAATCGATCTAGAAATGAAATTTGGATAGCTTTGCATATAACCTATTCTATCGTAGGGTACTCAGGACGGTGTCAAGATGTTTGGCATGATCGTCAAGAGTTTTTGAGTACCCCAAGATGTCATCCACATAAAAACTACATATTGATCTAGGTATGGGTGAATGATTTATTCATTATGGCCATAAACCCTACTTGTGAATTGCTTAATCCAAATAGAATTACCAGAAACTCATAAAAACCATATCATCTCTTGAAAGTATATGTGGTATATCATAAGGTCTCACCCTTAGATGATGATACCCTGATCTCAAATCAATAATAGAGAATACTGAAGCAACCCATTGCTGGTCAAAATGATCATTTATTCGATGAAGAGTTCATGAGATGATAATTTTAATCGGATTAATCTTCATTTAATAAACACACAACTACAAAAAAAACCATCATCCTTCATAGGAAACAACACTGAAGATCCCCAAGGTAACATACTCATGTGAACAAACCTCTTTTTTTTTCCAATTCTACCAACTAATTTGAAAGCTCACCCAACCACTAAAAAATTGGCCAGCCATGGATTTCCTGAAAGACCCACTCACCATGATGGACAAAAGTGTCTCCTTTAAGAGACATGACTATTAACTTATGGGAGAAAGAATCGAAATGGTCCTGATTAAACATTATCTAATCCATTTCCAAAATATGATCAAAACCTCACATATCAAACACAAACATGTCCCAAAGGAAATATTACCCACCAATTTCTAGAGAATACACCTTACACTAATGAATATTATCTTCTCACATCCCTAATGTTGTATCAATCAACATGAACCCAAAAAAAATATTCCACTACTTGGCAAAAAAAACCAAAAGATGAGAAGAAAAAAAATAATGTTTAAAACTATATAGAATAAAGCACTAACATGCATGGAAGCTATAAGGATCGTTCCATAAACAATCGATGGTACATCCTCACCACCTCCTGGTGTAGACTGAACTATATGAAGATAACCTTCCCTTCTACCATGTGCTTCAGCCTAAATTTCTGGAACTGTACTACCCTACTAATATTTATTCTCTCCCAAAAATACAATGTCTACCACCTCAACTAGAAAGACCAGTAGAGATCCAACTACCTGCATGATATAGTGTAACCAACCCCATCATGCACTTGGCATCAGCCTCCACCCTCCATCGTTTATAATCTTTAAATGGTTCCTACAGATCCTCTACACATTCCCCATTCTCCCACATTCTCAAAACTAAAGTAGTGGTGAGGGAAACAAACCATTCTTTTGACCCATCCTACCACATTAATAGTTGAAATCTAGATAACTACCCTAAGGGGATGGTTTTGTCTTCTAACTACTCCATCCACCACTTCTCGGGTGAATGATCTTGAAATGGATCTTCCAACCATTTGATGTTACACCACTAGATCGCTCAATTGAAATTACAGGACAAACACCAGGGGCCTACATATGGTTTCCCTATGAAATAAGGGTATCATCCACCACCTTAATAACTCCATTTAAACCTGAGAAATTTACCTAGGACTTAACATCATGTTAAATTTCATCCTAAAAACATATTTCTCTATCTGCCTCCCTCCCTTCCAAATCCGGAAAAAAAGATTTCTATTTGGTGAAATAACTTGAACATTATATCACTATCTACAACCCCTAGGTCAACCTCAGAAAACTGTATAGCCTTTCCCTACCTCAAGATCTCTGAATAGAAATGTTCCAGAAACATTTCCTGTAAATATTTCCATGAAATACTATCAGCCTACTAGGTCTAATCTAGAATATCCCACTACCAATTTTCTTTCCCTCACAACATGTAAACCTCCAACTTGAATATCTTATCAGGAGGAGCCTTTATGTGGCCAAGAATTTTCTGGATAGAGTTTATCCATAACTCAGTTTCATCAGGTCCACTCTCTTTAGTAAAATTCATACGGAGCTGTAGCTAAAACTCCCTACTCAGTTCAAACATACATAGAATGATCTGCCCTGGGTCTCATTCCAATATCTTCTTAAAATCAGTGAAGTTATCATAAATATTATCAACTCTTATGTTACCCTCAACAACTAGGTTTTTCTACTCCACTTCTGGATGATAATTCTCAATGGGATACTCTCATTTACCAATTAGAATATGACATTGTGGGGGCTTATATGTACCATTCCAACATGCATCATAGAACTAATAACATAACATATCCATAGTTTTAATAAATTATAGATATAAACTGGCCATAAAGAACCCCTTTTGTAAACACTATTCCGAACAGACTTCATCCCACTTTGAACACTACACTCAACCATTCCTACCATGGGTCATGGTCAACATCGGGTAAACCAACTTACACAGTCACGATTCTTTCATTAGATGCCCTTTTCAAACCATTTCAACATTCACAATGCAGATATTTCTCTTTTAAGTACTCTTATCATCTCACTATTAATTATAACCAACATTTTATCTCATTTACCTCCATTCTTCAAAAACAATTCTTTAACCATTATTTCACAATATTTCAATTTACCAATTCACAAAATATTTAATATATATTTATTTATTCATATTTTAAGAAATGTGAATAGAATACCCTTCATGTTTCACATATCCATCTCTTGTGTTCCCATCATGATTAATTCCACCAATATACCTAGGTTCTTATAATGATGCATGTATGGGCAACCTCGTTCCATTCTCACCATTAGATAAATATCATAAAATTACCTCTTCACACAAGAAGTACCTCACCTAATGATGAAATATTATTAAACTCTAACACCACATATCATGATCCACAATTCCCACACTAGTAACTTGGATTACCCCCCATGGATAGGTTAGATACTCAAAAACACAACTACACCAGGATAATCTAACACATCCAAAAATCCCATATACCATCCCCAAATACAATGACTATAGAAAAAAAAAACTATGATACAACCTCATAATAATCCTTACCCAAAATCCCCTAAACTGATGTTATGCGTCTTGACGTCGCATGACCTTAAGCACAACTCCCCATATGATATAGGTTTTTTTACAAGAATATAGGGTCTAATTAAACTTATGGGGATACTATACCCTATTTAATAGATTATTCCACAACAAATAACATAATAAATAATGATAACAATAGAAAATAAACTGGAACTCCATTACCAACCATTTCTCAAACAACATACAACCACAAAAAAACATAAATATGACATGTCATGTTAATAGTGCCAAACATGAAAGAAACACAAAATAATGACTAATGGAAGAATCCCCCAAAATGAGTCCTAACTCAACGTCTATATGTTCATCCATGATCATCCCATGAAAAACTCAACTCCCAAGCATATGTCATTTTCCCTTATTTAATCCTAAAAAAATGTAATTTTCTCACGTATCCAATGATGGCTATAACAGGGTGTGAGTGAAACTATATAGGCCACCACATATAGTGTCTAAAAAATATATAGTCAAAACATATAGTACATGAAAGTACTAAATAAATGAGAATATTATAAAAAAATATGACTTGTGTTATATTAGTTAACAATATTCACTTTAAAAACTTTCATCAATTATTCAATTCAATCAGATAAAAAATTTCCACAACTAAATCCCTAGGTTAGGTATTTACATAATTTACACATCAGCCTAAATCGATCAATAATCATAAATAAAGGAATAAGTTAGGATACCTATCTCACTAGGTATAAACATTTCATAACAAATACATCAAACTCGCCTTAAATTCTCAGTCTAGTTAGTCTCATAAAATGAAACTATTAGGGTATTAGAGCATCAATCTCACTCCCGAACCGTTGCATTATAGGGTTGGTCTTTAGAGCTTTAGTACAACCCAAATTTTGGGAGGATCTCTAGTGGATCCCACATACTACCAAACCATGTACACATGATTATTTATCCAATTTCCACATATACCAAATCATAGACCATGCATAATCAATAAACATAAAATTGTAAATTTACATTCCAGTTAACACTTAAATCATCTTTGGGTAGTAACCCATTAAAACATTTACCACACACCATACATATCCCATTCAACCCATTTTTCCTTTCATGTATCAACACATTTAACGTTTTTAATAATTTCCATACATTAACCCATTTCACATAATTCATCATTTCACATGTATTAGCCCATTCGGAAATTTTAATTTCAATCTCACAAGTCATTTGACACATTCACCATATTCCATTTAACCCTCTTTACATTGTTCCAAAAGAACCTTATTTCATTATCAAATTCTAGGAACAACTATCAATAATCCCTTTTACAACTCAGCTAACATATCAACATGTTCATCTTGGGCTATACATTATCACAAATGAACTCCATAGTTAACAATACAATTTTCCATGTTTCAGAATATTGGAAGACCCCATGGGTGGCCCTAAATCTGTCAAGTCATTATCAATGCATCCAAAGGGGATCATGAGGGGATAAATTCTTCATTTGTCCAACCATTTTACCAAATATATTCAAATTAATCAAATGAAAATAATATATAACCATTAACACAACTAGATATGAACAAATAAACTTCAAGGCCATGGAATATAACATATATACCACCTACCATGAAACTATTGATCAACTCATGGTTAAATTTAGCCTTATATCCAGATTCAAGATTTCTTAGAAGTCTCGACCTATGATCCACTATAAAAGAGGGATTTATGGATTCAGAAGATATAGATTTAAAATAAAATCCCAAATCCATAAAATATAATCAAGAGGATCATAATACTTACCTAGAGATTCAATATAAAACCAAAGACACTCTAAATAGACTAGAATAATTTTAGATCGATCCTTGGGAATATTTGGGAGTTTAGGTTCATCACTAGGTCAGCAGGAGGTTGAATGTGGAAGAAATTAATGTGAAGAACATAAAATTATAAGGGATAAATTTTTTTTAAATAACAATTTTAATGACTCACACGTTTTTGCCACATTGTTTTCCAAACGGCGTGCCAACCGTGTGTCAACCTCTATGCAAGCGGGTCTGAGTCGAACGGTTATATGGGTATCACTGTAGAGTTCGAAAAACAGTGTTCCAACTATGAAAAATACCTATGTTTAGGCATGCATGGTTCAACCTCCCCTCTAACATGGTTTACTAAACCGTGAACCCCTTCCTCTTGGCTAGCATGGTTTGGGGAATAGGTTACTACTAAGAATGCATCAACCATGAAACATGTATAGAATGGCCAAAATATCCCCTATTTCATGTCGTGGTCCCATGAGACATTGTTGAGCATCCTCATACATCTAGAAAACATTCTATTAACCATAATAATGTGACTCGAACCAAAAACGTAAACAATAACGTACCATGTGAAAATCTTGGATCCAACACAGCTATAGGGAATCTACCCTTGATTCCTATAACCCAAAAATAATACAGTGTAGATATTTTTTAGATCAATCAAAAAAGAAATCATTTCCCACAAGTTAATTTTTTAATTGATTAAATTAATTATAAATAATATGTGATGATCTTGTCCTCTTGTTTGGATGATTTATCCATTTTTTATTCAATTCCATTGATCATAATGTTTATCATCATGTAATTATTTGATTGATAATCATTGATGACAAAAATAAAATTTGGGCCTGTACCATCACATGCATATATGGTTTCCCAAACCTACATGTTGTATTAGAGTAGTCACAAAATTATTTATAATTATTTGAATATCATTGATTGATTTGTGCATTTGTAATTTTGTTTACAATTTTAGTTTAATAATTCTTATATAATTTTTTTTGATCTTCTTATTTAACATTAATTTCTCATAAATATAATAAATTTGATTGATTTTATGAGCAAAATAAATTCGAAGATTTTATTCAGAGGTGCTGACGAATAGGGATGGATAACATAAGAGTACATGTCATGTGACTTGGAGGTACATCCAGTGTACTATTGTTTAATGAACTAAGAATTAAGTCAAGAAGTTTACATCTATTACACACATTGCCTTTAAATTTACAACATGTGTTGATCAGGCCAGTCTAGATTACAATCATCCAGAGTACCCGGTGTGTGATCATTTAGTCACAGATGGGTCATATATCATCTTACATGGACTACCTGATTAGGGTCCATATAAACTGGAGAGCACAACATGTTTAGCCCATGTACACATCATGAACTCTAACTAATTCAATGGAACAGTTTCCATGCCATGTTCCTAATCATGTTTCTTGGATAGAAAGTAAAAATAATGCACACCATGTAGTTGTCTTGTACATTCCATGTAATTTTACCAAATTACATAAAATTAAAAATTAATGTATTATACTATGGAAACCATGTCAAAATTTTCTTCTATATAGTCATTAAGTTGAAAGGATATTTCATATTTCTCGATGTACATTTATTCATAACACATGATAGAAAATCATGTTATCTGTTTAATCATTAAGTTGATTTTACACATCATGAAAGTATGTGATAAATTGAGTATGAAACATATATAAAGAGTAAAAGGTATATGAGTATAATACATATTTTATTGTTCGGATGGTTAGTCACTGTGTTTCCTCCAAGGTGATTTTAGGTACATAGTTAATTTAAAAAAAAATATTTATTTTTAAAAAAATTATGACAGGTGATAATCTCACAAAAATTTACATGTGAATTAATATACAATAATTTAATAATTATAGAGTATAATTAATTGATTCCAACATGATTTATATTAAATAATAACAATTATAATTGAATACTAATTTTTTTAAATGCATAATTTTTTGCATGAATATGGATGATCATGATCCTAGAGTAGACAATTGAATGTGATTGGTTTTATTTAATTTTTTATTAAATTAACTTTTTAGTATTCATTACATCCCTCCTCTGATTATTTAATGGTATGTGTTCCCATTGTTTCTTTTATGTAATCCATTTTACATCATTTTTGTGTGAATAAATGCATATGTAAGGGATGGAGATCCAATTTTAGTGGAGAAAGTTCAAGATTGGAGATGATATAATACTAATCCAAGAAAGATACGTTGGTGGATATGTGGAAAACATCAACATGAACCATAAATGTTTCAAGTTGTTTTTACCCTGTCAATAGTTATTTTACTATCCACTGGATAGACTAAACATTAGTTAAGGCTTGATGAAATCAGTCTAGTTTTTTTTTCAAAAAATCCCCAAAATATCGTTAAATGTTATTTCTAAAACAGATTTTCAACCTATGTTATAAAGTTCCTCTTATGAGAAAAATACTCATGAATATATTTCGGATGTTTTTCAACAAGAATATTTTCAACCTACTTCTTTTGGAATGGACTTTTGAAAACCCAAATAAGTCATTTATTTCTAAAAAATCATTATAGAAATGATATTATTGGTGATGAAGATGAATCAATTATAAATATAATTTAATTGAGAAATAAAATTGGACATCTATCATTTTTATCTGAATATTAACTAAAGAATCCTAATGAGAAATTATGTGATGTGGATTGGATTAATGAAATGCAATTTCAACTCAATTAGTTTTAAAGGAACAATGTTTTTACTTTAATTGATCTTTTTAATGATACTTATATAATTGGAGTAAAATATTTTTTCAAAAAAAAGTGATGAAAATTACATAATATATAGGAATAAAGAATAACTTGTTCCTAAATTTTATAATCATCAAGAGGGATTAGAATATGGAGAATCATAAGCACCAGTAGGAATACTTGAACTTATTCTTATACTTATAACGTTTACAAAATTCTTTAATTTTAATATATTTCAAAAGGATGGGAAATGTTATTTCCTTTATTGATATGTTCAGAAAAAAAGGTTATAATATAAAAACCTTATGTTTTTTAAATAAATAACATCCAGAACATTTTTATAAACATTCCAAAGTGCTTTATGGACTTAAAAAATCCACTAGAGCTTAGTATGACAAGTTTACTAGATCATTGTTACAAACCAACTTTGTTAAGGGAGCAAAAAATCTAACTCATTTTATAAAACAATTTAAGAAAAATAGTATGATTTTTCAAATATAAACTTGTTATATTATATTTGGTTCAACTAAAAATCATTAAAATATTCCTTTGTGAGTATTATGAAATTTGAGTTTTAAATGATTATGATGGGTGAGTTAACAAACCATTCTAGGTTTTAAAATTTGTGAAAAAACATAAGGAATTTTTATATCAAAACATAAGTATATAAAATTTATTATTATGTAAATCAGGTATGTTAACACTAAATTTATTATTAATCCCATTTGAACATCTAATACATTAGATCCCAATGAGTCTGGGAAAATAGTTGATCAAGAGAGGTTAAGTGTTATGATTATAAGTATACTTTACTCGGCCTCTCGTCATCCATATTTAATGTTTTTAACATTCTTAAATGCAAAATATCAATCCAATACAAAATAATCTCATCTTAAATATGTAAAACTATTATTTATTATCCATTTGGAAATATGGATTTTGTATTATTCTTTTCTTCTAGAAGTGATGTTGAACAAAAAAATATAAGATTCTGATTTTTGTAAATGTAGAATAGATATGAAAAGTACTTCTAGAACATTTTATTTCTTAGGAGAAGCATTGGTTTCTTGGTTATTTAAAAAAAACTAGTAGAAGTTTCCACAACGAAAGACCAATATGTGGATGTTGGTACTTTTAGAACACAAGTGCTTTAGATGCAACACACACTCACTGACCATGACATGAGTTTTATTGAAATTAAAATTTTTTGTAATAAAAAAAGTTCCTTTGAGCCAAGTAAAAACTTTTTACATCACTTACATGATGAGAAAATAGACATAATACACCATTTCCTTTTATATCACAAACATAAAGAACATATTGTTTTATAATTCAATAGAACGAAAAAAACTTGAATATATTTTTACAAAACAACTTAGTTATGATAGAATTTAATACATTAAACAAAAGCTAGGAATGATCATTATCTAGTGATTATTCACATATACTTCTTGTTATAAATATCCTTAAATTAATGACCTTATTTTCTAAGGTGGGTACATATGATTTTAATCTTTAAAAATAATTTTTTTTTTAAAACAATCAGTATTAAAAAAACAATTTATGGTTTTTTAGGATCATATTTTTTATAAAAACTCTCTACTTCAAATTTTTTTACAAATGATTTTATGGAGTCAAAAAAATTCAATAACCAATATATGTTATTAACATTTTTCAATATCAAAATTTGTTATAAAATTTTCAGAAATAGAAATTATTAAAAAAATTTCAAAAAATATTTTTGTTATAAACTTTTTCTTAATAATTTTTATTAAAAAAAATAGAAGATCAGTTCACTCATACTGATGAAAAGTTTATACTCCAAAAGATATTTTTATCTTAGTTTTTACACCAATTCCTTATATTAGATATAAATATCCATGTTTACTTATTGTATTATTTTTAATACTATTTTTTGTTTTCAAACATATAACTTTTCAAATCGGGTTGATACTCATTCGAATGAAATGTTTTCTAAAAAAATTTAATAGTTAAAAATTAACTTTAAATTATTTCTTCAATTAATTCATGATCGTTAGATAATTTAAGGAATTTTAATTTGAGCCATTGAAATTCATGTAATTATAACCATTATTATCAAGCTTACATAAGGGTGGGTCAACCTTTGTTCCTCATTGGTTCTGAGATAATTTTATCCTAACTCCTACCGCTCATTTAAGTGATTTTTCCAATGTTTAGGAATTTTTCGGATTACCAGTTCAAGTCTGAGTCCAATAGAAACATTATAAGATGTTTTCATTAAGATATGTCTAAACATAAATAATCACAAAAGTAAATGGTATGAAATGTAAGGTTCAATTATTAAACCTATCATTAGTTTTCATGGAAAGAATAATTTTTGTGTAGAAAAACCAGAAAATACTTTTGATTAACATTTTTCTAAAATTATAAGAATAATTTATGCAATAGTTTGAGAAGGAATTCGAAGAAGAGGAAGATGAATGAAAATAAGGAAATAAGTGGGAGTATAAGAAGAAAAAAAAGGGGGAATAGTATTAGAAAGAATATATTGATGGTGAAGTAGAAATAGAGGCTGATAAAGAGTCAAAATAAAAGAAAAAAATCAGACACATAATCATATTGAACTATGATACCCTCTCAATCAGATAAGGATTTAGACTGAGACGAATTATTGGATGAAAAATCATCATTCAAAGAATAATAAAATTTATATTCAACATATGAGTAATGAAGAGAAGAAATACCAAACAAGTGTTTTAGATAAATTTGAATTTTATAAGTAAGTGGGAATTATTAATGTCTCAAAAGAAGAAAATTTTTCTTATAAAGACAATGAAAAATTGAAAAGGAACAAAAACCATATGTAGAATCCTCCAGACCAAATTCTCTTAAATCTTTATGAGGTTCATCAATCATTGATGGGATAATTGCTTAGAAACTTTTTGACTATATTTTCGAATCCTTGAAAAGGTTATGTGATTCTATTCCCCATATTCCAAACATAGAAGTAAGGTATAAATTAATTAAAAATAGTCTAAATGAAAAATCGTAATCACTGAATTTTTATACTGAATCAATTTCTCACAATATGGAATATTTGTAATCATTCAAATAAGTGAAAATTGATTTAAAGATATTGTACATTATGATATTTAACTGTTAAAACAAAGTGTAATTTTTTCACAAAGATAACGATGATCGGTTTAGATATGTAAATAATACTTCTTTAGAAATGGAAAAATCCTTTAAAAATTTATCAATAGATATTTCACATTGACTGATGTTTGTGGAAGAGTTCATAGATACAATAGATGATCGAAATGATGTGTTATATGTTTTTAAAGAAATGTTTCATAGTTTAGAGTTTAAAAATTGCTTACTTAAAATGTATGAAAATGATATTTTCCTTATAAAGTTGGAAAATAAAAAAATCCATAAGGAGTTTTAAAGACTTAATTTATAAATTCATTAGAATAAGATGACAGAGGAATAAATCATGAATCTTAAATCATTGATTATAGAGGCATATAAGGATCATGGTGAATTTAAGAAAATGAACGAAATTATACATAAGTTGATGAATATTGAATGATGTTTTTTTATTTGAACTTCTGATGTATATTTTGAAACATTTTTTGAATAAATGTTAAATATGAATGAATTTTTCATCCAAAAATATTATGTCTGTATCTATTCTGATTATTTTTTAATGTATATTCTTTATTTTACATCTTATATTATTATTTATTTCACATAAAAATGTTTCATATGTTATCTATTTATAACATTTCTAGATATAAACCATCCCAATTCATTATTTCAATCAAAAATGGGGAGAAATTTATAAAGAAAGAAAAATTTATAAAATGGGAGAAGTTTATAAAGGGAGAATCCTATAAGATATTATCTTATGGTTGAGATCTTCTCCTTAGTGGGGAACTATATTAATACTTCCCATCACATTATAAATATGTTTTAAACTTAGGTGGAGCCAAAATATGAGTAATATCTTTGATGATTTTAAAATTATACTGTAACGCCCCGACCCCAGCTACCCAGAGTCGGTGCATTACATCGTAACATTGGCATGATCAGAAAAGATCAAGTCTCGAAAGACCGATTAGTTTAGTAGCCTTGGAAACACTAGATACATTAATAAGTCTTACATTATATCATAAATTGAAAAACTAATAACAAAGTCTTCAAAGTCCACACTCATATCCTCTTCTGACTATCCCTGTAGGTCATTCCTAAAATACTTCTTCACATCCTGGAAAATATTAAAACATTGAAAGGGGTGAGCTCAGATGCTCAGTAAGGATAACAATATAGCGGAATCTTTCATCAATAAACATAAACATTTAAGGCAATGTATAACTAAAACAAAAGCCTTTTAAACATGAACTTCAACATAATATGGAAAAAGTAAAATGAGATAATGCCATTCACTTCTTCACATGGATATTCTACTGGTCGAATAATCACATGCAATATCAATAACCACTTTCATAATGATGGAATGCATAATTCCAGACTATCATAACCACGTAGCCAAGGCCTCGTGCCAAGACCACAAATAAGATTTTGTCAAGGCCTCGTGCCAAGACACTAGTTTGTCTCATGAGACCTGCCGATGCATCGAGGAGCTATAGCGGGCTCCACCCGTCACTTATTAAGTCCAATGCATTCCTCATATGAATAGTTTTAAACATATCATAAACCATAACATAATCATATCACATAAAACATACATAAAGGAAGCATAACATTTCCACATTTCAATCACAAGATATCAATACAACACATTGATATAATAAAAACTCATTAAAAACCATTTTCAATACCAAAATAAAAGAAAGTTAAAACTTTGTATTTATTTTTCATTAAAAAAAATGATGGCTTGTTGAGGAAGCCGAAACTCAAATAATGGTCACGGCGGCGGAGAAGTCGTTGTCGCCGCATATGTACGGAAAGAAAAACATTCCCTTTTTTTCTTTTAGTAAAACGATTCGTATAAAAAGATTCCTTTTGAATAAACGTAAAAGTCAAAGGAGTTTATACACCGTATAAAAGAAAGTTGTGTACAAAACCAAATATGCCTCAATGAAAGGAGATTGAGACGAAGTCCTTAAAAAGATCATTTTTAAAATAAAATAGATCTATTATGTGTATTCATTATAGGTACACATAAAGAAAGTAAAAATACAAAATAATACATAATAATATCATGACATAATTTGAAAGTAGGAGATTAACCCAAAGAATGGAAGTTGGGTTAAGAAGTTCCCTTACCTTGTGTCTTGTCCTGACTCGACCATTCTTTAACCTCCTGAATAATAAACTAGAGTTAATTTCTATTTACTTAAGAACCTTTTTCATGTTCATTATTCCTTTTATATCACTTATTACCATGTTATGAACATTATGTAATTATTTAAGTTAATAACGGTCGTTTTGTCGATCTTTGGTACTAGAGTCAAAAATAAACTTCTTCTAATTACAAGTTGTTCATGTGGTGAAATATCAATTATATCCAGAATTATATTCATGATGTATATATCATATATATCATATATATATATTATATACATTCATTTATAATATTACGTAACATTTAGAGGTAAGAAATGAAATGCACCGTTCATGGAGACGGTAAGCCGTACGTACGCATGAACACTACTTTCATTTATATTTCATATTTAATGGAATGAAATCATAATGATATAAATTTATAATATAATTTCAGTATAATATAGTTTATAATACAATTTACTCCATCCTTTATACATCCCACATATGGAATTAACGATTAAAATCACTTTGAGGGGGCGGTAGTCCGCACTTCCTAAAATGAAATTTTCGCGTTTACCCATAATGGAAATCATAAAGCATGCCATAAATGAGAAATACAGAAGCATAAGTAAAACATAAACATATTATATATCATATATAAATATAGTGACATCTTAATGGCCACCTTTGATGGTTTTATATGAGTGTTGAACAATCATCGTTTCGTGAGGCAGAAATTCGCCATCCACAGAAACAGTATGTTCTTTAACCATTAGATGTAGGTGTGTGTAAGTGTAGCTCGAATCATTCTTATAAACACATCCTAGTATATTTAGGATACTGGTGTTGTTACAAAAGAAATTAATAAAAAGTGTTTACGGGGTTGGAGAAGAAAAATAAAATAAAACAACATTAGAGAATACATTACCTTAAAATCGGGTACCTCTTTTTGATTTGAGGCAAAGGCTTCCTTGGGAAGAGTTCTGCCAAAAGTGAGGCTTCTTGGAGTAATAGGGGGAAGTTGGGAGAGTATTTGGGCATAGTTTGTCCGATCCAAATGGCTTGAAAGTGTGAATGAGGTGGTAGAGGTGGGGGCCTTTTATAAGTGGAGAGGAGGGGCACTCTTGGAAAGTAAAGAAAAGTCACTTTATTATTAAATGAGTTTCGTATTTTAGAGGTCCCAAACTGATATATTTATAGTCTAAGGTGATAAGGGTTCTAAATATGCTCATACAATAGGTTTTTGACAAGTTTAAGCCTTAGATATTACATTATATTTTTATTTTATTTAAATCGTTAATTAAGGAGGTAAACGCTGCATCATCAATGTGTCATAACAAATTTAATTTATTTATTGTCTAAAAATTATAAAAAAATAACCATAATGTAGGAAAGCGTTTTATCTTTCCAATGAATATTTACGGTAAAACATATGACCTGTTTAACCCCATTTAAAAATTGTTTTAGTAAAATAACTCATGTTTGTGCCATTTTTATTTTAACATTAATTAAAATGTTTTTAATGTCATTTTCCCACCAAAGTGGCTCCATGGGGTCCCCAAGTTGACCCATGTATTTTTTTGGTCGGCCATTACTCATCCAATAGTAGTAGGACAAGTGTAAGGGTATTTTCATATTTTTATAATATCATTTTTACCTTAAATTTCACTAATTACCTTTAATCGCGATTAATTAAACTTAAAATTTACTATTCACAAAAAATTATTTTAATCCCATTGAACCACATTTTACATCCTAATGACAACCATGTATGTTGGATTTTTGAAAATGAAATCACAGAAGTGGTAATATTTCATTTAAACGAAAAATCAGTTATTTAACTACCACTTAGTGGTTTCACTATTCATAAAAAAATTGAAGTTTTTCAGAACACTGCCAAAATTTCACCCTAAGCTATATTTGATATTCCGATTTCAAAAATGATGTCTATTATAGAAAATTACAAATGTATAAGTTGCATTAATTAATTTTATAATTAATTCCCGCTGTCACAACAAATAGCGTGTTTTTAAGAAACAATTTATATCAAAAGATTGACAATTGTTTATGTCCAATTTTAATGTGAAATTATTTCTAATGAACACCATTGGATAAAACGGTAAAAATATATTCTAATTATACTTTAAAACCACTCAATTGTATAACTTATCACTATAAATTATTTTGATTAAAAAGGTTGTTTTAAGTATTTTTCACTATTCATTAAAATTTGGAAGTTCTCAGAAAATTACAAAAAATTCAACATAGGCTAATTTCAATATTAGGAATACAAAAATGATTTCCATTTTGAAATATAAAATTTCTATAATTTAAAAAGTGGGTATTACTATTCATAACGACAACTTTGATTAGTCGCGGTGTGTTAGAACTCGAACTTGCGTACAATGCAATCTATTGCATTATTGAAAGAGATGTGTATCGTGGAAGCTCGGGGTGTGACATTCTCCCCTCCTTCAATAAATTGCGTCCTTGCAATTTGAAAATGTTCTTCGAAAGTAAAAGGTTGAAAATAGAAAATACCTTTGTGGAAAACCCACATCAGAAATAGGGTTAATAAAAATATAACTTTAAAAGATAGAAAGATAAGTACAAAGGTCACCCGAGATAGCCCATACTAATATTCTATGAAAATATGGATATGGAAGAAAAACAAACCATCAAGGTCTGATGGAGAGTTGTAGAAAACTGGATTAGGAGAAAGTTAACCATAAGAAAATCACATACTTGTGATTGGTTAAATAGTCATTGAATCCCCAGTTGGAAAAGTTAACCGGAAACATTTTTGCTTTAAGTTACCTTTTATAAAGTTGAGGAATTTATTTAGGAGATTTACTAGGAATGTAAGGGAATATACATACTTGTTATGTAGACTTTCATTCTTTAATAAATTTTTACCACAAACATATCTTTCACTCTAAAAGGTAATAGAACTCAAAAATATTCTATTTATCCAAATTGTATAAGGTTCCAAATATTAACACATAACATTTAGATTAGTAAAACTATTTTGTAATAACCAGGGACTTCCTGTAGGATAGTGGTAGGTAATAAAGGCCTGTCGCACTATGGTTGTGGGTTCGATTCCTGCAGCTTTGTCCGACGCAACGGGTTATGCCCCACCCTGCAGGTTATCCTTTTCCTAAAACTATAGTATTATAATATTCCAAAAATAATCATCATAATTTTTTTAACCTTAAACAATACTATCCAAAGATCAACATAATCCATTCCAACCTTTATAGTTATCCAAAATACCTCTGTCCAGACTATCTCTAAAAGGTCTCTAAATTCCAAAATCAATTGTATCATCAGATTCCTCAAACAAGGTAAAGTTTCTCTTATTGTCACACACAAAAATATGATTACCTTCATCATTTTAAAACCTTAATGAAATCAACAAGTACTGTAGTACAATGCTTATATATATATCACATTATTTTTATAACCAGAACATAATCCTTGAGTCTAAAAGCACCAATACATTAATTATTCAACTTCAACTGTAGTAATAGCATAAGATTGGCCTTCATCCCTTGGCCTTTTCTGAGGTAAGTTTCCCTGATGCATAGGACACTCATTTGCATAATGCCCCATTTCCCTACAATTGTAGCATTCAACATTGATAGCCACTTTCTTTCCCTTGCAATCACGAGCCTAGTGACCTTTTTCTCCACATTTATAAAAAACTCCCATTCCTTTTAGGCAAGTACCAGGGTGATTCTTCCCACAATTATCACATAATGTAAAATCCTTCTTTCCCTTTTTCCCTTTATCTGTCTCTTGTTCCACCGTTCTCTTCTTCTCTTTCTTTAGTTTGTTGTCATAAGACATTGAGAATTCCTTTTCTGTCTTGATAACACATGAGACAATATCTTCCTATGTTGAGAAAGATTGTGATACTAAAGCTCTACGGAGAAATGGTTTTATCCCATCAAAGAAACGATCAATCTTACTTCTTGGGTTAGGTATATAATCTGCTGCATGCCACACTAACTTTGTAAAGTTAGCCTCATACTTTGCGACATTCTCATCCTCCTTTTGTCTCAGACTCAGAAATTTCCTTTCCATATCTGCTTGATGGTCATGTGGAAAGTATTTTTCTATGAAATGATCTTTGAACTCCCTCCATTCCATATTCGATACGTCATCATCTTCCTTTGTATTTTGAATCAATGACCACCATTGATCGGCATCTCCAGTGAGGCGGTAAACTGCCATGATAACCTTCTCCCTTTCGCTACTCCCCAAGGCATGGAATATTTTCTATAAGGAGTTTATCCATTGCTCAGCTACTAATGGATTTGTACCCCCATTAAATGTTCGCGATTGTTGCCTCATGAAGCGGTCTAACATTGATCCTCCACGTTGCGGATCAGGGTGCTCCATACGAGTAAGGTTATTATTCATAACCAGAGTGAATTGTCCAAGTATGGTAATAAGTTGATCAGCACCAGTTGTATCTCCAAATCCACAATAATTATCTTGAGAATGAGGGAAATCCCTACCCGGAGTGCGTGCATTGATACAGTTTCCATTCCTTCCACTATGAGAAATTTCTAAATAATGGCATAAACTAGATTAGTTTATGAATCAAAATACATAATTACATACTTATAAAATACTTAAAATAAATTGAACTATATATGGATATAATCCATAAAAAGTTTTTCTTTGAGGAAGTATATACTCATAACCCTTCATAGTGGTTTGTAAATAAAATGAGAATTATCCTAAGCATATCCCCCAGGAGTGTCGTAACCAAAAGTGCAGCAAGGCCCGTTGTCGTGCACCAGTTCCCGTTCGAGTCTAGCTTAAAGCGGTGTTTCCATGTTTTACCCCTAGGTACATCTGTGCTAGAGCCGCCTCTACCTGCTCGTATCCAGACAGAGATGTATTGCTTGGAAAACTCACAAAATCTCTATAATACCAAAATTCTAGGATGTTTTCCTATACTAATCCTCAAAGTCTATCTTTCGGCTATGTGCTCTAATCAGAGTTTATCTAAATCTAGCTTCCAAGGTTAGTACTAAACTGCCTCTGATACCAACTGTAACACCCCGACCCCAGCTACCCAGAGTCGGTGCATTACTTCGTAACATTGGCATGATCACAAAAGATCATGTCTCGAAAGACCGATTAGTTTAGTAGCCTTGGAAACACTAGATACATTCATAAGTCTTACATTACATCATAAAGTGAAAAACTAATAACAAAGTTTTCATAGTACACACTCATATCCTCTTCTGACTATCCCTGCAGGTCATTCCTAAAATACTTCTTCACATCCTGGAAAATATTAAAACATTGAAAGGGGTGAGCTCAGATGCTCAGTAAGGATAACAATATAGCGGAAGATTTCATCAATAAACATAAACATTTATGGTAATGTATAACTAAAACAAAAGCCTTTTAAACATGAACTTCAACATAATATGGAAAAAGTAAAATGAGATAATGTCATTCACTTCTTCACATGGATATTCTACTGGTCGAATAATCACATGCAATATCAATAACCACTTTCATAATGATGGAATGCATAATGCCAGACTATCATAACCACGTAGCCAAGGCCTCGTGCCAAGACCACAAATAAGATTTTGTCAAGGCCTCGTGCCAAGACACTAGTTTGTCTCATGAGACCTGCCAATGCATCGAGGAGCTATAGCGGGCTCCACCCATCACTTATTAAGTCCAATGCATTCCTCATATGAATAGTTTTAAACATATCATAAACCATAACAAAATCGTATCACATAAAACATGCTTAAAGGAAACATAACATTTCCACATTTCAATCACAATATATCAATACAACACATTGATATAATGAAAACTCTTTAAATACCATTTTCAATACCAAAATAAAGGAAAGTTAAAACATTGTATTTATTTTTCATTAAAAAAATGATGGCTTGTAGAGGAAGCCGAAACTAAAATAATGGTCACGGCGGCGGAGAATTCGTTGTCACCGCATATGTACAGAAAGAAAAACATTCCCTTTTTGTCGTTTAGTAAAACACTTCGTATAAAAATATTCCTTTTGAATAAACGTAAAAGTCAAAGGGGTTTATACACCGTATAAAAGAAAGTTGTGTATAAAACCAAATATGCCTCAATGAAAGGAGATTGAGACGAAGTCCATAAAAAGATAATTTTTAATATAAAATAGATCTATTATGTGTATTCACTATAGGTACACATAAAGAAAGTAAAAATAAAAAATAATACATAATAATATCATGACATAATTTGAAAGTAGGAGATTAACCCAAAGAATGGAAGTTGGGTTAAGAAGTTCCCTTACCTTGTGTCTTGTCCTGACTCGACCGTTCTTTAACCTCCTGAATAATAAACTGGAGTTAATTTTTATTTACTTAAGAACCTTTTTCATGTTCATTATTACTTTTATATCACTTATTACCATGTTATGAACATTATGTAAATATTTAAGTTAATAACGGTCCTTTTGTCGATCTTTGGCCCTTGAGTCAAAAATAAACTTCTTAAAATTACAAGTTGTTCATGTGGTGAAATATCCATTATATCCAGAATTATATTCATGATGTATATATCTTATATATCATATATATACAGTATATAAATTCATTTATAATATTACATAACATTTAGAGGTAAGAAATGAAATGCACCGTTCATTGAGACGGTAAGTCGTACATACGCATGAACGCTACATTCATTTCTATTTCATATTTAATGAAATGAAATCATAATGAAATAAATGTATAATATAATTCCAGTATAATATAGTGTATAATACCATTTACTCCATCCTTTATACATCCCACATATGGCATTAACGATTCAAATCACTTTGAGGGGGCGGTAGTCTGCACTTCCTAAAATGAAATTATCGCGTTTACCCATAATGGAAATCATAAAGTATGCCATAAATGAGAAATACAGAAGCATAAGTAAAACATAAACATATTATATATCATATATAAATATAGTGACATCTTAATGGCCACCTTTGAAGGTGTTATATGAGTGTTGAACAATCATCGTTTCGTGAGGCAGAAATTCGCCATCCACAGAAACAGTATGTTATTTAACCATTAGATGTAGGTGTGTCTAAGTGTAGCTCGAATCCTTATTATAACAACATCCTAGTATATTGAGGATACTGGTGTTGTAACAAAAGAAATGAATAAAAAGTGTTTATGGGGTTGGAAAGAAAAATAAAACAAAACAACATTAGAGAATACATTACCTTAAAATCAGGTAACTCTTTTTGATTTGAGCCAAAGGCTTCCTTGGGAAGCGTTCTGCCCTAAGTGAGGCTTCTAGGAGTAAGAGGGGGAAGTTAGGAGAGTATTTGGGCAGAGTTTGGCCGAGCCAAATGGCTTGAAAGTGTGAATGAGGTGGTAGAGGTGGGGGCCTTTTATAAGTGGAGAGGAGGGGCACTCTTGGAAAGTAAAGAAAAGTCACTTTATTATTAAATGAGTTTAGGATTTTAGAGGTCCCACACTGAAATATTTCTAGGATAAGGTGATAAGGGTTATAAATATGCTCATACAATAGGTTTTTGAGAATTTTATGCCTTAGATATTACATTATCGTTTCATTTTATTTAAATCATTAATTAATGAGGTAAACGCTGCATCATCATTGTGTCATAAAAAATATAATTTATTTAATTTCTAAAAATTATAAAAAAATAACCATAATGTATGAAATCGTTTTAGCTTTCCAATGAATATTTATGGTCAAAAATATGACTTGTTGAATCCCATTTAAAAATTGTTTTAGTAAAATAACTCATGATTGTGACATTTTTATTTTAACATTAAATAAAATGTTTTTAATGTAATTTTCCCACCAAAGTGGCTTCATGGGGTCCCCAAGTTGACCCATGGATTTTCTTGGTCGGCCATTACTCATCCAATAGGGGTAGGACAAGTGTAAGGGTATTTTTATATTTTTATAATATCATTTTTACCTTAAATTTCACTAATTACCTTTAATCGCGATTAATTAAACTTAAAAGTTACTATTCACCAAAAATTATTTTAATCCCATTGAACCAAATTTTACATCTTAATGACAACCATGTATGTCGGATTTTTTAAAATCAAATCACAGAAGTGGTAATATTTCATTTAAACGAAAAATCAGTTATTTAACTACCACTTAGTGGTTTCACTATTCATAAAAAATTGAAATTTTTCAGAACAATGCCAAAATTTCACCCTAAGCTATATTTGATATTCTGATTTCAAAAATTATGTGTATTTTACAAAATTCCAAACATATAAGTTAAATTAATTAATTTTATAATTAATTCCCACTGTCACAACAAATAGCGTGTTTTTAAGAAACAATTTATATCAAATGATTGACAATTGTTTATGTCCAATTTTAATGTGAAATTATTTATAATGAACACCATTGGATAAAATGGTAAAAATATATTCTAATTATACTTTAAAACTATAAGTACCCAGCCTTAAACCTTACATAATCTTGAGTTATCATAAGATTACATGTTGAGGATCTTTTCAGGTTTAGAGTTTTAGAGAATAAGATCATGAAACTTGCATTACATTCCACATTTAAACAAAGTGGTTACATAAAAGACAGTATTTATTCTTCCCATCAACGGAAAAATATTGAAAATAAAACATGGATTCTTTCTTGACACATCCTTGACACTATCATCACATCATGTACCTTTCCCTTGACCTGTGAAAAACATTTCAAAAACTAGGGATGAGCATAAAAAGCTCAGTAAGTGTTATAAAAAATATGGAAAGGAAACATGAGTTCATATATACATAAGAATGAAATCATACTTTACCCATAAAACAAAGGCACTTTAACATACCTCATCAAACCATGAATAAATCATAGATATCATAAGACATAAAGGTAACTTGAGGCATTCATAACATTATTACGTAGGGAGTAACCCTCTTGGTTACGTTTGGAATACCCATCATAGTATATTAGATAAATCTCTTCGGAGAAACCTTAATGTTTCACTCCTTCACGTTACCCAATGCATTGGAGAGCTATATCGGGCTCACCCGCCCTTAGTTTATCACGGAACCACCCATATTCATAATAATGCCCAAGAACCTCAACATAATCGTATCACATAAAAAATGCATAAAGGAAACATAACATTTCCAACATTCAATCACAAGATATCAATACAACACATTGATATAAAAACATTATGAAAACCATTTTCAATACCAAAATAAAAGAAAAGTAAAACATGGTATTTATTTTTCTTTTAAAAAAAGGTATGGATTGTAGAGGAAGCCGAAACTCAAATAATGGTCACGGCGGCGGAGAAGTCATTGTCGCCGCATAAGTACGACAAAAACATTCCCTTTTGTCATTTAGTAAATTCTTCGTATGAAAAATATTCCTTTTGAATAAACGTAAAAGTAAAAGGGGTTTATACACCGTATAAAAGAAGGTTGTGTATAAAAATAAATATGCCTCAATGAAAGGAGATTGAGACGAAGTCTCATACCACCTTGAAGCTTTTAACATTTCAAACCATTAATATCCATATAAATAAATCCTTAAAACCACTATGAAAACATCGATATTAATAAGAACAAGTCATTAAAACATTTAAAGCGATATTTTGGTCAAAGGGTTTTTACCGAAATTAGAGACACTTGAATACAATAATTGAGGAATAATATTTAATCAGAACTTTATAATATCATGAGAATAAATGGATTCATGATATAATATTCCAAAAGACTGTATATACACCATATAAGAGTGAATTGGTGCATAACAACAATGAAGTCTCAATAGGGATGTAAAATGTGATGAAATCCCTTATAAGGAAGGTATCCTTAAATTAAGGATAAATCAATATCAAAATTATGTGTGACAAATATAAATACACCCAATATAATTGGATATTAATTTTAAAACAATAAATGTTCATTCACACATATTCAAAGGAAGAAATATTCAATAACTACATGTTGAACCCAAAGAAATCGAAATTGGGTTAAAAAGTTCCCTTGGTAAAATTTGACAGCCTAACGACGTCACTTCAAAAATTCAGAAAATGAGTTGATGAGATATAAAAAGGGAATCTCATTACTTGGACATAAAATTTACATCAATCAGGATATAGAAGAACACATCCCAACATAATAGTATGTGAATTAAAAAACATAACAAACGAAGTCTTTTAAAATGAGGAGGGTGAAAGGTTCCATTACTGACTTGGGTAACTTTCAAAAAGTACACCCCATTGAAGAATTGTCATAAAATGAATATGTAAATACCCATAAATGAAATTATATTACAAAAGGAGTGTAATAATGGGCAGTACATAAACCACTCAAATGAAATTGTGGCAAATGTAGCATAAATCTCACAGGAATAAAAGTGAGATGAAAAATCCGTTACGAAAACTCGGCAGCCTAATGGCGCCACTTAAAACTTACAAAATGGATTGATGAGAGGAAATAGGGTCTCTCACCATATGAACATAATAATTACAGTGGGAGTAAAATAAAATAACATCCCAATCATAAGAAATATTAGCTTAAAAGGAATGACATAAAAGAGTGTACTTAAAAAGAAAGAGAGGTGTAGGATCCCTTACCTCGTATCCGACTTGACACGACTGTTCTTTAATCTCCTGAATAATAAACTTGAGTTAATTTACACTTTATTAAGAACCTTTTTCTAGTTCATTATTCCTTTTAGATCACTTATTGCAATGTTATAAACATTATTTAATCATTTAAGTTAATAATGTTTGTTTTGTCGATATTTGGTTCTTAAGTCGAAAGTGGACTTCTTACAATTACATGTTGTTCGTGTGGTCAAAGGTTCTTTATATCCAGAATGACATTCCTGATTTGGATAGCATATATATCATATATATCCAGCATATACATGTATTTATAATATTACATAATCATTTAGAGGTAAGAAATGAAATGCACCGTTCATGGAGACGGTAAGCCGTACGTACGCATGAACGCTACTTTCATTTCTTTGTCGTATTAATGGAATTAAAACTAAATGAGAGGTATGTATATTTTAATTTAATAATTATATTCATAATTTATATGTATCATTCATCATATATATCCATTATATACATGTACTTATAATAGTATATTACATTTGGGGATAAGAAATGAAATGCATCGTTCATGGAGACGGTAAGCCGTACGTACGCATGAACGCTACTTTCATTTCTATCTCATACTTTAATGGAAATAAATAATAATGATATAGAGGTATATAATAATTCCAGTATAACATCATATATAATAACATTAAATCCATCCTTTATACGTCCCACGTATGGTATTAACGAATCACATCACTTTGAGGGGGCGGTAGTCCGCACTTCCTAAAATGAAATTATCGTGTTTACCCATAATGGAAACAATAATGGTATGCCATAAATTAGAAATACAGAAGATTAAGGAAATAATAAACATATTATATATCATATATAAAAATATTGACATCATAATGGCCACCTTTGAAGGTGTTAAATGAGTATTGAACAATCAGCGTTTCTGGAGGTAGAATTTCGCCATCCACAGAAACTGTATGTTCTTTAACCATTTGATGTAGTTGTGTGAGAGTGTAGCTCGAATAAATCTTATTAAAACATCCTAGTATATTGAATATACTGGTGTTATTACAAAAGAAGTAAATAAAAAGAGTTTAGGGGGTTGGTGAAGCAAAATAAAACAAATGAACATGAGAGAATGAATTACCTTTAAAAGTGTAACTCCTTTTGATTTGAGCCTAAAGGCTTCCTTTGAAAGGATTATTCCCAAATTGAATCTTCTAGGATGATTAGAGGGATTTGGAGAGAGTAAATGGTCAGGGTATGGCCAATCCAAAGGCTTGAGGAGTGTGTGAAATGAGGTAGAGGTGGGGCCTTTTATAAGAGGAGAGGAGGGGCACTTTTGGAAATCATGAAACTATTATTTTATTTTCAAAATTGTTTCGAATTTATAAGGTCCCACATTGATATATTTCCAAGGTAAGATTATAAGGCTTCTAAATCCACACATCCAATAAGTTTTGTACATGTTTAGGTCTTAGATTTTACATTATCTTTTCATTTTAGTTAAATCGTCAGATAATGATGTCTTCGCTGCATCATTATGATGTCATAAATAATATAATTTATTTAATCTCTAAAAATTATAAAAAAAATACTATGATGTAGGAATTCGTTTTAGCTTTCCAATGACTATTTATAATAAAACATCTGACTTGTATAACCCCATTTAAAAATTGTTTTAGTAAAACATATCATGTTTGTGTCATTTTTACTTTTACATTAAATAAAAAGTTATTTATATCATTTCCCAACGAAAGTGGCTCCATGGGGTCCCCAAGTTGACCCATGGCTTGTATTGGTCGGCCATCACACATCCAATGAGGTTAGGACATGTATCAAGTTCATTTCATATTAGTAAAAAATTATTTTTACCTTAAACTACACTAATTACCTCTAATCGCGATTAAAAACTTAATAAGTTACTATTCACCAAAAAATTATTTTTATCCCATTGAACCACATTTTACTTCTTAATTAAAACCATGTATGTCGGATTTTTTAAATTCAAATCACAAAGATGGAAAAATTTCATTTAAACTGAAAAATCAGTTTTTATAAGTACCACTTAGTGGTGTCACTAATCATCAAAAATTGATGTTTTTCAGAAAAATCCCAAAACTTCACCCTAATCTATATTTGATATTACGAATTCAAAAATGAAGTCTATTTTACAAAATTAAAATCATATATGTCACATTAATTAATTTAATAATTAATTCCTGCTGTCAGAGCAAATAGCGTGTTTTTATGAAACAACAAGTATCAAAAGATTGACACTGGTTTAGGTCTGATTTCAAAGTGAAATAAATTACAACGACCACTATTGGATTTAATGGTAAAAATATATTCTAATTTCACTTTAAAACCAATTCATGATATAATCTAATCATATAAATAAATTAGATTAAAAATAGGTTTTGAATTAAAATACAACATTTTACACTATTCATTAAAAAATGAACTTTATCGGAAAGATTCCAAAAATTTACACAAAGTAAATTTTGATGTCCCGATTCTAAAGAAGAGTTTTATTTTGTCCAAAATAATGTATAAGAGTGATAAAAACTATATTTAATGACAGTTCTCCATCAAAAGGCGATAAGTGAACCATTAGTGAAAACTAGGGTATAAAAGCCTAAAATTGAATTCTTTCCGTATTTTAAGCCTTTATCTTTTATTGTATAAATGTAAAAACATTTAAAAAACATATATAATCATTTTTTTAGTTATTTCTATCCATTCACTCCAATACAATGGCTACATGTTAACTACCATTTAAAATAATATTATTTTATTATTAGAGTGCAACGTAAGATTCCCAAGAAACTCGTTGTTGCGTGTTGGGTACGCCATCGAGCATAGCGTCCCCTTTAAAGTATTATTAATATTTTATTCACAAATATGGATAAATATGAAAATGTCATGTTCTTTATTTACCTAGGGTGTTACATCCTTCCCCCCTTTTGGGAATTGCATCCTCGCAATTTTAAAATTGGGCTTGGAAACATCCTTGAAAATCCCTCATCGAAACAAGAGTTAATAACACAATCACTTTAAAAGAAAGAAAGAGGAGTACAGAGGTCACCCGAGTTAACCCATACTAGGATTCCATGTAAGAAAACATGGACATGGAAGAAAAAAAATAGTCATGTTCTGATGGAGAGTGATAGAAAACATGTTTAGGAGAAAGTTAACAATAAGAAAATCACAAACTTGTGATGGGTTAAACTGTATTTGATTCCCCAGTAGGAAAAGTTAATAGAAAAAAAATTTATTTTAAGTTACTTTTTGTTGAGTAATTTATTCATAAGGAAACATAATCTCTTATCATGTTGACTTTAAACTTTTATTAGATTCCTTACACAACCTTATATTTTCCCCAAACGACGAGTATTTAGGAAGACTTGTTCACATTAAGAGTACTATAATCAAATTCTAGAGAATCACCTAATCCACAAAAGAGAACTATATACTTTCCATATCTTTTGACCTTAACCAAAACCAAAACCAAAAAGGTTAGTACAAGGTCAGATAATCCAGAAAAGGATAATCCTTTATAAAAAGAAAATCTATTCTTAATCTCCAAAATTTGTCAAACAAAACTCAAAGTTCAACAAGGATCATCCGATAAACAATTTTTCCATAAAATTCTTCAAAGTAAACCAATATAAGATTGAAACCCAAATATTTGAAGGATTAAGTCACATAGTCTTCCAAGTTAAATCGTAACATTTATCTCCAAACAACATCAGTTACTCCTAAAGTCTCATATTGAAAAGTAATTAACCTAATCACATATCCTCCATGATAGGTTAATCATTTTCATAAATAACCCAAAATCAACTTACTCTTAATTCATAAAATCATATAACTATAAAGAATCAGTCAAACTAACCAGGGACTTCACGTAGTCCAGTGGTAGGCGATGAATACCAGTCGCACTTTGGTTGTGGGTTCGATTTCCGCAGCTTTGTCCGACGTGACGGGTAGTCACAGGGTCTGCGTGTTGTCCTTTTTCCAAAAGTATATAATTCTCAAATCATTCCCCAAAAAGGGATAAAATCATCAAAAATGATCATTACATATTTTAACCTCAAGTTTATCTCATGCCTTTCATTTTCCAGCATATCATATAATAACCCATAATTACCTCATAAGTAAGGATCATATAAACTCTAACGGTTACCTTTATAATTATTACCTGAACTTCCACATCGATTGGTCATCTCGTACATGATGCATTACAGAACATGCCAAGGTTCAAGTGGTTGATCATGACTCCTTGATATTTGGTTTAGGACAACCACGAGTTTCCTCATTGAATCCTCCATTTTATCTAGTATCTTAATCAGAGAACCACCACAGTTTCCTTCAAACCTGTTGTCTCTTTGGTGCCTGCTAGATCCATCCATTCACTTAAAATAGAAATGTCAGTGTGAGTATATCAACAAAACCATCATGTACTAATGAGGAAGGTAAACACTAAGATACACTTACTCATTCACATTATCTAAAACTAGGACTCTTTATGAAATCATAACCATTATGGTAATGTCACTTGTGCTTAGAGAATACCCTAACCTCTAAAGTTATCTAAACCGACCTTGGATACCAACTATAAGGCCCCAGCCTTAAACCTTACATAATCTTGAGTTATCACAAGATTACACATTGAGGATCTTTTCAGGTTTAGATTTTTAGAGAATTAGATCATGATACTTGCATTACATTCCACATTTAAAAAAAGTGGTTACATAAAAGACATTATTCATTCTTCCCATCAACGGAAACACATTGAAAATAAAACATGGATTCTTTCTTGACACATCCTTGACACTATCATCACATCATGTACCTTTCCCTTGACCTATGAAAAACATTTCAAAAACTAGGGATGAGCATAAAAAGCTCAGTAAGGGTTATAAAAAATATGGAAAGGAAACATGAGTTCATATATACATAAGAATGAAATCATACTTTACCCATAAAACAAAGGCACTTCAACATACCTCATCAAACCATGAATAAATCATAGAAATCATAAGACATAAAGGTAACTTGAGGCATTCATAACATTCTTACGTAGGGAGTAACCCTCTTGGTTACATTTGGAATACCCATCACAGTATATTCCCTAAATCTCTTTGGAGAAACCTTAACGTTTCACTCCTTTGCGTTACCCAATGCATTGGAGAGCTATATCGGGCTCACCCGCCCTTAGTTTATCACGTAACCACTCGTCTTCATAATAATGCCCAAGAACCTCAACATAATCGTATCACATAAAACATGCATAAAGGAAACATAACATTTCCAACTTTCAATCACAAGATATCAATACAAAACATTGATATAAAAACATTATGAAAACCATTTTCAATACCAAAATAAAAGAAAATTAAAACATGGTATTTATTTTTCTTTTAAAAAAAGGTATGGCTTGTAGAGGAAGCTGAAAATCAAATAATGGTCACGGCGGCGGAGAAGTCGTTGTCGCCGCATACGTACAACAAAAACATTCCCTTTTTTCGTTTAGTAAACGCTTCGTATAAAAATGATTCCTTTTGAATAAACGTAAAATCCAAAGGGGTTTATACACCGTATAAAAGAAGGTTGTGTATAATACAAAATATGCCTCAATGAAAGGAGATTGAGACGAAGTCCCATACCAACTTGAAGATTTTAACATTTCAAACCATTAATATCCATATAAATAAATCCTTAAAACCATTTTGAAAACATGGATATTAATAAGAACAAGTCATTAAAACATTTAAAGCGATATTTTGGTCAAAGGGTTTTTACCAAAATTAGAGACACTTGAATACAATAATTGAGGAATAACATTTAATCATAACATTATAATATTATTAGAATAAATGGATTCATGATATAATATTCCAAAGGACAGTATATACACCATATAAGAGTGAATTGGTGCATAACAACAATGAAGTCTCAATAGGGATGTAAAATGTGATGAAACCCCTTATAAGGAAGGTATCCATAAATTAAGGATAAATAAATATCAAAATTATGTGTGACAAATATAAATACACCCAATATAATTGGATATTAATTGTAAAACAATAAAAGTTCATTCACACATATTCAAAGTATGACATATTCAATAACTACATGTTGAACCCAAAGAAATCGAAATTGGGTTAAAACGTTCCCTTGGTAAAATTCGACAGCCTAACGACGTCACTTTAAAAATTCAGAAAATGAGTCGATGAGAGATAAAAAGGGAATATCATCACTTGGACATAAAATTTACATCAATCAGGATATAAAAGAACATATCCCAACATAATAGTATGTGAATTAAAATACATAACAAACGAAGTATTTTAAAATGAGGAGGGTGAAAGGTCTCATTACCGACTTGGGTAACTTTCGAAAAGTACACCCCATTGAAGAAGTGTCATAAAATGAATATGTAAATACCCATAAATGAAATTATATTACAAAAGGATTGTAATAATGGGTAATACATAAACCACTCAAATTAAATTTTGGAAAATGTAGCATAAATCTCACAGGAATAAAAGTGAGATGAAAAATCCTTTACGAAAACTCGACAGCCTAACGACGCCACTTAAAACTTCCAAAATGGATTGATGAGAGGAAATAGGGTCTCTCATCATATGAAAATAATAAGTACAGTGGGAGTAATATAAAATAAAATCCCAATGATAAGAAAGATGAGCTTAAAAGGAATGACATAAAAGAGTGTACTTAAAAAGAAAGAGAGGTGTAGGATCCCTTACCTTGTATCCGACTAGACCCGACCGTTCTTTAATCTCTTGAATAATAAACTTGAGTTAATTTACACTTTATTAAGAACCTATTTATAGTTAATTATTCCTTTTAGATCACTTATTTCAATGTTATAAACATTATTTAATCATTTAAGTTTATAATGTTTTTTTGTCGATATTTGGTTCTTAAGTCGAAAGTGGACTTCTTACAATTACATGTTGTTCGTGTGGTCAAAGGTTCTTTATATACAGAATGAAATTCCTGATTTGGATAGAATATATATCATATATATCCAGAATATATATGTATTTATAATATTAAATAATCAGTTAGAGGTAAGAAATGAAATGCACCGTTCATGGAGACAGTAAGCCGTACGTACGCATGAACGCTACTTTCATTTCTTTGTCATATTAATGGAATTAAAACTAAATTATAGGTATGTATATTTTAATTTAAGAATTATATTCATCATTTATATGTATCATTCATCATATATATCGATTATATACATGTACTTATAATAGTACATTACATTTGGGGATAAGAAATGAAATGCACCGTTCTTGGAGACGGTAAGCCGTACGTACGCATGAACGCTACTTTCATTTCTATCTCATACTTTAATGGAAAGAAATAATAATGATATAGAGGTATATAATAATTCCAGTATAACATCATATATAATAACATTAAATACATCCTTTATACGTCCCACGTATGGCATTAACGAATCACATCACTTTGAGGGGGCGGTAGTCCGCACTTCCTAAAATGAAATTATCGTGTTTACCCATAATGAAAACAATAATGGTATACCATAAATGATAAATACAGAAGATTAATGAAAGAATAAACATATTATATATCATATATAAAAATAGTGACATCATAATGGCCACCTTTGAAGGTGTTAAATGAGTATTGAACAATCATCGTTTCGGGAGGTAGAATTTCGTCATCCACAAAAACCGTAGGTTATTTAACCATTTGATATAGTTGTGTGAGAGTTTAGCTCAAATAAATCCTATAACAACATCCTAGTATATTGAATATACTGGTGTTGTTACAAAAGAAGTAAATAAAACGAGTTTAGGGGGTTGGAGAAGAAAAATAAAACAAATGAACATGAGAGAATGAATTATCTTTAAAATTGTAACTCCTTTTGATTTGAGCCTATAGGCTTCCTTTGAAAGTATTCTGCCCAAAGTGAATCCTCTAGGATGGGTAGAGGGATGTGGAGAGAGTAAATGGTCAGGGTATGGCCGAGCCAAAGGCTTGAGGAGTGTGTGAAATGAGGTAGAGGTGGGGGCCTTTTATAAGAGGAGAGGAGGAGCACTTTTGGAAATCATGAAACTATTATTTCATTTTCGAAGGTGTTCCGAATTTCTAAGGTCCCAAATTGATATATTTTCAAGATAAGATGATAAGTCTTCGAAATCCACTCATCCAATAAGTTTTGTACATGTGTAGGTCTTCGATTTTTCATTATCTTTCCATTTTAGTTAAATCGTCAAATAATGATGTCATCGCTGCATCATTATGATGTCATAAATAATATAATTTATTTAATGTCTAAAAATTATAAAAAAATACTATGATGTAGGAAATATTTTTAGATTTCCAATTACTATTTATAATAAAAACTCTGACTTGTATAACCCCACTTAAAAATTGTTTTAGTAAAACATATCATGTTTGTGTCATTTTTACTTTTACATTAAATAAAAAGTTATTTATGTCATTTCACCCTAAGCTATATTTGATATTACAAATTCAAAAATGAAGTATATTTCACAAAATTCAAATCATATAAGTCACATTAATTAATTTAATAATTAATTCCCACTGTCAGAGCAAATAGCGTGTTTTAATGAAACAATAAGTATCAAAAGATTGACACTGGTTTAAGTCTGATTTCAAAGTGAAATTAATTCCAACGACCACTATTGGATTTAATGGTAAAAATATATTCTAATTTCACTTTAAAACTAATTCAAATGATAATCTAATCATATAAATAAATTAGATTAAAAAGGGGTTTTGAATTAAAATACAACATTTGACACTATTCATTAAAAAAAATGAACTTTATCGGAAAGATACCAAAAATTTACACAAAGTAAATGTTGATGTCCCGATTCTAAAGAAGAGTTTTATTTGGTCCAAAAGAATGTATAAGAGTGATCAAAAATATATTTAATGGCAGTTCTCCATCAAAAGGCGATAAGTGAAACTTTAGTGAAAACTAGGTTATAAAAGCATAAAATTGAATTCTTTCCGTATTTTAAGCCTTTTATCTTTTATTGGATAAATGTAAAAAAATTTAAAAAACATATATAATCATTTTTTAGTTATTTATATCTATTCCCACCAATACAATGGATACATGTTAACTACCATTTAAAATAATATTATTTTATTATTATAGTGCAACGTAAGATTCCCAAGAAACTCGTTGTTGCGTGTTGGGTACGCCATCGAGCATAGCATCCCCTTTAAAGTCTTATTAATATTTTATTCACAAATATGGATAAATATGAAAATTGCATATTCTTTATTTACCTGGGGTGTTACAAAAACCACTCAATAGTATAACTTATCACTATAAATTATTTTTATTAAAAAGGTTGTTTTAAGTATTTTTCACTATTCATAAAAATTTGGAAGTTCTCAGAAAATTAAAAAAAATTCAACAAAGGCTAATTTCAATATTAGGAATACAAAAATGAATTCCATTTTGAAATATAAATTTTTTATAATTTAAAAAGTGTGTATTACTATTCATAACGACTACTTTGATTAGTCGCGGTGTGTTAGAACTCCAACTTGCGTACAATGCAAGCTATTACATTATTGAAAGAGAGGCGTATCATGGAAGCTCAGGGTGTTACAATACAGGGCTATGATTTTTTCTTCAATGTTGTTATTTTTCTCATTTTATGTTTTTTGTTTTGTAGTTTCCTAAAAGGGGGTATTTCTGAGTGATAAGTATCACTTATTACATTTCCTTCACATAATTTTGGAAATCACAAACACTTCTTAAAACACTAATTTACTATCTTTATATTTCCCAAGTGTCTTAGTATGTTTTTTTATAAACATAACTTTATGTGGAACATATAAATAATTCCATTAAAAAAAATATAAAAATATCATTTTTCATTCAGATCAATCATAATAGAGGTGTGTATGATAAATATTAATAACTATAGGTTTGATCAGTGGCTAGAGTTATGACTTACTAAAAAAATTCAAGACCGTCAGACTAACCCTGGTACCGATTCATCATACAATCCCTCATTCGGTTTATCAGATTGAAAATCAATAAGGAAGTCCATAATATTATCCAATGTTTATAATTGGTTTTATTATAATTATATATATCATATTTAATCTAAAATATCATTTTAATGGTTCAAATCAGCACGATGTTAGACTATCTAATTAAAAAACATCCTTAGCTATCAATTTGAAAATCTGGATCATTATGAGCTATCAAGTGCAAGCTGCCTGAGGCCATTGTAACTAACTCTGAAATATTACCATTGGAAATCACCTATAAAAAAGAGGAGTTTTTAAAAATTCAGAGCTGATATAATTTTCAAATCATGTCGTCTAAATATTTATTTGAATGAGAACCTTGTTCCAAGTCTTTGTAATGATTTAGAGAGTTGAAGTTCTAATTTATCATTGTGAGGATTATAATTCCTTAAGAAATATTTTCTTTTGTAATATCATTTCAAATCATGGTACATATCGATGGATTGTGAGGATTTGGAGATTCTGAATCTGATCCATCAGATCAAGGGCTTTCAGGGATAGAATGATAGACATGGATCATCATATTGAGCGATTTGTTTGTTAAGAAAGACATAGTTGAATCTGGTCATTGTATCGAGGGATTCCTTGGGATTGGAAGATAGAGATGATTTTTATCCATCAGATCGAGGGACCACCTACTATGTAAATGCAGGCATTATAGTATGTAGTGAAAACTATGGATATCTTTAGTCAGAAATTCTGAATTCCTTAACTCTTATGATTAAATAGTAAATTCTTTTAAAAGCATATAAGTCATTCTTACTATTATAATCTATTATATTTATTATTTATAAAAGATCTAATTTATGTTGTTCATGTGTATTAAAAAGTTATTTTTTATACTTATATTTCTAAAAAACGTTTTTATTGGTGTGCTAGTAATACCTATAAACTCTGATTAAATATGACAATATATAGATCTGATTGGATTAATCTAATCATCAGACGATCTGTGAGCCTAATAATTTTTATAAAATTGGTTTTTTATTTATTTTTAGTTTAATTTTTATACTAAAATTCACCCCACCCCACCCCCCTCTTCGATCAATTAAGTACTCATTTGATCCAAAAAAAATTCGGTTTAAGGATATCTCAAGAGGAATAGTGGTTTTGTACCAAAGAAAATAGTGTAGGGTTAATAGGTGAATGATATTGAACTTTTTCATTGAATTGTATGGTTCTAAAAAATTAAATAATGATGGGACTCACTAGAATTCATCCGTAGGAATATTTACATTTCTCTCATTCATTTTGTGTGCATCTACATTTTTTATTCTATTCTTTTTTTCATTCATAAAAAAACAAAACATTGTGATTATGCTATTTTAATAATTAAAATACAAAAACAAATATTAATAAGTGATTATTATAGGGAATAAATTACCCACACACTCTCCTTGGGAAAACATATTGTTCATCCCTATACATAATTCCAAGATTTTAATAAAAACTATTCTTTGGTTGTGGTCCACAACCACTGTGCGATTACCCCTTTTAGGTGATTTGTCACATAGCTCCAAATGTGAGGGATGACCACACTTTTGAAAATAATGAGAACTTTAGGTATGAGATCAATGTTATAATTAATCATATATATTTTAAATAAAAAAAATATGATTTACCTGATATTTCATGTCAATCAGAGCTTGTTCGGTCAGTTTTAACCACAATAAACATGATTTATCTATTATTATAAAAACGTTAATAATGTCAAATCATACCTTAATACATACTAATCAATTTAGGCATCATATTTGTGTTTAGTTGATTCCAAAAGGTCAAAAATGATTCATGGAATGATATCCTTGCCTATCACGTTAATTAAAAGTCATTTTCTCATTTTTGACCCCTCGATGGGAGATATGTCATTTTAATAACACTATAAAAAGTTACTTGTTTTTTTCCATCATACTGAGTGACATGAGAATTTAATAAATGTGTTGTTGATTATTATTGATAAAAAATGTCTAGGTGATTGTTCTCCCATGATTTTATGTAAATCCCTGTGTGCTCTCTTGGCATTATTCCTTTTTATGTGATTTTTCACCTAATTCTAAATTTACGAGGAAAAGAAACTTCTGTTCATACTACGAAATTAATGTGTTCGATAGATGTTCTAGTTAATACTATAGATTTGAATGACATAAATATTTTTTCCTATTATTTCATTTTAATCAGATATCGTTTGGTTTGTTTTGACCCATAATCATATGATTTTCTTATTATTATAAAAAATGTTAATAATGTGAAATCATACCATATGTTTTACTGATCAATTTGGGTATCAAGGTGATGCTTGGTTGATTCCAAAAGAGTAAAACTGTGTCAAGGAATATTCTCCTTGATTTTCACATCAATCTAAATTCATTTTCTTTTTGTTACCCCCCAAGGGTGATATTTCATTTTAATAATAATATTCAAAGGTACTCATGGTTTTCCATTATAACTAGAGACACAAGAATATGATGGATACAGAATTGATTTATATGGATAATAAATTTCCTCAAGATAATTATTCCATAATTTAATTTAAATTCAAGAGTGTTTACTTGTTATTAAACCCTTTTATGTGATTTGTCACTTAACTCCAAATCAGAGAGACTAATGTGAATTTTAATCATAATCATAAATTAAGGTATCTGATCGATGTTCCAATAATTCCAATATATTTTAAATATATTAAAGAGCGCTTTGTAGAAATTTCATTTCAATAAAATTTCATTTGGTTGTTTCTAATGTCTAGACACTTACCTTAATCTATACTAATCAATCTAGGCATTGGATTGACATGTGATTAATTCCAACAAATCAAAAATGATTGAAGGAAAGTTATAAAAGATTTTCACAACAATCAGATGTCACTTTCTCATTTACCATCCACCATGATGGGAGAAATGTCATTTTAATATGTCTATATAATTGTATTAGTTGTTTTACATCATACCATTTGACACGACCATTCTATGGAAGCAACATTGACTCATACACATCAAAAATGACTCACTTATTTTTATCCATTTAACTCAAGTCAATCTTAGTGTGTTTTATTTTAATTAACCCCATTTATCTGATTTTTCATTTAACTCCAAATATGAGGGCAGAAAACAACTTTTGAACATACTGACCAATTTGAATTTCTAATTAATGTGTTAACGATTCTTACAAAGAGTAAATGACTTGAAGATCATTATAATAGGATTTCATGTTGATCGGAGATCATCATTCCCTTATGATTTCAAACTAATCTAGGTGTGTTTCCTCATTTTGGACACCAAAACTGAAAATAAGACATTTTAAGAAAATAATAAATATAAAATAGCACCTTAGATTTAATCAACTATTTTGAGAATAAAATTAACATGGTTTTAAAATTTAAAGATTAAAATTCACTTAATTGTTATTTTATAATGTTTTCTCAACAATATAAATGTATTTAGTTGGTTTTTAATCACCAAATAGTTACATTTAATATTAATGAAATTGTAAATTTGATTTTCAAATTTAATAAAAATAAAAAATAAAATGAGACATTCAATTTTAATGGGAAGCAATAATGATAAATGAAAAACACCTCCTGGATCTAATGCATCTTGTAGGACCACGGATTATACATATTCCTTTTGCAGTAGGGGATTAAAATATAAAAATAAAAATAAAAATTCTAATGTATGTAGTAATAGAAAATAAAAAATCTAGTATAAAACTGCATCAAAGGATCCCCTACACCATCACCCTAGAATATATATTCCTACAGTGCTCTAACCTTATCTAGTAGTAGGGTATTTACCTTCTCTAGAGAACGAATATTTCCTCTGAATTTGTCCCATCTTGGTTCATCACGGCATTAATAAGAGCCACCTCCTTAGCACATGAAACTATAGAATATGGAATCTGTGTTCCATATGACGAGTTATATCCATGTCCATCACGATCAACGATGTGATGAAATTTCTCATCCCTCTACATGGAAAGTTATTGATTGTCATCTGGTAGACATGTTTACACAACCTCAAATTGTTCATGTGTAATATATATAAATATATATATTGTTAATTAAAACAAGAACTTTCTATAAGAGTCATAACCTCAGGGATTATTTCGAACTTGAGTTATCATCCACACTGATATTCTATCAATCAGTTTACCTTGATCTCGTAACTATAAACCAATAAGATATAACTACAGGACACAATACCATTTTAAATTGTAAATATAAAAATTAAATGAAAAATAAAACTTGTCATGTCTATTATACATGATGAGTCCCAAACCTGTGTGGTAGTCCCTCCATCACCTGATTCTCAAAATGATGCACTTCCACCTCCAACATTCAATTAATTCAAATTATAAAATTGTAATACATTACACACTCTTTCAATTATATAAAAAAAATTATCACACTCACTATCATAGCCTCAATGGTCCATTATGAAACTATGTTAGTCAACTGAGATGGGAGAAAACCTCATGGGACTATATCCAGAATATCTAGATAACCCACATTTGGTACAAAGTGATCCATCTTCACTCTACCTTTATAATATTTCCACATTTTCACCATTTTTTATACATACTAGATGAAAATCATTGGGGATCACTATTAGATTATTCTATTTAAGAAAAAAATTGTCATAAATTTATGTTTTTTAATCATATCTATGAAACTAAAATGATTGTCTTATATAAACATCCTTCTATAGTTCATCTAATGTTTCCAGAGGTTATGAATTCTAGTCGTGTGTAGTCAATGTAAATCTATGTGGGTTATGTATGATATGACCCAACAGGTGATTAAATGAAGGGGGACCCTCTCCCATGTGATAGTATGTCTTATAAAATGATATGTCAAGGGTCTTGTCATTTTGAAATCCCATAACCAAGGCCTCTACTATTAGACGAAGAAGAGGGTGAGTCGAATCCTATTGAAAACAATTTCATAAATAATTTTAAAGATGTGAATATATATGTTTAAATCTTAATTGAAAATATAAAAACACATTCACATTCATACATACCTTGACCCATTGAAATAGAAGTCTCTCTAGAATAATGTGGATATGGTTCAAGTTCGTCTAACATCTCTGCAGTCCAAAAATTAATTAATAGATGAACAAACATTGGCTATATATCAATGGAAGAGATAGTAAATACACAAAAAAACATTTAAACTATTTATAAAGAGTTAAATAGTTAATAATAGCTTTAAAACCAAACAAAATTAAAAATTCATACCTTTCACTGGACATGAAAATCAGTCGTTTCCCATTCAACTGTCTCTCTAAACTTTTGAATATCTTCTTCACAATGATCTATAGTGTGTTGATATAATTATTGTGGAAAAAAAAGAAATATTCACGGGTTCATCTCGTTCAATTAAAAACACTCCACCCCTTTAAATTTTCAAATAATGTTTCCTATTTAGATTAGATAGAAAGATGGTGATGAAATCGTGATCTACATACAGTGCTATAAATAAAAGTGTGTTACTAACTCATTATTATCTATATAGAATACTATTAAGTTTTACCAATGTAAACAGAAATTGATCAACTTTAGTTCCACCGACTAGATCAACCCAATTACACTTTAACAATATTTATTTCAACCAATGTGCATATACAACATCTATTATGTCTTTTAATTAACCATTGTAATAACCAAAATGGAAAGATGGAAAACCAGTTTTATGGTTTTGTGTTTTTTTTGTTATCAACATATTCAATTTGAATCTGAAAGGAATTATCATCTAATGATTTGTAATAATAGGTCATTATAAATGGACCATCATCTAGTTGGTTAAATTCTTCAGTCAATGTAGTGTCACTTAACTCCTCTAGGTTATGTACCTACATATTTAATAGAATTCAATAAGTATTTATGGAGAAATAAATTAGTACAATACTTTAATCGTAATAAAAATGAATTTATACATAAAAAAACCTTTAACCAATCATGAAATTATTCATAATGGGACTATTAAATCTGATAATCATAGGCAAAAGGAATACCTTGCTTTATATTATTAATGTGTTTCCTATTAATGATAGTTACATGTTTAAATAATTAACATCTATATGGAAAAACACATAAAATTTGAACAGTAAAAGTGACAAGACCCTTAGTACAAAAATGGCGAAACTAATGCATCATTGAACAAGATTTATCGATTAGATTATACAACATTGATGTTCCATATGAAAAATAGTTCAATATCCATCAATCCTTTCATGGATCCGGGATGGATTATATAATATTGTTTCAATATTCATAAGATATTAAGTACAAAAGTATTACAGTTATCCATAAAATAACCATTGGTTATTGATACCTTTGGAAGAGTTATATTACATATAAATCAGTTTAATGTATTCAAATACCACTTAATAGGATATATCCACCTAAATTGCACAACACCAGTAGAAATGACTTTAATGGTCAAGTGTACCATCAAATTAAGCCTCGCATCAAAAAAGAGGTTAGTAATTGTTTCTCTATGTGAAAAGTCATAACTAAAATCCTATCGAATAAAAATTATAAATCACCAATTCATTTATTTAAAAAAAAAATCTAAAAAAATACTCATCTCAATCAAATGTTGAACAAAATTACGAAATAAAAAATCACATATTATGATTGGAATAAACTTTTGAAGTATTATGTCACTGTAATGAATTTTCATCCATTGCTTGAAGAGTATCCATTAGGCACCATGAGAATCTTAAAAATGGAAATAAATTTCATTTTTAATCATCATATATTGTATATGAGGCATGTATTCCATGTTACCCTCACCCAACTGTAAATGATATTGTTTACTTAAACCCACTTCTTCTAAATCATGTCACACATTGAAATTTTCATTTTATTTTCCACTTCACCAAAAATGCTCCCCAATATATTATCATAAAAAATTCAATGTGCGTGATAGAAGGTGATGCCTTAATATGTTTAATTTTTTGTCAGGGATATGAAAAAAATATTTTTCTCCTTCCAATTGTGGTTGTGTTTTCTACCCATATGCTGAATATTGGGTAATGAAAGAGACAACAAATAGTAACCTTAATATACCAATGGAATTTTTTATTTCTCAATATCTAGTAATATTTAAACTCATGTCATGATATTTTTTGTTTGGTAGAATTCTCTAGAACCATAAAATTCCCAATTGGTGTTTCTAAACTTGTGCTGAGGGGGAAGAAAACATATGTGGATCATGTATATCAATTTTTTATAATGATTAATCCATATCAATTTTTTCATTTTTTTTAATAAAGGGTAAAACAATTCAACTTTAATACTCCAACCTGATAAATTTTCATAATTTCGGAAGTCATTGATAGTATATAATTAAAAAGGGTATAATTTATACATTTCATTCATTTCAAAATTGTATGTTATCACTCCATCACCCCAAAATTCCTTCAACTCAACAATAAATGGATGAATTAAACATCAATATTATGCCATGAACTTCTAGGATCATAAATAAGAGTGTAAAGTAATGAAAATTGTTGATTCGGACAAATCCATAGAGGAAGATAATATGAAACCAACATCCTGGTCCATGTTGAAGTGCAATGTGTTGCATTTGTTGTCAATGAGGCATGTTGTTGTCTTAGAATGAATGGATGTTAAGGAATGTCAAGATGTGAATGAAAAAGGTTGTGATGGTGTAGGTGGTGAAGGAGAATGGCCATGGTACTAAGATGCATGTCACTTAGGAGATTCACTAAGTGGCATAGGAGATGTGGTTGAAACATTCTCTAGTAGAAATCAGAAGATTGTTGAGCTGTTCTTAAAGTTCCAAGAACTTGTATCAACTGGATACAATGTCACGACAATGTTTGAAGACCATGCATTGTCTTCACAATGCATGAGGAGTTGAAAGGAGTTCCATCCACAACTACTAAGTGGATGATGTGCATTAATGAAGTCCATGCACTATTACTTGGTGCATGTGAATCAGAAGATGTTCCAATTTGATGTCTGATTTGATCAACGAAGTTCATTGAAGAATTTATGTGATTAAGGAGCTCGGTTGAAGATAAAGAACCTTTTGAATTCCATATCCTAAGTGAAGATCATATGAGGAGAAGTAATGGAATTCTTAAGAAGAAGAATAGAAGAAGTGGAGAAGAAATGGCTTGAGTGGCATTTGGCATTTTCACTTGGTTACATTGTTTTTATACAAAGTCCTAAGTGTTTTACTTAGCAAAAAATTGGCTAGCCAAGGTACCTTGGGGGTTCAAACCCAAGGCATGGGCGCTAGGGCACCACGCCCATGGGGGAACCCGTGGGGCGAGCCAGGGCGGCAGGGCGCACACCCAAGACACCGCATGGGCGCTTGGGGCACGCCCGCAGGAGCGCGGCAGGGGCGTAGGAGCGCGCCCCCAAGAGTATCAGTGTGCATAGTGGGCGCCAGAGCGCGCGCCCGAAGGAGCATAGTGGGCGCCAGTGGCGCGCCTGCAGGGAGCAGAGTGGGCGCAAGAGCGCGCCCGCAGAGAGAACCCGGTGCAGGGCGGCACCGGGAGGGGAGAAGTGCAACTGAAGGGAAGCCGGTAGCGCGAGGGTGATAAACTGCGGAAAAACCGCACCCCGTTTCGATGTGGGACGCGGAAAAATTCCCGGGAGCACATCCTGGCCGCACGATTGATCGCGCGCCAGATCTGAGCCGCTCATCTAATCGCGCCATTCGCGATCTGATCCAGGCTATCCAAGGTTATTCGATCGCCTGATCCGACGGCTCTGAGGCATCTCCTTCCTCGAGCTTGAGCCGAGCACACCCGAAGCCACCCGCGTGCCTTCGTCGAACCAGGAGCAACCCGAGCATGTTTTTTGAGTTTCCGGCCACCTCTGAAGAAGCTGAAGACACCAATGCGCTCGTCTGGACACACCGAACATGTCCATGCATTAAAATGGCTCTGCATGCAACAAATGAAGATTTTCGAGTTTCGGCCGAAGGCAAACCAAAGGTGCCGAGGACATGTGGTGTTCGTGTTTTGCATGGGATGGCCAAAACGGAGGCCGTGCATGCGTTCTAAGTCGCATGCACGAGGATGAAAGAAAGAGGAAGATAAACCCGAGAAAAATAAGGAATGAACACGCGGTGGAAACTGAGGAGAAAAACGAGATTTTACAGAAACTTGAGATCCGAAAATCTCGGTGGTTCAAGATTTTTCTCACGCGGATAAACCACCTCTGCCTCGCCTATAAAAAGAAGACCACATGCGCTGTTTATTTTTGCTGATCCTTTGTTGAAGATCTGTCGTCCCGTGAGAGCTCTCTGCCTCGCGAAGAAAGAAGCCCCACGCATTCTACTTGTGCGGCTGAGGTTCCTTTCGCGCACACTTGCGTGAAAGAAGAAGAAGGATTCCCTGCGCGCCTTCCCCTTGCGCGGCAGGAAGACCCGAGGCCGCATCACTTGCGCACCCCGCGGTTGGTCGAGGTCTTGCGCGGCCCTTGTGCTTGAGCTTGCGTGGCAGTGACACTTGCGCGCTACCTTGTGCACCCAAGTGCTTGCGCGACAGAAGATAAGTTGGCCGCACCCCTTGCGTTCCTTCTTTGGAGTTCGGGTGAAATAGAAAAAGAAGTCTGAGACCACACCATTGTGTGTGTGTGCTAAAGTGAAGGAAGTAAGCCGAGGCCAAGTGTGTGCAAGCAAGAAAGTGAAGGCCGTGGCATTTTGTGCCTTTTGTGCAAAAAGAATAAGAGGAGGCCGTAGCCGTTGGTGGTTGTGCAAAGAAGTGAAGGGTCGTAGCCTTGTGGGTGAACACATTAAAGAACAAATAAAATAACACCTTTTGTATGTGTGCAAAACAAGAATAAGAATAGGCCAAGTCTCAAGTGTGTGCAAAGTGAAACAAGTGTGTGAAAAAAAGACAACAAGGCCGAACCTTAGTGTGTGTGCAAACCAAAGTGTGTACACACTAAGAAGAAGAGAAGATATCCACACTAGTGTATAACACACATTTATGTGTGTAATCAAAAGAGAATAAAGTGTGTTAAGTTTAGTGAGAAGGTGTGTGCTTAAAGGATTATACCCTTTGTTGGTTTACTGCACCAAGAGAAGATGAAGGGGAGTGCATGCATTCATGCATGCACGTGCACACGTGAATAGAGTCAAATCAGTGGTGTGCATCTGAGTTGTCCAAGACAGAAGATCTTGAAGTATTGAGAAGGCCATGCAGTCAGTGCATGAGGATTCAGAGTTGCCATGCATTCAGTGCATGAAGTTGTTTTGAAGTGATACTGGACCAGACTGAAGTTTAAGATATCAGTTGTCTGAGTATTCAGTATTTGGAGAGAGGCCAGGTCATCCTTATAAGAAGGAGATAAATCCTGAGCAAGACGAGAAGACCTGATCAACTCAAGTGATCAGAGGTACAGAGCAAGGCCATCAGTCTTTATCCCAGACTGCTGAGGATACTTGAAGAACTTAAAGAGAAGAAGAGCTACTCGTGTGACTCGAGGATCCAGGAGAATACCCTGTGGGACTCAGGGAGAAGAAGCCTTCAGTGGGATTCTGGAGCAGGCCAGTGGGACTCTGGTAACACTGTGGGACGCAGTATAAAGACCCTCCTGTGGGACTCAGGAGAGATACAGTGGGACTCTGTATCGACCATTGTAATACTAACAGATTATAATGGGAGAATCCATGCTGGGAGAGCATGGCAAGGATGTAGGCCTTTGGTGTCGAACCTTGTAAATCCTTGTGTCCTGTGCCTTTTCATTACTGCATTATCCGGGAAAGGTTGAGAGACATAAGAAGAGTGGATCGAGGCCTTAACATGCCATAGAGGTTTAATTGATTAAGAATCAATTAGTAAAAAGTTTTAAAGGATCACTGATTCACCCCCTCCCCCTCTAAGTGATTCACACTGATCTGGGCACTTCAATTGGTATCAGAGGGAGGTTGCCTCTAAAAGATCCAAGGGAGTCTTTATGAAGTGTAGATTTGAGGAAATGAGAGACCAGCCTCAAATGGAGATATCTGCCAAGACTCAGAAAAATAGAAAGAAGAAACAGGCCAAGAAAATGAAGAAAGCCTGTCCTAGCTGTGATGAAGTTGGAACAATGAAATATCTTCAAAGTGCAATCGAATATCTTCAGAAGACAGTCCCCAAGGAAGTGGCAATGTGTATAGCTACAGGAATCCTTGATCTTCAAGAAGAAAAATCACAGCTAGAAGAAGAAGCCAATGCAATGGAAGATCAATTGGCAAAAAGGGTTGGCATAACCAACACTCTCAGAAAGCTGGTGAAGGCTAAAGACGAAACAGTATCGCTTTGCAATGAAAGATATGAAGACACTACTGAAGAATTGAAAAGAAGCCTTTCTGAGAATGAATTCTTTAAGACTGTGGTCAAAGATGTTTTCCATGCACTGGAAAAGAGGCATAAAGTATCAATGGTTGTCAGAGATTCTCAACTCGAAGAAAAAGTCAAATTGGTAAAGGAGTTGGACAATTCATTCCTTGAAATAAAAAGGGTGCATGAAGACCAGATAAAGTAGCTGGAAGAGAAATGGGAAGGAAGGCTAAGAACTATTGAGGATGAGAAGAACTCCCTCAATATGAAATGCATAGAACTGGAGGTGATATTGAAAAATCAGCAATCACCCAAAGCCAAAGCCTCCCAGTCAGCTGAAAGAAGAAATGTTGCTACTCAAGTGAGCTTTGAGAAGGATGATTCTAAAAGAAAGACATCCTCTAATAAAAGGGCAACAACTTCTAAAAAGAAGGTACCATCCATACCATCTTGTACTCATGCTTCTAAAAGTGTTTCTACTAAAAGTGCAGGATGGAAGAATGAATCCAAACAAGTATGGATGAAGACAGTGAAGAAAGAATGCTCTCCTGAAACAACACAGCAAGTCAAGAAAAGTACCCAACAATCAGAAGGACTGAAGAGGTCAAGATTTTTGGGTCAGTGTTGGTGTTGTAATAAGTATGGGCACTGTGCAAAGGATTTTTGGTACAATCCACTGAATGTCAAAGCACAAAGGAAGCCCATGCCAAGGGGGAGAAAGCCAGAGGAAAAGAAGCAACATCCACAGGTCCAGAGACATCTGTTTACTGCTAACAGATTTGGATTGCTTGACAACATCTGGGATGTGTGAAAAAGTGGTCAAATAGATACATGTCAATCTCCAACTGTATCCAGAGCTCAAAAGAAGAAAATATCACTGAACCTGGCTAAAAGAGATTCCTTGGGAAGCAAGCAGAAGAAAGTGGAAGATGCTCCCAAGAAGAGTTTGAAGAATGAAGAGAAGTCCTTGGAATTGAAATCCAAGAAGGGTGATGCATCCAGAAGGACAACCAAGAAAACATGCTTCTACTGTGGAAAGAAAGGACACATCATGGACCTTTGTAAAGAAGCCATGAAACTAAATATAAGCAGACTGAACTCCAAAAGACAATCAATCCAGAAGAAGAAGGGATTGATTGAAAATAAGTTTCCTAAGAGAGGTAGCTTGACAACATTAAAGGAACCATGTGAAACTTCCAGAACTGAGGCCACACTTCCAAATGACTTGTTAGTAATATGGCCAAATCAGTTGAAACTTGCCAAAGATCTACAAAGAGATGAAGATGAAGTTCTGGAAATTGCTAAGGCAAAAGGGAAGAAGAAGATTTCACATGAAGATGTTTTGAGAACCACACCAGCACAAACATCATTGAAGATCAAATGTGCAAGTGTGAAGAATGGTGAAAATGGGACATCTCGGTTGAGAGAATCTTCTCAACCTTGTTGTTCACATTGATGAACCAAGGAGGTTCCATCTTATTCCCTTATACACTTGTATATACATGTGCTAACATTGTAGGGGATTGAAGATGATGATCATTCTCAGCTGGAGGATGGTCTGGACAGAACGGACTGCACCCCTTGAGGGGGAGCCAATCTGGAGAAGATGATGTTCTGAAATTAATATCATCTTGAGAAAGTAGATGAAAGGGGGAGCTTTATCTTTTCACCTGAACATTCTAATGTGTTTTGTGAAGTATGTGCAGGATTCAGCAATTCATTGTTATATCTGAAAAATTTCAAACCCCTAAGCATGATCTCACATGTGTAGAGAATTATGGACAGCTTTGAATTCCTTGGTCATATCACTCTTGTTTTCTACACCGGGTTAGCCCAAGTAGACTTAGAGCTGATTTACTAAATGTTCTTTGCTAAAGAGAACATGTGACATCATCCCTCTCTCAGTTTTTTTCAAGAAAATACTTTTCAAAGGGAGGAAGAGATATTTTTGAAAGTGAACCACACCACACCTTTGCATTTGATTGCCAATAAGGGGGAGAAAATATTGGCACACATATTGACCCATTCATATGTGCTGATGGAGTGTATTGACAACAAATACAAAGGGGGAGATTGAAGTGCAATGTGTTGCATTTGTTGTCAATGAGGCATGTTGTTGTCTTAGAATGAATGGATGTTAAGGAATGTCAAGATGTGAATGACAAAGGTTGTGATGGTGTAGGTGGTGAAGGAGAATGGCCATGGTACTAAGATGCATGTCACTTAGGAGATTCACTAACTGACATAGGAGATGTGGTTGAAACATTCTCTAGTTGAAATCAGACGATTGTTGAGCTGTTCTTAAAGTTCCAAGAACTTGTATCAACTGGATACAATGTCACGACAATGTTTGAAGACCATGCATTGTCTTCACAATGCATGAGGAGTTGAAAGGAGTTCCATCCACAACTACTAAGTGGATGATGTGCATTAATGAAGTCCATGCACTATCACTTGGTGAATGTGAATCAGAAGATGTTCCAATTTGATGTCTGATTTGATCAACGAAGTTCATTGAAGAATTTATGTGATTAAGGAGCTCGGTTGAAGATAAAGAACCTTTTGAATTCCATATCCTAAGTGAAGATCATATGAGGAGAAGTAATGGAATTCTTAAGAAGAAGAATAGAAGAAGTGGAGAAGAAATGGCTTGAGTGGCATTTGTCATTTTCACTTGGTTACTTTGTTTTTATACAAAGTCCTAAGTGTTTTACTTAGCAAAAAATTGGCTAGCCAAGGCACCTTGGGGGTTCAACCCCAAGGCATGGGCGCTAGGGCACCACGCCCATGGGGGAACCCGTGGGGCGAGCCAGGGCGGCAGGGCGCACACCCAAGACACCGCATGGGCGCCTGGGGCACGCCCGCAGGAGCGCGGTAGGGGCGTAGGAGCGCGCCCCCAAGAGTATCAGTGTGCATAGTGGGAGCCAGAGCGCGCGCCCGAAGGAGCATAGTGGGCGCCAGTGGCGCGCCCGCAGGGAGCAGAGTGGGCGCAAGAGCGCGCCCGTAGAGAGTACCCGGTGCGGGGCGGCACCGGGAGGGGAGAAGTGCAACTGAAGGGAAGCCGACAGCGCGAGGGTGATAAACCGCGGAAAAACCGCGCCCCGTTTCGATGTGGGACGCGGAAAAATTCCCGGGAGCGCATCATGGCCGTAAGATTGATCGTGTGCCAGATCCGAGCTGCTCATCTAATCGCGCCATTCGCGATCTGATCCAGGCCGTCCAAGGTTATTCGATCGCCTGATGCGACGGCTCTGAGGCATCTCCTTCCTCGAGCTTGAGCTGAGCTCACCCGAAGCCACCCGCGTGCCTCCGTCGAACCAGGAGCATCCCGAGCTTGGTTTTTGAGTTTCCGGCCACCTCTGAAGAAGATGAAGACACCAATGAGCTCGTCTAGACACACCGAACATGTCCATGCATTAAAATGACTCTTCATGCAACAAATGAAGATTTTCGAGTTTCGGCCGAAGGCAAACCGAAGGTGCCAAGTCCATGTGGTGTTCGTGTTTTGCATGGGATAGCCAAAACAGAGGCCGTGCATGCGTTCTAAGTCGCATGAACGAGGAGGAAAGAAATAGGAAGATAAACCCGAGAAAAATAAGGAAAGAACCCGCGGTGGAAACTGAGGAGAAAAACGAGATTTTACAGAAACTTGAGATCCGGAAATCTCGGTGGTTCAAGATTTTTCTCACGCGGATAAACCACCTCTGCCTTGCCTAGAAAAAGAAGACCACAGGCGCTGTTTATTTTTGATGATCCTTTGTTGAAGATCTATCGTCCCGTGAGAGCACTCTGCCTCGCGAAGAAAGAAGCCCCGCGCATTCTACTTGCGCGGCTGAGGTTCCTTTCGCGCACACTTGCGTGAAAGAAGAAGAAGGATTCCCTGCGCGCCTTCCCCTTGCGCGGTAGGAAGACCCGAGGCCGCATCACTTGCGCACCCCGCGGTTGGCCAAGGTCTTGCGCGGCCCTTGTTCTTGAGCTTGCGCGACAGTGACACTTGCGCGCTGCCTTGTGCACCCAAGTGCTTGCGCGACAGAAGAGAAGTTGGCCGCACCCCTTGCGTGCCTTCTTTGGAGTTCGGGTGAAATAGAAAAAGAAGTCTGAGACCACACCATTGTGTGTGTGTGCTAAAGTGAAGGAAGTAGGCCGAGGCCAAGTGTGTGCAAGCAAGAAAGTGAAGGCCGTGTCATTTTGTGCCTTTTGTGCAAAAAGAATAAGAGGAGGCCGTAGCCGTTGGTGGTTGTGCAAAGAAGTGAAGGGCCGTAGCCTTGTGGGTGAACACATTAAAGAACAAATAAAAGAACACCTTTTGTATGTGTGCAAAACAAGAAGAATAATAGGCCAAGTCTCAAGTGTGTGCAAAGTGAAACAAGTGTGTGAAAAAAGACAACAAGGCCGAACCTTAGTGTGTGGGCAAACCAAAGTGTGTACACACTAAGAAGAAGAGAAGATATCCACACTAGTGTATAACACACATTTATGTGTGTAATCAAAAGAGAATAAAGTGTGTGAAGTTTAGTGAGAAGGTGTTTGCTTAAAGGATTATACCCTTTGTTAGTTTACTGCACCAAGAGAAGAAGAAGGGGAGTGCATGCATACATGCATGCACGTGCACACGTGAACAGAGTCAAATCAGTGGTGTGCATCTGAGTTGTCCAAGACAGAAGATCTTGAAGTATTGAGAAGGCCATTCAGTCAGTGCATGAGGATTCAGAGTTGCCATGCATTCAGTGCATGAAGTTTTTTTGAAGTGAGACTGGACCAGACTGAAGTTTAAGATATCAGTTGTCTGAGTATTCAGTATTTGGAGAGAGGCCATGTCATCCTTAGAAGAAGGAGATAAATCCTGAGCAAGACGAGAAGACCTGATCAACTCAAGTGATCAGAGGTACAGAGCAAGGCCAGCAGTCTTTATCCCAGACTGCTGAGGATACTTTAAGAACTTAAAGAGAAGAAGAGCTACTCATGTGACTCGAGGAGCCAAGAGAAGACCATGTGGGACTCAGGGAGAAGAAGTCTTCAGTGGGATTCTGGAGCAGGCCAGTGGGACTCTGGTAACACTGTGGGACGCAGTATAAAGACCCTCCTATGGGACTCAGGAGAGATACAGTGGGACTGTGTATCGACCATTGTAATACTAACAGATTATAATGGGAGAATCCATGCTGGGAGAGCATGGCAAGGATGTAGGCCTTTGGTGCCGAACCTTGTAAATCTTTGTGTCCTATGCCTTTTCATTACTGCATAATCCAGGAAAGGTTGAGAGACATAAGAAGAGTGGATCGAGGCCTTAACAAGCCATAGAGGTTTAATTGATTAAGAATCAATTAGTAAAAAAGTTTTAAAGGATCACTGATTCACCCCCTCCCCCTCTCAGTGATTCACACTGATCTGGGCACTTCACATGTGTTATGAGTTGATGAAACCAAATACCTGAATGAATTTAAATCATCTGTTACCAACCCTAATCATACATTTTTACAATCTTTATTAAATTTACGGTGCCTTTGATTATGTCCTTCCTTTTAAGAGATTCAATTGGGTGGGTTAGAATATCAGTATCCTTATTTCTTTCCACATGTCATCTCTTTAATTTATAAAGTTTAGATGAAATAAATAATATTTTTAACCTTAGATTTAGTAGAATGTGATGAATTTTATTTACATAAATTAGTTTTCCTTGTTTAGTATTCTGAATTTGATAGTTATAATTTCACCTATCATCTTTCCATTTTGAATAGCCATAGAGTATACAATTATCCAAATTGGACAATTCTTTTATAAAAAAAATAGAACTATTTTAACATGAATGTATTGTCTCATATGTGAATCCTAAGTTCATTTTCAGCTTATGAGAATGGTAATATGACTCTGTAATATTAAAATTAGTAGAAATTACTTTTTTCAATAACACCAATAGAATGTTGAATGATATGACTGACCATTAATTTTATGACTTCACATCAAATAACTCCATGATAAAAGAAAATTTAATATAAGCAGTACACTAAAAATATAACACAGATTTTGCATCATAAAGTATTTTATAAAAACTCAAAAAATAATGATCAACACTAGATAGTAGATTGATCTCACCAGTCCCAACATTTCTGATGTTAATTCCTTCAGGATTAATCCCATATAATAATTCATTAAGCATATCATGCATCAGATCAGTCATCCTCGCATCAACATCCTTCTAAATAGTGCCTATTCAATGGAAATGAATATATTATTCCCCACAAAAAATCAAACTCTTATAATTTATCAAAAAACCCTTCAATAATATGTTCTCCCTCAAATTATATCATGTGAATTTATTTCTTTTATCACATTTTCTACATGGAAAATTAATATGTTCACTTTGAAATAACTTAAAAAATCAATAAATTGCATAATTCCCTCAAAATATTCTTTAGACATTCTATTTGGAAGATAAATACAACTATTATTCATATATGTACCTCATGACCCCCTCCCCCCAAGATTACCCATCCTGCTCTAGTAATTGGACAAGGAGGATAGTGACCACCTGAGTACTGTCGCAAGTAAAAACCATGGTGGTAACTAGCATCGAGGGTATATCATACATATAAATGTTAGGAATTTCCTCTAAGATAAACATGTAGAAGAGGGTGACAAGACATATATGCAAATCAACTCATGCTCATAAAGATAATTTAAACCCATCTTTATACAAATAATGTCATATGAATCTAAAAAAACTAGGAATGAAACTAAAAGTACAAAAAATGTAAACTCAATAACAACCACGAAGCCCAAATATCTCCTACAAGACCACAAGCAAGTAATATCAATCTTGATCTCCAACTTGCACCTACAAACCTGAAAAACAATTTATATCTACATGGGGTGATCATAATAGTACACTCAGTATGATCCTCCTTGGAGCCCCTCATGTTACAGATTAATAAATCATAATAAATCTCAATGAACAATAAGTACAACTAACTCTTCACCTAAATAGGTATGCTATGTACCCAAACTCACCCTGGATATCTCTCACGAAGTGAAAGATACAAGAGAGATAATATAACATAATAATAAATCAACAAGGTAACCCAATTTTTGCTTACCCACTAGTTTACTACTATGATCTAACATTGCCTGTCTTAAGCCATCTCTCCCCAAAATAATATAGCATGAAGACACTTGGGCAAAGTATCATGACATAAAACTCATTCATCACATATTTTCACCATATTATGCCACATCTTTATACAGTAACCAAGTAGTCTTAGAGATCCAACACATCCCATATGTTTTGTATCATACATCAGGTATTATACCCTGAATCCATCACATCCAAGACACCAATTATGGTACCCCAAGACATAATATCCCCTAAATTCATATCTATAATAATTATTTGGATAATATATCCATATATACATGTGTTTGAAATAACAACAAGCTATGCTAGACCTCTACACATATATATGGGGAAACTAAGCACCATGCATCCTAGCATGTAATACTAATAAGAAAATGGAATGGGATGGGAAGGGGAAGTCGCTCATCTATCCCTCTTGGACCTAGATGTTGGGAAAACACCCTCCAATAGTCCACTAGGTTTCATTATTCCTACCGACAAGAATGGGTTTGAATAATAAATCACATAACATGAATGATACAAAATATTGCACGACCACACTATAGGTATTAACCAATTCCTAGGATAAATTGCAGTTATCTTCCCTTGGACACATGACTACTACTTATAAGGACTAGATATTGAAGAAGTGCACACGAAATTAAAGGATTTATTTTAAATTAATTAGTTTCTTTTAAAATTTCACTTCACATTAATTAATTTATTAAATATAAATTAACATTATTTTGATTATATTTCACTAACCATCCGAGTGAAGTCCCAGCACTCCAAGAATAATCCAAAAAATACCATAGTTTCTCTGGATTAACATTAACATCTTCATTCCAGAAAAAACTAAAAACATGGTTTAAAAATTTATTAAACATTATAACCATTCCAAAACTCTAGGTAATTTAGGAAAACATTATAAGATACTATTTAGAGATGTAACCAAACACATCTATCTACCTCTACCAGTGGGGAAAGGAATTTAGGTAAAACAATAAACCCAATAATATTTCCATTAAGTAGATTCATTAAAAAGAAAGTATATATATTCTTTAATCACGATAACTATAAATCCTAACTTAAAACCATTCCAACAACTCTTTTTTCATCCCTAAAACTCTCATCCATATCACTAGGCGCCTAGCCGTCATAGGCATCAACTGCTGCCAAAAACTCAGGCCTCCCCCTCCATATATCATCATCCACCCAGGTCTTACACCACATCACATAATGAGAATCATTCTAGATGACAGAAAATGTTGAAAGCAAGAAACATAGTAAATAAGGAAACCTAGCCCTAAAAACAAGGCAATCAACCTTCACATGAAAACAGGCTCTCACAGCCCCAACAAAAGACATTAATCCTTCACCTAAAAATGTGAAATATTCATCCCAAACATTTATCTTTATTAAAAAATCATTTTTATTCTGTATTTAAATAACCAATTCAATTAACATATGTTCCAACTATGGGAAGCCTATGGAATCATCTACAATAAGTGTAATGGGGTAATGGATGAATAAAATCCCCCCAATAATAATTTCAATGACCTATAAATAAATAATATGGTTTAATTAAATAGATAAAATTAAAAAACAAATTGACTAAAATTGAAACACACCCAAATAGAGTGCTATTTTGGGAATAGAGAAACAAAAAAAATTGCAGAAGAAGAAATGATAATAGAAAATAAATGTGACACCAGGATTTATGTGCTTTAGTCCCTTTGGGACTAACATCATAGAAATAGAACCATACACACATTAAATTTTATTAGATTCTAGAAAAAGAGATTACATTGGATAGAGAGAAATTAGATAGGAATATAAAATGCACAAAATCACTATAATAGAAATTATGCACTAAAAGCAGAAACATAGAAGGAATAAGGTTTAAGAAAAATTTACAACTTGAAAAAATGTTTGAGCATCTTGATCACTTCAAAATCCATGTTCATAAATCTTGCTAATTCATTGTATCTCACCATATGATGATAATTCCAGGTCTTTTGATTCTATAAATGGTCACACATCTTCAACATTGAAGAACCCTAAGAGGCTCCACCATGATCCGCACTCCAGCATTGTGTAGGGGATAAGTGGGCCACCTGATGAGTCTGCTGATATGGATGATTGCACCACCACTAGTGATATTGAAGCTGAAGAAGATGATCCTCAACACTAGGTGAGAGAAAAAGAATACTGAACCACCAGCCGGAAGAAAACAAACAACCACTAGCGAGAGGACATTAATTTTAGGAATGTAGATCTCTGATTACTAGATGAAGTTGATCACCAAAGAAGATGATTTTTAGATCGGTATAATATATTGAATGCATAGGTCATATGGGTTCTTAAAGCCCCTTAAAGAACATTAACCAGCTAACTATATAGCCTAGGGGAGGCTTCCATGAAGCCAACACTGAACAACCCCACACTAGCACATGGAACGACTCAAATCAATGGACGGGCAAGACAGATTGTGTGGAAACATCCATTCACGGCTCTAATTGAAGAGATAGGCATACATCATATATCCATGGTGGAATCCCAAAGCATGTACACCAAAAAATTCAGCAGGCCACATAAATTAGATCATGGGGTAAAATGAAATCAAAATCTAGGAGATATTGAAATGTGAAAATATTTAATATTAAATTGAATGTATTTATAACAATTTAAATAGAATAATTGTTTAAATGGGTTAATTTAAATTTTCAATAAGAAATAAGAATACCCAAATTAAAAAATACATCTAATTTGTAATTGAAAATTGGTGATGTTATTGCACATTTTTTTAAAAGGTTGGGGCCAAAGCCTCAATTTATTATTAAAGAAAATACCTCTTTAGAGGATAGAGGGAGACCCAATACATAGCACTAATGCCCAAGTCCAAGTGGTCTGAAAAAAAGCTTTGAAATGCCATTTTTGGCCTAAAGGACCCTCTATGGACAGTACTGCTACAGTACCCTGTGTAGCTACAATACCTACTGCAGTACCCGCCGCCGCTACATTATCCTACAACAGTACACCGCTGCTACAGTGCTATAGCTACTACAATCCACCTTTGCTACAATGTCTACTACAGTGCCCCCGCTACAGTGCCCTGCTACAGTACCCAAAAATGCATCCCTGCCCGGATTTGAACCCAGGTCATTTGGATGCCAAGCAAGAGCCTGTACCACTTGGGTACATGCACATTGGCATGTTATTGCACATAAATTTTATTCAAGTGTAGATAAGTTCACGATATCTAATAAAGGCTTGAAATTTGATAAAATTATAGCCATAGTAAAAATGTCAATAGGATTTTAATTCTTGTGTATCATAGTGAAACAAACTCCTCCACTTTCAATAACATCCCTAATTAAATGATTCCTAATATCTAGGTTCTTAGAGCTACCATGGAATAGTAAATTTTGAAACAAATAAAAGGAATATTTAGAATCACAATGTATAGTAATAATATAATTACCTATACTAAGTTCATATATCAAACACTAAAGACATATGTCTTCTTTGACTACTTCTTGAAGTGCTATGTACTCTGATATAGTGGTAGAGAGGTTGGCCACTAATTTCATATTGCACTTCCATGATATAGGTCATCCACATGCAGTAAAGACATAACCATTTAGTGATTTCCATTTATCTAAATTTCCATTGTCGTTAGAATCCACATAACCAATAACTAATTCAGAAGAATTAATATTCTTAGCTTAGAAGATTGAAAGAGATGAAGTAGAAGAAATGTACTTCAACAAACATTTAAGAGAAAACCAACATTTCTTGCCTGGACATTCCATAAACCAGCTCAGTGTAGAGATAGAAAAATGGAATATATGGTCGAGTAAAAATCATAGAATACATAACACTTCCCATAAAATTATCATATTGGATTATACTCATATATTCAATATCAGAAGATATGGATAGTGATTGAGAAAAATAAAATTTAAAATGATAACCTAAATGAACACTAATGGTCTTCAAAACATCAATAAAATACCCCTTAAGCACATCATGGATACAAGAATGTTGAGATAAATAATGAAGCTTCGGATTTTTATCCCAAATAATTTTCATGCCTATATTTTTAAAATCACAATAGATATCATTCATTTCAAATTCTAAATTAAATCTATTTTCAACATGGGTGATTAACTTCATATCACTACATCTGTGTAACATGTCATATACATAGAGCAGTAACTTAAACATGGATTTCTTAATAGATTTAAAATATAAACTTCCATCAAATTGAATCCTAATGTAACCATTTTATATCAAGATTGTATAAAACTTATTGTACCATATTCTGGAATATTATTTTAATCTATATAGTGATTTATTATGCAATCAAACTATGTTATATTTACATTCATGTTCAAACCCAGTAGGAAGCTACGTGTTTAATTTCTTAATTAAATCACCATGAAAATAAAAGCAGTTTTCACATAAATATATTTTATATAAAAATATCAATGGGAAATAAAGGAAAGCATAATTCTTATTAAATAATATTTAACTACATGAGAAATTTTTTGACAGTAATAAATTCCTTTTCATTGAAGGAAGACTTTGGAGAGAAGTCTAGATTTAAACATAAATTTATTTCCTGTAGTATTGTATTTTTTTATATTTTAATTTACAAGCAATCACCATGAAAGTAGGTTGTTTATTGACTATGGACCATGTATGGTTCTTTATTAGGGACTTTATCTCATCATCCATAGATGAAATCAAAAGCTTAGAGTATATGTTATTTTCAGCTTGATCGTAAATTTGGGGATCCTCTCCACAAATATATACTACAATATTTATGGAAAAGGAAATAATATCATCATGTATTTACCTAGTAGGAGGTCTAATGACCCTCATATGCTTATCCCTAGTGAGATGACAACCCCTAAGGTCACTAAGAACTCCATCATCAGCAGTACCATCATAATCATTCCAGGATTATGGGTTATACTGAGAAAGGGGAAACTTAGAGGAAGATGGAGTCTCAACATGATACTCACTAACACTGGGAGGATCAACATCATGATCCCTCTTATGATAAGGATAAACATTGTCATCAGTGGTAGGATGGACACTGTCAAGAACATAGTCTTGAAAAACTGTATCATGGCTATGAATACACTTTTGAAAGTTAGGTTTATCAGCCCAAATCTTATATTTATTCACACCCTCTAGTTACCCTATGAATATGCACATGAAATATCTAGGATCTTGTTAATAATCCTTAATATGAGCACAGGCAGTGAATCCAAAAACCATATGATGTTCATAGGATGGGGAGTGGTTCCTATAATTCAATAGGAGTCTTGAATCTATTGTATATGTGGGACACCTATTTATTAAGTAAACTATCATAGTGACAGATTCTTCCCAAAAGGATTTGGGAATGAATGACAATTGAAATTATACGAACCCGCTCGAAAATTTTACAATTCATAAGCTTATATAGACCATTCTGTTGAAGAGTATGACTCATGGTTTAGTAATTTAAAATTACCTCACTTTCACAAAACATGATAGACTCAGTTGATAGGTATTCAAGGACATTATCACTCCCCAATGAATTTAACTCCTTTATATCTCAATTTTTTATAGAGTCTTACAAACATTTAAACACCTCAAAATACATCAGATTTATTTCTCAAAATATAAACCCATACATTCATTGAAAACCATTCTATAAAGGTGACAATGTAAGAGCCTCCTCCATGGGTGGTAGTCCTAGAAGGTACCCACAAATTAGAGTGGACATAATCAAGTGGGTTACCATCATTAAAGCTGGATCTATGAAAACAGACTCTTTTAGACATACCCATGGAACAATCTTCCATAAAAGTAAAGTTATATGGTGTAACTTGAGTGATAATACCTTGTTTTATCAAGTTCTCTAAACCTCTATCACTCACATGTCTCAGTCACCTATGAACACGCATAGTGTTTTCATTGTTAGTGACATAGATGTTTCCAAAAATCTTGATGTGTGATCTTCCATCCAAAATATATAACCCATTCAAAGGTTTAACAACATTGGGAAATAAAAAATCGCAAATCGTTATTGGAATAAATTTTTGAATTAGTATGTGATTATCATGAATATTCATCCTTTTCTAGTAGAGTACTCATTAGGCACCATGAGAATCTTAAAAATTGAAATTAATTTCATTCTTCCTCCTCATATATTTTACAGGAGGCATGTATTCCCTGTTACCCTCACCCAACTGTAATGAAAATTGTTTCCTTAAACCCATTTCTTCTGAATCACGTCATGCATTGAAATTTTATTTTCATTTTTTACTAACACAAGAAATGGTCTCCAATATATTATCATAAAAACATTCAATGTGTGTGATAGAATACAATGCCTTAATATGTTTATTTTTTAGTAATGGATATTAAAAAAATATTTTTCTCCTTATAATTATGGTTGTTTTTTCAACTCACACCATAAATATAGGGTAACAAAAGAGAGAACAAATAATGAACTTAATATACCATGGGAATTTTTTCTTTCTCAATATATAGTAATATTTAAACTCATGTCCAGATATTTGGTGTTGGTTTGAATTATCTAGAACAATGAAATTCCTAATTGGAATTTCTAAACTTGTACTGAGGGGGAAGAAAACATATGTGGATCATGTATTTTCCTTTTTTATAAAGTTTAATCCATATATAATTTTTACTTTTATTGCATAAAGGGTAATAATATTCACCTTTAATACTCCAACCTGATAAATTTTGATAATTTGGGAAGTCGTTGATTTTTTATAATTAAATAGGTTACAATTTAAACATTTAATTCATTTCAAAATTGTATGTTATCACACCATCACCCCAAAATTTATTCAACATATCAATCAATTGATGAAGTAACCATAAATATTATCCCATGCACTTCTTGGACCATAAATAAGAGTGTAATGTAATGAAAATTGTTTTTTTGGACAAATCCATAGTGGAAGATAATATGAAACCAACATCATGGTCCATGTGTTATGAGTTGCACCAACCAAATACCAGAATGAATTGAAACCATCAGCTACAAACCCCAATCATAAATTTCTATTATCTCTTTCAAAGTCAGGGTGCCTTTGATTATTCTCCTTCCTTTTAATATATTTAATTGGTTGGGTTAGCATATCACTATATTTATTTCATTCCACACGTCATCTCTTTAATTTAGAAAGTTTAGATGACATAAATAATATTTTAATCCTCAGATTTAGTGGAATGTGATGAATTTTATTTACAGCAATTATTTTTCTTTGTTTCAAATTCTAAATTTGAATACTCTAATTTCCCCCATCATCTTTCCACTTGGAATAGCCATAGACTATAAAATTATCTAAATTGGATGTTTCTTTTCTATAAAACATACAATTTTTTTCACATGAATCTACCATCTCATATGTGAATCCTATGTTCGTTGTCAACTTACGTGCATGGTAATGTGACTCTATAATCTTAGAATCAGAAGGATGTACGTTTTTCAATAACACCAATAGAATGTTGAATGATGTGTCTGACCACTAATTTAAAGACATCAAATGAAATAACTACATGATAAAAGAAAATTTAATATAAGTAGTACACTAGAAATATAACTTAGTTTTTGCATAAAGAATTATTTTATAAAATCTGAATGAATATTGATCTAAACCAGATAGTAGATAGATCTCACTAGTTCCAACATATCAGATGTTAATTCTTTCATAAACCAACCCGTATAACAATTCATTAAGCATTCCATGCATCAGATCAGTCATCCTCGAATAAACATCCTTATAAATAGTTTCTATTGAATTAAAATGAATAAATTATTCCCCATAACAAATACAACTCTTATAATTTTTCCGAAAACCCTTCAATAATAGGTTCTCCCTCATAGTATATCCTATGAATTTATATCTTTTAACACGTTTTCTACATGGAAAACTAATATGGTCACTTTGAAATACTTTAAAAAAATCAATAAATTGCATAATTCTATCAAAATATTCTTTATAAGTTCTATTTGGAGGATCAATCCAACTCTTATCCACATATTTATGTCATGACCCCCCTGTGGCATCCCGCCTTTTTATTACATAACTTTTCATTACATTTTACCAACAGAGGATATTTAAAGACTAGTTTCTTGGAAATCAGGAACATAATACATGAAAAAACATTAAAACATTATTCTAAACAACATTTAAGGCTTCATCATAGGTTCATACTATGTGAAATTACTGCATCTCCTAACTTGGAGACATACATTAATGGAAAGGGTTGGTAGAAGGCTCAGTAAGGGTAAACAAGGGAATCAATTTACTTGTGATATCAATTAGAACTTGAATAAAAACATAAATATATGATCAATGGAAGTATAGGAATATCATAATGAAAAGAACTTGGAATATAACTGGAATATGTGGCTACAACATTTGATTTAGAAATTCATGAACATATCACCAAGGTCCATCCCCAAGGTGTCAAAAAAATTACCATGGTTATTCACCAAGGTATCGCGAAACTTGTCATCTCTTGAGATTTAATCTTTACCCAATGAATTGGAGCACTATCAGGGCACACCCTTAATATGAATTTACTTAAATGTGATCCACATAGATCATAATAAAACATTTTATAAATAACCCATGGAGAATAAAAGAAATGGGTTATATTTCAAGATCATGACGGTTTATGTTCTTAAAAAAATAAGATAATTATTAGAATTATAACTCAAGGAAATAGAATCAGGGTTATATGTATGTCAATTAAATAATTATATACATTATATTTATATATTTATGAACACCCAAAGAAATGAAATCGGTCTGGGTATTCAAATAAATAAAACAAGAGAATTTCTAGAGAGGAAGAGATCGAAATTTTGAGGCAAACTTTCTGCAGCATAACGACTATATAATATGGGTTTAGAAAACATTTGAATGAGAGGGTAAAGGAGTAACCCAATCATAAATAACTTATAATATTGTATAAATATTGAACAACATGGAGATAAGAACATGGTATGAAAATTTTAATGACATACCATATAAAATGTAAACATGAACGAAAAGGGAAAATGCGATTCCTTTTACGAGAAATTTGGCACCATAACGACATCACTTAAAAAATCAGAAAACAAATTGATGAGAGAATAAAGGGTATCTCATATTTTGGACATAAAATGGATAGTAATAAGAACATATAATAAAATACCTTCAACATAATGATATGGAAAATATAAGACACAATATAAATGAAGTCATGGATTAAAAGAGGAAGGTGAAAGATTCCCTTACCTTGAAGAGTAACTTCTAAGGCTTGAAGGTCAAGACCTTGGAAGGCTTGAGGGAACCTTGGGAGGACTTCTTAGAAGGTAAAGAGACTATAACTTCGTTGGGGAGGATTTGGAAATGAAATTAATGCGGTAATGGCTTGGTATTTATAGGAGAAGTGATGGGACAAGACATTAATGACCAAGGGACACCTCATCGGTGGTATTGGAAAAACCATGGGATTGCCCATGGTGTTTGCTCATGGTGTTGGAAACATGATACACCTCATACATCATTTTAATCTTTAAAGGTCGACAAAAATTATAGCATAATTATTACATCCTTAATGATGTCATTAAACACCTGAAACTCAATATTATATTTCCACTATTCGTCGAAAATTCAACTTTCTCAAAAAAATCCCAAAACATCACCTTAACCAAATATCAATGATCTGATTTCAAAAATGAGGTCCATTTTTTGAAAATAATTTTCTAAAAATTTTAAATTTAATTTTTAAATAAAAATACTATTCACTAAAAATTCAACTGTTTTAGAAAAATCCCAAAAATTCACCTTAACCAAATATCGATTCTCTGATTTCAAAAATGAGCTCCATTTTATGAAAATAATTTTTTAAATATGCTTAATTTAATTTATAAATAAAAACACTATTCACTGAAAATCCATCTGTTTCAGAAAAATCCTAAATATTCCCCTTTACCAAATATTGATGCTCTGATTTAAAAAACGAGCTCTAATTTTTGAAAATTATTATCTAAATATTTTTAATTTAATTTTTAAATAAAATGCACTATTCACATGGAAAAAAGTAGTACTTAACCAATAAATTCTGAAACTGCTATTTAATTATTTTATTGAATCACATTACTTAATCAAGGAACCCAAATTATATTAATACTTTTTTAATTGAGGTTACTTAATACATTTGGTCACATTACTAATCATAATTGTAAAACCGCTATTTATAATTTACAATTCACAAAAAAATTAAGTTGATCTTATTAGACATTAAATTTCTTACTGATCAAAACTGTAGGAGACCACTTTTTGAAAATCATTACACATTTTTAATTATTTATATTTTACATAAATATTTGAAAATGTCCTTTTTCCAAAATTCATCAATAATATACATCTTATATTTTTCCAAGAATTTGAAAATTCACAAACAGAATCATAAGAATAAATCACAATTTTTATTTATATCCAAGGATTACATAAAGAAGCTAAGGTCTCGTTACATGGCCCCTTATAACACCAGCATAAGACCTAAGTGTAAGGTGTGCTAAGGTGATAGAATCTTGGGGATGCTCGGCCAACATTGCTCGAGTGGTGATTTCTATCAGCTTGAACTTCTCATGAAGGAGATTCCATTCTAGCTTCACATGATGAAGTTAGGCTTGGTTTTGGTCAAGAGCAAAGCCTAATGGTGCTACCTCCTTCCCAAGTTTGGTTATATGGGCTTCGATCGGCCCGAGACTACTGGATGAGGAAATTTAATCTTCTTTCTATATTAATTAACCAAGATCACTTGTATTTATAGAAAATAATCACAAAATTTAGTTTCCAATGGTCATACTGACCAACGATAATATAAAAGTCGAAACCCAATACTCCCATTTTAATTATACTCATTTTATTAAATGAAATTGTTTTGTTGAGTATAAAATAAAATAAGACACAAAATTAGGGGAAAAAATTTATTCAAAATTTTGGGTCGTTACATTCTTCCCCTCTTAAGAAATTTCATCCTTGCAATTTTGTAATTGGTCTTGAAAATTTCATTGAAATTCCCACATTGGAAAAAGAGGCAGTAAAACTATTAATTTAAAAGAATGAAAGGGAAGTATAAATGTCAGCTGAGTTAACTAATACTAGGAATCCATGTAGGAAAACATGGAAATGGAAGAGAAAACAAAGGGTTAAGTTCTGATGGAGAGTGATAGAAAACATTATTAGGAAAAAATTAACCTCAAGAAGATCACAAACTTATGATGTGTTAAACGGTCTTTGACTACCAAGTGTGAAACATATACCAACAACGTTTTTGTTTTACATTCATTTTCATAATTTTGAGGAATTAATTTTCTTCATAGAATAAAAACAAAAGGAAATATACTAACCTTAATGTAGTGTTTCATCCTTTAAAATGTTTCTACCAAAACATATATTCTCTCCAAACAATCAGCATTAAAAACAAATTGGTCTCATCAAAAGCACAAAAATCATCTTCTAGAGAATCACATAATACACAAAAGAAGAACTATATATTTCTCTAGTGTTTGTCATCAACTGAAACTAAAATGATTAGTACAAGATCATATAATCCCCAAAAGGATAATCCTTTATAAAAAGAAATATGACTATAAATCTACAAAATTCAACAAAAAGTACCCAAAGTTCTAAAAATACCATTCAATACACAATCATCCTTAAATTCTTTAGATTAATCCAAACCAATATTGGAACCTAAAAATCAAAAGGATTTAATCACATATCCTTCCACAATAAATCATAACATTTATCTTCAAATAACATTGACTACTATTAAAGTCTCATACTAAAGTGTAATTAACCTAATCACGTGTTCTCTATGCTAGGTTAATCATTTTCCAAAAATAACCCAAATCACCATATGTCCATAATAAATACCTATACTCTTACCAAAAAAAAATTCAACCATTCCTCCAAAAATTAAATCCTATAATATTTTATTTTCATTAGTTATATATTATTAAAAAAGAGAAAACATCATCCAAAATAACCATTATAATATATCCACCAAATCATTTTCCTATACAAAGGATATCCATTTGATATAAGTTTCCAAAATCAACTTATTCTTGATCCATAAAAATAGTAGGTGGATTAGTCGTAAGGGCAAAACAACAAAATAATATTGCGAATATCTTGATTGGAAGGAGGTTTTTTGGAATGTCATGATTCTTCAACCTCAATTGATGATAACAAGAACGAAGATCCATCTTAGAGAAGATTTGAGCCCCACAAAGTTGGTCAAATAATTATTCAATTTATGGAAGAGGGTATTTGTTTTTCACTGTGATCCCATTCAGTTCTATATTATCAATGTATATCCACATCGATCCATCCTTCTTCACAATGAGAACTATTTCTTATCAAGGAGACACACTTGATAAGATAAACCCCCTATCCAAAAGATCATGGATATTTTTCTTTAATTACTATAGCTCCACATTTTCCATCATATAGGGGGTCTTTGACATCAGATGAGATCTAGGTATGAGTTCAATAGAGAACTGTACATCTCATTCTGGGGGAGGACCTGGTAACTCCTCAAAGAATACATCAACATACTCTTAGTTTATGGGGACATTTTCTAAAAGAATAAATCCTTCATGAGAAACATATTTCATTTAAGAATATTTTAACTAAAAATGATTTTCTGTCTTAAAAATTCAGGCTTATACAATTACTTTTTTCTATAATTTCATCATAATGATTCATAAAAAGCTTGAGATTAACAAAACATATCACTCATGAGTGTCATAACCAAGAGTAAAGCAAGGCCTATTGTCTTGTACCAGTTCTCATTCGAGTCTATCTCAAAGCGGTGTTTTCGGGTTTTACCCCTTTGTACATCTGTGCTAGACCCACCTTTACCTGCTCGTATCCAGACAAAAATGTTTTTTCTTGATAAACCACTTACTCAATACTCACCAAAATACCAGGAAGATTTCCTATATTTAAACTTTTTTATAGGGTTATTCCTAATTTTTCATATCATAATTTCCATAAATAACTAAATTATCCTTTAATACCATCTGTGGCATCCTGCCTTTTTATCACATAACTTTTCATTAATTTTACAAACAGAGGATCTTTAATGTCTAGTGTCTGGGAAATCATGAACATAAGACTTGGAAAAAACATAAAAAAAATCTTCTAAACCACTTTTAAGGCTTCATCATTGGTTCAACCTATGTTAAATTACTGCATCTCATATCCTGGGGACATACTTCAAAGAAAAGGTTTAGCAGAAGACCCAATAAGGGTAAATAAGGGAATCAATGTACTTGTGATATCAATAAGAACTTGAATAACAACATAAAGATATGAGAAATTGAAGTATATGAATATCATAATGAAAAGAACTTGGAACATAACTTGAATATGTGGCTACAACATATCATTTAGACATTCATGAACATATCTCCATGTTCCTTCCCCAAGGTGTCATAAAAATTAAAAAGGTTATTCACCAAGGTATCGTGAAACTGATCATCTCTAGAGATTAAATCTTTACCCAATGCATTGTAGTTCTATCAGGGTGCCCCCATAATATTTATATACCTAAATTTTAGCCACATATATCCTAATCAAACATTTCATAAATAACCCATGGATAATAAAAAAATGGGTTACATTTTAAGATCATGACGATTTTAATGTTCTTAAAAAAATAATATCATTATGTCATTTATAACTCATGGAAAGAGAGTGAGGGTTATATGTATGTCGATTCCAGATTCAAATAAATTATCATTATATATTTATGAACACCCAATGAAATGAAATAGGTCTGGGTATTCACATAAATAAAACAAGAGAATTTTTTGAGAGAAAGAGACAAAAATTTTGAGGCGATATTTCTGCAGCATAACGGCAATATAACATCATTTTAGAAAAAATTTGAAAGAGAGGGTAAAAGAGTAACCCACTAATAAATAACTTATAATAATCTATAAATATAGAAGAACATGGAGATAAAAACATGGTATGTAAATTTTAATGACATACCACATAAAAAGAAAACATGAAAAAAAGAGAAGACATGATTTCTTTTACGAGAAATTTGGCATTCTAACGTCATCACGTAAAAATTCAGAAAACAAATTGATGAGATATGAAAGGGTCTCTCATCATTTGGACATAAAATGGACAGTAATTAGAACATATAATAACATAACCTTAACATAAAGATATGTAAAATATAAGACACAACATAAAGGAAGTCATGGAGTAAAAGAGGTGGGTGAAAGATTTCCTTACCTTGAAGAGTAACTTCGAAGGCATGAATGTTGGGACCATGGGAGGTTTGAGGGCACCTTGGGAGATCTTTTTGAAAGGTAAAGAGACCATATATTCATTGGGGAGGATTTGTAAATTAAATGAATGAGGGAATGTCTTGGTATTTATAAGAGAAGTGAGGGGACAAGTCATTAATGGCCAAGGGACACCTCATCGGTGGTATTGGCAAGACCATGGGCTTGCCCATGGTATTTTCCCATAGTATTGGCGACATGGGACACCTCATACCACATCTTACACTTCATAGGTTGACCAGAATTATTTCACTATTATTACATCCTTAATGATGTCATTAAACACCTGAAACTCAAAACTATATTTCCACTATTCACCGAAAATTCAAGTTTCTCTGAAAAATACAAACAATTCAACTGATCCAAATATCGATGCTCTGATTTCTAAAATGAGATCTATTTTATGAAAATAAATTTCTAAGTATTTTTAATTTATTTTTTAAATAAAAACACTATTCACTGAAAATTCATCTGTTTTAGAAAAATCCCAAAAATTCCCCTTAACCAAATATCAATTCTTTGATTTCAAAAAGGAGCTCCATTTTATGAAAATAATTTTCTAAATATTTTTAATTTAATTTTTAAATAAAAACACTATTTACTGAAAATTCAACATTTTCAAAAAAATCCCAAAAATTTACCTTAACCAAATATCGATGCTCTGATTTCAAAAATGAGCTCCATTTTATTAAAATAATTTTCTAAATATTTTTAATTTAATTTTTTAAAAAAAACTATTCACATGAAAAACTAATACTTAACCAATAATTTCTGAAATAGTTATGTACATATTTTAATGAATCATGTTACTTAATCAAGGTGCCTAAATTATATTAATAATTTCTTATGTGAGGTTACATAATACATTTGGTCACATTACTAATCATAAGCGTAAAACCACTATTCATAATTTATTATTCACAAAAATATAAGCTGATCTTATTAGACTCGAAATTTCATACTGATCACAACTGCAGAAGACCATTTTTTGAAAATAATTACACATTTTTAATTATTTATGGTTTACATAAATATTTTAAAATATCCTTTTTCCAAAATTCATCAATAATATACATCCTATATTTATCCAGACATTTGAAAATTCCCAAACATCACTATAAAGAGAAATCAAAATTTATATTTACGTAAAAGGATTACATAAAGAAGATAAGGTATCATTACATATCCCCATATAACACCAGCGTAGGACCTAAGTGTATGGTGTGCTAAGGTGATAGAATCTTGGGGCCGCTCAGCCAACATTGCTTGAGTGGTGATTTCTATCATCTTGAACTTCTCGCAATGGAAATTCCATTCTAGCTTCACATGATGATGTTCGGCTTGGGATTGGTCTAGAGTAAAGCCCAGTGGTGCTACCTCTTTCCCATGTTCCATTATATGGGCTTTGATCGGCCCGAGACTACTGGATGAGGCCATAAAATCTTCTTTCTATATTAATTAACCAATATCACTTGTATTTATAGAAAATAATCGTGAAATTTAGTTTTCAACGGTCATACTAAACAACGGTCATATAATATTTGAAACCCAACAATCCCATATTAATTATAATCATTTTATAAAATGAAATTGTTTTGTTGAGTATAAAATAAAATAACAACCAAAATTTGGAATCAAAATTTATTCAAAATTTCTTGTCATTACATTCTTCCACCCTTAAGAGATTGAGTCTCCACAATTTTCAAATTGGGCTTGGAAATTTCCTTGAAAGTACCACATCATATAAAGAGTCAGTAAAACTATTACTTCAAAAAAATGAAAGGGAAGGACAAAGGTCAATTGAGTTAACCCATACTAGGATTACAAGAAGTAAAACATGGATATGGAAGAGAAAACAAAGGGTCATGTTCTGATGGAGAGTGATAGAAAACCTGATTAGGAGAAAATTATCCACAAGACGATCACTAACTTATGATGTGTTAAATGGTCTTTGATTACCCAATTGGAAATGTGAACGAACAAAATTTTTGTTTTACTTTCCTTTTCATAATTTTAATGAATTAATTTACTACATAGAATAAAAACATAAGGAAATATACTTAACTTAAAGTTGAGATTATTCCTTTAATAAGTTTCTATCAATAGTAATATTTTCTCCAAATAATGAGCATTAAAAAAAACATGGTCTCATCAAAAGAACAGGAATCATCTTCTAGATAATCACATAATGCACAAAAGAAGAATTATATATTTCCCTTGTCTTTAGTCATCAACTAAAACTAAAATGGTTAGTATGAGATCATATAATCCCCAAAAAGGATAATCCTTTATAAAAAGAAATATGACTATTAATGTCCAATATTCAACAAAAAGTACCCAAAGTTCCAGAAAGACCATTAAATATACAATCATCCTTAAAATTATTTAGAATAATCCTAACCAAGATTGGAACCCAAAACACAAAAAGATTTAGTCACATAGTCTTCCATAATAAATATTAGAATTTATTTCCAAATAACATAGAATACTATTAAAGTCTCATAATAAAGTGTAATTAACCTAATCACATATTATCTATGCTTGGTTAATCATTTTACATAAATAACCCAAATCACAATATTTTCACAATAAATACATAGATTCTTACAAAACAAATTCAACAATTCCTCCACAAATTAATTCTTGTAGTATTTTATTTTCCTTAGGCGTATAGTATTCCAAACGAGAAAACGTTGTCTAAAGTAACCTTTATCATTTAATCACCATATAATTTTCCTATACAAGGGATACCATTTGATATAAGTTTCCAAAATCAACTTATTATTGATCCATAAAAATATTAGGTGCATTAGTCCTAAGGTAATAACAAAAAAATCATAATGCCCATATCTTGATTGGAAGGCAGATTTTTCGAATGTCATCATTATTCACCCTCAATTGATGATAAAAATAACGAAGATCAATCATAGAGAATAATTGAGCCCCAAATGGTTGGTCAAATAAGTCATCAATTCTTGGAAGAGGGTATTTCTTATTCACTGTGATCCCATTCAGTTCTCTATAATCAATGCATAGCCTCATCGATCCATCCTTCTTCTTCACAAAGAGAACTGGTGCTTCCCAAGGAGACACACTTGGTCTAATAAACCCCTTCTACAAAATATCTTGGAGTTTTTTCTTTAATTCCCCTAGCTCTACATTTTCCATCCTTTTGCGGGTATTTGACATTGGATGAGATCCAGGTTCGAGTTCAATGGAAAACTCTATGTATCTTTCTGGGAGGGATGGGGTCTGTGAAACTCCTCATCAAATCCGTCAATGTATTCCTAGATGATGGGGACATTTTTTAAAAGAATAAATCCTTCACGTTAAACTTATTTCATTTACGAATCTTTTAACTAAAAAGGATTTTATGTCTTAAAAGTTCAGGCTTAGACAATTACATTTTTCTTTAATTCCATCATAATGATTCATAAAAAGCTTGAGATTGACCAAACATATCCCCCTGGAGTTTCATAACCAAGAGTGCAGTAAGGCCCATTGTCATGTACCAGTTCCCGTTCGAGTCTAGCTCAAAGCAGAGTTTTTGGGTTTTACCTCTATGTTCATCTATATTAAAGCCACCTCTACCTGGTCGTATCTAGATAAGAATGTATTTTCTTGATAAACCACTTACTCAATACTCACCAAAATATCAATAAGTTTTCCTATATTTAAAATTTTATATAGGGTTATTCCTAAATTTTTCATATCCTAATTTACATAAATAATTAAACTATACTTTGATACCAACGGTGGCATCCCACCTTTTTATTACATAACTTTTCATTACATTTTAAAAAAAAGGATCTTTAAAGTCTAGTGTGTTAGAAATCAGGAACATAATACATGAAAATAACCCAAAAAATCTTATAAACCACTTGTAAGGATTAATTACAGGTTTATCCTATGTGAAATTACTACATCTCATATCCTGGAGACATAAATCTAAGGAAAGGGTGAGCAGAAGCACCAGTAAGGGTAAACAAGGGAATCAATGTACTTGTGATATCAATAAGAACGTGAATAACAACATAATGATATGAGAAATGGAAGTATAGTCATATATGAATGAAAAGAACATGGAATATAACTTGAATATGTGCCTACAACATTTCATTTATAAATTCATGAACATATCACCATGTTCCATCGCCAAGGTGTCATAAAAATTACCAAGGTTATTCACCAAGGTATCGTGAAACATGTCATCTCTAGAGATTAAATCTTTCCCCAATGCATTGGAGTGAAATTAGGTCGCAACCATAATATTTATTTACATACATGTGATCCACATAGATCATAATAAAACAATTCATAAATAAACCATGGGGAATAAAATAAATGGGTTACATTTCAAGATTGTGACAGTTTTAATGTTCTTAAAAAAATAAGATCATTATGTCATTTATAACCCATGGAAAGGGAGTGAGGGTAATATGTATGTAAATTATAGAATCAAATATATTATATTTATATATTTATGAACACCCAAAGAATGTAAATAGGTCTGGGTATTTACATAAATAAAACAAGGGAATTTCTGGAGAGAAAGAGATAGAAATTTTGAGGCGAAATTTCTGCAGAATAATGACTATATAACATGGTTTTAGAAAACATTGGAAAGAGAGGGTACAAGAGTAACACACTCATAAATAACATATAATACTTTATAAATGTAGAAAAACAATGAGATAAGAACATGGTATGGAAATTGGAATGAAATACCACATAAAAACGAAACATGAAAGAAAAGAGAAGATGTGATTCCATTTACGAGAAATTAGGCACCCTAAATGCGTAACTTAAAAATTTAGAAAACAAATTGATGAGAGAAGAAAGGGTCTCTCATCATTTGGACATAAAATGTATAGTAATAATATAATATAAGAAAATACCCTCAGGATAAATAGATGGAAAATATAAGACACAACATAAATGAAGTCATGGATTAAAAGAGGAGGGTGAAAGATTCCCTTACCATGAAGAGTAACTTCAAAAGCCTGAATGTCAGGACCTTGGGTGGCTTGAGGGAACCTTGGGAGGACTTCTTGGAAGGTAAAGAGACCATAACTTCTTTGGGGATGATTTGGAAATGTAATTAATGTGGGAATGGGTTGGTATTTATAGGAGAAGTGAGGGGACAAGTCATTAATGACCAATGGACACCTCATCAGTGGTATTGGAAAATCCATGGGCTTGCCCATGGTAGTTGCCCATGGTATTGGCCACATGGGACACCTCATACCCTATCATACTCTTCATAGGCCAACCATAATTATTTCATAATTATTACATCCATAATGATTTCATGAAACACCCAAAACTCAAAACTGTATTTCCACTATTCACCAAAAATTCAACTTTCTCAGAAAAATCCCAAAAATTCACCTCCACCAAATATCGATGCTCTGATTTCAAAAATGATCTCTATTTTATGAAAATAATTTTCTAAATATTTTTAATTAAATTTTTAAATAAAAACACTATTCAATGAAAATTCTACTATTTTAGAAAAATCCAAAAAATTCACCTTAACCAAATATTGATTCTTTGATTTCAAAAATGAGCTACATTTTATGAAAATAATTTACTAAATATTTTTAATATAATTTTAAAACAACACTATTCTTTGAAAATTTAATTGTTTCGTAAAAATCCCAAAAATTCACCTTAACAAAATATTGATGCTCTGATTTCAAAAATGAGCCCTATTTTAGGAAAACAAATTTCTAAATATTTTTAATTTAAATTTTAAATAAAAAACACTATTTACCCCAAAAAACTAATACTTAACCAATATTTTCTGAAACAGTTATTTAATTAAATTATTGAATCACATTACTTAATCAATGTTCCTAAATTATATTAATACTTTCTTAAGTGAGGTTAATTAATACATTTGGTCACATTACAAATCATAAGCGTAAAACCACTATTCATAATTTACTATCCACAAAAAATTATGTTGATCTTTTTAGACTCTAAATTTTATACTGATCACAACTGTAGAAGACACTTTTTTGAAAATAATTACACATTTTTAATTTTTTATGTTTTACATAAATATTTTAAAATATCCTTTTTTCAAAATTCATCAATAATATACATCATATATTTATCCGGACATTTGAAATTTAAAAACTTCACCATAAGAAGAAATCACAATTTTTATTTATATAAAAGGATTACACAAAGAAGCTAATGTCTCATTATATTTCCCCTTATAACACCAGCATAGGACCTAAGTGTAAGGTTTTCTAATGTGATAGAATCTTGGGGCGGCTCGACCAACATTGCTCGAGTGGTGATTTCTATCAGCATGAGCTTCTCACGAAGGCAATTCTGTTCTAGCTTTACAGGATGATGTTTGGCTGGGTTTGGTCTAGAGCAATGCCCAGTGGTGCTACCTTCTTCCCAAGTTCCATTATATGGGCTTTGATCAGCCCTTGACTACTGGATGAGGCCATAGAATCTTTTTTCAACATTAATTAACCAAGATCAATTGTATTTATAGAAAACAATCATAACATTTAGTTTCCAACGGTCATACTGACCAACGGTCATATAACAGTCAAAACACAATAGTTACATTTTAATTATACTCAATTTATTAAATGAAATAGTTTTTTTGAGTATAAAATAAAATAACTCACAAAATTTTGAAACAAAATTTAATAAAAATTTCGGGTCATTACATTCTCCCCCCATTAAGAGATTGCATCCTTGCAATTTTAAAATTGGCCTTGGAAATTTCATTGAATTTCCCACAACGGAAAATGTGTCAGTAAAACTATTACTTCAAAAAAATAAAGGGAAGTTCAAAGGTCACCCTAGTTAACCCATACTAGGATTCCATGTAGTAAAGCATGGATATGGAAAAGAAAACAAAGGGTCATGTTCTGATAGAGATTGATAGAAAACATGATTAGGAGAAAATTAACCATAAAAAGATCGCAAACTTATGATGTGTTAAACTGTCTTTGATTACCTAGTGGGAAACGCAAACAAACAACATTTTTGTTTTACATTCCTTTACATAATTTTGATGAATTAAGTTACAACATAGAATAATAAAATTATTAAATATACCTACCATCAAGTAGAGTTTCATCCTTTAATAAGTTTCCACCAATACTAATATTTTCTCAAAAAAATGAGCATTCAAAAAGACTTCATCTCATCAAAAGAAAATGAATCATCTTCTAAAGAATCATTTGATCCACAAAAGAAGAACTATATATTTCCCTTGTATTTAGTAATCCACTAAAACTAAAATGTTTAGTAAGAGATCATATAATCCCCAAAAAGGATAATCCTTTATAAAACTAAATATGAATATTAATATCCAGAATTCAATAAAAAGTACCCAAAGTTATAGAAAGACCATTCAAAACACAATCATCCTTAAAAATCGTTATAATAATCCAAACCAAGATTGGAACCCAAAATTCAGAAGGATTTAATCACATAGTATTCCAAAAATAAATCTTAGCTTTTATCTCCAAATAACATCGACTACTATTAAAGTCTCAAACTAAAGTGTAATTAACCTAATAACATATTCTCTACGCATGGTTAATCATTTTCTAGAAATAACCCAAATCACAATATGTACAAAATAAATACATAGATTCTTACAAGAAAATAAATCATTCCCCTACAAATTAAATCCTGTATTATTTTATTTTCCATATGAATATAGTATTCCAAAAGAGAAAACGTCATCCAAAATAACTTTTATCAATTAATCACCAAATAATTTTTTTATAGAAAGGATATACATTTGATATAAGTTTCCAAAATCAACTTATTCTAGATCCACAAAAATAGTAGGGGCATTAATCCTAAGGGAATGACAACAAAATCATAATTCCCATATCTTGATTGGAATGCAGATTTTTTGGAATGTCTTCATTCTTCACCCACAATTGATGATTACAAGAACAAATATCAATCTTAGAGAATAATTGATCCCCACAAAGATGGTCAAATAAGTCATCAACTCTTGGTAGAGGGTATTTGTTCTTCACTATGAAACCATTCATTTCTCTATAATCAATGCATATCTGCATTGATCCATCCTTCTTCTTCACAAAGAGAACTATTGCATTCCAAGGGGACACACATGGTCAAATAAACCCCTTATACAAAATATATTGGAGTTGTTTCTTTAATTCCTATAGCTCCACATTATCCATCCTACAGGGTGTCTTTGACATCAGATGAGATACAAGTACGAGTTCAATAAAGAACTCTACTTCTATTTCTGGGGGGGTGTATGGGTAACTCCTCAGGAAATACTTCAACGTATTCCTAGAGGATGGGGACATTTTATAAAAGAATAAATCCTTCATGAGAAACTTATTTCATTTACGAATATTTTAACTAAAAATTATATTATGTCTTAAACATTCAGGCTTAGACAATTATATTTTTCTATAATTCCATCATAATGATTCATAAAAACCCCACGATTAACCAAACATATCCCCCGGGAGTGTCATAACCAAGAGTATTGAAAGGGCCATTTTCGTGTACAATTTCCCATTCGAGTCTAGCTCAAAGTGGTGTTTTTGGGTTTTACACTTATGTACTTCTTTGCTAGAGCCACCTCTACCTGCTCGTATCTAGACCGGAATGTATTTTCTTGATAAACCACTTACTCAATACTCACAAAAATACCAAGAAGATTTTCTATATTTAAACATTTTTATAGGGTTATTACAAAAAATTTCATATCCTAATTTCCATAAATAAATAATCTATCATTTGATACCAACTGTGGCATCCCACCTATTTATTACATAACTTTTCATTACATTTTACAAACAGAGGATCTTTAAAGTCTAGTGTCTTGGAAATCAGAAACATAATACCTGAAAATAACATAAAACAATTCTTCTAAACTACATATAAGGCTTAATCATAGGTTCATTCTATGTGATGTTACTACGTATCATATCCAAGAGACATACATCAAAGGAAAGGGTGAGCAGAAGGCCCAGTAAGGGTAAACAAGGGAATCAATGTACTTGCGATATCAATAAGAACTTGAATAATAACATAAAGATATGAGCAATGGAAGTATAGTCATATCATAATGAAACGAACATAGAACATAACTTGAATATGTGGATACAACATTTCATTTAGACATTGATGAACATATCACCATGGTCCATCCCTAAGGTGTCATAAAAATTACCAAGGTTATTCACCAAGGTATCGTGAAATTTTTCATCTCTAGAGATTAAATATTTATCCAATGCAATGGAGCTCTATCAGGGTGCAACCTTAATATTTATTTACTTTCATGTGATCCACATAGATCATAATCAATAATTTCATAAATAACCCATGCTGAATAACCGAAATGGGTTACATTTCATGATCGTGAGGATTTTAATGTTCTTAAAAAATAAGATCATTATGTCATTTATAACCAATGGAAAGGGAGTGATGGTTATATGTATGTCAATTATAGAATAAAATAAATAATATTTATATATTTATGAACATACAAAGAAACGAAATAGTTCTTTGTATTCACATAAATAAAACATGTGAATTTCTGCAGAGAAAGAGCTAGAAATTTTGAGGCGATATTTCTGCAGCATAACGGCTATATATCATGGTTTTAGAAAACTTTGGAAAAGGAGGGTACAAGATTAACCCACTCATAAATAAATTATAATACTATATAAATATAGAAATAAATGTTTATAAGAACTTGGTATGGAAATTTTAATGACAAACCACATAAAAAGAGAACATGAAAGAAAAGAGAAGACGAGATTCCTTTTACGAGAAACTCGGCTGCCTAACGGCGTAACTAAAAAAATTAGAAAAAAAATTGATGAGTGAAGAAAGGGTCTCTCGTCATTTGGACATAAAATGGACAGTAATAAGAACATATAAGAACATACCCTCAACATAAAGGGATGGAAAATATAAGAAACAACATAAAGGAAGTCATGGCATAAAAGAGGGGGGTGAAAGATTCCCTTACCTTGAAGAGTAACTTCGAAAGCATGAAGGTTGGGACCTTGGGAGGATTGAGGGCACCTTGGGAGGACTTCATGGAAGGTAAAGAGACCAGAACATCATTGGGGAGGATTTAGAAATGAAATTAATTAGGGAATGGCTTCGTATTTATAGGAGAAGTGAAGGGACAAGTCATTAATGACCAAGGGACACCTCCTCGGTGGTATTGGAAAAACCATGGGCTTTCCCATGGTATTTGCCCATGGTATTAGACACATGGGACACCACATACCTTATATTACACTTCATAGCTCAACCAAAATTATTTCATAATTATTACATCCTTAATGATGTCATTAAACACCCAAAACTCAAAACTCTATTTCCACTATTCACTGAAAATTCAACTGTTTCAGAAAAATCCCAAAAATTCACCTTAACCAAATATCGATGCTCTGATTTCTAAATTGAACTCTATTTGAGGAAAATAATTTTCTAAATAATTTTCATTTAATTTTTAAATAAAAACAATATTCCCTAAAAATTCAACTCTTTAAGAAAAATCCAAAAAATTCACCTTAACCAAATATAGATTATCTGATTTCAAAAATGAGCTCCATTTTATGAAAATAATCTTCTAAATGTTTTTAATTTAATTTTTACAGAAAAACATTATTCACTGTAAATTCATCTGTTTCAGAAAAATCCGAAAAATTCACCTTAACCTAATATCGATACTCTGATTTCAAAAATGAGCTCCATTTTATGAAAATAATTTTTTAAATAATTTTTATTTAATTTTTAAATAAAAAATACAATTCACCTGGAAAAAACTAATACATGGCCAATAATTTCTGAAACAGTTATTTACATATTTTTTTGAGTCACATTACTTAATCAAGGTGCCTAAATTATATTAATACTTTCTTAAGTGAGGTTACTTAATAAATTTGGTCACATTACTAATCATAAGTGTAAAACCACTATTCATAATTTACTAATCACAAAAAAATTAAGTTGATCTTTTTACACTCTAAATTTCATACTTATCACAACTGTAGAAGACAATTTTTTTAAAATCATTAAACATTTTTAATTATTTATGGTTTACATAATTATTTTAAAATATCCTTTTTCTAAAATTCATCAATAATATATATCTTACATTTATCCAGACATTTAAAAATTAAAAAACTTCACCATAAGAAGAAATCACAATTTTTATTTATATAAAAGGATTGCATAAAGTAACTAAGGCTTCATTACATATCCCCTTATAAAAACAGCGTAGGACCTAAGTGTAAGGTGTTCTAAGGTGATAGAATCTTGGGGCCTCTCAGCCAACATTGCCCGAGTGGTGATTTTTATCAGCTTGAACTTATCGTGAAGGAGATTCCGTTATAGCATCACACAATGAAGTTTGGCTTGGGTTTTGTCTAGAGAAAAGCCCAATGGTTCTACCTCCTTACCAAGTTCTGTTATATGGGCTTCGATCAGCCTGAGACTACTGGATGAGGCCATCGAATATTCTTTCTATATTAATTAACCAAGATCACATGTATTTATAGACCCTAATTGCAACATTTAGTTTCCAACAGTCATAATGAACAACGGTCATATAATAGTCGAAACCCAACTGTCCCATTTTAATTATACTCATTTTATTAAATGAAGTAGTTTGGTTGCGTATAAAATAAAATATCACACAAAATTAGGATTCAAAATTTATTCAAAATTTCAGGTCATTACATTCTTCCCCCCTTAAGAAATTGTGTCCTATAAATTTTAAAATTGGGCTTGGAAATTTCATTGAATGTCCCAAATCAGAAAGAGATCCAGTAAAACTATTACCTAAAAAAATGAAAGGGAAGTACAAAGGTCACCCGAGTTGACCCATACTAGGATTCCATGTAGTAATACATGGATATGGAAGAGAAAACAAAGTGTCATGTTATGATAGAGAGTGATAGAAAACATGATTAGGAGAAAATTAACCACAATAATATCACAAAATTATGATGTGTTATATGGTCTTTGATTACCCAGTAGGAAATGTAAACCCACAACTTTTTTTTACGTTATTTTTCATAATTCTGAGGAATTCATTTACTACATAGAATAAAAACATAAGTAAATATACTTACCTTCAAGTAGAGTTTTAATCCTTTAATAAGTTTCTACCAAGACTAATATTTTCTCCAAACAATGAGCATTCAAAATGACTTGGTCTCATCAAAAGCACAAGAATCATCTTCTATAGAATCACTTAATCCACAAAAGAAGAACTATATATTTCCCTTGTCTTTAGTCATCAACTAAAACTAAAATGGTTATTATGAGATCATATAATCCCCAAAAAGGGTAATCCTTTATAAAAATAAATATGACTATTAATCTCCAAAATTCAACAAAAAGTACTAAAAGATCTAAAAAGACCATTCAACAACAATCATTATTAAAATTATTCAGAATAATCCAAACCAAGATTGGAACCAAAAACTCAGAAGGATTTAATCACATAGTCTTCCACAATAAATTTTAGTATTTATCTCCAAATAACATCGATTATAATTAACGTCTCAAACTAAAGAGTAATTAGCCTAATCACATATTTTCAATTCTAGGTTAATAATTTTCTAGAAAAAAACTAAATCACCACATGTCCACAATAAATACTTAGATACTTACAAACAAAATCAACCATTGCTCTATAAATTAAATCATGTAGTATTTTATTTTCCTTAGGAATATATTATTCTAAAAGAGAAAACATCATCCACAATAACCTTTATCATTTAATCACCAAATCATTTTCCTATACAAAGGATATCAATTTGATATAAGTTTTCAAAATCAACTTATTATTGTTCCATAAAAATAATAGGTGCATTAGTCTTAAGGGAATGACAACAAAATCATAATGACCATATCTTGATTTGAAGGAATATTTTTGGAATTTCAACAATATTTACCCTCAATTGATGATAACATGAACTAAAATCAATCTTAGAGAAGAATTGAGCCCCACAACATTTGTCATATAAGTCATCAATTCATGGAAGTGGGTATTTTTTTCACTGTGATCCCATTTATTTCTCTATAATCAATGCATATCTGCATTGATCCATCCTTCTTCTTCACAAATAGAACTGGTGCTTCCCAAGGAGACACACATGGTCAGATAAACCCCTTCTACAAAAGATCTTTGAGTTTTTTCTTTAATTCCTCTAGCTCCACATTTTCCATCCTATAGGGGGTCATTGACATCGGATGATATCTCGGTACGAGTTCAATTGAGAACTCTACCACTAATTCTAGGGGAGGTCCGAGTAACTCCTCAGGAAATACATCAACGTATTCCTTGAAAATGGTGATATTTTCTAAAAGAATAAATCCTTTATGAGAAAATTTTTTCATTTACAAATCTTTTAACTGAAAAGAATTTTATGTCTTAAAAATTCAGTCTTAGACAATTACATTTTTCTATAATTCCATCATAATGATTCATAAAATGCCTAAGATTAACCAAACATATCCACCCAGAGTGTATTAACCAAGAGTACATCCAGGCCTGTTGTTATGTACCTGTTCCTGTTTGAGTCTAGCTCAAAGCGGTGTTTTTGGGTTTTACCCCTATGTACTTCTATGCTAGAGCCACCTCTACATGCTCGTATCCAGAGAGGAGTGTATTTTCTTGATAAACCACTTACTCAATACTCACAAAAATACCAAGAAGATTTCCTTTATTTAAAAATTTTCTATAGGGTTTTTCATAAATTTTTCATAACTAATTTCCACAAATATCTAAATAATCCTTTGATACCAACTCCGGAATCCCACCTTTTTATTACATAACTTTTCATTACATTTCACAAATAGAGGATTTTTAAAGTCTAGTTTCATAGAAATCAGGAAAATAATAGATGAAAATAACATAAACAAATTCTTGTAAACCACTTTAAAGGATTCATCATAGGTTCATCCTATGTGAAATTACTGCATTTCATATCCTGTAAACATACATCAAATGAATGGGTGAGCACAAGGCCTAGTAAGGTTAAACAAGGGAAATAATGTACTTGTGACATATATAAGAACATGAATAAAAACATAAAGATATGAGGAATGGAAGTATAAGAATATAATAATGAAAAGAACTTTTAAAATAACATGAATATGTGTCTACAACTTTTCATTTAAACATTAATGACCATATCCCAAAGGTCCATCCCTAAGGTGTCATTAAAGTACCATGGTTATTCACCAAGGTATCGTGAAACTTTTCATCTCTAAAGATTAAATATTTACCCATTGAATTGGAGATCTATCAGGGTGCACCCTTAAAATGACATTACATAAATGTGGCCCACATAGATCGTAATCAAACATTTCATAAGTAACCAATGGAGAATAAAAGAAATGGGTTATATTTCAAGATCGTCACAGTTTTAATGTTCTAAAAAAACAAGAACATTATGTCATTTATAACCCATAGAAAGGGAGTGAGGGTTATATGTATGTCAATTATAGAATCGAATACATTATCTTTGTATATTTTTGAACACCCAAAGAAACTAAATTGGTTTGGGTATTCACATAAATAAAACAAGATAATTTATAGAGAAAAAGAGACCTAAATTTTGAGGCGAAATTTCCGCAGCATAATGGCTATATAACGTGGATTTAGAAAACATTGGAAAGAGAGGGTACAAGAGTAACCCACTCAAAAATAACTTATAATACTGTATAGATAATAATCATCATGGGGATAAGAACATGGTATGGAAATATGAATTATGTACCACATAAAAAGGATACATGAAAGAAAAGTTAAGATGCGTTTCCTTTTACGAGAAATTCGGCAACCTAACAGCACAACATAAAAATTCAGAAAACAAATTGATGAGATAAGAAAGGGTCTCACATCATTTGGACATAAAATGGACTGTAATAAGAACATATAAGAACGTACCCTAAACATAATGAGATTGAAAATATAAGACACAACATAAATGAACTCATGGCTTAAAAGAGGAGGGTGAAAGATTCCCTTACCTTGAAGAGTAACTTCGAAAGCATGAAGGTCGAGACCATAGAAGGCCTAAGGGAACCTTGGGAGGAGTTCTTGGAAGGTAAATAGACCAAAACTACATTGGGGAGGATTTGGAAATTAAATTCATGAAGGAATGGCTTGGTATTTTTTAGAGAAGTGAGGGGACAAGTCATTAATGGTCAAGGGAGAACTCATCGGAGGTATTGGAAAAACTATGGCCTTGCCCATGGTATTTTCCCATCGTATTGTCCACATGGGACCCCTCATACCTTATGTTACTCTTCATAAGTCGACTAGAATTATTTCATAATTATTAAATCCTTAATGATGTCATTAAACACCAGAAACTCAAAAATGTATTTCCACTATTCACCGAAAATTCAACTTTCTCAGAAAAAACCCAAAAAATCACCTAAACCAAATATCGATGCTTTGATTTCAAAAATGAGCTCCATTTTATGAAAATAATTTTCTAAATAATTTTAATTTAATTTTTAAATAAAAACACTATTCAATGAAAATTCAACTATTTCAGAAAAATCCCAAATATCCACCTTAACAAAATATCGATTCTCTGATTTCAAAAATGAGCTCCATTTTATGAAAATAATTTTCTAAATATTTTTAATTTAACTTTTAAATAAAAACACTATTCACTGAAAATTCAACTACTTCAAAAAATCCCAAAAATTCACCTTTACTAAATAGCGATGCTCTGATTTCAAAAATGAGACCCATTTTTTGAAAATAATTTTCCAACTATTTTTAATATAATTTTTAAATAAAAAACACTATTCATCTGAAAAAAACTAATACTTAACCAATAATTTCTGAAACAATTATTTACTTATTTTATTGAATCACATTACTTAATTAGGGTGCCAAAATTATATTAATAATTTCTTAAGTAATGTTACTTAATACATTTGGTCACATTAATAATCATAAACATAAAACCACAATTCATAATTTACTATTCACAAAAAATTAACTTGATCTTATTAGATTCTAAATTCCATACTGATTTTATGAAAATGATTACACATTTTTAATTATTTATGGTTTACATAAATATTTTAAAATATCCTTTTTCTAAAATTCATCAATAATATACATCCTATTTTTATCTAGACATTTAAAAATTCACTAACTTCACCATTATAAGAAATCTAAATTTTTATTTATATCAAAGGATTACATAAAGAAACTATTGTCTCATTACATAGCCCCTTATAACACCAGCATAGGACCTAAGTGTAAGGTCTGCTAAGGTGATATAATCTTGGGGCCGCTCGGCCAACATTGCCCGAGTGGTGATTTCTATCAGCATGAAATTCTCGTGAAGGCGATTCTGTTCTAGATTCACACGATGAAATTCGGCCTGAGACTACTGGATGAGGCCAACGAATCGTCTTTATATATTAATTAACCAAGATCACTTGTATTTATAGACAATAATAACAGCATTTAGTTACCAAGGGTCATACTGACCAATGGTCATATAACAGTCGAAATCCGACGGTCCCATTTTTATTATACTCATTTTATTAAATGAAATAGTTTTGTTTAGTATAAAATAAAATAACACAAAAAATTTAGAAACAAAATTTATTCAAAATTTCAGATCGTTACACCCTCTTAGTCTAGTAATTGGACAAGGAGGATAGTGACCACCTGAGTACTGCCGCTATAAGGCTCCATGGTGGTAACTTGCTTTGTGGGTATATCATACATATAAATGTGAGGCATTCTCTATAAGATAACCATGTAGAAGAGGGTGATAAGATAGATACACAAATCATATCATGCTCATAAAGATAATTAAAACCCATATTTATACATATAATGTCATATAAAGCTAAAACAACTAGGAATGAAACTAAAAGTACAAAAAATGTAGACTCAATAACAACCACGAATCCCAAATAACTCCTACAAGACCACAAGCAAGTAATATCTATCTTGATCTCAAACTTGCACCTACTAACCTAAAAACAATATATATAAATATATATAATAGGGGTTATCATAATAGTACACTCAGTAGGATCCCCTTTGGAGCCCCTCATGTGAGAGATAAATAAAGCATAATAAATCTCAATAAATAGTAAGTACAACTAACTCTTCATCTAAATAGGTATGATATGTACCCAGCCTCACCATGGTTATCTCTCACCAAGTCAAAGATACAAGAGATATAATATAATATAATAATAAATCAACAAGGTAACCCCACTTCTGCTTCCACACAAGTTTTCTACTATGACCTAACATTGCATGTCTCAAGTCACCTCTCCCCAAAAGAATATAGCATGAAGAGACTTGGTAAAAGTATCATGACATAAATCTAATTCATCATATATTTTTGCCATCTTATGCCACATATCTATATAGTAACCAAGTACTTTTCAAGTTCCACCACATCCCATATGACATGTATCATACATCAAGTATTATACCAAGAATCGATCACATCCCATACAACGAGTATAGTACCTCAAGACATCACATCCCATAAAATTCATACATATAATAATTCTTTGGATATTATATCTGTATATACATTTGTGTGAAAAAACCACAAGCTATGACAACCCTCTACACATATATATAGGGAAACTAAGCACAGTGTAATCTTGCATGTAATACTATTAAGAAAAGAGAATAGGTTGAGAAGGGGTAGTTAGTCATATGTATCTCTTGGACCTAGATGTTGGGGAAAACACCCACCCATAGTCAACTAGGATTCATTTTTCCTACCGACAAGGATGGGGTAGCATAAAAAATCACATAACATGAAAGATATAGAATATACCATGACCACACTATAAATATTAACCTATTCCTAGGATAAATTGTAGTTATCGTCACTTGGACACATGACTACTAATTCTGAGGACTAGATACCCGAGAAGCACAAAATAAAGTAAATGACTTATATTAAATTCTTTATTTTCTTTTAAAATTTCACTTCACATTAATTAATCTATTTATGATTAATTAACATTATTTCGATTATATTTCACTAACCATCCATGTGAAGTCTCAAAACTCCAAGAATAATCCAAAAAAATACATGGTTTCTCTGGAATTACATTAACATCTTCATTCCAGAAAAAACTAAAACCATGGTTTAAACAATTATTAAACATTATAACCATTCCAAAACTCTAGGTACTTTAGGAAAACATTATAAGCTACTATTAGTATATGTAACCAAACACATCCATCTACCTCAAGCAGTGGAGAAAAGGAATTTAGGTAAACCAAGAAACCAAATAATATATCCCTTAAATAGATTCATTAAAAATAATGTATATATTCATTCATCGAAATAACTAGATATCCTAACTTCAACCCATTCCATTAACTCTTTTTTCATCCCTAAAACCCTCATGCATATCACTAAGTGTCTCGCCATCATGGGCATCAACTGCTGCAAAAAACTCAGGCCTCCCCACACAAATCTCATCATCCACCCAGGTCTTATATCACATCTCATAAAAAGAATATTTATAGATGACATAGAAGTTGGAAAGTAACACACATAGTCAATAAGGAAACCTGGCCCTAAAAACAAGGTGATCGGACTTCAAATGAAAACAGGCTCTCACAGCCCCAACAGAAGACATTATGCCTTCACCTGAAAATGGGAAATCTTCCCCCAAACATTTATCTTTATTAAAAAATAATTTTTTTATTACAAATTTAAGTAACCAATTAAATTTTCATATGATACAACTTTCGGAAACCTAAGAAATCATCTATAACAACTGTAATGGGGTAATAGAAGAATAAAATCACCCCCAATAATAATTTCAAGGACCAAAGAATAACAATATGGTTTAATTAAATAGATAAAATAGATATATCAATTTGATTAAAATTAAAACACATCAAAATAGAGTGATAATGTGGGAATAGAGAAACAAAAACAATTGCAGAAGAAGAAAAAATAATAGAAAATAATTAAATCCCATGATTTACATGATTTAGTCTTTTTGGGACCTACTTCATAGAAAGAGAACCACCCACACATTAATGTTCATTATATTATATAAAAATAGATTATAGTGGATAGTTTTAAATTGTATAGGAAAATAAAATGCACAAAATCACTGAAATAGAAACTATTCACTAAAATCAGCACCATAGAAGGAATAATGTTTAAGAAAAATTTAAAAATCGAAAAAATGTTTGAGAATCCATATCACTTGAAGATCCATGTTCATAAATCTTGTAAATTAATTGGATCTCCCCATAGGATGATCATTAAAGGTCTTCAGATTCAAGAAATAGTCACATGTCTTCAACTAGGAAGAACTCTAAGAGGCTCCACCTTGATCTGCACTCTAGTGTTGTGTAGGGGATCAGTGGGCCACCTGATGAGTCTGTTGATGGTGATGATAGCACCACCAGTAGTGATATTAAAGCTGAATAAGATGATTCTCAACAATAGGTGAGATAAAAAGTATACTGAACCACCCATGGGAAGAAAACAACCACCTCTAGAGAGAGGACGTCAATTTCATGAATGTAGATCTTTTCTTACTAGATGAAATTGATCGCCTAAGAATTTGATTTTTAGATCTGTTTAATATATTGAATGCATGGGTTATATGGGTGATTAAAACCCTTTCTAGAACCTTAACCGACTATGTATATGTCTAAGGTGAGACTTCAATGAAGCCAACACTGAACAACCCACACACTAGTACATGGAATAGCTAAAATCAATGGATGGCCAAGATAGATTATGTGGAAACATCCATTCATGGCTATAATTGATGATAATAGGTATACATCAGATATCCAAGGTATCATCCCAAATCATTTAGGCCAAACAATTCAGTAGGCCACGTAAATCAGATCCGGGGGTAAAATAAAACCAAAATATAGAAGGCATTAAAATGGGAAATTATTTAATAATAAATTGAATGTATTTATACCAATTTAAATGGAATTTCAGTTTGAATGTGTTAATTTAAATTTTCAATATGAAAGAATACCAAAACAATAAAATCACTCCAATTTTTAATTTAAAATTTGTGATGTTATTTCACCTAAATGTTATTCATGTGGAGATAAGTTCACGATATCTAAGAAAGGGTTGAACTTTGATAAAATTATGGACATAGTAAAATTGTCAACTAGATTTTCATTTTTGTGAATCTTAGTGAAACACACAACTCCGCTTTCAATAACATCCCTAATAAAATGAATCCTAATATCTAGGTTCTTAGAGCTACCATGGAATACTATATTTTTAGACAAATAATAGTCAGATTCAGAATCACAATGTATAGTACTAATAGAATTACTTATACTATGTTCCTAAATCAACCCCTAAAGCTATATATATTCTTTTACTACTTCTTGAAGTGCTATGTACTCAGATATAGTGGTAGAGAGGTTCTCCACAAATTTCATATTACACTTCCATGATATAGGTCCTACACGTGTAGTTAAGACATAACCATTTATTTATTTCCAAGTATCGAAATTTCTATCACAGATAGAATCCACATAAACAATAACTAATTCAGAAGAATTAATATTCTTAACATAGAAAATTGAATGATGCGAAGTAGAATAAATTTACCTCAACATCCATTTATGAGAAAACCAACATTTCTTTTCTATACATTCCATAAACGATCTCAATGTACAGATAGAAAATGGAACATCCAGTCAAGTAAAAATCATAGAATACAAAATACTTCCTACAACATTTGGATATGGTATTCAACTCATATATTAAATATCAAAATATATGGCTAGTGATTGAGATAAATAAAATAAAAAATTTTGACTTAAATGAACAATAATAGGCTTCAAAACATCAAAAAAATACCCCTTAAGCACTTTAAGGATACAAGAACGTTGATAAAAATAAAGAAGATTGCGATTTTTGTCCATAATAATTTTCATGCCTATATTTTTCTTAGCACAACATAGATCATTAATTTAAAAATCTAAATTAAATTTCTTTTTAACATGGGTGATTAATTTCATATCTCTAAATCTGAGTAACATGTCATCTACGTGGACTAGTAAATAAGGAATGGAGTTTTTAATAGATTTAAAATATAAACATCAATCAAGCTGACTCTTAATGAAACCATTTTATAACAAGAATGTATAAAACTTAATGTACCATATTCTAGAAGATTATTTTAATATATATAATTATTTATTTAACAATAAATTTCGGTAATATTTAAATACATGTTCAAACATAGTAGGAAGATTCCTATTTAATTTTTCACTTAAAACACAATGAAAATAAAAGTAGTTTTGACATAAATCTATTCTATATAAAAAACTAAATGAGAAATAAAAGAAAGAGGAATTATTATTAAATAATATTTAATTACATGAGAATACATTTTAGAGTAATAAATTCCTTCACATTGAAAGAAGACTTTGCCATGAATTCAAGATTTAAATATAATTTTATTTCATATAGTATTGTATTTCTTTATATATAAATTTACAACCAGTCTCCTTGGAAGTAGGTTTTTTATTGACTATGGATCATGCATGGTTATTTATTAGGGATTTCATCTCATCATCCATAGCTTAAATCCAAAGCTTAGAGTTTCTATTATTTTTAGCATGATTGTAGATTTGGGGATCCTCTCCACGAATATATACTACAAAGATTATAGAAAAGGAAACCATATCATCATGGATTTACCTAGGAGGAGGTAAAATGACCCTCATATACCTATCCCTAGTGAGTTGATAACTCCTAAGGTCACTAAGAACTCCATCATCAAGATTACCATTAGATTCAGTACAAGATTATGGCTCATACTAAGAAAGGGGAAACTAAGATGTAGAAGGAGTCTCAACAGGATACTCACTAACACTGGGAGTATCAACATCGAGATCCCTCTTATGATAAGGATAATCATTGTAATCAGTAGAAGGATGGACTCTATCAAGAACATACTCATAAAACCCTGTATCATGGCTATGAATACACATTTTACATCCATGTTTATCTACCCAAATCTTATATCCATTCACCCCCTCTAGATACACTATGAATATACACTTGAAATATCTGGGATCGTATTAATAGTCCTTAATATGAGCATAGGTAGTGAATCCAAAAACCCTATGATGTTCATAGGATGGGGAGTGATTCTATATGATTCAATAGGAGTCTTAAAACTGTTGGCAGATGTGTGACACCTATTTATTATGTAAACTATCATAGTGACAGCTTCTTCCCAAAAGGATTTGGGCAAGCCTGACAATGCAAGAATTCTATGAACCCGCTCAAAAATGGTACGATTCATAAGCTCATCTATACCATTTTGTTAAAGAGTATGACTCACAGTTTGATTATTTAAAATTACCTCACTTTCATAAAACATGATAAAATCAGTTAATAGGTATTCAAGGCCATTATTACTCCCCAAATAATTTAACTTTTTTATAGAGATTTTCTATAGAGGATTCTGAACTTTTAAACTCTTCAAAGACATTAGATTTATTTCTCAAAATATAAACCCATACATGCTTTGAAAAACCATCTATTAAAGTGAAAAAGTAAGATCCTCCATCATGGTTGGTAGTCCTAGAAGGTTCCCACAAATCAGAGTGAACATAATCAAGTGGGTTACCAGCATTAAAGCTGGATCTATGAAAACACACTCTTTTAGGCCTACCCTTGGAACAGTCTTCACTAAAAGGAATTTTCCATGGTGTAACTTGAGTGATAATCCCTTATTTTATCAATTTCTCTAATCCTCTAGCACTCACATGTCCTAATCGCCAATTAAAACGCATATTTTTGTCATTGTTAGTGACATAGATGATTCCAAACTTCTTGATGTGTGGTCTTCCATCCAAAATATATAATCCATTCAACAATGAGCCATTAAGAACCATACAATCTTTCAAGTCCAAGACCCACTCAGCATCAAGAGTATCTCGGGACAAACAAAACACCTCAAACCTTTCATATACTTGGTCGTAAAAGCATGAATGATCAATAGACTCTTTAGAAGGTTTTCTAGATTTCAAATTGGGTCATTTGTGTCTAATATGCCAAGGTTTCCCAGAGTGGTAGAATGTAACCTCCATCGGCTTGGGTTTAGACTGATGTTCATGTGATTGGATATGACTCCTACTTACCTTCCTATTTTGACCTTTCTTTTTCCCTAGAAACTATGAATGACCCCTCACATTCTGACCCTTATGTTTAGGTTTAACCTTAACCTTACTATGCAACTCACATCAAATCAAGATAGAATTGACTTTATCTAAATTTAAAGAATAACTACCATCTATCATAGCAACAATAAGATGTTCATATGAACTATATAAAAAATTAAAAGTATTATGGATTGTACATCATCTTTTACAGTTATGTTTATATAGGCTAGCTCTAATGAAATTTCATTAAACTCATCAAGGTGTGTCTGGATGGTGGTTCTATGATGTATCATAAATCTATATAAATAGTACTTCTTGTGGATATGGAAAATTAAATATTTCTATATATATATATATATTCATGTTTATACCAAATATCATATGCAGAGGTCTCACAAGAAACCTCCCATAGGACATTGTCACTTGCATACAAGGTTAAAGAGATATGTTCTTTCATCAAAATTTCCAGAGGGACATTTGAATAAGTTGTGACTATTTGACCATCAGTGGTGCTTCCAAACATGAAAATTCCTTGATGAACCTTTGGTAATATCTGGACTAACCCATAAAACATTGTATATCAACAAAATTATTGGGGTTTTCTCAATATACAATTCTTGTCACTTTCTCCAGGTCCAATAACACACGTTCCTCAGAGATGATGTGACCCAAGAAATTAACCCTATAGATTTAGAAATGACATTTGGATAGCTTGGAGTATAATATATTCTATCTTATTTTACTTGGTATTATTTCAAGATGATTGGCATGATCATCATGAGTTTTAGATTACACCAAGATGTCTTAGAAAACAAATACAAACCGATCCATGTATTGGTGAGGGATTCAGTTCATTAGGGCCATAAACACTACTAAGGAATTGTTCAATCCAAAAAGTATTACCAATAACACATATAAACTATATCAGCTTTTGAAGGAAATCTGTGATATATTATAAGGTCTCACCCTTAACTGATGATGCCCTGATCTCATATTAGTCTTAGAGAACACTAAATAAAACCTTAGCTGGTCAATGAGATAATCAAATCTAGGATGAGGGTATCAGTTATTAACTTTCATCTAATTCATCTTCCAACAATTGACACAAAACTACAACTATTTCTCACCATATAATGAAACAACACTGGAGATCCCCAATGGGACATACTCAGGAAAAAAACCATCTATTTTCCTATTCCTCCAACCGAGTTTTATGTTCCTGGAGTTCTGTTAGTCGCATTCTATATGATGGAATAGAAACTGGCTCTACTCCTAGAAACAAATCTATCAGGAACCGAATATCTCTTTCAGGCAAAGAACCAGAGAATTCCTCAGGAAAAACATCCTAAAATGATCCACTATGGGTGAAAAAACGAGTTGTTCTACTCCCCCATCATCAAGAATAATACATTCCACTTGAGTTGTGATCTAACCCAACCACTGAAAAATTGGCCCTAAATGGCCTGCCCCAATGTCCCACTCACCAGGATAGATATAAGTGTCACTATCAAGACACATGAATATTATCCAATGGTGGTAACAGTCGATATGGTCCTGGTAAAACACTATCCAATTCATTCCCAAAATCAGATCAAAACCTAAAATATCAAGCACAAACAAATCCCATAAGAAATGATAACCAACAAATTCAAGAGCACACCCCTTACACTGCATAATATTTTCTTCTTGCATCCCTAAATTTCTATCTATCGACATGACCCAAAAAAATGATCAACCAATAGACCCAAAAAAACACAAGATCAGTAGAAATAAAATAAAGTGAGGGACTTGTATCAAATAAAGAACTAACAAGCATAAAAGCTACAATGATCGTTCCTCGAAAATATGATCGTCCAGCCTCACCACCTCCTCATTTAGATTGAATTTCATGAAGATGACCATACCCTCACCCTTGGGTTCTAGTTTGAATTCCTAGCTCTAAACTACCCTATAGATATGGATTCTATTAACCCATAGTACCATGTCTTCCACCTTGACCGATATGACCAGTAGAGATCCATCTGCCTACCTGAAATGGGGTATCCAACACCATTCCTGCACTCAGAATAATCCTAATCCCTCCTCCATTTCTCATATATTGATGGCTTAAATTGAACCTTTACACATGCCACATTCCACCTCATGATCGCACTCAACCGGTGGTCGCGGAGACTGAAAATGCATGTTCCCCATCCTACCCAATAACAGCAAAAAACTTGATCACTACACTAAGGGGCTGGTTCTATCTTCTTACTACACTATTCACCACCACCCTAGTGAAAGTACTCAAAATGGTGCTTCTTTCATTTGTATTTTTCCACACCATATCACCAAATTTAAACTAAATTCCAACAACCAGGGGCCTCTTTGAGGTTTCCATTAAAAAATATTGCTTGATCCACCACCTCATCAACTCTGTTTAAACATAGGATATTCACCTAGGACTTAATCTTATTTTTATCTCCATCCAAAAAAAATTTACATAGCCGCCTCATCCCCTTATTAATTTGAAACAAAATATTTCATGTCGATGAAACGACTAGCATATTCCATCAATATCTTTGATCCCTGGGTCAACCTCATAAATTGTGTTCCCTTTTCCTGCATCAGGGTATCTGAATAGAAATAATCTTGAAACATTTCTAGGAAATATTTCCATGACATACCATCAGCCTAATAGGTCTAAACTAGAATTTCCCACCATCACTTTACCTACCCTCACAACATGTAAGCCTCAAATTTGACTATATTATCAAGATCAATATCTAAGTGACCAAGAATCATTTTCATGGACTCTATCTAAAACTTAGCTACATAAGATCCACCCACTCCTGTAAAATCCAGAGTGTGTTATAGCTGAAGCTCCCTAATCATCTATAAAATATGTTTCATGACTCGCCCTGAGTCCTGTTCCACCATCTATATAAAATGAGTGAATTTTCATGAATCATATCTTCTCCTTTGTTACCATGAACCTTCATGTTTTCTTTCTCTGATTTTGGAAGATATTTCTCAATGATGTCCTCTTATTATCCAACCATAAAAGGTCATTATGGTTGAATAATCCAACAATTCCAACACACATCTCAGAACACATAACATAAAACGTCTGTAGTTTTCATAAAAGAAGGCTCGCCACTATCCATAGGCAAACCATTTTTCATACACTATTCCTAAAAGACATCCTCTAACATTAAACACTGCCCTCAACCATCCCTACTTCATGTCATGCTTAGCATGGGGTAAACCAACATAAATACTCACAAGTCATTCATTGGAGACCCTTTTAAATTAATTCCACATCTAGAATGAAATTTTTTCTATTTTATGTACCCTTCTCATCTCACCATTTATTATAACCCTCATTTTAGCTCACTTACCTCTTTTGATCAAGCTCAATTCTTTGACAATTCTTTCATAATCATTCCATTTACCCATTCCTATCATATTTATTAGACATTACTCTCTTCATATTTTAAGGAATGTGAAAATCATTTTACCCTTCCTCTCTCACACATCCATATCATGTGTTCCCATCATGATGCATTCCACCTATATCAATATATTCATATAATGATTCATGTATGCACAACCTTGTTCCATTCTGACCACAAAAAAAATAACATTAAACATTCTCATCACACAATAAGTCCATCACCCCATGGTGAAATGTCATTCAACTATAACAGAAAATATCGAGAAGCAAAATTCCACCATGGGTACGTGGGTTTTCTTATGTGCATGGGTTAGCTACTCCCATACACTAGCTTATCACAAAAAAATTACACAACCTAATCACATTTATACTATCCGCAAATAGTAATACAAAAAAGGTAATAATTTTACACCACTTTGTAATGACCCTAACTCAGAAGCCACAAAAATAATGCCCCGAGCTAGTCACCACATGACATTAATTGCACCTCCACATAGTTTAGAGGATTCCGACTAGAAAATAGATTCTAATAGGTCTTGTGGGAAGAATACACCCTCTTTACCATTGTAATCCATTGTATATAACATAAGAAATAAGGAAAAACAATAAACTAGAACATTCATTACCAAACATTTACCAAACAAGGTACAACCACAACCAAAAGATAAATATTCCATTTCTTGCAAACAGTTCCAAAAGTGAAGGAAACACAAAATAAAAAATAACAGAAATGTCCTACAAAATAGGGCCTAACTCCATGTCAGGATCCCCATCCATTATCATCCCAATCCCAACTCAACTCCCTTACACAAGCCCTTTTACCTTGTCCAATCCTTAAACAATGAAATCTACTCTGGTACCCAATAGTGTCCCACGCAGAGTTTGAGTAAAACTCAGTATTCCGCCACCAACTGTGTCTACAAAATATCATGTGAAAATAGATAGCGCATGAAAGTTCCAAATAAATTAAAATACAAAATAAAGACAACTTTAGTTCCACTAGTTAACAATATTCACTTAAGAAACATTCACGATTTATTCCATTCAATCACTTAAACCATTTTCATCACGTAATCCATGGGTTAGTCATTTACATCATTTACACTACATCCTGGGTTGATCTATTTTCATACAGAGGGGAATAATTCAAGTTCCCAATCTCACTAGGGATAAATATTTAAAAATAAATACATCACACTAACCATAGTGTCTCAGTCCATATAGTCTCACCAAAAGAAACTATTAGGAGCTATGATCCTCAATCTGACTTCCCAAACCATGAATTCTAGGGGTGGGGTTTAGAGCCTCAGTCTAACCAACCCATGGGAGGATCCTTCGTCCAATATCTCATATATCACTAATCCTTGTTCAAATGATTATTCATCCAATTGCCACATATACCAAATCATAGAACATATATAATCTGTATACATAACATTCACAATTTACATTCCATTTAACACATAAATCACCATTAAAACTTATGAAATTAACTCATTTACCACACAACTTACAACGACCATATCACCCAATTCCCATTCATATCTCAACCCATTTAACTCATTCAATAATTTTTGTACACTAACCCATTTTTTTATAATTCTTTGTTTCACATGTATTATCCCATTAATTCAATTTAATTTCAATATCACAAGTTATTAGACACATTCACCTTATTCCATTTAACCCACTTTATATTGTTCCAAAAAAACCTTTATGCCATTTTCAAAGTCAGGGAAAACTATCAATAATCACTTCTCCAAATCAACAAACATATCAACTTGTTCATCTTGGGATCTACATTGTCACAATTGAACTCCGTAGTTATCATTAAAATTTCCCATCATTGGGAATATTGGCACACCCCATGGGTGGCCTTAAATTAGCCTAGTCAATCTCAATTAATCCCATAGGGGTCATGAGGGGTTCAATTCATTATTCATCCAACCATTTTACAAAATCCATTCAATGGAATCAAATGAATAAAAAGGGATAATTGTTAACATAGACACACATTCACAAATCACCTTCAAGAACATGAAATATAACCTATAGACCACATAAATTGAAACTAAAAATGAACACATGGTTAACCATAGCCTTAATTTGGATTCAATCACCCTTTGAAGCCCCAACCTTAAATCTAGAGTAAAAAGAGTGTTTTAGGGATTTGGAAGACGAATAACAAAATCACAAGATCAAATCAAGAAAAGAGATGAAATATGAGTATAATAATTACCTAGAGATTAAATACACAACTAACGAAACTCTTAATGGCCTTGAAAGGAATGAGATCAATCATTGGGAAGATTTGGGTGTCTAGGTTCATCACTAGGGCTGGAGGAAGAATAATTAAGAAGAAATTTGAGTGTGGAATGTAAAATAAAAAGGTGGGAAATGGTAAAATACCACTTTTAATGTGGTTTATGGTTTGGTCACGTGGTTTTCCAAATTGTGTGCCAAATATGCATCTGCATCCACCCAGGAGGGGTTGAGTCACATAGTAACTTGGGGAGCCCTGTGCGGTTTGAAAATCCATGTGTTAACTATGTAGAATGCCTATGTCTAGAACCACATGGTTTAGACTCCCCTCTTGAATTTTTTACTAAACTATGCACTCCATCGTCTTAGATAGAATGGTTTGGGAAAACTGTTACTACTAACACTTCCCTAACAATGAAACATGCACAGGATGTCCATAATCTATATTCATTCATTTTCTAATCCCCCAAGACAGCCTTGATAATCCATATATATTAAAAATAAATCCCATTGACCATAATATGGTCACTTAAAACAAAACTTAAACAAGAATGTACCTTAAGAAAATTTGGGATCTAACACCACTAGTGGGAATCTTCCAATGATTCCTATAACACAATGCCAATACAATGTAGATCTTTCTTTAGAAACCTAAAAAAAGAAATAATTTATCACAAGGTATTTATTTAAATTGATTATATTAATTATAAATTATATGTGTTGATATTGTGCTCTGGATCTGGAATTTTATCCAATTTTGTGTTTTCATTCAATTCCATTGATCAAGATATTTATCATCATTTAAATCTTGGAATGATCATTGATTATAACAAAAAGAGAATTTCGGCAGAACCAGTCACACGCATCTCTTGCACCTGAAACCTACAAGTTGTATTAGAGAAGTCACATAATTATTTATAATTATTTAAATAAAATTTATTTATTTACACATTTTTAATTCAGTATTGAATTTTAATTTAAACATTCTTAAATATAAAATGTGAGATTTGATTCTTCCTATTTTGTTTCCCATAAATATAATCAAATTGATTGATTTTATGAATGAAATAAATTTTATGATCTCATCTAGAGGTGGAGAGGAATCTGGTCGGATAACACAAGAGTACAAGTCGTGTAACCTAGAGGTACACGATGTGTACTAGTGTTCAATATGGTAAGAATTTATTTATAATTAACTTAAAGAGTTTACATTTATTACATGTAATACTATTAATATTACACCACGTGTTGATTGGGTCAGACTGGTACACATTTAGCAAAAGTACACACTGTGTAACTGTCGTACACTGTGTGTAATTGTTCAGTAATATACTATTAATGTATCTTCTTACATGGCTTACCTGACTAGTGACCATGTAACTCAAAGACCACACAACGTGTATCCCATGAACACACCATGTACTCTAACTTTTTTACACGGAATTTTTATACGCCAAGTCCCTATGTATGTTCCTTGAATAGATGATGGAAATAGTCCATTCTATATAGGCAACATGTACACTCCATGTAATTTTACTAAATTATAAAAAACAAAAAATTAATTTATTATACTATGAAAACCATATCAATATGTTCTTTTGTGTGGTAATTAATTTAATTGGACATAACAGATGATGTGTTTTAACATATATATATAAATTTTTGATTAATTTCTATATAATTTTCATATCTTTATATCATGTATGATCCATATAATGGTTATTTATATATGTACATTGAAGCATAACACGTGAAAGAAAAATCATGTAATTAGTGTAATCATTAAGTCTATAGTACACATTATAAAAGTATGTGATAAGTCATGTATGAAACATGTCTCAAGAGTAAATGGTATGTGAGTATAATACATTTTGGGTGGTTTTGAGGGGTAATCATCGTGTTACCTCCAAGGTACATTTATGTACATAGTTAATTTCAAATAAATTTATTCAATTTTATTAAAATTATTAAGGATTAGAATATTAATGATATTTGTATGTGAATTATGAAAAAGGAATGTATTAATTAAAGAATATAATTTATTTATTTGAGAGTGATTTATCTTAAATAAGACCGATTATAATTTATTTGTAAATTTAATAAATGTATAATTCCTTACATGCATGTGGATGATCATTATCCTATACCAGATCATTCTATGTGATTGATTTCATTTAATTTATTTTCAAATTATGTTGTTGGCATGCATGTGTTCTCTCCGCTTATTTTGTAAGGGTCTGTATACCCATTGTTTCTTTTACATAAACCATTTCCATCACTTGTTTGTGAATAAATGAATATGTAATGGATAGAGATACCATGTCAGTGGAGGAAGTGTATATTTGGAGTTGAGATGAAACCAATCCAATAGAGATACATAGGTGGATAGGTGGACAACTGTAACTTGAACCATAAAAGGTTCAACATGTTTTTCCCCTCAACCAAAAGTTAGTTTATCATCAACTAGGTAAAATAACCATTAGTAAAATATTAATGAAACTGGTCCTTTTATTTTCAAAAAACTCCATCTTACATCCTCAGATGTTATTTCTAAAACTAATTTCCAACCTATGTTAGATATTTATTATTATGATAAGACTAATCAAGAATATATTTCTGAATTTTTTCTTCCAGAATATATTTATCCTATTGTTGAATAATAGAATTTTGAAAACCCAATAATTCAGTTGTTTTTTAATAATCATCTTAGTGATAATATCATTGGTGATGTAGATGAACAGATTAGGACTTGAATGTCTTCGAGAAACGAAATTGAACATCTATCATTTTTATCATAATTTGAACCTAATAATCCTAATGAGGATTTAAGTGATATGATTATATTAAAGAAATGAATGATGTACTCAATGAGTATGAAAGTGAAAATGTTTTTACTTTGGTTGAATGTCCTAATAATACTTCTATAATTCGAGTAAAATGGGTTTTTAGAACAAATGTGAAGAAAATGACATAATAGTTAGAAATAAATCTTGACTTATTACTAATGGTTATAATTTACAAGAGGAAGTAGACTATGGATAAAACTATGCACTCTTAGCACGATATGAACTTATTCATATACGTCTATATTTTGCAACGTTCTTAAATTTTAATATATTTCAAATGGATGTGAAGTGTACTTTCCGTAATGGATATGTTCAGGATAATGTTTTTGAATAAAAACCCCCAGGTATTGAAAATAAAAAACATTCAGAAAATGTTTATAAACATACCAAAGTGCTTCATGGTCTTAAAAATCCCTTAGTGCATGGTATGATAAGTTAACATGATTTGTTTTACAAAAACAACATTTCTAAGGAAGATAAGGATTCAACTATTTTTATAAGAGAAGTTAATAAAAAAATTATTATTGTCAAAATATTTTTTGATGAAATTATATTTGTTTCAACTCAAAAATATTTAATAAATTCCTTTATAGATCTTATGAAATTTGAGTTTTAAATGAGTATGATGGGTGAGTTAACATACATTTTGGGTTTTCAACTTTTTGAAAACCCAGAGGGAACTTTTATATATCAACATAAGTATATAATTTCTTCATAATAAATTTATTTATAACAAAACTAAAATTATTAGTACTCTCATTGGAACCTCTAATACATTAGATCTTGATGAAACTGGGAAACCAATTTATCAACAGACTTATAGAGGTATGATTGGAATTTTACTTTACATAATAGATAGTTATCTAGATTTAATGCTTTCAATATGATTATATGATAGATATCAAAGGAATACAAAATAATCTCATCTTAAATATGTAAAAATAATTTTTTATTATATTAAGGGAACAATGGATTTAGTCTTATTATATTCTTTTATAATTTATTTGAACTGGAATTTTTTTCAAATGATGATTTTAGTGGATTTACAATGGATATGAAACATTTTTTTCTAACTTGTAATTTATTAGGAGAATCATTAGATCATTGGTTAGGTGAGAAACAACGCCCAGTAGAACTATACACTGCTGAAGACAAATATGTGGTAGTTGGAAGAAGTTATCCTCAAGTGTTGTAGATACAACACACACTCACTGATTGTGGCAAGAGTTTTACTAACACTCAAATTTTGTGTGATAAAAAAGTACTATTTCACTTTGTAAAAACCCAACACATCAATTACCTAGTAAGAAAATAGATATAAGACACAACGCCCTTTAAGATCACACATGTAAATAAGATGTTACTTTACAATTCATCAGAATGCAAGAAAATCTTGCTTATATTTTTACTAAACCACTTAGTTCGAATGTATTTATATATATTAAATAGAATTTAGGAATCACCAATATTAGATGATTATTCATGTATACATTTTGTTATCAATATCCTTAATTTAATTATTTTTTTTCAAAGGGGTATAACATATGATTTTAAGTTTCTTAAAACTTTTTTTTCTTATAACATTTTATTTTTTAAAATATTATCATTTTTATATTTACTTTTTTCAGACTGAATATCTTTTATAAAAATTTTGGAGTCATATTTTCTTATAAAATGTCACCAAATATAATATTTTAACAAATGATTCTTTTGCGTCAAAAAATTGTAGAAAACCAAAATATGTTACAAATATTTTTCTATATCAAATTTGTTATAAAATTTTGTGATTAAATAATTATTACAAATTATTTGAAAAATATTTTTTTATAAACATTATCATAATTAGTTTTCCTTACTAAAACTAAGATGATCAGTTCACTCATACTGATGATACTTTTCTACTCAAAAAGGTATTATTATTTAGATTTTACACTAATTCTTACAATAGTTATAAATATTCATGTTTACTTAATACTTTATTTTTAATACTCAATTATTTTTCCAACTTATATGTTTTCAAAACTGAATGAAACACATTTCAATTAAAAGTTTAATTAAATATCTTAAGAGTTAAAATCACCTTTAAATCAATTCTTTAATTAATTCAATATTTTAATATCAGATAAGAACATTAAATCTCATCCATTGAAATTTATTCAATGTTATCTATAGTTTTTGTGCCTATATAAGGGAGGCATAACATCTGTCCCTCATCAGTTCCCAGATACATTTCTCCAGACTCTTACTACTCTGTCAAGTTCACTGCCCAATTGTGTTTCATTTTCTGAATACTTGTTCAAGTCTCAATACAATGGAAAATTTATATGATTTCTCATAGAAAGTAGTCTACATAGAATGAAATTCTGAGAGGAAATGGAATGAAAAGTAAGATTATATTATTAATAGGATCATTAATTTTGAAGGCTGATAGAAATTTTTCATCAAAAATAGACAAGGATCTTGATTTATATTTTCCCAAAATTATAATAGAATTTTATGATAATTTTTGAGAAGGACTTAGAATAAGATTAAGAGAAATGGGAAGAAGTGAAATATGTGGGAGAAGAAGAATAAAAATAAAAAATAGGTGTAGGAAGAGGAAGAAGATTAAGATGAATAACAAGAAACAGAGAATTATGGAGATTCAAATGAAATGAAAAAATCAGACTAATCATCATCTTAAACTCTTCTACCTTCCTAATCAGATAAGGATGAATACTTTGAATAATTTGGGTGAGAAAAATCATCTTCAAAATAAGTAGAAAAGTAAATATCTAAAGATGAGGAAGAAGATAAATAATCCCAAACAAAGGTTTTAGATAAATTTAAATCTGATAAAGAAGTGTGCATTATTTAAGTATCAGATGTAGACAAATGTTTATCAAAAAGTCAAGGAAAAATTTGAGATGGAATAAAAAATAGATGCATAATCCATCAAAACAAATGATCCTAATGATTTATCATGTTTATCAAACTATGAAGGGATGGTTTCTTAGAAAATTTTTGACTATATTTTCCAAACCAGGAAATGGTTAAGGGATTCCATTCCACATCTTCCAAAGATAGATCCATGGTGTAAATTCATTCCAAATATTGTAAATGAAAAATTATAATCATTGAATTTTTTGACTAAATTAGTTGTTCACATTAAGGCAGATTTTAAATCATTCAAATAAAAGAAAAGGGCTTAAAAAGATACCGTAAAATCAGATAGTTAAGTGTTAAAACAATGTGAAATTGATATCAAGGATCATGATGATAATTTCATATAAGTAAAGAAAATTTCTTTAGAAATGGAAAAATCCATCGATAATTTATCAATATATTTTTCTAACAGAGTGATGTTTTTGGAAGAGTGTAGATATACAATGGATTATTGTAATGAAGAAGTAAATGTTTTGAAAGAAATTTTTCAGAGTTTAGAGTATGAAAACAGAAAACTAAGATTGTGATAATATTAGATTTTCCTTGTGATGGAGAAAAATAAAAAGATATCTAAGGAATTTTAAAGACATAAGTCATAAATTTAGAAAAAAATAATGATGGAGGACTAGATCATGAATCACAAATCATTAGTTGCATGATATTTGGTGGATCATGATTCCATTAATAAAATGAATGCAATAGTTTAAACATTGATGAATAATGAATGGAATTTTTTATTTGAACTCTTAATTTATATTTTGAAACATTTTTTGAATGAACATTAAATCTGAATGAATGTTTCATCCAAAAACATTATTTCTGAATGAATTCCAATTAATTTTAGATGTATGCTATTTTTTTATTTCTTGGATGTTTAGTTTTTTCACATAAAAATGTTTAACATGTTATCTATTTCTAACATTTCAAAAGATACCCCTTCCCTTTTCTTTTTTTAAATCAAAAGGGGGGTAATTTTATAAAGAGGGAGAGGTTTATAATATGGGAGAAGTTTATAAATGGAGAAGCCTATGAGATATTACCCTAAGGGTGAGATATTATCCTAAGGCGGGAAACTGAATTAATACAATCCATTGTATTATAATTATGTTATAAACATATGGAGAGTAAAGATATGAGCAATATATTTAAAGATCATAGAATTATAAATGGTTGTAAGTTTTTTTTCAAAGTTATAATTATTTTCATTTTAAGGGTTGTGTTTAGTGATTTACAGAACGAGGGGATTTTTGAGTCAGAATTATTACTTCTTAAATTTACTTTCATTACTTTAATAAATCACAAACTATTCCTTAAAACAATAATTTACTATATTTATATTTCCCATGTTTTTAGTATATTTTTTATAAAACATTACTTTATATTTAACGTAGAAATAATTATAATAAAAACAAATATAAAATTATTTATTTTTATTATGATCAATTTGACTGAATTTTTATACAATACATTGAACTAACTAGTGGTTTGATCAGTGGTTATAGTTACATCTTACTGAAAAAGTCATGAACCTCAGACTAACCCTGGTACAGATTCAACAGAACAACCCTTATTCAGTTTATCAAATTAGAAATCAATAAGAAAGTCCATTCGACTATCCAAAGTTTAGAATTGATTTGATTAGAATTATATTTGTCATAAGTAATCTAAAATATCATTTTAATGGTGCTATTATAAATGAAGTCAGACTATAAAAAGTAAAAATCATCCTCAGCTAGCAAGTTGAAGATCCAGATCATTATAAACTGTAATTTGAAACTTGTATAAGGTTATTTCAACTAACACGAAAATATGGCCATTGGAAATCACCTATAAATAAATGGACATTTTAGTAGTTGGGAGTTGATGAAAGTCCCAACTCAAGTCATCAAATGACTTTTATACATGGAATCCTCATTCAATTTCTTCGTAATGATTTAGAGAGTTGAAGTTCTAAGGAATCATTGTGACGATTTTAATTGATTAATAAATATATTCTTTTTTCATCACATGTAAAGTTGTGGTACTAATGGAGGGATTTGAGGGATATGATTATGGTGAATATGAATCAATGGATTGAGGGATTCTGGGGATAGGACGACAGATATCGACCATGATATCGAGGTATTTATTGGACATTAAAGACAAAGTTGAATCTGATTATAGTATTAAGGGCTTTCTGGGGATTGGAAGATAGACTTGATTCTGATCCATTAGATCAAGGAATTTCTTAGAAAGGAAAGACATACCATATAGTAGGTACTGAAAACTATGGATGTCTTTAGTCATGATTTCATACTACATTAACTCTTAAGGTTAAATAGTAAATTCTTTTATAATCCTTTATGTCATTCATACTATTATATGATTTTGTATTTAGTGTTTATAAAAGATCTTTTTTCTTGTGAATTTGTATTAAAAAGTTATTTTTTATACTTATATATCGAAAAAACTATTTTATTGGTTTGTTTGTGATACCAATATATACAAATTTAATCAGATAGTATATGGATCCAATTGTATTACTCTGATAATTAGACGATCTATGAGTTTGATCATTTTTACTTAAAAGGTTTTTTATTTTATTTTAGTTTAATTTTTAGACTATAATTTACCCCCTCCTATAGAAATCAAATACACTTTATATCCCATAATTATTTGTCTGTTTAAGAATCTCTTAGGATGATTAGTGGTTTCATACCAAAGAAAATAGTGGAGGGTGAATGGGAGAATGATATTGAAATTTTCCATTGAATTGGATGATTAATAAAAAAAAATGATATATATCCTTGAAATTCATAATTATAAACATTTAAATTTATCACATTCATATTTTGTGCATATAAATTTTGATTCAATTATTTTTTTCATTCATAAAAAACAAAACATTAGGTTTATTCTATTTTAGTAATTAAGAAAACAAAATAAACATTAATAATTAGTTAGAATAGTAATGAAAAAAACCACACACAATCATTAAGAAATTAATTTTTTCATCCCTATACATCATTCAATGTTTTTAATAAAAAAAATTTCTTTACTATGGTTTGTAACAACCACAGGATCACCCCTTTTATATGATTGGTCACTTAGCTCCAAATGTGAGGGATAACAATTTTTTTTAACATATTAATAAATTTGGGTATCTAATAAATGTTGTAATGATTAATATAGATTTAAAATCACTAAAATATGATTTTCATGATATTTCATGGAAATCAGAGCTTGTTGGGCCAGTTTTAACCCATTCAAACAGGATTTGCCTATTATTATAAAAGACATTAATAATGTCAAATCATAACTTAAGCCATAGTGATCAATAAAAGCATCATATTGATGTTTGGTTGATTCAAAAAAATAAAAAATGATTCAAGGAATGTTATCCAATATTTTTAAGTCAATTTGAAGTCATTCTCTCATTTTAGACCCCCCCTAATGGGAAATATGTCATTTTAATAAAACTATAAAACATTACTGGTTGTTTTCCATTATACTGAGCGACATATTCATCTGATGGATGAATCGTTGATTTCTAAAGATCGATAATTACTATTTTATAATTCTACTATGATTTCATGTCAATCCATGTGTGGTCTCTTGGAATTATTCCCATTTATTTGATGTGTAACCTTACCCAAAATTCGGGGGGGGGGGGCACTTCCAATCATACTAAGAAATATGGGTATCTGATCGATTTTAAAATGAATTATATAGATTTTAAATTACATGAAGATAATTTTCCTAGGAATGTATGTTAATAAAAGATCATTTTGTTGGTTTTCACCCTAACCATATGATTTTCCCACTATTACAAAAATGTTAATAAATTCAAATCATAACCTAAGTTATACTGATCAATATGGGAATCAAATTGGTTCTTGGTTGATTACAAAAGATTAAAGGCGATTCAAAGAATATTCTCCCTAATTTTCACATAAATCTAGTGTCATTTTCTTATCCCTCCCCGAATGTGAGATATTTCATTCAAATAAAACTATGCAATGTTACTCATTATTTTCCATCATATATGGAGACACTAAAACCAAAGGGATGAATAATTAGTTCCTAAAGATAAGTAATGTATTACGGTTAATTATCCGATAATTTCATTTCAATATATGTGTGTTTACTTGGTATTAAAACTTTTTATGTGATTTTTGAATTAACTGCAAATCTGCGGGATAGCATGACTTTCAATCATACCAAGAAATTCAGGTATGTGATTTCTGTGAAAATGATTTTTATAGACTAAAAATGACATAAAGGTCAATTTACAAGCATTTCATGTCAATAAAAGCTTGTTCAGTTTATTTTAACCCCTAGACACATGAGTTTACCATTTAAAAAAAAAATTAATAATATCAAACCATACCTTAAGTCGTACTCGTCAATATGTGCATTGAATTGACACGTGATTGATTCCAACTTATCAAACATGATATGATGAGTGTTCTCCTATATTTTCACATCCATCTAATGTTTTTTTCTCATTTTAACCCCCCAAATTGGTGATATGTCATTTTAATAACACTATATAATGTTACTTGTTGTTTTCTGTTGTATCGAGTGACACGAGCATTCAAGGGATGAGGTGTTGAATCCTACAGATAAAAAAAGACTGAGTTATTTTTGTCCCTCAATTTCAGGTCAAACCAAGTGTGTTATCTTATTATTAACCCACATTTTTGTGACTTTTCACTTAACTCCAAATCTGAGGGAAAATTCCAATTTTGATCGTACCAACCAATTTGGATATCTGATCGATGTTTTGAAGATTTCTGTCGATTTTAAATTATGTCAAGATCATTTCCTAGGATTTCATATTAATTGGATATCAATTTTCTCTTATGGTTTCACACTAATACAAGTGTGTTTCCACATTTTTTACTCTTAAACTGTTAATAAGTCATTTTTAAGAAAATAATAAATTTAAAAAAGCACCTTATATTGCACCCACTATTTTGAGCATAAAAATGACATGTGTTTTAAATTTAATGAAAACAAATCACTAAATGGTTATTTTATTAATTTTTCTCATCAATATAAATGTATTTAGTTGGTTTTGAATCACAACATGGTCAAATGTAATTCTAATGAAAATGTAAATTTGATTTGTTACTTTTCAAAAAAATAAAAAATAAAATGATATATTAAATTTGAATGGGAAACGAGAAATATAAAATGAAATTCACCTCCTAGTTCTAATGCATCTTATAGGACCAATGATTCAACACAAATCTATTGTAGTAGGGGCCTACATTAAATAAAAATTATAAATATAATAAAAATGAATGTAAAAAAACAAATATAATATAAACATGAATCATAGGATCCACAAAACCACCACCCTAGAATATATATTCCCATAATGCTTTGACCTCAGCTTGAAGTAGTGTATTTAAATTCTTGGGAGCATGCATCTAGCCTCCAAAAATGGCACCCATTGTGTCATCCCAGCAATAACAGGAGCCACAACCTTATCACATGAAACTATGTAATGGGTAATTACTATTCCATATTTCAAGTTATAACCATGTCCATCATTATCAATGATGTGATGGAATATCTCGTCCCTATACATATAAAGTTATAGATGGTCATATAGAAGCTTTGTTAACTAAGCCTCAAATAGATCATGTGTAATATATAAATATAAATATATATGTATATATAGATATATGTAGGTATTATTAATTAATACAAGAACATTATATAATAGTTGTAACCTATGGATCATTTCAATCTCGATATATCATCCACACTAATATTCTATCATTCGGTGTCCCTTTCTTCGTAACTATAAACTAAAAAGATATAACTATAGAACAAAAAAAAATTAAAAAATAAATATAAAAATTAAATGATAAATACATCATTTCAAATCTAGGACACATGATGAGTCCCAATCCGGTTAGGTAGTCCCTGCATCACATGACTCTCTTAATGATGTGCCTCCACCAATGACAATCAATTAATTCAAATTTGAAACTTGTAAAATGTTATAAATTATTTGAAATATATATACCAAATATAAGAAGTATCACTATTTTAGCCTCAATTGACTAATATGTAACCATTTCATGCCACTGATATGGGAGAAGACTTCTCAGGACTCTTTCCAGAATGTCTAGGGCACCCACATTTAGTATCTGGTGCTCCATCTTCTCTAAACCTTTATAATATTTCTACATTCCACAATTTTTTTTAAAAAAACACCAGATGAAACTCATTAGGGAGTACTCTTAGATTATTCTACTTTAGAAAAAAATTATCAAAAATTTAAGTTTTTTTAAGAATATCTAAGAAACTAAAATGATTCTCTTACCTGAACGTTCCTCCATAGTCGATCTAATGTTTCCTAAGGGAATGAATCCCAATCATTTGCAGTTAATGGAAATATATGGGGTTCATGTATCATACAACCCAACTAATGAATAAATTAAGGGGTCCCTCTCCCATGGGATGGTTTGTCTCATAAAATGATATATCAAAAGGTCTTGTCATGATGAAATTGCACAACCAAGGCCTCTCCTATGGGAGGTAGATTAGGTTGGGTTGAATTCTATTGAAAATAATTTCATAAATAATTTTAAATATGTGAATATATAAGTTTAATTCTTAATTGAAAATATAAAAAAACATTTACTTTCATAAATACCTTAACCCATTCAAGTAGATGCCTCTCCAGAATAATAAGGATATGGTTCCAGTTCCACTAACATGTATACAGTCCAAGAAAGAATTAATAGTTAAACACACATTGACTATATTTAAATGAAAGAGATATAAATAGAAAAAAACATTGAAATGTTTTATAAAGAGTTAAACAGTTAAAAATATCATTAAAACCCAAGAGCTTGAAAAACCCCATACCTTTCACTGAACATGAAAATCAATCACTTATCCCTCAATTGTCTCTATTATGTATTGAATATCCTCTTCACATTGATCTAAAGTGTTCTTATCTTGCTATTTTGAAAAAAGGGAATAGTCTTATGTTCATCTCATTAGGTTAAAAACACTCATTTCCTTTACATTTTCAAAGAAACATTCCTATTTGGATTAGATAGCAATTTGGTGAAGAAAATGTGTTCTACCTGTGATACCGAAATTTATAGTATGTTACTAACTCTTTCTTCTCTATATAACATACTGTTAAAGTTCACCAATGTAAACTTAAACTAATCAACATTAGTTACATGGGATGGATAAACCTAATTTCACTATAATAATATTTATTTTAACTTATGTGCATATAAAACATTGATGATGCCTTTTAATTGACCATTGTAATAACCCAAATCAACAGAAGGATAAGTAATTTCACGATTTGTTGTTTCTCATTTGTCCTCAACATATTTAATGCGAATCCGAAAGTCATTATCATCTAAAGCTTTGTAATGATCATTGTTTAGAGATAAAACTTAATCTAGTTTGTTAAATTATGTAGTCGGTGTTGGGTTACCTAAATCCTACTGGTTATATACCTATATATTTCATAGAATTAAATAAATATTTATGTAGAAATTAATTAGTAATATAATTAAATCATAATAAAAATGAATTTATACATAAAAAATCATTGAACCAATCATTAAATGATTAATAATTGGACTTTTGAATCTAATAATCACTAGCACAAGACATATCCTGTTTAATCATATTAATGTGTTTCCTACAAATGATAGTACCATGTTTAAATGATCAACTTATTTATGAAATCAAAACTTTTAAATGTTTAACATTAAAAGTGATAAGACACATACTACAACCAAGATTCAACTAATGGGGTATTGAACAAGATGTATCATTAATATTGTACCACTTAGATGTTGTTCATATATAATATGTATCATTATCTATCTATTCTATCATGAATCCAAGAGCGACTATCTAATTTTGTTTCAACATCCATAAGATATTCAGTATAAAATGTAGTAAAATCATTCATCAAATAACTATTGCCTATTGATACCTATAGTTGAGATATATTACATATAAATCATTTCAATGTATTCAAATACCACTCAATTGGATACAACCACCTGAATTTCACAGTTCCAGTAGCAATTACATCAATGGTTAAGTGTACCATCAAATGAATCATAACATTGAAAAATGAGGGTGGATATAGTTCCTCCAAGTGAAAATGCATAAGTAAAATCCTATCCTGAAATGTTTTTAAATCACTCATTCTTTGATATTTTAAAAAAAATATTTCTAAAAAATTACTCATCTCAATCAATGATTGAACAACATTTGGTGATAAATAATCATAAATTGTGATTGGATTCAACTATTGAAGAAGTATGTGATTGTCATGAATTTAATAACCTTGGTGGAATATTAACCATAAGTCACTATGAGAAACTTCAAAAGAGAAATAAATTTCATTTTTACTCATCATATATTGTTCAGCAGGCATGTATTCCTCATTACCCTCACCCAACTGTAAATGAAATTGTTTTCTTAAAACCATTTCTTCTAAATCATGTTATGCATTGAAATTATCCTTTTATTTCCACTAACACCCAAAATGGTCCCAAATATATTATCACCAAATAATCAATGTGCATGATATCCATATTATGCCTTAATATGTTGATTTTCTAGTAAGGTAAATTAAAAAACATTTTCCTCATTCCATGTTTGACTGTGTTTTCTACCCACACCACGAATATATGGTAATGAAAGAGATAAAAAATCTAAAATTCATATATCATGGGAATGTATTCTTTCTCGATCTCTGCTAATATTATATATAACTCATTTCATGATCTTTGGTGTTGGTTTGATTTCTCGAGAGCCATCAAATTCAAATTTTCTCTTTTTGAATGTTTGTTGAGGGGAAGAAAACATATCCCACTAATGAGTGTCCATTTTTTACAATTTTTAATCCATATAGAATATTTAATTTTACTACATCAAGGGAGATAAAATTCACCTTTCATAATCCGACCTGATAAATTATTATAATTTGGTAAGTTGTAGACTGTCTATAATAAAATAGCCTAAAGTTTGAACCTTTTGTTCATTTAAAAATCATAAGTTATCACCCCATCACCCCAAAATTCATTCAAATCATCAATTATTGGATGAAGGTAAACATTAATATTATCCCCAAATCATCAGGGTCGATCAATAATAGAAGAAGGTAAAAGAAATTTTTCTTTCATAAAAATCCATGGAGGATGATTATAAGGAACCAACACCATGGTTCATGTGTTATAAGGTGCACCAACTAAAGACCAGATTGAATTGAAATCATCTTCCACCAACCCCAATTAGGAATTATGGATATCTTTAGAAAATATAAGATTCCTCATTAACTATGTTATTTTCAAGAGAGTCTATTTGGTCGGTTATCATATAACTATCATCATTTAATTCCATGTGTCATCTCATTAATTTAGAAACATTCAATGACATAAATAATATTTTCAACCTCGGATTTAGTGAACAGTGATTCATTTTCATTATGGAAATTGATTTCCCATTGTTCATAGTCTAACATTGATAATTTTGATTTCCCCCACTATCTTTTCTCTCGGAAGATCCATAGACTACACAATTATCCCAATGGGAAATTACTTTTCTAAACAACATACATATGTTTGGACATAAATCAATGGTCCCATATATGAAACCAATGTAATTTTTTAACTAATGAGCACAAAAATATGACTATAGAATAATAGAATTAGTAGGATGTTCTTTTTTCAATAACAACATATATCATATAGAATGATGTGTCTGACCGTTGATTCAAAGCCATCAAGTGAAATAACTCGTTGATAAAATACAATTTACTATAAGTAGTACCCTAAAAATGTAATTCCATTTTTTCATCATCAATTATTTCATAAAAATAAAATTAATCATGATCTACACCAGAGAACATATTGATCTCACTAGCCTCAAAATTTTAGATCCTAATGCCTTCAAGATCCAACCCTCATAACATTTCATTAAACATTTCATGCATCAGATCAGTTTTCATTGCATCAACATCAATATGAATTGTTTATATTTAATGACAATGAATATATTATTCCCCATACCAAGTCCAAATATTTTAATTTTTCATAAACTCATTCAATAAAAGGTGCCCCCTATTAGTATATCATGTTAATTGATATTTGTTTGAACATTTTATTCATTTAAAACTAATATAGTCACTTTTAAATTCTCTAGTGAAATCGATTAATAACTTAATTCCCTAAAAAAATTCATTAGACATTATATTTGAAAGATCAACCCAACTCATATCTGTGTATGTTTTCCATGACCCCCCCACCCCAAGAGTACCCCTCATTGGTTGGTAATTGGACATGGAGGATTGTGATTTTCCGATTCCTGCTTCTAGTAGGCCCTTGGTTGGAAACTAGTATAGAAGTTTATTCATAAATATAAATGTTTTTAATTACCATATAAGAGAAAATTCACAAGAGAAATAAAATATCAACAAAATAATCAACTCATGCTCACAAATATAAATGAAACCAAAGTGTTTTCATATAATTTCATACAAAACGAAAACAACTGGGAAGGAAACTAAAGGAACCAAAAAGGAATACTCAACAGTGACTATGAATCCCATTCATTTCCTAAAAAACCACAGGCTAGTAAGATCGATAATTTCTCTAAATTGATCATATTGACCTAATAATATATATATATATATACAATGGGGGATCATAATAGTACACTCAGTGGGATCCTCCCCAGAGCCTCTCTTTAAAAATATAAAGAAAGGATACTAAATCTTAATGAATAGTAAGTGAAAAAAATCATCACCTAAATAGGTATAATAAGTACCCAGACTCACCATGGATATCTCTCACAATGTCAAAAATACAAGAGAGATCATATAATATAATAATAAATCAATAAGGGCACCCTGCATCCGCTTCCCCACTGGTTTACTCTTATGAAAAAACATCGCATGTCCCAAGCTATCTCTCTCTAAAAGAAGCTAGCATGAAGACACTTGGGCTATGTATCATTACATGGATCTCATTAATCAAATCTTCTCATCATATCAATCCACATCTCCATATAGTAACAAAGTAGTTTTCAGGATCCACCAAAACTCGTATGATGTGTATCATACATCAAGTATTATATCCCAAGCTATCATAGTACATACACTTAGTATAGTACCTCAAGCCATCATAGCCCATACATGTTATTACTATAATAATCTTTTGGATACTATATTGAAAGATATGTGTGTATGAAATAACCACAACCCATTATATCCCTCTACACAAATATATTGGGAAACTAACCACTATACATACGATCACATATTACTGTTATGAGAAGAAAATGGGACGAGAGGGGGTTAGTCAGTCATATGCCCCTCTCCAACCTAGATGTTGGGGAAACAAAACTCCCAGAGACCACTAAGGGTCATTCTCCATATTGAAATGGTTGGGGAAGCACAATAAATCACAAAACAAGAATGATATAGTTTAACTCATTACCGCACTATAGGTATTAACCGAGTCCTAGGCTCAACTTCAGTTATCATCTCTCAGACACTCAACTGCTAATTCTAGAGACTATATATCCAATAAGAACACAAGAAATTAAATGAGCTATATTAAATCTATTATTTTTTTTAAATTCCACATCATGTTTATTAACTAATTAACTATTAATTAATATTATTAAGATTATATTTCATTAACCATCCAAGTGATTTCCATGCACTTCATGAAAAATCCAACTCGGTCTATGGTCTCTCAGGATTAACATTAACATTTTCATTCTAGTAAGAACTACAACCATGGTTTAATAATTTAATAAACATTATAACTATTCAATAATTCTATGTAATCTATAAAAACATCATAAGGTACCATTAAGAGATGTAACCAAACACATTCATCTACCTCGAGCATCTTGGAAAGGAATGTAGGTAAAACAAGAAACCCATTCATCTATCCATTAAACAGATTCATTAACAAGCAATCATATAAACTTTCAACACAAAAAAGAGTAAGCTTAAATTCAACCCATTCCATTAACTCTTGTGTCATCCATGAAACCCTCATGCATATCACCATGCATATCGCCATTATAGACGTCAACTTCTGCCACAATCTCAGGCATCCCCACGCATATCTCATCATCCATCCCAGCCTTATATCACCTCACAAAAAAGGATCATATCTATATCAAATAAAAGGTAGAAGGAAACAAACATATACAAGAAGGAAACTTTCCCCTAAAGACAAGGCATCCATCATTCACATGAAAATAGGCTCTCACAGCCCCAACACAAGACATTAAGCCTTTACATGAAAATGTTCAGCCATGGCCCCAAACCTTTATATATATTAAAAAATAGGTTTTTATTCCTTATTTAATTAAAAAATTCATGTATAATTGGTTCCAACTATGGGAAAGCTAAGGAATCAGAAGTAACAAGTGTTATGGGGTAATGGAGGAATACAAACCCCCCCCCCCCCAAAAAAACATTTAAAGGACTAACAAATAAAAAATGTGGTTTTATTCAATATAAAAAATATTAAAAATGAATGTGATTATAATTAAAACACACCCAAATAGAGTGTTGATGTGAGAATAGTGTAACAAAATCTACTAAAAAAGAAGAAACAAGAATAAAAAAACATAACACCATGATTTACATGCTTCTATCCCTTATGGACCAAGTAAATGGAAGGAAATCCACCCAAACACACAGTATTATTATATGCTCAATATATATATATATTAAAATGTATAGAGGAAAAGTAGATAGGAAATTGAAATGAAGATAAGTGCTAAACTAGAAACTGTGCACTAGAAGTTGCAACACATAAGAATCGAGTTTAAGAAAATCTTCTTACCCTAGACAAATGTTTGAGAATCCAGATCACTTCAAGATCCAAGAACATTGATCTAACTTCTTACATGGATGTCTTCGTAGTATGGCCATGTCAGGTATTTGAATTCAATTAATGGTCACATGTCTTTAACCAGGAAGAACAATGATAGGCTCTACTGTGATCCATACACTAGTAGCGGGTAGGAGGGCTGGTGGGCCACTATATGAGTCCACTAATAAGGATGATAACACCACCACTAATGAGATTTAAGTCGGGGAAGAGGATTCTCAACACTATGTAAGAGAAAAAAGTATATTAAACCACCAGCAGAAAGAAAACAAACCACCAGTGATGAGGGGGAGTCAATTTCGAGAATTTGGACATCTACTTACCATATGAACTTGGCTGTCTAAGTAGATTATTTTCATATCTATTTTTTATATCAAATTCAGGTGTTATAGGGGTGATGAAACCCCCTGGTAGAACCATAAACTGCTAACTACACAGCCATGATGAGGCTTCAATGAATCCAACACCGAATTGAACACCCAACAGCACATGAAAAGGCTCAAATCAATGGATGTCCATAATTGATTATGTAGAAACATACATTGATTTCCATAAATGAATTGAATAGGTATAAAATGGATAGCCCAGGTGTCATCCCAAATCAAGCAGGCCAAAAAATTGATTAGGCCATGTAAATCGGCTCATGTTATAAAATGAAACCAAAATCCAACTGATATTAAAATGAGAAAATATTTAATAATAAATTGAATGTATCTAAAATAATTTAAATAGAAGTACAATTTAAATGGGTAGAAGCCAATTTTCAATATAAAAACAATGAATACCCAAATTAACAAATCTCAACTATTTTCAATTGAAAATTGTTGATTTTATTTCACTTAAATGTTATTGAAGTGGAGCCAAGTTCAACATATCTAAGAAAATGCTTGAACATGGATAAAGATGTGGCCTTAGTCAAAATATCAGTTTGGTTTTTATCCGTCTGTATCTTAGTGACACATGCAACTCCACTTTCAATAAATTCTCTAATAAAATGAAGCCCAATTTATATGTACTTATAAATACCATAGCATAATAATTTTTTAGACAAATAAAGAGAATTTTGATAATCACAATGTAGAGTAATAACGGAATTACATATACAAAGTTCATAAATCAACCCCTTATGCCATATGGATTCTTTCACTGCTTCTATCAGTGGTATGTATTCAACTGCAGTGGTGGAGATGGTCACCAATGATTTGATATTTCACATCCATGATATAGGCCCCCCACAAGCAGTAAAGACAAAACCAGTTAGTGATTTCCTAGTATCAACATTTCCAACATAGTTGGAATCCCCATAACCAGTCAGTAACTCAGAATATTTAATATTCTTACCATATCAAACTGAAATATATGAAGTAGAATAAATGTACCTCGACAAACATTTAAGATCATAACAATGTGGTTTGATTGGATTTTCCATAAAACTTCTCAATGTACAAAGAGAAAAAGAAACATATAATTGATTATAAATCATAGAATACATAATACTTCCCTCTACATTATCATACATGATTGCACTCATATATTCAATATCAAAATCTGTGGTCATTGAGTTAGATAAATAAAATTTTAAATGTTGGACTAAAGGAACACTAACAGTATTCAAAGAATCAAACAAATACCTCTTAATAAAATTAAGTGTATAGGAACATTGAGATACATAAATAAGCTTATGCTGCCTATAAAAAATAATGTCTATGCCCATAATTTTCTCAGCACAACCTTGATCTTTAATTTTGAAATATTAATTCAATTGTATTTTAACATGGGTGATTAATTTCATATCACTAGATATGAGTATCAAGTCATCTACATTTAGCAATAAATAGATCATGGATTTTTTAATAGATTTAAAATATAAATAAGAAAAAACTGACTCCTAGTAAAAGTATTTTTTAACATGAATGAATCAAAATTAATATACCATCATCTTGAAGCTTATTTTAATCTATTTAAGGATTTATTAAGAATAAAATTTGGTTATATTTAAATTCATGTTCAAAACCAGTATGAGGATTAATGCATAATTTTTCAATTAAATAACCATGAAAGAAATCAGATTTAACATCCATTGGTACTATATGAAAATCCAAATCGGCAGAAACATAAACCAGAATTTGTATTGAATATGGTTTCACTAAAAGAGAAAAAAATTCTGAGTAATCAATGTCTTCACATTGAAGGATTCCATTGGCTACAAGTCTAGCTTTAAACTTAGTTTTATTTCCTATAGTATTCTATTCTTTTGATTTATATATTCATTTACAACTACTCACCTTGGTAGTTGGTGGGTTATTAACTATAGAACAAGTATGGTTATTTTTAGGGATTTCATCTCATATTCCATATCTAAAATAAAATTCTTAGAGTTTTTTCATTGATAGAATGATTGTATATTTGGGGAGCCTCTCCAGCAAGATCTGCATCCACATTTATGGTAATGGAAACCATATCAGTATGGATTTACCTAGGAGGAGGTCTACCAAACATTATCTTCCTATACCTAGTAAGTTTATAACCTCTAAGGTCACTAAGAACTCTATCATTTGGAGTATCATCAGAATTTGACCAAGATTGTAGATCTAGTAGAGAAAAGGTCACTTGAAAGGTAGAAGGAGTCTCAACAGGAGACTCACAAAAACTAAGAGGATCAACCTCAAGATCCCTCTTTTGAGATGGATCGACACTACCATCAGTGGGGAGATAAAATCTATCACAAATAGAAACTTGAAAGCCCAAATCACGGATAAGAATACACTTTTTAAAGATAGGATTATCTAACCCAAGCATATACCACTTCACCTCCTCAGTATACCATAGGAAGATGCACATGAAAGATCTTAGCTCATGTTTATCATCCTTAACAAGAGTGTAGGTTGTGCATCCAAACACTATAAAATGTTCATAGGATGGGGGTGTTTTATCCACAATTAAATACGAGTCCTAATTTTGTTTGAATATGACGGACACCTATTTTTTATGTAAACATTCGTAGTGACAGATTATACCCAAAATTATTTGGGAGTTCCCAAGCCTGAAATCATTCTATGAACCCTCTCTACAATAATATGATTCATATGCTTGGATAGACCATTTTATTGAAGAGTATGACTCATGGTTCAGCGTTTTAAAATTCACTCACTTTCAAAAAACATTATAAACTAATTAGATAGGTATTCAAGTCCATTATTAGTCCTCAAATACTTTAACTTATATATAGATTTATTTCTTATAAATGATTTCCAAGTTTCAAACACCTCAACGACCTATGAATTTTTTATCAAAATATAAAAAAAATCCATGTAAATTAATCTATAATGGTGAAAAATTAAGAGCCTCCACCATGAGAGGTACTCCTAGAAGGTCACCACAAATTACAGTGAACATACTCATGTGGTTGACCAGAATTAATGTTGGATATATAAAACATGATTCTTTTAGACTAACCCCTCATAGAATCATCATAAAAGGGTAAGTCACTTGGTGTAACTTGAGTTACAATCCCTTAATTTCTCAATTTATATAGACCTTTATCACTCACATATACCATCTACCAATACCAAAGCATATTGTTTTCATTGTTAGTGACATGAGTGTTTCCCAACTGATTGACATGTGTTCTTCCATCCATAACATATGACATGTTCATCAAGGAGCCTTTTGGAATCATACGACCTTCCTTTAGATATTATAAGACTACTATAATCATATTTAATTGTAAAACCTCTCTGATATAATACAACTATTATGATTAGATTATGATGTAAAGATGGAACCCATCTCACATCCAATTTGGTGACAAGAGAATGTTCTGATTTCTATAGCATAACAGAATGTCTACGCATGAAGAAATGTCTCTTTTTTCATATAACAACCTCTCCTTCAAATAACTGGGCAAACAAGAAAAGTTACTCCTATCCGGGCACATATGGAAAGAACATCCTGAGTCTAGAACCCACAAAACATAAATAGTATATCGAGACACACACAACACCTCAAAAATTTCAAAATCCTTGGTCGACAAAGAATAAATGATCAATAGACTCATTAAAAGGTTTTCCATATTTAAAATCAGGTCATTTTGGTCTAATATACCCAAGTTTCACATAGTTGTATATTGTAATCTCCATTGGCATGGGTTTAGATTGATGTTCCTGTGATTGGCTATAACTATTACCTCAATTCCTATGTTTTCCTTTATTCACTCAAAACACTGAATGACCCCACAAATTCAAACCCTTAGCTTCATGTTTAACCATAGCCTTGCTATGAAACTAAAATGAAAGAAAGATGAACTTGACTTCCATTAAAGTATAGGTATCACTTCCATTAATCATAGAATTAATAATTTGTTCATATGAACTATATTAACTAATTAAAATTATGATGGATTGGTCCTCAACTTCAAAATTTATATTGGAGAGATCTAATAAAATTTTATTAAACTCATCAAGGTGTGTATGGATGGTGGTTCTAAAATTCATATTGAAGTTATATAATATTTTCATCTTATATAGTAATCCAATTAATGATGTATTCATATACAGTTTTTCAAGTTTAGACCAAATATCAGTTGCAGAGGTCCTATAAGCAACCTCTTGTGGGGTATTATCACATAAAGACAAGGATAAAGATATATGTTATTTTATAAAAACATCGATAAGGACATCTAAATATATTGTGAATGTTTTACCATTAGTGGACAGACTTACTTGGGATCTTATAGGTTTGCAAAGGTAATCTTGTATCTCTTGTTAGACTAAAAGGGCTCACATTTTTAATTGCTGAAAATTAAAATCATTACACACATCAAATTTTTATATTTCATATTTCGCAGACACCGTTGTTTATTCAGGTTGCTCAAAAACCAATTTTCTTTGTGGTAATAGTTTAATAACACCCCACCCCCCCAATAATTACATAGACCACCAAATAAACAATATGGTTTAATTCAATATATAAAACTGAAAAATGAATTTTATTACAATGATAACACATCCAAATCCACACATCGCAACCCTTTCAGTTCCACTCTTCATTAGGACAACTCACATTGCCTACCCATGACCAATACTCATCTTCTGCCTCTTTTACATCTTATAATACTACCTCTAATTGCTAAACACGGGGCTCCATCTTCCCCAAACTCAGTAAAATCAGATTCTTCATGTGTAGGTTGGTCTTCCATGAACACAAAATTTTGAATTATGATGGAAACTCTTATAATAATATTAATTGATTTTAAATCATTTTTATAAAAACATTTATGTAAAATTCTATGAATTTAATTTGTTTAACATCTCCTCAATGATCTAAAATGATATTAGTTCATGTTTAATCTTGGTTCAATGATCTTCTATGACCTTTTGATTTGATTAATTGCCTCTTTTATATTCAATTTCTTTTATCACCAATCATATTTTTCGTTGTTAAATTTTATTATAGTCTTATAGAAGTCATTTTCCCCCTTTTACTTATCTTACATATTGAGTAACCATAAATATTTTTTGTTGGTGTTGGAGGTTGTCTGGTTGATATTTATTCTGATACTGATACATGTTCCAATTTTGATTTTATGTAATTTAAGGGGCGTATTTGAATTTCAACTACTCTAAATTATCCGTCATGAAATAAATCTAAATAACAATATAAAAAATTACAAATAAAATAATGTTTTCAAGAATTAGTTATTTCATATTTTTTATAATTTAAAATGGTCATTGTGATCAATGGAAGGTGGGGAGGTTACCAGATTTAATAGTAAATAAATGAGTGGATAGATTTTATTTCATATCACTTTTGTGTTATTTATTTATATTCATTAGAATAATTTTATATCTATTTATTTATTTTGATAGATACAATATTTTTTTATTTTGATATACTCAACTAATTATTTCATTTTATTGGCTATGAATTTGACTTCACTTCCTACGTTTAAATTTATTCTACCCCTAAAACTCAAAAGGACCACTCACATTCAGTCCCTCAGAATCATTTTTTACCATAGCCTTGCTATGAAACTCATAGGAAAAAAGGTGAACCTAAAATTTTCAAAATAAAGGAATTACTATCATACATAATATAATTGATAAGATGTTTATATGAACTATCTATATAAATTAAAAGTATGATGTCTTGGCCCCCATATTAAACTTTAAAATTTATATTTTCGAGCTCTAATTGTAACAACTGGATATTTTATGATGAGTATTCTCTTTAATTTATTTGATGTCATGTGTTTTATGCTACAACAAGATTATCTTGTTCTATACTCCACACTTTATTAGCTTGAAATATACACAACACTATTCTTAGATTGTGTTACACACAATTTAAAGTTCATTTTATAATAGTCATTCTACGTAACATTGAGTGTATATATATATATATGAAATGTATAAATGAAATATGGTTGGATTCTATTATACAAAACCACGAAGGATTCAATCACAACACGCAACCCTGACTTGTCTTTCATTACATGCAATCACGACTTTCCTCGATAGCGTGTGTTGTACGCAATATCAGGTTTCACTAAACAATGATATATGGTTATAATATTATTACGAACTAGCCTTTATGAATAGTATTAACTAAATTTTCAATGTTATAAAATTATTATTTAATCTTAAACATTTTCTAGAACATGGTATATGAACAAAATAAATTTTTCGGGTAAAATAAGTATTTTTCAAAAAATGCATTTTTGACTTCTTTTGATGGCACACCCACATTAAATCTAGTTTTTGACATTTTTATAAGTTAAATTTTACAAAATATACTTCTTATTTTGAATTAGGATATAAAAATTTACATTGGATAATGTTTTTATATTTTTCTGATAACTTTCATATTTTAATGAATAGTAAAAACCCGCAATATTTTAATTAAAAACAACTTTTTTCATCGTAATAATTTATATGGTTAAATTATAATATTGAATGGTTTTAAAGTATAAATAGAATTTATTTTTACCATTTAATATAATTTATTTCATTAGCATTGATTTTACCTTGAATTCTTAGGTTAAATCAATTCAATCTTTTGCAGTGTTTTAAACAAAAACCTGTTTTCTTTCGACAACGGGATTAATTTTAATTTAATTTCTGCAACTTCTGTGAATTTAATTTCGAAAAATGGATTCCATATTTTGAATCAGTGGGTCCTAATTATGTTAATAGTCTAATTTTTATTTTTGGAAATTATGAATAGTATCTACGGTAAATTTTATTTACCATAGTTAAAGGTAATCAGTTAATTAAGGGTAAATATAATATTATAAAATTATGATAACACATGCCAAAATTCTATTGGATGACTAAAAGTAGACCCATATCACCTAAGGGTTTTATTAGATTCATTTAATAGTCTTTTTCCCATGAAAATAATTTAATTATTATAAAAACCAAAGAAAGTGACAACATGTCACTCTCTTAAATCTTGTAAGTATAATAATTTTTATTTAGTGATAAACTTCATGAAACTTCAAACATGAGTAGTCTACAGAAATATAATGAAATTATCTACATCATATGAATTTATTTATAATTTTCAGGGATTAAATAAATATCATTAACTATGACACAATAGTGATGCAGAAATTGTTTATCTAGTGAAAAATCAAGAATATAGTTTTTATTAAACTAATAGTGACCATAAAATGCACAAAACCCTGACCAAAAATTATTGGTCATGTAAAGTTAAACCATAATCATTTAATGGTCGAATAAATGACCATTTGGAGCCTTATAAAAGCATTTATGTCACTTATATTATTTTATTTTAAATGATGCCAAAGTTGTCACCTTCATAATTTAATAAATATAACAATTTAAATATTGTGATTTTAAGATGATAAATTCTATTAAAAGTATTATTGTGAAATGTAATATATTTATATTCATCATAGGATTTTATTTTTAATTTTTATACAACAAATAAGTATATTAAATATTTATAATAAAATGTTGTAGTATTTATTTTATTAAGAGATAAACCAACTAAATGGTTTTAAAAATAATAAAATAAATATCATATGAAATATTTAATGTGCTACACTAATTTTATAGATACATATGACCTTTTATGAATCTATTAAATATTTTATTTTGAATATATACTCTTTTTAGATTTTATTTAAATTCAAATAAATGAATAGTGTCAAAATTGACACTATTGTTATTTTATAAAAATAACATATTATTAAATTTTTTAAAAATCACCAAAATATTTAAAAATTATAAATTGAAATTTATATAGTCGAAAATGTCATAAAGTATCTAATTATGTAAAATTAACAACACATAAGTGATTATTTATAACCATTTAAAATTTAGAATTTTATTACAACAAATAACGTTAAATAGATTAAAAAAGGATAAATTAAAATGATAAGGTTTGAAATAAGATAAAAACATGTCTAAATTTGATTGGTTTATGTTATTACAACCCCATAGTATCTAATATTAGAATATGAGTCATTTTTGGATGTTTTATGTGGGGTTAGATTTATTATAAATTAATATTTTTAAGAATTCCTAAGGTGCGCCTCTCCTCCCTTATAAAAGGGAACCTCCTCCCTCTCCTACTCACACCAATTTGAGCCTTCAATCTCGACCAAACCCTGCCAAATTCTCTTCTATACTTCCCGATAAACATCCTAGAGGTCCTGGTCTTCTTCAAAGACCAATTTTAGTGCCCAAAGAAGAGGTTTCAAAGAGGCGCTTCAAAGAAGAGGTAATGTCCATTACCGATTCTTTCAACTTTATTTCTTCTTCCACTTCTTATTCTTATGTTGTTTCATTATGAAGTAATAACATCTGTATCACTCATATACTGATATGTTATTATAAGTATTAAACAACCCAATTTCACCATCTATCCATCCTACGGAAAACGAAATCACCGCGCGTGCATACGTACGGAATACCATCTCCACGCTGTGGTGTAATCTACTTTCCACCACCACCTTAGTTGGATGGGTATAATGGTGTAAATAATAACTATATATGATAATTATAAAGTTATATTGATTCTGTAATAGTATACATACACTCCAATAAAATTCCACGATCATGGGAACGATATCATCGCTCATGCGTACGTCCGGAATACCGTCTCCACGACGCGATGAGATTCATTCTCAATGATTAACCATTCATAAATGAGTATAAAGTATATATAATAATTAATCATGAAATATATGACATAGTAATTATACTGGATATATATATATATATATATGTATTTCATCCAATTAATTCTTTTCAATTCAATGAGGAAATGAAAACAACGTTCACGCGTACGTACGTCCTACCGTCTCCTTGAACGGTGTATTTCATTCCATTTATCGATATATTATATATATGTATATTATGAATATATATTATATATAAATCAAGTTTTATATTCTGGTATTAATAAATCATGATCTACGTAATCATATTAATAATTACAAGTCAAAAGACGGACGACAAATGAAACGATTTTACCCAAAACACTCTTTAACATGGAATTTACAAAAGAACGGGTAATATAAAGTCATAAGTGAACCATATATGATATCATAACAATGAATATGATTCTTTAATAAGTCAATAACATTATTTAAATCATTATACAGGAGTTTTGGACACTTACGAAGCAAATCGGACCTAAGGTAAGGGAAAATATCACAATCTCATTTTTATCCGAGATTGTTTATACTTTGGTATTTACTGAGGTGTATTTTATCATCCACATCTATGTTCCCTCAATATGTAATATTGTTTCCATCCACCAACAATTTTTTAAATCCAATTTTACCCTTCAGTGATTTTTTAGTAAAGTATATGAAATGAATCTTTTGTCGTTTTTCGTACGAGGTACTTTTTGACTTTTCTGGAAAATGTATGAGAAGAATGTTTTTTTAACTTATACGGAACGAACAGATTTTTATGGTTTTATAAAGCTTGATTTTCATGAAGCTTCCTCAAAATGATTTAATGACTACTTTCAAGAAAATACCTTTCTTTTAAAAATGCTTGACATTTTGTGAAAAGAAAATGATTTTAAAGAAGAAAGGATATTTTCCTAAAGAATTCATTTCAAGTGTTTTATCAAAACCATTTTCCATCTAAAATGAAATTATTTAATATGTGTATGTTTTAAGTATAATGTCTCTATGATTTACATGGTTTCACATTTCTTATTTTGAAATGATATCCATCTCTTTTATATGGATTATATTATTATGGGATGATGTTTAGGAAACCCATTTATTCGTTGGGTTATTATGAATGATGTATGTTTATTTTGTGGCACAATTAAGAATGATTTCATTATGAGATGGGTAGGACCTATATCTCCCTCCAATGCATTGGGTAAAGATTTATATCTCATGAGATAGACATGGCTGGAATGGTAAGTTAATCCGGTTCAGTATTACAGGACTGGAACGAGGAGTGAACTCGATTCAGAAAGGGACTTTGTCTACTAAGATGGTCTTGGAAGCAATGCATTGGCTACTATGGAAATCATTACATGTGCTTAATGGATGCCATAATTACATGTTTTCTTCCCATTCAATTTTATCATGATTTATGTTCCATTATGATCTATGCCTTATGTACTTCCATGTTTTTTTTCGTTGCACATGATTTTTAATGTTCATGTTTTTTTTAAGTTCAAATGTATATGGTGTGTTTTATTTTATCCATGCTTACCATTACTGAGAATTTGAGCTCACCATTTTTATGTTTTCTTTTCCCCCAGGATTAAAAGAAAGATTTTAGGTAAGGAAACAAAAATAAGAAGATCTTTATGGGAGATGTTGAAGATCTTTCACCACGATTAGAAGATTACGTTCCATGTTTCCAAAGACACTAAACTATTACAGTCCTTGTGTGTCTATTTTTGTTATGTACTTTGTATTCCGCAAAAGTAATGTAATGTCTATGTACATCAAGCTTCGGGTCTCTAAAGTTGGTATCAGAGGAATTGTTTAGTCAACATTTGGAAACTAGGATGCAAAAACGTTAGTGAGATCCCTATAGATATTTCTAAGGTATGTATAGGGATGTCCCCAAGGATAAGTATACGTATAGGATATAGTCCTAGAACTACGGTAATGATCTTAGAATTTAACCTAAGATGTTAGATATTGAGGGTACTGCCACTTTACTATGTTGTTTTCCATATCATGATTTTTTCATCTTACAGAATTCTTTTTATGTTTTAGTCAATGGAGGGAACCAGAAAGAATTCAGTTAACATTGAATCCAATGGAAAAATTGGTGACTATGAGCAAAAAAATTGTGTAATGCCTAGAGAGAAATATATTGTGATTATTCCGAATCAGTCATCGTGATATATGATTAACAAGGTGAAATTTAGTGGTATTACTAAGTCATCAAATAAGAGGAAGATGGAATTTTATGCATGTTCTCATAGTGAGGTGCATAGAGAAGGGAAGATTGAGATTTCTAAATAAGGGAAAAAGAACCTTGAGGAATACCTCAAATGGAGGGATAGATGTTACCTGTGTGGAGAAAAGGGTCATAGAGTTACAGACTGTAATGGAGTTCAATGTCTTATTTGTGCAGAACATGGGCATTACCAAACTCAATGCCCTGGCCTAAAAAGTTACTTTTAAATCAAGGAAGGACTTATTCCAGGACAATCATTGAAGAGTATGGATTGAAGTTTTTATGTATTGGTATTCAATAATAATGTTGTTGAGGTACTTTTATGGTGTATTAGAATATTTTTGTATTATTCTATTGTGGTTTTCAATAATTTTATGGTACCGGTAACCATGAAAAGTGATTCAAATATTTTGGAAAGCAGATGATATGCGGCTAATGAAGGGAAAAGAAGATAATGAGATGGTTGATTGTATTCAGGAGCTCATGATTTATATAAGGACTATGTGATATAATGGTTTCATTATATAGAATTTTGATGATTTTGGTATGTGGAAAGTGTTAATTTTTAACTGCATTCATGTTTTCACTAAGGTTCAATGGGTATTCATTTTTCAAAAGAATACATGATTAAGGTATTCACATGTTTGTAATTTGACCAACAAGATATATCTTATGATATATGGGGGATAAATGATGGCATTCACATGATTGTTATGTGACATTTCAAGTAATCATTTTATTTATACTATGAGCTTGGACCGAAGTATTTTAGATAAGCCTAAAGATTGGAATGGATTATGTTGGACATAAGTTAGTATTGTTTAAGGATAGAACTTTCTTCGATATTATTGATGGGATGTTATAGTAATGTAATTTTAGAAAAAGGACAACCTGTAGGACGGGTGACAACCCGTCGCGTCAGACATGGTTTTGGGAATCGAACCCACAACCGAAGTGCGACTGGCCTTTATCGCATACCACTGGCCTACAGGAAGTTCCTGGTTAGTAGAAACTAGTTTTATTTTATTATGCGGTATGATATATGAAGTAGAAGTTCATTTTTGGAATCGTATATGATTAACCTCACCATAGATGGACTTATGTATATTTGATAACTTTTGTTAACCTTTTGTTTGAAACAGATGGAATGACCCATCATTCTAACACATGATCTGCTAACGCTTCACGAATAACAAATTCAACTTATTTATTTAAGAGATGAAGTGGAAATGGTTCAATTCATGAACAACAGTGAGATTGTACCAAATTCATGTAAGTATTTCTTTTAATTCATCAACTTCAGGGAAATGATATTGAAAACCAAAAATGTTTTCCTAGTGCTCTAATATTCGATGAGTCAGATGGTACCTTAGATCATCACAAATTTATGGCTTTGTGATTGATGGCTTTTTCATAGCCATGTTCTCTACCACTCTCCATTAGAACTTGATGATTATATTGTTCTTCCATATCCATATTTTCACCTATGTTCTCCTATATGGAAACCCAGTGATGAGTTACATTGGGTAATCGTTACATTTCATACTTTAGTTTTTAAAATTATGTTTCAGTATTCCTTTTTACAATGTGGGTTTCAATTAATAGTAAATGATTTATAACCCTGACGAATTTCGAGGACAAAATTCATTTTAAGGGTGGTAGAATGTAAAAACCCGATATTTTATGATGAGTATTATCTTTAATTTATTTGATGACATGTGTTTTATGCTACAACAAGATTATCTTGTGCTATACGCTACACTGTGTTAGCTTGAAGGATACACAACACTATTCTTAGATTGTGTTACACACAATTTCAAGTTCGTTTTATAATAGTCATTCTACGCAACATTGAGTGTATATATATATATATATGCAATGTATAAATGAAATATGGCTGGATTCTGTTATACGAAACCACGATGGATTCTTTCACAACACGCAACCCTGACTTGTCTTGCATTACACGCAATCACGACTTTCCTCGATAGCGTGTGTTGTACCCAATATCAGGATTCACTAAACAATGATATATGGTTATAATATTATTACGAACTAGACTTTATGAATAGTATTAACTAAAATTTTAATTTTATAAAATTATTTTTTCATCTTACAAATTTTCTAGAACATGGTAGGTGAACAAAATAAACTTTTCGTGTAAAATAAGTATTTTTCAAAAAATGCATTTTTGACGTCTTTTGATGGAGAATCCAATTTAAATCTAGTTTTTGACATGTTTATAAGTTAAATTTTTCAAAATAAACTTCTTATATTGAATCAGGATATAAAAATTTTCATTGGATAATGTTTTGATATTTTTCGGATAAATTTCATATTTTAATGAATAGTAAAAACACGCTATATTTTAATTAAAAACAACTTTTTTCATCGTAATAATTTGTATGGTTAAATTATAATATTGAATGGTTTTAAAGTATATATAGAATATATTTTTACCATTTAATATAATTTATGTCATTAGCATTGATTTTACCTTGAATTCGTAGGATAAATCAATTCAATCTTTTGCAATGTTTTAAACAAAAACCCATTTTCTTTCGAAACCGAGATTAATTTTAATTTAATTTATGAAACTTTTGTGTATTGAATTTCGAAAAATGGATTACATATTTAGAATAAGTGGTTCCAAATTATATTAATATGCTACTTATTATTTTTGGAAATTATGAATAGTAACTACGGTAAATTTTATTTACCATAGTTAAAGGTAAATCGGGTAATTCAGGGTAAACATAATATTATAAAATTACCCTAACACATGCCAAAATTCTATTGGATGACTAAAAGTCTACCCATATCAGCTAAGGGTCGTATTTGATTCATTTAATGGACTTTTTTCCATGAAAAAAATTTAATTATTATTAAAACCAAAGAAAGTTACAATATGTCACTCTCTTAAATCTTATAAGTATAATAATTTTAATTTTGTGAAAAACTTCATGAAACATATAACATGAGTAGTCTCCAAAAATATAATAAAATTATCTACATGATATGAATTTATTTATAATTTTCATGGATTAAATAAATATCATTAATTATGACACAATAGTGATGTAGAAATTGTTTATCTAGTGAAAAATCAGGAATATAGTTTTTATTAAAATAATAGTGACCATAAAATACACAATACCCTAACCAAAAATTATTTTTCATGTAAATTTAAACCCTAATCATCCAATGGTAAAATATGCGACCATTTGGAGCCTTATAAAAGTTATTATGACACTTATATTATTTTATTTTAAATGATGCCAAAGTTGTCACCTTCCTAATTTAATAAATATAACAATTTAACTATTGTTATTTTAAGATGATAAATTCGAGTAAAAGTATTATTATGAAAGGAAATATATTTATCTTCATCATAGTATTTTATTTTTAATTTTTATGCAACAAATAAGTATATTAAATAATTATACAAAAATGTTGTAGTATTTATTTTATTAAGAGATAAACCAAATAAATGGTTTTACAAATAATAAAATAAATGTTATATGAACTATTTAATGTGATACACTAATTTTATAGATACATATGACCTTTTAGGAATCTAATAAATATTTTAGTTCGAATATATTCTCTTTTTATATTTTATTTAAATTCATATAAATGAATAGTGTCCAAATTGACACTATTGTTATTTTATAAAAATAACATATTATTAAATTGTTTAAAAATCACAAAAATATTTAAAAATTATAAATTGAAATTTATATAGTCTAAAATGTCATAAAGTATCCAATTATGTAAAATTAAAAACACAGAAGAGATTATTTATAACCATTTAAAATTTAGAATTTTATTACCACAAATAAACTTAAATAGATTAAATAAGGATAAATCAAAATGATAAGGTTTGAAATAAGATCAAAACATGTCTAAATTTGATTTTCTGGTGCTATTACGACCCCATATCATCTAATATTCGAATATGAGTCATTGGTTGAGGTTTTTAAGTGGGGTTAGATTTATTATAAATTAATATTTTTAAGAATTCCAAAGGTGCCTCTCTCCTCCCTTATAAATGGGAACCTCCTCCCTCTCCTCATCACACAAATTGGAGCCTTCAATCTTGGAAAAAACTTGCCAAATTCTCTTTTACACTTACCTATAAACATCCTATAGGTCCTGGTCTTCTTCAATGACCAATTTTAGTGACCTAAGAGGAGGTCTCAAAGAGGCCCTTCAAAGAAGAGGAAATGTCCGTTACCGATTCTTTCAACTTTATTTCTTCTTACACTTCTTATTCTTAGGTTGTTTCATTATGAAGTAATAAAATCAGTATCACTAATATACTTATATGTTATTATATGTATTAAACCACCCAATTGCACCATCTATCCATCCTATAGAAAACAAAATCACCGCGCGTGCGTACGTACGGAATACCGTCTCCAAGGCGTAGTGTAATCTATTTTCCACCACCACCTTACTTGGATGGGTATAATGGTGTAAATAATAACTATATATGATTATTGTAAAGTGATATTGATTCTATAATAGTATACATACACTCCAATAAAATTCCGCGATCATGGGAATGATATCATCGCTTGTGCGTACGTACAGAATACCGTCTCCACGACGCGATGAGATTAATTCTCAATGATTAACCATTCATAAATGATTATAAAGTATATATAATAAGTAACCATTAAATATATGACATAATAATGATACTGGATTTATTTATATATATATATATATATATATATATTTTATCCAATTAATTCCATTCAATTCAATGAGGAAAGGAAAACAACGTTCATGTGTACGTACGGCCTACCGTCTCCATGAACGGTGTATTTCTTTCCATTTATCGATCTATTATATATATGTATATTCTGAATATATATTATATATAAATATGTTTTATATTCCGGAATTAAGAAATCATGATCTAATGAATCATATGAATAATTACAAGTCAAAACATGGACGACAAATGAAACGATTTTACCCAAAATGCTCTTTAACATGGAATTTACAAAAGAACAGGTAATATAAAGTCCTAAGTGAACCATATATGATATCATAACAATGAATATGATATTTTAATAAGTAAATAACATTATTTAAATCATTATACAAGAGTTTTGGACACTTACAATGCAAATCGGAACTAGGGTAAGGGAAAATATCACAATCTCATTTTTATTCGAGATTGTTTATACTTTGGTATTTACTGGGGTATATTTTATCATCCACATCCATGTTACTTCAATATGTAATATTGTTTCCATCCACCTACAATTTTTTAAATCCAATTTTACCCTTCGGTGAGTTTTTCGTAAAGTATATGAATGGAATCTTTTGTCGTTTTTTTGTACGAGGTACTTTTTGACTTTTCTGGCAAAAGTACGAGAAGAATGTGTTTTTAACTTATATGGCACGAACGGATTTTTATGGTTTTATAAAGCTTGATTTTCATGAAGATTCCTCAAAAATATTTCATGAATATTTTCAAGAAAATCCTTTTCTTTTAAAAATTCATGACATTTTGTGAAAAGAAAATTATTTTAATGAAGAAAGGATATTTTCCGTAAGAATTCATTTCAAGTGTTTTATCAAAACCATTTTCCATCTAAAATGAAATTATTTCATATGTGTATGTTTTAAGTATAATGTCTCTATGATTTACATTGTTTCACTTTTCTTATTATGAAATGATATCCATTTATTTTATATGGATTATATTATGATGGGATGATGTTTATGAAACCCATTTTATTCATTGGGTTATTATGAATGATGTATGTTTATTTTGTGGCACAAGTAAAAATGATTTCATTATGAGATGGGTAGGACCTATATCTCCCTCCAATGCATTGCGTAAAGATTTATATCTCATGAGATCGACATGGCTGGAACGGTAAGTTAATCTGGTTTAGTATTACATGACAGGAATGAGGAGTGAACTCGATTCAGAAAGGGACTTTGTACACTAAGATGGTCTTGGCAGAAATGCCTTGGCTACTATGGAAATTATTACATTTGCTTAATGGATGCCACAATTACATGTTTTATTCTCATTATAGTTTATCATGATTTATATTCCATTATGATCTATGCCTTATGTACTTCCATGTTTTCTGTCGTTGCTCAAGATTTTTAATGTTCATGTTTTTTATGTTCAAATGTATATGGTATGTTTTATTTTATCCATGCTTACCCTTAATGAGCATTTGAGCTCACCCTTTTTATGTTTTCTTTTCCCCCAGGATTAAAAGAAACATTTTAGGTAAGGAAAAAAAATGGAAAGATCTTTATGGGAGATGTTGAAGATCTTTCACCACAATTAGAAGATTATGTTCCAAGTTTCCAAAGACACTAAAATATTACAGTCCTTATGTGTCTATTTTTGTTATGTACTAAGTATTATTCAAAAGTAATGTAATGTCTATGTACATCAAGCTTCGGGTCTCTACACTAATAATATTTTATTAAACTCATCATGGTGTATGGGGATCGTGGTACTATGACGCATCTTGAAGGCATATAATTTGTGCTTCTTATGTGGATGGAAAAATAATGATGTCTTCATATAATGTTTTTCATGTTTATACCAAATACCGGCTGTATAGGTCTCATAAGAAACCTCTTTTGGTACATTATCACCTATAGACAAGTCTATAGAACTATGTTCTTTCACCAAAATGTCGAGAGGTGCATCTGAATAGGTTTTGACTATTTGAACATTATTGGGGAAAATTACATGGGGGTTTCTAGGTCTGAAAAGGGTGTATTTCATCCATTTTCTACTAACATGGATTCATTTTTAATCACCACAAATTAAAATCATTCTATCTGTCAAATTTGTCTACTACATATTTCTTAGAAGTCATTGTTAATTCAGGTGGCTCTACCACCACTTTGTTGGGGGTAATAAAGGGATACAACCCCCCAATTCCAAGGACCAAAAAATAAACAATATGGTTTAATTATATATACAAAATATAAAAATGAATTTTATTATAATGAAAACACACCCAAACAGAGTTATCATGTTGGAATAATGACACAAGAACAATTGGTGAAGAAGAAACAAGAATAGAATGTAAAGGAAACATCAAGATTAATGTTGTTGGGTCCATTTGGGACCTACTTCATGGAAATAACACTACCCACACATGATCTTTTATTAGATTCTCAAAACAAAAATGGATTACATTGTATAGAGGAAAATTAGACAGCAAACTGAAATGCACAGAAGTGATAAAACAAAAACTTCACACTAGAAGTTGCAACACCAAAGGAATCAGGCTTAAGAAAAACTTACAACCCTGTAATTCTCAATATGAAAACAAATAATACCCAAATTAATAACAAGCTATTAAATTATTTAAACATTCTTGGCATTATAAGCATCCAGTTTCAACAAAATTAAGGAAATACCTTTTATTATCATCAACAATAATTCTATCTTCATGTTCATTATCAAATTACATTAACACATGGAATAAAACATTTATTTAAACATGTATACATTCATCAATTTGAGTACCATCAAATTATGAGAGACACCCGATTTTTTAAACATGGCTCCTCTTTAATTCATTATCCAACTGATAAAACATTATCAATATTATGTTCTTAATCCAAATTCCTCAATTTCAACATGATAAACTGAGCATAACAAAATTCTATAAAAATCATAGTATATATAACACACTTTCTTGAAAAACAAGATTGAAACCATTATAATAGTAAAAGGAAACAACAAAAAATTGATAAACATAAACAAATTCATTTATTTCATCTAGATTAGTTTTTATTAGGTTAATTTCATCACCATAAAAATGGATAAACCATGGTGAAATTTTGATTTCATGAAAATAAATCATATAATAAATGAATCATATGCCTCAAAGCTTTGAAATTCTTCACATGAGAATGAATTAATGTCGGGGAACTCTAATCACGTCTTCTATGGGGAAACTACGATATCTCAAGGATTTAATTCCCTGAATGCATTGATAAAGGAAAAATAAAACCTCATTATAAGGATGTAGATAATATACCATAACATGTAATGAAGTAATGGGAGGATACGAGATCAAACATAGATAAACTAGTAGAAAAGAGGAATAGGATACCTTAGATCACCGCTGATTGAACTCAAGAATTTAGGATTCATCTATATAGAAAAAGGGATTCAAAGTCATCAAAAAGAACCCTTGGGTTCCTAGGGTTCAATAAGAAGGAGTGGGAGGAATATTGGTCTAGAGGAATCAGAGGTATTTATAGGAAAACAGATTTTTGGAGGATTACAGTGCAGCCCCCAAGACCACATATAAGACAACCTAAAAGGTGTCGCTGTTGGGACCACTTTATGTAAAAGTTTTATTTATTGTCAATAGTTTCCAATAATTATGAAAATGAATAATGAAGTTTAAATTGAATTAAGATTAGTTGATGTGAATATTCTTGGATAATTGTATGGATTCATAGCATTGGATACCACACTTGGGAAATTCTCCATGTTGATCAAATCAGGAGATTGTTACACTGATCTTAAAGCTCAAAGAACCCATATCAAAAAATGATATGTTGTTTAAAAAATTGAATTAACATCCTTTTAAGTGTTATTTATGTTCTATGGAATTGATAATACAAAAATAAAAGTTGAAGAATAAGGTTAAAGAAGCGGCAATGAATTTGAGGTGTCCATACATATGTTTTATGGGAGCCATGCATTTTCCCTTAGAAGAATTTATTTTTGGATTTCTAAAAAAATGGGACAGTCCAATAGATAGATAGACATAATCAACCTCAGGCTTGTACAGGACCACTATGGTCAACCACACCCATGGGGATGCTGACCAAGGCTATAGCCCAAAGTGGCATAGTGGACGCAGAGCGTGCTCGCAGGGCATGAGCGGAAGCACACTCACAGAGTGAATAGGGTGGGAATAGATCAAGCCTATGGTGAACCTAGTATGGGTATATATTTTTTATAGGGGAGTTTAATAATGAGTGAATAAATTAGTTCCTTGATACTTAAACTATGCCTCACTCACATCTCTATTTCGTTGTGGGATGGTGTTTTTCTAATCGAGTGATCTTGGCCTCTCATATCATCCTACATCTCACACGATCATCCAATCGGTGTAGAATATGGTCATCTAATCCTATATTCCCATCCATTCCACACCGCGTGATTATGAACCTAAGCCAACCAATCCTCTTGTGGCATTCGAACCAGCCCAAGCCATCATCTTCATCCTCTATCACTCACCGACGCCACTATTATCCCTCAAAGATGATCAAGAAACATGTATGAGCTATCATGATTATCATTTTAACACTGTGATCATTGTTGGATTACACTGAAGACATGCATGCAAATTAAATTGTTCATGCATGAAAATACTTCGTAAGACAAGGTTTGGATAAGGAAAATGTTGTTTTTAGGGCCATGTGGATCTGTTCTTGGTTAAAAAATGAGACACATGCATGCATCATTGATTCAATGAATGAATAAAGGATTCTATGTTTGAAAAGGAAACAAACCTAGGATCTCTCCATATCTCATTCTCCAGTTTAAAGATTTCAAAAATTTTGAGATCTCATCCATTCTAACCACAATATCATTGGCATATCTTAAGGACTCTAAAAGCGAAAGGAGAAGTTTTTCTCGTATATAAAATAAGAGGCATGTGGTGATAAGAGGCTGCTTGTCCCATGTTTTCAAGAGCTCCTATTTTGATAAAACAGAGCACTATGTGTTTATGAAGGGAAATAAAAGGACCTTCAAGCCTTCTTCTCTACAAATAAGAGATCCTACATGTGTTTGAAATGTTCTTTGAACTCTCAAATGACTTTGAAAAGAACTTGTTTCTATGAACACATGATAGGTCTTCTAAAACCCTCTTTGTTCTTTGAGAATGTGGTTTCATTGTAATCCAGTGTTTTATATTGACTATCACTGTGAATTTTTAAGAGGCGGAACCATGCATTCCTTCCACGAATAAGAACAGTGAACCTCTCGGGTCATGAAGAGAAGGAGAATTACCTCATCTATGCATGACACATCCTACTTTTTTTCAGGGGTTAATTTTTTATGAAGAAGAAGTGTGAATGATGAAAGGGTCAATGCATGTCCACATAAACCCACAAATTCAAAGGAATGAAGAATCTATTGTGTGTGTTCATATGAAGAACGTTTCAAAGGGATATCACCCATTCAGGTGTCGTTGATGCAAAGAGGATAAGGAGAAAGAAAGTGGAAATGTGTTTGTAATGGTCTATACCCTTTAGGGTAATCACCCAAAAAAGATATAAGAAGAAAAGAGTGTGCATTCTGTTTGGTTGAGAATACATCATGCATACACTCATGTGCATACAATAGGAACACCCAAACTAGGTGTGAGGGAAGAATAGAAAATAGAATAAGTGAGGAGGTTATGTATGCTTGAATACATATGTATACAGGGTTAAATTTAGTTTAATATATATCAACCTCACCAAGAATAAGTGGAGAAGAAAATTTCAACCTAAATGGCCCATTCATGATCTCATGAAAAGAGAAAGAAATAATTAACTCTGGTGATTCCATGTGATCCAATCCTCATTTCCAAAAAAACCAAAAAGGAGTTTTTTATTCCTACCGCAAAAGAAGAAGAAGTTCTAGTGAATCCAGTTGTTTCACATAAAGTAGAAGAAAGAAGAATATGTAGTGCAGTTGGTTTTTAAATAGAGAAGAGGATTGAATAAAAAAAGAGTGTTTCTTGCCAACTGCTTTGTAAGTAAAAAAGTGAAGAGAACTGAAGAAGACCAAGAGAGAAACTAGTCTTTTCATGAAGGAATAAGACTATCTTCAGGGGTAGTATAAAGAGCTAGAAAAAAGTTACAAGTTGAACAAGGTCATCACCAGTTTAGGAAGAGTATTGTTTTACTTCCCCCACCAAAGTATAGGGACTCACACCAGCTAGAGGATTTTTTCCATAGAAAAACCATTGTAACTGTTACTACATTTTATTAGAGAATCCAAGCATTGTTCATTTACTTGCATGGAAATGATTTAGCTGCTATTAGTGAGTAGTGAACCTAGTAAAAATATTGTGTTCATATTTTACTACTTTTTGTTATTGCATGTAATAGGGATAAGAGAATAAGAGAATCAATATCCTAATAGGTCAAGAGTTAAAAGGATAAAAAGTTGTAATTGGTTTAAAAATTCCCCAACACAGATTCCCCCCCCCCCCAGCATTAGGTATATCCCAAACTGGTCCTCTCAATTTGTATAAGAGGGAGGTTCACCTATGTTAGATTCTATATAGTGATGTTATTCTCTTTCAAAGAGTTTAGTTTCTTTACTGATTAATCAATGAAGTGTAGTTTCAGTGAAGATTGAGTTTTTTCTGAGTAGAATACCATATTTACTAATATCATGAGGAATAGGGAAAATAAAGATAAGAGAGAGTTGCAAAATAATTATCTATTACATAAAGAAGATGAAGCATCTGGATCTCCATATCTTGCTGACAAATAATACATATCAGATATGGAATGTAATGAGACGGTGGATCAAGTTTCCACTAATAAAATGGATATCCTTCATACATATATTGATTATGAGGTATGTGTTATTGCATTTTTAAATTACTCTCTTGATGAAAATACTATAAAATGTGTTGATGACCAATCTACAAATCCTCAAGAATTTTCAGTCGATAGATTAAGTGATGTTCTACATGATATTCCTAAATAATTTTAATGTCTTGTTTGGAGAGTATTTCAATGTATATAATAATATATCACCCATCTAGGATAAGAAAATTATGTTTTGTAGAAAGTATTACAAGGAAAAATTGTTGAATGTCTAAAGTCCTCCATACATGTTCGATCCTTTGAATAAAAAAATAGGGAACTTGAAATAAGTTCCTCAAAATAGATCAAAAAAGTTGAGGCAAAAGAGGGAGTCAATAAGACTCTACAGGAAAAGATACATGAACATGAAAATGAGCTAAAGAAGATAACTGGTGTCAAGGGTTTATATTTGGAATAAAAATAATTGAAAATCAAAGAACTTGAATCTTTTCTAAAAAATAATGTTTCTAAGCCTGAAGTGGAAGTTGAAATATTAAAGAATACGTTTGAAGAGAAGATGATCATTATTGAAGACCATAATATCATCCTCAATATAGAATTTCTAAAATTGGAAGCTTACTGTGCCAATCTTGAGAAGAAAAATACGGAACACCCACAAAAAATGTGATATTTTCTACTGGTATTCAATGTTCATTGAATAATTCTAAGGGTTAAATGACTCCAAAATTTGATAAAAATATCATTATTTCATTCATTGATCTATCATAAGTAGCTAATAAGGATAGGGTACCATCCATACCATTTTTTACTAATGTTTTAATGTATTTTTCTATAAATATTTTAGGGTGGAAGAAAAACTCTAAAGAAGTATGGATGAAGAATAGTCCGGAGAAACCTACCACCATGACTAGGGTAGATGGAGGAAAGAGTGTGGAAGATAGCTCCCCACAGAAATCAAAACATATCAAGATTTCATGGTTTTTGGTCAATGTTGCTGCTGCAATATATTTGGTAATTGTGCACTTGATTTTTGGTATAATCACTTAAATGAAAAAACATATAGAAATCCTATATCAAGGGTGATAAATCCATCGAAAAAAAAGCAACATCAAAAGATCTAGAATAATCTATATACTGCAAAAAAATGGAATTCTAGATAACATCTGTGATGTATGCAATGGGAGTGGTTAGAGAGTTGGTGTATGTTCATATCAACAGGTACCCAAAGTTGATAAAAAAAAGAAGATCACAGGTGTTGGATAAAAAAGAAGAAGCATCCTTATGAAGTAGTCAGAAGAATGTTGTAAAAAATAATTCTACCAAGAAGACTCCAAGGTGGAAAGCTGATGAGTCCTTGGATTCTAATTCCAATAAGGATAAGGGTGGTGCATACAAATGAACTACTAAGAAGGGTGTCACTCAAAATAATCCATGAGAAAGATGCAGTCTTTATTCCTAAAATTTTGATGAAATATTGGTTTTATGTCTAGATGATTTTGAATAAATAAGGGAAATGGATGATGTACAAGATAGGGTTGGTTTAAAAGTAAAAAAATAATATTTTACATGAAGATAAAGAAGTCCCATGTGTGAGGTGCAACAAGGATTGTCACACTGTTAAAAATTACATAGCATTTATTCCAAACCAAGAATAATTCCTAGAGAAGATGAACGTTCCATCTGGAGATTTCAGTGCTTCGAAAGATCATAAAGTAGGAATGATCACACACAAAGATATGGAAGAAGTGATATGATCAATACAACCCAAATCAGAGTTGAATATGAACTATGCAAGTGTGAAGAATGGATCATCTAGGTTGAGAAAACTATTTAAACCTTGTTGTTAACATTGATGATGAAAGGAGGATCCACCTTATTCCCTTAAATATTTTTGTATTGTATTTGTTCTTATAATATAGGGAATTGATGGTGAAGTAAGATCTCAAGGGGAGAACATATGATTTAGTGAGGAGGAGTGTTCCCTTGAGTTTGAGACATACAAAGATGCTTCCAAAGTTGTTATTTCAATTTGTATCAAATTTAGTTGATATCAAATTCATGTACACTAAAGATTTTTTGAAGATAATTTCATTAGAAAATCCTGGAATAAAAGTGTAAAAACCTTGAATATAAGTATATGATTTCTCATCTCATGAGGTATCATGATCATTCGATAATGGACAACTTTGTTATCTAAAATCAAATCCTCTTGTTTTCTAAATCGATCATTGTTTGAGTAGACTTAGAGTAAAATGATCGATGACACACTGCTTAAGTATGGATCGATACCCTTTTTTCCATGAACATTCTATTTCTTGTCAATAGGGGGGAGATACGTGAAATGAATGTTTTTGGTAGAGAAAGAAGTGAATGGGAGAAGGAGGATTCTCATTTTGATATTGACACATTCATTTGAGAAATAACATCCATGTATTTCCAAAAAATACAATGGGGTAGATTATTGGGACCACTTTGTGTATATATTGTATTTTTTGTCAATAGTTTCCAATAATTATCAAAAAAAATAAGGAACTCCAAAGTGAATGGATATTGGTTGATGTGAATATTTTGGGAGAATTGTTATGGATTTATATCATTGGATTCCATGCATGGAAAATTCTTCATGTTGATCAAATTATACAGTTATTGCACTAATGATAAAGCTCAATTAACTTGTATCACAAAAATAATCATTGTTTACAACATTGATGTCGCATCCTTTTATGGATGACTTAAGTTTTTTTGAATTGATAATCCAAAATGAAAATAGGTAGAAGAACGTTAAAAAAGAGAAATGGACTCTGAGGTGGTCATGCATACATTTTAAGGGTGCCCTGAATTTTTACTTAGAGGAATTTGTTTGTGGATTACATAAAGAATTGGGTCATCCCAAGAGATAGACAACAAGAATCAACCAGAGGCATGGGAAGGACCACTAGGGTCAACCGCACCCATGGGGATTCCAGACAAGGCTAGACCTAGTGCGGCAAAGTGGAAGAAGAGTGCGCCCGTAGGGCATGGGTGCAAGTGCGCCCACAGAGTGCATAGGGTGGGAACATAGAATACTCGTGGTGAACACTGTATGCGGTGGTATTGGGGATAGGGGAGGAGAATTATGAGAGAATGGATGAGTTCCAAGATACATAAACTGCCCCTCACCTGCATCACTATTTCGATGTGGGATGAAGTTTTTTATGAACCGATTCATCTCGTCCACTCATCTCATCCCATGTCTCACTCAACCGTCTGATCAGCACAACATCTGATCATCTAATCCTAGATTTCCATCCATCCCACTCTGTGTGATTGTGAACTCGAGCCATCTGATTCTCCTGTGATGTTCGAACCAACCTGATCCATCGTCTTCCCCATCCAGCAGTCACCTGCACCGCTACTCTCTATAAAATATGATCAAGAACCACCTCTGAGATATTAGGCCTATCATTTTAACACTATGAACATCGTTAGGGTCACACTGAATCCATGATGAAAACATAAATAGTTCATTCATGTGGATACTATGAAGGAGAAGGTTTAGATGAGGAAACGTAGTTTTTGTGGCCACATGGATGTGTGCTAGATTTAAAAACAGGATAAAAGCTCACGTACATGATTCTATGCACGAATAAAGGAGACCTCATTTGAAAAGGTATCAAACTGAGGATCTAATTATATATCATCTGTGGGTTTGATTATTTCAAAAATCCAAAGATATCATGCATTCTTACCATTATCTCCAGGAAATATCTTAAGAATTTTGAATGTGTAAGGATATTTTTCTCTTTCTTATAAAAGGAGAGGGAAGTGCCGAGAAGAGTCTAATGATATCAATATTTTGAGATCTCCTATTAAGAACAAACAATTCACTCTATTCTTATACTTTTTATAGGGAAAGAAGAGGACCATCAAGCCTTCTTCTCTGAAATTAAGTTCTCCTAGAAGAATTTTACAAGTTCATTTTCACTCTCAACCAACTATGTAAATAATATGTTCCCATGAGCACATGATTGGTCATCTCAAACCCTCATTATGATTTCCAAAGGTCATTCCATCATGATCCAGTGTTTTATATTCACTCTCATGGAGCTATACGAAGAGGCAGAACCATGCATCTTTTATATAAAGAAGAACAGTAAACCACTCGGGTTCATGAAGAGAAGGATAATTTCCTCAGTTATGCATGACATATCCTAATATTTCATAGGGGTTCATTTTTTAAGAAGTATACATGTGAATGGTGAAAGAGGTAGTGCATGTCTACATGCACCCATATATTCAAAGGAAAGAAGAAGCTTGAGTGTGTGTGCATGTGAAGAACCTATCCACGGGATATCACCAATTAGGGTGTGGTTAATGCAAAGAGGATAAAGATTAGGAAATATTCAATATGTGTGTGTAATATTCTATACCCTTTAGGGTTATCACACAATCAAGAGTGAAGAAGTGAATAATGTTAATTTGGTTTGGCTGAAAATACATCATGCTTGAAATCATGTGCATACATTAAGAACACCCAATCCAAGTGATAGGGAAGAAGTGAGTAGGTTATGAAGACTTTCATGAATATGTAAAAAGAGTTCAATTTTGTTTAATATATATCAACCTCCCTAAGATGACGTAGAAATGAATAGTTCAACCTAAATGGAAAATGAATGATATCATGAAAAGAGAAAGAAATAATTAACTCTGATGATGCCAAGTGAGCCTATCCTAATTTACTGAATAATCAAAAAGGATTTTTTGGTTCTTTCTAAGAATGAAGAAGATGTTCTCATGCATTAAGTTGTTCAACTAAATTAGAAGAAAGAAGAAGAAGTAGTGCAGTTTGTTTTGGACTAGAGAAGAAGAGAGAAAGAAGAAAAGAGGTTCTCTTGCCTACTGATTTGAAAGTAACCAAGTGAAGAGACCATAATAAGATCAAAATCATAACTTATTTTATCAAGAAGGAAGAATAATATCTTTAGTGGAAATATAAATAACTAACAAGGAAGCTGCAAGTTGAACTAGGTCATCACTAGTTCATGATGATGATTGTTTCCTTCCCCCACCAATGTTTAGGGACTTACACTTTCCATATAATTGTTTCCCTATCCAAAAAACAGTAACGGTTACTATATTATAGTGCATAAACCAATCACTGGTCATTCCCATGCACGGTAAGGATATAGCTACTCTTATTGAGTAGTAACTTTATAAAAATATCATTTGGATATTTTTACTAATTTCTATTATTTCATGTGATAGGGAAAAGAAAATAAGAGAATAAAGATCCTAATAAGTCAAGAGGTACAAGTATAAAAAAGTTGGAATTGGTTTAAAAAGTCTGGAAGACTAATTCACCCACTCTTAGTGTTAGGTATATCCCAAACTGGTCCTCTCAGTTGCAAATTTTTGTGTCACTATTTCAAGTGAAAATAGGTTTAATAAGACCTAAAAACATTATTATCATGTACAATACTGAACCCACACCACCATAATCGATTCGATAGACTCACTTTTAGTATCAAATGTGTATTTATAGCTTCCCCATGGAATATCACCTCCGCCTTAGACCCTCCTCCTCCCTTCCTTTTAGAAACAATGTTATAGTAATGGGTGACACCTTCTTTCTTCCTATTTTGGACACGCACCCAATAGATTTATTTGGTGCATTGGGAACTTCAATGTCATCAGAACACCCACTTTTTCTTATGTGAAATGAAAGACCCTTCAAATGTAGGGCATGGAATTTACAATTTCATTCCCACCTTTTCAGTTGTAGGGATTTATATTTAATTTCATACCAATGAATGGTTCCTCCCGACCCCACCATGTGATAAATTTTCCTATTTATTAACTATATTTATTAATCCTTATTTTCATATGATGCACCACCACAGATCTCACAATTTTTAACGATACAATATATCGTTGTTAAAAACTACTAATAAAAAATAATCTTTTATCAATGTTGACAAAAAACAATGATAAATTATACTTTTATCAACATTCAAAAAATAGTGATAAAAATAACTTTTAGTCCCCTATTTATTTATCACAAATAAAGGGTTCCCTTTATCAACAATTTTTTTTAAAGTTGATAATTTTTACCGTGAATTATTTAATTCAAATATTTTTAAATATGATTTATACGCTATGAGAAAATGGGGTTATGTCCACAAATCTATACTCACGGTTTATATAAAATATGAGTATATTGTTGTTGGAATTTTCCTACACCAATGGTTTATGTAAACCATTCGTATAGAAAAGTTTTCCTAAATGGTTTTTAAAAAATAATATGTATTGGTTGAGATATACCAACAATTTGTTTAAAATTGTTGGAATAGAGTTTTATCTACTACAACACATATTCCCTTTAACAGAAATAAAAATTGCTCAAAAAAGTACTAAAAAGCAATGTTAATCACAGTGCTGAAAAAGGAAACCCTTTATGAGTGCTCAAAATAGCGCTAATAAAGGCCCAGGTGCCTAAAATTTATTGTTAATATAACATTGCATCCATAAGAAACCTCTAATTCTGGAAAAATACAATAATTTCAAACAAATCTATATAAATTTAATGTGACGCCATCAATACAAAATTGTCTTCCCATGGTATTGACAAAAAACCCAACAACATAGATTTCAAAAAAATTATATAATTTAAGTTTACAATTATCTAACAAACATTTAAAAAAATTAATGTTTCACCTTTTGATTCTCGTGATCCCCTATCAAAAATGACCACCAATGGTTTCAGTTTCTAAAAAATCATCTCAACCTGAGAAAATTATCCTTCCTACAAAAGAAAAAAAATATTATTTTCGTAATACTATAAAGAAAAAAAATTAAAAATTGATATGAAAGAATAAATTAATTAAATGTTAATATTTAATAAAAAAGACACAATTGGAGTCTTACCAGTCACATCGTGCATCATACTGAGGTGGGATGAAGTCATACACGTCATAAATGACTCATGGGTCATTCTCCTAAAGTGTCAAAACAATTTGAATGTGTTTTATTAGATTTAAATTTGTCACTTATTCTTTGTACCTAAATTAATATCAATTTAAAATAAAATGACACACTTGGAGACATATCAGTCACACTATAAATCTTATTGAGGTGTGGTTAACTCCTACACACCACAAATGACTTATGGATAATTTTCCAAAAATATAAAAACAATCATAATGTGTTTACTCATTTTTCAGTATTCTAGTTGTGTTTTTTTACTAAAATTTCATTTAAAACAGGAAGCACACATTTTGGATAATATTAGTCACACCGTGCATTGTTTTGACATGATACCTCTTCATACATGTCACAAATGACTTAAGAATCACTATTCAAAGTTATCAAGACAATCAGATTGTGTTTTCTTGGTTTCCAATGAGTGACATGTTTTGAACTAAAACGTTGATTTTAAACTCATAACAGACACTTTTAGTCATATCGGTCACACTATGCATCTGATTAAGGTGTGGTTGAGTCCTACACATCAAATATTACTCATTTATTGTTTCACTAATGTATCTAAACAATTACAATGTTTTTTTATCAGTTTTTATCATGTCACTTGTTATTTATTCCTAAATTAATGTCAATTTTAAATTAAAAGACACACTTGGAGTCATACCAATCACACCGTGCATCACATTTAGGTGTGGTTGACTCCTACACATAAAAATGACTCATGTATCATTTTTCTAATGTATCAAAACAATATGAATGTGTTTTCTCATTTTTCAGTATGCTAGTTCTTTTACTAAAATGTCATTTCAAATTTAAAAAACACATTTTGAGTCATAGTTGTCACATTGTGCATCAGTTTTATTTGAGAATTATTCATAAACATAAAAAATGACTTATGAATAACTATCCTAAATTATCAAGAAAATCCGAGTTCATTTTCTAATTTTTTAGTGAGTGACGTGTTTTAAACTAAAATGTATATTTTAAATTGATAAATGACACTTTTACTCATACTAGTTGCACCTTGCATCAGATTGTGGGGTTGAGACCTAAATATAAAAAATAACCCATAGATAATTTTCCTAAATTATAAAAACAATCAGAATGTGTTTTCTTGGTTTTAAATTGGTCACTTGTTCTTTTAAATGAAATTAATGTGAATTTAAAATAAAAAGACACACTCAGAGTCATACCAATCACACCAACAATCATATTGAGGATCAATTGACTCATATACATCAAAAATAAAACATGGATCATTTTCTTAATGAATAAAAACTATATGAATGTGTTTTCTAAAATTTTAATATATAAGAAGTCTTTCTTTACTAAAATGTCATTTCAATGTAGAAACATGCATTTTGAGTCATACTGATCACATCATGCATCAGTTTGAAGTGAGACTAATTCATATGCGTCAAAAATAACTTCTGAATCACTATCCTAAATTATCAATACAATCAAATCACTTTTTCTTGGTTTTCATTATGTGAAACATTTTAAACTAAAATGTCAATTTAAAACTGTTAACATACACATTTAGTTATACCGATCACACTGTGCATCAGATTGAGGTGGTGTTGAGTCCTATATATCAAAAATGACTCATGAATCATTGTAACAAATTTTCAAAACAATACGAATCTGTTTACTCAGTTTTCAGCATGTCACTTGTTCATTTTAGCTAAATTATTGTCAATTTTAAATAAGAATACACCCTTAGAGTTATACTGATCACACCATGTGTCGTATTGAGGTGTGGTTGACTTATATATACCAAAAATGACTCAAGAAATGTTATAATAAAGTATAAAACAATGTGATTTTTTCCTTGTTTTCATATTGGCTGTTGTGTTTTTTACTAAAATGTCATTTCAAACTAGAAACGCGCATTTTGAGTCATACAGTTCACATTAGGTGCATTTTTATGTGAGACTGCTCATACATGTCAAAAATGACTAATGAATTTATTTACTAAATTATCTAGAAGATCATAGTGCATTTTCTTAGATTTCTGTGAGTGACAAGCTTTCAACAAAAAATGTTAATTTTAAACTGATAACAGACACTTTTAGTCATACGAGTCACACCATGCATCCTATTGAGGTGGGATTGAGTCATACAAGTCACAAATGACCCATGTAATTTTTCCTAAAATATAAAAATAATATGAATGCATTTTCTTGGTTTTCAATATTTCACTTGTTCTTTTTTACTTAAATTAATGTCAATTTTAAATAAGAAGACACACATGGAGTCATAATGGTCACAACATTCATTGTATTGAGGTGTGGTTGTCTCATAAAAAACAAAAAGGACTCATTGAAAATGTTCATAAATTATCAGAACAATATGAATGAGTTTTATGGATTTCAATATGCAAGTTTGTTTTTAAAAAAATTTCATTTCAAATAGGAAACTAGCATTTTTAGTCATATCACTTGCATCAAGCATCGATTTTATGGAATACTGCTTCATACACATCAAAAATGATTTATAAATCACTATAATTAATTATCTATACAATAATAGAAATTTTTCTTGGTTTTCAGTGAGTGACATGTTTTGAAAGAAAATGTCAATTTTAAACTGATAATGAACACTTTTAGTCATACTGGTCACACCGTGTGTCGGATTGAGGTTTGGTTGAGTCCTACATGTCAAAAATGACTAATGGATAATTTTCGTAAAGTATCAAAACAAAAAAAATTATGTCTATTCTCCAATGGCCCGAAGGCCTTAGATTGTTTTATTATAAGATAAACCCCCTTTTAAGGTAAGAAGGGGAGAAAACCCGAACAAACTTCAAGACTAAAAACATACCACGAATTGAAGATCAAGAAACATAAACCAGACTGACACCATGAACCTGACTATCCCCAGCATTAAAAAACATGCAGCTCTCCACCATTGCAAGACTGTACGACCAGCAAGTGTCTTGTATCAAAGCACAGGCCCGATCCGATGGCTAACGCCATACCTTCTCAAACATCCAAATCCATGCAGTCTGCATAGGTTAACCACATACTCTAAATCCCCTATGAGGCATGTTCATTGATATTTAGACTAGATGAATCTTCATAATCTGAGTCTCGGAAACCAACCCAACAAAATTCTGAAAAAAGATCCAAACTTACATGAATCCAAAAAACACTGGCCTGCATTCCAAATTCCAAAACAAAAAGGGATCGAACCAGCAGCATCATCAGCTCGGAGCCCCAAACCAACATCACTACTAGGAATGATAGACACAACTAGAGAATGAAATTTGAAAGTGGAACTATTGCAGAAATTCTTCCTAGCAGTAGCAGATTCGGCCAACAAACACATGCAGACCCCATCCAAAGCAAGAAAAAAACACCCAAAAGACTAGCAGCATCATCAACACGCACAACTCCACAACCATGAAACAACATAAATGCAATACCTTGGGAAAAGAACCACCGAACCCACAGACATCACCAATGGCCTCTGCCGAAGCAGGCACAGATCCAGACAATCTCAAAGTCGCAGAATCATCACACAGTCAGAATCAGAACTCAAACGGCACTCTAAGCACCAGAAGAAGAGATCGCCAACGCCGATTGACAATCTCAACAACATGATAAGCATCCAAAAACAAAATCAATTGCACAAGAAGGAAGAAGAGAAACATCACCATTCTATTGGGTAGTAAATTAAATCTCACCGTCGTCGTCCAAATCCCTCGCGAAGAACATGTCAAGCTACCCAGCACACACAAGAGATGGGACCGCAACCCAAAAGATGCAGAGGCTGGATTTCGGCCATGGGCTGGCACTGTGCCGCCTTGAGAAACCCTATCCAAATTAAGAAGAACCAGGCGAGGAGAGGCCAGCCACGATGCAAATCGCCAAAAAGACCGAGTCTACAGGGTCACCGACGCCGCTGCATCAGAGGGTCCGTCGCCACTATCACGCCATGCACCGAGAATCACACCAGTCTAGATGAGGAAGGAGGCGGCGATGACGAGGGGAAACCGTAACCTGTAGATCCCCTTATGGGCGCATATATATGTATTTATGACTCACCAAATGATGTTTATTGGTTTTCAATATTCCAGTCATTTTGTTTCTTATAAAATGTCATTTCAAACTGGAAACACGAATTTTGAGTCATACTAGTCACATCGTGTATTGGTTTGATGTTATACTACTTCATACATGTCAAAAATGACTTCAGAATTGCTATCCTAAATTATCAAGAAAATCAGAGCTTGTTCACATGGATTTAATTATGTGGCACTTTTTGAATTGAAATGTAATTTTAAAACTGATAACAGATAGTTTTAGTCACACTAGTCGCACCATGATTTAGATTAAGGTAGGGTTGAGTCTAACACATCACAAATGACTCATGGATTGTTTTGCTACTGTATAAAAACAATGTGAATCGGCTTTCTCTATTTTTAGTATGCCAGTTGGGTTTTTTTACTACAATGTCGTCTCAAACTGAAAACTGTAATTTTGAGTCGTACTGATTGCATCATGCATCGGTTTGATGTGGGGATACTTCATACACATCAAAAATGTCTTATGAATAATTTTCAAAAATTATCAAGCTAATCAGCACACATTTAATTGGTTTTCAGTGAGTGGAATTTCTTTAACTAAAATGTCAATTTTAAATTGATAATAGATAGTTTTAGTAATATCAGTCACAACATACATTAGATTGAGGAGGGGTTGATTTCTACACAACAAAAATGACTCAGGGATCATTTTCTAAAAGTATCAAAAAAATATAAATGGATTTTATAAGTTTTCAGTATGTTACATATTCTTTTTACCTAAATTAGTGTCAATTTTATATAAAAAGACACATTTTGAGTTATATTCAATTATCAAAACAATCTGAATAGGTTTTACCTATTTTGAGTATTTTAGTTTTCCTTTTTACTAAAATTAATTTCAATATTATATAGAAATAAGAACTTGGAGTCATAAAGGTTACACTATGTGTCAAATTTAGGTGAGACAGATTCTTAAACATCCCAAAGTCTCAAAATAAACCTTAATTATCTATGTTATCATGATTTTCATTGTCATTAATTTTTGAATTGTCAACACTTCATAATGAATCTATGTTATTAGCATAAATTTTTTTTTCGTTCTTTAAAATCAAGAGAGTGGAGGAAGATCTAGTGCCCATTATATCACAATAAGTCACTTTAATGAGCACATGAGCTTCATACACTATTACAGTTTTCAATTAGAATGGTTTTTCTTCTAAATAACATCTACTCTATATAGTGTTGTCATCTTAAAAATTAAAATCAATAGAAAGTGTAAAGGTCTGTGAAAAAACTAAATAATTGTAAGAAAAAAATTATATAGTAATTAACATAAAAATAGTAGATAAAATTAAGAAAAAATTAATTAAATAAGAAGTTTTAATTCACCTTTTCATGATGTTTGTATAAATTCTTGTCCTATCTCATTGCTTTAATTATGTCAGTTTCAACCTCGAAGAGCAATCTCTCAATAGCATAAGCAGCTTTGAACAAACCACCCCAACATGAACAAAAGAATCCAGAAATATAATAAAACAATTAATATTTGAGTAATAATATACAGAAATAAATTAAACATTAATATGAAACAATCAATTATTTCTATTCATGTCACATCTTCATACTATTTGTGTACTTTTTATCGTCATTTATATTTTCCATTCATTTCTAATAAAAACTAAATCATCTTGTGAATATAAGTCTATTCAAAAGTCATAGTAGTACAAAAAAAATATACTTCACAAATGATTCATAAAGTTTTTAAATTAAATAGTAATTAACATTAAAAATACCTCTTTGATGATGCTAGTTTTTTCATTGAATATGATCTCCCTCACTATCTACAGAAGTGGTTAACCATTTAATTTCGAGTACAAAAATGTAGTAGAAAATGGATAATAAGATGAGATAACACAAAGTATATTACAAAAAATATATTACTTGACTATTGAACTCCCTGTTTTTTAAAGGATAAATGGATTTTACCCCTCTATGAACTATCTAAATCCCTTCATTTTGGTCTCCAATGACACAAAAAAACATTGTCTACATTGGGATCACTGCAAAATTATAATGATGTCTCAATGAAAGGGTCATCCATAGTTGAATTTTCATCTAACCCTACAATTTTATTAATATTTAATAGAACAATTGACCACTTTTGGTTTGTTGGATCTAGAACATAAAATAATTGTATTTTCTATGATGACATTATAAACAGATCATATTTGTACCCTTCATTATTGAAATCAACTATCATGAATCCCAATTCATCTATTTTAACAGATCTCCAATTATCAACCCACTTTAATTGAACAACTAGAACTTGTATTGTTGCATATTCCAATTTCCATATTTGTTTGATGATGCCAAAGTATGACATATTCATGTAAATTGAACTTCTTTACTTTGTACAGGAAATGTGCATTACATCATCCAAAAGTGTAACTACCCTATTTTACATGGGACTATTTTCATCATGTTCATTTTTATATAACATATAACCATTAATTACATAACCATTTAAAGATAACACATACACACTTGGTTCTCCATGTATCCATTGATTTCATTCAAAAATTGAATCTATATTTTCATCTAACTCTTTAAAAATATGGTCCTGATACCATCCTATAAACTATTGATTATGTGTATTTGATATCCATCTTTCATCCCTTGATGGATTTAAATGCCTAATAATTTCTTTGTGGGTTTCAACATATAGGGAAACCTCAAAAACTATTTTGCAAAACATAAAAGTGGGATTGATATCGATCTATAATATTTATTGTGACAATATCTCTTCAAGAAATTACTTCACCTTTAAGCCACCCAGTGTGATGTGATTTCTATAGACAAATTATTTCAACAATAAATAAGTATTTTGTATAGAATTCAATGGCTTCTTCAATAATATATTACTCTATAATACAACCCTCTAACTTATTTTAATTTTTGACATAACCTTTAAAAATATTCATATATTGTTCAATGAGATATATCCATATATACTATACTCAAAGCTCTCTATTCAAGTGAGCCATCAAATGAACGATCATATCAAATAATATTGGTGGGAATAATATATCCAATACACATAATATTATGGAAATTTCTCTTTCCATGATCTCCAATTTTGTTGGGTCTATAACTTTGTTGCATCTATCTTTGAAGAAGAAATAGAGCTTGATTAATGTATTATGGACATTATTGGATAAACAACAATATAAACCTATAGTAATTACATCTTGTTTCAAAACATAGATGTTGTGTGATTTCAGACCCTTTAACTTTAAATTTTTCATTGACATTATGTTATTGATAATCGATGAATACCCCTCTAGAAACTTTACATCATTTAAGAAGTTGAAATACTAATATATCTCCTACACAAAAAGAGTGTAAGAAATTGGAGGAAGAAAAGTAAGTTTTTCACCCTTCACTGGCACCAACTCTTCTCATATTCCCATATTAACCATGTTCATCATAGCCTAAATTTCATCCTTTTTTTCTCGGGATCATTTAGCGATGTGATGATGGCAATATCACATACATTTTTTCAATGTGAATAACATCAATAAAATGTATAGTTAACTAACAATACTAGTTTGTTAATTAAAAAAATGACCACTTTTTAAAATTGGTTTTTATAAAGTTTTTTTAAAATGGTTTACCAAAATCAGTGTCCAGGTCTCTTATTTTCTCAAACCATTGGTCCCCAATTAGTGGATATGGTTTTGTACATTCTTCTAAACTTCCATCAAATTATTTCATCCAACATCAGTTCCTATTCCATCAGGTTAGAAATCTGGGATTTCCTAGAAATAGAGTTTCTGATGAAAGTATTTGTAGGATTTCGAAGTTGTAGAAGAACTATAAGTGTGGTGCATAACTTTACTTTTTCATGATTGATGATCAATCTGAGATCTATACGGTGGTGAATATTGTGATCCATGAAATCAATCAACAACATTTGACAAGGGTAATCATGCCAAAACTAAGAGAGATGAGATCAAAACATATTGTTTTTAATGAATTAAATTAAATAAAGAATTATATCTAAGAAATTCTTTCTTAGTTGAGGTGCCTAGGGATAGATCTAAAATGTACCACTTTTGTGTTAATAAACCAAGCACAGATTTCCTCTATCATTGATCCACATATGTTCCATGGATCTCTAAACATTTATGAAGGAGTCTTTGTGTGAGATAATGGATGATCCTTTCCCTTGTGTCATCTACCTTCAATTTCCTCTAGAACTACTTCCAAATAATTCTCCTTGATATGATGGAGGAGGATTGATCTTTGTTCTTGAGAGTGTTCTTGGAGAATAGGGCTCTCTAGGATTGAGATGTTTTCTCCAAATCTGTTGGGCACAACTGAATTGGATGATGAGAATAATAATATAATTTGGTATTTAAATTTCTTATATTAGAATAAAATAATTGAATAATTGACCTTAATGATTTTATTTAATCCTAGAAAAACCCCATGTCAAATAATAATAGTAATATTATAATTTCCTGACATGAGATTATCTTTTGAATTATAATTAAATATTTTTAAGTAATATTTAAAATTATTATTTCTCAGTAGACCATTTAACTCAGTCCATCATTCCTCTAAAATATTTATCGAGCCTTGAATAATTATAATTTATTTATTAAATAAATATCATTGCATTATATGAAAGTAAATATATAAAAATTTTATTCACTAAATAGAAAATTAATATTTAATAAATTTTTTCTCATTATATATTCTCTCGAATAAGTAGTGATAGAATAAATTTGATCAGACATATATGAATAGTTATTAAACCATTATTGGGAATATTATTTATTCAACTTGTTAAATAAAAAATAAAAATATATTATTTAACTATAATTTTTGATACCCTTATTGTGTGACCAGGTAGTCCTCTTTCTTGATGGCATTAGGAAAACCTACCTAAATTCAGAGGTTAGCATCTAGCAACTTGCCAAGTCACCCTTAGATAAAGGAGTTAATGGTGTAATGACATTTTACCATGTAGGAATTATTACCATGTAATATAATCCCTTTATCACAATTTCTCTAATCAGTCATGTTGAATCCCAGTTCCATCAACTTATATGTTTGATATATATTTCTATAACTTTTCGGAAATAGAACGTACCTATTGAACACTATGGAAATGGATTTATTTAGGCTATATCATTTCCATCGAAGGGCATGAGATATTAACTTTAGTTAATGAATAGAAGGGATAAATCCTTTCTGGGGTTATTCATTAATGAAATATTACTCGTGATTCGTCCAATGTTTCCTACCTCACCGTGAACATCTTTCATCATGGTTTTTAACAATACATAAAATTGTGTAACTCAAAAAATTCATTAAAAACAATCATAAATTATAAAGACCAGTACACATATATGTGGATAGGAACATCCAATGACACATATAAATTTGGATTTCTTACTATCAGGTCTCATTTTCATAATATCCTATTGGATATTACTAAGGGTGTACACCATGATAATGTGCCTCAAAGTCCCATGAGTCTCCAACCCGGGCAACCCATATCATTTGTGTCCCTTTAAGTGATATCATCTAGCCATAGAACATATATTCATGAGTAGATTCATAGCACTTCTGGGTTCTCATCATATTGGGGAACTACTATGATCTTTTAGTGTAACAATCACTCTTAGGAAATTATCACATCCTATGTCACACAGAAGAACAATCATGATTTGATAGGTAGTTAATGAATATTTAAATTAATCAAAAATGTTAATTATAAAGTACATAAATTTTAGTTTTTTGACACCAATTCCAATGGACACCCACTTTCACTAGAGCCAACTACTAAGAACCTTCAGTGAACTAAATCTCACATGATACTCATTCTTCTGTTGAGATAGGCCTTTAGTCAAAGGTTCCACCATGTTCTCTTTTGTGGGTACTTTTCTCACTATAACTTCACCCCTCTTATGAAAATACCTCTAGAGGTTTTACTTCTCAAGTATTTGCTTTGTCTATTGGTGTGACCTTGGATGTTTTTCAAGACTCATCACTATAGTATTATCAGAATACAATGTGATAGGGTATTTACTTCTACACACCACATCAATATATTCGACAAAGTTCTAAATCCAAATGGATTCCTTAGCTACATCAGAAGCTACTATATAGTCATACTCTCCTGTAGAATCAGCAACAACTGGCTACTTTGAACTATTACAACTCACAACTCCTCTGTTGAGATAGAATAGATATCCTAATTGCAACTCCATATCATTTTGATATTTCTGAAAACCATCGTTAGTATAACCCCATATAACCAGATCCTTGTATCCTCTATACACTATGAACATATCCTTATTTATTCTCAGATACATAAGGTTTGAATTAATAGCAGTCCAATGTTGTTCTCTTGGATCTTCTTGATATCATTCTACCATGATCAGTGCATAGGCAATATGTATAGTACATAATATGGCATATATTATTGATCCTATAAATGATTTATATGGGATATTTGTCATTATCTATTTCTCTTGTTGTATCTAAGGACCCATTTTCTTATAAATATGGATGCCATGTGACACTGGAACCAATCCCCTTTAATATTTTCTGATAATAAATCTATTTAGTATATTTTCAATATATGTACATTGACTTCATCCAAGTAGCCTCTTTGATTTATCATGAATGATCTTGATCACAATAATGTAGGCTACTTAACTTAATGATTTAATGGGGAATAACTTGGTTAATGAGTCTTTAAATGACTATATAACTACTATGTCTTTTCCAATAGGTAATATGTTGTTAACATTTACAACTTGGATAATGACCGCATTCCCACTATACCTCCTATAAATACATGGCTCAGATTCATTTTTAATAAAACCAAATTCTTTTATGGATTCATCGAATCAAATTTTTTGTGACCTAGATGCTTTCTTTAATTCATATATAGATCTATGAAACGTGAAGAAAATTGGAATCACTTAGAATCACAAAACCTTCTAGCTATGCCATATAGAAATATTCTTAAAGGTTGCCATTATTGAAATCAATTTTGATATCCATCTTCCAAATCTCATAGTCATGGTAAACTGATATGACAAGTACGATTTTGATGGATATAAACATGGAAACTCATGAAAAGGTTTATTAAAAGTCAATTCAGTGATGTTTTTTAAACCCTTTATCCACTATCCTTGCTTTATAGGTAGTAACATTACCTTCCATGTCTAATTTATTCTTGAATACCATTTACACCAAACATGATTTTCATCAACTGGTGCATTGACTAGAACCCAAATTTGGATCTGATAAATAGAAGTCATCTTTGAATTCATAGCTTCTAGCCATATTTTATCTTCTAAGCTCTCAAATACCTATTTATATGAGAGCTATTCATTATTTCTTAACAATAATGAATCACCATTTTCAATTTCTATAAATCCACATCTCCCCAGTTCTCTAACCTCTCTTACACTCCTATGTAGTACTTGTGCTTCTGGAACCAATTCTTCCCTAGAGGAATGTGGAACATGTTCTATTACCAAATCCTATGTATCTCATCAAAAGATTATTCAAATACAATATTTCTCCCATTAAAATTTTTGAGGATGTTCTCCCTCTCAAGAAAAATAGATTGTCTGGAGACAATCACTTTCTTATCTGAGGGGTTTTATAAGTTTCATCCCTTTGTTTTTTTGTGATAACCTATATATATACAATTTCTTCCCCAAGGATTTAGTTTGTTTCTTGATAAGGCCTTAAAAAATTCCTTTCAACCACCATACACATGTATTCGACAAAATGGGTTTCTTTCCACTCTATAGTTCGAAAGGAATTCCATTTTCCCCGTTAGTTGCCACTCAGTTTAATGTGTATTCCACAGTTTGTAATGTAAATCCTCAAATGGATAATGGAATATATATACATGCCTCATCATAAAACTTACCATTTCTAACAAGGTATGGTTCCTATTTTTATTAACACCATTCCACTATGTTGTATAAGGTGGTGTGAGTTGAGATACAATCTTAAACTCCCATAGAAAGTAAATGAACTCATGGTTATGATATTCCCCACCTTGACCAGATTGAATATTCTTTATCATCTTACCAAGAAAATCTATACTTCATTCTTTAAATATTTTAATTTCTCAAAGGACATGGACTTATACCTAATCATGTAAATGTATCCATATCTACTCAATTCATCTGTAAAAGTTATGATGTAAGAATATACAATAGTATATTCTTCTGGAAGTGGTCCACACACATCAGTGTGTACCAATCCTAGATGCTTCATGGCCCTTTCACCCTATCCACCAAATGGTTGTTTGGTCATTTTCCCTTGTAAACAGGCATGAGATCTATCATGTGGATTTATCTCATAATATTCTAAATAACCATATTGATATAGATTTTTCAAATGATTCTCCTTTACATGACCAAGATAGTGATTACACAACTAGGTGTTATATGATTCCTGTGAACATGAATCATTATTGATTTTCAATACTTGGTTTTCATAATATAATACATAAAGAACGTTATTTAAATGCATCATACCATAACATATGTTTTCAATATAAAAGTAAAAAATTTATTTAAAAACTTGAAAGTAAACCCATTTGTTTTTATTCATGATCCATAAATTATGTTCTTGGTAACTAGAGGTATATAATAACTGTTTTTCAAAACCAAAATCATTCTAATCGATAATGAATGTTGGTAGTCAATAATGTCTAGGGAAGGTGGCCTTGCTCCATTGGAAGCTCTCAGATCCACCTTTCCTCTAGCAATTTTAAAAAATATACATGGTTACTACATTTGGATATAGATGTATGAACCACAAGTTGTATCTAATATCCAATGTGTAGAAATTTAATGATTCCACTCGATAAAGAATTAAACTTTAGCTTCCACTTGCCTTTGGGTGAAGTTCCCCTTCTAGTGGCCTAACTTTCCACCTGAAAAACATACTTCCTCATTTTCGTTTCTTTATCTTTGGATATTATTCTTCTTGGTAGGAAAATTTTAGGTAGCTTTACACAATTTATATGTCTTGGTTCCCTATCCCTTGTCCTTAATTTTCTTATTCACTATAAGGACTACATGTTTGTCACACCCCAATTCTTTAACCACTTGTAGAATTAAAGTAAGCGTATTTGTAAGATTCTTCTATTTATTTATCATATTTTAATTAACAATAATGTTATAGAATTTCTTGGGAAGTGATGAAAGTATGAGATCTATATGAAAAACATTTGGGAATTTAATCCCTATGATGTCCAGGAGTTTAATATAGATGATAATCTTGACTACATGATGCGCTGCTCAGGTAGACTCTCCAATATTAGTTGTGAATAAATAATTAGATATCTCATACCTCTCGTGTCTCACCTTCTATTGATATAGATCCTAAATTTGATACTTCATATAATAGGCATCCATATCCTCATGTTTCTTTAAAAGATCATTAGACATGGATGATATCATGAAGCACTAATAATTTATAGCGTCATTAAGATGCTTATCATAGAGAGATAGATCTTCATTAAATACCATATTTCAAAGCATAACTAATAAAGGTTCTTCTAGAACATATATTTTCCTATCATGGTGAAGGATAAATTATAGGTTCCTTTTCCACTCTTAGAAATTAGGGTTGATGAGAAGGTTTTATTTCCCATGTATGGATCCCAATGATATGTTTCACATTATTTTATTTATATTTCTAAAAAATAATATGAGAATAATTTTAGTACTTTATCTAATAATTTAAGACAAATAAATAAATATTTTATTTATTTTTCTCCCAATAATTTATCAAAAATAAATATCCCTCACCATTGGCTTCATAATATCTTATTTCATGTGCATTCTAGTTGAACTAATATATATTCCCCTTCTCATTACCCCAACATTGGTTGATTGAGAAACTTGACAGGTTTTAGGTCGGAATTCCAAATTCCAAATTCATTAACTAACAGTTCTTTAATTCATTGAGTGGACTCCCCAATATGTAAGTCATTAATTTATATTTCCTCAACCTTTTCCTCTCACTTACACAAATTTATTCTTTGACATTCAACCCTTGGTGTCAACTAAGTTAAGTCAACCCAAAACCCCAAATCAGAATTCCCCGAAAATTGAATCCACCCCAACTTTTGCTGGTCAAGAACATTGAACTATGGTTCGATTCTAACCGACGTAATGGAAGTCTATACAGATATAATATTTTCTTGGTGGATCTTGTCCTTTATGAATACATTTCCGATTATTATCTTTATCACATTATTTCTAATATAATTTGGGATAACTTAAGTGATTAAACATGTATTAGATAATATTTATGCATAAGACTGTTTATTTTAGTTCCATCTTGAATTCTTGTTGATTCATTATGGGATAGAGAAAATACACCCATAATTAAATAACCATGAAAATAAAAGAAATAAAATAAAGGTAATGATAAAGAGATTATATTAATGGTTATTTTATCTAGAGGTTTATAAACTAACCATTGACCTAGGAGAGAAACACCTGGAACCCATTGTGGCTCCTGTTTACAGCTTTCCACCTGTCTACCATTGTATCTCCTTTGATTGGTTTATCCTCAACTCCAAACATGATCCTCATGCAATATCTTGGGATCTCCATCCATTATATATTCCTTTTACTCACATATTGTTGAGAGGGAAAGATGTTTACATAAAACTATGGGTATAACAACCCTTCTCTTTATTAAAAAATTAAACATGATTTATTACATAAAATTTCACTTATTAAAAATATGAGGATAAATATTTCTAGTGTATTGGGAAATTAGGAAAATTACATAACATTTTAGAACATAAAACATAATATATTTATTGAAAACTTCTTTTACATGACCACAACATTCCTTCGTAATTAGCATGGCATGGGATAACCTAAGGACATATAAACGAAAAGAGTGAGATATAAAGCCCAGCAAGGGAGTAAACAAGGAATAACATAAATAATATAGTACAAGTAAATAGTAATATAAATGGATCACAAGGAAAATATAAACATAAAGCCATGATATATCATGATTATCCTAACTTGGAAATGTGGCAACATCATTTAACATGATATTATCATGAGCCAAGGCTCATTGCACATGGAGAATGAGTAAACCCTCATTGCACTTGAATTAGAATGAGTAAAACGACATTTCACTTGAATTAGAATTATTAAATCATAATTTCACTTGGAGTGTCATGTTAATAATCATTACCCAATGCATTGGAAAGCTATCAGGGTGCACCCTTTATAACATTTCATTTCATGAATAAGTGTGCCACATGAATCATACAACATTAATTCATTAAACATTATAATTTATACCAAGAATATGATATGTGTGATACATAAATGTAATTCATAAATCAATAAGAAAATATTAATAAAGGTGAATACCCTTGATAGAGAAATTGGTATGGTATTCAATTACACAATGATTTTGGTATGGGAAATTTTGGTGTAACCTCGGTAGCATAACGGCGTAACAAAGAAAATGTAAAATGGGTTGAATAGAGATAAAGGGGTATCTCATAATTTATGCATATAATGTATATTAAGGGGGTCAAGGCACAAAATATCCCAATATTTTTAATGGAATTTAGAGGAATAATATAAAATAATTTCTAGAATGTAAATGAGAAGATATAAATTCATTACGGAATTTCAGCATGGTAACAGTTGTATATGAGAGGAATTAATGATATAGAAAGTGGTTTATCAACATTAAAACATAATTATGGATTTATGGGGGAGGTTCGAAATCATACCCAAACATTTTTAATTGAAAATAAAAGGGTATAACAACATAAATAAATTTGGATAAAATGAGAAAGGAAGAAATCCCTAACTTGGAAGTGTGATCCCAAAGGCTTGGGAGAGGCTTGAGATAGGATTAAATAGATATTGGAGATCCTTTTGAGGATTATAGAGAGAGTATTGAATATGTATATTATTTATTCTATAAACAATTAATGTATTTAATCATATTTCTATGGTTTTGTTACATAACCCCTTATAACACCCACATAAGACATAAGGATATGGTTTGTGATGGTGACAAACTCTTGGGGAGGCTCAGATAACATCACTAAGGAGGTAATTTTTTTATATTCCACTTCTCCTGTAGGCAGTTTTGTACTAGCATAAATTATTGAAGCTCAGCTTGGGATTGGTTAAAAGAGAATCCTAGTTATGATAAGTCCATTCCAATATCTGATGAATGGGATTAGTATGGAGCAATTCTAATGGATGATTCCATCACTTCCCTTGTCTGAGTAAATTGGATTTTTTAAAGCCCTATATTTATACTAATCATGTGATCACTATTCAATAGTTTTATTATAAATGATAACAATTCATAAAGGTATTTTAAAATATATAAATATAAAACCATGGAAGTGCCTTTGTCTTATATAACCATTTTAAATAATAAGACATCAAATCAGATCAAGAATAATTTTCATTAATAAATGTTTTGGACATTACAATCATCCCCCCTAAAAAAACATTTCCCTAGAAATTTCCTTTATCGACACTAAACTAGATGAGGGTAAATCTACATCATCCCTTCCTCTTATTCCCATGTTACTTCTTCATTCTAGTGGTTTCACCACAACACCTTGATGAGGGGCATTGTCTTGTTTCATAGAACTTTTTTTCTATGATAAAAAATCTTCACTGATTTCTTTTCATAGGAGAGGTCATTCTCCAACGGTACCACCTCCAGATTGATTACATGCAACATGTCAAGTATATACTTACTCAATAGTGATACATAGAATACATCGTGTACTTGATATAGGTTCGGTGGGAGTGATACTTGATAGGCCACTGCTTCAATGTGATCAAGTATCTTAAAAGGTCTGATGTACCTTGGACTAATATTTCCCTTCTTATCAAATCTCATAACTCTCTTCCATGATGATATGTAGACGAATGCCATTTATCCAACATCAAACTCTAGATCTCATAGACTATTATCAGTATAGCTCTTTTGTAGACTCTAAGAATCTTTAATGTGCTTCTGGATGGTCTTAACCTTCTCCACCATTTCTTCGACCATTTTGGGACCCAAGAGTTTTCGCTCCCCAACTTCATCCGAGCATGATGGTGTTCTGTACCTCTTCCCATAAGGGCTTCATAAGGATCCATTTGGATGCTTGAGTAGAAACTGTTATTGTAAGAGAACTCAACCGGGGAAAGATGTTGACCCCATCCTCCATTCAAGTACAATGAGAATGAACTCAATATATCATCTAGTGTTTGGATAGTCTGCTCAGAATGACCATCAGTTTGAGGATGATGAGTCTTACATAAGTTAAACATGGTATTCAAAGCATGTTTGAGAGTCTTCCAAAACATAGTGGTGAATCTTGGATCTCGATCAGATACAATCAATAGAGGTACTCCATGATGTCTTACCACTTCTATGATGTATATATGTGTCAGTTGATCTAATGGGAAATCCTTCCAAATTTCAATGAACATTGAAGTCTTTGTAAGATGATCTACATCATCTCAGATAGAATTGTTTCATTTGGATGTCTTTGTATGTCTGGTGAAAAAGTCCATGGTGATGTTCCCCCATATCCTTTTTTTATGTGTAATGGTTGCATCGTCCCCTTAAACGTCTGCCTCTTAGCCTTCACTTTCTAACAATCCATGCACTTTGATGTATACTCTCCAATCTCTTTCTTCATGTTATCCCACCTATAATGATCTCAGATATATCGATACATCATTGTGTTTCATGGGTGAATGGAGAAATTAGAACTATGTGCATCATCCAAAATTTATTTCATTAACTACGGATTTGATAGAACACGTAGTCTTGTCCCTAATCTCACAATTCATTCTTCATTAACATTGAACTCTGAGCAATTCCATTTTCGGATAGTTTCCACTTTCTTCTGAATTCTTACATCATCCTTTTGAGAATCTTTTTACCTTTCCAAAAGAGACGGTTGATGAATCATTTGTTAAAGGATTGATTATGTTACCTTATTTATGATTCTCATGTCCATCATGATCAAATCTAAGAATACTGGATCAATTTAAATTCTTATCAATGAAAGAGTTGTTGGATCCTTTCTACTTAGAGCATATACCACATTATTCTCTTTACCATGGTGGTAATGGATTGTGTAGTCATATTCATTGATCAGATCTACCCATATTCATTGGTGCATATTAAACTATTCTTATGTGAATATTTTCTAGAGGATTTTGTGGTCTGTATATATTTCACACTTCTCCCCAAAGAGGTAATGTCACCAAATTTTTAAACAGAAGATCATTTCAGCAAACCCCATATCATGTGTTGGATAGTTTTTCTCATGAACATTCAATTTCAGGAATCATATGTAATTAATTTATCATTTATTATCAACACATAGCCTAAGACTTTCTTATAAGCGTCCCTAAATACAAAAAAAGTTCTCCACTTGTGGGTAATGTGAGAACAAGTGCAATGATAAGACTCTTTTTCATCTCTATGAAGCTCTCTTCACATTCATCACTCTATAAAAACATCACTCTCTTTTATGATAGATTAATTATAGGTTTTTAAAATTATGAGAAATTTCTAAAAAATCAGTGATAATATCCAGCTAACCCCAGGAAGCTATGGATATCCATCACTGATGTTGGACTCATCCATCCCTCAATTGAATCTATCTTGGAGGTATCCACAAATATCTAATTGCTTGTGATTATATGAACCAATAATGAGACTTCCTTTAACTAGAAATCACACTTCTAATACATTTCATAGTGCATCTCCTTTCACATGGTCTCTAGTACGGTGCTTAGATGCTCCTCATACTCCTCCTTGGTTTTGGAGTATATTATAATATCGTCAATAAATACTACCACAAATGTTTCTATGTAATCTCAAAAGACTCTATTCATCAGTTCCATGAATATTTCTAGATCATTAGTGAGTACAAAAGGCATTAATATGAATTCATAGTGCATGTACATTGTAGAAAATCGGTCTAGGGGATATCCCCCTTCACCCTTACATAGTAATAACCCGACCGCAAATCCAACTTGGAGAAGTATTTTTCTCCATGTAGAAGATCAGACAAGTCATTGATTCGTGGCAGAGGATACTTGTTCTTAATTTTTATTTTTTTAATCTCATTATAATCAATGCAAAGGTGCATTGGCCCATACTTCTTCTTAACTAATAGGACTAGCGCACCGCATGATGAAGCACATGGGCATATAAATCCTTTATCTAGATTCTCCAGTATTTGTTTCTTCAGCTCCTTAATCTATATAATATCCATTCTACAAGAGGTATTGGATTTTAAAAATTCCCCAGGTATATGATCAATCAAGAATTCAATATCTCCTATAGGAGGAAAACCAGGACATTCCTTAGGAAACACTTCTGTGAATTCCCACAAAATAGGCATGTATTTAAGGATGGTTGATTCCTTAGACTCAATCATCTAAGAATGATATGCATGCACATAGGGCAGTAATATCCATGCTTAAGATGATGTTGCTAAAGAAGATTCATCATCCTCCTTGTACTTGTATAGAATCAGGGGTTGATTCTCCATATGGAGAGTGATTTCCCACTCATTGAAATTTATGTTGACTCTATATAGGTAAATCCAATCCATGTCAATAATTTCATCCCATTCCAATAGAGTGAGTATGAAATGGTTCCCCTGAAAGTTCAATACACAAATTGTGATAGGGGAGGAGTTATATTCATGGCATGGAATGATTTCCCCATTTACTGTTCTCACCAAAATTTTTACTTTCATGACTTGCAGTGGTGTTGGGATTGTTCTACTAAACTTTCGAGATATAAAAGAATTCGTAGAACAAAAATCAAAAAGTATGTTAACTGTTTTTGAATGAATAACTAGCGTACCTGTCACCACTTCATTGTTGGGGTTTTCTTTGAAGGTAGTGATGGAAAAAGCTCACCCTTACTGCCTTGGAGGTTGTTGGTTGCCTCTGGAAACCCTTGGCTTAGGGCACTGGTATTCAAAGTGCCTTTGTTATTTTCAGTTGAAGCACTGGACATTGCTTTGAAGATCAAATGGAGTGTTCCTCTACTATATCACAGTAGTGGGTTTTTCTTGACCACATTTAATAGTCAAGTTCCCTTATCTTCCACACCTAAATCATTCCCTCATCCCCTTTAGACAATTTTTGGGGTGCTTCTTTCCACACCTTTGTCAAGTTGGGTGCTAAAATTTCTTAGCCCCATCAGATTTATCCATCAGACCGCTAGAATTAAATTCCACATTATGCTTCTTATCCCCATGATACCCGTAAGATTCTCCAATCTCTATTTAAACTTTGAGGGAACATAAAACAATTTCCTCATAGATCTTTAATTCACGGATCTCTAGGGATTTCTGTATTCTAGGTTTTAGCCCACGAAAGAAGCGGTCAACCTTGAATTTGGGGGTAACGACAAAGTCGGAGGCATATCATTCAAGCCTTGTGAAATTTTACTAGTACTCTTTGATGGATTCATCCTCTTTTTTTCTTGAGGGAAAGGAAGTACCTTTCCATCTTAAGTCTGAGGGTGTGAGGAACATATTTATCGAAAAACATTTTTTTGGAAATCCTTCCATTCCAACACCGCAACTTCCTCCTTGGGCATTGTATTTTTTATCAATGTCCAACATTGATCAGCTTCACCCTCAATATGGAAAGAATCCATAAGTAACTTATCTTGTTCAAAACATTTAAGGATGGAGAATATCTTCTCGATTGAGTTGATCCATTGTTCGGAGATTGATGGATCATATGATCCATCAAAAGAAAAAGGACTTTGTCTCATGAATCTCCTGATTTTGGCTTGTTCTTTCTTGGGGGGGGGGGGTGACTGTTCCTCTTAACCCATGTTTCTATTCAAATCATGAGTTAACTAAAATATTATCATGAAAATGTTTGTGATTCCCACTCCCATCAGATTGGGCATCTCATTATAATAGTCATCACATTGATCTCCACATCAGTTGTTAGCCCGATAACTACTATTACCAACCATTATCTAGAATAAAAGGATAGTTAGGGGTAACACATAAAGGTGTATCCAATTAAAAAAGGAATAACATAAAAATTACATTTATTTTCTCAAATTATGAATTTATAGGCTTCAATATAAGTTATCCCTGATCTACATCCTAAAATATTTTCATAGTGGCATTTTTCCCCCAATAATGGTTCGTAATAAGCTTATGAATTTACCAAATCATACCCCCCCAAGAGTGTCATAACCAAGAGTGTATCAAGTCCCATTTTCATGAATAGTTTCCCATTTGATTCCAGCTCAAAGTGGTATTTTTGGATTTTACCCATAGATACATCAATTCCAGAGCCACCTCAACTTATTCATATCCAGATAGGGATGTATTTTCCTCATAAAAAATGTACTCTATACTCACAAAATTTTTCGATGTTTTCATTATACATAGTCTTATCCCTTTGGCTATAACTTTGGTTTTCAAATCCTAATCCCAAAAATAACCAAACATGTCTTCTGATACCAACTATAACAACATTGCTCTATATTACACACATAAACATGATTTATTACATAAACTTTCACTTAAGACAACTTTGAGGATCGATAGTTCTAGTTTCTTTGGAAATTAGGAACATTACATAACAACTTAGAACATAAAAAGTAACTTCATTGTTGAAAACTTATTTTACATGAAAACAACATTTCTTCGTACATAGCATTGCATGGGATAACCTAAGACCATACATAAGAAAAGAGTGAGTTATAAAGTCTAGTAAGGGAGTAAACAAGGAATAACATAAATAATATAGTACATGTTTGGCTATTTTAATATCAATGGAGCATAAGAGAAACCTGAACAAAAAGGCATGATATAGCATGATTATCATAACATGGAAATGTGGAGACAACATTTAACATGATATTAGCATGAGCCAAGGATAATTGCACATGGTGGATGAGTAAACCCTAGTTGCACTTGAATTAGCATGAGTAAACCCTCATTGAACTTGAATTAACATGAGTAAACTCTCATTGTACTATGCGTATCATGATATTAATCATTACCCAATGCATTGGAGCACTATCAGGGCACACCCTTTATAACATTTCATTTCATACATAATCATGCCACACGGATCATACAACATGGATTCATTAAACATCATAATTTATTACACGAATAAGAGATGTGGAATACATAAATGTAAATACTAAATCAACATGTACATGTTCATAAAGGTTAATACCTTTGATAGAGAAATGGGTATGGTATGCACTTACACGATGATTTTGGTATGTGAAATTTTGGTGTAACCTCAATAACATAACAACATAAAAAAGAAATCATAAAATTGGTTAATAAGAGATAAAGGGGTATCTCATCCTTTATTCATGAAATGGACATTAAGGGGGTCATTGAACACAATATACCAACATATTTAATGAAATTTAGATGCATAATATAAAATAATTTCTTGAACGTAAATGAGAAATTGGAAATTCCTTACAGAATTTTGGAATTGTAACAGGTGTAAATTGAGGCATTAATGAGAGAAACAAATGTCTCTCATCATTTAAATATAAGGAGGGTAGTATGGGGGAGGTGTGAAATCATACCCCAACATTTGTAATTGAAAATAAAAGGGTATAAAAACATAAATAAATTTATACAAAAATGAGAAAGGAAGAAATCCCTTACATGGAAGGGTGATCTCAAAGGTTTGGGAGAGGCTTGAGATAGGATTCTAGGGAGAACGGGGCACCTTGGGATGGTTCTATAGAGAGGAGAGCAGAGTTTGGACCAGTTAAAAATGGTTTTAGTTAAGGGGAATTGGATATTGAGTGTGTTTATATATGAATGAAGAGAGAATTATTTATTATTTAGGTTTTTGACACTACATATTAAACTAATCAAAACCACAAACCATCCCATTGTTTTTCCAATGGTTTTCAAAAGGGGAGTGGAAAACATTATTTTAGAATTCCAATGTATGAAATTATTAAAATATTAGGATTGATTATGTGTAGGTGAGTAACACTCTCAGGGAAATAATTTTAAAAATTTAAATTGTTTTATAAGCCTTGGAGGGTCCACAAAGGCACCATAAAATAAATAAAACAAATATAAAATCACATTATATTAAAGAAATAATATATATTTTACGAAAAAAAATTTATATTATTTTATTACATCTCTATTAGATCATTATGATGTCATAAAACACATTATATATTTAAACGATATTTAATGTTTTCCCAAAAATTCAACTGTCCTGGAAAATTTTGAAAAATCACCATTAGATAATTTCAATTTTATGAATCCCAAAATAATATTCATTTTATATAAATAATTTTCTAAATATGCGAATTTTCATATTTAAAATAAGAACAAACATTTATTGAAAATCCCTGGGTTTTGACAATAACTGTATTCCAAACTTATTAAAAATTTCAATTGTATTAATAAACAAATTATATGATCATTTATATTTGATAATATATAATTTATTAATAATTTTTTATTAAAATATTATTTAATAATAAATCCATTAATTCATCAAAATAGATTTTTTAATTTAATGTTAGATTAATAATACTATTTGTGATTTAAAAACTTTTTACAATGTAATAGTAATAAAATGAATATATATTCATTATTATATACAAAAATAATGCACATAATCATAGTGTTAGGGTCTTGTTACATAACCCCTTATAACACCCTCATAAGACCTATGGGTATGGTGTGTGATGGTGATAGAGTCTTGGGGCAGCTTGGATAACATTGCTCAGGTTATAATCTCAATTAACATTCAATTCTCCTGTAAGGAGTTCTATTCAAGAATAACGTGTTGAAGCTAGGATTGGGCTTGGTTAAGAGAAAATACCATTGATGCTACCTCCTTTTTGATCTCGGACAAATGGGATTTGTATGGAGAAGTTCTAGTATATGAGGCCATCGCTTTCTTTGTTTGAGTAAATTGGGTTCGTTAAAGCCCTATATTTATAATAATCATGTGATAATTGTTCAATGGCTATATTAGAAATAGTAACAATTAATAATGGTGTTTTAAAATCCAAAGAAATAAAACAAAGGAAGTGCATATGACTTATATAACCATTTTACATAATAAGTGTAACACCCCGAGATGTTATGAAAAATATTTTTTTTTAATTTCATTAATGTCTTGTGTTATACGCTACACCAAAAGGAGCTTTCACAACACACATCTCTGACCTGGCTTGAATTACATGCAATCGCAACCTTCCACGATAGCGTGTGTTGTACACAACACCAAGTTTCGCTAAACAACGATATGCTAGTAAGATATTATTAAAACTAGCCGTTATGAATAGTAATAACCACTTTTTTAAATTTTGTAAATTCTATTTTTCAAAATGGACTTCATTTTTGGATTCGTAGTATCGAATTTAGCCTAAGGTGAAATTTTGGTACTTTTCGGATAACTTTCATATTTTGATGAATAGTGAAAATTACTAAATTTTAGTTAAAAACAACTTTTTCAATCGAAATAATTAATAGTGATAAATTATTAATTTGAGTGGTTTTAAAGTATATTTAGAATATATTTTTACAATTTAATACAATGTTGGTCATTGGATGTAATTTCACATTTAAACCAGACATAAACAAGTGTCAATCTTTTGATAGATATTGTTTCTTAAAAACACGCTATTTGTTTTAACAGCGGGATTTAATTATAAAATTAATTAATGCAACTTCTATGTAATGAATTTGGTAAAATAGACTTCATTTTTGAATTCTGAATATGAAATATATCTTAGGATGAAATTTTGGCATTGTTCTGAAAAACATCAATTTTTGATGAATAGTGAAACTACTAAGTGGTAGTTAAAAAAACTGAACTTTTCATAAAACATAATTTTCCCGCTTCTGTGAATAGAATTTCAAAAATCCGAGAGACACGGTTGATGTCAGTAAGTAAAATGTGGTTCAATGAGATGAAAATAATTTTTGGTGAATAGTAACTTTTTACTTTTATTTACCACGGTTAAAAGGAAATAGGGTAATTAAGGGTAAGAATGATATTAATATTACCCTAACACATGTCCTAATTCTATTGGAAAAGTGTATCTCGACCAAAAACAACCTTAAGTGTAAAATATTATCATTTAGGCCCACTTGGATTGGATTAGGACATTTATTATTATTTAATTCAAAGAAGAGTTAAAAGAGTTAAAATCAAAGTTTATTTACTAAAACATTTTTAATATAGGGTTATACATAAGATAAATTCGATTATAAATATTCATTAGAAAGCTAAAAATATTTAATACATAATTATATTTTATTTATAATTTTTAGACATTAAATAATTTAATTTATTTATGACACAATGATGATGCAGTAATTATCTTATTAATGAAATATTGACATAATTGATGTTATAAACACCAAAATAAATGTAATTTGAGACTTTTTATGAATCTCACTAATTTTCTAGGTTAATATGATATATTATTGTTGATTTAATCAACTTGGTTCGAACATATAATTCTGTTATGACTTTCAAAAAAATCATATATCAAATAGTGTCAAAAATGACACAAAATAGTTTTTTAATCAAATATTATATTATTAATTGTTATTTTATTCCTAAAAATCTAAGGTTCTGCCAAAGTACTTAGGTAAGGATATATATATTAATAATAAACAATTTGGGGTTCGTTTGGCATGTTATAGTAAGTTTATTAACCATATGGTGTAAGAAAACAAAAAGACACGGTAAAAGTTAAATTATTTAACTTAGAGTTAAATCTAATTGATAAGGTTAAAATAATAACATAAACTTGTCTAAATACTATTGGTTGATAGGATTTAGACCCATCCCCACTTTAGCTTCTAAATAAGACCCTTTGGAACCATTATAAACCGATTTTGACATTAATATAAAATAATATTTTGAGATATTCCTAAGGTGCCCCTCTCCTCCCTTATAAAAGGGCACCTCCCCCCCCCTCCTCCTCACACCAATTTGAGTACTCAAGCTCGGCCAAACCCTACCAAAATCCCTTCTCCACTTCCCTAGAATAATCCTAGAGGTTCTGGTCTTCTTCAAAGACCAATCTGAGTTCCCTAAGTGGAGGATTCAAAGAGGCATTTCAAAGAAGAGGTAATATCCATTACCGATCTTTTCAATTTCTTTCTTCTTCAACTTCTTCTTCTTTAGTTGTTTCATGATTAAGTAATAACATCAGTATTACTTAAATACTGATATGTTATTATAAATATGAAACAACTCTAATTAACCTTCTATCCATCCTACGGAAAAAGGAAATCACCGCGCGTGCGTACGTACGGAATACCGTCTCCACGCCGTGGTGTAATCTATTTTCCGCCACCACCTTAATTGGATGGGTATAATGGTTTAATGATTAAATATATATTATTATTATAAATTGATATTTATACTGAAATATTATACATACACTTCAACACAATTCCACGTCCATGGGAACGATATCATCGCTCGTGCGTACGTACGGACTACCGTCTCCACGACGCGATGAGATTCATTCTCAATGATTAACCATTCATGAATGATTATATAGTATATATAATAAGTACTAATGAAATATATGACATAATAATGATACTGGAATTATTTATATTTATATGTATGTCATCTACTTAATTCCATTCAATTCAATAAAGAAACGAAAATAGCATTCATGCGTACGTACGGACTACCGTCTCCATGAACGGTGTATTTCTTTCCATTTACTGATTTATTATATATGTATATTCTGAATATATAAATATGAATCATGTTTTATATTATGGAATTAAGTAATCATGATCTATGTAATCATATGAATAATTACAAGTTAAAAACACGAATGACAAATGAGACGATTTTACCCAAAACGCTACTTTAACATGAATTTACAAAAGAACGGTTAATATAAAATCATAAGTGGACCATATATGATATAATAACAATGAATATGATTCTGGAATAAGTCAATAACATGATTTAAATCATTATACAGGAGGTTCGGACACATACAAAGCAAGTCGGACCTAAGGTAAGGGAAATATCACAATCTCATTTTTATCCGAGATTGTTTTTACTTTGGTATTTACTGGGGTGTATTTTATCATCCACATCCATGTTCCCTCAATATGTAATATTATTTCTATCCTTCTACAATCGTTTATATCCAATTTTACCCTTCGATGAGTTTTTTGTAAAAGATATGAAAGGAATCTTTTTTTGTTTTTCGTACGAGGTACTTTTTGACTTTTCCGTCAAAAGTACGAAGAATGTTTTTTTAACTTATACGACATGAATGGATTTTTAAAACATTATTTCAAAGAATCTTCCTTTACAAGTTTTCAAGTTTATTTTTAATCAACTTCTTTTAGTTTATAATTGTACGACATTGTAAGAAAGGAAAAGTGTTTTGAAGTAGAAAGGATATTTTCATCAAGAATGGAGTTCAAGTGTTTTATCAAAATTATTTTCCATCTAAGATAATATAGGGTTCTGTTTCTATCCCTATTATTACATTGATTTGATTATGTTGTGATGGAATTATCTTTATGAATTCCTTTATCTTATATTAATTGTTTGATGATGTCATGATGTTTAAGATTTCCATTTTTATTACATGGGTTATACAATGATGTATGATTTATGATTTTGTGGCACATATAAGAATGGTATCATTATGAGATGGGTGGGACCTATATCTCCCTCCAATGCATTGGGTAAAGATTTTATATCTCATGAGATAGACATGGCTGGAATGGTAGGTTATACCGGTTCAGTGAAACAGGACTGAAACGAGGGTGACTCAGTTCAGAAAGGGACTTTGTCCACTAAGATAGTCTTGGCAATGAGTCTTGACTAACAAGAAATGATTCTCTATGATTATGTGTGTATTCCACAAAGTTTCATGTTTTATGTTATTATTATTGGGATTTCATTTCACTACTATGATTTATCCCATGTTATGAAATTATGCTCTCTTTTGCAGGTTAAGATTTCCAGAATGTTATGTTCTTATGAATATGATGTGATTGATATTTTTTTTATTTAACCTTACTGAGCATTTGAGCTCACTCTTTTATGTTTTCTTTTCCCCAGGATATAAAGAAAGGTTTTAGGTTAAAAAAAAGAAGATCTTTATGGGAGATGTTGAAGATCTTTCACCACGATTAGAAGATTATATTCTGAGTTTCCAAAGACACTAAACTATTACGATCCTTGTGTGTGTGTTTTTGTTATGTACTAAGTATTCCGCAAATGTAATGTATTGTCCATGTACGTCAGGCTATGGGTCTCTACAGTTGGTATCAGAGGAAAGGTTTAGTCAACCTTTGGAAACTAGGATGCGAAAGCGTTAGTGAGATCCCTAGAGATATTTCTAAGGTATGTCTAGGGATGTCCCTAAGGATAAGTATACATATAAAATACAGTCCTAGAACTACGGTAACGATAATAGAATTTAACCTAAGAAGTTAGATATTGAGGATACTCCCCCTTTATAATGTTGATTTCCCTAGCATGATTTTTGCCTCTCACACTATTCTTTTTGGGTTTTAGACGATGGCTGGAACCCGAAGGAACCGTGTTGATCAATGCAATGGACAATGCAATGATTGTCCTCCTGAACAAACAAATGTTATGGGAGATGGAGTGAAAAATCTTATTGCTATACTTACACAAGCTATGAATCATTCTGGACTTCCAAATGAGCAGAGAAGGGAACAATATTCTATTGAGTCCTTCATGAGGCAACGTCCACCTTCTTTTAGTGGGTCTTCTGATCCACTTGTTGCTGAACAATGGATCAGTACCACTGAAAAGATATTTTCAGTTCTTCAATGTTCTGAACATGATAAAGTCATCTTAGCAGTATATCGTTTGGAAGGTGAAGCTGATCAATGGTGGAATCTTATCAAGAATACGAGGCAAAGAGATGAAATTGATTCCATGGAATGGGACGAGTTCAAGAACTTGTTTTTTAGTAAGTACTTCCCTCGTATTCTTCGAACGAAAATGGAAAAGGAGTTTCTTGAGCTGAAACAGAAGGATGATGAAACTGTTGGTATATACGAAGCGAATTTTACAAGACTTGCAAGGTATGCATCTGGCATTATCATCCAACCTGAATGTAAAGTTGATCGATTTTTCAGTGGATTAAAACCAAGTCTTCGAAGGGCATTAGCTATATGAGACTTCAGTAGCTATGAAGAAATTGTGCGTTGTGCTATGAAGGTAGAAATGGAAGTTGGTGTTACATATCCATCTCATGGTTTTGAAAATAAATGAAAGATGGAGTTCAAGGAGAAATCTCGGAATAATGGTGAAAAGAAAATGAATGTTTCCTTATCCTCAAAGTGTGGAAAGAAGCATGGTGGAGATTGTCTTAAAGGGACTAGAAAATGTTTTAAGTGTGTAAAAGAAGGTCATTGAGTAGCTGAGTGTCGATGTAATGGAAAAAGGGTTTCTAATGATGTGAACAAAGCAAACACTGCAGAGAACGCACCACCAACACTTCAATGTTTCAAGTGCAAGGAGATGGGACATTATGCCAATAAATGCCCTAATCCAAGGGTTAGTGATGATCAACATGAGAAACCACTTAAGGCAAAGGACAAAGGGAAGTCACATGCGATCACTGTTGGCGATGTTGAATATGACAACGATGTGGTGGAATGATTAAGTGTTTATGTAATGGGATTCCAAAATCGTGTTGTATATAGTATCGTGGAATATTGGAATATTTATGTATTGGTCTATTGTGGTTTTCAATAATTTTATGGTACCAGTAACCATGAAAAGTGATTGGGATATATTTGGAAAAATAATGATATGCGCATAATGAAGGGAAAACGAGAAAATTAAATATTTGACATTATTCATGAGCTCATGATTGATATAAGGACTAAGTGATATCATGGTTTGAGTATACAGAATTTTGAGGATTTTGGTATGTGGAAAGTATTAACTTTTAACTGCATTCATGTTTTCACTAAGGTTCGATGGGTATTCAAGAGAATACATGATTAAGGCCTTTGAATGTTTGGAATGTGACCAAAAAAACATATCTTATGATATATGGGGATCAACGATGGTATTAAATCTCTGGTAATCGTTTTCACTATGTTATGAGAGTGGACTACAGTATTATGGATAAGCCTAAAGATTGAAATGGATTATGTTGGACATAAGTGAGTATTGTTTAAGGATAGAAGTTTTTTTTCAATATTATTGATGGGATGTTATAGTAATGTAGTTTTTGAAAAAGGACAACCTGCAGGACGGACGACAGCCCATCACTTCGGACAAGGCTGTGGGAATCGAACCCACAACCGAAGTGCGACTGGCCTTTATCGCCTACCACTGGCCTACAGGAAGTCCCTGTTTAGTAGAAACTAGTTTTATTTTATTAAGAGGTATGATATATGAAGTATAAGTCCATTTTAGGAACCATATATGATTAATCTCACTAAAGAATGACTTATGTACATTTAATAACTTTTGCTAACCTTTTGTTTGAGACATATGGAATGACCTGTCATACAAACACTTCACGAATAACAAATTCAACTTCATTTAATTAAGAGATGAAGTGGAAATTGTTCAAGGCATGAACAACAGTGATATTGTACCAAAATAAAGTAAGTATTTATTCTAATTCAAATTCTTCAACTTTAGGGAAACGATCTTGAAAACCAAAAATGTTGTCCTAGTGCTCTTATATCTGATTAATCAGATGGTACCTTAGATCGTCACAAATTTATGGATTTGTAATTTCTAGCTTTTCCATAGCCATTTTCTCTACCACTCTCCATCAGAACATGATGGTTAGATTTCTCTTCCATATCCATATTTTCACCTATGTGGAAACCCAGTGATTAGTTTATTTGGGTAACCATTATGTTTCATACTTTTGTTTTTAAAGATTGGTTTTGGTATTCCTTTTTACGATGTGGGTTTCGATTAAAGAAACTTTCGAATAGTAAACCATTTATAACCCCGACGAATTTCGAGGGCGAAATTCATTTTAAGGGGGGTAGAATGTAACACCCCGAGATTTTATGAAAAATATTTTTTTTTTAATTTCATTAATGTCTTGTGTTATACGCTACACCAAAAGGAGCTTTCACAACACACATCTCTGACCTGTCTTGAATTACACACAATCGCGACCTTCCACGATAGCGTGTGTTGTACGCAACACCATGTTTCGCTAAACAACGATATGCTAGTAAGATATTATTAAAACTAGCCGTTATGAATAGTAATAACCACTTTTTTAAATTTTGTAAATTTTATTTTTCAAAATGGACTTCATTTTTGGATTTGTAGTATCTAAGTTAGCCTAAGGTGAAATTTTGGTACTTTTCGGATAACATTCATATTTTGATGAATAGTGAAAATTACTAAATTTTAGGTAAAAACAACTTTTTCAATCGAAATAATTAATAGTCATAAATTATTAATTTGAGTGGTTTTAAAGTATATTTAGAATATATTTTTACAATTTAATACAATGTTGGTCATTGGATTTAATTTCACATTTAAACCAGACATAAACAAGTGTCAATCTTTTGATAGATATTGTTTCTTAAAAACACGCTATTTGTTTAAACAACAAGATTTAATTATAAAATTAATTAATTAAACTTCTATGTTATGAATTTGGTAAAATAGACTTCATTTTTGAATTCGGAATATGAAATATAGCTTAGGATAAAATTTTGGCATTGTTCTGAAAAACATCAATTTTTGATGAATAGTGAAACTACTAAGTGGTAGTTAAAAAAACTGAACTTTTCATAAAACTTAATTTTACCGCTTCTGTGAATGGAATTTCAAAAATCCGAGAGACACGGTTGATGTCAGTAAGTAAAATGTGGTTCAATGAGATGAAAATAATTTTTGGTGAATAGTAACTTTTTACTTTTATTTACCACGGTTAAAAGTAAATAGGGTAATTAAGGGTAAGAATGATATTAATATTACCCTAACACATGTCCTAATTCTATTGGACACGTGTATCTCGACCAAAAACAACCTTAAGTGTAAAATATTATCATTTAGGCCCACTTGGATTGGATTAGGACATTTATTATTATTTAATTCAAAGAAGAGTTAAAAGAGTTAAAATCAAAGTTTATTTACTAAAACATTTTTAATATAGGGTTATACAGAAGATAAATTCGATTATAAATATTCATTAGAAAGCTAAAACGATTTCCTACATAATGGTAGTTTATTTATAATTTTTAGAAATTAAATAGTTTAATTTATTTATGACACAATGATGACGCAGTAATTATCTTATTAATGAAATATTGACATAATTGATGTTATAAACACCAAAAGAAATGTAATTTGAGACATTTTATGAATCTAACTAATTTTATAGGTTACTATGATATATTAGTGTTAATTTAATCAACTTGGTTTGAACATATAATTCTGTTATTACTATCAAAAAAATCATATATCAAATAATGTCAAAATTGACACAAAATAGTTGTTTAATAAAATATTATATTATTAATTGTTATTTTATTCCTAAAAATCTATGGTTCGGCCAAATGACTTAGATAAGGATATATATATTAATAATAAACAATTTGGGGTTCGTTTGGCATGTTATAGTAAGTGTATTAACCATATAGTGTAAGAAAACAAAAAGACACGGTAAAAGTTAAATTATTTAACTTAGAGTTAAATCTAATTGATATGGTTAAAATAATAACCTAAACTTGAATAAATCCTATTGGTTGATAGGATTTCGACCCATCCCCACTTTATCTTCTAAATAAGACCCTTTGGAACCATTATAAACCGATTTTGACATTAATATAAAATAATATTTTGAGATATTCCTATGGTGCCCCTCTCCTCCCTTATAAAAGGGCACCTCCTCCCCCTCCTCCTCACACCAATTTGAGCACTAAAGATCGGCCAACCCCTACCAAAATCTCTTCTCCACTCCCCTAGAATAATCCTAGAGGTTCTGGTTTTCTTCAAAGACCAATCTTAGTTCCCTAAGTGGAGGATTCAGAGAGGCGTTTCAAAGAAGAGGTAATATCCATTACCGATCTTTTCAATTTCTTTCTTCTTCAACTTCTTCTTCTTTAGTTGTTTCATAATAAAGTAATAACATCAGTATTACTTACATACTGATATGTTATTATAAATATGAAACAACTCTAATTAACCTTCTATCCATCCTACGGAAAAAGGAAATCACCGCGCGTGCGTACGTACAGAATACCGTCTCCACGCCGTGGTGTAATCTATTTTCCGCCACCACCTTAATTGGATGGGTATAATGGTTTAATGAGTAAATATATATGATTATTATAAATTGATATTGATACTGAAATAGTATACATACACTTCAACACAATTCCACGACCATGGGAACGATATCATCGCTCGTGCGTACGTACGGACTACCATCTCCACGACGCGATGAGATTCATTCTCAATGATTAACCATTCATGAATGATTATATAGTATATATAATAAGTACTAATGAAATATATGACATAATAATGATACTGGAATTATTTATATTTATATGTATGTCATCTACTTAATTCCATTCAATTCAATAAGGAAACGAAAACAGTGTTCATGCGTACGTACGGACTACCGTCTCCATGAACGGTGTATTTCTTTCCATTTACTGATTTATTATATATGTATATTCTGAATATATAAATATAAATCATGTTTTATATTCTGGAATTAATTAATCATGATCTAAGTAATCATATGAATAATTACAAGTTAAAAACACGAATGACAAATGAGACGATTTTACCCAAAACGCTACTTTAACATGAATTTACAAAATAACGGGTAATATAAAGTCATAAGTGGACCATATATGATATAATAACAATGAATATGATTCTGGAATAAGTCAATAACATGATTTAAATCATTATATAGGAGTTTCGGACACTTACAAAGCAAGTCGGACCTATGGTAAGGGAAATATCACAATCTCATTTTTATCCGAGATTGTTTTTACTTTGGTATTTACTGGGGTGTATTTTATCATCCACATCCATGTTCCCTCAATATGAAATATTATTTCCATCCTTCTACAATAGTTTATATCCAATTTTACCCTTCGATGAGTTTTTTTGTAAAAGATATGAATGGACTCTTTTTTTGTTTTTCGTACGAGGTACTTTTTGACTTTTCCGTCAAAAGTACGAAGAATGTTTTTTTAACTTATACGACATGAATGGATTTTTAAAACATTATTTCAAAGAATCATCCTTTACAAGTTTTCAAGTTTATTTTTAATCAACCTCTTTTAGTTTATAATTGTACGAAATTTTAAGAAAGGAAAAGTGTTTTTGAAGTAGAAAGGATATTTTCATCAATAATGGAGTTCAAGTGTTTTATCAAAATTATTTTCCATCTAAGATAATATAGGGTTATGTTTCTATACATATTATTACATTGATTTGATTATGTTGTGATGGAATTATTTATATGAATTTCTTTATCTTATATTAATTGTTTGATGATGTCACGATGTTTATGATTTCCATTTTTATTACATGGGTTATGCAATGATGTATGATTTATGATTTTGTGGCACACATAAGAATGGTATCATTATGAGATGGGTGGGACCTATATCTGCCTCCAATGCATTGGGTAAAGATTTTATATCTCATGAGATAGACATGGCTGGAATGGTAGGTTATACCGGTTCTGTGAAACAGGACTGAAACGAGGGTGACTCGGTTCAGAAAGGGACTTTGTCCACTAAGATAGTCTTGGCAATGAGTCTTGACTAACAAGAAATGATTATCTATGATTATGTGTGTATGCCACAAAGTTTCATGTTTTATGTTATGATTATTGGGATTTCATTTCACTACTATGATTTATCCCATGTTATGAAATTATGCTCTCTTTTGCAGGTTAAGATTTCCAGAATGTTATGTTCTTATGAATATGATGTGATTGATATTTTTTTTATTTAACCTTACTGAGAATTTGAGCTCACCCTTTTATGTTTTCTTTTCCCCAGGATATAAAGAAAGGTTTTAGGTAAAAAAAAGATCTTTATGGGAGATGTTGAAGATCTTTCACCACGATTAGAATATTATATTCCGAGTTTCCAAAGACACTAAACTATTACGATCCTTGTGTGTGTGTTTTTGTTATGTACTAAGTATTCCGAAAATGTAATGTAATGTCCATGTACGTCAGGCTACGGGTCTCTACAATAAGACACTTAAATAGATCAAGATGAATTTTCATTAATAAAAGTTTGGTTCGTTACAATGGGAACACAGACCATACAAAATAATGAGGAGAGAAGGAAAGTAGGCCAAAAATTTAATTTAATAATAAATTAAATGAAACAAAACACATAAAAAGGTCTTGTCTAGCTCATGATCATCCACATTCATGCAATGAATTATGCATTTAATAAAACTATAAATAAATTCTTAATAATAATTATTTAAGATAAATCATCCTCAAATAGATTAATTATTTTCTTTAATTAATCAATTCTTTATTCTTAATCCATTATATTAATTTCCTTGAGATTATCAATCATTATAATTCTAAATAAATTAAATAAATTCAATTAAAATTAACATTGTACATAAATGTACCATGGATGTAACATGGTGCATACTGATCCAAATCTACCAAACATGTATTATAATCATATATTATTCTACTATTGTGACATTGGAATACATGACTTACTCATACTATCACACCGTGTACTTCACGGATGATTACATGAATTACATGATTTTTTTGCCACGTGTTTTTCTTCAATGGATATAAACTAATAACATGTATTATGATTTATACAAGATATGTACATTTGAACATTATGTAGATATTAATTAAATAATTATTTATATTAAATGTTCACAGTATCGTAAAAGTACATGGTGTGTTGATCCGTTATAAATGGCATGTAAACCCTTCACCCTCTATCCGAGGTACACACTTAAAGACATGGCATGTTCAAAGTACCTCAGAAATTGTAGTACAGGGCGTGTCTAGTGGTCCACACACCGAGTTGACTATGTGTTACATGGTCACCAGTTTGGTAGGCCATGTATGGAATACAAAGTCCGTATCTGAACAAAAGGTATTACACATTGTGTCCAGTGGGACACAAGTTAGGTAGTATGGCTGATCGTGAACCATTTAATTCTAGTCACCACTACATGTAATTAATGTGTAATTAATATGCATAATCAATTTATTTTTGAATCAATCTTGATCTGTTGAACATGACTGCAAGGCATGTAACTCTAGTTAGATGGCATATATTATGGTGTTGTCTTCTTAAAAACATTGGCACCATCAAATGAGATCCTTGATTTTAATATAATCATAAAATTAATATTTTCCATTAGATATATGAGAAATTAAGGGTGGAGAAGTATATATCACAATTCAAATTAAAATAACGATTAAACATGAATTGAAAAATTAAATTAAAAATTTGTAAATCACTAATGATTTTTAAATAATTATAAAAAAATTTGTTTCAACTCTGATACCACTTCTAGGTTTCAGGAATAGCGGAAGCAATGTATGTACAGTGCCTAAATTTTCATTTTTCATGATCAAAGATCAATCTGACATCTATATGATGGTGAAGTCATTGATCTAAACAATTGATCAAAAAGATCCGAAAAGGGTGATCACACTGGAACTAAGAGAGGGGACAAAAACACATATTTTTTATAATTAATTTAATTAAATAAATAATTACCTCTAAGTAAATATTTCTTCATTGATGTGTCTGAAGTCAGATCAATAGTGAAATGTCATTGCATTATAGAAACCAAACATTGATTTTCTCATGCATTGTTCCACACGTCTTCCACAAATCTTTGGACATCACCAAAAGAGTATTCGGATGATAACACAAAATATCCTTGAACTTTTCTCATCTGCCATAAATATCTAGGGGAATTGCTTCCAAACATTCTCTTTGATATAGTGGAAGAGCATTTCTCTCCATTCTTATGAGTGTTCTTTGAGAATAGGTTTCTCTCAGTTTTAGAGGCTTTCTCTAAATCCATTGTGCACAACTGGATTGTCTTATGCAAAAATAATATAATTGAGTATTTATACTATTTGGGTTAGAATAAAATACTTTCAAAAGTTCCCTTAATTATTTTATTTAATCATAAAAAAACCCCAAGTCAAATAATAATAGAAATATTATTATTTCTCGACTTGAACTTAACATGAAAATTGTAATTAAATATTATTAAATAATATTTAACCTAATTATTTCTCATTGTACCATGAAAATTAGTCTATCATTCCTAAAAAATATTTATCGAGCCATGAATAATGACTATTTGTTTATTAAATAAATATCATTTCATTATTCATTGATAAATAAAAAAATATTTCATTCAATAAATAGAAAATAAATATTTATTAAATGTTCTGCTCATATTATATTCTCTCCAATATTTAGTGATGGAAAAAATGCGATCAGGCATACATGAATGATTATTAAACCATGATTGGGAATAATTATTATTCAAATTCTCAAATAATAATTAATAATATATATTATTTAACTAAGATTCTAGATACACATAATGTGTAACCCTCTAGGACTCTTTCTCAGTGGCATTAGAAGAACCTATATATAGTCAAAGGCTCGCATCTAGAAATATACCAAGGTACCCATAGAGAAAGAAGTTAATACCACAATGACATGTTACCACATATGAACGCTTACCAAGTAATATAATCCCTTTATCATAATATCTCTATTCGAGAAGGTTTCATGCCAGTGTCATCATCCGGTATGTCTGATATCTCTTTCGTTGACATTGTAGAAATAGAACTTGACAATAGAACACCATGGCCATTGATTTATTTGTGTTATATCATTTCAAAAATGGGCCTGAGATATTAACATTATTTAATGAAGATAAGGGATAAATCCTTTCTCACATTATTCATTAATGCAATATTTCTCGTGAATCACCCAACATATCCTTCCTCTCCATGAACATCTGTTGTCACAGTTTTCTTCAATACATCTAAGTACGTGACTCATAACAGTCGTTAATAAAAATCTAAAAGTCTAATGACCAATACACATGTTTGAAAATAGTAACATCCAATGACACTTATAAATGTGTATTTCCTACCATCGGGTCACATTCTCATTATATATTACTAGATATTAGAAACGACGTACACCATGAAAGGTGCCTCAAATTCCTATGAGACTATAACCCTAATAGCCTATATAATTTTTTTTCCAATCAAATGATATCGTATGGCCATAGAATATATATATTCAATAATTGTTTCATAGCACTTCTAGGTTCTCATCATAGCTGGGAACTATTATGACCTTTTAGTGTGATAGATACTCTTAGGACATTATCACAAACTATGTAACACATAAGAACAATCATGATGTGATAGGTAGTTAATTAATATTCAATACAATATATACATATTTATCATAAATTACATATAAGTTGGTTATAGGGAACCAACTCCCACAGTTTCAACGTAATTAAATGTGTACCTTATTCGCAAACAGGGTACCCTTGAGTTCCTTTAATGTTATTTACCAATAAATTTATATAAGCAGGAAAGTCATTTATCATCCTATACAGTATAGATCTCATTGTGAAAACATAATTTCATTAAGCATCATATAACATAACACATAAAACCATAATAATTTCAAATCCTCAATCAGTGGATCCAAATAAACACCAATATCATCACCCAATTTTTTGGGTTATGATATAAACATTGATAACATGATGTATTTTCATTTCATGCAAAACCATAGTGGTAAGTTATAATTAACCAACATAACCTACCATGTACTGTGAGTATTTCTATGAAAACCAAAAGGATTCACTCCATCTTTATATAATACAAGACAAATTTTTCTCATCTTGTTTCCAAATTCAGGATACTCATGATCAATTCTCTTCCACTAAGGAGAGTCTGTTGGGTGATGTATGTTTCCCATATTTAATTCTTGTATCTGAATTCCACATCAATTTCTCTATAGTATCTTCACTTCTATAAAGGAACCTAAACCTTTTAATGATTATAATGTAACATAATCATTTATAGGACCATATTCATCTTTCTTGTATTGATAATCACCACATTTTGGGCATTTTTTAAGTGATTTTTGGTCCATTTTAAATAGTGTACAATCATTTGGGCATGAATGTATGATTTAAGATATCATACCCATCGAGTGTAGCATTCATTTGGAATCTTATTTTTGACTTGTGAGCTCATTATCTTCTAGGGTCATGTCACTCAAGGGAAAATAGTTCCAATAAACTAGTTTCACTCCATCTTTTTCCTAATTTCAAATTATACAGCTTTAGTACGGCTAAAAATGATGTATATTTAATGCAACCATCTTTGAAAGGTGACTTTGAACAACTCTTTAACTTATCAAAAAATTTAGGGATATCATGATGTTTAACTTCAAATGTCCTTGTAATTTCCTTAATATTATATTCATTATTATTTACATTGGTAATCACCTTCATGATATGTTCTTATTCATTCTCCACACTTGTAATTATCTCAGATGATCCCTAAAATGTAGTAATATCCCAACCACCAGATACATTCTTATTTTCCTCATGTCTATTCCATGATTTATAACTTCAATCTATTTCATGATTGATCAAGTGTTATTCTCACTCCATTGGACTAATTTGTCCTGAAAAACAACTGTTTAAACACGGACAAAGGATTTGAGAAGGTTCATATACATTATCTTTTGCAAACATGATGACCTATTTCACACCATATTCATACTCTTTATTCAGAAGATTGGTATAAATCCATTATTTATTAATATCCATCCTATTTGATTCTATAATTACAATATTTATCAAAATAAATACACACATACATTCACACTTTCAAAAAATCTAAATTATTAAAAATGAAATTCAGAATTTTCATGTTAAATCATGTCCACAAATTCAAAAAATGTTCTCTAATTTTTCATAATTAAATTAACCACATATCAAACATTTTGGATTAAATAAATTCCTTCTTACAAGGAAATATTAACACATTGTTTCAATAATTAATTCAATTTTCAAACTTCCCTTTTAATTTCAAAACCAAAAATTACTTGTAAAAATGAAACTAGAAGATAGACTGTATTTTAATCATTTCCCATCCATTAAAATACTTTTCATTCTCTAAAAAAGTTTGTTTTAGAATCAACTCACACAACAAAATCTCATTTTTTTCAAAAATTATTCATTTACAAACACAAAACAAGATATTAAGTACTAAAAACAGATATTATAGAGAAAGAAACATGAATTGGTATATAATGCGCTATTAATGTTTAAATGACTAATGAAAACACTATAAAAGTGAAATTTAAGGTTAGGCCAAAGATAGGAAATCCAGGAATCAATATATATCCCATAGAAACATGAATCAGGCCATATATAGTTCTTAGAAATGGAACACAAACATAGATTGGGATCATAAACAAAGAGAATATAATAGTTCAAGCTCACATGATGGCCAATTATTTAAAAGATTTTATCAAGGGTGTTCCTAATATAATGGTAATCACAATTAATTGGGGGTTATATAGGCTTTTTAAATCCACCATGATATGGAAATGACTATTGTGCTTATTAGAAATATCCAACTCATTCAAAAAATGCTCCAAGTAATTAAATAACCAAATCATGAAAAAAATAGAAACCTCTTGGAAAAATTTTCAATGACATGAATCATCTTTAAATGAATGGATTTATTTTCATAAATCATTCGATATCCAGTAAAATTGGCTTTCATCAATTATTCCTCAAAACATTCAATAATATCAAACATAATCAATTCGAGTCAAAAAATTCCATATTCAACGTTACCATAAATCATAGTGAGGTGTATTTAATTAACCACTAATCATATATGAGACAATTTTAAGTCTACAAAAAAAGTGAATTACTCAATATTGCAATGTCGACTTAATATATAGATCAAATACCTCGAGTTTCATAGAAATCATGGATTTTAAATAATATAATTTTATATGCACAAATAATATCTACGTACATAAATAATTTAAACCTTTTTTAACATTCACCCTAATAGTACAGATAGAGGGGGAAACAACGGTGTAAGGGGAGTGGTGATGGTGGTGACAATGAAGGTGGAGGCAGGGAAAGCAATGAAGGGGGTAGGGGTAGTGGAGGTGGAGGCAGCAGAGAAGGGGGTGGGGGTAGTGGTGGTGGAGGTAGTGGAGAAGGGGATAGGGGTTGCAGAGGAGGAGGATGGGGTAGAGGTGGCAGAGGTAAAGGTGGAGGTGGAGGTGGTTGAGGCAGCAGAGGCGTAGGCGGGGCTGGGGTCGAGGCATCGGAGGTAGAGGAAAAGGTAGAGGTGGGAGAGGTGGATGGGGAGGTTGAGGTAGAGGTAGGGATAGTGGAGGCAGAGGAAATTGAGAAGGGGATAGCAGAGGCTGAGGAAGAGGAGGCGGAGCTAGAGGCCGTTGAGGTAGAGGCGGTGGAATAGGCAGAGGCGGAGGAATAGGTAGAGGCGGTGGTGGAGGCGAAGGTGGTGGAAGAGGTAGAGGCGACAGCGGAGGCCGAGCTCGATTTCCTTGAAAGATTGAGGCACCATCGAAAAGTGGATCTGCTTGGAATCAATTTATTAAAATGAAAAAGGCTTTTATGAGAATTTTTTTAAAAGTGCTGATAAAAAATGATTTTGTAAGTGAAAAATTATAAATCACTGATAAAACAGACCTTCATCAGCTCTTTTTAGCATTGATAAAGGTACCCCTTTATAAGTGCTAAAAAAGCACTCAGAAAACATTCCTTTATCTATGCTAAAAATATAGCGCTGATAAATCGTGTCTTTATCAAAAATATTTTAACACAGATAAAGGGTTATCTTTATGAATGCTAAAAAACCACTGACAAAGACCTAATACTAATATATTATTTAGAATTAAAAAATTATAATAAATAAATTTTTTATATTTACAATTATATTTATAAATATAATAAATACATTTATTATAATTTTACAATTATTTACAATGATATATTATTTATAATTATAATTATAAATATTTTTATAAATGTATAAATATTTCTATATATTTATAAATATTTTTCTATAATTATATATATTTATGAAACAATAATTATTCTAAATATATTTATTAAAATTTTATAATTATTTAAATAAATAAATTTATATTTATATTTATAATTATAATAAATATATTTATTATATTTTTAATTTTATATATTAAATTTATTAAAAATATATATTCATTTAATTATAAATATAATATAATATATTTATTTATTATAAATAAAAATATCTAAATTTATAGTTATAATTATAAATATATATTCTTTATTTAAAGAATTATTTAAAGAAATATCTATTAATTATAAATTTTTAATTTCAAATAAATATATATTTATTTACAGTTATAATTATAAATAAATAAATATTTATTTATTTAAATAATTATGAAATAATAACAAATATATCTATTAAACTTATAATGTTATAAATATATATAATTAAATAAATATATTTATAAATAAATATAAATATTTATAATTATAATTGTAAATAAATATAGATATATTTAAATAAATATAAAATTATAATAAATCCACTAATTATATATATTTTATATATTAATATATATATATAATTATAACTATAAATAAATTTATTGAAATACATTACAATATAATAGTTTTCTATTTTAGAAAACTAATAATGAAACTAAATCACATCACACTATAACTTTGGAATAAAATTCTTCTATTCAATTAATAAACCATTGAAAAGTATAATTAGTGATTAAACACTTTTGAAACACAAAATAAGGATACATTCATTAATAAAAATAATAAAAACATATATTTATAAATATATTTTTTTAATTATATATATATTTATAACATTATAAGTATAATAAATAAAATTATTATAATTTTATAATTATTTACACACATATATATAAGATTAAATAAATATGATTATAAAGAATTGTATGTAATTATAAATATATATATATATTAGATGTCTCTATTGTAATTTTATAATTATTTAAATATATATAATTATAATTCAAAACAAATATATTTAAAAAGTATTCATATATAACTAAAATTTTATAATTATAAATAAACAAATATATTTATTAAGTAATTATATTCATTGTAATATTATAAGTATTTATGAAAGCATATTTAATAGATTTATGGGTATAACCTGAATGAATCACATACCTAGTAAATCATAAATAATAAAAAGCGACTCATCACATATATGGACAACATGAATAGTAATGAGGATGTAATTTATAAATGGAAATTCAAGATGAATACAAAACATATGAATGTCAATTATACTCATGCGTCAATATATTTATTGACCAAATTTATTGGAAACATATATATATATATATATATTTAAAATTATAAAAATGTATATTCAAAAAGTATTTTTATATAATTATAATTATATAATTATAAATATAATAAATATATTTGTTATTTCATAAAATTTATTATAATTTATAATTATTTAAATACGTATTTATTCAATTATAACCATTCAAATACTATATTTAAAATATTATATATATATATATATTTAAATTATTAAAAAATATTTTTTAATTATAAACACACATTTTTTATTTAATGTATATAAAAAAACATTTTCGTGAATATAAATAAAATAACTTTATATAAATTAATAATATTATTTATTAAAAACATTTATCAGCGCCAATAAATCAATCATTTATCAGCAGTTTTAGCTCGAACTGGTAAAGCCCCACCTTTTATCAGTGTGTTTTTCTTAACATTGATAAAGGTCGGTGCTACCCTTGCACCGATTTGTGATAGTGCCCATATTCCTTAGCCTCCCTCCCTCCTTGATTCACTCATGAACCTTATTCTCGCCTCACCTGAGCGATGACTAACTCTCTTATCCTCCTGTGTTATCTCCTAATTTAGATATTTTTTATTCCAGTCTTCTTCAATGTCATATTAGTGACATCAAAATCCTTCTTCTATTTTTCAGACTATTGTTTTCAATTTTATTATTTTCATAATAAATTTTATTGTAATAGATATATTTAATTTTTTAATTTAGTTATCCACTAATTTTACATAAATCCAATACAAATTTTTCCAATATATAATAAATGATTATGTAATTAATTATTGTAGTAAATTTTTGTATTAATATTTTATTACGAGGTTCTTTTTTGTCATGTGATTATATAGAATAATTCATATGTTACCTTTACATAGATCAGTATACCCTTGCGTAGCCTTTAACTTTTTATGCTAACCTTTACAAAAGATAGTGTACTCTTAGACACCGTTACACAGGTATTGAAAATATTGAATGACACTTATATACATTATTTAATGGACTAATCCTACCCTTACACATGGGTGAAGAACATACCACTTGAATTTCTAGATGAAACCACTAAAAATCCATCTCTTCTAAATTATCTACAATGAATCAATCATTCAAGTGAGGCTAGGTAGATTTTATGGGCTAGTATTTATCTCCCCTGATTTTTTTGAACCTCTGACACCACAAGTTGAAACCATTTTTTTTGTAGAATTATTTTTCCATTTAGATTCTATGTATCCTGAAAATCACTCAAATGATATCAGCAAGTTTTTTATAATAAATCAATTGAATGGTTTTATAAATATCTACACTTCATATGTAAAACTATAACTTTGATTTTAAACCTAAACCACTCCAAAATAGGATTAAAATCCACCGTATCATAAATATTTTAGATGATTCATATATATTTAAGAATATATGGCCAAATTCACAATGTTTTACACTTAATTAATGATTTGTGAAATTTTATATTTATCTAGAAATTTCATTTCATTATTTACACATGTATTTGTAATCCTCTTTTTAATACACACATGGTGAATAACCCAATTGATTGTTTTTAACCCTTCATACAACATCACTCAATTTATCATATTTAACAATAATGTAAAAGGTGAGAGGGGTACCTCTGAAATCCGCATGTTAGTTATTCTGTTATTTCATGATGAACTGAATTTTTTCTTCTAATTTTTCTCCAAGACATGTTAGTGGCTGTTTTTTTTCAAAAGAACTTGTGATGATTCCACTTTAACTATTATCTAGGATATATTTTATCCTTCTTGTCTTGGGTTCCTTCACCATTATGAAGCCAATCCCACAAATTCTTGCCTATTCGTTTGATACATTTTTCTCAAACCCTTCAACATGTTTCCTCTTCCAATGGAGGGCTCTTCCACCAACATTGACCTCTTTATTTGTGGAGCAATATTTGAGATCATTAAGGCATACTTTGTGATTTTCCTTTTCTTTAATATCCCTAAGAGTCACTGCAAACTTATTCTTCCTTAGTTAATCCTTATTTAAGGGCCCTACCTTCACAATTTATGCACACTTTATGCATAAGTATACCCAACTTACATTGATTTTGGTAGTTTGTAGTTACAGTTTGAGTTAGTGGATGATTATTGGATTTTATTCTGGATTATATAAGGAGAAAATTGATACATTTTTACTTTATAATTAGATATGAGTAATTGTTAAAAATAAATTTTATATTTTATTTCATATATCATACAACATTGAGTTTCCATATCCTTCCCTAAATTTTGGATATTTTTTTATAAATATTATTTTCTATGATATTAGGATTGGATGATTATTTATATTTATATCAATTATAGAAGAATTTAAATGATATTATTATAACATGTTTGTTGGTTTTAATGTTGGGTGACCCGTTGTTGTTATTCTTGAGTAAATGTTTTTTCATCATAAAAACATATGTATATTTAGTTCTTATATAGATTGTGAAAGATATTGAAGAAAATCGAAGGAAGAGATTATTTGATATTGACCAATAGATGTGTGACCAAGGGTTCCCTCCTATGGTTCGCTTAGTTATTATAATAATTATAATATTTCTCTTCTTCATTATATTTAATGTGATTTCCTTATTCTTTATAAAAAATTAAGGTCATTTGACTAAATAAGAGTTGACTTCTTATCATCCTACTAGTATGGGTCCATGTGGGGCTGCCCCTAGCGCTACACATACCACCCGTCATACCTATACAATCCAAGAATCACCAACGGACACCCCATCTACCACACCATTTCATCCTCCAATTAGCCTCTGGGGTGGTTCCCCCCCCATTCCTCCATCATCATCTTATTTAGCTACTTATTCTCATACCATGTCTATGTCACCTCTAGAAATGTTCCCACCTATACCATATATGTATCCTATGATGTATCCCCAACCCTTCTATCATTATCCCACCACATTTACGCTGCCTCCATTTCCTACTATCCATCCAGGATCTGATCATTTTTTTCCATCATCTTGAACTCTAGGGCATTAAGATGACCATGTGCATGCATTGGAATAGACACATCCATTAGAGGCTACTGATCTAGGATATCCCACATATCTATCTGAGAGTAATGAGTAGCCGGTAGTATGTTTTTTATAAGTGTGTCAAATTATGTTATGATATTTTTTTCTTATTTTACTATTAATTAATTCATATTTTTGTCTTTTTAACTTATTCAGAGAGATCATGTAATAGGAAATGTGGGTACACCCATGTGAATGAATCATAGAATCATAAAATATAAATAATAATGGATGACAATGAAGATAATAAAATTATAGGTAAAAATTACAGAAAATTTAGAAGTTTCATCGAAACATTATCCAAGTAAAACATTATCATTTTGGTGCAACCAATCTCATGGAGGAATATTGGTAAAAAAAATAAAAGAGAAAGCATGGGTGGAGAAATGGGTATAAAAATTTATTAAATTTTTATCTATATTATTGATGTACTTATAGGAATTAACATGTTATTTCCATTTTCAGTTTAACATTCCCGATAGTGAAGCTATATGGTCACACAGTATTATGATCTTGGGAAGTTTTGGATATCTTATAAGAATGAGTTATATATTGGTTGTGTTAGAGTTGGTGTCCTAGAAACAACATATGTGTCATTTATGATAATATATATTCATAGTTTTGAATATTAATAAACTTATTAACACGTCATTTTTTTCTTCTGCATGACATAGTATGTGATAACATTCTAAGAACAGGTGTCATGATGAAAGGTCATAGCGAGTCTCCACAATGATGAGAACCCAGAAGTTTCATAATAGTATTCTTAAAATATATGTTCTATAGCCGGATTATGTCATTTGAGGGACACAAATGATAAAATATATTAGGGGTGGAGACTCATAGGACTTTGGGTAACCTTCCCATGGAATACTTCCTTGGTAATATCTAGTGTATGGTATTATGGGAAAAGACCCGAAAGTAGGAAATCCACATTTATATGTGTTATTGGATGTTCCTATCTACGTATATGGGTATTGATATTTCAACTCTAATATCACTATTAATGAATATAATAAGTTGTGTACTCTGATGTATTGATGAAAATCTTTATGACATATGTTCACTATGAGGTGGGATACACTGGTTTCATCATGAGTAATATTGAATTAATGAATAACATGAGAAAGGACTTGTCCCTTATATTCCATAACAGAAGTGGATATCTCAAACCCTTTAATGAAAATTATATATCCTAAATAAATCCATGGCCATGGTATTTTATAGGCATGTCAATTTCTATAAATTCAAAGATAGAGATATCAAGAACATAGGTTGATGATGCCTTCATGCAACCTACATGATTTGAGATATCAAGATAAAGGGATTATATTGCATAGTGAGAATCCATGTGAGGTATTATGTTTTTTCCCATTAAATTCATTCTCTATGGTTTCCTTGGAGTGTTTCTAGATGCTAAAATTGGACATTAGGCTACTTTTCCTAATGACGCTATGAAAGAGAAATAGAGAACCATACACTAAATGTATCCAGAATCATAGTTAAATAATATATATCTATTAATTATTCAAAAAGATGAATAAATATTATTCTCATATGTTGTTTAATAATTATTCATGTTTTCTTGATCGCATATATTCTATCATCATTTATTTGAGAGAATATTATGTGAGTGGAATATTTAATAAATATTTATTTTCTATTTATTGTATATAATATTCATCTATTCATTGGCCAATAATTTAGTGAGAGTTATTTATCAACGAAATATCCATTATTCGGGGCCCAATAAATATTATGGAGGAACAATGTATTGATTTTATAGGTTCGATTAGAAATAATATATATTGAATATTATTTGATTAAATGATATTTAATTTTAATTCTCAGGTTTAGTGCCTGTCAAGAAATAATAATAATATTAATATTATTGTTGGCATGGGGTTCAATAGGGATTAAAATATGATTAGTGGAAATGTGAAATTATTTATTCCTATCCCTAGCGGTATATTATCCCAATTATATTATCTTTCAAGAGAGTAAATTTAATTTTTGATGTACATAATGATATCCAGAGAAAATAATCTCAATACCTAGTGTGTTTCCTCTCCAAGAACACTCCCATGAATGGAGGGCGGTCTTCCTCCACCATCTACTCTCAAATCTAAAGATATCAAGGAGAATCCTTTGGAAGCATTTTATGAGGTGATCAAAAGTGAATGAAGAATGCATTGGGATATTCTATACTAGCTCCTAGATATTCCTACTATGATTTTAAAAGATTTTTGAAACATGTGTGATCACCGATTGTGACATCCATAACCCAGAATCCACTAAATTGGTGCTCTGATATGGGTCTCCACATGACCTCAAGTGTGCCTCCCCATATTCTAGAGGATTCCAACTAGTAGTGAGGGTCTAATAGGTTACCTGTAGAGACTATACCCTCATTAATCTAGTTTTTCACAAGAGATAACATAAAAAATAAAGAAAACAATAGAAAATAAACCATAAAATTCAATACTAACCATTTCCCAAACATGGTAAAAACAAAACAAAAAGATAAATATTCCATTCTTTTAAATCCAATTCAAAATTAAAGGAAGCCCAAAATAAAGACTAACATAAACATCCCCCTAAACATGTCTACAATCCATGTTCTAATTCCCATCCATGCACATCCCAAGACCAATGCAACTCCATAGAACAAGGATTTTTCTCTTACCCAATCCTACAACAGTGAAATTTTCTTGGGTACCCAATGGAGGCCCGATCATGGTGTGAGTACAGCTCAGTAGTCCACCACTAATGGTGTCTACAAAATATCAACTCTAAATATATAGTGCATGAATGTACTGAATAAATGGAATGATAAACAAAAGACAACCCAGGTTCCTTTAGTTAACAATATTCACTTTAGCAAAATTGATCATTTTTTCCATTCAATCACCAAAACCATTTCCATCAATTAATCCAGGAGTTAGGAATTTACACCATTCATACTCTTGCCTATGATGATCAATTATTAGGCATAATGGGAGATGTGAAGTCCATTATCTCACTGGATATAAACATTTCATAACAAATACATTTCACTCACCTTGGATCCTCATTCCAGGTAGTCTGATCAAATGAAATTGGTAGGGGATTATATCCTTTATTTGACTCACTAACCAGTGCATTATAAGGGTGGGATTTAGAGCCTATTCCCAACCTGACCTATGGGAGGAGCCTTAGTATAATATCCCACATACCACCATTCCATGTGTACATTCTAATTCATCCAATTACCACATATACCAAATCACAGACCATGCATAATCAATACACATAAAATTCACGATTTATATTCCATTTGTCACTAAAATAATCTTTGGGCCATAACCCATTAATACATTTACCACACAGCTTAAATATCCCATTAAACTCAATTACATTTCATATCTCAACCCATTTAACATATTAAACAATTTCCATACATTAACCGACTTCACATAATTCATCATTTAACATGTATTATCCCATTATTTAATTTCAATTTCAATCTCACAAGTCATTAGACACATTCAACTTATTCCATTTAAAGCACTTTACATTATTCCAAAAAAACACTTGTTCAATCATCAAAGTCTTTTCCTAACTATCAATAATTCATTTTCTAACTCAATTAGCATATAAACATGTTTATCTTGGATTCTACTTTGTCACAAGCCAATTCTATACTTAACATTACTATTTTCCATGTATGAGTATATTGGAACACCCCATGGGTAGCCCTAAATCACTCTAGTCAACCTCAATGAATCCCATGGGGATCATGGGTGGTTTAATCCATCATTTAGCTAACCATTTTACCATATTCATTCAAATTAATCAAATTCACAACAAGAAAGACCATGAACACAACCAAACATGCAAAAATCAACATCAAGACCATGAGATATAACTTGTAGACCAGCTACCTTGAAACCAAATATGAACACACACTTAACCTTATCCTTAGATATAGATTCAAGAACCCTTTGAATACCTATTATATGATCCACTAGAAAAAGAATATTTTAGGGATTCAGAAGAAGAAGAATGAAACCACAATCCCAAATTCATAAAAGAGAACCAAGAGGAGTATAAGACATACCAGTAGCTTAGATCTTCAACCAATGACACTATAAAAGGATGAATCAGTCTCAAGATCAACATTTTTTACATCAAACACATGATATGGTTTAGGGTGATACTATCGAAGCTGTGACACATGAAGAACATATTTCATGAAACTAAACCACTTTGGAAGATCCAATTAGTATGCAATCAGACCGATCCTCTCCACAATCTCAAATGGCCCCACATACATAGGAGCCAATATTCCCTATTTTTGTATTCGATAGGGGCCCAACCTGGGAGACACTCAAAGAAACACATAATCACTGACAATAAACTCAAGAGATCTACAAAGCCGATCCACATATGAGTTTTTCTTCCTCTGATGCATTTCCATATTTCTCTAAACCAACTAAACCTATTCTAACATCTTTTGTATGAGAATTAGCCCAAACAATTTAGATTCTCCAGCCACCATTCAACACAAAAAGGATCTATGTGGTCTACCATAGAGTTAATCATATAGTTTCATCTAAATCCCCACCTGGTAACCATTGTTGAAGGTTAATTCAACAAGTTATAATGGGTTCTACCATGATCCACCAAAATCACAGACAAATGTGCTCAACATATCCTCTAGTGCCTAAATTGTATGCTCTAATTCCTCATCTGTCATTGGGTTGGAATTCATGCTCCAAACACCTGGTACCAAATTCTTTCTGTAATCCCAACTAGAAATGTGGTATAAAATGTTGACTATGATATGAAACTATATTCTGTGGTACTCCATGAAACTGCGTGATTTCCTAAATATACAATTCACCCAACTGATCAATAGTAAATTCTCCCAAATTGGAATTAAGTGTTCCACCATGGTCAACTGATCCACAACTACCCATATTTTATCATTCTTATGATGTGACCTCGTAATACCTCACATGAAATCCATCATTATGGCATCCCATTTACACTCTGGAATAGGAAATTGTTGTAACAAATCACCTAGTCATTGATAGTTGGACTTCACCTATTGATAGGTAAGGCAACACACCATGAAACCTACAACCTCATTCTTTATTCCTAGCCACCAATACTGTTTATGAAGACCATCATAAATTTTGGAAAACCCATGATGAAACTCCAACCTCGATGTATAAAAAAACACATCAACTCTCCCTACAAACATGTTGGCATAACAACACAACCACAAACAAAAATGATCCCATCATCACTAACATTCCAACTAGAAGGTGACTCCCCACATTTAATACACTCCCGTAAAGACAAACATTCTAGATCCTTATGTAGGTCAAAAGGTAACACACATAGCTGATGATAACTTGATCACAAATCAATATTAGAAAACACTAAAGAAACCCATATCTGGTAAAAAAGATCATTGATTTAAGGAATAAGGTATAAGTTCATAACCATCATCTGATTAATCTTCCTATAATCTACACATAACTACAATGATCTATCAAAATATTTTGGAAAAAATACTATAGATTCCCAAGGTGACATACTTGGGAAAAGAATCCTATTTTTCCCAGTTAATACAACTCAGTTTTAACCTCCTCGAGTTCTAACGGTTCCATTCTATACGATTAAAATAGAAACCAGCTATGCTCCCATCAGCACATCTATCATGAACATGATATCTATTTTGAGAGATAACCCTAATAATTCATTAGGAAACACATCATGAAACTGATCCACCATATGAGGAAATAAAATATAACATACTCCCCCATCATCAAGTATAAGACATACAACTAGAGTTGTGAGCTCACCCAACCGCTGAAAAACTAGCCTTGTACAGTCTACCTGAATATCCCACTAACCCTGATGGACATAAGTGTCTCATTTAGGATACATGAATGTTAACCTATAGTGAAATAGTTGATATGGTCCTGCTAAAACATTTTCCAATCCATGTCCAAAATAAAATCAAAACATGACATCTCACGTACAAACATGACCCACATGAAATGGTACCCAACAACATCAAGATCAAACACCTTACAAAACCTAATATTCTTTATTTCATCTATGATGGTTTATAAATTGACTAACCCTAGAAAAAAATTCCACTGATAGACTGAATATAAGAACAATCATATAAGAAATGAAATAATGTGAGGGACCTCTATCAAATATAGAACAAACAAGCACAATAAGAAATAAGGATCATATTGCAAACAGTCTACTATATAGCCTTACCAACTCCTAGTGTATATGAAACTATATGAGGCTGACTTACCCCTCTACCCTGGTCTCTAGTATATATTTTTGGCACTGTACTTACCTACTGATATGGATGCTCTCTCCCTAGAGTACCACTTCTACCAACTCGACCAGTATGACTAGTAGAGCTCTAACTTCCTACCTGATATGGGTTAACCAACCACATACCTACACTCGACATCAGCCTTAGCCGTCCATCATTTCCAATTTTTTGAAGGTTCCTACAGAACATCTTCAAATGACCCATTCTTATCATGCTCAACCCTCAACCAATTTTAAAGGGAACTGACGATGAATGTGCCACATCCCACCACACTAATAGTAGAAAACATGATTACTACCCTAAGGTGGTGGTTCTGTAACTAGAATACTCTGTCCACAAAACCCTTGGTGAATGTTGTCGAAATGGTGCTTCCTACCATTGGATGTTTCACCACTAGATTTCCCAATTGGAAGTGCATTCCCCCAACTAGGGGCCTCCTTTAAGTTTCCCTCCAAAATATGGGCCTAATCCACCACCTCAAGAGCACTATTTAAACATAACATATTCACTTGTGAATTAATCTCATGTCTAATCCAACCTTAAACATGTCTTTCCATAGCCACTTCATCCCCTACCAAAGCTAAAAAAACATTACAAGTTGTTGAAATAACTACTGTATTCCATCACTCTCTTCAACCCCTGGGTCAACCTCATAAACTTATCAACATTTTCCTACCTCATGGTCTCTGAATATAAATGTTCTAGAAACTATTCCAGTAAATATTTCCCGGACATACCATCAACCTACAGGTTCTAAACTAGAATATCCCAACAACACTTTTCCTACCCTCATATCATGTATGCTAACAACATGACTATATTCTTAGGAGGAGTATCTAAGTTACAAAGAATTATTTGTATGGAATCTATCTAGAACTTGGATTTTTCAGGTCCACCCTCTCTATAAAAAGATAGAGGGTGTTATTGTTGAAACTCCCTAGTTAGTGCAAACATACCTGATAGGAACCACTCTGGGTCTCGTTCCATCATCTACACAATATGAGAAAAGTCCTCATGAAACTTCTCCTCTCATATGTTAACTTGAACCATCAGGTTTTCTATATCTACTTCTGGAGGAGTGTTCTCATTGAAATCATATTATTTCCCTTCTAGAACATGATGTTGTGGTGGCATATTCCTATAATTACAACACATATGTCAGAACACGTAGCATAAAACATCCATAGTTTTCTTAAAAGATACATCTCAAATGAACATAAACAACCACTTTTTGCATTCACTATTATAATAGACATCATCTAACTTTGAAAACTACCCTCAAACATCCCTATTCTGGTTCATGGTCAACATGGGATAAACCAAATTATAGAGTCATGATTCTTTCATTAGACACCCTTTTTAAACTATTTCTACATTCACAATGAAATTTTTTCTCATTTAAGTACCCTTATCATCTCACCATTTATTATAACCAAAATTTTATCTCATTTAACTCCTTTCATCAAGAATAATTATTTAACCATTGTTTCATAATATTTCCATTTACCCATTTATATCAGCATTATTATGAATTATTTTCTTCATATTTTAAGGAATGTGAAGAGCATTATACCCTTCCTGTCTCACAATACAATCTCGTGTAGGCCCATCAGGATGAATTATACCTATATCCCTAGGTTTATATAATGATGAATGTATACACAACCTCATTCCATTCTGGCCCCAAGAAAAATACCATAAAAATATCTCATCACGCAATAAGTGCATCACCGAATGGTGAACATTCATTCAACTATAACAAAACTTATCAAGAACCATAATTCACACCCTGGGTACTTGGGTTTCCCCCCATGGATGGGTTAGCTACTCCCAAATATGATATCATTTAAAATACACAACACATCCTAATCTCCCATATACCATCCCCAAATATTAATACCACAGAAAAGAAATTCTTTTGATACCCCTTTGAAACATTTCCAAACCAAAATCCACAAAATTGGTGCTCCAAGCTAGGTCACCATATGACCTTAAGAGCACCTCTTGGTATTATAGAGGATTACAAATAGCAGTAAGGGTCTAATATATCATGTGGTGATATTGTACCTTCTTTAACCGAGTATTAAAAAATTGATAACATAACAAATAAGGAAAAAATAGAAAAAATACTAGATTATTCATTACCAACCATTTACCAAATGGGGTACAACAAAAAAATATATAAATATGCACTGTCTTTCTAACAGTGCCAAAATTGAAGGAAACCCAAAATAAATACCAACAGAAACAACCCCCAAAACATGTCCTGGCTCTAATTAGGGGCCATAATCCATGCTCATGCTAGTCCCAACTCTACTCTTGAGCACATGGAATTTTCTCTTCTCTAATATTGTAATAATGGAATTTTCTTGGGTACCCAACGACAGCTACAACAGGGTGTGAGTACATCTCAATAGGTCACCAACAACGGTGTCCACAAAATATCAATGAAAAATAGATAGTGCATGAAATTAATAAGTAAATGGAATGAAAAAAAAGATTACTTGGGTTCCATTAGTTTACAATATGACTTTATCTAATTTATCATTTATTCCATTCGATATATTAAACCATTTTCATCACATAATCCATGGGTTAGGAATTTAAATCATTTACACATTGTCCTATGTTGATCATTTTTCAAACATAAGGGAATAAGTCAAGTTCCCTATATCACAAGGGATAAAATTTTCATAAGAAATAATTCACACTCACGTTACAGTCACAGTCCAGTTACTCTCATCAAATGAAATTGTAAGGGGCTTAGAGCCTCAATCTGACTCCCTCACTCGTGCTTTCTAGGGGTGGTTTTTAGAGCCTCCATCCTACTTTACCCATGGGTCGAGCCTCAATACCATGTACAATATACCATAATCCATGTTAACATGCTTATTCATCAAATTACCACATAAACCTAATCACAGACCATGCATAGTCAATACACATAAAATTTACAATTCACATTCCATTTAATACTTAAATATTCTTGAGAAATTAATACATACACAAATTTACCAAACACATTACATATAAAATTTAACACAATTACCTTTTGTATCACAACACATTTAACTTATTCAACAATTTCCATACATTAACCCGTTTAACATAATTCATCATTTCAAAGGTATTGTCCCATTCATGCATTTAAATTTCAATCCCACAAGTCATTAGACACATTAACCATATTCCATTTAGCCCTCTTTACATTGTTACAAACAAACCCTTATTCCATTATCAAAGTGTAAGAACAACTATAAATAATCACTTTTACAACTCAACTAACATATCAACATGTTTATATTTGGATATAATTTATCACACGTCAAATCCATAGTAAATATTATAATTTTCCCTTTTTTTGAATATTAGAACACCCCATGGGTGTCCCTAAATCAATCAAGTCATTCTCAATTCATCCAACAGAGATCATAAGGGGTTCAATTCATCATTTAGCCAACCATTTTACAAAATCCATTAAATGGAATCAAATGAACAACAAGATAGAACCATTAACACAACCACTCGTGCAGAAAAAATATTTAATACCATGGAATATAAATTGTAGGCCACGTACCATAAAACCAGATATGAATGCATGCTTAACCTGAACCGTAGATGTGTATTACAGTACCCTTTGAATTCTTAACCTAAGATACATTAGAATCGAGGGTTTTAGGGATTCATATGAAGAATAATTAAACCAAAAGACCTAATCTAGAAAATAGAAGAATGGAGGGAATAATACATTCCTAGAGTTTTGATCCACAACGAACAACAATACAAATAGCCTAGAAATGAAGGAGATCGATCCTTGGGAGGATTTGGGAATTTAGGTTCATCCCTAGGGTATTAGAAGGAATATAGGGGAATAAAATAGGGTGAGGAACCTAAAATTCCAATGGAGAAAAATTATAAAATACCACTTTTAATGAGGCTCACAGTTTGGCCACATGGTTTCCCAAACTGTGTGACAACCTTGCATCTGCCTCTATAAAAGAGGGTCTAACTCGCATGGTTACTTGGGGAGCCCCACATAGTTTGAAATACTGACTACCAACCATGCAGGGTGACTATGTACATACCCACATGATTTTCCCTCCCATATTACATGATTTACTAAACCATGAACCCCTTCCTATTGTCTTGTAGGGTTTGGGTGCATATGTACTTTTAATCATGGACCAATCATGCAACATGCACAGGATGGCCAAAATCTCCCTTACATAATTTTCAAATCCCCTAATACACCCTCAATATTCTTAATACATCCAAAAACATTCCATCAATCACAATAAGGATAATTAAACCCAACTTAAACAAGAACGTACCTCAATAAAATATGAGATCTTACACCGCTAGAGGATATCCTCCCTTAATTCGTATAGTTCAACGACAATACAATGTATATCTGTTGTTAGATCCATGAAAAAGATATAATTTCTCATAAGGTGATTTTTAAATTGATTAAATTAATTATAAATAATATTTGATGGTCCCATGCTCAGGTTTCAGTGTTTTATACATTATCTTTTTTTTATTCAATTCCACTGATCACGATTTTTATTGTCATGTAAATGATGGATAGATCATTCATTATGAAAACAAAATCTGGTCATGACCCATTGTACACTTCTTTTGAACCCAAAACATAAATTTTTTATCAGATCGATCAAATAATTATTTATAATTATTTAAATATCACTGATTGATTTATTCATTTTTAATTTAGTTTTCAATTATAGTTTAATAATTATTAAATCCAAATTTGGAGATCTGTTTCTTTCTATATTCTTCGCAAAAATATAATCAAATTTATTATTTTTATGAATGAAATGACTACAAAGATCACATCTGGAGGTGCTGATGAATCTGGAAGTATAACACAAGAGTACACACCATGTAACTCAAAGGTACATGCACTGTACTAGTGTTCAATTCACCAAGAATTAATTAAGAATTAATTCATGGAGTGTACATTTTTTAAATGTAGTACCTTTACATTTTAATAAATATATTCTAGCCCACAGTCAGCCTGAAAACACGTCGTGTGACTCCCATACATGGTGTTTGATGTTTTAGTAATAGACGTGTCATGTATCTTCTTACACTGCCGACCTGACTGGTGACCATGTGATTCGGAGTTAAACCAATGTGTAGCCAACTTACACATCATGTAATCTAAATTTTTCTATGTAATTGTTTATACACCAAGTACCTAAGCACATATCTCGGATATATGGTGAAAATTTTACATTTTGTGTAGTTGTCTTGCACATGCCATGTACTTTGACCAAATTACGCAAAATAAAAAATTAATTTATTATATTATGAAAACCATAAAAACATGTTCTTGTGTGTGTTCATTAATATTATAGGACACACCATGTTATTATATTAATATATATAAATGTTAAATTAATTTTTGTATAATGTTAGGATCTATATATCATGTTTGAGCCATATAATAGTTATTTCTCTATGTACATTAAATCATAACATGTGAAAGAAAAATAATGTATTCAGTGTAATCATTAAGCTGATAGCACATGTCATTACTAAATGTGAAATGTTTTGTATGACACATATATCAAGATTAAAGGATAAACTGGTATAAAATATATTGGGTAGTTCATATGGGTACTCACTATGTTTCCACCAAGGTACATTTATGTAAACAATTAATTTTAAATAATTTTTCTTTAAATTTTTTTTAATTATTATGCATGAGAATATCATGGAAATTTAGATGTTTCTTAAAATAAAATAATTTATTAATCAATGTATATAATTAATTGATTCAAGCATGATTTATCTTAAATAAGGAATGTTATAATTGAATGATAATATTATTAAATACATAATTCGTTGCATGAATGTGGATGATCATGAGCCTAGACCAAACCATTACCTGTGACTGGTTTCATTAAATTTATTATTAAATTAAATCATTGGCATGTTTTCCATCCCACATATTGTTATGTACGGGTCTATGAGCCCATTTTTTCTTTCATGTAAACCATTTTCCCTCACTTGGGTGTGAATAAAAGTTTATGTAATGGAATGATCTCCAAATTCAGTGGAGGAAGTTTAATTTTTGAGCCGATACGACACCAATCCAAGTGAGGTACATAGGTGGATAAGTGTAAAATGACAAGACAAACCATAAATGGTTCAACGTATTTTTCCCCTTAGTCAACGAATAGTTTATCATACACTAAATAAATTAACCATTAGTAAAAGATTGATGAAACTGATCTTTTTTATTTGAAACAACCCCAACATAAATCATTAGAAGTTATTTCTAAAACTGATTTCAACCTTTGTTAGAAAGTTATTCTTATGAGAAAAATACTCAAGAATATATTTTGGATGTTTTCCATCAATAATATTTCCAACCTATTATTACAAAATAAACTTTAGAAAAACCAAGAAGTAATTAGTTTTCAAAGAAGCATCAAAGTGATAATATCATTGGTAGTGCAGATCAACTGATTAGAACGATAATTTCATTGAGAAATGAAATTTAATATCTATCGTTTTTATCACAATTCAAACCTAATAATTATAACAAGGCATTAGGTGAAGAGGATTGGATTAAATAAGTTCAAGATAAACTCGATGATTTTGAAATGAATAAAGTTTGTACATTTGTTGAACATCCTAATGATATTTCTATAATTTGAGTAAAATGTGTTTTTTTAAACAAAAGATAATAAAATGGTATAATAGTTAGAAATAAATCGTAATGTGTCACTAAAGATTATAATCAACAAGAGGGAATGATTGTGGAGAAACCTATACACTGGTAGCAAGATTTTAACTTCTTCATATACATAAATATTTTAAAATATTCAAAAATTTTAATATATTTCAAATCAATGTGAAGTGTAATTTTTACAATTGATATGTTCACTAAAAAGTTTATTTATAACAACCCCCTGGTTTTGAAATTACAAAACATCTAAAACATGTTTCTAAACAAGCCAAATCACTTTATGGACTTAAACAAGCCCCTAGAGCTTGGTATAATAAGTTACCTGTATTTTTGTTAGAAAACAAATATGTTAAGGGAGATATGGATCCAAATATTTTTATAAAACAAGTTAATAAATTAATTTTGATTGTATGGATATATGATGATGATATTATATTTGGTCCAACTCAAAAATCATTGACAGACTCTGTTGTGGTTCTTATGAAATCTTAGTTTGAAAGGAGTATGATGAATGAGTTACCGTACATTCTAGTTTTTCAAATTCCTAAAAAACCAGAAGGAACTTTTATATATCAATATATATATATTAAATTTCTTCTTATGAAATTTAGGCATGACAACAGTAAATCTGTTAGTACTCCAATTGGAACCCCAATTACTTTAGATCATTGATTAAGTAGGGAAAAACTAGTTGATCAACACACATTTGGATGTATGATTAGTTGTTTAATTTACTCAATATCTAGTCATACAAATATAATGTTTTCAATATGCTTGTATACTAGATATCAAGCCAATCAAAAATAATACCATCTTAAATCTCTGAATGGAATTTTATGTTATCTTATGGAAAAAATGGATTTAGGATTATTCTATTCTTCTAAAAATGATTTTGAAGTAAAATGTTTTTAAGATGTTGATTTTTATGTTTTTATAAGGGATATGAATACTACTTCTAGAACATATCATTTCATAAGATAAGATTTAGTATCCTTTTTATGTAATAAACAACACTTGGTAGCACTTTACACAAATAAATCCTAATATATGTTATTTGGATGTTGAGGAGCTCAAGTGTTGTAGATACAACACACACTCCCTAACTATGGAATGAGTTTTATGAAAACTCAAATTTAGTGTGATAACACAAGATCCATTTCACCAAGTAAAACCACATCACATTACGAAAATTTGAGGAAAATATAAACAAGACAACATTTTCTTTGACATCACACATGTGAAGGAGATATTATTTTTCAATTCATCCGAACATAAGAGAAACTTTTTGAAATTTTTACTAAACACCCTAAGGCTTATAGATTTGAATTCATTAAATAGAAGTATGGAATGATAAATATTAGGTGATTATTCATTTATACTTCTTTTTATCAATCTCTATACATTAATGAACTCCATTTCAAAGGGGGGTATTTATGAATTCAAGTTTCTAAGACCTGTTTTTCTTAAAGCATTCATTTTTTCTAAATAGTTTTAGTTTTTATATTTACGTTTTCATACTCAAAAACTTTTTTGGAATTTTTTGGAGTGATATTTTCTTATTAAAAATATTTGAATCTAACATGTTTTAAAAAGGATTCTTTGGAGTCAAATATTTTTTCAAAACCAAAAATATTTTATAAAAAAAATTACATCAAAATGTGTAATAAATTTTTCCGCCAAAAAACTTATTACAAAATTTTAGACAATATTTTTGTTATAAACATTATCTTAATCAGATTTATTTAAAAAAAAGAAGAAGATTGGTTTACTCATACTGATGAAACTTTTATGCTCTAAAATGTAATCTTCTTTTAGTTTTTACACTAAGTTATAACATTAGTTAAAAATTTTCTTGTTTACTTATTCTTTTAGTTTAAATACTTTGTTTTGTTTTCAAACTTATAAGTTTTCAAATAGAATTCATACTCATTCAAATGAAATGTTTTCGTAAAATCTTTATGATTTAAAAATTAGCTTTAATTTTTTTTCAATTAATTCTTATTAATAAGATCAGATATGTACATTTAATCTGATTAATTGAATTCCTGGAATTCTAATTGTTGATGTCATGCCTATATAAGGGTGGGATAATTTGTGTCCCGTTTCGGTTATATGATACTTTTCTCATTACTCTTACCATTCCTTTAAGTAACCTATCCAATGTTTTGGAAATTTTCAAATCACCAGATCAAGTCTCAACCCAATAGAAACTTCATAAGATTTTTCAGAGAGATATGACTACATGGAAATAGTTGTCAAGAGTCAATGGTATGAAAAGTATGATTCAATTATTAAAAGGATCATTAGTCTTAAAGTATGAGAGAATGTTTCTATAGAAAAAAAAAATAAGGATATTGATTTACATGTTCCGAAAATCATATGAGCATTTTATGCTACAGTTTGAGAAGGAATTAGAAGAAGTGGAAGAGTAACATGAATAAGAGAAAGAAGTGGGAGATGAAGATGAAGATGAAGAATAATAAGAGGGAGAAAAGATAGTGATTAAGAATAAATAGAAAATTATTAAGTTTAAAAAGAATGTAAAACATCATACTCAACATCATATTAAACTCTTCAACCTTCCCAATAAGATAAGGATGATAACTTGGAAGAATTATGGGTAGAAAATCATCATCAAAAAAAGTATAAAATATTTATAAAAGGTTACATAATAAGATAAAAAATCTCAAACAAATTTTTCAAGAACTGTTGAATCTGATAAATAAGTGAAAATTATTAAATTAACATAAGAATAAAATGTTTCTCAGAAATTCAAGGTAAATGTTGAGAAGGATGAAAAAAATGTAGAATATTCTAGAAAAAATGATCCTAAATCTTTATTGGGTTCATCAAAATCACAAGGGAAAATTTCTCAAAATGTTTTAGACTATATTTCCCAAACAATGAAAAGGTTTAAAGATTTAATTACCTATCCTCCAAACATATATGAAAGGTGTAATTTGATTCAAAATACTCAAAATAAAAAAAATCAGAATCCATGATATTTTTTACTGAATCAGTTGTTCATGATATGGATGATTTTAAATCATTCACTAAAAAAGGCTTAAAGGAGATTGTGAAATCATATGGTTTAGTGTTCAAACAAATAGAAAATTTATCTCAAGTGTCATGATGATCAATTCATATAAGTAAAGAAAATTTCTTTAGAAATGTAATAATCTATAATAATTTATAAGGGGATGTTTCTGATAGACTGATTATTTTTTAAGAGTTCATAGATACAATTGATGATCATAAGAGGAAGAAAAACCTTTGAAAAAATTGTTCAAATTTTAGAGTTAGAAAATAGTAGACTGAAAACATGTGATGATGATATTTTTCTATTTTATGTGGAAAATAAAAATTGATATGAGGAAGTTGAATGAATTAAGTCATATATTTAGAAGATAATAGTGATGGAGGACAAAATCTGGAATCTTAAATCATTGGTTGTGGTTTCTTAGAAGGATTAGGATGTATTTCAAAAAAAAGAAGGAAATTGTGAAAAACATGATGAATAAAGAACGAACTTTTTTATTTAAACTAATGCGGTATAATTTGATAAAAAATTTAAATGACTGTTAAATATGAATGGATTTTTCATCCAAAAACTTTTGTTCTGAATATATTCAATGAATTTTGGATGTATATCCTTTCTTTTATTTCTTGTATGATTATCCATTTCACATAAAATTGGTTTATATGTTATCTATTTATTAGAATTCTAGAGATACCCCATCCTAATTCTTTTTATAAATCAAAAAATGAAAGAAATTTATAAAGAGGGAGAAATTTATAAAGAGGGAGAAATTTATAAAATGGAAGAAGTTTATAATGGGGGAATCCATTGAGATATTATCCTAAGGGTGAGATATTATCTGAAGGGTGACATATTATCCAAATGGGGTAATAAATTAATACTTTCCATTATATTATAATGTTTTTATATACTCAGGGCGAGTTAGGATATGAGGTATATCTTTTAAGATCTAAATTGTATAAAAGACTGTATTTTTTTTACTAGTTATTATTTTTTTCATTTTATGTGTTTTGTTTTACACTTTATGAAGGGGTGATTGTTGAGAAAAAATTATTAATTAATACATTTCCATTCCTTAGTTTTATAAATCACAAAAACCTCCTTAGTAAACTAATTTATTAACTTTATATTTCTCAAGTTTCTTAGTATGTTTTTCTAAAAATTGTTACATTATATAGAATGTAGAAATAATTTCAATGAAGACAAATATAAACATATTATTTTTCATTATGATCAATTGAACTGAAGTTTTGTATGATATATTGGACTAACTAGTGATTTTCTCATTGGATGTGGGTTTCTTACTCTCTGAAATCCAAGTTGCTCCGAAGGTACCTAGTTGCGTTTCAGGTCAGCCTATTGTCCCAGTTTCAGTGAAGGAATTCTCTAAAGCATCGACGTTACTTTCTTTGGATCTGATTGTGAGGTTTGCGAGGCGGTGACCTCTTGTGGAGCATTTTGACAAAGCGGTCAATGCATATTGGGGCTTGAAATATCGTGCACATGTAGTTATCCTAGGACCGTGTCAATTCCTTATAATTTTTTCTAATGAAGATTATTTGGGTAGGGATTGGTCTAGAAAGAGGAAATCCTTCACTAGACTCCCTTTCCACTTACTGCGCTGGTCTTTTGAGGCTCACATGAACCGTGACTCTCCCTATATGGCGATTTGGATTCAATTGCCCAGTCTTCCTCTCCCGTTCCAGAATCATGTTTTGCTGAGATCAATTGTCAACTCGATAGGCCGATTTGTATACAGTAACCAAAGGACATCATCTCTTTCACATCCCTTTTTAGCTAGAATATGCGTTGAAATGGATATCTCAAGATTGCCACCAGAGATCGTCTGGATTGTTGTTGAAGAGGAGTATAGGAATGCACAGTCGATTATCTATGAATCATGGACCCCATTCTGTTCATTTTGTCACAAACAGGGTCATGATGACTACAGTTATTAAAGGAGGTCTGGGAGTGTCCAACATCTGAGGTCCCAGCTGTGCCAGTGGATATTCCTTTGAGGGGTGGTGTGGACACTACTAAGGATGGGAAAGGTAGTGCTCAGACACCACCCGCAGGCCTGCCTCAAGACTGTCAGGCTTCCCCTAAACCAGTTGGTGACATTGTCTCGCTGCTACCGGGGGTGCTTTCAATAGAAGTTGCTGATCATTTAGCAACTACTTCTCTGGAGGAGAAGAGACATAAATCTGACATTTTGTGTACAGATTTAGGAGTACAAGTAGGATTGAATGAGTTTAGGAGGAAGGAACCCATGTTTGGAGATGTTGTGGCTACCCCTTCAGATGATTCTGAGCTGGAAAACTGAGAGAATGGTAACTCTAAGGTACTGAGCCATGATGTTTCTATAAATATCCATGGTCGGGACACGGATGGGACCTATAATCTTTAGTATATGGGCAGGGGACTTGAGCACCAACATGACTCTGGCGAGCCAGAGATTTAAGTACAGAACAATTCAACCAGTCTGGTGAAGGTAAGGGTTGATGATCCTATACCATGTTAGCCAAACCGGTTTTATGTATTGGAAAGTACATATATTAGAGAGGCTCATGAGGTGGAAGAGGTGAAAACCCATTTCCATCAATACAACGAAGGTGATCTTTCTGTTCTTCCAAGAAGTGATTATGCCCTTGAACTGATTGTTAGGCAGCTGGGTTGTGGTGAGGCTGACCCGGAGGGAGTCAACATGGTTGAACTGGAATAGTTAGCTGAGGAGGTACCAATTATAAAGAACAGCATGAGTTTTAAAAAGAAGAAGGGGAAAAAAGAATACTCCTCACTCTCCCCACCTTTGGAGACCCGCTCTGCGAAGAAGCTACCGGTGTCATTGCCCAATGCGGTGAAAGAGGATCCTCTGGTTTTAACAAAGTGAAACGTCAATGAAATGGGCAGTTTTACTGGAAAGTTAAGGACCATAAAGGAACCTATCCTTTGTTCCGAGGAGGACATGGTAGAATAATTTTTGTATGTTGATATTCCACAAGAAGAGGCTGATATGAGGGGAAGAGCTATAATAGTGGAGGTCAACAACGAACAGGCAAAGTGGATTGACAAACAAGATTTGATCTTAATGAGAGGCTTCAACGACAGGAAAATAAGCAAAGAAGAATATATCCATACTTGGGACAAAATGGAGAACCGTTTGGAAGATGTTATTGGAGAAGATCCTAAGGCTAAGGTATGGCTATTGCATTGGAACATCTACAGGGAAGAAAACAATAATAGGCTAAGGCTTTGTTTTGGTAACATTTCCTTTTCTTTTTAGGCTTCTCCCCCGGTCTGATTTGGTAAGTACAGTCTGGACATCCTCGTTGGGATAGAGCACTCTGTCATAACCTTTGGAGGACATTTGGGATACGGTTGATTTGGAGAGATGACAACATTTGGAGGGACCATGCTTGCATGGGATCGCCGAGTGTCCCGCATAGGGATGGTGGTTGTTGTTGTTGCGTGTATGAGGTAGTTCTTATTTCTTTCCGGTTTTTTTCGGGGTTGTTTGGTTGTTTTTATGGACCTTTTGGTTTCTCACTTTTTCCAGAAAAGTGTTTTCTTTAATAAAAAAATAATTTTCAGTCAGTTTATCGAAATAAAAATAAATAAATAAGTCCATCAAATTATCCATGGTTTATAATTTTTTTATTAGAATTATATTTTTTATAAGGAATCCAAAATCACATTGTAATGGTACTAATATAGATAACATTGGACTATCAAATTACAAGTAATCCTTATCTAGAAAGTTGAATATCTAGATCATTATGAGCAGTCAAGTGAAAACTGTCTGTGGTTGTTGAGACTAACACTAAAATATGACTGTTATAAAATAAAATATAAATTGGATTTCATTTTATTAGTGGGGAGTTGATTCAATTTGAAAATGAAGTCATCTAAATATATATTTTCATGAAATCCTTGTTCCTAGTCTTTGAAATGATTTAGAGAGTTAAAGTTATAAGGAATAACTTGGAGGATTATAATTCCTTAAGGTCTACTTTACTTTGTTATCACATGCCCGATCAAGGTACTCATCGAGGGATTATGGGAATAAGAAGATGTTGAATAAAGTCCATCAGATCAAGGGATTCTAGGGATAGAAAGATAGATGTCATTCATCATGTTGACGGATTTCTTAGTTAAGAAATATAGGGTTGAATTTGATCATCGTATTGAGGGCTTCTTAGGGATTTGAAGACATATCTAATTATGATCCATCAAATCGAGGGACTTCCTGGTAAACAAATACATAACTTATAGTAGGTACTAAAAACTGTAGATATCATTAGTCATGATTTCTGACAACCTTAACTCTTAAGGTTAAATAGTAAATTCTTTTATAATCTTGTAATTCATTATTACTATTATAAGATTTTTAATTTTTTGTTTATATAATATCTATTTTCTATTTTGAATGTTTATTAAAAAGAAATTTTTTATACATACCTTTCCAAAAACTATGTTATCAGTGTGTCTGTGATACTGATAAACTCTGACTTAATCTGACAGTATCTGGATCTGATTGTTTTACTCTAATTATCATATAATCTAAGAGACTGATCATTTTTACTTAAGTGGTTTTTTATTAGGTTTTGTTTATTTTTTAAATTAAAATTCACCCCATGTTATATTCATTGAATACACTTTTGATCCAATTATTTTTGTTCTATTTAAAGATCTCTAAATTAGATTAGTGGTTCCATATGAATGAAAAACGTAGGGGGTGAATATGTGAATTATATTGATCATGTTAATTAAATTCTATGATTTAGAAAAAAACTAAATAATGATATATCTCACAGGAATTCATCCTTACTAACATTTACATTTCTCATATTCATTTTGTGTGCATCTAAATTTTCCTTTTATTCTTTTTTTCCATTCACAAAAAAAATTAAACATAATGTTTGTTCTATATTAATAATTAATAAAATAAAAGAAATATTAACATGTGATTAGAATTGTAAAGAACTGACCACCACAGACTCATTAGGAAATAATCTTTTTCATCTCTATACTTCATTCCAAGTTTTTAATAAAACATCTATTTGATTGCAGTCCAAAACAACCCCACGATCACCCCTTTTATGTTATTTGTCACATAGCACCAAATGTGAGGGACAATGCCAATTTTGAACATACTAAACAATTTGGGTACCTGATCAATGTGTTAATGAAACATATAGATTTTAAATGATAGAAATATAATTTTCTTGATATTTCATGACAATCAGATATTTTTTGTTCGGGTTTAACCACTACAAATATTATTTTACTAATATTATAAAAATATTTAATAGTGTCAAATCATACCTAAAGTCACACCGATCAATATAAGCATCATATTGAGGTTTTATTAATTCCAAAAGTTCAAAAATGGTTCAAGAAATGTTATCCTATATTTCCACATAAATCCGAATTCATTTCCTCATTTTTGACCCATCAATGTGAGATATGTCATTTTAATAAAACTATAAAATGTTACCTATTGTTTTCCATCATACTGAGTGATAATTATATGAAATTTGGGTATCCTATTGATATTAAAATAAATCTTATAGATTGAAAAGTACTTATAGATAGTTTTCATAGGATTTCAAGTTAATCATAGATTGTTCGGTTGGTTTTATCCCTTAACCACATGATTTTCCTGTTATTACAAAAATGATAATATTGTCAAATCATACCTTAAGTTATAATGATCCATATTGGAAATAAATATATTCTTAGTTGATTTTAAAATATTAAAAATGATTCAACTAATATTATACTTTATTTTCACATCAATCCAAAGTCAGTTTCTCATTTTATCCCCCCCCATGGGACATATTTCATTTTCATAAAACTATGCAATGACACTCATTATTTTCCATCATATCTGGAGACACATGAATATGATGGATGTAGAATTGATTCGTATGAAACCTAAATTTCTTAAAGATCATTCTCTTATAATTTCATGACAATCCAAGTTTGTTTACTTTGTATTAAACCCTTTTATGCGATTTTTCACTTAACTCCAAATCAGAGAGACAAACATGTCTTTTAATCATACTGAGAAATTTTCGTATCTAATTATTATGAAAATGATTAATATAGATTATAAATGTCATAAATATCACTTTCCAAAGATTTCATGTCAACAAAATCTTGTTTGGTCAGTTTAAAACCCTGGACGCATACTTTTAGCCATATTGATAAATCTTGGAATCATATTGACATATGATTTTTTCCAACATATCAAAAATAATTTGAGGAATTTTCTCCAAGATTTTAACATCAATCTTATTTTTCCCCATTATTGACACCTTAATGAGAGATATTTCATTTTAATAAAACTATAAAATGTTACATGTTGTTTTTCATCATACCAAGCGATATGTGCATTTGATAGATGAAAAATTTACTCATAAAGATCCAAAATGGTTCAGTAATTTTTATCCTTTGATTTCATGTTAATACAGGTGTTTTTTCTTGTTATTAACACCATTTATGTGATTTTTCACTTAACTCCAAATTTGAGGGAAAACTCATCTTCTGATCATATTGACCAATTTGGATATCTGATCGATGTGTTGATGATTATAATAGATTGTAAATGACATAAAGATCATTGTCCTTGGATTTCTTATTAATTAGATGTCATCATTATCTTTTGATTTCACACTAATCCAAGTGTGTTACATTAGTTTTTACTCCTAAACTAATAATTAAGTCATTTTAAGAAAATAATAAATGTAAAAAAGTACGTTAAATTGAACCAACTATTTTGATAATATTTTTGACATATGTTTGAAATTTGAAGATAAAAAATCACATAATGGTTATTTTCTTAAGTTTTATCATCAATATAAATGTATTTATTTGGTTTTGAATCACTAATTGGTCAAATTTAATTTTAATGGAAATTTAAATTTGATTTGTGACTTTAATAAAAATAAAAAAATGACACATGGAATTTGAATGGGAAACCAGTAAGAAAAAAATGAAACACACCTCCTCAATTGGATGCTAAATTTAGGACCATGGCTTCTATATATGTATGTTTTTGTAAAGGACTAAAAATATAAAAATTATAAATATAATAATAATGAATGTAATAAAGATAAAAACAATATTATAAACCCGCATCATAGGATCCCCTAATCCATCACCCTGGATTATATATTACCGTAATGCTTTAACCTCTCATAGCAATAGTATATTTACCTTCTCAGGAGCATGCAACATTCCATGAAATATATCACCCATTGTTTTATTCCATTAAAATCAGGAGACACAATATTATCACATGAAACTATAGATCTTTGAATCTCTGTTTCATATTTTAATTAATATCCATGTCTATCATGATCAATGATGTGATGAAATATATCATCCCTTTAAATGGATAGTTATTTATAGTCATCTGATTTCTATGTTAACTATCCCTCAAATAGATCATGTTTAATATATAAATATAAATATAAATGTATATATTGATATATGTAAATATTGTTAGTTAATATAAGAACTTTCTATAAGATTTTTAACCTCATGATAATTTCGATCTCGATTTATCATCCACTACGATATTCTATCAGTCAGTGTACCTTTGTCCCATAACTATAAACCAATAATATATAACTATAGAACACATTACCATATTAAATGAAAAATATAAAAATTAAATGATAAATAAATCATGTAAAATGTAGGACATGTTATTAGTCCCAAGCCTATGAGGTAGTCCCTACATCACATGATTCTGAGAATGACACGCCGATGCCACCTACATTCAATTATTTCAAATTTGAAACTTGTAAAATGTTACACATTATTTAAAAAAATATAAATTAAAAATAGTCATGCTCATGGACATTTCCATAGTGGACCAATATGTAACCATGTCACGCTACTGAGATGGGAAAACATCTCTTAGGGACTCTATCTAGAATTTTTAAGGAACCCAAATTTGGTACCTAGTTCTCCCTCATCACTCTACCTGTATAATATTTCCTCAACTTAAACATTTTTTCATACACAATATCTGAAATTAATTGCATATCACTCTAATATTATTCTATTCATGAAAAAAATATCCAAAATATAAGAGTTTTTTTAGATTTGCTATGAAATTCAAATGATTCTCTTACCTAGACTTCCCTCCATAGTCGTTCTAACGTGTATCGAGGTAATAATTCACAGTCATATGTAGTGAATGGAAATATATGTGGGAAATGGTTGATATAACCCAACTGGAAAAAATATTAAGGGTGACCCTCTCCCATGGGATGGTATGTCTCAAAAAATGATATCTCAAGGGACTTTTCATGATAAAATCCCACATTCAAGGCCACTCCAATGAGAGGAAAAAGAGGATGAGTTAAATCCCATTTAAAAAAAATCATAAATATTTTTAAATATGTGCACATATATGTTTACGTCTTAATAGAAGATATAAAAACACATTTACATTTATACATAACTCAACCCATAGAAGTACATGCCTCTCCAGAATAATGTGGATATGGTTCTAGTTCCTCTAACATGTCGGAATTCATAGAAAGAATTAATTGTTGAACACACATAAACTATATATAAAATAAGGTGACAAAAAATACATTAAATATTTAAATGGTTTATAGAGAGTTATATAGTCAAAAATATCTTTAATACCAAAGATCATGAAAAACATCATACCTTTAACTAGACATGAAAATCGATTATTTCTCATTCAAATGTCTCTCTAAACTATTGAATATCTTCTTCATGTTGATCTATAGGGTGTTGATCTAGCTATTGTGAAAAATTCAATAGTCATGAGTTCATCTCATTAAATTTAAAACATGCCTTACCTTGAAATTTTCATAGAATCTTCTAATTTGTATTAGATAGATAGGTGGTGAAGAAAACATGTTCTACATGCGATGCCAAATTGAAAAGCATGTTACTAACTTAATCATCTCTATATAACAAACTGTTAATGTTCACAAATTTAAACTGAATTGGTCAAAATTAGTTCCATATACTGGATCAACCCCATTACACATTAAAAATATGTATTTCAACCTTTGTGGATATACACCATCAATTATGTATTTCAATTGACCATATAAATAATCAAAATCGATAGATGGATAACCAGTGTCACGGTTTTGTGTTTCTTTTTTCTCATAAACAAATTTAATGAGAATATAAACGGCATTATAACTTAAATATTTTTAATGATGAGTCATTATAGATGGACCCACATTTATTTGGTTAAATTATTTAGTCAGTGTAGGGTCACCTAACTCCAATAGGTTATGTACCTATATATTTCATAGACTTCATTAAATAGGTATGGAAAAATAAATTATTACTATACTTCAATCATAATGAATGTTTATTTATAGATACAATAAGCCATGAACCAATCATGAAATGATGTATAATGGGACTGTTGAATATGATAATCACTAGCACAACACATATCTTTTTTTATCTTATTAATGTGATTCCAGTAAATGACGATTCCATATTTAAATTATCAACTTATATATGAAAAAAATACATAAAAGTTGAACTGTAAAAGAGATAAGACACTTACTATAGAAATAGTGCAACTAATGGGGTATTGAACAAAATGTATCAATGATATTTTACTTCTTCGATGTTGTCTATACAAAACAAAGTTCATTCTCCATCTATCCTATCATGAATCTGAGAGGGATTGTCTGATTTTGTTTCAACGTCTATAAGATATTCATCATGAAAAGTAGAACAACCATCCATCAAATAATAATTGGCTATTGATACCTCTGGATGAGATATATTACATATAAATCATATTAATGTATCAAAATACCACTCAATAGTATACATTGACCTGAATTGAACAATACCAGAAGCAATTACTTCAATGGTTAACTGTACAATCTAATGAAGCATAACATCAAAAAATGAGTTGAAATAGTTTCTCTAAGTGAAAACGCATAAGTAAAATCCTATCCAAATTTTCATTTAAATAACTCATTCATTGATTTTTTTTAAAATATGTCTAAAATTTTACCAATATCAACCAATGTTTGAAAAACATTGGGAGAAAAACAATCAAAATTTTTAATTAGAATCAACTATTTAAGTAGTATATGATTTTATGAAATTTTCAAGACTATCTAGAAGAGTAACCATTATGAAGCATGAGCATCTTCAAAATGGAATGAAATTTATTTTTTACTCATCATATGTTGTGCATATGGCATGAAGTCCATGTCACCCTCACCCAACAATAAGTGCAGTTTTTTCCTTAAACCTATTTCTTCTAAATCATGTCATGAATTTACATTGTCCTTTTATTTTCCAAAGATTCCCAAAATAGTCCACAATATATTATCAAAAAAATTTAATTGTGCATGAAATTAAAATTATTCCTTTATATGTTAATTATATGGTAAGGATGATTAAAAAAATATTTTTCCCCTCCCAATTCTGACTATGTTTTCTACCAGCACCACAAATAGATAGAAATGAAATAGCTGATAAATCCAAAAATTCATATACCAAGGGAATGTTTTCATTCTCAATATCTAATTATATTTCAACTCATTACATGATTTTTAGTGATATGTTGAATTATAAAGAACCATAAAAATTCTAATTTGATCTTTCTGAACTTTTTTGATGGGGAATAAAACATATGTGACTTGTGTATGTTCATTTTTTTCAATTCTTAATACATATATATTTTTTACTTGTATTTCATCAAGGGAAATAATAATAACATTTCATAATCCAACCGGATAAATTTGTATAAGTCAAGAATCCATTGATTGAATATAATAAAATAGCCTACAATTTGAACATTTAATTCATTTAAAAATTGTATGTTATCACACCATCATCACCAAATTCATTCAACTCATCATTCAATGGATGAATTTAAACATTATTATTATCCCCCAAACTTCTAGGCCCATCAATAAGAGTAGAAAGTAATAGAAATTGGTGTTTCATAAAAATATTTGGAGGAAGATTATATAAAACCAACACCATGGTCCATGTGTTTTGAGTTTCACCAACCAAAGACCTGAATTAATTGAAATCATCTACCACTAACCCCAATCATAAATTTTGACTATCTTTAGAAAATCCAAGGTCATCTGATTAAGATAATTTCTTACAAGAGAGTCTTTTAGGTGGGTTAGCATATCACATTCCTTATTTATTTCCAAATGTCATATCATTAATTAAAATACTTTAGATGACATAAATAATATTATCAAAATCAAATTTAGAGTTAATTGATGGATATTCGTTTTGGAAATCAGTTTCCTCTATTTAATAGTCTAACATTGATAATCCTGATTTCCCCCATTATCTTTCAACATTGAAGAGCCATATAATATATGATTTTCCAAATGAGAAGTTTCTTTTATAAATAATATATAGTTGTTTTCAGATGAATATATGGTCTCATATGTGAAACCTAAGTTATTTTTCAACTTACAAGCATGGAAACATGACTTTGGAATCATTGAATCAGCAGGAAGTACTTTTTATATAACACCAGCATCATGTTGAATGATGTGCTTGACCACTAATTTAAATCCTTAAAGTTTAATAACTCCATGATAAAAGAAAATATAAAATAATCAGTATAGTAAAAATATAATTCAGTTTGTTCATTATCAAGTATTTCATAAAAACACAATGAATTGTGATATACACCAGGGAACAGATTGATCTCACTAGTATCAGAATTTTAGATATTAATTCCCTCAAGATTCAACCAAAATAACATTTCATTAATCATTTCATGCATCATATCATTATTCATTTTATTAACATTTATATGAATAGTTTCTATTCAATGAAAATGAATTTATTATTCCCCATAACAAGTAAAAATATTAAAATTTTATAGAAACTCATACAAGAATAGGTTCCCCCTCACGGTATCTCATGTGAACTAATATTTGTTTGCACATTTTCTACATGGACAACTAATATAGTCACTTTGAAATCCTCTAGTGAAATAAATAAACAACATAATTCTTTGAAAATGTTCTTTATATTTTTCTATTGGGAAAATAAATCCATCTCTTATCCATATATATAATCCCTGACCCCCTCTCCCTTAAGGAGTACACCTCCTAGGTCGGTAATTGGACAAGGAGGATTATGTCTGACTGAGTTTTGCCTTCAATAGGACCCTGGTTGGAAACTAGAACCAAGAGTATATCATAAAAAAAAGTGATGAATTACCCTCTAAGAGAGACATGAATAAGAGAGATATAATATAGATAAACCAATAAACTCCTTCTCCAAAAGATACAAGAAACCTAAGTGTATACATGTAAAGTCATGAGAAACTAAAACAAAGGTAATGGAAATAAAAAGTACCAAAAAGGTAAAATAAAAAATGACCACGAAGCCGAAACAGATCCTAAAAGACCACAAACTATAAATATATAGCTTCATCTCTAACTGTATTCTACTTATTTGAAATCAATTTGTATATACATGGGGTGATCATAATAGTACACACAGTAGGATCCTCCCTAGATCCTCTCATGTAAGAGATAATGAAATCATACTAAATCCCAATGAACAATAATTGAAACTAACTCATCAAATAATTACATATATTAATTACCTAGCATGGCCATGGATATCTCTCACCAACTCAAAGAAATATGAGAGATCACATAGTATAACAATAAATCCAGAAGAAAACCATGCTTATTGTCATGACCCTCAACCCAGAAGTTTGGAATCAATTTCTCAAATCATGGAATTCAATTTTTTTCATAAAAAACATGAATATATAAATTAAAAATATTGTTCCAATATAGATGATCGATTCAGTTTATGTTCTAGAAAACAAGATACTTCTGAAACACATCTTCCAAAAACATGAAAAAGTTAAGATTCATATTGATGTCATAACATAAGAGTACTCAAAGCTTGGAATAATCTAATAAACCCTATAAAATAAATTGAAAATTTAGGGCAAGCATAAGAATTCCTAGTAGTGTGTTTTAAAACCATTGAAGAAATTACCCTTTTAAAACAACAACCTTTTGAATAATCATAAAAAATTTTCATAAGGGGAAAACATTACTTCATGAGGCATTTCATCAATATTTTCAAATGTTACTTGAATTTTCTTTTAGAAATACCTTTTACACAAGATTTATATGTTTTTACTTAAAAAATACAGGTAAACCATAAATGAGAGTGTGCATACATGTTCAAGAAATGAATGAACTTTGTATAGTTCGTAAATTGATAAATCCAACACTAAATGTGACATTTATATTTGTAATCATAAGCAATAACATCATGATTCATTATCACTTAAATGAAATTCATATAACCTTAACTTTAGATACCCCTTCCTTGTATAACCTTCCATTTTTTATAAAAAATTATTCATTATGAATTCCTCACCATTATCATAGAGGATACATAGCCAAGAGATGTTCTATTAGTCAAAAAATCCCTTGGTTAATTATTTACCAATACATTATGAGGGAATTTATAATTTTATACTTTTTCAAGGCCTTACTCCAAAAGTATAAAACATGACTTAATATGAGTCAAGGCTAACTGCCAATCCCATTTATTATAGTAATACGAGTCAAGGATAACTGTCAATATTGTTTCCCATAGTGGCACAAGACAAGGGTAACTTCCAAGACCGTCACACATAATGTCTCATGAGACTCAACTTTACCCAATACATTAGAGTAAAATTTTGGAACACCCATCTTATCATTTAAGTCTAATACATTCCTCATATGTTTAGTGTGGTCTTATATTCATAGTTTCTCATACAACATTTAATAATTACATTCTTATTCTATAATACTTTTTCATACATACTCATAACTGAAATGAATTATTCCATAAATGTAAAAACGACTAGATGTTTTAGTATCATATTTAAAAGTGACGTGGATGGACTAAAATGACATACTCATGCACATGTAGTTTGAACTAGTACTCATAAATTAATGGTTTGTCACATAAAATATCAACTCTTACATTAAACCCTTGTGAACCTTTTTAAATCCATGGTCTATATGTTTTGACTTTGCGATACTCGTATAATCCATGCAATGTTAATTGTTATATCATAAAATATTAAAACATAAACTTAAATAACTCGGGGAATTTATTGTAACAAATTGGAATACAATGAATGGTAGAAAATCATTATTTCCTGTGGAGAATTCATGTATAAAAGAAAAGTTAACTAAACACATGTGCTCATGAATGAATGTAAATTTATGTTTAAACGTGATAACCATCATACAACCTACTTGAGGAATAAATTTTGAAATACATATATGTATTCATGTGGGTTTGAAAATAATATATAACCTTATAAATATTTATATATATATATAAAGTGTGTGTTTAGGATACTCATAACACAAAATAAGGTTAAATAAATTCTTGCAACTGTTGTATTATTCATAAACATAATTTAATAGAAAAAGATAGGTTTTGTGAAAACTCAGTTAATATTTTTTACATAATAAAACTTATAGATAAATATAAATAATTTTATACATAACCATACATACATGAAATGTAAATAATAGTTTTTCATATTAAAAACATGATGAAATAAACCCCTGAATGTATTTCATGTTTTATGAAACATCACATAAAAACATATGATCGCCATTCAAATATCAGAAACATGAAATGGTTTCTTATATAAAGAAATCATATATATAAGTATAAATAAAAATTTTGTTTGAAAATTTGATATGGTTTAGGATGAATTTATATACATATACATATGAATGTGGAACATAAAAATTGATAATAATGGTTTTTATATAGAAATTGAAGCATAAAATCCCTTGTATGAGTTATTGTTTCCTCTGGAATTGGGGATGACCTCATTGATTGATCGTTCAAACATTCCAATCTGTTTCTAATGGGTTTGTTCGTAGAACTGGAACAATCCAATGATTTCATATCCATTTGGACCTACTTTTCAAAGGTAGGTTCTCATTAGTTGTGGACTGATGAGGCTTAGGAATTTGCATTGGTCGAGTGAATGGGAGGTCGGGCTCATGACACCTTTTTTAGGGGAATTATTGTCTACTCCGGGACTCTCATTATAGATTTACGTTATGTTCATGAATCCTTTTTACATTACCATGTATAAAATATGCTTTCCTTTAAATCTAACAATCAATGATTGATATGAAGAAAATTTAGAGAATCTTTTATATGTATTCGAGGTTCTTGATTGATAGAGAATCATCTGTGTTTGTTAGAGATTCTTAGTTGATGTTATCCTTAAATACATAAAAGTCTCTTAGTCATTACGATGAATATACTATTTTTAAAGCTACTCAGTGGGGAACTTGAAGTTTATTTTCATTCTGGAGGACGTGGATTATTTCAAAGTTGGGATCGTACCCACTGATGGGTTACCTACATATCCTTTTTTTAAAGGAATCAGAACCCACATAGTTCGAGTAAGGAAGTATGATGTTTATGCATGATTGACGGCTCAAAAAAAGATGTCATGATTACTTGTACACTCTAATCTCACACGAGTCATGCTCGGTGTGAGAAACATGTGGCATTAGTGAAACCAGACAATTGTTCCACGCAATGATGTGGGGATTATGTATGTATGACTGCCCAAATAGATGAGGATTAATATTTACTTCAGGGAAGAAATCAATGAACAGGGTCCATAAAGGTATATGTGCGTCATGGAGATTTGGATACTCTAATCTTGGGGCATACTCTTAAGGAAAATTCCCATGTTATGAGGGGACTTATGATTGGGTTTTACTCCTGAGAAGGAAGCCCAGATCAAAAGGAATTATGATTGGTTTAGTGAAAATAAGAATAGGGCTTATTCCTAAGGAGGATTCCCAGGTTAAAGGGATTTGAAAATTAAGGGACTTGGGGCTTATTCATAAATAGGATGCCCATATTTGAGACTAAGGGTTATTCCTGAAAAGGAATCCCAGGTTAAAGGAATTAAGGTTTGGGGCTTACTCTTAATGAGGATGCCCAAATATAGGGAATTATGACTTGGGCTTATTCCTGAAAAGGAGGCCCAGGTTAGGGTACATGGGGCTTACTCCTAAAAAGGAGGCCCATATTAAAGAGGACATGTGGCTTACTCATAAGGAGGATTCCCAAATTAATTGCGGATTTGGGGATTACTCTTAAGGAGGATGCCCAAATTAATGAGGATTCGGACTGGGGTTTACTCCTCAAAAAGAGGCCCATGTTAAGGATTCTCTCATCTTAAAAGATGAGGTTGAATGAATGAACTCTCTAACTTTAGTGACATAAAAATTGGAAAATCACTATGTTTTGAGTGATGTTCCACGGAGCTCCTTTCAGATAAGGAATTCAATCAAGACAACATGCCATAAATGGCTTTGAAGAGTGTCTTGAAGACTAAATCATGAATAGGAGAGGTGGAATGGCATAAGAGGGGTTAAATGGGCAAGAAGGGAACCCAAAAAGAGAGGGGTGCACAAGTCCTAGCAGGCACGGAGGTACTGCGTGGGCACACATGTATTGGTCGCGCATGTATACCTGCGCGACACATGGGTAAATGCGCGATCCTTGACCTGTAGAGTAATACTTGGGCGATTATTGACCAAATCCTTTAGATTCATCTTGAGGTCCTTCTGGAAGAGTGGCGTGCAAGTTTCAATTAATAGATAAGGAGGTGCGCAAGTGTCTTCATTTACCTTAAGGTCAAAACATTAAGGCACGCAAGTGTTAGTGATTTCTAACACTTAGACCTTATTCCTCTTTTTAAGACATTCCGAAGTTTTCGGAAGACTTGAAGAAGAGACTTGGGCGTTCAGAGCTCTATATCTGAATTCTGGAAAAACTTCCTCCCAAATGGGGGGCCCACTAGGGGTATTTATAGGATGGAGAAGACCCTGGGTGGTTTTCAAAGAGGGCGCACAAGTCACTTGCACGACCATTAGGCAGCGCGCAAGTGTACTTGTGCGACAGTGAGGGAACTTGCGCAACCCAAAGGGAAAAGAACCCTAGTTCATTCCATTTTCAATTTTAGATGTTTTATTCAATGTATAAATCAATTTGGGTCAAGGTATTTCCATTTTCAATTCGTTAGACTCTATGACGGAACAAAGAGTCAATAAAATCCCCCCCTCAGAGTTGGATCTGGAAAGAAAAGAGGATTTGACTCTGAGGAATAAAGGGAAACCAGGGGTCTTTGTGGTTATTGGCAGTTTAACGTCATGCATGTTGGACATAAAAAGGATAATTTTTATGTTCAATATAGATTTTACTGAATGAATTAGAATTGACTCAATTCCATGAAAATTTATCTAAAAATATATTACCATACTCAAGTATGAGCGAAAATTTGTAAACTATGAGTTAAGAAAATTTGAATATGAGGTATGATATGAAAAATAGATAAAAAGGCATTAGAAGAAGTAGTTACCATGAATGAAGTTACCATTATTTAATAAACCCGTTAGGGGTTAAATTATTCAGGGCCACCTAAGGGCATTGGCTGCATAGTCAAATAATAGCATCTTTTTACTGATAGGTCTGTTATGTATTCTATCTATGCAAGGCCACCTAAGGGCACGTGCTGCATAGTTAGGCAAAAGAACTCTCATAAATTTATATTTCTACTGCTAAAAATCCAGTGGATGTTTATGAGGATTCAAATATTTGATAGCATAGAGATTGTTGTATGAAGAGAGGTACTTGAATATGGAAAAGATATTTCCAAATAGGTTTGCCTAATAATTGGATGAATGTTACTCCTACGAAGGTTAGACCCAAACTTAGGGAAGGAAAATATAAACCATAGACTTGAATACTTTCATATCATGAAAAAGAACATGAAATAAATATGTTAAGGATAGTTATATTTTGTGGATACTTACTTTTTTTTATAAGACCAATAAGGAAAAAAAGGATTTCTTCCCATGAATGATGTTACTAGTGTCTATCAAACCTGTTACGGGGTTGAATTATGTAGGGCCGCCTAAGGTCACTAGCTGCATAGTCAAATAATAGTTTCTTTTGGCTGACACGTCTGTTATGTAGACTGTTTGTGCAAGGTCTCCTAAGGGAATGTCATGTATGATCAAGAAAAAGAATTATCAGAAATTGGGCATTTTGTGACCAGAAGTCAAGAAAAGGGTTATGAAGATCTATAAGTATTCAAGATTAGGATTATGACACATAAATATTGGTATTGTCCAATGTATTTAGAGATACACGGATCAATGATAACCATAATCATGTTGTGGCTGGATCTTGAATTGAAATGTTGGACTTCACTACGTATCCCATAAGGGTGGGAATCAAGCCATACATAGTTATTAATATATAGTTTAACATAGTGCAAGATGAAAATATAGGATATCTTAGTAGGGGTTCATACATCTTGGACCATTTATAAGAAATACACAGTGTGTGTTTTCATGGGGACTATTCAGCCAAGGGACTGAAAGTGGAAATTGGGGTTAGGCCCAAAAGCCTTGGGGATAGATTCGAGGGACACTCGAATGTTCCTACGTGTCCCATAAGGATGGGAATCCAGCCCACATAGTTTTAGAAATACCATCTATACAAATTTGGTTCATACATGTGAAGGGTGAAAGGGGAATTTATTGCAATGATGGCTTATCCCAAGATAAACGGTTTGGGAATTTCCATGTATGCACGTAGTGTTTGGAATGAAACATGATTGAAAAATCAATGTAAATAATGATTCCCTCTCAGGTAATGGTATCAAAGAATTTTTTATTTTATTGTCATACATGACAAAAAATGCTATACAGTTAACATCATATAGCAAGTACGAAGGTGAACCAATGTAATGATTTTGATTCTTGGGATGGTTTCACGAATCAACATCGTATGAGATGGATGTGAACCGATGTGAAGAGATTGGCTTTGGGATTGAACCTTGGGAGGTTTCCTACGTACCCAGCCTAGAAGGCAAGGATCAAAGTCCGCATAGTTTAATTAGAGAATCAATTAATGATCAAGTTATTCTTGGGGACAACGACCTAAAAATGATGTTGGGACTTACTCATGGTTTGCGGCCCAGAGTGGGTTTTATGGTTGAAATTTTCTCTAAGCTCACGTGAGTCATACTCGGTGTGAGAAACAAGAGGTAACAACAACCTTAACGATGCACAATTTAATGTCATGTAAGACATATAAAGGGATTATGGAGTTTAAAGTCTTGCAGTTAAGACTATTGGCGTTGTACAGTTTACTGTCATGTAGCAGGGACAAAGTACAGTTTAATGTCATGTAGGACGTCCCAAAGGAATTTATGTACAGTTTAGCGTCATATAGTTAGGAAGATCGGGAAAACACTGTTTAATGTCATGTTGGAAAAAAAGAGGACTGTGCAATTTAATGACATATAGTAAGGAAAAAAGGGGACACAGTTTAATGTCCTGGTGGAAAAATTAAGGACCTTTTCATAGTTTAATGTCATGTTGGACAAAAGAAATGAAAATAGTTTAGAGTCATATGCGTGAACTGTAGATGATGCAGTTTAACGCCTTACTGGACATGAGGGACTTTTATACAGTTTAGCGTCATGTAGTTAGGATGTCACAGTTTAACATCATGTGGGAAGAAAGTAATACAAATAGTTTAAGGTCATATTTATGGACCATGGATGAAGTATTTTGTGTTTATAAAAAATACTTCTTTAGAAATCTTGCATTGGTTGGAGTAGTGATGAGTTCTCCATCCATTGAGATTAAAGAATAAGATCCATTGGAATAGACTTTATGTATTGAATAAGGTCCTTCCCATTTTGGATCAAGCTTGGGAGGTTTCTTTCCTAGTATCATTGGAGTTCTGAGAACTAATACCAATTCTCCCTAAACGAATGAATGAAGACGAACTTTTTTTTGAAATCTCGTGCTATTCGATTCTGATGGACTTCCATGTGGTGCAGAGTGCATAATCTTTTCTCATCTAACCATTCTAATTCATCCAATCGCTTTTGAGATTATTCATATGTAGATGAATGATCACAAATGGCTACCCTGAGAAAGGGTAGTTGAACCTCAATTGGCAAGATTGCTTATGTTCCATATACCAATGAATACGGAGTTGACCGTGTTACAGTGCTGGTGGTGGTCTGATAAGCCCATAAAGCATGAAATAGATTATCAGGCCATGACATCTTATCTTTATCCACCATATTTTGCAGTATATTTGATAGATTCTTGTTGAAAGATTCTATCTGGCCATTGGCCGCTGCATGATATCGAGATGAATGATTAGATTTAATGTTGTATTCTTGATACACCTTATTCACCTCAGATGAACAGAAGTTGGTGCCATTGTCCATCAATATGGTATGAGGGACACCAAATCTGGTAATGATGTTAAACATGATGAAGCTAACAATGAATTTAGAACTGACTTCCATGAGAGGTATTGCCTCTACCCATTTGGAAAAGAAATCAGTAGAAGTAAGAATATACATAAGCTGCTTGGACGTAGATGAAGGGTAAGATCCCACCACATCCATTACCCATGTGGAAAATGGCCATGATTATTTAGTTGTATGAAGAAACTCTGGAGGTTTATGAATGAAGTTGGCATGTAATTGGAATTAATGAAACTTCTTTGTGAAATCAACACAATGTTGTATCATTGAAGGCCAAAAGTATCCAATCCTTCAAATCTGATCAAACAATCTATGTCCAGACTGGTGGGAACCAAAGACTCCTGCATGCACTTCTTTCATGACATCCATTGTCTCTTCAACATCAATGTATCTGAAGAGAACTCCATTAAAACCATGCTTGTAGAGAATTTTCTATAGGTGATCTGGGGCATCATAAAGAGTAATATTGACTACACATCACTGGATTTTTTCTTTCCCAACTCTATTAGGTGGAAGTGTTCCATTTTGAATGTATTCCAGGATAGGTGTCATCCATCCCTTAGTGTGACCATATGGTTCATAGATGGGACTAATTTCATTAATTTCCTCTGTTCTGATTTGAACATAAGGTGAAATTTTAAGACGGTGGGCAATACTGATGGTTGTCTTTTCCAAATTTGGATCTGCCAGATCTATGGCTATATTATCCAGTGCATCTTCATGGCCATTTTTTGATCTTGGGACATAAGAAAATGTTGGTTCCGAAGGAATCTCCACCATTAACTCTCTGACATAATCATACAAAGGGATTAATTCTTATTTTCTGATGGCATAATCCACATTGACTTGTTTGATTACCAAGTCTGAATCACCTTTCACCTTTAAGTAATTCACTTGTGCTTAAAGCGCAAACTCCAATCCTGCAATGAGATATTTGTATTCCGCTTCATTATTGGTACCACCTTCCCAAAATAATAAGGAATAAGGTAAAACTACATTTTCTGGAGAAATTAGTACAATCTCTAATCCAATATTTTTGAATTTAGGATTTTCCATTTTCCTCTCTGTTAGACTTCTGGAAGCACCATCAAAGTACATTTACCATGTTTGAAGGATTTCTTGTATAAAGAAGACTTATTTATCAGGGAGTTCAATATCTAAAGATGTGTCTTCCACTGAAGGGTGTTCAACAAGGAAATCAGCCAGATCTTGGACCATTATTGCCTTTTGAGACACATACTGAATGTCAAACTGCTTCAAGATAACTGCCCACCTTGCCAGACGTCTTGTAAGAATTAGACGACTAAGGATGAATTTGAGAGGGATATTTCCGGATACCAGTTGGACATCGTGATGTTTGAGGTAGTGTCTCAACTTTTGATCTGCAAAGATTAATGCTAGGCAGCACTTCTCAATATTTTAGTATCGGGTTTCTGCTTCAAGCATAGCCTGACTGAGATAGTAGAGGCTGGTTTCATTCCCAGCATCATTCTTCTGAGCAAGAAAGGCACCCAATGATCTCTCTAGAGCTGTCACATAGAGGATAAGTGGTCTTCCTTCAATAGGGGCATAGGTACCGATGGACTCAAGAGATATTTCCTTATAATATCGAATGATTCTTAACATTCTTCATTCCACTGGTTAGTGACTCCCTTCTTCATCAATTTGGTGAAGCGTATGATTTTTCCTACCAAATTGGCGATGAAACGCAAAATATAGGCTATGTTTCCATGATGTCCTCTCAATTATCTTATATTTCGAGGATGTGAAATGCCAAGGATTGAATTTTTCTTCTTAGGACGGACCTCGATACCACGATGGCGTACGATGAAGCCAAGAAATTTCCTCGAGGTAACCCCAAAAGCACATTTTAAGGGTATCATATTCAAATTATGTTGTCGAAGCTTGCAGAATTTGACTTCTAAATAAGCCAAGTGATTAGAACGTTGTTTGGATTTGACCACCAAATCATCCACATAACATTCAACAAACTTTCCCAGAAAGGGTTTGAAGATATGATGCATGGCATGCTAATATGTTGCGCCTGCATTCTTTAGGCCGAAGGGCATTACCTGATAGAAAAACACACCCTGAGGGGCTCTGAAGGCTATAGATGCTTCATCTTCTGGATCCATTTGGATTTGATTATATCCAGAATATCCATCCATGAAGGAAAGCGCTTCATTACCAGCTGTCGCATCAATCAAGAGTTCTGTAATCAGAACTGAAAAATCATCCTTAGGACAATGCCGATTAAGATCTCTAAAATAAATGAAATATCTAATTTGTCCATTCTTCGTTTTCACTGGGACAATATTAGCCAACCACTTGGGATATTGAACTTCTCAAATGATGTTAGATTTGATGATCTTATCCACTTCAACCTCAATTTTGGAAGCATAGGTTGGGTGTGTTCTTTTTGCAGGTTGTTTGAATCCTCGATGTTCTTCTGGAAAACCCAAATGATGAGTGGAAACATCAGGATCAAGCCCTGGAATCCCTGTATAGTTCCAAGAAAATATATCTAGATTTTTATTTAAAAAATAAATATACATCTCTTTCTCTTTAAGAGTCATGGCCACACTGATTAAAGTGGGGCATGGATATTCTTTTGTACCCAGATTTATTTCTCTGAGTTCATCCACAATGGCAGAGATACCCTCATCAAATGCTACAGGAGAATCCCTGAGATCTTCCTCTTCTTCTTCAATTAGTTTTATTTCCTCTGTTTCCACTTGGATAGTATATGATGAAGCGTAATTTTCATAATCAGAAGAGATGTCAAAATTTGCACATCTGGAAGAAGAAGCTTCCATTTCTAACCAGATTGATGATGAAGGGACATCATTAGGTAATAAAGAGGATATGATGGATTGATAATCGATATCATTGTTTACCTCTAACATTGCTATAACTTACCTTATCCTGATTGGTGAAGTATAGACTTTATGGATTTCAGCAGATGAAATGAATACATCTCAATTTGAGATTTTATCATTTCTTGGTGGATCACCAATTTCTCCCATGTTGTCTGGATCAATTACCGTAATTTACATTATGGATATTTCCATAAGAGTATTTTGATTTGGGACTATCCGGTCAATTTGACTGATAGGCAACACATAATCTGTACTCACATGTGCTAATGGGTTTACTGGAATCTTTTCCAAACTATACGGAGCATTAAATTTGGTAATATCCTTTGTTGTGTATTCCTCATTTCCCTTCATGTGGTAGAATTCCGGCTCAATGTACTGAGATTCACATGTCTTGAACGGGGCCTTATCACTATATTATGTCCCAACTTGACCATCGAAACAAATCTTGAGACATTGATGGTATGGCGAAGGGATAGCCGCATGCCGATGTAGCTAGGGTCTTCCAAGAAAGATATTGAAGGTTGAGTCTTGATCAACAACCATGAAATCTGAATTGGACACAAGATCTCCAAAATGAGTTCTGAGTGTAATCTTGCCCTGTGGTTCTTGTTCATTTTTATCATATCCTTGTAACATCATAGTTGAAGGAGATAAATCATATTTTGTGAGTCCCAATCGATGAAGTGTACGAATGGGCATGAGGTTGAATCCTGAACCATTATCAATGAAAGCTCTTTGGATATTTACACCATTGACCAAGCTAGATATGTACAAAGGTCTAATAGGTCCATGCACGACATCATCTTCATCTTCATCAGTAAAAGATATTATTGCACGACATTCTGTAGGATTATTCTCTACATGGTAGACTTCAACTACAGCAATTTCAGTCTCAAACTCTTGAGGACTTGAAAAAGCCTCAATGGGTGCCTCCCGAAGATCCTTTGATAAATTTAAGGCATCTCGAATTGATACCTTGGCTGGTACTTGAGCCAGGTGTTTCAATATATCATACTTTTCATCCAAAGGTCTATCTTTTCCAATAGGAACATGTGGTTTAGCAGGTGCCTTGGACGTTGATTCTTTGGAATTTGATGCATCTTGTACTGGGATAGGAGATGGTAATACTCCTGGCTTTGGAAGATTAGTTTGATTAGGTCTATTTACTTGATGAGAGGATGAAGATGGAACCTTCAACCGATCTTCTAGAATAATTGTGCTAGGCATGAGTCTACCTTGTGTGGAAGAACTTTCTTGTTCTTGTTGAGCTCGTTGAAGAGCTCTACCACGAGTTTCTGCTACATACACAGTTCTAGCAGGGATAGAATTGGAATAGTTTCCCTTGAAAGATCCACGTCTTCCCCTATATCTTAAGCCTCTGAAACATCCTCTGATTCCTCTATTTGATATAGGGAATTTGGGCTCATCAAAATTGAAACTACAACTGGCATATGGATTTGTTAATTGAATCATATTAAAAGAACCAAAAATCTACTCTTCCTCCGATAAAGACTCTACCTGATTAGCCTCTTTAGGTTGTGCCGTTTGGTGGGGCGGTGCCCATGAATTTGAAGTAGATGGCATAAATTCTTCCAGATTCAAAGACAACTTAGGCTTTGACACATACTCATATTCTTCAAATTCTTTTTCTTTCATTGAATCATATCGTTTCTTTGAGGATTTACCCTATGATTAAGAGTGTTTTTCTGTGGAATTCATTGCAGAAGGAACAATTGGTATCATCAATTGCGTTCGTAAAATGGAATGAGTTTGGTTGATCATTTTTTTGACCATCCAATCATCATATTTTTGAACATTTTTTCTTTTGACTTCTTTCCATTCTCCTTCCTCCTCTAGAACTGTAGCAGTAACACATGCTACCTGAGATGAAGAGCCTTTAAATTTTACTTGTCCCGAGTCGAACACCTTTTTCAAGGGGTCTTTGAAGACAAAACACTCTTGGATGGGATGCCCAAACATTTGATGAAAGGGTAAATAGTTGGGGTTGTCTTCATCTCCTTCCTTTTTTGGCCTTTTGGGCCTTGGAAACTGAACCAAATTAGTTTCCAGAGCCAAAATGAAGTAACCAAGAACTTGTTCATTTCGGAAAGAGTAAACTTTTCTTTTCAAATACTCAAATTGTTTCTGTCTTTGATATCTTTGATCATCATGACGAAATGGCCTCTGTTTTTAACACTCAGGAGGTGGATCCCTTTGAGAAGATGAAGGTTTTGATGTAGAAGCAGGTATAGGTGTTTGTTTATGCTTAACTGTAGTAGTCTCTGCTTTACCCATTCTCCTTCCTAGAGCTGATGGAATTACACGAACTTTATCCTTAGTCTTTATAATAGAATCTCCAATCTATTGAGTGATTGAAGTAAGGTTTCAAAACCCTCCTGTATATTTCACAGGGATCAGCGGTGTACGCAACTCATTACGTAAATTTTCAACATAGATTGGCAATAGTTCTTCCTGAGGGAGTGCTAAGCTTAGGGAATATGTTAATCCCTTCCAGCGAGCAATGAAATCTGAGACCCTTTCATCCTCTCTTTTCATACAGTTTATAAGATCAAAAACAGTTTTCTTTGTCAATGTTGAGCTGAACTGAAGAAGGAAAATTTGATTAAGATCCTTCGACCCGGTAATTGACTGAGATTGCAAGCTTGTGTACCAGACAAAAGCTGGTCCTTGAAAGGTTCGCACAAAGCATCTGAGTTTCGCTGCTTCTTATTGTTCTGGTGTTCCCATCATAGGATCGCAACATGAAACATAATGCATCAAATGTTGTTCGGGATCACATGATCCTTTGAAAATAGGGAATACATGGTTCCCAAAACTTGATGGGGGAAGGATTGAATCTACCCATTCAGGGTAAGGTCTCTTTTCTGATGGAACTTGTGCATTATTCCCTTCCATTGTCTCTAACCGAGATGTTAATGACTAAATGGTAGTTATTAACTTAAACATCTAGTTGAACTTGGACTTGGGAAGGTTTAATGATTGGAGCCGGTACAGATGTTGTGGTTGGTACTGCAACTGATGGTAGCACTGCCAATTGTTGTTGTACTTGACCTGTAGGATTACACATGTGAGGGTGTACTGATAGAGGAGGATATTCTTGATCCATCTCAGTGACTGCAACAAACTCCCTTCGCTGACTGACTCCAGCATGCTTAGGAAGAAGACTACCCTAAAGTAGTTCTGCATTTATCCTTCTCAATTCCTTCATTTCTTCCTCATGTGGTGCAAATCGTTGCTCTAGTGAGAGCGATTAGCCTTCTTCAGAGTAAGGTAATGTAACTTGATTCTTTCATTTCCCTTTGTTAGCTCCCTTTCAGAGAGGGGGAAGTGGGTTATTTGAAAGATTACATAGGTTCTGAGTAATCCTTTGATTTTTTATATGCACACCTTCTTCATTTGTGTCTGTACGTACAACTTCTGGTGCAGGAACCTCTTCATCTGAGTCCCCTGAGTGAGCCTCATTTTCTAGAGGATCAGCAACAATGGAATTAATGAAATTAATTGATGCATAACGTATCATATCCATTCTATCAGCATTTCTGTGATATTGTCTTCTTCCATGTCCCTGATGAGACATTGACTTTTGTTGATTAGATCCCTCAGGAACTTCTTGGAAAACCTTAATTTGGAGGGAATAATTTCGCTCTTTGTTCCTCTTGAGGCTTCTTCCCTAATCGAGAGAAGACTGACTTTCTCTGGGGGAAGGATTGTGGACTTGAAGAATTCCCTAGTCCGGTGGACTGGGGCTGTTCCTGCTGCCTTTTCTCAACTCCTCAAATCCTATTTGTTGATTCTGATGGTTGGGTTAAAAGAGTCCCTAATCTGGCGAGATGGGGTGGCTCTTGACATGCTATGTCTGAGACTTTCTTAAAATATCTCCTGATCTTGCGGACCTTAGTTTGGAAATTAGCTAGATGCATCAATTGATATCCACTTTTATCACTCGGTTCAAAAGATCGTTGATTGATTTCTGAAACTTCTGTCACCAGATGATGTGCTTTCTCCATACGAGAGGACTATTAAATATTCTCGTTTTCTTGATATAGGATTAATTCAACAACTTGTTCTTTGTATTCTTAATTTTGAGAGGAACTAGTTGAAGCATTTTATTGAGTAAGTTTTTGATTACAAACAAAACCCATTGACTGTGGCCGGCCATGACAATAACATTACATGAGACCATTTTCGGCGGGCTTTGCTGACTAGAGAGTACAGTCAAATGTAGTTCTCCATGAACACCCCATCCTCTGACATGAATACCAGATGGGTCATTGGAAATTAATTGGCACAATATTCTTAGTTCATCAAGGGGTGAATGTTGAAGGGCTCTCTGCTGCTTTTCAGCCTTCGGATATCAAAAGACTGATAGAGATTCCAAATCAATCTGACATTGTAACCCTTATATTATCTTAATATGATTTTCATATTCATCATAATATAATACATTATTTTTCAACTAACAACATGTTTTCCATTTGTTAAGACGAATATCATGAATTTCATCTTCCATCAACATCTCTAGAATGTCATACTGAGAGTCAGCCAGAGGCCAAAACATAACTGGAACTTCACCCTTTTCCAGTTGTTTTCTCATGTTCATCATTTCCTCTTTATCATTCAATGAATATTATTCTATCTCATTTGACTAGAGCTGGTGTTTCCTTGTCTCTTCGTCAGATTCAACAAGATTTTTAGAGAAATCGCTAATCAAACAAGAAGATGCATGGCATAGGGGTGGTTTAGAGAACGATGTACACCATAGGCTATCTTCTTTTTGAGAAAGTATTTCACCTTCTAGCGATGAAGCATCAGACATGACTGGTTTCTTATTTTCAAGTGCCTCAAGATAGGAGGGATTTCTCGGCACTACATTTTCCACTAGAGCATTTTATGGGCAATATGCATCACTACTACGGAGAGGAATTTCACAGAGAAATTCATCATCATGGGGAGGACCACCATGGTGGGATACAAGAAAAGATGAGAACTCTTCCTCCTTGGTCTTCTAGCCACACCGAGGGTTATTGTAGCTCTCAACTGAAGATGAAACATCAAGATCGACCGAACTGTCATGAAGCAATCCTTTATGCAGAAGTGTCTGTTGAAGATCTTCTGAATTAATGTTCCCAATATTGGGAAATTAGGGAGTAGAATCTTATATTCCCATAGATAATTTTATGAGGGCATCAAGAACACCAGCATCGAGAAATGCCTTGTTACAGATTGTCTCGTGATCTCTTGAATGTGTTGTGCGGGTCTTCTTCTTAGATGCCATCTTACTCACCTTGGAAACCACTTGTTGATGAAAGTGGCTAATTTGAGTAGGTGTATGTTCCTGATCAGGAGAGATGGCCAGGTTAGGCTGGCGATCTCTACTCAAATCAGGTGTATGTGCCTGACATGGTTGTCTGTATGATATGGGGTAATACGCCACACAAACCTCTTGGACTAAAATAGATGTGTGTGTCTGTTTCGGAGTGAACTGTTGATTTGTCACTCCACTAGTAGGGATTAATTTATGTATCTTTCCTTGAGATGCTACTGAATTTGTAATAAGATCATGGAAAGCATCCATAATATGAGCAGGGATTTGCTTCTGCTCATTCACCATTGATAGAATATGCTTGGTGACTTCAGCTACCAGAATGGGGATATATGTCCATTCCATGCTTTGAGTAGGTGTGTCTGTTTGCTCTTGTCCTCCTTTTCCTGTCAGTGAATCCGGACAGTACTCAAGTATGGGGGTAGAGAGTTGAGTCTGCCTCTTATTTTCCATCAGAGCTTTCCGGCTGACTTCTCCAAGTTATACCAAGTGAGATTGTTGGTAGGATTGATCAATACTAGAAGGTGTTTGTGCCTGCTGATTGTACTTCACCGAACATGGTTGACATGATCCATCATATGTAGTCAGACGAGCCTGCTGACTAGCTGATGACGTATAAACAGGTGTATGTTCCTGCCAATATTACTCCACCGAAATTGCCTAGCGGGATTGGCATGATGCTTCCAGACAAGTCTGCTGGACAACGGAATTAAAATGGATGGGTGTATGTGACTGCTCATTGGTTTCCACCAAGTTAGGTTGGTGAACTTCTCCGGAGATAGAAGAGATGAGAAACTACTCAATGTTGACCGGATTTTGCCTCTGGCAATGCGTCTTGCCTGCTTGGGTTTGAGGAACCTGAGCCGAACGCCTGGAGTCGATATCCTCATCATGTTGAGGGCGCACTCCCACACGAGTCTGGCAGCGATTGTTTATGGGAGCCCTCGGGAAGGAATCCTGCTTCCTTGAATTAATACCCTAATGGACCTGCTCATTCACCTCCACATAATATAGGAGTTAATGGTGATTTTGTTCCGGGGATAATGACCCAAAGCTGTTGGAGACAGTAGTTAGCACCTCCTGCTTCTTGATCGCTGGTCTTCGCTATCGAGATGACCTGGGTTAATTGTTCACTTGGAGGGGTTTTGAGTGGCCTCCAAATTCATAATAGTACTGTTTTGATGGTACTCCTAAACCAGCAAATTTGATACCCAACATTGAAGACGCTGAGTATGTGATGTCATCCTCAGACCGAATGATGATCCAGCAGAAGTAGTAGTAGTGGCATTCACAGTAGAGGTTTTCAAGGCAAACGTATTCACGGATATGAACTTAAGAGAAGCGATTCTGGAAATGAAGAAGATCTTGGAAAAGAGTGCCTATTTGATATAACAAACATAATCAAGATGATTTTGGCTGCTACATCTTTTGGATGAGCACATATGTTATTGATTATCTTGTTGGACCTCTCATTGAGTTTAAATAGGTGCCTAAAATTAGGTAAAACATCATTTTAACTTGGTTAAGGATTCACGCCAGGTTCACAATTTGATGTTTCCTCTGGAATTGGGGATGAGCTTTTTGATTAAAGGTTCAAACATTCCAATCGGTTTCTAATGGGTTTGTTCGTAGAACCGGAAATATCTAATGATTCCATATCCATTTGGACCTACATTCCTAATGTAGGTGCTCATTAGTTGTGTACTGATGAGGCATAGGAATTTGCATTGGTCGAGAGAATGGGAGGTCAGACTCATCACACCTTTTTGGGGGGAATTCTTTTCTACTTCGGGAATCTATTTTTAGATTTATGTTATGTTCGTGAATCCTTATTAAATTACCCGATATAAAATATGATTTCTATTAAATCCGACAATCAATGATTGATATGAATAAAAATTATAGAATCTTTTATATGTATTTGAGGTTCTTCATCGATAGAGAATCATCAGTATTTGTTAGATATTCTTAGTTGATGGTATCCTTAAATACATAAAAGTCTCTTGGTCATTATGATGACCATACTAGTTTTAAAGCAACTCAGTGGGGCACATGAAGTTTATTGTCATTAAGAAGGGCATGGATTATTTCAGAATTGGGATCGTACCCGCTGATGGGCTACCTACGTATCCTTTGTTTTAGAAAAGGAATCATAACCCATGTAGTTCGAGTAAGGGAATATGATATTTATGCATGATTGATGCCTAAAATAAATATATCATGATTACTTTTACACTCTAACCTCACGTGAGTCATGCTCGGTGTAAGAAACACGAGGTATTGTTGAATCCATACAATTGTGTCACGTAATGATGTAGGGCTTATATATGTATGACTGCCCAAATAGATGAGGATTAGGATTTAAATTAGGGAATAAATCCATGAACAGGGTCCATAAAGGTATATGTGCTTAATGGAGATTTGGATACTCTAATATTGGGGTTTACTCCAAAGGAAAATGCCCAAGTTAAGAGGGGACTTATGGTTGGGTTTTACTCCTGAGAATGAATCCCAGATCAAAAAGAATTATGACTGGTTAAGAGAAAATAAGACTAAGGATTATTCATAAGAAGGAGGCCCAGGTTAAAGGGATTTGAAAATTAAGGGACATGGGGATTATTCCTTAAGAGGATGCCCATATTTTAGACTAGGGATTATTCTTGAAAAGGAAACCTAGGTTAAAGTAATTAATGTTCGGGGCTTACTCATAAGGAGGATGACCAAATCTAGGGAATTATGACTTGGGCTTATTCCTGAAAAGGAGTCCCAGGTTAGGGGACTTGGGGATTACTCTTGAAAAGGAGGTCCATATTAAAGAGGACTTGGGACTTACTCTTAAGGAGGATTCCCAAATTAAATGATGATTTGGAGCTTACTTTTAAGGAGGATACTCAAATTAATGAGGATTTGTACTGGGGTTTACTCCTGAAAAGGATTCCCAGGATAAGGATTCTCTCATCATAAAGGATGAGGTTGAATGAATGAACTCTCTAACTTTAGTGACATAAAGATGTGAAAATAAATATGTTTTTAGAGATGTTCCCTGGAGCTCCTTTTAGATAAGGAAGTCAATCAAGAAAACATGCCATATATGACTTTGAAGAGTGTCTTGAAGACTGAATCTTTAATAGGAGAGGTGGAATGGAATAAGAGGGGTTAAATGGGTAGGAAGGGCACCCAAAAAAAGAGATGGGTGCACAAGTCCTGCCAGGAATGCAAGTACTACGTGGGCACTCAATTATTAGTCGCGCAGGTATACCTGCATGACACATGGGTACTTGCACAATCCTTGACCTGTAGAGTAATACATGGGCGATTCATGACCAAATCCTTTAGAATCATCCTGAGGTACTTCTAGAAGAGTGGTGCACAAGTTTCAATGAATAGGTAAGGAACCGCACAAGTGTGTTCATTTCCCTTAAGGGAAAAACATTTAGGTGCACAAGTGTTAGTGATTTCTAACACATAGACCTTATTCCTCTTGTTTTGACCTTCCGAAGTGTTCAGAAAACTTGAAGAAGAGACTTGGGCATTCAAAGCTCTATATCTGAATTGTGAAAAATATTCCTCCCAAATGGGGGGCCCACCAGGGGAATTTATAGGCTGGAGAAGACCCTGGGCGGTTTTCAAAGAGGGTGTGTAAGTAACTTGCTCGACCATTAGGCAGTGCGCAAGTGTACTTGTGCGACAGTGAGGGAACTTGCATGACCCAAAGGGAAAAGAACCCCTGTTCATGCCTTTTTCAATTTTCAATTTTTTCTTCAAAGGACAAATCAATTTGGGTTCAACGTATTTCCCTTTTCAATTTGTTAGACTCTATGACGGAAAGGAGCGTCAATAGTTATATACTTCAAAAATACATTTAGATAAACCTAACATGAGTTATGATTTGGAATTAGTATAAAACTGTGTGTGTGTGTGTGTATATATATATGTATATATATATCCGTAAATACAAAGGTATAAGAATTTTAAAAAAATGAAAACTTAGAGAGAGAGAAATATCCCTTACTTAACTTCAAGAGAAAACCAACGTTGGAAAGGGGATGTTTTCAAGTTGAGGTGAAGGGATTTGGTAGAAAACAAATGCAAATAGGGTTTATATGGGCTCTATATATATTATATACAATGATTTATACACAAAATATAAACAAAGACTCAAAATCTAACGGAAACAAAACAAATCCCACATCTAACATAAAAAACCAAATTCAACCGGTGATTATATTATATATATAAACACATAATGTTTGTGGGAACTTGAAAGTGGAGAAAAATAACGGTCACTTCATTTTAAACTATAACAGCCCAAAAAAGGGAAATAATGGTCATATGTATTTCCAACAGTCAATAAGACCCTTATAAATAAATTTTTAGGGTATTTTAGCTTCATGAAAACTTGGAAAAGATAGTTCCCATCATTCCCCTAATGCTTAGCACGGTTGATGTGGTTTTGGCCATACTGATATTCATCATGATTGATCTAGAGGACATCAACTATTTTCTTGGAATTTTTTTTGTATTAGGTGGACTCCCTAGGATTTTAATATGTCTTTCAGTAGGTATCCTAGGGTATTGTGGTTCTTCTTTCCTTGATGAAATGTAATCGTTTAAGTGTTTAATTAAAAAGGCATGCCTTATTTTTATTTTAAAAATATTATTTTTAATAATGAAAATTAAATGAAGTAAAACCATAAAATATTATTATTACACAAGAAAACGATCTGGTGTGTCACATTATCACCCCTTTAAATAATTGCGCACTTGAAATTCTAAAACACTCGAACACTTCCACTACAAATACCAGACAGACTTCACTCCTAAGGTCCCCTCCACCGGGACAACCAATTAAGATAATCCATTGATGTCTCTAGGTGGATCCCAAGATTAGTTTCCAATTCCTCATCTTCTTTTGCCCATATACACCATGAGAGGTTAGGGTCAAACTCATGCATAAAACACTCAGTCTTCAAAAGAGAGGAACGAGAGGTGCGGTTGTCGGAGATTTGAGACTGGACTAGTCCCCTATATATCCCTTGAACTACATCATTATTGAAAACTTTGAAGTCATAAATCAACCCATACATACTAAAATTTAGGACATGGAATAGATAGGTCGCTCAAGAGTCACCCTAAAAAGAAGTTTCATGAAACATTCCCAAGGCTTGGTAATTCTCGGAAATGGTGAAACAAATGAAGAGACCTTCATGGTACTTCCCTCTCTACATTTACTCATCAAATTTTTCATTTGCGATAAAATTATTGATGTATCTCTATCCTTTTAAGGAACAGAGGATTTTTGAGTTGAGGGAATATTTATAGAGGCGTTTGTAAGATAGGAGTAGGTTTGAAAAATGGACATAGTCTTCTGAACATGACTTGATGATTATGGACTCTAGTAATTCGGTAGGAAGTGATAAGAGGTTTATTGGTAAACCCATATATTCCATCTGAAAATTTCAACGGACATGTCTTACTTATTAAGGCATAACCATATTACAATAGAGACGTTATACTATAAAATCATATTAAAATAACAAAACATAAAATATAACACTATCCATTTAATCAAGGTTCATAAAACTCAAGGTGTTACATAACCATTCATTCCCTCTCACAACTCACTGTTATGGATTTCCTGACACCAATCATGATGTCTCTTCACAGGTACCACTAGTGTTGGTGATTTCCCCAGTTTTCAGTCAAATGGATCCCTAAGGCGGTTCTAAACTCTTTGATATCTTGGGTCCAGATGCAACATGGGAAACTAAGATCAACCGCATGTTGACATCTAAAGTTCAGTGTGATGAAATCGTGACATGTATCATGTTGAGAGACATCATTATAAAATTGATGTCAATAAAATAAATGGGAAGACTCATTCCTAAAAAGTTTAATGGCTATACCTTGACCACGGAGACCGTAGGCCAAGATTTTAAAATGGTACATTGTTGGGAGGTAACCCTCTTGGGAAGTCTCTTGGAAGTCCTCTCTAGATGAATCATTCCTAGTTAGGGTAAAGACATTTATTAAACCCTCAAAATATATTCCCTTCTATGAAAGTAAACGAAATTGAACGACTATCATAAGAAAATAGTTGATGCTTGATCCTCAATTATGTTGGAGTACACGAGGAGAATGGGATACATGGTATAGGTGAATTCATGACAAAAGAAGGTTTTCAAATGTCTTGTAGCCTTCTAAATATGATTTTACCACTATAGTCTCTAATATTTATGTTGGAAGAGACAAAAGTCTTGATTCTTCTGACATATAAAACGTTTATTAAGAATTTTACTTATTAAAACATAATCATGTTTTTTTAATGTTGTTCTAATTTTCCAATGTTTTCTAAGCCAATCCTCTGATACCAACTATCGTGACCCTGACTCCCGAAGATTAGAATCGGTTCCTAAAAATGGTGTCAATTTTATTCCTAAATACAAGAATATAAAAATTACACAACATATTCCTATATAAAGGATAGATTCAGTTTAGGTTATAGAAAACCAGATGTTGCTGAAACACTTCTTCCAAACACTTGACAATGTTAAGCTTCATATTGATGTCATCACATAAGATTAATCAAATTTTGGAAGAATCTACTAAACCCTGTAAAATAATTTTAAAAACTTATTGTGAGAATAAGAAATTCCATTAAGGGGTTTTTAAACCATTGAAGAAATTCCATTTTTAAAACAACATCCTTTGGAGTAAAAATAAAACATTTTTTTTAAGAGGATAACATTACTTCTTGAGGAATGTCATCAATATATTCCAAAGATACTTGAAATTGTTTTTCTGAAATACCTTGTACAAAATATTCATATGTGTTTACATAAAAATTATAGGTAAAATAGAAATTATATTATGCATATGTGTACAAGAAATGCATGAAATATGCATAGTTCATAAATTGATCAATCCAACTCTAAATGTGACATGCAGAGTTTTAAACATAAGAAATAATATCATGATTCATTATAACTTCAATGAAATTCATAAAACCTTATCTTTATATACCCCTTCCTTCTATAACTTTCCATTTGCATATATAATTATACCTTATGCATTTATCACCATTATCATAGAGTACACTTATCCAAGAGATATTTTATTAGTTGAATAGTCATATGGTTTATTATTTACCAATATATAATGAGGGAATGTATAATTCTAGACTTTCCAATGGCTTGCACCAAGACCATAAAACATGACTTAGTATGATTCAAGGCTAACTGACAATCTTGTTTCCCATAGTAATATGGTTCATGTCTAACCGCCAATCGTATTTCCCAGAGCAGCACAAGAAAAGGCTACCTGCCAAGACCATCACACATAACATCTCATGACACTCAGCTTTACCAAATGCAATGGAGTGGTATCTGGGTTCACCCATCTTATCATTTAAGTCCAATACATACCTTATATGTTTAGTACGGTCTTCTATTCAAAGTTTCCCATACTACATTGAATACTTACATTCTTATCCCACAATCCTTTTTCATATATACTCATAACTAAAATGAATTATGGAAAAAATGTAAAACTGACTAGATTTTTTAGTTTCTAATTTTACAGTGATTTTCAAGGACTAAAATGAAATACTCTTGCACATGTAGTAAGTAGTAGTACACATAAAATAATGGGTTGTCACATAAAATAAAAACTCTTGCATTAATCCCTTGTTAACCTTTTCAAAGACATGGCTTACATGTTTTGACTTTGAGATACTCGTATAATCCATGAAATGTTAATTATTATATGATAAAAAATTAAAACATAAACTTAAATAAAAAATGTCATTTCTTGTGAAAAATTGGAATTCAATGAATGGATGGAAATTATTATTTCATGTGGAGTATTCATGTATAAAATAAAAAGTAATTAAACACGTGTTCTCATTCATGAATGTACATTTATGTTTAAACATGAAAACCCTCAAGTAACCTACTTGAGGAACCAAGTCAAAAATACATATATTTCTTCATGTGGGATTTAAAATCATATAGAACATTATATATATTTATATATACATAATATGTATGTTTGGGATCTGCATAACCTAAAATAAGGTTACATAAATTCTTGAAACGGTTGTATTCTTCATAAACATAATTTAATCAGTAAAGATATGTTTTGCAAAAACTCAGTTCGGATTTGTTGCATAATCAAACATATAGGTATATATATATATATTTATATATTTATAAATAACCATATATAAATGAATTGTAAATATGGTTTTTTCATATTAAAAACATTATTACTAAACCCCAACATGTATTTATGGTTTTAAGAAATATCACATAAAAACATATGATCACCATTCAAAGATCATAAATCTGAAATGGTTTGTTATATAAAGAAATTTCATATACAGGTATGCCTTTAATTTTTTATTGAAATTAAAAAATATAGTAAGACAAAATTATATACATATACATATGACCATGAAACATAAAAATAGATAAGAAGGGTTTTAATATAGAAATTGGAACATAAAATCCCTTCCATGTGTTATATACTTCAAAAACACATTTAGATAAACCTAATGTGATTTGAGATTTATAAGTAGTATAAAACTGTATGTATATATATATAGATTCATAAATACAAAGGTATAAGAATTTAACAAAAAATGGAAACATAGAGAAAAAATTGATCCCTTACCTGACTTCAAGAGAGCAATAGGGTTGGGCAGGGGATGTTTTCACGTTGAGGTAAAGGCAACTGGTAGAAAACAACTGCAACTAGGGTTTATATAGGCTATATATATATATTATAAAATGATTTATACACTAAATAAAAACAAATACTCAATATCTGACCGAAAAAAATCAAATCCAATGTCTCACTTGAAAAACCCAAATTTATTCGGTTATTATATTATATATATATAAACATAGAAAGTTTGTAGGAACTTGAAAGTAGAGAAAAATAAAATATTAAAAAGAATATCAACCGAGACTTACTATAGAAATCTATGGCCGATCTGAAGAGAAATTTATTGAATATCAAAGCAGAAGAATGAAAAGAAGAAGAATGAGGAAGAAATAGAGGGTGGCCAATGGTTTGGAACGAGGAAGAAAAAGTCATCGGGTAAGACGGGGGAGAAGATCAGATAGCACATATTGTTCATGGTCTGATTGAACGACTATAGTGAAACGCAGTTTTAAAAAAATATGAATGGCTAAGATTAGATCTGATTTTTATCGGATAGAATAATGTGACACGCTGATTTAAAATAGAAAAAACAGTCATGATTAGGTTAGAGGTAGATCGGATGGCCCAAGAAAATGTAGAGGGAAAACTGCTGTTGTGTGGATTTGATGGATGAATCGATTGGGTCATCGAGATATCGTGTGGTGATATCAAACATACAGGATCACATTTCCCCCAAAAAACCCTATCCCACATTGAATTGGGAGAGTTTTTGAAACAGATTTAAAAGCCTAGAACTCCCATCCTTTGGTTATAATTCCCTCTCCCCCTCCAGTACCACCCCGTACCGGTGCTCTGCGTGTGCGCTTCGGTGCCCACCCTAGCCGTCGTACCACCCAGCATGGTGGGTCACTTCTTAGTTCCTCTATGCATGCTTTTAGGCATGCACACACCCCAATGGGCTATCCTGTAATGAGACTGAAGGGACCAGGCTTAGCCGCCTACTCCTATAGTAGCATGTGGTGCTTCCTTTGACCCAGTTAGGGGATGGCCCCTATGAGGTTTATTTTTTTATTATAAACCCAACTTTTAAATAATTCATATAACCAAAAAAAGAAATGAAAATTACAAATCATTAATTTTATTAAATAAATAATATATGTAATTTTATAAAACATAATTCCTACTATATTTTTAACTTTGGAAGATTAAAGTACACAAATCAACACATAAATTATATTTTTTCATCACATAACCAAGAGTATAACTTTTAATTAAAAATTATTCATAAAAATGGTTTCAAATTCAAAAAAAATGCATACTTATCTTTGAATTGATTAAAGATAACATGTATACTTTATATCTTCCTTAAAACCCAAAAATCATGATTTCAAATTCATTTTAGGATTTTAAAACATTATAATTCCAAAAGATATGTTCAATTAAATGTGTTCAAAGATACAACTTTAAAGTACTCAAATACTTAGAACATTGAAGATGATTTTATACTTAAAATACATAGTAAAATAATTATTCGTTATGTTTAAAAATTAATATTTATAATAAATATACATAATAATTAATTTATAGAACCAAATACTTATATTAGCTAAACCATAAGTTAAAAAAATCTTTACAATACAATTATAACACTAATATATTGAAAACATTTTAATCATTTAAAATGCATTTGGAATTCTTACCAATGTTTTGAAATCATACTAAGTTTCATATAGTGTTGTTTTAAATTTAAAACCTTGACATTAAAGATAAAACATAAGATATGTAAAACATATCAAAACAATTAAAATTCTTAAGGAAATTATATTTCTTTTATGAAAAATTAATCAATATTTCTACAAAAATTTCAATTAAATTATTTTGGTTTAACAAGATACTAATGGTCAGTTAATTTTAAACTCCAACGGCCCTAAAAAGGGAAATAATGGTCATATGTGTTTCCAATGGTCATGGATACCCTTATAAATATATCTTAGGGTATTTCAGCTTAATGAAAACTTGGTTAAGATGGTTCTCATCATTCCTTTGATTCATAGCGCGGTTGATGTGGTTCTGAAAATAATGATATTCAGCATGACAGATTTTAAGGACCCCTACTATTTTCGTCGGCTTTTTGTTGTATTCAGTGGTCTCCCTATGATTTTGATAGGTCTTTTACTAGGTATCCTAGGTTAGTGTGGCTCTATTGGCCTTGATGCAATGTAATTGTTTCAGTGTTTAATTAAATAAGACATGCCTTTTATTTATTTTGAAAACATTGTTTGAATATTATGAAAATTAAACGAAGTAAAACCATACTATATTATTATTACACATGAAAATGTTTCGTGGTGTAACACTTATGATTCCTCATTGGTTTTCTACTATGTCCTAACATAGTGTGTCTGGATCCATCTCTCTCCAAAAGAAGCTATCATGATGAAACACGGGCTATATATCATGGCATGAATCTCAATCATCTCATCTTTGCATCATCTCATGCCATATCTCCATATAGTAACCAAGTAGTTTTTGGGAGCAACCAAGTCCTATATGAATTGTATCATACTTGATGTATTATACCCCAAACTGTCACCGCCCATACACCGAGTATGGTACCTCAAGCCATAATAGCCCATACAAATCATACCTATAATAGTCCTTTGGATACTATAACCATAGATACATGTGTGTGAAATAAACACAAGACATTATAACCCTCTACATGCATATTTATGGGGAAACTAACCACCATGCATACTAGCATATAATATTGTTTGGAGAAAAGAATGGGACCAGAGGGGGTAGTAAGCCATATGTCCATCTCCAACCTAGATATTGGCGAAAACACCCTCCCATAGACCACTAGGTGTCATTGTCCCTACTGACATGGGTGGCTAGCATAATAAATCACAAAACAAATGAAAGATATAGTATATCCCATGACAACACTATAGGCATTAACCTTTTCCAAGACTCAGTTGTAGATATCGTCTCTTGAACACCCAAATGCTACATATAATGGCTAGATATCATATAACCACAGAAGCAAGAAAAGAATCTATATTAAATCAATCCTTTTATATTAACATTTCACTTAATGTAATTACAATTAATTAAAAATATTCAGATTATATTTCATTAACCATCAAACTGATGTTCATGCACTCCAAGAATAATCCAACTAATTATATGGTTTCTTCGAATTAACATTAGTATTTTCATTTCATAAAGAACTAAATCCATGGGTTAAACATTTATTAAGCGTTATAACCATTACATTGTTCCAGGTAATCTAGGAAAACATCCTAAGCTACATTTAAGAGATGTAACTAAACACATCCATATATCTCAAGCAGTGGTGAAAGTAATGTAGGAAAAATGAGCAACCCAATAATATGGCAATTAAAAAGATTCATTAACAAGAAATAATATCATCTTTTATCCCAACAATGAATAATATTAACTTCAACCCATTTCAACAACTCTTGTGTCATCCTCGACACCCTCATACATATCACAATTTATCTCATTGTCATTGGTGTCAACTACTACCAAAAACTCATGACTTCCTAACAATATGTCATCATATATCCCAGTCTCATATCTTGTTGCATAAAAAGGATAATATGTAGATCATAAAAAAGATATAAAGAAACAAACATTGTCAAGAAGGACACCTAGTCCTAAAAAAAGGCATCCAACCTTTGCATGAAAATGGGATCTCAAAGCACCAACACAAGACATTCTTCCTTCACATGAAAATGGGAAAACTTTTCCCAAAAACATTTATCACTATTGAAAAATTGGTTTTCATTCCATCTTGAATCAACCAATACAATAATTATAGGTTTCAACTATAGGATACCTGAGGAGTCATCTATAACATGTGTTATGGGGTAATGGTGACATACAACCCCAAAAAAATTCCATGTTCCACCAAATAAACAATATGATTTAATTAAATATATAAAATAGAAAAATGAATTTGATTATAAAGAAAACACTCCAAAATAGAGTGTTGATGTTGGAATAAATAAAAAACAAAAATTACTGAAGAAGAAACGAGAATAGAAATTAAAGGTAACACCATGATTTATATGCTTTAGTGCCTTTTCGAATTACTGCATGGATAGAACACCTCCCACACATGCAATTTTATCTACTGCTCAGAAAATAGATTATATTTTACCGAGAAAAATAATAAAGGAAACTAAAATTCACATAAGCGCTAAAACAGAAATTGCACACTAGAAGCAGAAACATAGAAGGAATAGGGTTTAAGAAAACATTATAACACAAAAAATATATATGGGAATCCAGATCACTTCAAGATCCATGAAAATTGATCTCATAGATTAATTGGATCTCACTATATGATGATCACTCCATGTCAATGTATTCGATCAATTGTCACATGTCATAAACCAGGAAGAACCTTTAGAGGCTCCACCTTGAGCCACGTACCAACGATGTGTAGGGGTGTCAGCCTGCCACTAGATGAGTCAACTGATGAGGATGATAGCACCACCACTAATGATATTGAAGATGAGGAAAATGATTATCAATACTGAGTGAGATAACAAGTAGATTGAACCACCAGTGGGAATAAAACAAACCACCAGGGGTGAGAGGGCGTCAATTTTGGAAATCTAGATCTATAATTATTAGATGAACTCAACCACTTAAGAATTTTATTTTTAGATATGTTTTGTATATTGAATGTAGGGGTCACAGGGCTGATAAAACCCATTTCTAGGACCTCAATTGGGTAACTGCATAGCCAGGTGGAGCCTTCCATGAATCCAATGCCGAACTTCCCACCCAGCGTCACATGGAATGGATAAAATCAATTAATTGATAGGATAGATTAGGTGTTATCATCCATTGATAGCCCAAAATGACTAGAATAGTTATAAATCAGATATCCAAGGTGGAATCCCAACTAATGAAGGATAAACAATTGAGTTGGCCACATAAATCAGCTCATGCAGTAAAAAGAAACCAAAATCTAGTAGATATTAAAATGAGAAAATACAAAAAAAAAAATTTCATTTATTTAGAAGATTTAAATAAAAGAAAAATATAAATGGGTTAATTTTAATTTTCAATATGAAAACAAATAATAGCCAAATTTACAAATCTACACTATTTTCAATTGAAAATTGATGATGGTGTTGCACCAAAATTTTATTCAAGTGGATCCAAGTTCATGATATCTATGAAATTATTGAACATGGATAATGTTGCAGCCTTAGTCAAACTGTAGGATGGGTTTTCTTATGTATGTATCTTAGTGATACACACTTCTCAACTTTCAATAACTTCTATAATAAAATTAGTCCTAAATTCAATGTGTTTAGACCTAATATGGATTACTAATTTTTTAGACAAATAAAGGGAAGATTGATGATCATAATGTACAGTTATAAAATAATTACTTATATTAAGTTTAGTAATCGAACCCTTAATCCATATGTCTTCTTGGACTAATTTTATCAGTTCGATGTACTCAGCTGCAGTGGTTGAGAGGGTCACCACCAATTTCATATTTGACTTACATGATATGGGCCCATCACATGTAGTAAAGACGTGACAAGTTATTAATTTCCAAGTATCAAAATTTCTAGCATAGTCAGAATCCACATAACCAGGCACTAATTTAGAATAATTAGTTGTCTTACCATAGAAAATTAAGAGAGAGAAAGTAGAAGTAATGTACCTCCACAACCATTTAAAATCATTACAATTTGTCCTGACTAGATTTTCCATAAACTAGATCAAATTACATATAGAAAAAGAAACATATTGTGGAGTAAAAGTCATAGAATACATAATACTTCCCACTACATTAGTATATAGTATTATACTCATATATTCAATATCAAAAGATGTGGAAGGTGACTAAGTTAAAGAAAATTTAATATGTTGACTGAAGTCAAAACTGATGGGATTCAAGGCATAGAAAAATACCTCTTAATCACTTTAAGGATATAGGAATGTTGATATACATAAATAATCTTATGATATTTATCACTAATAATTTTCATGCCTATAATTTTCATAGGATATCCTAGATCTTTCATTTCAAAAGATGAATTTAATTTCATTTTAACATGATTGATTAATTTCATATCACTATATATGAGTAACATTTCTTCTACATAGACCAATAAATAAATCATGTATTTTTTAATAGATTTAAAATACTCAAACACAACAAACTGACTCCTACTAAAACCATTTTCTAACATGAATGAATCAAACTTTACCGGACCTTATATTTATTCTTATTTTAATCCATATAATGATTTATTAAGAAAAAATATTGGTTTTCTTTAAATTTATTTTCAAAACTAGTAGGCGGCTTCATGTATAATTTTTCAATTAAATCACCATGAAATAAAGTAGTTTTTACATCAAGATATTCTATATGAAAATCTAAATGGACACCAAAAGAAGGAATAATTATTATGGAATAATGTTTCACTATAGGATAATAATTTTAAGAGTAATCAATTCCTTCTCTTTTAAGGAAGCCTTTGGCAACAAGTCTAGATTGAAACATAATTTTATTTCCTATGACATTACCTTATTTTGTTTTGTATATCAATTTAAAACCAATCACCTTGTTATTAGGTAGTTTATTGATTATGGTCCATGTATGGTTCTTTCTTAGGGATTTCATCTCATCTCTTTAGTTGAAACACAATGATTTGAGTTGTGGTCAATTATATCTTAGTTGATGATTTAAGGATCCTCTCCACCAATATTATGTATTAGGCTGATAAAAAGGCACCTGAGAGGTAAAAGGAGTCTCAAAAGGAGACTCACTAACACTAAGAGTATGGAACCCAATATCCCTCTTCTGAGAAAGATCAATACTATTATCAGTGGGAGGCTGGAATCTAGCAAGAACAGACTCTAGAAACACCACATACCATATGAGAATACACTTTTGAATGTCAAATTTTTTATCTACCCAAACCTAATACACCTTGACTCCCTTAGGATACCATATGAAGACTCACTTGACAACTCTGTGATCAAGTTCATCATCCTTAACATGAGAATATGCAGTGCATCCAAAAACCCTAAGATGTTAATAGGATGGGGATGATTTCTCCACAATTAAATAGGATTCTTAAATCTATTGGAATATAAGGGACACCTATTTATTAAGTAAACATCCATAATTATTGATTCTACCCAAAATATTTTTGTCAAGACTAAGAATGAAAGAATGATATTATCCCACTAGATAATGGTATGATTCATACAAATATCTAGACTATTCTACTGAGGAGTATGACTCATGTTTTGGTGCTTTAAAACTACATCACTTTCACAAAACTTGATAAACACGGTAGATAGGTATTCAAGGCCGTTATCAGTCTTCAAAGCCTTTAACTTCTTCACATATTGATTTTATATGGAGTCTTTAAAAGTTTTAAACACATCAAATACATCATATTTATATCTCAAAATATAATTCTAGTCTTTCCTTGAAAATTAATCTATAATGTTGGAAAGGTATGAGCCTCCATCATGGGTGGTAGTCCTAGGTGGTCCCTACAAATTAGAGTGAACATACTCATGATGTTGACCTATTTTAAAGATGAATCAATGGAAATTGACTCTTTTAGACTTACCCACGACACAAACATCACAAAATGGTAAGATACTTGATGAAACATGAGTGATCATCCCTTTCTTCCTCAATTTCTCTAGACCATTAGAACTCACATGTCCCAGCCACCTATTCCAATGAACAATGTTTTAATTATTAGTGACATAAGTATTTCCCAACTACTTTATGTGTGTTATTCCATCAAAAATATATAACCTATTCAAAAAAGAGCCTTTAAAAGCTCTATAATCTCCCTTGGAGATTCTATGACAACCAAAATCAGTTTTATAGGTAAAAGCTCTATGATCTAAGACACCTAGTGAGATTAAATTACCATGTAAATTAGGAACCCATATTGCATCCAATAAGGTGAAAAGACAATTCTTTGAGAGATCTAGTGTAACAGAACCTCTACCTATGATGAAACATCTTGTGTTGTTTCCTTTACCAAAATCAACTTCAAATCCCCCGATCTAACAAGAAAAGGAACTCCTATCAGGGAACATATTGAAAGAACATCCTGAATCTATGAGCCACATCGAATAAAGAGTATCTCGGGAATCACACAATACCTCAACACTTTTATGGCCTTGGTTATCAAAGAGAGAATGATCAATAGATTCTATATAAGGTTCTCTAGATGTCAAATCAGATCATTTGTGTCTAATATGCCCAGGTTTCCCATAGTGGTAGTAGTTAACCTATTTTGTCTTGGGTTTAGAAAAATGTTTTCTATGCATGGATATGACTCATACTTTCTTTATTATATATATTTTCCTCTTTCACTCAAAACTCTGAATGAACCTTCACATTAAGACCCTTGAATTTAGGTAAAACCTTATCCTTTCTATGCAACTCATGTGAAAGAAAGGCAGACTTTACTTCCACTAAATTCAAGTAATATCTTCCACACATCATAGAATTGATTATATGTTCATATGAACTATCTAAATAAACTAAAATTATGATGTATTGGTCCTCATATTCATCATTGAAATTTATATTAACGAGCTCTAATAACATTTTATTAAACTCATTGAGGTGTGTCTGGATTGTTGTTCCATGATGTGTCTTGAAGGTATATAATTTTTACATATTATATTGATGGACAATTAAAGATGTTTTCTTATTTTTGTTTTCAGGTTTAGACTAAATACCGGTTGTGGAGGTCTAATAAGAAACCTCCTGTTTGACTTTATAACTGAAAGAAAAGTTAAATAGCTATGCGATTTCATCAAAAATGTTGTTAAGGACATCTAAATAGGTTTTGAATGTTTTACCATCAATAGACAGACATACTTGGGGTTTCTTAGGTCCTAAAAGGGAATATTTTATCCCTTTTGGAATAACATGGATCTCATTTTTAATTTCTAAAAATTAAAATCATTACACCCAAAAAAATCTATATCATATTTTATAGATACAACTGTTTATTTTTATGGCTCTGATATGACATTTTTGTGGGGTAATAGTGGAATACAACCCCCCAATAAAAATAATTCCAAGGACCACTAAATAAAAAATATGGTTTAATTAAATAGAAGAAACAAAATAATTAATTTATTAAAATGAACAAACACGTAGTGAGAGTTGTGGTGTGGGAATGGAGAAACAAAAACAATTGTAGAATAATAAAGGAGACCATAAAACAAATTCAACACCATGATTTATGTGATTAATTACATTTCGGACCTACTACATGGAAATAACAACACCAACACAAACACTTCTCATAGATTTTCAAACCAAAAATGGTGAGTTTTTTTGTATTTTCTTTCTGAAAAAAAAATTAAATGAGGATGAAAAATAATTTATAAGTTTCTTATCCACCAAATTGAAAAATAAAAATGTTTCAAGTACGTTCCTTTTATAGCATATATAATATAAACTATAAGACCAATATGAATGAAATTTTAAAAATTGTTTAAAAATATAACAACTACTTTAAAATAAAAATAAATTGTTAAAAAATATTGAAGAAACAAAATTTATAAGATTTCTAATCCACCTACATGAAACTTAAAAATGTTTCAAGTACTTGACATTGCTATCCTATATAATATAAATTATAAGAGCGATATGAATGAAATTTTAAAAATTGATTAAACATATAACTTATAGTCTAAATTAAAAATAATTTTTTAAAAAATGTTGATGAAATATAATTTATAAGCTTTCTAATCCACCTACTTGAAACTTAAAAATGTTTCAAGTAAATGCCCTTTCTAGTCTATATTGTATAAATTATAGGACTGATATGAATGAAATTTTAAACGTTGATTAAACATATAATAAGTAGTTAATTTTATTTTTATTTATATGGGTCTTATAGTTTATATTTTATAGGCATTAAAAGTAATGTAGGTGTCATAGGATCCTCATCAACATTCATTCTTTTCTCTCTCACTTATAAGTTACTTTTCTTACATTCCTTTCATTATCATTTATTTATTTATTGATGAAAATCTTTATTTTCAAAAACTTTTTAGATATTTAGGCTATCTTTTAAATTTTATTTACATTTTTTATACTGTATATTTTATAATCATGTAATGTTATTTACTTGAACTTTAATAATTACTCCTATGACTTTTAAATATGTCAAATACAAGTTGCGCCTAAAATATAAATGAAAACTAAAATACTGGGAAAACATATAATATGGGATAATATAAATAATATAATTTTCATTTCAATGGACATAAAACATAAAAATTAACATGTACAATCAATGCCTATGTTCATGGTGAGGAGATTATGTCCCATATAGTGGTCTGCAAATAGGATGTCTGCATCAAGTGCGCAGGGGAGTCTGATGACCTCGAGAGGTCTGATCCTCAGGCACTAGAATTTCAAATGCCACATCTAATATCTATGTGTTAGTGGGAGGAGTTGTCAACTTCATCTCATACTGCCCTCTGAATCCGTCTCCCACTAGGGTGGTAGAAGTACATGCCATCATCATAGTGGAAAACCAAGTCTATGATGGAGATATACCCCAAGACTATGATGGAGATGGACCCCAAGTTTGCGATGGATCTAGACCGCATGGCTGTGAAGGATCTAGAACCCAAAGATGTGATGGATCTAGACCACAAGATGGATAAAACAATGTATATCCTATTAAGAAAGATGGATCCCATGCCACCTGAGGCATATCCTGAATCAGCTGATACTGGACCACTAGAGGGCCAACCTCTACTTGTGGAATAGGTGGAGCCTCAAGTGTAGCATGATGTTGTCTACATTATCGTGGTCATGGATCCTCAGCACTAGAAGAAGCAACATGATGTTCCTCTGGTTTAGGAACCTCCTCTCTCCGGGTCAGACACTCTAAGATGATTTCGAAAAGTGCATGAAAATATTGTCTCACCTACAGTGTTGTAGCATGGATGACTCTCCAACTAAAGAGCCCCTCCTCCTCTTTATCACTCATGAGACACATTGGTATATTTGACTGCCTCGTAATGAGATTCAATTTGAATTAAAAAATAGTTAAATAATGAAACTAATGGAAATTTATTGACTTACCATCCTATGCATCTCTCTATTGTGTCAGGTAAGATAAAATATAAACTTCACTCTATATCATGGTACCTACTCGGCCTACTCTGAAAGAAATAATTGATTCATAGGTACACCCTGAATACGAAACATTACATGTATGTGCAAACAATCGATAAAGGGGACATGTACTCAGGGCCAGTCCTTATCCGGACTTCCTATGAGCTTTATCCCATAAAGATCCTATGTCTATCTTGACAACAATGGAATCAGCTGAGCACAGAAAAAATGGGACATGACTCTGTCAGGATGCTGCTACTTAATAATATGGAAGTGAATAAGGGGTATAAAAGCAATAGCATCCACAAGAACAATAGTGAAATATGCTGGAAACCGGTCCATAATACTCTATTATGGAAGCCATGAAATATGAAATGACATTTGAAATTGTCAAAAAAAATCCTTAGTGAAAACCAAAATTAATTATATTATTAAATTTGATAGAAAGTGATCGATTTTATATACATACATGATCAGGTATGAGACAGTCCAAGTGAAGCCGATATATTCCCATATGGTGTCTCAGAACCACGTTTAAATTTTGTTGCTGACAGCACCTATAAAATATATCATTGATAGTGGAAAATAGTGATAAATTAAATTCAATAAGTCCTAATAGCATCAAAACCAATATAAATGACTGATCATACAAATTTCCACATGAAGCGTCATGCAGCCCCTCCATCTCAATTGGCAGACCATCAAGATCATGGCATAATGTTGGGATATACTCCCATGACCACATCTAAATAAGGATGATGCATCCCTTGAGACCTGTGTGGTCCCTATGGAATAGCCAACATGATTCTATGTACGTGTATTCCAAGATGGATAATCCATATTTGTACATCATGGCCCGATCCAAGTCCTCTAGTAGGTGAAGATATATAATGTGCATGTGCATCCTGGATTCATTAATACACATGGTCCTGCCAATGAGCCGTAATATATATGTACAGGCATAAAGCAAGACAGTCTTCTTGTAAGCATCACTGGGTAAATGTGGAACTTCTGCCTGTAACCAAGGCATATATATGGACACTCAATCTGTAGCCCTACGGTCGGAAAAAATTTCAACACCTAACAAGTGCTAAGCAATGTTTAGACAAGATGCAATAGTGGGTCCAATAATGGGTCACCCCTGGATAGGAAGACCGAGAATCATAGGCACATCCTAGTGGGTTATGATCATCTCTCCCTCAGGTAGGTGGAATGTGTTGTCTTTAGTCTCCACCTCTAAATAAGGGCATCAAGAAAGTTATGGTCTACAAATGTTAAATCTGATACACTAAGTTCGTAGAAGCTATCATGGTGCAAGTATGGTCTAATGGAATGTGGAGGCTCCTTGTGATGATAATGGTGTTCTCAACACTCTGTAGCCGATCGATCTGCACCACCCTCTAACACGACTTGGGAAATATGGGTACACTACTGAGTGAGTAGTATGGTACCATCCATCTACATATAAACAAATGAAATGATTCATAAGTGTAAAATGTAAATATATCTGTAATGTCAGCATAAGGTTATGACTTGTATAATTAAATACATTACATGTTTATTCACATTGTTTTATGAAGTTATTTTTTCCAAAAAAAATATAATTCTAAAAGTGTTTTGGTTTTGAATGAAATAAATATAACAAGTGGAAAGAATAGAAAAAATAGATAATGGTAAAAACAACATTTAATAATTTCCCCACATTTTATAAATGTGGATGTAAAAAAATTGATAAATTCTTTAAGGTAATATGTCATAGAAGAATCTAAGAGATTAATGTAAATAATATGTTATTCATACTTTTGAAGTGGAATGACTTTATTCTTGTGTATTTCGATCCAATAAATATGTTTTGAAATAATTTTATTAATGAAATTATCTTTGTAAGAATAATGTACAATATAAGGTTTGTATTATAATAACATTTCTTATCTATATAGATCATTTATATACTAGTTATTAATGTGTATATGTTTCCAAAGTCACTATACAAGTATAATTATGGAATAGATCATTCTATTATTTAATGAATATTATTCTACATAGTATTTATATGTTTTTATGAAAATTAATTTTCATTATATTTTTTATATGATGAAGTTTTAGTTAACCATAAGATAATAGGATGTGCTAACATCTATGACAACACTACGAATAATTACAATCCTAGGATGACATCATCTTATTTTGATAACAATTATGAATGGCATAGGATAAACAAATGGTTTCATTGAATAAGGTTTCATGATTTAGACATCCAATGAATGATTTTCCATAATTATGTTCTCTCCCACTATGATCATTATTCATCACAATATTATTTATTGTTTTATTCAATTAGTTGAACCCAAATAAATCATTTTAATGTTATGATAGACAATTCATTGATTCTCTCCCTGAGTAATTGACTGATATAGGATATGGAATGTAAAATATTTTTTCTATGAAAACACAAATTTTCAAGCTATGAATAAATTTTTTCTTTAAATAAGAAAATGAAGGACCAGAATTCTATTGGGTCTAGGTTATTGTATTTTTTGTAAGGTTTTAGGGTTTAGGTTTATGAATTTTTGGTTAGGGTTTAAGTTTTAGGTTTATGAATTTTGGGTTAAGTGTTCTGTTTTTCGGTTTTGAGGTTTATAAAACTGAGACAAAAATAATAGAAAACAACATATAATTTACAATATGAGAATGTCACAATGAAGAGAATATATCATTGTGGCTGAGAGTGTGAACTCAACCCAAAAACATTAGGGAATAAATTATGGTTATAAAATAAATTATAATTAATGGTGCATCTCAAACTCTACTCATTTTCTTGAGGATAATTCATCTCATTACGCATCCTACTAGCCTTCGGTCTCCCATGGGGATGCAACTGATTGATGTCAGGTATCACAATCAGATAGCTTTTGGGAATCATGATATAACGATACTCCCCATTAGTAATTCATGGTGAAGCATAACAAATATCAATGGTGTATATTTGGTACACTGGATCAACATATGCTTCCCATGATATGTTCACTGAGGTACATGCTACGATGGAATGTATTAATGGAAATTATATGTCCTGAAAATTTCCACGTTGAAATTTCCTCGTTTCCTGTAATACCCCGATTTTGTCACCGATGTGATTTGTGATGGGGTATGAATTCTCTTGAACTTATAATTGAGATTATTCTCAACGAAGGAGGTAGACATTATAACCAAAATCTTCTTCAATATTATTTCAATATATTGTTGAATGTGTCTTCCATACCATAGCCCTACTGTATTCCATGTGATGATAGTTTTTGTCTATCAACAAAGTACTTCATGCATAGATATAATGTCTCCTAATTTAGAGATTTTATAGGTAGCATACTAATCACATTGAAGACACCATTGATGCACTCCTAAACTTTTGTGGTAATGTGTTCGTACTTCTTCCCCCCATTATATTCCAATTCCCATTTTAATTTTGGAATCTGCATCATACAATCATAAAATTATTGATTAGTTTGGAGGATTTGTTAAAAATTTTCTTCAAACCACTGTTTATTCAACTCATATTCTACATATAATACATGATATATCACATAATTTGATTTTATCATTATGTTGAAATCGTAAAAAATAACAAATACAATGTGTACCAGGCCTCTTTATTACTTTCTTCATCGGTTCATTGTGGAATTTTTTATGCACATTTCTAGAAATGTGTCTAATTAATAACTAATTAAGTGAATTTAAATTTCTCCAGGTATCATTATCTTCATTTATTTCCTCATTAGTTTCTCTATGGTGATCAGAAATCAAACAATTACCCAAAATGTTGGTGAAACGGTTTCTGATACATGCCAGAAACCAACTACAAGATTCATAGTTTTCATTATCTACAATGGAAAAGGAAAGTAAAAGATGTGAACAGTTTCCATTTTGGGTTATCACAACCAACAAAATTCCTTCTTATTTTCCATATAGAAACATTCTGTTAATCTGTATGAACTGTTTACTGAAATGAAATGCGGAGATACAAGGAAGAAATTCCTAGAACAACTGATAAAATTGAACATGAAATGGATCAATTTAGTTATCATGAGACACATGTTCGTTTATAGAAAGATGGAAGAAATTTTTTTTATGATGCCTCATTATGGATAGAAATTGTGGTATCACCCGATATGAGTCATCCCAATCACCATAGACCTTCATAATTTCCTTATGTTTCGGAATCCAAACCTTATTATAGGAAATATTATAACCAAATGTATGTTCTATCCTCTCTTTAACAAGGGATATCAGAACATCTTAGCATGTCTTAATCATCTCAAAAATAATAGATAACATAAATTCTATATCCAATTATGTATGATCTTGTGTCATGCTTGGATGAACACATGTATGAGCTACCTCAATCCTTGAGATTCTCCAACCTCTAAAAAAATGTCCAGAATATCCCTCAAGAGAAATCTACAATCATCCCCATACATGTCACACTGTATGAAATATTTACTATGGCATGATCTGGGATCTATATAGCTGTAGTGCCTCTCAATGTGACATCTACTTATAATTTTTTTAATGCATCTTTACTTGGACAATTCCTTCTAACATATAAGGTTTTTTCCAACTCACTAAACATATCTGGTACAACTCTGGGGATCTCAGTTGCCGATGTGAGAACATTATTATCTTATTTAGGCACATGTTTCATTTCTTTTGTACAAGATGAATGGAATGGTGGATAGTTTATTTTAGGTCAAGGTTTAGGTACAATAATGCATTTCTCAAAACCTCCTCCCTAACTTCCATTGGTCCCTCCTCAATAGCACTGTTGTCACCATCTAATCTATCAATAAGATTGACATGTATTTCTGGGAGATCAACTCGGTTTTCCTCTTATGAATCATTTAGAATGGGCTCAATTTCATGGGGTGGATTTTCTTCAACCACTCTTTTAATTCTACATCTTTGTAAAACTAGACGTTGTTGTCGTATAGTAGAAACATCAACATATAACTCCATCATGGTTCCATCTGACAGTTGAGAGAATAAATTAATTTCTTGGACCCTTTGTGCATCAGCATCCAATGGAAAAGAAATATTCCATAGTGTTACCGGGAATTGCAAATTTCCATAGCTCATAGACTTGATATCTTGATCGAGTCCTATATTTAAGAACCATGAATTCTCTCATGAAGCTTCATTATGGTTACACAGTCATCTGTACTAACCACTATTGTTGTTTGTGTAATATAAAAATCTCCTTTATCAGTTTGAATAAACTCCCCATATTATTACACACAGTCCAGCCTGACTCTCTACATAAAAAATGATTCTTTCATCAAAATTATGGGAGTGTAGAAAATATTAACAATGATGGTTGACCATATAATATTTATTAGAATGTAATTTTAGGATTCCTTTTTGTACCCTAAAATATTCTAGTAATGTTTCATTATATAAAATTTTATTATAATATAATTCACATAACCATTTGGAAACCAAGGTAAAAATAAGAAGAAACATCCAATTATTGTATTTATCATTTATAAAATGACAATTTTGATCATATAATGTGAAATGAAGAAGAAAAAACACATTAAATAACACATGAATACACTATAACATATAATAAATTATTTAACATTTTTCTACAGAATGTCATTTGGATGATATGAGTCTCACTTAAGATGAGGTAAAATCCAACTAATTTTTTATTGACAGCGTAATAACATCTTCGAATGATATGTACATCACATTCAAACTTTCAAAAGATTTGGCACATCTAATGACATATCGTAGATGTCATTAGAAGGCCGAAAACTTTTGAAAGTTCAAAAGTTATGTACATATCCTTAGATGATGTTATTAAGCTACGAATTAAATATAAGATGAATTTTAACTCATGTACAAAGTGAGACTCATCTCATCCAAACTTCATTCTATTGAAAAATTTCAATGGATTTATTGTATGTCATAAAGCATTCATGTGTTATTTAATGTTTTTGTTCTTCTTCATTTCACTTTATATGATCGTAAGTATCATTACATAATCATTATATGGATTCATATCCTAATCATATTTTATTTATTTATTATTCTATAATTAATCAATTCTAATAATAATTGTTATTTATAAACTATATAATCATTACGATACTAACATTTTAAAACATTTACTTCTCTATTTCATTTTATGTAAAAATAATTTTCATTTTATCAACTGATTTTCATAGTATAGTTTTTAACTAATCAATGATTCATTAATCATTAGTTAATCGTTATTAAGTTATTTTTTAATTATTTATTCTTTAATCATTAGTCATATTATATTCATTAGTTAATTAAAAATAACTATTCATATGTAATCATTTTAATCCTAAGTTATCATTAATTAATCTATAATTAATCATTACTAATACCGTAAACGCTCAGTCCGAGGGAGGCCTCTGACCCTTTATTAAAATAAATGAAAAGTACAGGAGAAAAAGAACAAGAGTATAGGAATACTGTGTATCCACATCCAGATAACAGTGCCAATCAGAAATGATCATCTAAATATCGTAGTATTCATAATCCTCGCCACATCTATAATAAGGCACATCCTCCGCAGAAGCCGACTCCCATTCAAAGATCATATCATATGGTTTTAAAATCATGGCATACTTTTGGCTAAGCTCTAGTTTCTCCATAGTGAGTTTCTCCCTATTGGCTTGCTTTTCCACATGACACTTTTTAGAATTGAGTAAATCCCCTTTTTCCTTCTTGACCGAGGACTTGGTGGATACTGGCTTCAGTAACTAAGAATAGTCCTTTCGTAGCCTCCTCTTTAGTGGAGTATTAGCCGCACCTTCACTACCAGAAAATTTCTTCTGGACACCTTGAACGATGCCACTGTATGAAGGACTTGTTGCCCCGTAGTCATTCTACTTATCACTGTCAGATACATTTCCCCATTTATCTGTGAGATTCATCAGGATAAAACATGCGTCCCCACCATCTTGCCTTGCTCAAATGCCTTCTGAGTTTATTAGAGACTCATCCCCAATCATTGGAGGGAGCCTATTATGATCAATCGGAGAAAGGCATTCTAGATTTACCTCTTTGTCGGGGTCCTCTACAGTCCCCATCTGGACATAAAATACAGCCTTTTCATGAAAATTGGAACCAATCTGCATATTCAAGTCTTCAGTACCCTACAAATCAGCAATCAGATTGGGTGACTCCTCCTGCTCCACGACCTCAAAGAAATTACCAAAGAGGACACCCTGTACAGAAGCCACTACTCCTCTGTTTATACTGCCACCAAATCCGGTAGCAACCTCCAACACATTGAGGTCATGAACTCCGAGCCCACATTTAATCTGCTTAAAGACCTACTACACAACTGGATTGAGTGAATTTCACACCTCCTTCATAGCACAGTCATGCTGGAACACCTCTTCATGAAATGCTTGCTGCACCTCCTACTCCAGACCTATTCCCAGTAATGTTGTACCAATGTAGGTGCTTCCCACCTATTAAGCACACCCAGTAGAAATCACAGCCCCACTACACGCCACAGGTCCACCCATATCTCTATTTACACTCCCCTGCATGATCACATTATCACCAGAAACAGATTTTCCTAGTAATGAATCCAAGCCAAAAGCCAGACCATCACCAGAGCTTCTACGTTCAACCATCTTGGAAGAATGAATCACCTTTCCACAGCGACAAACCATTTCCAGATGAACAAATCAGGAACAGACAATGCAATATAGCATCCAAGACTCAAATACAACATCCTTCCTCCATCAAAACTCATTTCTATCTGTGATCCAGACATATTCCACCAGTGGTCTTGAGACATCGACCTCCATGAAGATTCGGGGAAAAATTGGGTGACTCACAGCCTCAGTTCGACGATCAGAACAAAGATAAAGGCCGATCGTATTTCCAATTGTGCATAAAATCGAGGGATTTTGGAAAGAAAGAGGTAAACTAGGAAGACACACCCACATTACAATTGTTGTAGGATCTCATCGCATGTGGAAATCGAAGCTCCAATGGAACATGATAAGGTGAAACCATTGCATTTCTAGGGGGATCAAGACCAGGACACAATCAAATCCGCCTCAGAGCCAAAGCGAATCATGATATGCTTCTGATCTAGAAGACCCATGATAGTACACTCTTGTAACTCCCAAGAATCTGAGACAAAATTTTTGAACTCAACCAATGAAGGGCATTGTGGACGAAACCATGCAACTAGGGTTAGCTTTCATAGAACCGAAGCGCTATTGATCTCAGCCGGGAGAAGAGGAAGCTACGGTGTTTCCTGAAACCAATTTGGGACCTTCGGTGACAGACGTTTCCTTGGGAATGGAAAATCCAAGCCATGCTGAGGGAAATCCTTACCAAACAGATGCAGATCTCCCCCTCCGAATGGGAGGGGGTGCAGATCTCATCTTCATTGGATTGGGTCATCTCCAATCGCCTCCACGGTCACCTCCGCCTTCTATAGGTTATCACACCTTTGGTGAAACTCAAAAGTGTTTAATGGTTAACCCATGTATAGGTGTGTCCTTACACCACCCGCATGCCACACCTCCCTAGCTAGGCCCAAGGTGGCCAACCCTGGGCTTGGGCTAGTTCCCACGGAGTCGAGGGGATGAGAGGATCACTGACAAATGGTGCACGTTGCCTTTGCGAGGACTTGAACCCGGAACCTCGATGATGGGACGCCACCACATTGAACTAACTCACCCATCCCCCGAGGGAATCATTACTAATAATAATAATTATTTAATAACTATATATAACTAATTAAACTAATTAATATATAACATATTTAATTAATAATAATAACCTTAATTATTTAATTCTTTTGTCCTTATTTCATTCTATAACATCATAATTGTCATTTTATCATTGATAAATATCGTAATTATCATTTTATCATTGATAAATATATTGATTTTATTTTTATTTACTTATATATTTTAGTAGTTTATAATGAAAATATGAATCATCTTAAGAATATCCCTTGGGAGTTTCAACCCCGGAGTGCAACAAGGCCCATTGTCGTGTACAAGGATACCCCAGGTCAAGCCCGAAACTCTTTGTAAGAGTTTTCAATCCTAGGTATATCTGTTCCAGAGCCACATACACTTGTTTATATCCAGACAGAGATTTGATTACTCAGATAAACACATAATTTTTATGCTACTAAAATTTTACTATACTTAATCCTACTTTAATATATACTTAATATATACTTAATCCATACTTAATCATTACTAATAATAATATTTATTCCAAACTATATATAACTAATTACACAACATAATAAACAAAATATTTAAAACTAACTCAACTACTTAAAAATGAAATATTTAAAACTAAAATGAATTAAATTAAATAAATAGAAAACATTAAATTAAATAAAAATATCCTCTAAATGATGATTATCAAAAAATATATTTCTTTTAGACCACCGAATCCACCACATGGAAAATGCATTTTTTTACAGAGATAACGAGTGGATTTTGGAGAGATGAGAGAAAAATAAAGTGAAGATAATCGGGGAAGCTACCAGTTTATCGGGAGATGACGCAAAGGCAGTATCGGCAGTACTGCCTTTCACCTTAACCAGAGGTGAAAGGCGGTATACCCTTAGCCGCCTTTTCAATTTCATCTATCCTGGTCAAAGGCGACGTAGAGGATGGAAGGCAGCATTACTGATGTTGCCTTTGTGGTGTATTTTTTTTTTAAAATGAACCTATGCCGTTTGAAAAAAAAATCAGAAACCATAAAAAACTCCAAAAATAGATTATAGTGTAAACAGTCAAAGTAAATAACCAAAAAAATGTATATAAGTGCTAAAATAGAAACTAAGAACTAGAAGAAACAACATATAAGGAATTGAGTTTATGAAAAACCTAGATCCTTATAAATTTATGAGCATCCATTTCACTTCAAGATCTAAGAACTATGATCTTGTTGCTTTGTTGGATCTCACTATAGAATGGTCATACCAGGTCTCTATATTCGAGCAATGGACACCCGTATTCAACATGGAAGAATCCCAATAGGATATACCATGAGACGTGCACCATTGGTGTGTAGGGGGTCAATGGGCCACCATATGCGTTACTTGATGAGGATGATTACACCACCAATGGTGAGATTGAAGCTAAAGAAGATGGTTATCAACACTGGGTGAGTGAAAAAGAAAACTGAACCACCAGTAGGAAGAAAAAGACCATTGGCGGGAAGAGGGAATAAATTACAGGAATTTGGATATCTAATTATGAGTAAAACTCCCACCCAAGAAGATGATCTTAAGATCTGTTTTTTATATCGAATTCATGAACCGTAGGGGTGATGAAAACCCTACCAAAACCCAGACCGGCAAACTACACAGCCAAGGGTATGCTGAAATCAAATCCAACATCGAACCGCCCACCCAGTGGCACAAGGAATAGCTCAAATAAATGGATGGCTAGGATATATTACTTAGCATCATCCACTAATGTAAGGAAATGAAGAGAATAGTTATACAATGGATAGTATAGTTGGCATCACAAATCGAGCACGCCAAACAATTGAGCGGGCCACATAAATCAACTCATGCGGTAAAATAAAAAAAAACCTTCATATTTTAAAATGAGAAAATATATAATAATAAATTTAATGTACTTAAAATAGTTTAAAGGGAAGAATAATTTTAATATGTTAATTTCAATTTTCATTATGAGAATAAGGAATACCCAAAATAACAACAGGGTATTAAATTATTTAATCTTTCTCTATGACATAATCTTCTAGTTTCAACAAACACAGGGAAGAAATGAAATCCTTAATAATTTTTTTTATTATCATCAATAATAATCTTAGATTCAATTTATTTATCCAATTCCATTAACATATGGCATAACATTTTTAGTTAAACATGAATAATTGAATCAATTTTATTACCCTCAAATTATGAGAAACACCGGAATTTATAAACATGTCTCCTATTTAATTATTTATCAAACCAAATAAAAATTACTAGATTTATGTTATTTATCCAAATTCATCAATTTCAACATGATAAACCAAGAATAAAAACATTATATACAAAGAATAATATATATAGAACACTATCTTGAAAAATAATTAGCAAACCATTATCACGGTGAAAAACAACAACAGATCACTAAACACAAAAAAATTCCATTATTTAATTTGGTTAAATATTTATTAGGTTAATTCCACAACCATCAAAATGGAAAAACCATGATCAATTTATTATTTCATTTAAACAAATAGGAGAATAAATGAGTCCCCTACCTCAAAGCTTAGACACTCTACACAAGAGAATGAATCAATATTGTGGATCCCTAATCACCTCTATCAGGAGGAAACTACTATTTATAAATGGTGTTGAACCATGAATGAATTGATAAATGAAAAATAAAACTCAATTAGAATGATAGATATCATATTCAATAATATAGATAGAAGGAACGAGAGGAAACGAGATCAAACAAAGAGAAATAGATGGAAAAGAGGAAGACCCCACCTCATATCACCACAGATTGAACTTAGGAAATTGAGATTCATCACAATATAAAGGGGGATTCAAAGACATCAAATAAACCATTGAGTTCCCAGGGTTCAATAGAAAGGAGTGGTAGAAAACATGGCCTAAGGGCCTCTAGGATATTTATAGGAAAAAATATTTCTATTGGACCACGACGGAGCCCCTAAGATCACATAGTAGACCACCTAGACCATTTCAAAGTGCGAGAAGACCATATGAAAACCCCTGGTAAAACCCATGTCTAGGATCCACTACTCATTCCATAATTAATATCCTATTTATCCAGGGGAGGGACTATAGCCCACATTGCATTCATTGCTAATTTGGTCGTATCCTTAAAACCCACTATGGCACAACCAGCTCACTCAATGTTGCAGTGCTCGACACTGTTAGTGTTGGTGTCCTGAGAACCAACTATTTATACATTGATTACATGAATGTACACTTACTATATATTTTTCATTGTTCTGCATGACTGTAATATAATAATGTCCTGGAATATTTGTTGCAATAATAAGGTCATGGCTGATCCCTACTATGATGAGAACCTTGAAATGCTATACCAATATTCTTAAATAAAGTTATATGATTGGATGACATAATATTATTGTACACATAGTATATAGACCATCATGTTTGAGTTCTTGTAAGAAGATGAGACACTCTCTCATGGAGTTCACACTTGTTAATCTCCAATATGGGAGATTATGAGAACAGACTAGCTAGTAGTAATTCCACATGTCCTGGTGTCATCAACCATTTCTATCTATGAGAATGTGTATTTGTCCTAAGACTTGAAGATTATCATTAACTCATGTCATGACTCATGCACTTATATTTGTTGAAAAAAAATCATCATGAAGACAGTTGGTAGGAAGTAGGGTATATTGGGTGCGTCACGAATGACATGTTATTAATGGATAAGTCAAGGAAGGATTTGACCCATCCATATTTATGGAAGTAGATATATCGGGCCCTATTATTGAAATTGAACTTTTTCCCAAATTCCATGGCCATGGTGTGACGATGAGTTTATTTTTGGAAGTCAAAGAATGTAGGATCATGCATATAGGTTTATGACATATCCATGAAACCTTCTCGATGAGATATTGAGATAAAGGGATTAAATTACATGGTAATCATTTGTAAGAGGTGACACATCAATGCAGTGTAAATTTATTTCTCTTGGGTTCCTTGACCCGTTGCTAGATAGTAATCTTGGACATTATCCAAGCTTGCTTAATGCCAATGGGAAATAGGCCAATAAGGTCACACAGTAAGTGTATCCAAGTATCTCAAGTATAATAAAGATTATTCACATATGTGGTTTAATAATTATTCATGGAATCCAAAATCATTTTAATTTTGAAGAAAGAATAAAATGAAAACAATATATTCACACAATGTACATTGAATGTACACTCTGTGTTGTTTTTATTTTGGGAAGGAAATGAAAAATGAGTACACACCCTGTATTAATGATTATACAATGTCTAGTTTTTTCAGTCGGGATTTTGAGAAAATAATATCATTTTATTAAATAATATTTTTTATAATCAGCATGGGTGCATGTAAAGGAATTAATGATTTCAAATGGGGGGTTTTAATAAGAGTTAATGAAATAAATAAAACACGTAACATATTTATTTATTGTCATAAATTTATAACCTCAAAACCTAATTATAAATATCCTCACAACCCCAACACTTTTCCCTAATCATTGTGCAAAACAATTCTGAAGAATTATCTCAAGGCCGAAAGAACTCCTTCCTCCAAGAACACTCTCAGGACAAACATAGATCATTGTAGGTCTTAGATGTAGTGGAATCTTGTGGGTGGATGTGCCCACTTTACTTTTTGTCATTAGAAATGATCAATCCAGGATGAATACAATAATAAATTCCAGACTCCACAGATCGAATCACAACAATAGATAAAGAAGAAGAATAGAATTTGAATAAAAAAGGAGGATCATCACTTGTTGATTATAATTAATTTAATTAATTGAACAGAAGTACCTTTTATATAATTATTTATTCATTGATATTTCTAATCGCATTCTGATGTGATTTTTTGTTGCATCACAGAAGCCAATTGTAGAATTCCTCTAATGGGGATCCACACATGCACCATGTATCTTTGGACATCTCTAAAGGAATCTTCGGGTGCTAGCATGGAGAAGCCTTTTCTTGCATTGCCTGCATTAGATCACCTTTATACGATGGTGGAGGATTTCTCTCGGTCTTGAGAGAATTATTGGAGGAAGGAGTTCTTTTGACCTTGAGTTAATTCTCTAGAATTGTTGTGTAGAACTATTAGGGAAAAGTGTTGGGATTATGAGGATATTTATAAATAGGTTTGAGGTTATAGAGTTATGATAACAAATAAATGTGTTACACATTCTATTTATTTCATTAAATCTTATTTAAAATCCCCATGTCGAATCTTTAATTCCTTGACATGCACCCATGCTTATTATAATAAATTTCATTTAATAAAATGATATTATTTGCTCAAAATACCGACTGGAAAAAAAACCTGGCATGTAATCATTAATACACGATGTGTACTCGTTTTCTATTTCCTGTTCAAAATGAAAACTAAACGAAGTGTACATTCAATAAACACTGTGTGTATATCTTGTTTTCATTTTATTCTTCCACCTACATTAAAAAAATTATGCTTCCTTGAATAATTACTAAACCACATACAAGAATAATATTTATTCTACTGGGGATACTTGGATTCACTTAGTGTGTGACCCTATAGGCCTCTTTCTCGTGGGCTTTAGGCGGGATTTCCTAAAGTCCAAGATTACAATCTAGCAATGGGTCAAGGCTCCCAATAGAAAGAAGTTGATGCCAAATTGACATGTCACCTCATAAGAACACTTAATTTGTAATTTAATCCATTTATCTCAATATCTCATCAATTATGTTTCATGGCAGTGTCATAAAACTATATGCTTGATCTGTCATTATTTGAATTCCTGAAATAAACTCATCATGACACATTGGACGTGGAATTTTGGCGACAGTTCTATTTCAATCAAAGGTCCCAAAATATCTACTTCTATAGATATGGAAGGGACAAATACATCCTCAACTTATCCATTAATAACAAGTCATTCATGATGTACCCAACGTACCCTACTTCCTTCTGACTATCTTCATGATGGGCTTCATCAGCAAATCTAAGTTTGTGAGTCATGACATGAGTTAATGATAATCTTCTAGTCTAAGGAACATTACACACGCTCGTAGATAGAAATTTTTGATAACACCAAGACATGTAGAATTACTACAGGAGGGTATATTCTCAAAATCTCCCATCTTGGAGATTACCAAGTGAGAACTCCAGGAGAGAGAGTCTCATCTTTTTACGAGTACTCACACATGACAGTATATATACTATGTTTCCTATCATAGTATGTCATATAACCGTAGAACATTATTTAAGAATATTGTTATAGAATTTAAAGGTTCTCAACATAGCAGGGATCATCCATGACCTTATTAATGACACAAATATTACAGGACATTATTATATTATATTCATGAATAAAAATGAACAATATATAATAAGTGTGCACTCATGTAATCAAAGTTTAATGATTTGGTTCTCAGGAGACCAAATCTAACAAACTCCAACATGGACGAGAGCAAACTGCCTACAACTTTTAGTCCGCTAGACCTCACATGATGATCATGTTTCTATTGATTTGATGTTTTAGTCAAGTGGTCGGCCATGTTATCTTCCGTGGAAGTACTGGTCACTGAAACTTCACCTATCTGAGAAAATACATCAAGAGATGATACTTTTGATGTATTTACTTTTTCCTCTGATGTGACCTTGGCTCTTTTTCAAGTACCACCGCTGTAGTATTATCACTATAGATTGTGATAGTATCTTTACTGCTAGGTACTACATCCAGCTCTTGGATGATGCTTCACATCCATACTTCTTCTTTAGCTACCTCAAAAGTTGCAATATACTCAGACTCTGTTGTAGAATTTGAGAACACACCTTTCTTTGAGCACTTCCAACTCACTGCACCTCCATAAAAACTGAAGATGTATCTTGTCTATGACTTCATGTCATCTTGATTAGTCTGGAAACTAGCATCTACATGTCCTCTGATGACTAGTTCCTCATCTCCTCCATAATCCAGGAACATATCCTTAGTACGCCTCACATACATAAGGATAGTCTTGATTTCCATCCAGTGGTGGTATCCAAGATCATCTTGATATCTTCCTACTGCAATTAATGCTTAAAGAACTTCTAGCCTTGTACATAGAATAACATACATGACTGACCCAATTGCAGATGCATAAGGGATCCTTTCCATTTTCTTTATTTTCTCATGTGTCTGAGGACACATTTTCATGGAAATATGAATGCCATGTGACACTGGCAACAATCCCCTCTTGGACTGTTCCATACTGAATCTCTTTAGTATCTTGTCAATGTATGTACTTTTACTCAGGACCAGCATTCTCTTGGATCTATCACGATGGATCTTGATCCCAAGAATATATGCTACCTCACCCAAGCCTTTCATAGAGAAGAATTTATCCAACCATGCCATAAATGACTATAATACAGGGTATTCATTTCCAATTAGTAATATATAATCAACATATACTATTAGTATAATGACTAAACTTCCTCTAAAACTTTTGTAGACAAAAGGCTCACATTCATTCTTAGCAAAGCCAAATTCAGTTATGGATTCATAAAAATGAATGTTCCATGAACATGATGCATTCTCTAATCCATAAATGTATTTCTGCAACATGCATACCTTGTTGGCATCATTTAGAGTCACAAACCATTCAGGTTGTATCATGTAGACACATTCCAGGAGGTTCCCATTAAGGAATGATGTTTTGACATCCATTTTCAAAATTTCATAGTAATAGTAAGTGGAAATGGCCAATAGGATTTTTATGGATTTTGGCATCACAACCAGTGAAAAGGTTTCATCATAGTCAATTCCTTGATGCAGTCTAAAACCTTTTACAAACAGTCGTGCCTTATTGGTGTTGACGTGTCCCTCCATGTCTAGTTTCTTCTAGAATAACAATTTATTACTTATATGATTTACATCAACTGGAGGATATACCAAAATCCAGACTTGGTTTTGGTACATGAAATCCATTTCAGAATTCCTGGCTTCTTGCCACTTTGAAACGTATGGGCCTTAAACATCTTCCTTGTAGGTAAAAGGATCATCATTGCCAAACAAAATTGAGTCACCATACATGGTGACAATAAAATCATATTGCTCCACTTCTCTCACATCTCTCTTGATCCTACGTAGTTCTTATGTCTCTAGAACATATTGTTCTACCTCAGGGCATTATGGAATATGTTCTTGTACCAACTACTGTGTATCTTGATCCTCGACTTCATCGAAGTCTATCTTTCTCCCACTATCTATTTTGGAGATTTACTCCCTCTCAAGGAATATGACGTTTCATTCCACTATAACATTTTTATCTGAGGGGTTGTATAGTTAATATCCCCTTTCTTCCTTGGAATATCCTATAAAGGTACACTTTGTGCCTTGGGGTGAAACTTTGTTACCTGAAGAGGCCTTAACAAATGGTTCTCCACCCAACACATGTAAATTTTATAACATGTCTTTGCGTCCACTCCTTAACTCGTATGTAATACCATTTATCGATTTAGGTGCTACTCAGTTTAGTATGTGTGTTGATTTTTGTAATTCATATCCCCAAAAGGATAATGGAAGACTCGCATGACTCCTCATTGATCTCACCATGTCTAACAGGGTGTGGTTCCTCCAATCACATGCACCATTCCCCTATGGCATGTAAGGAGGAGTGATTTGGGATAGAATCCCAAACTCCTGTAAGAAATCAATGTAGTGTTGATTATGATATTCTCTTCCTCTGTCTGAGTGGAGTTTCTTAATCATATTACCAAGCTGGTTCTCAAATTCATTCTTTTATTATTTGAACTGATAAAAAGAATCTTACTTATACCTCATTAAGTAAATATATCCATATATACTAAAATCATCAGAAAAAGTTATGAAGTGCCAGAACCCACCCCTGGCTTCAACTGGAAATGGTCCACGCACATCTATGTGAAGTAATTCTAGAAGCTCTTTAGCCTTTTCAACTTTCCCACTAAATGGGGCATTGGTTATATTTCTTTATAAACACAGATGTCATACACCATGTGGTTTTAGTTCGAAAGAATATAAATGCCCATCATGATGTGATTTTGTCATCCATTTCTCAAAGACATGACCTAGATGATGATGCAAAAGTTGGGTGTGTTATGATTCATGTGAATTAAATTCATCATTGATTGTCATTACTTGTTTTGTATAGTCTAACACATAAAGGTTTCTATATAAATGTGCCCTACCAAAAAATGCTATCTTTATAAAAGTAGCAAAATTAATTTCCAAACTTGATGATGAATCCATTAGTATCTAATCTAGATATTGAAATAATGTTTTTGGTTACAAAGGGTACATAATAAAAACATTTTAATATCAAGACCATCCTAGTAGACAATGTGAAGTTGTAGTCTCTGACAGAAACATCAACAAGTCTGGTTCTGTTGGGTGCTCGCAGATACACCTCACCTCTCTCAATCATTCTTGAATCTACTTGGTTCCTGTATTTGGAAACAGATTTGAGAACCACAAGCAATATCTAATACTTAATTGGAAGAAATTGATAGATTTAATTTGATAACAAATGCACCTGAAACATCCCCTTGCTTCCTTGGATGGGTGCAGGTTTTCTTCCAATGGCCCTTCTTGCCACATGCGAAATTAAAATCCTCATTTTCTCTTACCTCCCCTTTGATCTTCCTTTTCATCTATGGCCTTGAAGAAGATTTGGGCTTAATGATTTTCTCTTTCCTATTCTTTTTATTCACCATAAAGACAGAAGGGTTTTCAAACTTCATATCATTATCCACTTGGAGAATAAGGATAAGAAGATCAGATATTGACTACTCAATGTTGTTCCTGTGGAAATTTTCAACATAGTTAGAGAAGCTCTGGGGGAGTGATGCAAGAATGAGATCGGTACCCAGTTCATTGGGGATTTTAAACCCTAGAACCTCCAAGATCTCAATATAGCCAATGATCTTGACTACATGAGTACCAGTTGGGGAACCCTCTCCAAGTTTGATCTGAAATAAAACCTTGGAGATATCAAACCTTTCATGTCTTTCTCTCTCTTGGTATAGACCATAGAGGTGCATGAGCATTCTATAGGATTCCATATCTTCATGAGACTTCATGAGCTCACTAGACATTGATGAAATCATCAAACATTGGATTTCGAGTGCATCGTTCAAATGTTGATCATAGACCAGGAAATCTTCATCACTCGCCCCTTGGGTAGGGGAATCCGTAAGTGAGGACTCCATCATGTAAAACTTTCGTTCAGGGCGTAGGATAACCCAAAGGCTCCTAAACCATTACTGAAAGTTATTGGTGGTGAGGATATTATCATTATCTAGAATTGATCATAGAGAAAATGTGGTTGAGGAGTTTGACATATTTATTCAACAAATTAAAAGAACAGATTTATCAATATATTTTGATCACATTTTTTGAAAAATAATAAATAAATTTATTAATTGTCCCACTATTTTATCGTGTCCCAATATCCCCCACCATTTAACATGGAATTCCAAGTTTCTATGAAATTCTAGTGTAAAGGATCCATATTCCCCTTCACATAACCCCAACAAGGGTTGGTGAAGCTATTTAAAGGTATTTAGGTAGGCAGGTCTTTTCCAACTGTGAGCATACAGTTCCTTGATATGTTGAGTGGACTCCCCAGTCCTAAAATCCTGACTTGGATTTCCTCAACACCTGCCTCCATTTTACAACAAGTCTAGCAAGGGCTACTCCTCTTGATGTAAAATATTTATGTCAACCTGAAACTTTCATAAGAGATTCTTTTATAAATGTATGTGTCCCCACAAAGGTTGGTCAAACACAGTTTTTTTGAGTATTTCCCTTAATCAGTTAACCGAAGGCTTGGTATGACTTAATATGGTATTTGAGGTATTTCAATCCTTTATGTGTAGTTTTTCATTATCACATTCTTGTTAATATTATGTGATGCTTGCTTAAGTAATTCACCATGTTCTGAAAATGTTTACACATGGTACGGTTATTATTTTATTACATCTTTTCATCCTTGTTTATTACATTGACTATGTGATTGAGAAAACACATTAATAATAAATAAACCATTCAATTAGACAGAAATAAAACAAGATGGCATGATCATGGGCTTCTATTTGTTATCTTATCTAGTGTTTTTGATAAGCTGGCCCTGACCTTGGGAAAAACACCTTGAACCCGATGGTTCGTGTTTTGTAGCTCCCACATGTCCACCTTTGTATCTTCTTGGGTTGGTTTCACATCAGATTCATATTTTGAACCGTCTCCTCTAGCTTGGGAGATCCTCCATTACATGGATTTTACATTAAAGAAAGCATGGGCACATTGGCCCTACATTTTACCGGAAGAAGGATCACTGGCCAAAAAAATTTAAATTAAATAAATTTAAATGAAACCATACACACACAAAGGGTCTTTGGTCTAGCATATGATCATCTATAGCATGAAACGCCATTTATTCATATTTAGTATTTATATTATTTTAATCATTCTTTTATTCATGATATGTCGCGCTTGAAATCAATTAATTATGATCGTATAGTTAACCAATTCTTTATATTAAATTAATTTCTAAATTTCCTTGAGATTCTTCTCATGCATATTCCTTGTACATGCCTTTGTAATTTAGAGGAAACCTGGTGAAATTTCTTCTAGAAAGTACACAGTGTGTAGGATATATTACATAGCATGTATTTTTTCACCCTTTATCCAAAGTACACACTGGGAGATTTTGTGTGTTTTTTGTACTTTGGAAATTTTGGAGTACATGGCATGTAGAATAATCTAACACACCATATAATTCCTTGTTACATGGTTATCGGCCTAGAAATATCGTGTACATGGTTTCACGACTTCTCCTTGTACACGGTTAATCCTAGGTCAGATCGGACTACACAATGTGTTGATTCAATAGATACTCCATGTATTTTGGTTTCCACGTGCCTTTCAGTTTTGGTCAAACGGTGTATTAAAAAACATAGGTATGCTCAATTCACATGGTGTGGTTTGTCGGACCAGTACTGGTTCGTTGAACCTAAGTACACGACGTGTAGATTTCACTACATGATGTGTATTCCTGTGTTGTATAGATAGAATGAGTGGATCCTCCTGATGAGTTCCTCATTTTTTTTAAATAAAAATAAAAATTAAAAGTCCGTTTCTGTGATGTGAATCGAGAAACGAAGGAGGAAGAAAAGATCTCATTCATTCAGTTTTATAGAACAATTTATCTTGAATTTAGTCAAATATAAATGCTTAAATTATTAATGAAAATTAAATTACTATAATCATCTTTGTGAAAGGCCTATTCTAATTACATGAATGTACAATTTCTCAGGACACCAAATCTAACAAAATCTTGAAACTATAATCAATGAGGATCAGCCATGCTCTATGTCACAGTGCTCGACACTGAGGAAGGTCCTATTTTAGAGACCCAAATCTTGAAGTACATGGACGTTACATTACTTTTTCGGAATACTTAATACCTAAAACAATAGACACACAAGGACCGTAATAGTTTATTATCTCTGGAAACTCGGAACATAATCATCTAATCATGGGGAAAGATCTTCAATATCTCCCATAATCATCTTCCCCCTTTTGTTTTCTTACGTAAAAACCATTCTTTATATCATGGGGAAAAGAAAACATATAATGAGTGAGCTCAAATGCTTAGTAATGGTATGCATGGATAAAATAAAACAAACCATATATATTTGAACTTAAAAACACGAACACAATGTTTAAACATCAAGATCTTGAACAATGACATAAAACATCAAAATACGTAAGGCATAGATAATAATGAAACATTAATCCTGATAAAATAGCATGGGAATAAAACATGTAATTGTGGAAATCATTAATCACATGATATGATTTCCATAGTAGCCAAGTAATTGCTGCCAAGACTATCTTAGTGGATAAAGTCCCTTTCTGAATCGAGTTCACTTCTCGTTCCAGTCCTGTATTACTGAACCAGATAAACTAAACATTACAGAAATGTCTATCTCATGAGATATAAATCTTTACCCAATGCATTGACTGGAGATACAGGTCCCACCCATCTCATAATGAAATCATTATTTCGTGTGCCACAAAATCATAAATCATACATCATAGCATAACCCATGTAATAAAATGGGATTCTTAAAAATCATGCCTTCATAACATAATCCATATAAAAAAATGGGTATCATTTAATCATAAAAAGAATAAAACCATGTAAATAATGTAGAAATTATACTTGAAACATAAAAATATTAGATAATGTCATTTTAGATGGAAAATATTTTTGATAAAACACTTGAAATGAAGTCTTGAGGAAAATATCCTTTCTTCTTTAAAATCATTTTCTTTTCACAAAATTCAATGGAATTTTAAAAGAAAAAGAGTTTTTTTAAAATAATCATGCAATATTATAGAGGATTCTTCATGAAAATAAGGTGTTAGGAAACCGTAACAATCCGTTCACGCCGTATAAGTTAAAAATAACATTCTCCTCATATTTTTTTTCTGAAAGGTCAAAAAGTACCTCATAACATATAAAAAAGAAAGATTCATTACATACCATGTAGTAAAATTAAAAAAAATTGGTAAAAATTACTTTAAACATACATGGAATTTTTTTTATAAAACATGGGCATGGATGATAATAATAACCCCAGTAAATACTAACGAATAACAATCTCATATAAGAACGAGACAGCAAAAGTTATCCCTTACAAAGATATTTTTGAAAATAAAATATATCGCTTATGTGTATTCACTGTAAGGTCACATAAATAATGTATAAATTTATGATAAGATATAAATATTCATTTCTCAGATAATCAAATAACGACATAAACAAGAAAGAGAAGATCAACCCAAAGGACAGAAATTGGGTTATGAAGTTCCCTTACCTTGTGTCTGACTTGAATCAATCATTCTTTAATCTCTTGAATGATAAACCAAAGATAATTTCTACTCTCCTAAGAACCTTTTTCAAATTTATTATTCCTTTAATATCACTTATTACCATTTTATATACATTATGTACCCATTTAAGTTAATAATGTTTGTTTTGTCGATATTTGGTACTTGAGTCAAAAATGGACTTTTTATAATTACATGTTGTTCATGTGGTAAAAGGTTCATTATATCCAGAATTATATTCATGATTTATATTTCAGATATATCATATATATCCAGCATATCCATGTATTTATAATATTACATAACATATGGAGGTAAGAAATGAAATGCCCCGTTCATGGAGACGGTAAGCCGTACGTACACATGAACGCTACTTTAATTTCTATTTCTTATTTTAATGGAATTAAAACATAATTATACATATGTATATTATAATTCCTGGATACTATCAAATATAATATCATTAACTACATCCTTTATTCATCCCACTTAAGGAATTAACGAATCACATCACTTTGAGGGGGCGGTAGTCCGCACTTCCTCAAATGAGATTATCATATTTACCCACCATGGAAACCACAAAGGCTTGATATAATTGGGAATTAAAGAAGCATAAAGAAATAATAAACATAATATGTATTATATACAAATACAGTTCCATCATAATGGCCACCATGAGAGGCGGTAGGAGAAAATCGAACAATCATCATTTCGTGAGGCGTTAGTTTGCCATCCACAGAAACATTATGTTCTTCCTCCATTAGAGGGAGGTGTGTGTAAATGTAGTTAGAATCCTTCTCATAAAAACATCCTAGTATATTTAGGATACTGTTTTTGTCACAAAATAAAGGATTAGAAAGAGTTTAGGGGTTGGAGAAATAGAACAAAAGAAAACAACTTAAGAGAAACTGTTACCTTTAATTTGGGTAACTTCATTTGGCTTGAACTAAAAGTTCTTCTTCAAGTGCCTAATGCCAAGATTTAAGGATTTTAGGGGGAGGATAGGGATGTAGTCAGATTAATTGGGTAGAGGTTTTATGAGACAAATGGAATTAGAGGTGTGAGGAATTGGATAGAAATGTTCTCCTTTTATAAGGGGGAGGAGGGGATCTTTTACAAAGTGTGAAAATATTATTTTTATTATAAATTTATCTTCTGTTTAAAAAGGTCCAAAAATAATTAATGATGACAATAAGATGAATCATGGTCGAAATAAAATCATCCAATCATAATTGGACATGTTTTGGAAAATATTTTAATCATTATAATCTTATTTATTTAAATCATTTATTAATGAGGTAAATAATGCATCAATATTGTGTCATAATTAATTTAATTCATTTGATGTCTAAAAATTATGAAAAAAATACCATGATGTAGGAAATATATTTAGACATATAATTAATATTTATAGTCTAAATTATGACTTATATTACAACATATAAAAATTCATTTACTAAAATATTTTTGTTAATGTAAATTTTGTCTTTACATAAAATTAATTAATCTAATGTGTCATTTTCTTTCATAAGTGGATCCATAGAATCCCAAAATCGACCCAAGGATGCCCATGGTCGGCCATTACACATCCAATAATGTTTGGACAAGTGTTAAGGTAATTTTTAATTATTATAATATTCTTTTAACCTTGAATTACCCTATTTACTTTTAACTTTGGTAAATAAAAGCAAAACGTTACTATTCGCCAAAAATTATTTTTGTCATTTTGAACCAAATTTTACTCCATGATATTAACCGTGTCTCTTGTATTTTCGAAATTCAACTCACAGAAGAGGTAAAATTATGTTTTACGAACAATAGCAAAAGCTCTAGGAGGTGGGTAAAAGACGGTGAAAAGTTCAACACAATTTTTAAAAATCTAAAATTATTATAAAATGACTCCAATGAATTTCATTGAACATATATAAGTATTATATATATATTGAACTAAAATAAATTTAAATCTAATAAATTATTTTTTAAATAAAAAGTCAGTTTTAACCAAAAACTCAGTGTTTTCACTATTCACCAAAAATAGAAGTTTTTGAGAAAAATACCAAACATTCAGCCTAAGCTATATTTGATATTCCAAATTCAAAAATGATGTCTATTTTTTCAAATTGAAAACTTATAAGTGGCATTAATTAATTTTAAAAGTCATTCCATTATCAAAATAAATTGCGTGTTTTTAGGAAACAATAACTATCAAAAGATCGACACTGGTTTGTGTCCAAATTCAAAGTGAAATTAATTACAATGACAAGAATTAGATTAATTGGTAAAAATATATTATAATTTCACTTTAAAACCAATTAAAAATATTATCTATCCATTTTAATTATTGCGATGAAAAAATTTGTTTTTAATTAAAATATAGTGTGTTTTTACTATTCATCAAAATATGAATGTTATCAGAATAATATGAAAAATTTATCCAAAGTAAATTTTTATATCCTAATTCCAAATAATAATTCAATTTTGTCAAATTTAACATATTAGCTTGTCAAAAACTATATTTAAAGTGGGTGTGCCCTCAAAAGGCGGCAAAACTGCATTTTTTGAAAAGTAATTTTTTTACCCGAAAAATTTATTTTTTTCTCATACCATGTTCTAGAAAATATGTAAGATGAATAATAATGTTATAAAATTAAAAATTTGGTTAATAATATTTATAACGGCTAGTCCATTTTAATATTATAATAATATATCATTGTTTAGTGAAACTCTATATTGCGTACTACACACTCTATCGAGGAAGGTCGCGATTGCGTGTAATGCAAGCCAAGTCAAGGTTGTGTGTTGTGCAAGACTCCTTTGTTGTTTTGTATAATAGAATCCAACCATATTTCATTTATACATTGAATATATATATATACACACACACACACTCAATGTTGCGTAGAATGACTACTATCAAACGAACTTGAAATTGTGTGTAACACAATCCAAGAATAGTGTTGTGTATACTGGAAGCTAATAAGGTGTTGTGTATAGTGAAAGATAATCTTGGTCTAGTGTACAACACAGGACATCAATGAAATTAAAAAGAATAATCCTCATAAAATCTCACGATGTTACATTATACCCCCCTTAAAATGAATTTCTCCCTCGAAATTCGTCGGGGTTATAAATGGTTTACTACTTGAAAGTTTCTTTCATAGAAACCCACATCGTAAAAAGGAATACTAAAACTTCATTTTAAAAAGGGAATTTAGATTCATAACAGTCACTCAAAGTAATTCCTCATTGGGTTTCCACATAGGACAACATAGGTGAAAATATGGATATGGAAGAGAAATCTAACGATGAACTTCTGATGGAGAGTGGCAGAGAACATGGCTATGAAAAACCCATCAATAAAAAAGCCACAAATTAGTGATGATTTAAGTTACCATCTAATTCATCGGTATGAGGACATCAGGACAACATTTTTGGTTTTCAATATCATTCCCCTAAAGTTGAAGAATAATTAAAATAAATAATTACATGATTTTGGTACAATCTCACTGTTGTTTGTGCCTTGAACAATTTCCACATCATCTCTTAATGAAATGATGTTGAATTTGTCATCCGTGAAGTGTTAGCATATCATGCGAGAGAATGATGGGTCATTCCATCTGTCTCAAACAAAAGGTTATCAAAAGTTATCAAATATACATAAGTCCATATATGGTGAGGTTTATCATATATGATTACAAAAATGGACTTATACTTCATCTATCATACTGCTTAATGTAATAAAACTAGTTTATAATAACCAGGGATATCGATAAAGGCATGTCTCACTTTGGTTGTGGGTTTGATTCGCACAGTCTTGTCTGATGTGACGGGTTGTCACCCGTCCTGCAGGTTTTCCTTTTTCTAAAAATATATTATTATAACATCCCATAAATAATATGAAAAAAAGTTCTATCCTTAAACAATACTAACTTATTTCCAACATAATCCATTCCAATCTTTATGTTTATCTAAAATACTTCTTTAAAATCTCATAGTATAATGAAAACAATTACTATAAATGCCACCTACCGAGAATGTGAATACCATCATTTATCCCCCATATATCATATGATATATCTTGTTGGTTGCATTCCAATCATTTGAATACCTTAATCATGCATTCCATTGCAACATGAATTACCATAGAACCATAGTTGAAAACATGAATGCTATATAAAGTTGTCTCTTTTCACATTCCAAAATCCCAAAAATTCTTTATACTCAAACCATGATATCACTTTGTCCTTATATTAGTCATGAGCTCATGAATACTATCAAACATATTATTTTAACTTTATCCCTTCATTATGACCAAATCATCTGCATTTCAAAAATATTTCAATCTCTTTTCATGGTTATCGATGCAATATTCTTATGGAAAACCACAATGAACCAATATATAGGTATTCCAATATACCATAAAAGTAACTCAACAACATTATTCTTGAATACCAATACATAAACACCTCAAACCATCCTCTTCAAAGATTGTCATGGATGAATTCCTTCCTTGGTTTAGAAGTAACCTCTTAGGTCAAGGCATTGAGTTTGGTAATGCCCATGTTCTCCACAGATAAGACATTGAACTCCATAACAGTCTGTCACTCTATGACCCTTCTCTTTACACAGATAAGATCTTCCCCTCCATTTGATGTATTCATCAAGGTTCTTATTTCCTTCTTTAGAAATATCAATCTTCCTTTATCTATGCTCCTCAACTTGTGAAGATGCATAAAGTCCATCTTCCTCTTATTTGATGAATTGAGAATACCACTAAAGTTCACCTTGTTAATCATATATCACGATGACTGATTCAGCAAAATCACAAAATCTTTCTTTCTAGGAATTACAAAATTTCTTTTCTCATAGTCACCAATTTGTCCATTGGATTCAATGTTGACCAAATTCCTTTTGGTTCCCTCCATTGACTAATACCAAATACCATGGTGTAATAAACAGTTAAAATAATAAGGAACCACATAATCATAAAAAGTTACTTATGGGATGTCTATCTTATCACACAGTCTTTAATCCAGGACACCTTAGGTTCACCCTAGGTTATTCATTATCTTCATCATAATTATAGGATTGTAACCTATAGTTATACTAAACCTTAGGGACATCCCTAGACATACCTTATAAATATCTCTAGGGATGTCCCAAAAGTTTTCGCATCCTAGTTTCCAAAGGTTGACTAAACCTTTCCTCTAATACCAACTGTAGAGACCCAAATATTAACGTATATGGAAATTACATTACTTTTTCAAAATACTTAATATATAACAAAAATAGATACACAAGGACCTTAATAGTTTATTTTCTTTGGAAACTCGAAACATAATATTTTAATCATGGTGAAAGATCATCAACATCTCTCATAAAGGTCTTCCCCTTTTTGTTTTCTTACCTAAAAACATTTCTTTATATCCTGGGGAAAAGAAAACATATAAAGGGTAAGATCAAATTCTCAGTAAGGGTAATCATGGATAAAATAAAACAAACCATATATATTTGAACTTAAAAACAAGAACACAATGTTTAAACATCAAGATCTTGAGCAATGACATAAAACATGGAAATACGTAAGTCATAGATCATAAAGAAACATTAATCCTGATAAAATAGAATGGAAATAAAACATGTAATTGTGGAAACCATTAATCACATGATATGATTTCCATAATAGCCAAGGAATTTCTGCCAATACTATCTTAGTGGACAAAGTCCCTTTCTGAATCGAGTTCACTCCTCGTTCCAGTCCTGTATTACTGAACAGGATTAACATACCATTACAGCCATGTCTATCTCATGAGATATAAATAATTACCCAATTCATTGGATGTATATATAGGTACCACCCATCTCATAATGAAATCATTCTTTTGTGTGCCACAAAATCATAAATCATACATCATAGCATAACCCATGTAATAAAATGGGGTTCTTAAACATCAAGCCATCATAAAATAATCCATATAAAAAATGGGTATCATTTCATCATAAGAAGAATCAAACCATGTAAATAATGTAGAAATTATACTTGAAACATAAACATATTAAATAATGTCATTTTAGATGGAAAGTAGTTTTGATAATACACTTGAAAGGAATTCTTGAGGAAAATATCCTTTTTTCTTCAAAATCATTTTCTTTTCAGAACATGTAATGAAATTTTAAAAGAAAAGGTTTTTTTTGAAAATAATCATCCAATATTGTAGAGGATTCATCATAAAAACGAGGCGTTATGAAACTGTAACAATCCGTTCACACTGTATAATTTAAAATTAACATTCTCCTCGTACTTTTTTCTGAAAAGCCAAAAAGTACCTCGTAAAATATACAAAAGAATGATTCCTTAAATAACATGTAGTAAAAGTCAAAAATCGGTAAAAAAGAATTTAAACATACATGAAAACATTTTTAGAAAACATGGGCATGGATGATAATAATAACCCCAGTAAATACTTATGAATAACAATCTCGGATAAGAACAAGATTGGAAAAGTTATACCTTACAAAGATCTTTTTGAAAATTAAATAGATCACATATGTGTATTAACTGTAAGGACACATTAAGAAATTATAAATTCATGATAAGATATAAAAATTCATTTCTCACATAATCAAAGAACGACATAAACAAGAAAGGGAAGATCAACCCAATGAATGGAAGTTGGGTTAAGAACTTCCCTTACCTCATATCCAACTTGACTCGATCATTCTTAAATATCCTGAACAATTAACCAAAGTTAATTTCTACTTGCTTAAGAACTTTTTTCAAATTTATTATTCCTTTTATATCACATATTACCATTTTATAAACATTATGTAACCATTTAAGTTAATAATGTTTGTTTTGTCGATATTTGGTACATGAGTCAAAAATGGACGTCTTCTAATTATATGTTGTTCATGTGGTAAAAGGTTCATTTTATCCAGAATGATATTCACGATTTATATATCATATATATCATATATATCCATAATATACATGTATTTATAATATTACATAATATATGGAGGTAAGAAATGAAATGCACCGTTCATGGAGACAGTAAGCCGTACGTACACATGAACGCTACTTTCATTTCTATTTCTTATTTTAATGGAATTAAAACAAAATGATAAATTGTTATATTATAATTCTAGAATAATATCATATATAATATCATTAACTACATCCTTTATATATCCCACATAAGGCATTATCGAATCACATCACTTTGAGGGGGCGGTAATCCACACTTCCTCAAAAGAGATTATCATATTTACCCAACATGGAAACCATAAAGGCTTGATATAATTGGGAATTAAAGAAGCATAAGAAAATAATAAAAATAATATGTATTATATATAAATACAGTTCCATCATAATGGCCACCATGAGAGGCGGAAGGAGAAAATCGAACAATCATCGTTTCATGAGGCGTTAGTTTTCCATCCACAGAAACATTATGTTATTCATCAATTAGATGGAGGTGTTTGTAAATTTAGTTCTAATCCATCTCATAAAAACATCTTAGTATATTTATTATACTGGCGTTGTTACAAAATAAAGGATTAAAAAGAGTTTAGGTGTTGGAGATTTATAATAAAAGAAAACAACGTAAGAGAAACTGTTAAATTTAATTTGGGTAACTTCCTTTGGTTTGAACCAAAAGGTCTTCTTGAATTGACTTATTCCAAAATTTAAGGATTATAGGGGGAGTATAGGGATGTAGGGAGATTAATTTGGAAGAGGTTGGGTGAGCAAAATGGCTTGAGCGGTGTGAGGAATTGGATATAAATGTTCTCCTTTTATAAGGGGGAGGAGGGGCTCTTTTGGAAAGTTTGAAAATATTATTCTATTAAAAACATATATTCAGTTTCAAAAGGTCCAAAAATAATTAAAGATGATTATAAGATGACTCATGGTAGAAATAAAATCATCCAATCAGAATTGGACATGTTTTTGATAATATTTTAATCATTATAATCTTATTGATTTAAATCATTTATTAATGAGGTAAATACGGCATCAGTATTGTGTCATAATTATTTTAATTCATTTGATGTCTAAACATTATGAGAAAACTACCATGATGTATGAAATCTTTTTATCTTTCTAATTAATATTTATAGTATAAAATATTACTTATATAACACCATGTAAAAATTAATTTACTAATATATTTTTGTTAATGTCAATTTTGTCTTTACATTAAATTAATTTGTCTAATGTGTCATTGTCTTTCATAAGTAGCTCCATGGGGTCCCCAAATCTACCCAAGTATGTCCATGGTCAGCCATTACTCATCCAATAATGTTTGGACAAGTGTTAAGGTAATTTTGAATTATTATAATAATCTTTTAACCTTGAATTACCCTATTTACTTTTAACCGTGGTAAATAAAAGTAAAAAAGTTACTATTCACCAAATATTATTTTTATTTTATTGAACCAAATATTACTCCTTGATATTAACCTTGTCTCTCGGATTTTCGAAATTCAACTCACAAAAGCGGTAAAATTATGTTTTACGAACAATAGAAAAATCTCTTATGTGGTTGGTAAAAGACGGTGAAAAGTTCAATACAATTTTTATAAATCTAATGTTATTAAAAAATGACTCCAATGAATTTGAATTAAATTATTTAAGTATTATGTATCTATTTTGACCTAAAATAAATTTAAATCGAATAAATTATTATTTAGATAAAAAGTCGGTTTTAACCAAAAACTCAGTGTTTTCACTATTCATGAAAAATTGATGTTTTTCAGAAAAATACCAAAAATTCAACCTAAGCAATATTTGATATTCTGAATTAAAAAATGATATTTATTTTTCCAAATTTGAAACATATAAGTGTAAATAATTATGTTTAAAAATAATTCCCGTTATAAAAAAAGGCATGTTTTTAAGAAACAATAACTATCAAAGGATCGACACTTGTTTATGTCCAAATTCAAAGTGAAATTAATTCCAATGACAAGAATTAGATTAAATGGTAAAAATATATTCTAATCACACTTTAAAACCAATTAAAAATATTATATAACCATATAAATTATTGCGATGAAAAAATTTGTTTTTAATTAAAATATAGCGTGTTTTTACTATTCATCAAAATATGAAAGTTATCAGAATAATATGAAAAATTTATCCAAAGTAAATTTTTATATCCTGATTCAAAAGAATAATTTTATTTTGTCAAATTTAACTTATAAACTTGTCAAAAACTAGATTTAAAGTGGGTATGCCCCCAAAAGGCAGCAAAACTGCATTTTTCGAAAAATACTTTTTTTACCTGAAATATTTATTTTTTTCTCATACCATGTTCTAGAAAATATGTAAGTGGAATAATAATGTTATAAAATAAAAAATTGGGTTAATAATATTTATAATGGCTAGTCCACTATAATATTATAATAATATATCGTTGTTTAGTGAAACCCTATATTGTGTACTACACACGCTATCGTGGAAGGTCGCGATTGCGTGTAATGCGAGCCAAGTTAGGGTTGTATGTTGTGCAAGACTCCTTTGTTGTTTCATATAACATAATCCAACCATATTTCATTTATACATTGAATATACACACACACACACACACACACACTCAATGTTGCGCAGAATGACTACTATCAAATGAACTTGAAATTGTGTGACACACAATCCAAGAATAGTGTTGCGTATACAGCAAGCTAATACGGTATTGCGTATAGCGCAAGATAATCTTGTTGTAGTGTACAACATAGGACATCAATGAAATTAAAAAGAATAATCCTCATAAAATCTCGGGTTGTTACATTCTACCCCCTTAAAATGAATCTCGGCCTCGAAATTCGTCGAGGTTATAAATTGTTTACTACTTGAAAGATTCTTTCATAGAAACCCACATCGTAAAGAGGAATACTAAAACTTCATTTTAAAAAGTGAATTTAGAATCATAACGGTCACCCAAAGTAATTCAGCATTGGGTTTCCACAAAGGACAACATAGGTGAAAATATGGATATGGAAGAGAAATCTAACCATGAAGTTCTGATGGAGAGTTGTAGAGAACATGGCTATGAAAAACCCATCAATCAAAAAGCCACAAATTTGAGATTATTTAAGGTACGATCTAATTCATCGGTATGAGGACATTAGGACAACATTTTTGGTTTTCAAGATCAATCCCCTAAAGTTGAAGAATAATTAAAAGAAATACTTACATGATTTTGGTACAATCTCACTGTTGTTTGTGCCTTGAACAATTTCCACATCATCTCTTAATGAAATGAAGTTAAATTTGTCTTCTGTGAAGTGTTAGCATATCATGTTGTAGAATGATGGGTCATTTCATCTGTCTCAAACAAAAGGTTAGGAAATGTTATCAAATATACATAATTCCATATATGCTGAGGTTAATCGTATATGATTCCAAAAATGGACTTATACTTCATCTATCATACCTCTTAATATAATAAAACTAGTTTCTAATAACCAGGGACTTCGATAAAGGCACGTCGCACTTTGGTTGTGGGTTTAAATTCCACAGCCCTGTCCGATGTGACGGGTTGTCACCCATCCTGCAGGTTTTCCTTTTTCTAAAAATATATTATTATAACATCCCATCAATAATGTCAAAAAAAGTTCTATCCTTAAACAATAATAACTTATTTCTAACATAATGCATTCCAATCTTTAGGTATATCTAAAATACGTCTGTAAAATCTCATTGTATAATGAAATCAATTTCTAGAAATGCCACCTACCGAGCATGTGAATACCATCATTTATCCCCCATATATCATACAATATATCTTTTTGGTTGCATTCCAATCATGTGAATACCTTAATCATGGATTCTATTGAAAAATGAATTACCATAGAACCATAGTTGAAAACATGAATGCTATATAAAGTTGTCTCTTTTCACATTCCAAAATCCCAAAAATTCTTTATACTCAAACCATGATATCACTTGGTCCTTATTTTAGTCATGAGCTCATGAATACTATCAAACATATTATTTTCTCTTTATCACTTCATTATGCCCATATCATCTGCTTTCCAAAAATATTTCAATCTCTTTTCATGGTTATCGATGCAATATTCTTAGGGAAAACCACAATGGACCAATATATAGGTATTTCAATATACCATAAATGTACCTCAACAACATTATTCTTGAATACCAATACATAAAAACTTCAACCCATCCTCTTCAATGATTGTCGTGGAATAAGTACATCCTTGATTTAGAAATAACCTCTTAGGTCAAGGCATTGAGTTTGGTAATGCCCATGTTCTCCAAAAATAAGACATTGAACACCATAACAGTCTGTCACTATATGACCCATCTTTCCACACAGATAACATCTTCCCCTCCATTTGATGTATTCATCAAGGTTCTTATTTCCTTCTTTAGAAATCTCAATCTTCCTTTATCTACACTCCTCAACATGCGAACATGCACAAAAGTCAATCTTCCTCTTATTTGATGAATTGAGAATACCACTACAGTTCACCTTGTTAATCATATATCACGATGACTGATTCGGAAAAATCACAAAATCATTCTTTCTAGGCATTAAACAATTTCTTTGCTCATAGTCACCAATTTTTCCATTGGATTCAATGTTGACCCAATTCTTTCTGGTTCCCTCCATTGTCTAATACCAAATACCGTGGAGTAAGAAATAGTTAAAATAATGAGGAACCACGTAATCATAAAAATTTACTTATGGGATGTCTAACTTATCACAAAGTCTTTAATCCAAGACACCTTTGGTTCACCCTAGGTTATTCATGATTGTCAACATAATTCTAGGATTGTCACCTATAGTAATACTGAACCTTAGGGACATCCCTATACATACCTTAGAAATATCTCTAGGGATCTCCCTAAAATTTTCGCATCCTAGTTTCCAAAGGTTGACTAAACCGTTCCTCAATTACCAACTGTAGAGACCCAAAGATTGACGTACATGGAAATTACACTACTTTTTAGAAATACTTAATACATAACAAAAATAGACACACAAGGACCGTAATAGTTTAGTGTCTTTGGAAACTCAGAACATAATCTTTTAATCATGGTGAAAGATCTTCAACATCCCTCATAAAGATCTTCCCCTTTTTGTTTTCTTACCTAAAAACCTTTCTTTATATCCTGGGGAAATGAAAACATATAAAGGGTGACCTCAAATGCTCAGTAAGGGTAATCATGGATAAAATAAAACAAACCATATATATTTGAACATAAAAACATGAACACAATGTTTAAACATCAAGATCTTGAGAAATGATATAAAACATGGAAATACGTAAGGCATAGATCATAAAGAAACATTAATCCTGATAAAATTGCATGGTAATAAAACATGTAATTTTGGAAACCATTAATCACATTATATGATTTCCATATTAGCCAAGGAATTTCTGCCAAGACTATCTTAGTGGACAAAGTCCTTTTCTGAATCGAGTTCACTCCTCGTTCTTGTCCTATATTACTGAACCAGATTAAGTTACCATTACATCCATGTCTATCCCATGAGATATAAATCATTATCCAATGCATTGGATGGAGATATAGGTACCACCTATCTCATAATTAAATCATTCTTTCGTGTTCTACAAAATCATAAATCATACATCATAGCATAACCCATGTAATAAAATGGGATTCTTAAACATCACGCCATTATAACATAATCCATATAAAAAAATGGTTATCATTTCATCATAATAAGAATCAAACCATGTAAATAATGTAGACATTATACTTGAAACATAAACATATTAAATAATATCCTTTTAGATGGAAAATAGTTTTGATAAAACACTTGAAACGAATTCTTGAAGAAAATATCCTTTCTTCTTCAAAATCATTTTCTTTTCACAAAATGCCATGAAATTTTAAAAGAAACGGTTTTTGTTGAAAATAATCATCCAATATTGTAGAGGATTCTTCATGAAAATGGGGCATTATAAAACCTTAACAATCTGTTCACGCTATATAATTTAAAATTAACATTCTCCTCATACTTTTTTTGGAAAAGTCAAAAAGTACCTCGTAAAATATACAAAAGAATGATTCCTTAAATAACATGTAGTAAAATTAAAAAATGGATAAAAATGACTTTAAACATACATGAAAACATTTTTAGAAAACATGAGCATGGATGATAATAAAAACCCCAGTAAATACTTATAAATAACAATCTCGGATAAGAACGAGATTGGAAAAGTTATACCTTACAAAGATCTTTTTGAAAATAAAATAGATCACTTATGTTTTTTCACTGTAAGGTCACATAAAGAAAGTATAAATTCATGATAAGATATAAAAATTCATTTCTCACATAATCAAAGAACGCCATAAACAAGAAAGAGAAGATCAACCCAATGAACGAAAATTGGGTTAAGAAGTTCCCTTACCTTGTATACAACTTGACTCGATCGTTCTTTAATATCCTGAATAATAAACCAAAGTTTATTTATACATTCTTAAGAAAATTTTTCAAATTTATTATTCCTTTTATATCACTAATTACCAAGTTATAAACATTATGTAACCTTTTAAGTTAATAATGTTCGTTTTGTCGATATTTGGTACTTGATTCAAAAATGGACTTCTTATAATTACATGTTGTTCATGTGGTAAATGGTTCATTATATCCACAATGATATTCATGATTTATATATCATATATATCCATCATATACATGTATTTATAATATTACACAACATATGGAGGTAAGAAATGAAATGCACCGTTCATGGAGACGGTAAGTTGTACGTACACATGAACGCTGCTTTCATTTCTATTTCCTATTTTAATGGAATTAAAACATAATGATAAATTGTTACATTATAATTCCATCATAATATCATATATAATATCATTAACTAAAACCTTTATATATCCCACATAAGGCATTAACGAATCACATCACTTTGAGGGGGCGGTAGTCCGTACTTCCTCAAATAAGATTATCATATTTACCCAACATGGAAACCATAAAGGCTTGATATAATTGGGAAGAAAAGAAGCATAAGGAAATCATAAAAATAATATGTATTATATATAAATATAGTTCCATCATAATGGACACCATGAGAGGTGGTAGGAGAAAATCGAACAATCATCGTTTCGTGAGGCGTTAGTTTTCCATCCACAGAAACATTATGTTATTCATCAATTAGATGGAGGTGTGTGTAAATTTAGTTAGAATAATTCTCATTAAAACATACTAGTATCTTTATTATACTTGTGTTTTTACAAAATAATGGATTAAAAAGAGTTTAGGTGTTGGAGAAGTAGAATAAAAGAAAACAACTTAAGAGAAATTATTATATTTAATTTGGGTAACTTCCTTTGGTTTGAACCAAAAGGACTTTTTAAGTGCCTTCTACCAAAATGTAAGGATTATAGGGGGAGGAAAGGGATGTAGGAAGCTTAATTTGGAAGAGGTTGGGCGAGAAAAATGGCTTGATCAGTGTGAGGAATTGGAATGAAATGTTCTCCTTTTTTAAGGTTGAGGAGGGGCTCTTTTGGAAAGTGTGAAAATATTATTCTATTATAAACTTGTCTTCGGTTTAAAATGGTCCCCAAATAATTAAAAATTATTATAAGATGACTCGTGGTAGAAATAAAATCATCCAAACAGAATTGGACATGTTTTGGATAATCTTTTAATCATTATAATCTTATTTATTTAAATCATTTATTAATGAGGTAAATACGGTATCAGTATTGTGTCATAATTAATTTAATTCATTTGATGTCTAAAAATTATGAAAAAACTTCCATGATGTAGGAAATATTTTATCTTTCTAATAAATATTTATAGTCTAAAATATGACTTATATAATACCATAAAAAAATTAATTTACTAAAAGATTTTTGTTAATGACAATTTTGTCTTTCCATTAAATTAATTTGTCTAATGTGTCATTGTCTTTCATAAGTTGCTCCATGGGGTCCCAAAATAGACCCAAGGATTCCCATGGTCAGCCATTACTCATCCAACAATGTTTGGACAAGTGTTAAGGTAATTTTGAATTATTATAATATTATTTTAACCTAGAATTACCCAATTTACTTTTAACCGTGGTAAATAAAAGTAAAAAGTTACTATTCACCAAAAAAATTATTTTTATTTTATTGAACCAAATTTTACTCCTTGATATTAACATTGTGTCTAGGATTTTCAAAATTCAACTCAGAGAAGCGGTAAAATTATGTTTTACAAAAAATAGAAAATGCTCTTAGGAGGTGGGTAAAAGACGGTGAAAAGTTCAATACAATTTTTATAAATCTAAAGTTATTAAAAAATTACTCCAATGAATTTCAATTAACTTATATAAGTATTATGTATCTATTTTGAACTAAAATTAATTTAAATCGAATAAATGATTATTTAGATAAAAAGTCGGTTTTAACCAAAAACTCAGGGTTTTCACTATTCATCCAAAATTGAAGTTTTTTAGAAAAATACCAAAAATTCAGCCTAATCTATATTTGATATTCTGAATTAAAAAATTATATCTATTTTTCCAAATTCAAAACATAGAAGTGGTATTAATTAATTTTAAAAATGATTTCCATTATCAAAAAAATAGCGTGTTTTTAAGAAATAATAACCATCAAAAGATCGACACTAGTTTATGTCCAAATTCAAAGTGAAATTAATTCCAATGAAACAAATTGGATTAAATGGTAAAAATATATTCTAATAACACTTTAAAACCAATTAAAAATATAATCTAACCATATAAATTATTGAGATGAAAAAAATTTGTTTTTAATTTAAATATAGAGTGTTTTTACTATTCATCAAAATATGAAAGCTTTCAGAATAATATGAAAAATTTATCCAAAGTAATCTTTTATATCCTAATTAAAATAATAATTTTATTTTGTCAAATTTAACTTATAAACATTTCAAAAACTAGATTTAATGTGGTTGCACCATTAAAAGGGGGCAAAACTGCTTTTTTGACAAATAATTAGTTTACCTGAAAAAATTATTTTTTTCTCATACCAAGTTCTAGAAAATATGTAAGATGAATAATAATGTTATGAAATTAAAAATTTGGTTAATAATATTTATAACTATAGGTCCATAATAATATTATAACAATATATTGTTGTTTAGTAAAACCTTTTATTGCGTACTATACACGCTATCGAGGAAGGTCGCGATTGCGTGTAATGCAAGTCAAGTCAGGTTTGCATGTTGTGCAAGACTCCTTTGTTGTTTCATATAAGAGAATCCAACCATATTTCATTTATACATTGAATATATATATATATATACACACTAAATGTTTCATAGAATGGCTACTATAAAACGAACTTGAAATTGTGTGTAACACAATCCATGAATAGTGTTGCATATACTACAAGCCAATACGGTGTTGCATATAGCGCAAGCTAATCATGGTGTAGTGTACAACACAAGACATCAATTAAATTAAAAAGAATAATTGTCATAAAATCTCGGGTTGTTACACCTATGATGTATCCAACCACCATGGCATAGCCATGTGTAAAAAGGTAGTAGCCCTGATTTTCCTCCTTCAAGCCTCCCTATGCCATAGTCATGAGACCACACCACAAATGCCTGGATTACAACACTTCCCATGGATCCACACCATAACCTATCCTAAAATGGCATTGGCTCCCACCTTTCTTTCTTTATTTATCCTCTAAAATCCTTGAACCTCTTCAGGTGCCTCCAACACCCAAAACACACAAATGGACGGGACAGAAAGGTTCGATCCTTTACACTGCTTATGTACAAAAAATAGTAACAATTACATAAGATTTCGTATGAAATGAGTTTTTAGAATTTTAAATCACGTAATATATTTAAATAGTTTTATAGTATGCATTTTTAAAAAATATTATTTTATATTGATCACTCTACTAGAATAATTCAGGACATCTAGCTTCAATAATTGATAACACAGAATAAAATCTATATGAAAAATTGTCAATATATTATAAAATTCTATAATGACACCCAATATCACCTTATAGCGATCACAATTTCAATGACCATGTTAAACAAATGTTCAATTGATTAATAAAAAAATTATTGAAATATTTAGCTGTTTTCACTATATATAATGATGTTCCAATTTACATTCGAACTCTATTTATAAATATTTTAATTTATTCTTATATTTCTCATAGTTGTTTTATCCAATTATCATAGGGACCACTTTATCACATAGATATGCTGGTATAAAATTTCTTCCAAATATCCATCAATATAATATTTATTTCAATAAGATTCATAATAACACCTTTATCTAGTGAAACGAAGGTTATTTCTATAGAATATTCAACTACCTCATGTTGCATGTGCGACTACTCTAGTTCCCATTCCTAAAATTACTGACCACTCCTCGATTCATCACTATAGGTTAGTTTGCATGTGTGACATTCCTTATAAAGTCTTGGCTAGTGTCATCAACATAATATTATCAGTTCATCTCCCGCTTTTGATTGATGAGGAGAAACATTGATTTTTTCAGGGTCACACAAGTCTTGGGGCCATCACTCTTTCCCAAGAGGTCATTGGTGGTCTCAACCTCAAGGCTCATGGTTTAATATTGGAAATGAAAATTGATATGGATAGATCTTATAATCATCTTGAATGGAGCTTTATTAACAACTTTCTAGCCACTATGGGATTCTCCTTTGGGCTGTTAATTTGATTTTCAGGTGCTTTAGTTCTTCTTGGTTGGTTGTATCTTTTATGGGAAGGAGTTATTCTTTCTTCAAGGAAACTCATTGGTTAAGATAGGGTGATACCTTATTTCCAAACATCATTACCCTTTCCCAATATTTCCTTAGTCGTCTTATTCAAGGATCATTTTTAAGGTTGTAATTATCCCCTACTGAAGCAAACTGAGCCCTCAGTTCATTTCTCATATCATGTTTGGAGATGACACAATTATTTTTCTGAAATCAATAAAAAGATTAGTTCATAGTATTAACATGTTTCTTAAGGAGTATTGTCATTGAAGCATCCAGATCATTAAAAGAGAAAAGAGTAACATGTACCTCCCTAGAAAATACTTAGATAGTTGGGTTAATTATATATGCAACACAGTTGGCATGTAGAGAGGGAACTTCCTATGGAATATCTTGTCTCCCGCATGTCTTTATGTAGTCTATGTATTCAACACTTTGATCATATAATGAGAAGGATCACAGCTCAGATCTTGAATTTGAAAAACTGGTTATTATCCTTTGGAGGCAAGATCACCCTAGTCAATATTTTTATCTCAGCTATTCCCATCCATACACTTTTAGCAATTAATGTCCCAAAAGCAGTCATATACAACATTGATAGTGTCTTTGATGTTTTTGTGGGAATATATTTCAGAGGAGAAGAGTCATTAGGATTCATGGGATAGAATGGAAAGGAGATCAAAGGAAGGGGGTATCAATATTAGAAATCTTTTAACACCCTATATTTCTTTCACGCAAAATTATCATGGGATGTGGTGGAGGAACATATCCTTTCAGGTAGGTTCATAGAAACCAATTGTAGTGGAAATTATGGAGAGTTAAGGATATTTTCCTCCCCTCAATGGCTTATTAATTACCCTCATATTACGTCCTTTTAGACTCTTTCCTAATGGGTCATGTGGAAAGGTAACATTCTGTTATAGAATCATAATTTGGAGGGTTCATTTCTAGGATTCCTAGGTTTCTTGGCCCCTAATATCACATTTAGGGAGGCTAGAGATTTTCCTTCTTTCACTGAGGAAGTTGTGGATTCCTCTGTACTTTCTTTGATATTATTAATCTGAAGAGAGATCTAGAAAAATGAATATTCACTTCCTCTAGAACAGGTCTCTTCCCTTTAAAGGACTTCAATAGGGAAATGTTTAGTTGGAACTAGGAAATGGATGGACTGAGACTCTCTGTTGAAAACTAATTCTTGAAAAATACAATTTCTTAATCTAAATAATATCGAATCACTCCATACCTACTGATGACAAAATTAAATTCTTGGGTATTCTAATTTCATCCAGATGCGCATGTTGCAGGTCCCCCCATGAGGAAATATTCAGGAATATTTTCTTTGTAGGTACATGGCTGCATAAGATCCGGACCACCTTTAGGGATTCGAAATCAATTTCCTCCAATAGGAACCCTGAATTGGAATTCTTGGATCTATTTTTCCATGGTGTGGGGGATGTAGGGCCTAAGAATATTTCAGAAGCCTTGGTGTTTATTGACGGGTGCAGATGTATATGGTAGGCAAGAAACAACTTCTTCTATGAGGGGGAGGTCACATCTAGGAAGACTATGATCACAAGAACTTGAAACCTGCTACTCTACTTCATGAATAACTTTAAAAATTTGCATGATTCACCTATAAATAGTCTGCTCGAGGTCAGTCTCTATATGAATTATCCTTAAACAGACAATATTCAGGGACAGTGGGGTCAGTGGATTCCTCTAGCCACTATTCTGAAACTTAACACCGATGGATCATCTATTTGGTGATATGAATATAGGTGATATTGTTCACGACTCCAGGGGAGTAATACTCTTGAATTTTATAGCTCAATTTAGAGGGGTTCTCTCTATTTAGGACAAATATATTTTCATGTTGATGGGGTGGTGCCTCTTCCAAGAGAATAACTTTAATATAACAGAGGCGGAAACCGAATCCATCATCCTTTGCAACTCCATTCAAAGCACTGGGAATATTCAATGGTCTATATACAACATTATCATAAGGTGTATAGGTCTTCTTGATATTTTTGGACTCACCTGTTTTGATAATACCAAATCAAAATTTGATAATCCCAAATCATGTTTTGGTAATCCCAAATCTTGTTTTTCATTTAAGTGAGGACCATGTGTTTATTCTATGTTAATTATGATTCATTAATGTTTCCTGTTTCTATAGAATAATATTCATATACTCTCAATCACACTACTTGATTGGTTAATCTTACAGTGAAAAATTTATCTAAGTACAAAGGTCACTGATACAAGGTCACCGGTACAAGGGTCACAAATACAAAGGTCACCATTACAAAGGTCACGGATACAAAGGTCACCTTTACAAAGGTCACTAATACAAAGGTCACCATTACAAAGGTCATCGATATAATTATCATTGTTACCAAGGTCACTGATACAAAGGTCACCGATACAATGGTCACCATTACAAGGTCATCGATGCAAGCCTACTGTTGAAGGTCACCGCTAAAGGTTACCAATGGAAGGTTTCAGTTGTAGGTTTCCGATGTTCACCTACTGTTGAAGCCTACCGATGCGAAGGCTACAATTACAAGTCTACTAATACCCTAACTTTGTCAAATTATTGATATTTTTTAACGGTCATATTTTCTAACTTTAATGCTTCTGAATTAATTAATATTTGTTGTATACATATCTGGAGACCATATCATGATTGTATGAGGTACTAGAAAGATTTCATGTGATGTACGTACTCTTATTTTCAGACCTCAAATACGAAAGAATAAGACTGAAGAAAATGAAGATATATATATGAAGGCACAAGAAAAATGATGTTCACAAGTCAAATGCATAAGGAAGAAACCATTGATGAACAAGGAAGACACTTTTTCGAGCACCTTCACTTCGAACCACTGAAACTACAAGAATATCATTTCCGGAAAAACAACTTGAGGTTGCCTTCTAGGTTTCATAAACATTGAATCAACTCAAGAAGCATAAGAATCAGTTTCTAAAAGCTAGTACCTGGAGTTGTGGCACTCTATTTTGAAGAAAACATCCATAGATAGACTCAAGCATTAAATTCTTCAATGAGTCAAGAGCTGATCTGCAAACACATAGAGCCTTCTAAACTCTATCACATCACAATTGATCTATTGTGTTTCTTCATTTCATTTACATTTTTGAGACGCTTTTCGGCATGAGTTACACACTTTATCCTATTCTATAACTAGAGGATATTGAATATCCATACATCAAACCTCAATTAAATTTTGTTCCCACGTAAAAATGTTGAAGAGACTGTGTGTGGTTTGTGTTGTTTTTCATTCCCACAAAGAACAGTGGTAGAGGGTGTGAACCCTAGAGAGTTTGTGAAAACTGTTGTAAAGCCTGATACAGGCTATGTATCAAGTTTATTTCTAATATAAATTGCTTGGTGTCAGTTGATAACCAAGTGGAGAGGATTAAGTCTTGGATTGAGACTGAACCTCTTGTTTTACTTCACGGTGCACTAAATTTTTATTATACTCTATTTTATCTCTTTACCACTGCTTAAATTAGCTAAAACATAAAACTGTTTTGCATTCACTTTTATTGTAAATTTTGGTTAGTGTGTATATATTCGTAATTCAGTAAACCTGTTTCAAAAGTTGAATTAGTTATTTCATTAATATAACTAAGGACTAATCAAACTTAGAGAAACATGTTGAGAAATTAATCATATATATCTCGACTGACTTAATTGACTGGGTTGTTTTGAATTCATATATTTTTATCATAATGTTTTTTACATAAATTTTAATTGGAACTCAATTAAGTGTCCACCTCTTGAGTATCCACTCCGACCAACAGATTGGAATACCTGGGTCTTACACACATGGTACTAAGATAACAATTTGTAGATCAACTCACATCCTTTACTATTTAGGGATCTGGTAATACTTCGTACCTAGTTCAAATTTTCTGAGGCTCGAGGGGGAGACTTTGGTTATAAGTGATTTCCTTGGGATCCAATATTATAGGACTCCTTAGTACTCTTTTCATTTTTTTCCTATTTCCTATTAGTTCAGTTTGGTTTTTTTCCTGTATGCTATCTTGACTATTTATTTGGAATAAAAAATAATTTTGATAATGTCTAATACCAGAAATTTTTTTTAAAAAAAATTATATAATGTTGAATTTTTCTCGTATATGATAGTATAATTACAATACAAGGTCAAACTAGAGATAAAAATCCTTTCAGTTAGTGAATTTATAAACTCCTCTTGTAAGTCGGTGTGTTGAAATATAGATTTTGATAAATTCCCCTTCTAATAGAGAATATCTGAATTTCTAGAAAGAAGATGTTTTTGGAAAGATGTTACCTAATAAATTTTATCACATAGAAGATGAAGAGATAGATCATATTCATCTCATTAATGTTTTGGGATAGATAATTAGATTGGGAAAATAGTATTTAGATTTCGGGGATTAAGAAGAAGAATATTAGAATTGTTTTAGTGGTATTCTAATAGAGTTACATTTTCCGTATGAACAATCAGACTTGGGAATCAGATTGGGAAATTGGACTGAGTATCATTACAATGTACAGGAAGATCATACTAGCTTCTAGGTAAGAAAGTGAATAGTTTTTTTGAAAGATCATATTTGTGAAATTTTATCAAGAAGTACCATAAAATGATTATTTAAATATTGTATTAAATAATTTCATGCTACTTGAACCACATGCACTATTTATTGAATATAGTGCTACACGGGTGTAAGGTCATATCTTATTCATTCTATTCCACACAAAAGGATTGTTTTTTTGTATATTTTGGGGTATGAAATTATCTTCAAACCATACCAAGGATTAGATACTTTGGTTGAGTAGTGAACCTTGTAAATTCTTAGGTTAATGTGGTTTGTGTTTGAATTTCTTTTAGGAGAGAAAGAAATCATTAACAGAAGGTGATGGTTGTTTCTTAAGAAAGGAAACTTCAAAGAAAATGATATCACTGATTCACCCCTCCCTATCTTAGTGATACTTAAATCCTAGTTTGTCAATCTCAATAGGTTCCAACTAAGAAAACCTAAGTAATCAGATGTAACATGTTATTATATTATATAAACATTCTCTCTAGCATAAGCTTCGTGTTTTAGAAAACTTAAGGGTTAAGAAAAAACATTAATCATGCCTTTAATTATCATAAAAAATAATTATAGCTTCATGTTGTTTATCTAATTCCATTAACTCATGGAATAACACAATTAGTTAAACATGCATACTTGAATCAATTTTATTGCCATCATATTATAAGAAACACCACATTTGATGAACAAGCCTCCTCTTTATTTATTTATCCAACAATCCAGAAACTTATCATATTTATGTTATTTACCCAAATTCATCAATTTCAACATGATAAACCAATCATAAAAACATTATATACAAAGCATAGTATAAGTAGTTCACTATATAGGAAAACAAGAAGCAAACCATTATCACAGTGGAAAGAAACAACATGTGGTCGCTAAACATAAACCCATTCCATTCTTAAGTCTAGTTTAATATTTATTAGGTTAATTACAATGCCATCCAAAAGACTAAATCGTGGTCAATTTATGATTTAATTTAAATAAATAAGAGAAGAAATGAATCCCCTACAACAAATCTTCAAAATTCCTTGCACATGATTGAATCAATGTTAGGGATCTCTAATCACCTCTCTCATTATGAAACTACAATATCCCAAGGATGTTGTTCATTGAACACATTGATAAATGAAAAAGAAAACCCCATTAGAATAATGGAGAGCATTCACCATAACATGGAAAGAAGGAATGAGGAGAAACTAGATTAAATGAAGAGAACCCTCTAGAATAGAGGATGATCCTACCAGAGATCACCACATATTGAACTAAGGAAGTTGGGATTGATCCCTTTCGAATGGGGGATTCAAAAACATCAAAAACCCCCCTTGGGTGCTAAGGGTTGAAGAAGAAGGTGTCGGAGAAAACTGAATCTAGGGCCTTGGGGGTATTTATAGGCAGAAATATTTTTAGGGGACCACAACGCAGCCCCAAATACCACATTGTATACCACCTAGACCACAAAAAATTAAGAGGAGAAAATATCATAATCCCTAGTAAAACCCACGTATGGGATCCACTGCTGGATCCATAGTGCGTATCCTATTTATACAGGGGAAGGGACAATGACCCAACCTATAACCCATGTTGTAGACACCCCTGATTTAGGGATAGTGTCAAAATCCATTATGGTGTACCCACCTCGCTCCAGGTCGTAGCACTTGACACTGGGGATGGGCCTACACTGTAGCCAACCATCATGGTGAAGCTAGAAAAAAAAAGACATTATCTCTGATTTTCCTCTTTCGAACCTCCCTATGCTACTTTTAGGATACCACAGCATAGTTTCTTGGATTACGGTATAACCCATGGCTCCAAATTGTAAATTGGGCTAAAATGGCAGTGGCACCCAATGTTTTTCCCCATTTACCCACCAAACTCCTTGAAACCTCCTACAGGTGCCTCCAACACCCAAAATAAACAATGTGAAGGGCCACTGAGGTTCAATCCCATACAATGTATATGTAAAAAAACATTAACAATTACACAAATCTTAAGTGAATTTTTATAACATTGGGTCACATAATTTATTTAAATTGTAGCATAGTACAAATTTAAAAAACAATATTTTGTACAGATCACTCTACCAAAATAATTCATGATATCTATATTCAATAATTGATAATATAGATTCAAATTTGTTTTCAAAATTATGAAAATATTATAAAATCCACTAATTACTCACCATATCACCTTATAGTGATCCTAATTTCCATGACCTTGTTAAAAACATTTCAATTGTTTCATCAAAAAAATTGTAGAAACATGAAATTATTATCTCAATATATAATGATGTCCCCATTTACATTTGAACTCACTTTATAAGTATTTTAATTTCTTCATATATTTCACATACAGTTTTTTATTCAATTAACATAGTGATATATTTATCATATAGATATGCTGGTAGAAAACTTATTCCAACTATTAATCCTAATAATATTTATTTCAATAAGATTCATAATAACACAATGTTATTAGGATGAAAAGGTTATTGTAGTAGAATATAAAACATATAAAGAAAATAACAATAAATAAGGAATTCAATTTAGTGTCTACTACTGGAACAAAAAAAATTATGTTGTATAATGTTGAATATTTTTCTTATCTGATAATATAATAAAAAACAAAGTTCAAAATAAAGAGAACAGCCCTTGTAGATAACATATTTTTAAACATTTCGTGTAATTCAGTGTGTTGAAATGTATATTTTGTAAAATTATTGAATAGAAATATAGTATTATATGGATACATTTAATCAATACATGAAATCATGTATTCCAGATGTATTAAACTTATACATTTTTATGTTTCCAAAATACTTGTATTTCATTGGTAAATTTCCAATCCAATGTAATTATTTAATATCATAAATTCACTCAATTAAGAATCCCTAATAATACTACTAGTGAAACTAATTTACTCAGCACTACCCTTTACCAGTGTTAGTAAAAAATAATATTTTTTCATTCATTGAGTTTTGTGATGAATTGCTTCTTTTTTAGGGTCAAATCGATTGAATAATCCTTCACAGCATCCCAAATTAAAAACCTCTTTACACACCCATGTTTTATTTTAGAATTTTACTTCTTCCCTAAATCTGTTGACTCTCTATAGAAACAAAAAAGGTGTGATTATTTCAGAAAATTAGAAATCCAAGTTCAATATCAGTCAAATAATCAACACTGAATCTAATCAAAATCCCCAACCCAACCCAAATAAGAGGCGAAATACTCCCCAATTTACCAAACTCAAGAACATAAATTTTGAATTACCTGGATGAGGTTTTCCCATTCCACCTCCATCCTTATATATAAATCACATAAATAGATACCTCATCCCAAGTAAAACTCATAAATGTGTGCCTTCTATTTAGGTGTTGTAGATTTATAAGATGATTCCCCTCCCCTGATTTTAATACCATTGTTCTAGAGATTATCAAAACTTTCCCCTGACCTTGAATGTGTCACTTGATCAATTTTCTACCTCCCAACATAGGTGGGTGCCTAACCTGATGATGCGGTCAGAAGAATTATTTTTTCAAGTGAGTCTAAGTAAATTTTAGGAGAAAATATTTATCTCCCCCTAATATTTTGAACATCTAGTTTCCACTTGTTAAAACCAATTTATTGGAATAATTATTTTTCAAAGTAGATTTCAGGTCTCCTAAAAAGCACTAAGATGATAGAAACATGTTAGTTAATAAAAATCACATGAAAATTTTTAAAAATAGTCGAACATCATTAGTAAAACTAAAACATGGATTTGAAATTTGAATCACTGTGGAATATGATTGAAATCCATAGTATCTTAAATATTTCATTAGATTTATATATATTCCATCATATATAGTCAAATTCATAATGTTTTATACTTAATTATTGATTTGTAAAATTTCATATTTATCTAGAAATTTCATTTCATCATGCACTCTTGTATTTATAATAATCCTTCTAATTCACACATGGTGAATACCCCCCATGGATTGTATTTAACCATTCATCCTATATCAACCAATTTATCATATTTAACAATAATGTAAAGGTGGATTGGGGTACCATTGACATCCTCATGTTAATGATTGTGGGATTTCTTGATGAATGTACTCTTTTCTTCTACTCTTCCTCCAATCCTTGCTATTGGCGGTTTTTATAAAACCAATTGTGATGATTCCACTACAAATTCTCTCTATGATATTCTTTATCCTTTTTTTCTTCGGTTCCTCCACCATTATGAGACCAATCCTACTAATACTTGTCTCTTATTTTGACACATTTTTCTGGCACCCTTCAACATATTTCCTCAGATGATTGAGTGCTCTTCCAAAAACATTGAATTCTTAGATTGTGGAGTGATATGTGAAATAATTAAGGCATACTTTGTTCTTTTCCTCTTATTTTATATCCATAAGAGTCAATTCAAACTTATTCTTCCTTAGTTAATCCTTATTGAAGATCACTTTCTTCACAATTTATGCACACTCTATGTTTCTTTACACCCAATGTATTTGGATTTTGGTAGTTAAAAGTTACTATTTGAGTAATTGTATGATCATTGGATATTATTCGATATTATATAATGAGACAAGTGATACATTTTTTCTTTCTAATTAGGGATGAGTATTATTTGGTAATAAATTTTGTATTGCATTTCAAATATCATTAAAATTTTATGTTCCATATCCTTTATTAATTTTTGGAATTTTTTATAAATATTAGTTTCTATTATATTATTATTGGATGATTATATATATTTATACAATTATGGCAAAATTTACAAGATATTTTTATACCATGTTTTTTGGTTTTGATTTTGGGTGACACATTATTGTTATTATTAAGTAAATGTTTTTCATCACAAAGACAAGTGTACATTTCATTATTATGAAGATTATGAAAGATATTAAAGAAGTCATAAGGAAGATATTATTTGATAATGATTGAGGAATGTTAAATCTAGGGTTTAATTCTATAACTTTCTTAGTGAGTATAATAATTGTAATATTTTTCTTTTCCATTATATTTAATGTCATGTCCTTATTATTTATCATTTTTTGGACATTCAACTGAACGAGAGGTGGCCTCTTCTCAACCTGTATGTATGGTTCCAATCAGAGGTTCTCCTATAGCTACATGGAGCACATGTCATACGCGTTCACACCTAGACCCGCCAACGGACACCCCATCTACAACACCTTTTCATCCCCCACTTGGACATCCAGGGCTATTCCCACCCATTCATCTATCATTATCTTATTTATCCAATTATTCTCATACCATGGCTATATATCTTCTAGAAATGTTTCCACCTATACCATATCAATATCCTATGATGTATCCCCATCCCTTCTATTCTTATCCCACCATGTCTTTGCCGCTTCTATTTCTTACTATCCAAGATCTGATGATTTTGTTCCTTCAGCATCAACTCTAGTTCAGGAATATGAAAAGTTCATGCATTGAAATAGACACACCCTTCAAAGTTTACCATACTAGGACATCCCATAGATCCATCCAAGCCTAATGAGCAGTTTGCATCAGGTTTTTTTAGAAGTTTGTAAAATTATGAGACATTAATTTTTATTACTATAATGTGAATTAATTCTTCTCATTTTCAATTATATTCTTCAGTGATATCTTATAATAGTGACATGGTTTCACCTGTATTTGTGAATAATTGGATCAAAAAACATAAATAATGGTGGAATACAATGAAAATAATCAAATGATTGGTAAAAAATCTAGGTAATGTAGAAGTTTTGGGACAACTTTATCCAAGTACATTGATAACATTCTGGTGTAACTAGTCTCATTGAGGAATATCAGTAATAAAATTATGAAGAAATAATGGGCGGAGATATGGGTAAGAAAAATTATTAAAATAATATCTATATTATTTTTTATTTATATGAATTAACATTCTTGGGTTTTTTCCAAGAAACAATTGCACAAAATTTCTCCAAGTCTACTTACACACCTTCCTAAGTGATGATGTGACCCAAGAATTGAACCCTATCGATCCAAAAATGGAATTTGGATAGTTTGGCATATCTCATGTGATATATTATTTTACATGGTATGATTTCAAGATGTTTTTCATGATCATTATGAGCTTTACAGTACACTAATATTTCATCAACAAAAATAGATGCATACTTTTCTATGTATGGGTGATAGATTTGGTTCCTTAGGACCATAAACACGACTAGAGAACTGATCAATCCAAATGGAATTTCCAAAAACTAATATAAACCATATCTACTACTAAATGCAGTCTATGATATATCATATGGTCTCACCCTTAGATGATGATACCCTGATCTCAGATCAATCATAGAGAACACTGAAGCAACCCTTCTCTAGTAAAAAGGATCATCAATTTGAGGAATATGGTATGGGTTATTAACCATCATCTAATTAATCATCTCATAATTGGCACACTATTGAAATGATCAGTTAGATTTCTTAGTAAACTACACTAGAGATCCCAAATGTGACATGGTCAGGTGAACAAAGCTCTTGTTTTCCAATTCCTCCAACTAGGTTTTAATCTCTAGGAGTTGTGACAGTCCATTTATATGTGATGCAATAGAAATTAGATCTACTCATGGTAGCAACTATATTGTGAACTCAACATCACATTCAGGAGACAATGCATATATGTACTTAGGAAACAAATCCTAAAACTAATCCACTACAGGTTGAAAGGCATGCTACTCTGCTCACCCATCATAAAGCATAAAACAATCCACTTGAATTATGAGTTATCCCAACTGCTAAATAACAGGCCCTGCACGGCATACCTGAATTTCCTACTCACCATGATAGATATAAGTGTCTCCTTCAATAGACATGAATGTTAACCTATAGAAGAAATATTCAATATGGTCCTGGTAAAACACTATCTAATCCATTCCCAAAATCAGATCATAACCTGATATCTCAAGCACAAACACATCCCATAGGAGAAAGTACCCACCAAATTCAAGAGAACACCCCTTAAATTGCCTAATATTCTCTGCTCTCATCCATAATGGTGTATCAAAAAACATGACCCTACAAAAACATTCCTCCACTACAACCAAAATAACCATAAGCTGAGTAGAAATGAAATAATGTGAGTCACCTGTATCGAATAGAACACTAACAAGCATGGAAGAAACAAGGATCGTACCAAAAAAATTCGATGGTATAGACTCACCACTTCTTAGTGCATACTGAACTATATAAAGATAACCTGACCCTCTACTATGGGATTCGATTTGAATTCATGGTGCTACACTACATTGCTAATGTGGATGATATTTCACCAGAGTACCACATCCTCCACCTCGACCGATATGACTAGTAGAGCTCCAACATCCTACCAGATATGTGGTAACAAATCCCCTTCCTACACTTGGCCTTATCCTCAACCATCCATAATTTCCTGCCTATCAAGGGTTACTATAGAACCTCTGTACATTCCGAATTATGTCGCATGCTCGTCACTCAACTGGTTGTCAGGGACACTAACCAAGAATTTACCCTATCGTGCCACAGTGATAACAGAAAACATTATCACTACCATGAGGGAATATTTTCGTATTCTGACTAATCATTTCACCACTATCTTGATGAAAGTTCTCAAAATTGTTCATCCTACCCTTGTAAGTCGCACTACTATATTTCCCAACTAGAACCGCATGCCCATCACCGAGGGCCTCCTTGAGTTTTCCCTCTAAAACATGGGCCTGATCCACCACCTTATAAACTTTTTTTAGACATAATATATTCACCTGGGACTTAATATTATGTTTAAGTCCATTCTATATTAATCTTTCTAGAGCTGCCTCATCCCATGCCAAAGATGGAAAAAAAGTGTAAGTCAGTGAAACAACTGGAGTATTGCATCACTATCTTAAACATCTAGGCCAACCATATCGGTTACACATACTTTTATAGCCTCAATGTCTCCTAATAGAAATGTTCCATAAAAAAATTCAGTAAATATTTCCAGGACATACCATCAACCAACTAGGTCTAAAATAGAATGTCCCTCCAGTGCTTTTCTTTCCCTCATAACATGTAAGCTGCCAACCTGATTGTCTTCTCAAGAGGAGTCTCAATGTAATGCCCCAAAAACTTGTTTCGTGAGTAATGGTAATATTGAGGTTTTATTGTTTTATCCAAACAAAGTACAAACTTCAATTTAAATATTATTGTAGTTTGTTTAAAGAATAAAAAATAACTATTATTTTAAAAATTAATTTATTCTCATCGAATTATTATTTAATAGAATATTTTAAATAATAAATGAAATATTATAACTGATTAGTTTGTTTCCAAAATGTGAAATATATATATATATATATATATATTTGTATATTGGATTCTAATGAAAATAATGTTATAAAAATTATATTTTTTTATGCGGTTATACATGACATCGAAAATTGTTATTTTAAAATATTTTAATGACATTATTTTTGTGCTATTTTAATTATACAGAAAATTATTTGATCTATTATATGAGTTCAAAAATATGTTATATACACATGTATATATTTCTAATGTAATAATTGTTATATTATAAATTAAAATTATGAATTTTGGTTTAATAAAATTTATAAAAATAATAATTTGACCATTATAATGATTAAACATTCAACAAAAAATAATTGTCAATTTGAATTATATCATATTAAAATTGGTTTTAACAAGTTTCAAAATCACATATAATTTTTAAAAATTATGATAATTATTTTCATTTTTCAATTATTAATTTAATTTATAATAATAGTATAAGATATGTAATAAAAATATACAAGTAAATGTTTTATAAAGAGATAGATAATAATGACTTTTACTTATAAAAAGTATTGATAAAATATGTTTAAAATATAAATTTATTTATTAGACTTTTGACCTTTTAAAGTTATTAATAATATAATATAATATTATATAAATAAATGATAAGGATGTAATAATAAGAAACTAAATTGAAAATAACAAAAAAAATGAGGAATCCTATAGTGGGTTTCAGGGGATTCCACATCCAAGTTACAGCGCGAAGAGGGAGAGAGGGTGGTCAGGCTGTCATGATGGGTATCAGTAGTCCCTTCATCTGGGGTTATCAAGCAGGATGGGAAAGTATGAGCCGATGTTGAAGGAGGATAGGCGTGACACTCGAGCAGGGTAGATGAGGGTGTCTACTGGGGTCTGGTATCGGGGATCGCGGGCACAGTCAGGGTGAAGGGAGCGTCTCGCACGGTAGTCACACGCTACGACTGTCAGAATCCAGTTGTCTGGAGACATTTGATTTGTGGGTTGAGTTGGGTCGAAGTCCCCACATCGCATGGTCGGGTGCCTCGTTTCAGACCTGAAAACTTGGGTTGAGGTTTTCTTTGTCAACGAGTCTGAGCCTTTGGTGAGGGTTCCATCTTGGTTTGATTTTATAAATGTGCAATAAGATTAGTTTATTTTATTATGCAATCTTAATCTTCTATTTTGAGTCATACTCAATATTGCCGCATATCTTTTGTTAATTTTTTGAACAGTTGATACATTAATTTATTCTGACTTCACATTTACGATTTGGTTTTAAATTCATGAATGATTCTTGTTGTCTGTGGAAGACCCTGTTGCAGTAATTATTTATTGTTTTTTCTTTGTTATGTGGTTAAACAGTTTAGGTCGATAAACATTTTATGGGTCACCGTTATTATTATTATTATTATTTTTAGCCACTACGTTCACAGCTTTCACAACAAGATCACCCATTTGAGATTTTAGAGGTTTTAAATACCATGGTTACTCTACTCATTTTCAGATGGTCCCAATTATGGCTTTAAAAATCTTTCAAAGATAGACCTTTGTATGTTTTTTAGTAGTCTATTGGTAATGGTCCTGAGTATAGAGTATATTGATTCAGCCCTTGTTTTATTTCAGCACCATTGGTTGGGGTTAAATATTTGTCTCGAACATTTATTTATCTTACAATCTTAAGTTCTGTAAAGAAAATTTATTTATATACCCTCAATTTTATGGTTGGGTATGGGACATACTATCTATAGTTTTTCAGTTTAACTTTTAGAATTTTTTTTCATGTAGATGGGAACTAATATTTATTTTTATGGTTAAACTTATTTAGTAATAGATTTTTTTCATCAAATTAATTTATATTTAATTTTATTGTCTTGTAAGGGTTCATTATACTTTTCCTCGAATGTTCATTTATTTTACAACCTTATGTCTGTAAGGGTTTTAAATTATCCCTGTCTGGTTTCTTTGAGAGTATATACTTATATATGCTCCTAATGTATGTTTTTCACTTTGCGGTTAAACGTTCTTCTATACTGAAATTTGGTCTTTGAGTTTTTAAGTTCAGGTGGTTTAATGGATGTAAGGGTTATGTTTTAATATTTCTCATTAAATGTATATTTTGTAAGGTTTTAATTAATTTAATCAATTTTTTTTGTATATTTCTCTTACAAAGGTATACACATATATACTTGTGTATAAATTTTTATATGAATCTATATATTTCATTAAAAAATATTATTTACCCGAATTGTGTTATGATTTTAAAATCTCTGCATTGAAAGGGTTTTAATTGTTTTTCTTAAACCATATAGTTATAAAATGTTATATATGTCTATATATATATATATAACCATATCTATCTATATAACCTGGAATTTTTTTTAAATGATAATGGTTTTAAATTTTAAGTATTTATCTCTAAATCTTACAGTTTGTGAGGGTGTAATTTGATCAAATTACGGTTGCTTTATATGTGTGTGTATATATATACACATATATAACTTATTATTTTATGTGTACATAAGTTAAGAGTTATTTTAATTTATAATTATTTTCTATTATACACTTAGTGTATATTCGAACACACACACATAATTCAATCTTTTTTTATTTTATGTTTTTAATGATGAATTACAATCTTTAAAAAAGACTGAGATTCGAATAAGGTTTTGGGTTCAAATGGATTGGCATATTTATTACACATACACCCATAGAGTTTAATTCCACCAGGTTTTTAATTCTACCATGTACTAATTTGAAAATGATGTAAGGAAAATTTGTTTATTTATTTATACTCAATATTTTTCAAGTTCCCTCAAGGGAGTTCATTATCTTAAAATACAAATTAATTTTATGATGCTAAGGGTAGTAATTATTAAACAAAATACATTTCTTTTAAGATATAAAGGTACATAAAAATATATATGTATGTATGTAATTTTAGTTTTCAGAATATATAAAGTAAGGGTGTGACATATACATATTTTATGTATATATATATGGTTATATGTATGAACCTATAAGTTTAAATCATAATATGAATTAAATTGGCCTAAAATAAACTTCAGTGGTTAAAGTATGTTTTTTATATGTTTAATTAAATATATGAATTACATAAAACAAATTATGCACTGCAAAATAATTGGCCTTATATGCTATGAAACATAGGTAATGGCCACTTAATAAGACGTGACCATTTATCCGCACATGCATTGTGTACAAATGACTTTTTCCTTAATTCAAAATTAGTTATTTTAAACTATAATTGTTCATTTCCATGAACGGAGGATTTTTTAAAATTAAGGAATTGTCATTTTATGTGGTAACCCCATCCATTAATTACTTGTGTGTTTTAAATAAATATCACATGTTCAAACAATGTTTACTATATTATGCATGTCTTTGAGAAATTTATTATCTAAATAATAACTGACATATTATAATTTAGTCCAACATCATTTCCATTTATCAGCGCATGAATTGAGCATGAATAATACCTATCTGAAGTTAAAAACATGCAATGTAATGCATTGTAATTTTATGGAAGTAGTTGTAAAGTTATAAATTTATGTGATAAATAATACTATTTATTATTCATCACATATAATCATGAACTATGAATTTAATTATTTTGAGTGGTATGGGACACCCCAAATAAAAACATGGAATTAGGTATTCAAAGTTGTATGTGACACTTTGGTTACATGGCCTTATTAAACATGTGAGGAATGTATTTAACTAGTATGATATGTATTGGGGACTGATAAAAGTAAGCCATCTGGGTTGGTGTCTGTTTACAGTAAACCCTCTGGGTTGGAGTCTAGTTATAGAGGCTCTCCAGGATGGAGTCCAGTTACAGAGGCTCTCTGGGTTGGGGTCTAGTTATAGTTATCCCCTAGGTCTTGGCACAAGGCCTTGACAAATAAATTAATGTCTGGAATTATACATTCCAATATCATGTGTATGATAACTAATTGACCAAATGGATATTCGACTAGTATAATATCCATGGTTAAGAGCCATTACATATGAGTATCATAAATTTAAAAACATATGGCATGACATATGTTTAGCACTTAGTGATTTAGTATTTGATTTATGAAATTGAAGTTGTTACCTTTACGCACAACTCTAATTATTCATTACTCTTAACTATTTAATTTGTGCTCTCATATGCATATGTCATAAATGTTTAGATAGTCTTTTACTTATTACTCCAAATGAGAATGCCTAAAGTTGAATCATGCATCCATATAATTTAGTTATCATGTTTTTAATTGAGCACTTTTATAATATATTACCTGTGTTATATCTTTTCCTAAATATAAATGTTTTATGAGAAGTTTTAAAGAATTTCTTCCAATGTTATATTTTTTTATGGTGTGTTATTTTAAAACCCCTTGTTGGGAATTCGCATGCTCACCGTATGTTTTTGAAATAAATTTTTCCGGTAACATCTTTTAGAAGAAGATACATTTCAGAAGTAGCTAGTTTCTCAGAACCTGAACTAAATCGATCCTCTTTATGGCACCGGATTCGGGTATTCGGGAGCTGGGGCATGACAGTTGGTATCAGAGGATTCAGTTCAGATTACACTAGTAAACCAGAACTGAACAATGAAAACTTACTTAAGCAATACTAAGAACGTTGTTTTCTTAATTTTCATATAGAAAACCAAAGTGATGGTCTTTTGTCTCTTCCAACAGAAGTATTTGAGTACATAGTTGGAAAATCATGTGTAGAAAACTATGAGACTTTTTAAAATATTCCTTTATCATGAAAATCCCTCTACCGAGTATCCAACTCTCCTCGTGTACTCAAACTTCACCATGGAGCAAGTTTCGTATATTACCTCATGATGAATACTAAATTCATGTTCTATGTACGACAAGGGAAATACTTCGAGTGTATCTTTAAATGTTTCACCCTAGCCAATAATTTCTTTTATATTGAGAATGAGACTACTCGTTTGCATTATCGACATCAAGTTCTTACCGATGTCTCTAAACTTGATACCCAACATGATTCTCTCAATCTGAATTCTATATGTCCACACATGGTTGATCCTAGTAGCAGATGTTGCATCTGCACCAAGGATATCGTAGAATTTAGAACCTCTTTGGGGATCTATTTGTCAGAGAACTGGGGATATCCCTAACATCGGTGGAATCTAGGAGGAATCATCTTAAAGGAAATCAAGAAATACATACTATTGAATTGTGAAATGAAGTAGTAGATTGCGTAATTTCTCGAGTTTTATAAATCATGTCTATGTGAATGATGTTGTATTATCTGTTTTGATATGCTTTTATATAAAACAATGACTCTGTTTAAAATAAATTTTCCATAATAAAAATTGATTTCTTAAAACATTTTCATATAGAATATATGTGTTCACAAACCAATATTTTATCACTACCAACCAAGTTGTTAGATACTATAAATGTCAAGACAAGCTTTGAAGAGGACCATCCATATGCCAACATACGTTTGAACTGTAAACAACTCCATCAGGTGTAAAATCACCCAAAAATCCTCCATCTTTACCAAAGAAGTAATCTTATCTATTACCGTATCACATTTTCACACTTTTCAACATATAGGAGAAGAGGAAAGTATCATGAAGCCCCTTTTCAATGTTTTATTTTGCCTGATAACTATTGATCTATAGGTAAATTTCTAGAAGTTTTTTTGGCTGGTGACCATTGAGTGGCCTACCTATTCCAGGTCCTGTGTTTTAGTATGTATGAATAACTTTACGACATCAGTATTTTCAAGAACAATGTGGTGCATGGGACTTATAGATATTTAGTTAACTCTGAACTTTCCATCCTACACACCTCTCATACCTCTTTATGGAAGGCTGAGTGCCTTAGGCATAGATTCTGCCCTAGTTGTCTGCAGAGTGTCTGGGCCAAGGAAATTGTGTAGCTGGATACTACCTTAGGAATCCACCTGAGGTCGTCAGCGCCCTACCATCGATAGTCTTCCCGATAAAGGGACTTCGGGAGTGACGTGTGTTTGGTGTTGTTGTGGTTTGTGTACAAGTATTTTAGAATTGCGAGGACGCAATTATTTGTAGGGGTGATAATGGAATGCCCCCAAAACGTGATTCTCAAGTAATGGTAATATTGAGATTTTATTTTTTTATTTGAACAAAGTACAAACTTTAAAGTAAATATTATCTCACATTATTTAATGAATAAAAAAATAACTATTATTTTCAGAAATAATTTCTTCTTATCAAAAAATTATTTAATAGAAAATTTTAAATAATAACTATAATAATATAACTAATTTGTTTGTTTTCCAAAATTTCAAATATATATATATATATATATATATATATTTATTTATATTATAATGGAATGAAAATAATATTATAAAAATTATAATTTTATATGCGGTTTAACATGACATCGAAAATTGTAATTTTAAAATATTTTAATGACATTATTTGTGCGCTATTTTAATTATGTGGACAATTATTTGATCTATTATATGAGTTAAAAAATTATATACACATGTATATATATAATGTAATAATTGTGAGATTATAAAATAACATTTTGGATTTTGGTTTAATAAAATTTTAAAAAAAATAATTTAACCAATATAATGATTAAACATTCAAAAAAAAGTGATTTTTAATTTGAATCATATCATATTAATATTTTTTTAACAAATTTCAAATTTACAAATAATTTGTACAAATTATGATAATTATTTAGATTTTTCAATTATTAATTTATTTTATAATAATGTTATAAGATATATAATAAAAATATACAAGTAAATGTTTTATAAAAAAATAGATAATAATGACTTTTACTTTTAAAAAGTATTGATAAAATATGTTTGAAATATAAATAGCTTTATTAGAGTTTTGACCTTTTAAAGTTATTAATAATATAATATAAGATTAAATAAATAAATGATAAGGATATAATAATAGTAAACTAAATTTAAAATAACAAATAAAAATGAAGAATCTCATAGTGGGTTTTAGGGGAGTTCACGTCTCAGTCGTGCCATGAAGATGGATGGAGGGTGTTTGGGCCGTCGTGAAGGGTTTCAGAAGTCCCTTCATCCAGGGTTATCGAGTAGGCCGGGTGAGCTGGAGCGGATGCCAAGGGAGGCTAGGCTTCATGCTCGAGCAGGGCCGACAAGGGTATCAAGTGGGCTCTAGCGTCGGGGATCGCAGGCGCAGTCAGGGTGAAGGGAGCGTGTCATATGGGAGTCACACGCCACGGTAGTCAGAATCCCGTTGTCTAGTGACGTTTGTTTTGTGGTTTGAGTAAGATCAAAGTCCCCACGTCACACAGTCGGGTGCCTCGTTTCAGACCAGAAAACCGAGGTTGAGGTTTTTCTTCATCAACGAGTCTGGGCCTCTGGTTAGGGTTCCATCATGTTTTGATTTTATCAAATCTGAAATAAGTTTATTTTATTGTATTTTGTTTTCTGAATCTTCCGTTTGGAGTCATACTCAATCTGTCCACATACCATTTGTCAATTTTTTGAAGAGTTGACACATTAATTTCTTCTATCTTCCTGTGTACGATTTCGTTTTAAATTCATGTATGATTTTTGTTGTCCGAGGAAGACCTTGTTGCAGCAATTATTTATTTTTTGATCATTGTAATGTGGGTAAATAGTTTTTGTTCATGAATGTTTTGTGGTACAAAGTGGTTATTATTATTATTATTATTATTATTATTATTATTATTATTAATATTATTATTTGGCCATTGTGTTCACAGCTTGCACATCATGATCATCCGTTTGATATTTTAGAGGTTTTCAATAGCATGGTTACTCTACTCATTTTTAGATGGTTCCAATTATAGCTTTAAAAATCCAGCAGAGCCTGACCTATGTATGATTTTTTTAGTAGTATGTTGGTGTTGGTCCTGAGCATGGAGTATACTAATTTCACCCTCGTTTTATTTCAGCACCACAGGTAAGGGTTAAATATTTGTCTCGAACATTTATTTATTTTACGATCATATGTTTTGTATAAAAAATTTATTTATATGCCTTTTATTTTATGGTTTTGTAAGGTATGTACTATCTATAGTTTTTCAGCTTATATTATATTATAAATTTTCATTCATAAGGGAACTAATATTTATTTTTATGGTTAAAATTATTTTATAAGATACTGTTTTATTCTAATTAATTTATATTTAAGGTTATTGTCTTGTAAGGTTTCATTATAATTTGCCTCGAATGTTTATTTATTTTATGACCTTATACTTGTAAGGGTTTTAAATTTTTCTTGTATTGTTTCTTTGAGAGTATATACTAATATATGCTCCTAATGTATGTTTTAACTTTGCGGTAGTTTAAAAGTTCTTCTGTGCCGAACCTCGGTCTTCGGGTTTTAGGGTTCAGGTGGTATAATTAATTTAAGGGTTATATTTTAATATATTTCATTAAATGTATCTTTTATAAGGGTTTAATTAATTTAATCAATTTTGTTTTCTATTTTTTTTACAAATGTATACATATATATACTTGTGTATAAATGTTTTTATGAATCTATATATTTCATTATAACATATTATTTTCTTGAACTGGGTTATGATTTTAAAATCTATGTGTTGAAAGGGTTTTAATTGTTTTTCTTAATCCATGTTGTTATAAAATGTTATATGTGTCTATTTATATATATATATATAAGAAACCACATCTATCTTTATTACCTGGATTTTTTTAAATGATAATTGTTTTAAATTTTAAGTTTTTATCTCTAAATATTACGGTTTTTAGGATGTAATTTGATCAAATTACGGCTATTATACGTGTGTGTATATTTATACACAGATATATAACTTATTATTTTATCTGTACATAAGTTAAGGGTTATTTTAATTTATAAATATTTTCTGTTATACAGTTAGTGTATATTCAGACATACACACATAATTCAATCGACTTTTATTTTATGTTATTAAAGATGAATTATAATCGTTAAATAATGACTCAGATGTGAATAACGTTTTGGGTTCAAATGGATTGGAATATTTATTACACATACACCCATAAAGATTTAATCCACCCGGTTTTTAATTCCACCAAGTGTTAATTTAAAAATAATGTAAGGAAAATTTATTTTTTTATTTATTTATACTCTATATTTTTCTAGTTCTCATAAGAGATAACATTTTATTAAAATATAAATTAAATTTTATGAGGACAAAGGTTGTAATTATTAAACAAATTACATTTATTGTAAGATTTTGATATACATACATACATATATATATATATCTGTGCCTGTATATGTGATTTTTGTTTTCAGAATATATAAATTAAGGGTGTGACATATACATATTTTATGTATATATATATGGTTATATGTTTTCCCCTATAAGTTTTAATCATAATCTGATATTAACATGGCCTAAAATAAAATTCAGTGGTTAAATTATGTTTTTGATAATTTTAATTAAATATATGCATTACATAAAACAAATGAAGTGCTGAAAAACAATTGGCCTTATATGCTATGAAACATAGGGCATGTCCACTTAATAAGTCGTGACCATTTATCAGCACATTCATTGTATACAAATGACTAATATCTTAATTCAGACATAGTAATTTTAAAATATAAATGTTAATTTCCACGAAAAAAGGATTTTGAAAATTAATGAACTATCATTTTATGTGGTAACCCCATCCATTCACTGCTTGTTTGTTTTAAATCAATATCACATGGGTAAAGAACATTTACTATATTATGCATGTTGTTGAGAAACATGTTATCTAAATAATAATTGACATATTATAATTTATTCTAATGTCATTTCCATTTATCAGTGCATGAATTGAGCATGAATAATACCTATACAATTTTATAAACATACAATGTAATTCATTGGAAGTTTAGGGAAGCATTTTTAAAGTTATTAATGTATTCGATAAATCAAACTATTTATTATTCATCACATATAATAATGAATTAAGAATTTAATTACTTGGAGTGGTATGGGACGCCCCAAATAAAATAAATGGAATTAGGTATTCAAAGTGGTATGGGACACTTTGGATACATGTCCTTATTAAACATATGAGGAATGTATTGGACTAGTATGTTCTAGGTTGGGGACTGGAAAAAGTAAGCCCTCCAGGTTGGGGTCCGGTTACAGCAGACCCTCTGGGTTGGAGTCCGGTTACAAAGGATCTCTGGGATAGAGTCCGGTTATAGAGGCTCTCTGGGTTGGTGTCCGGTTACAGTTATCCCCTAGGTCTTGGGGCGAGGCCTTGACACAGAAATTAAAGTCTGGCATTATACATTCCCTTATTATGTGTATGATAATTAATTGACCAAATGGATATTCGACTAGTATAATATCCATGGTTGAGAGTCAGTACTTATGATTATCAAAGAAGTAAAATCTTATGGAATGACATATGTTTATCAATAGGGGATTTAGTATTCGTTTTATGAAATGGAAGTTTTTACATTAATTCACAACTCTGATTATTCATTACTCTTAATTGTTTAATCTGTTCTCTCATATTCATATGTCATAAAGTTTTAGAAAATATTTTACTTATTACTCAAAATGAGCATGCCTAAAGATGAATCAAGCATCCTTATAATTCTGTTAGCATTTTTTTAATTGAGAACTTTTATAATATGTTACATGTGTTATATCTTTTCTTAAAGAGAAATGTTTTATGGGGAGTTTTAAAGAATGATTTCCAAATTTATATCTTGGTATTGTGTGTTATATTAAAACTCCTTACTGGGAATTCTCAAGCCCACCCTCTGTTTTTGAAATACATTTTTCAGTTAACTGCTTTTAGCAGAAGAAACATTTCAAAAGTAGCTGGTTTCCTAGATCCTGAACCAAATCGATCCTCTATATGGCACCAGCTTTGGGTATTCGGGAGCTGGGATGTGACACTCAAAGTGACCAAGAATCATCTGGATGGAATCTATCGAGAACTAAACTACATCAAGTCATACCTCTCCATTAATATCCAAAGGGTGTAATAGCTGAAACTCCCATGTCATCTCAAACATACTTGGCATGATCCACCCGGGAACCTGGTCCATCATCTGCATAAAATGAGAAACATTCTCATGAAACTTCTCTACTTATATTTTACCCTGATCCACCAGGTTTTCATGCTCTGCTCTTGGATAAGAGTTCTCTATGAATTCCTCTTATTACCCAACCATCACATGATGTTGTGGTGGAATATTCCTACAATTCCAACACACGTCACAGAACACATAACATAAAACACCCACATTTATCATATAATTAGGCTCTCCAATAGCCATAAACAACCCTTTCTTCATATAATATTCCCAAAATACATCTTCTCACTTTGAAAACTACCCTTAACCTTCCCTATCTCAAGAAATGGTCAACATGGAAAAATCCAACGGACATAGTCATGAGTATTTTATTAGACACGTTTTTTAAACCATTTCCTCATTCACAACACAAATATTTTTATTTTATGTACCCTTATCATCTCACCAGTTATTATAACCAACATTTTATCTCATTTAACTCCTTTCATCAAGAAAAAGTATTTAACAATTATTTCATTATATTTATATTTACCCATTCATGTCATCATTATTATACATTACTTTCTTCATATTTTAAGGAATGTGAAAATAATTGAACCCTTCCTATCCCACACATCCATCTCATGTGTGCCCATCGCAATGGTTTCCACCTATATACCTAGGTGCCTATAATGATTCATGTATGCACAACCTCATTCCATTTCAACCAAAATAAAAAAATCATAAAACAATCTCATCACATAATAAGTGTATCAACCAATGGTTAGATATCATTCAACTATAACAACACATGTCAAGAACAACAATTCCCACTCTGGGTACATGGATGTTTTTTATGGATGAGTTAGATACTCCAAAAAACAGGCTCCTATCTAAAACCAAACACATCATAATCTCCCATATATGATCCCCAGATAGCAATAAAACAAAAAAGAACTACTCTGATGCCACTTTTTAATGTCCCAGCCCAGAATCCAATAAACTGGTGCTCTAATCCGGGTCTCCACATGACCTTAAATGTGCCTCCCCATTTTATAGAGGTTTCCAACTAGTATCAAGGGTCTAATTGGTCGTGGAGGGAGATTATACCCTCTTTAACAGTGTATTCCCCAATATATAACATAATAAATAAGAAAAACAATAGACAAAAAACTATAACATTCATTACCAACCATTTCCCAAATAGGGTACAACAGAAACAAAATGATAAATATGTCATTCCATGGTGATAGTTTCAAAATTGAAGGAAACCCAAAATAAAGACTAATGAAAACACCCTCAAAATGGGTCCTGACTCCAATTCTGGATCATCAGCCATTCTCATACCAAGACCAACTCAACTCCCTAGAATAGGAATTTTTCCCTTTTCCAACCCTGTAATAATGAAATCTGCTCTGGTACCCAACAGTGTCCCAAGAAAGGTGTGAGTATAACTCAGTAGTCCACCACAAAAAATGTCTATAAAATATCAAGTCAAAACAGATAGTTCGTGTATGTACTAAATAAATGGAAAGATAAACATGAGACAATTTAGTTTCATTAGTTAACAATATTCAATTTAGCAACGTTCATCATTTATTCCATTCATTTACATAAACCATTTCCATCACTCAGTCTATGGGTTTGGAATTTACATCATATACACTTCGGCCTAAGTTGATTAATTATATGACATAGGTAAATAATTTAAGTTCCTTATCTCACTAGGGATAAACATTTCATAACAAATACCTCTCACTCACTTTGGAGTCTCAATCCATGTAGTCTCATAAAATGCAACAGTTAGGGGCTTAGAGCCTCAATATCTCTCCCAAACCCATGCATTCTAGGGTTAGGGTTTAGATCCTCAGTCCAACCCGACTCATGGGTGGAGCCTCAGTCCAATATCCTACATACCACCAAGTAATGTGCACATGACTATTCATCCAATTACCATGTATACCAACTCACAGACCATGAATAATCAATAGAAATAACATTTACAATTCACCTTCCATTTAAATATTAAATCATATTTGGGCCTCAACCCATTCACACATTTACCAGACACCTTAAATATCTCATTTATCCCAATTCCCTTTCATATCTCAACCCATTTAACATATTAAAAAATTTACAAACAATAACCATTTTCACATAATTCATAATTTCCCATGTGTTATCTCATTTGTGCATTTTAATTTCAATCTCACAAGTCATTATACACATTCACCTTATTCTATTTAACCCTCATTACATTGTTCCAAACAAACCCTTATTCAATTATCAAAGTCTAGGAACAACTATCAATAATTCCTTTTCTAACTCAACTAACATATCAATATGTTTATCTTTAGATATACTTTATCACAAGTCAACTCTATAGTTATCTTTTTAATTTTCTATGTTCAAAAATATGGGCACACCCCATGGGTGGCCCTAATTTGGTCTAGTCAGTCTCAATGAATACCATGGGGATAATGGGGAGTTCAATTCATCATTTATCCAACTATTTTTTCTAATACATAAATATTCCTCAAATAAACAATAAGATAGAACCATTAACAAAATTGCACAAGCAGAAATCAACTTTAAAACCATAGAATATAACATGTAGACAACCTACCTTGAAACCAGAGATGAACTCATGCCTAAACATAGCCTTAGATATAGATTCAAGAACCATTTGGATCCCCAACCAAGGATCCACTAGAAAATAAGGTTTTAGGGATTCAGGAGAAGAATAACTAAACCTCAATCCCTAATCCATAAAAGAGAAGAAATAGGATCATAAGTCTTACAAGGAGTTTCGATATACAACCAATGATACTCCAAATAGCCTTGAAACTTAGGAGATAAATCCTTGGGAATATTTTAGTGTATAGGTTAATAAATAGGTCTATAGGAAGAAGAATGAGGATGGTATTTGGGTGAGGAACATAAAATACTGAGGGTCCAATGTGGTAAAATACCACATTTAATGAGGCATAGAGTTTGGCCACACAGTTTTACAAACCATTTTCCAACTGTGCATCTGCCTCTATCCAAGAGGGTATGAGTCACATGGTTACATGGGGAGTCCCACATGGTTTGAAAACCCATGCACAAACCATGAAAAATGCCTCTCTTTAGGACTGCATGGTTTGGCCTCCCCTCTTTCGTGGTTTACTAAACAATGAGCACCTTTCTCTTGGCTAGCATGGTTTGGAATCCCAATTACTACTAACCATTCACGAACCATGAAACTTGCACAGGATGGCCAATATATCCCATGATTCATGTCCCAATCCCTAGAGACACCCCTTAGATTCTCCATACATCAAAAAAACAATCCATTAAACATAATAAGAAGAATGAATTCAAATATTAAGCAAGAACATACCTTATGAAAATAAAAGATCATAAATAACTAGAGGGAATTTGTCCTTGATTACTATAACGCAACGAAAATACAACAAATATATATTTTCAGATCCATCAACAAAAAAATAATTTCTCACAATGTTATTTTTTAATTTATTAAATGAATTATAAATAATATGCTATTATCTTGCACTCCAGTTCCAATGTTTTATCTATTGTCTATTTTGTATTCAATTCCATTTATCATAATGTTTTTCATTATGTAAATCTTGGATTGATCATTAATTATGACAAAAACATTTGGCCACAACCCATCACACATTTCTACTTCACCTAGAACCTAAAAGTTGTATCAGATCTGTCACAAAATTATTTATAATTATTTAAATATCATTGATTTATTTATGCATTTTTTATTTAGTTTTAAATTTATTTTTAATCATTTTTAAATCCAAATTATGATATCAGCTTATTCCACTTTCATTTCTGAAAAATATAATCATATTGATTAATTTTATGAGTGAAATAAATTCAATGATCTCATTTGGAGGTGTTGAGGAATCTAAGAAGATATCACAAGTGTACACGTCATGTATCCCGAAGGTATGGACAATTTACTAGTGTTCAATTACCTAAGAATTAATTTAGAATTAATTCAAGGATTGCAGATTAATTAAACGTAGTACCATTAATTTTACAACATGTGTTTACTGGGCCAGTTTGGAACATATTCAGTCATTGCACACACCATGTAACTAATTTAAATGGTGTGCAGTGTTTTAGTCACAGACGAGTCATGTATCTTCTTACACTTCCAACCTGACCAGTGATCATGTAACTCAAATACCACACAATGTTTAGACTATGTACACAATGTGTACACTAATTTTTTTTCCATGTAATGGTATACATGGAAACTCCCTAAGTGTGTGTCTCAAATAGATGGTGAAAATAGTGCACATCATATAGATGGCTTGTACATGCCATGTAATTTTACAAAATTAGGAAAAATTAAAAATTATTTTATTATACTATGAAAACCTTATAAAAATGTTATTGAGTGTGTTAATTAATTTGATAGTAAATGTTATTCGATGTGTTTTAATATATATAAATTTTTAATTAATTTATATAAAATGTTCGTCTCTGCATGTCATGTGTGAGTTATGTTATAGTGGTTTATCTATGTACATTGAATCATAACACCTTACAGAAAAATCATGTAATTAGTGTAATATTTAAATTGATAGTATACATCCTGAAAGTATGTGACAGTTTATGTATGAAACATATCTCAAGAGTAAGAGGTATAGAATTATAATACATATTTGGTAGTTATTATGGGTACTCACCTTATTGACTCCAAGGTACATTTATGTCCATAGTTAATTTTAAATAAATTTATTTAATTTTTTTAAAATTATGATAGATGAGAATCTCTAGGAAATTTAGATGTGAATTAAGATAAAATAATTTATTAATTATAGAATATAATTATTTGATTCAGAACCAATTTATATTAAATAAGAAAAATTATAATTGAATGCTAATTTTATTAAATGCATAATTTGATACTTGCATGTGGATGATCATGATACTAGACCAGACCATTGCATGTGATGGGTTAAAATTTACTTATTAATAAATTAAATTTTTGTCATGTGTTTTCTATATTCTATTAATATGTAAGGGTATACATGCCAATTTTTATTTTATGTAAACCATTTTCCCTCACTTGTGTGTGAATAAAACCATATGTAATGGATGGAGCGCCCATGTTAGTGGAGGAAGTTCAAGTTTTGTGCTGAGACAAAACCCATCCAAGAGAGATACATGGGTGGATAGGTGGAAAACTGCAATATGAACAAAACATTATTCAACATATTTTTCTCTTTAGTTAATGGTTATTTTATCATCCCCTAGATAAACTAACCATTAGTAAATGATATATGAAACAAATCTGTTTGTTTTCAATAAAACCCATCTTTTATCTCCAGATTTTATTTCTAAAACTGATATTCAACTGATGTTAGAAAGTTCTTCTTATGATAAAAAAACTCAACAATGTATTTCGGTAGTTTTTCATCAAGAATATTTTAAACCTATTATTGAAGAACTAACATTTTAAATACCTAAAAGTCAGTTTTTTCTTAGGAATCATTATATTGATAATGTCATGGGTGATGTAGATCAAACGATTAGAAATATAATTTCTTTGAGAAATGAAATTGAACATCAATCATTTTTATCGAAATTCGAACCTAATAATCCTGATGAAGCTTTAAGTGATGATTATTGGATTAAATGAATACAATATGAACTAAAATGTTTTTAAAGGAACAAATTTTGGACTTTGGTTGAATGTCTTTATGATACTTCTATAACTGGAGTAAAATGAGTTTTCCGAAAAATGTGACGAAAATGTAATAATAGTTAGAAATAAAGTTAAACTGGTTACTAAAAGTTATAATAAACAAGAGTGGATAGACTATGGATAAACCTATGCACCAGTAGCAATAATTAAACTTATTCTTATACTTCTAGATTTTGAATCATTCTTAAATTTCAATATATTTCAAATGGATTTGAAGTGTGATTTTCATAATGGATACACTAATAAGAAATATCATGTATAACAAATCCCTAGTTATAAAAGTGAAAAACGTCTAAAACATGTCTATAAACATACCAAAGAACTTTATGGAATTAAACATTCCCCTAGAGAATGGTAAGATAAGTTTACTGGATTTTTGTTACAAAACAACATCATTAAGGGTGTTACATATCAAAACATTTTTATAAAATAAGTTAATAAAAACATTAAAATTGTAAAACTATATGTTTATGACATTATATATGGTTCAACTCAAAAAATAATTAACATATTACTTTGTAGATCTTATGAAATTTGAGTTTGAAATGGGTATGATGGGTGCATTAACATACATTCTGGATTTTCAAATTTCCGAAAAAAACTGGAAAGAACGTTTATATATCAACATAATTATATAAAGTTTCTTCTAAATAAATTCAGGTATGACAACACTAAAAGTATTAGTACTCCCATGGTATCCTCCAATACATTATATCTTGATGAATCTAGGAAACCTTTTTATCAAAATACTTTTAGAGGTATGATTTGAAGTTTACATTACTCTATATCTAGTCATCTAGATTTAATTTTTTCAATATGATTATACACTATATATCAATCCAATCTAAAAGAATCTAATATTAATGATCTACAAATAAATTTTCCTTATCTTAAGGGAACTATGGATTTAGTATTATTCTATACTTTTGAAATGATTTTGAACTATAAATTTTTTTAGATGCTGGTTTTGGTGGATGTAGAATAGATATGAATGGAACTTCTAGATCATGTCATTTCTTATGAGAGGATTTAATTTCTTGGTTTTGTAAGAAAAAACACTTAGTATCACTTTACAGAACTAAAGCCAAATATGTGGTAGTTGGAAGTTGTTGTACTGAACTATTGTATATGCAACCCACAATCACTGACTATGGAATGAGTTTCACTGAAACTCGAATATTTTGTGACAACACAAGTGACATTATGCTAATTAAAAACATAGTGCATCAATTAAATTCAATGAAAATAGACATACAAATGCATTTTCATTGATGAAACACACGTAATGTATATATTATTTTACAATTCAATGGAAAACAAAAAAACTTGTTGATATGTTTACTAAACCCCATAGTTTCGATAGATTTGAATACATTAAACTGAAGCTAGGAATGATCAATATCAGTTAATTATTCATATCTAATTCTTATTATTAACCTCTTTACATTAGGTAACATCTTTTCAAAGGGGGGATACATGTACGTTTAAGCTTATAAAACCTTTTTTCTTAAAACTATCAGTTTTCTATAAAGTTTTAGTTTTAATATTTAATTTTTTGGACTCAAAAACATTTTAAAAATTTCCAGTGACATATTTTCTTATACAAACTCTCTGAATCTTTTTTTTTTTAAAAGATTATTTTGAGTCAAAAAAGTTCCAGAACCAAAATATGTTATAAATAGTTTTTGGTATCATAATTTGTTATAAAATTTTAGGACTCAAAAATTATTACAAAATGTTTGGACAATATTTTTGTTATAAACATTATTGTAATCTAGTTTCATTAAAAACCCCATAAGATAATTTTACTCACACTGATGAAACTTTTCTACTCTAAAAGGTATTATTCTTTTAGTTTTTACACTGATTCATTACCTTAGTTATAAATGTACTTGTTTACTTGTTCTTTTAGTTTTAATAATTTATTTTATTTTCAAAATTATACATTTTCAAATAGGATTGAAACTCATTCCAATGAAATTTTTTTCTTAAAAACATTAAGAGTTAAAAATTAGAATTAAATTAATTCATCAATTAATTCATGACGGTCAAATAAGATAAGGAAATTTAACCTAAACCATTGAAATTCATGGAATTATAGCTATCATTATCTTGCCTATATAAGGGTGGGAAACCCTATTTTCTTCCTTAGTTCTTAGATACTTTGCTATTGACTCTTGCCAAACCTTTAAGTGATCTATCAAATGATTTGGCATTTCTTTTATTGATGGTTAAGTCTTGATACAATGGAAACATTAGAATATTTTTCACAGAGATATGTCTACATATAAAGGGTCATCAGGAGAAAATGGTATGAAGAGTATGATTCAACAATTAAAAAGATTATTAATTTTCAAGGCAGGGAGAATGTTTTTGTAGAAAAATAAGATAAGGATTTATATTTACATTTTCCCAAAATTATAATAGATTTTTTTGATGTAGTTTTAGAAGAAATTAGAAGAATAGGAAGAGGAAAGAGAATAAGAGTAATAAGTGGTAGAAGAAGAATAAAAAAGGAGGAATAGGAAGAAGAAGAATATTATGAAGAAGATGAAGAAACAGAGAATGGTGAAGATTTAAAAGAAAAGAAAACATAGAACACATAATCATCTTAAACTCTACAACATTCCTAATCAAATAAGTATGATGACTTGGATGAATTAGGGGAAGAAAAATAATCATCCTAAAAAAAGAAAGGTCACCTTAAAAAATGAGTAAGAAGATAAAAAATCCCAAAAAAGAGTTATAGATAAATATGAATCTGGTAGGGAAGTGGAAATTATTAAAGTATAAAAATAATAAAATGTTTCTCAAAAAGGATAGGACAATGTTGGGAATGATGAAGAACCAAATGTATAATCATCCATAATAAATTCTCTTAAATATTTTTCATGTTCTTCAAACTCTGAATGGATAGTTTCTCATAATTTTTTTGGATATATTTTCCAAACCATGAAAAGGTAATGTGTTTCCATTCCATATCTTCTGAATATAGAATCAAGGTGTAAATTGGTTTAAAATTGTCTAAATGAAAAATCATATTCACTAAAAGTTTTCATTGAATCAGTTTTTCACATTATGGCTGATATAAAATATTTCAAATAAAATTCAAAGGATCAAAAGATATAATACAATTAGATGGTTAAGTATTCAATAAAATAGTAAATTAATCTCAAGGATCATGAATATCAATTCCTAGAAGTAAAGAAACTTTCTTTCAGAATGGGAAATTACTTTTATAATTTACAAATAGATGTGTCTAATAATATGAAGCATTTAAAAGAGTTCAATGTTACAATTGATGATCTTATTGAGGAAGTAAATGTTTTGAATGAAATGTTTCATAGTTTAGAGGTAGAAAATAGTAGAATAGGAATGTGTAAAGATGAGATTTTCCTTGTGAAGGGGGAAAATAAAAAGATCTATGAGGATGTTGAAATACTAAAGTCATAAATTCAGAAGAAAATATTAATGGAGGATAAGATTTTGATTCTTTAATCATCGGTTGTATATGATTATAAGGATCATTATTAATTAAATAAAATGGAGGAAATTGTGAAAAAGTTTATGAATAAAGAATGAACATTTTTTATTTGAAATCTTCACATATATTTGGTATATTTTTTGAATGAATGTTAAATGTAATTGAAATTTTCATCCAAAAGATTTATGTCTAAATGTATTCTAATTAATTTTTGATGTATTATCTTTGTCTTATTTCATGGATGATTATTTATTTCACATAAATTTGTTCCATATGTTATCCATTTATAAAATTTTAGGATATATCCCCTCCCTATTCATTTTTTATATAAAAATGGGGGAAATTTTATAAAAAGGGAGAAGTTTATAAAGGGAGAAGCCTTTGCGATATTAAACTAAGAGTGAGAAATTATCCTTTGGGGGAACTAAATTAATAATTTCTATTGGATTATAATGATTTTATAAGATTTGGGAGATTTAAGATATGTGGTATATCTTTTAATGTGTTAAAAGTATAAAGGGATTTAATATTTTGTCTCAAAATTATTATTTTTTCACTTTAAGTTTTGTGTTTTTTTCTTTCTAAAAATGGCGGATTATTGATTCACAAGTATTAATTATTACATTTTCTTTCTTTAGTTATGGAGATCAAAAAAAACTTCCTTAAAACAATAATTTACTAAATTTATATGTCACAAGTTTTTTAGTATTTTATTGTAGAAAACATTACTTTATACAAAAAATATAAATAATTCCAATAAAAAAAATATAAACTTATTATTGTTTATTCTAGTAAATCAGAATGAAGGTGTGTATGATATATTAGACTAGAAAGTTGTTTGATTATTGTTTAGTGTTATGAATTACTAAAAAAAATCAAGACTATCAGATTAACCCTAGTACTAATTCATCAAACTAACCCTTATTCAGTTTATCAAATTGAAAATCAATAAGTAAGTCGATCAGACTATCCAAAGTTTACAATTGGTTTGATTGGAATTATATATTTCATAAGAGATAAATAATAGCATTGTAATGGGGAAAATATAAATGACATCATACTTTCAATGTATAAATCATCCTTATCTAGATAGTTGATGATCTATATCATTATGAGCTATCAAGTGAAAGATGTATGAAGATGTTACAACTAACTCTAAAATATGATTGTTGGAAAATCACATATAAATAGGAGTTCATTTTATTAGTTGGGAGTTGATTAAATTTACAACTGAATTAATCTAAATATTTATCTATGTGAACAACTCATTCCTAGTATTTTTAATGCTTTAGAGAGTTGATGTTTCAAGTAATCATTCTGAGGATTTTAATTCTTTAAGAACTATTTTCTTTGGTAATTACATGTCTAATAGTGGTACTGATCGAGGGATTATAGGGATAGTAAGATGGTTAATCTAATCATTCAGATCGAGGGTTTTAAGGGATAGTAATATAGATGTCAATCTCCATTTTGATGGATTTATTGGTCAGGAAATACAAAGATTAATTTGATCATCATATAGAGGGATTCTTGGGGATTGAAGGACGTAGCTGATTTTGATCCATCAGATCAAGGGATTTCATGGTAATTAAAAACATAACTTATAGTAGGTACTGAAAAATATGTATATCTTTAGTTAGGATTTTGAACTACCTTAAATATTTAGGTTATAGAGTAAATTAATTTATGAGCATGTAATTAATTCTTACTATTAAAATATTTTGTATTTATTATTTATAAAATATGTATTTTCTATTATGATTCTGTAATAAAAAGTTATTTTTTATACTTGTTTTTTCAACAAACTATTTTATCGGTGTGTCTGTGAGACTGATAAACATCAATTTAATCAGATGGTATCTAGATCTGATTATATTTCTCTAATCATCAGAGGTTCTGTGCGTCTGATCATTTTTACATGAGTGGTTTTTTAATTTTTTAGTTTAATTTTTAAACTAAAATTTAGCCCCCCTCTTGTATCCATAAAATACTCTTTTGATCTTATAATTTTTTGTTTGTTTAAGGATCTCTGAAGTTGATTAGTGGTTTCATACCAAAGAAAATAGTGGAGGGTGAATAGGTGAATGATATTGAACTTTTTCAATGAATTGGATGATTTAGAAAAAAAATAATGGTAGATCTCACTCGAAGTAATCCTTAAAAACATTTACATTTCTCACAAATATTTTGTGTACATATACATTTTGATTATTTTATTTTTATATTCTTAAAAAACAAAATTTGTGTCATGTTTAATAATTTATAAAATAAAATAAATATTAAGAAGTGATTAGAATAGTAAAGAATCAACCCACACACACACCTTTGAAAATGATCCTGTTCATCCCTATACTTCATTCCAATATTTTAATTAAAAAAATTGTTTAACTATGGTCTAAAACAACTGCATGATCACCCCTTTTATGTGATTTTTCACAGTAGTCCAAATTAAAGGGGTAAGGCCACTTTGGAACATACTAAGTAATTTGGGTATATGATCAAATTTTTAATGATTTGTATAGATTTTAAATGACTAAATTAGTATTTTCCTAATATTTCATGTTAATATGAGCTTTTTAGGTCAGGTTTAACCCCTAAAAACATTATTTGTGTTTTATTATAAAAAACATTAATAATTTCAAATCATACCTTAAGTCATACCCATCAATATGAACATTATATTGATGTTTGGTTGATTCAAAAAGATCAAAAATGATTCAAGGAATGTTTTCCTAGCTTTTCATGTCATGCTAAAGTCATTTTCATATTTTTGGACCCCCTGATGGGAGATATGTCATTTTAATACAAATATAAAATGTTACATATTTTTTTCCATCATAATGGGAAACACAGGCTTCCGTTGGATGAATTATTGACTACTGTAGATAAAAAATGATTGGGTGATTGTTATACCATGATTTCATTTCAATTCAAGTTTTTTATCATAGAATTATTCCATTTTATATTAATTTTCACTTAACAATAAATTGTGGGGAAACACCAATTTTAATTATAATATGAAATCCGAGTATCTGATCAATTTTTCCACAAATTATATATATTTAAAATGACTTAAATATCATTTTACAAGGATTTAATGTTAATGAGATCTTATTTGGATGGTTTTGAACCTAAAACAAAATGTTTTTCCATTATTACCAAAATGTTAATAATTTTAAATCATATCTTAATATATACTGATCAATCTGGGAATAAAATTGATCCTTGGTTGATTAAAAAAGATTAAAAATATTCGAATAATATTCTAATTGATTTTAACATTAATCTAAAGTAGTTTTCTTGTTTTTAACACCCCCCCCCCCAATCGGAGATATTTCATTTTAATAGAACTATGCAATGTTACTCATTGTTTTCCATCATATCTTGAGACACTAGAATATGATGGATGGAGCATTGATTTCTATGAATCAAAAAAGTCTCATTGAATATTCTCCCATAATTTCATGTCAATCTATGTGAGTTTACATGGTATTAAACCCTTTTATTTGATTTTTATCTTAACTCCTAATCTGAGAGACAAACATGACTTTCAATCACAATAAGAAATTCATGTATATGATGGATGTTAAAATGATTCCTATAGACTATAAATTAATTAAATTTCACTTTCAATAGAATTCATATCAATAAAAGATGTTTTGTTTCTTTTAACCCCTAGAAAATTAACTTAATCCATACTAATCAATCAGGGCATCAAATTGACATACAATTAATTCCAATATATCAAAAATGATTTGAACAATGTTCTCATAGATTTTTGAATCAATATAATATTTTTTTCTATTTATTTACACCCCAATTAATGAGAGATATGTAATTTTAATAAAATTATACAATGTTACCAGTTTTTTTCATCATACCAAGTGACACGAGCATTCGGTGGATGCAGCGTTGACTCCAATAGATAAAGAATAAATCAAGTATTTTTATCCCGCAATTTCATGTCAATCCAAGTGTTTTTTTGGTATTAACCCCATTTATGTTATTTTTTACATAACCCCAAATCTCATGAAAAAATTCCAATTTTGATCATACAGACTAATTTGGATATCTGATCGATGTGTTGATGATTCCTATAGAATGTAAATGACGTAAATATCATTGTCCTAGGATTTCAGGTTAATCAGTTATAATCTTTATCTTATTATTTCACAGTAATCCAAGTGTGTTTCCTCATTTTTGACTCCTAAATGTGTAATAAGTCATTTTAGGAAAATAATAAATTAAAAAATTACATTAAATTGTATGAAATATTTTGAGAAAAAGATTGACATGTGTTTGAAATTTAAAGATAAAAAATCACATAATGGTTATTTTCTTAAGTTTTCTCATCAATATAAATTTAATTAGTTGGTTTTGATTCACCACTTAGTAAAATTTAATTTTAATGAAAATGTAAATTTGATTTGTGACTTTAATAAAAATAAAAAATAAAATGATATATTGAATTTCAATAGTAAACTAGAAAGTTAAAATGAAACACACCTCCTAGATCTGAAGAAACATATAGGACCATGTCTTTTACAGACGTCTACTATTGTTGAGGCCTACCAAAAATAAAAATTATAAATATAATAATAATTAATGTAATAAAAATAAACAAAAAATAACATATAAACCAGTATCATAAGATCCCATACACCATCACCCTAGAAGATATATTCCCATACTGCTCTGACCTCAGAAAGAAGTAATGTATTTACCTTCTCGAGAGCATGTATATAGCCTCCAAATTTGTCTCCCATTATTTCATAAAATCAATAACATGAGCCACATCCTCATCACATGAAACTATGAAATTGGTAATCATTTTTCTATATGTAAATTTATATCCATATCCATCATGATCAATGATGCGATGAAATAAGTCATCCCTTGAAATGGAAATTTATCAATGTTCATCTGGCAGAAATGTTAACTCAGCCTCAAATAGATCATGTGTAATATATAAATATAAATATATACCTATATATAAATATATTTAAGTGTTGTTAATTAATACAATAACATTCTATAAAATTCATAACCTCAGGATCATTTTGATATTGAGTTATCATCCACACTGATATCCTAACAGTCATTGTACCTTACTCCCATAATTATAAAAAATAATATATGACTATATAACACAAAATAATATTCAATAATAAATATAAAAAATAATTTATAAATGTATCATGTAGAATCTAGGACATGTGATGAGTCACAAGACTATGATGTAGTCCCTAGATCACATGATTCTCAGAATCATGCGTCGACACAGCCTATTCAATTAATTCAAATTTCAAACCTGTAAATGTTACACATTCATTTAAATTTATAAACCAGAAATAAGAAGTATAACTATTTTAGCCTCAATGGACTAATATGTAACCATGTCAGGGCATTTAGATGTTAGAACACCTCTTGAAACTCTATCCAAAATGTATTCGATTCCCACATTTGGTACACAATTCTCCCTATTCACTCTACCTTTATAATATTTCCACATTTTAAAACATTTTTCTATACACACCAGATGAAACTCATTAGGGATAACTCTAGGATTATTCTTTTTATGAAAAAAAATTGTCACACATTTTTTTTTAAGAATAGCTAAGAAACTAAAATGATTCTCTAACCTAAACTTCCCTCCATAGTCGTTCTAATGTTTCTTGAGGGAATCAAGCCCAGTAATGTTTAGTCAATGTAAATCTATGTGGGCCATTCATGATATAACCCAACTAGCGAATAAATGAAAGGGTACCCTCTCCCATGGGATGGTATGTATCATAAAATGATATATCAAGGGTCTTATAATGTTGAAATCCCACAAGTAGCACCTCTATAATGAGAGTAATACGTGGTTTAGATAAATTCTATTGAAAAAAAATCATAAGTAATTTAAAATATGTTCATATATATGTTTAACTCTTAATTAAAAATATAAAAACTGGTTTACATTGATACATATCTAAACCCATATAATTAGATGCCTCTATAGAATAATGTGGATATGGTTCCAATTCCACAATAATGTCTACAATCATAGAAATAATTAACAGTTTAACACACCTAAACAATTTATCAAAGAAATAAATAGTAAATAAAAAAACATTACTGGTTTATAAAGAGTTAAATAGTTAAAAATAGATTTAAAATGAAAGTGAGAAATGTGTCATACCTTCCACTAGACATAAAAAATTGATCATTTCTCATTCAAATATCTCTATAAAATATTTAATATCTTATTCAAATTGACATATGGTGTGTTGATATTTCTTTTGTGAAAAAAGGAAATATTCTTAATTTCATATCATTTAATTAAAAGCACTCATCACCTTGAAATTTTCAGAAAAACTTTCAAATTTGGATTAGATAGCAAGGTGGTGAAGAAAATGTGTTCTACATGCGATGCCAAAATGAAAAGTATATTACTAACTAGTTCATCTCTATATAACATACTTCTAATTTTCACCAATGTAAACTAAAATTGATCAAATTTAGTTCCATGTAATGGATCATCCCAATTACACTTTAACGATATGTATTTCAACCAATGTGCATATACAACATAAATAATGTCTTTTAATTAACCATAGAAATAACCAAAAAAGACAGATGGATAACGAATATCATTTTTTTGTTTCCAGAATTTCATCAACATATTTAAAGTGAATAGGAAAGACATTATCATCTAAAGATTTATAATTATGAGTCATTATAGATATACCATTATCTAGTTAGTTAAAGTCTTTACTTTGTGTTGGGTCACCAAAATCTTACAGGTTATGTACCTATATATTTCACAGAGTTAAATAAATAGTTATGGAGAAAAAAATCATTACTATACTTTTGTCATAATGAAAATTCATTTATACAAACAAAATCCCGGAACCAATCATGAAATAATGCATAATGGGACTGTTGAATCTGATAATCACAAGCACAAGGCCTGTCTTTTTTATCTTATTAATGGGTTTCTAGTAAATGATAACTCCATGTTTAAATTATCATGTTCTCTATGAAAAAAATACACATAAAATTTAACCTGTAAAAGTGAAAAGACACTTACTACAACAATTGTGCTGATAATAGAGTATTGAAAAAGATGTATCGATGAGATTGTACCAATTTTATGTTGTCCATATGAAATATAGTTCATTCTCTATCTATCCTGTTAGAAATATGAGTGGGATTATCTTATTTTGTTGAAGAATCCATAAGATATTCATCAAAAAAATTATTATATGGTTGTCATGAATTTTCAACACTATCTAGATGAGTATCCATTTGACACTATGAGAATCTTTATAATGGAATGAATTATGATTTTTACTCATTGTATACTATACAGCAAACAAGTATTCAATGTTACCCTCACCCAATAATAAATGAATTTGATTCCTGACAGCCATTTCTTCTAAATCACATCATGCAACGACATTGTCCATTTATTTTCTAATGACACCAAAAATTTTCCCCAATATATTATCAAAAAAAATTAAATTTTCATGACATCATGGCAATGACTTAATGTGTTAATTTTAATGTAAGGGAGATTAAATAAATCTCCTTACAATTTTGAATGTGTTTTCTACCTACACTATGAATAAAGGGTAAAAAATAAAAAACAAATCCTAAAATCCATATTCCATGGGAATGTTTTATTTCATAAACTCTGATAATATTTCAACTCATGTCATGATCTTTGGTGATGTGTTTAATTCTACTGAACCATCAAATTCCAATTTGGTCTTTCTGAAATTATGTTAAGAGGGAAGAAAACATATGTGTCTCATGTATATCCTATTTTTACAATGTTAAATCCATATGGAATTATTAATTTTATAGAATTAAGGGTAAGAAAATTCACCTTTAACACTCCAACTTAATAAATTTGTATAATTCAAGAAATCATTCATTTTATATAGTAAAATAGCTGATTGTTTTAACATTTCATTCATCTCAAAATTGTATGGTATCACCCCATCTCCCAAAAATTCATTCAACTCATAGATAAATGGATAAAGATAAACATTAATATTATCCCTAGGACTTCTAGGCCCATCAAAAAGAGTGGAAAGTAATAGAAATTGTTGATTCATACAAATCCACATAGAAAGATTATATGGAACCAACACCATGGTCCATATGTTATGAGTTGAACCAAAAAGAAGACCTGAATGAATTAAAATCATATGCTACCAACCCTAATCAGACATTATGAGTATCATTAGAAAAGTTATGGTGCATATGATTAATCTCTTTCCTTACAAGAGAGTCTATCAGGTGGGTAAGCATATCACTATCCTTATTTCTTTCCATGTGTCATCTGATTAATTTAGAAACCTTAGATAACATAAATAATATTTTCAACCCCATATTTGGTGTCAAGTGATGAATTTTCTTTACAATAATTGGTTTACCCTATTTCATATTCTAACATTTATAAGTATGATTTCCCCCATTATCTTTCTACATGGATGATCCATAAACAATAAAATTATCCAAATGGGATGTTTTTAATATAAACAACATATAGTTTTTTGATATGAATATATGGTATCATATGTAAAATTTAAGTTCATTGTCAACATAAGAGTGTGGTAATTTGATTCTATAATCATATCATCAGCTAGAATTACATTTTTCAATAACACCAATAGCATGTTGAAAAATGTTTCTAAACACTAATTCAAAGACTTCTAGTCAAATAACTCCATTATAAAAGAAAATGCACTATAATATGTACACTAAAAATATAATTTTTTTGGGTATCATCATGTATTTAATAAAGACTCAACAAATAATGATCTACTCTAGAGAATATATTGATTTGACCAGTCTCCATATTTGAGATGTTAATTCCTTAAGGATCCAACCTATATAACATTTCATTAATCATTTCATGAATTAGATCAGTTTTCCTCACATAAAAATCCATCAGAATAGTTTCTATTCAATGAAAATGAAAATATAATTCCCCATAACAAGTAAAAATCAAATTATTATTTATAAACCAATTCAAGAATAGGTTCTCCCTCATTATATCTAGTGTGAATTCATATCTGTTTTCACATTTCCAACAAAAATAGCAAATATAGTCACTTTGAAATCCCCTAGTGAAATCAATAAATTACATAATTACCTTAAAATATTCATTAGATAAACTATTTGGAATATCAATCCAACTCTTATTTATTTAGGTTTGTCATGACCCACTCCCTCAAGAGGGTTCTCCTCCTAGTTCGGTAATTGGACAAGGAGGATAGTGACTTCCGAAGTCAGGCAGCCAGTAGGCCCTTGGTTGGAAACTATCACCAAGGTTATATCATACATATAAATTCTATGAATTACCCTCTAAGAGAAACACACAGAAGAGAGAGAGTGATAAGATATATAAACTAATCAACTCAGGCTCATAATGATAAATGAAACCCAAGTGTATACATGTAATTTCATGAAAAACTAAAACAACTGTGAGGGAAACTAAAAAGTACGAAAAATCTAAACTCAACAGGAACCACAAATCCCAAATGGATCCTAAAAAACCAAAAGCTAGTAAAATATAGCTTGATCTCCAATTTGATCCTACTGACCTAAAAACAATTTATATATATATGGGGTGATCATAATAGTACACTCAGTAAGATCCTCCCTAGAGCCTCTCACGCAAAAGATAAAGAAATAATACTAAAGAACAATGAAAAATAATTGAAACTAATTCATCACCTAGATAGGTATAATAAGTACCTATCCTTACCCAGGATATATCTCACCAAGTTAATGACACACTAGAGATCATATAATATAATAATAAGTCAAAAAGGGGACTCTGCTTGCACTTCCCCTTTAGTTTTCTATTATGACCAAACATCAGATGTCATGAGCCACCTCTCTTGAAAGGAAGCTAGCCCGAAGACACCTGGGTTATGTATCAAGAAATACATCTTATTCATAACATCTTTTAATCATCTCATTCCACATACCCATATAGTAATCAAGTAATTTTATAAATCCACCACAACCCATATATTGTGTATCATAAATCAAGTATTATACCATAATCCATCTCATCCCATACACTGAGTATGGTACCTAAATCCATCATATCTTATACATGTCATACCTATAATAATCCTTGGGATACTATATCTAGAGATAAATGTGTGTGAAATAATGACAAGTCATTATAGCCCTCTACACACATATATGGGGAAATTAACCACTGTGCATACCAGACAATAATACTATTTGGAGAAGAGAATGGGACTAGGTCATAGTCAGTAATATGTCCATCCCCAACCTAGATGTCGAAGAAAACACCCTCCCATAGTCCACTGGGTGTCATTTTCCTTACCTACATGGGTGGGGTAGCATTAGAAATTACAAAACATGAAAGATATAGTATAAACCATGACCACACTATAATAATTAACCTAGTACTAGGCTCATCTCCATATATTGTATCTCAAACACTCAACTAATAATTATAAGGAATAGATATCCTATAGTCATACAAGAAATTAAAGGAGATATATTAAATTCATTATTTTATTTTAACATTTCACTTAATGTTAATTAATTCATTATCTATTAATTAACATTATTTCAATTATATTTCATTAACAATCCAATTTAATTCCATGCACTCAAAGAATAATCCAACTGAGTTTATGGATTATTTGGATTGACATTAACAGTCTCATTCCATCAAAAACTAAAACCATGGGTTAAACTTTTATTAAACATTATAACCATTCCATAATTCTACGTACTCTAGGAAAACATACTAAGCTACAATTAAGAGATGTAACCAAGAATATCCATCTACCTCAAGCTACAGGGAATGAAATATAAGTAAAATAAGCAACCCAATCATCTAAAATTTAAACAGATTTCTTAATAAAAAATTAAATTATCTTTCATCACAACAACAAGTAAGACTAACTTCAATTGATTTCATCAAATATTGTTTCATCCTGGACACCCTCATGGATATCACCATGAAACTCACCATCATGGGCATCAACTACATCTGTAAACTCGAGCCACCCCATCCATATTTCATAATCCTTCTTTGTCTCATATTGAATCACATAAAAAGGATCATATCAAGATCCCACATAAGGTAGAATTTGACAAGAATAATCAAGAAGGAAATTTGGCCCTAAAAAGGGAATCCAACCTTCACATGAAAGCAGGACCTCACAGCCCCAACACAAGACATTAATCTATCACATTAAAATGGGAAATCTTGGCCCCAAGCATTTTTATTTATTAAAAAATCTGTTTTTATACCATATTGAATTAACAAATTCAATTATCATAGGTTCCAACTATGGGAAACCTAAGGAATCTGTTATAACATGTTTTATGGGGTAATGGCGGAATACACCCCCTCCACCCAAATAATTCCAAGGGCCAGAGAATAAACAATACGGTTTAATTAAACTTATAAAATAAAAAAATAATTTGATTACAATGAAAATACACCTAAATAGAGGGATGATGTGGGAATAACAAAACAAAAACAATATCAGAAAAAGAAATGAGAATAGAAGACAAAGGCAACACAAGGATTTACATGATTCATTCACTTTTGGACCTACTACATGGAAATAACACCACCCACACATGAACATTTATTAAATTCATAAAACCAAAATAGATTACAGTGTATAGAGGAAAAGTAAATAGGATACTAAAATGCACAGAAGTGCTAAAATAGAAACTGTGCACTAAAAGTAGCAATAAAAAATAATCTTGTGTAAAAAAAACATACAACTTGGAAAAATGTCCAGGCTTCTAAATCACTTTATGATCCAATAATATCAATATTGGCACTTCATTGTATCTTGTCATTGGATGATCAATACATGTCTACAAGTTCGAGTAATTTTCACAAGTCATCAATCGAGAAGAACCCTGAGAAGCTCCACCATGATCTGGGCACCGACAGTGCATAGGGGGATGGTAGTCGACTATATGAGTCTACGGATGAGGAAGATATCATCACCACCAGTGATATTAAAGTCATGGAAGACAATTCTCAATACCAAGAAATATGAATTGTATACTAGTCCACCAATGGGAAGAAAACAACCCACTAAGCTTGAGAGGGCTTCAATTTCAAGAATCTGGATCTCTAGTTACCAGATGAACTCAATCAGATAAGAAGATTGTTTTCAGATTTGTTTCATATATCGAATAAAAGGGACACATGGGTGATGAAAACCTAACCTGAACATCAACCAGATAAATTCATAACCAAGGGGAGGCTTTCATGAAGCCAACACTAAAATTCCCACCCATTTCACATGGAACAGCTCCACTAAATGGATGTCCAGAATAGCTTAGGTGGAAACATCCATTGATAGCCATAATTAAATTGAATAGGTATACAATGAATTGATAATGTTGCAACCCAAATCCAGCTAGCCAAAAAATTGATAATTCCATGTAAATCATTTCATGTGGTAAAATGAAACCCAAATCCCACAGATTTTAAAATGATAAAAGAGTAAATAATAAATTACATTTATTTAAAACAATTTAAATGGTTTAATTTCAATTTTCTATATGGAAATAAATAAAACCAAAATTAACAAATATCCACCATTTTCAATTTAAATGTGTGATCTTATTTCACATAAATATAATTTAGGTGGAGAAAATTAAAGATATATAAGAAATGATTGATCTTTGATAAAGATGTATCCTTAGTCAAACTATTGGCTTGGTTTTCATCTATGTGTATATTAGTGACACACACTTATCCACATTCAATTACTTCTCTAATAAAATGAAGACTAATATCTATTTTCTTAGACCTACCTTGGAATATTAATTTTTTAGAAAAATAAAGGGAAGATTGAGAATCAGAATGTACAGTAATAACAAATATACTTAAACTAATTTTAGAAATCAAACCCTTAATCCTTATAGCATCTTTGAATGCTTCTTCTAGGAAAATGTACTCAACTTTAGTGGTCGAGAGAGCCACCACTGATTCCATATTTCACTTCTAGGATATAGGTCATCCACATGAAATAAATACCTAACCAATTAGTAATTTCCTAGTATCAAGTTTTCTAGCATATTCAGAATCCAATTACCAAATCACCAATTCCAACAAATTAATGATCTTACCATAGAAAATTGAAAGAGATGATGTAGAATAAATGTACCACAACAACCATTTAAGAGAATGATAATGTGTCCTGCCTGGATTTTCCAGAAACCTACTCAAAGTACAAATAGAAAAAAGAAACATGTGGTTGAGAAAAAATCATAGAATACATAATACTTCCCATTACATTATCATATGGTATTCTACACATATATTTAATATCAAAAGATGTGTCAGGTGACTGAGATATAGAAAATTTAAAATTTTGATCTAATGTAACACTAATAGACTTGAAAGCATAAAAAATACCTCATAATCACTTTAAGGATACGGGAATGTTTAGATATAAAAATAATCATAGGCTTCTTATCCCTAATAATTTCTATGCCCAATATTTTTTAAGCATATCCTAGATATTTTATTTCAAAATCAGAATTCAATTGTATTTTAGCATGGGTGATTAATTTCATATCACTAAATATGAGTAACATATCATCAACATAGAGTAGTAAATAAAATATTGATTTTTTAATAGATTTAAAATATATGTATAAAAGAAATTGACTCATGTTAAAACCATTCTATAACATAAATTAGTCAAATATATTATAACATTTTTTGATGCTTATTTTAATCCATCTAACTATTTATTAATAGAAACATGATTATCATTAAATTCATGTTCAAATCTAGTAGGAGGATTCATATATAATTTTTATATTAAATCACCGTGCAAGAAAGAAATATTGAAATCTAGCTATTCTATATGAAAATATAAATTGGAAGAAAAATAAATAATTATTATTATTGAAGAATGTATCACTATAAGAAAAAAAATTAGAGTAATCAATTCCTTCACGTTAAAGTAATCCTTTGGCTATAAGTCTATATTTAAACACAATTTTATTTCCTTCAGTATTGTCTCATTCTGTTTTATATATCAATTTACAATGAATCACCATGAAGTAAGTATTTTATTGTCTATGGACCAAGTATGGTTAATTATTAGGGATTACATCTCATATTCTATCGTTGAAATCCATTTCTGAGAGTTTCTATCATTAACATCTTGATTGTAGCTTTATAGAACCTCTCCACCAAGATATCCTACCACATTTAAGGAAAAGGGAACCATATCAGCATGGTTGTACCACAGAGGAGGTCTAATAACCCTCCTGTACCTATCCCAAGTGAGATTATAAACCCTAAGGTCACTAGGATGTCCATCATAAAAAGTATCATCAGAATCAAAACAAGATAATGGAACCCTCCACCAAGATATCCTGCCACATTTAAGGAAAAGGGAACCATATAAGCATGGTTGTACCAGGGAGGAGGTCTAATAACCCTCCTGTACCTATCCCAAGTGAGATTATAAACCCTAAGGTCACTAGGATCTCCATCATCAAAAGTATCATCAGAATCAAAACAAGATAATTGATCAGGATAAGAATGGGTCGCCTGAGAGGTAGAAAGAGTATAATAGGAGACTCAATAACACTACGAGAGTCAACCTCCAGATTCCTCTGGTGAGAAGGATCAACACTTTCATCCCTGAGAGGATGGACTCTCACAAGAAAAAACTCTTGAAACACCATATCCTGATAAGGAATAAACTTTGGAATGAAAGGTTTATCTACCTAAAGATTATACCCTTAAATACCCTCAGGATACCCTATGAAGATTCCCTTGAAGGTTTTGGGCTCAAGTTTATCATTCTTAACATGATCATAGGTTTTGTACCCATACACCCTAAGATGTTCATACGATGGGGTGTTTGGTCCACAATTCAATAAGTGTCTTAAATCTATTGGAAGATAAGAAAAACATAATTTTTAAGTAAACTATCATCATGATAGATTCTTCCCAAAAGGATTTGGGAATTCTCAAGTAAGAAATCACTCTATGAACTTTATCATGAATGGTATGATTCATAGGCTTATCTAGACCATTCTACCAAGGAATATGACTCAATGTTTGATGAATTAAAATTCCCTCACTTTAAAAAAACATCATAAAATTAGAAGATAGGTGTTCAAGTTCATTATCAGACATCAAAGCATTTAACTTATTTAGAAATTGATTTTCTACAGAGGCTATCCATTTCATAAACACCTCAAAGGCAACATATTTATTTTTCAAAATATAATCCCAGAATTTCCTTGAAAATTCATCTATAGAGGTGAAAACGTAAGAGCCTCCACCACGGGAGGTAGTCCTAGAAGGTCCCCACAAATCAGAATGGACATATGCAAGTGGATTACTATCTATAAATATATATCTATAAAAATAGACTCTTTTAGACTTACCCATGACATAGTCTTCACAAAAGGATATGTTAATTGGTGAAACTTGAGTGATAATCCCTTTCTTACCCAATTTATCTAGACCTTTAGCACTCACATGTCCTAGTCGCCTATGCCAAATTATATTGTTTTCATTGTTAGTTACATAAGTTTTTAACAACTTCTTGATGTTTTTCATCCTTATAAGAAATATAAACGATTCAACAAAGAGACTTTAAGAATCATAAAATTTCTATTAGAGATTCTAAGACAACCAGATTTGGATTTAAAGGCAAAACCTCTCTTATGTATGAAAAATAGTGAGATCATATTTCAGTGTAAATCTAAAACCCATATCACATTCAATAAGGTGAAAATAGAATGGTCTGAGAGATCTATCACAATAGAACCTCTACCCATGATACAATATCTCTTGGTTTTTCCAATAAAAACCTATCTTTCAACTCCCTAGGTCAAACAAGAAAAGGAACTCTTATACAGGGACATATGGAAAGACATCATGATTCTAAGACCCACTGGACATCAAGAGTATATATGGACCCACAAAACACCTCAAAAATTTCATATCGTTGGTCATATAAGATAGAATGATCACTATACTCCTTAAAGGGTTTCTAGATTTGAAATCGGGTCATTTGGGTTTAAGATGCCCACGTTTTCCACAGTGATAGCAAGTAACTTCTTTTAGTATGGGTTTAGACTAAATTTCATGTTATTGGATATGAATCATACTTCCCTTACTCTTTATACCTTTTATTTTTCTTTCAAAACTCTTAATGACCCCTCACATTCAGACCCACAGCTTCATATTTAACCTTAGCCTTGCTATGGAACTCATGTGAAAGCAAGGTGGACTTGAGTTTCGCTAAAGTTGAGGAATCTCATAAATACATCACAAAATTGATAATATGTACATATTAACTATCAAAATAAATTAAAATTTTGATGTCTCAGTCCTCATCATCAACATTAAAATTTATATTGGTGAGCTCTAAAATCATTTTACTAAACTCATCAAGGTGTGACAGGATGGTGGTTCTATGAAATATCTTGAAGGTATATAGTTTTTTTCTTATATAGATGGATAATTAAAGATGTTTCATATATATAATTTAAATTTTAGACCAAATATAAGCTATGAAGGTCTCATAAACAGCCTCCCATGAGACTGTATCACTTATAGACAAGGTTAAATAGCTATGTTCTTTCATTAAAACATCACGAGGGACATCAAAATAGGTTGTGACTATTTGACCATTAGTGGACAGACATACTTGGGGTTTACAAGGTCCACAGAGGGCATCGTGCATACCTTGTTGATCTAATAGTACATTCATTATTAATCACCACAAATTAAGATCATTTCACCCATCACATTTTTATATTTCATATTTTGCAGAGGCCATTGTTTATTCGGAAGACTCTGATACCTCTTTATTATGGGATAATAGTGGAATAACACCCCCCAATAATTAAAAGGAAACAAATATAAAATATAGTTTAATGAAATTTAAAAAATAGAAAAATTAATTTTATTATAATGAAAACACACCCAAATAGAGTGATGATGTGGGAATACGAAAACAAAAACAATTGCAGAAGCAGAAATGAGAAAAAACAGAGGAAAGACAAGGATTTATGTTCTTCAGTCCCTTTGGGACCTATTGCAGGGAAAGAACACCACCCACACATGAATTTTTATTTTATTATAAAAAAAATCATTATAGTGTATAGAGGTAGAGGGGATAGACAAATGAAATGAACATAAATTCTAAAATAGAAACTGCGCACTACAAGCAACAACATTAAAGAAATCGGGATTAAGGAAAACTTTCAACCTCAGAAAAATATCTCAGTGTCTAGATCAATTCAAGATATAAGAACACTAATCTTGTTGATTCATTGGATCTCATCGTTTTATTATCATGCAAGTTATATGGATTCGAGCAACAGTCAAACGTCTTCAACAAGGAAGAACCCTGATGGGGGCCATAATGAGTCGCACAGTAGTTGTGTGTAGGGGGGTTGGAGGTCCACTAGATGAGTTCACCAATGGAGAATATAGATCTACCAATGCAAATATTGAAGTTGAGTAAGATTATTATCAACCCTAGGAGAGAGCCAAATAATACTGAACCAACAGCTGGAAGAAAGAAAACCACCAGCGGTAATAGGGTTTCAATTTTGGGAATCTAGATCTTGGATTACCTGATGAAATCATCCTCCTAAGAATTTGATTTTCAGATCTATTTTTTATATCAAGTGCAGGAACCACTAGGGTGATGAAACCCCCTGCCATAACCCTTACTGTCTAACTGCTTAGCTAAGGGTAGGTTTCCATGAAGCCAACATTGAAATTCCCCCCAAGGGACACATGGAATAGTTCAAATAAATGGATGGACTTGATTTATTAGTTGGTATCATCCATTGATGGCCATAAATAAATAGAATAGTTATACAACAGATATCCAAGTTGGAATCCCAAATCGAGCAAGCTAAAAAATTGAGTGGGCCAAATAAATCAGCTCATGGGGTAAAATGAAACCAAAATACCAAAAATATATAATAATAAATTGCATGTAATTAAAATAATTTAAAAGTTAGAATAATTAAAATGAGTTAATTTCAATTTTCAATATGAAAATAAATAATACCCAAATTGACAACAAGATATTGAATTATTTAATCATGCTCTATGACATAAGATTCCAATTTCAAGAAACTTAAGGAAGAACAAAAATGATTAATCATGCCTTTTATTATCATCAACAAGAATTCCATATTCAAGTTCATTATCCAATTCCATTAACACACAGAATAACACATTCAGTTAAAAATGCATACTTGAATCAATTTTATTACAATCAAATTATGAGAAACATTGGATTTTTTTATGCATGTCTCCTCTTAAATTATGTATCCACCCAAGAAAAAACTATCATCTCTATATTCATTATACAAATCCAAAAATTTAATCATGATAAAACAAGCACAACAACCTGGTATAAAAGGCATAGTATATATAAAACACTCTCTATAAAATCAAGAAGGAAACCATTATCATGGTATAAAGAAAAAACATGTAATCTCTAAATAGAAACTAATTCCATTCAATAATATATTTTAATATTTTTTAGTTTAATTACACCACCATCCAAAGAAATAAAACATAATCAATTTATTATTTCCGATAAAAATTATGAGAATCAATGAATCCCCCACCTCAAAGCTTTGACATTCTTCACATGAGAATAGATCAATGTTCTGGATCTCTGCTCACCTATTCCATGAGGAATCTAAGGTCTCTCAAGTATTTTGTTCCATAAACGTATTGATAAATGAAAATTAAAACTAAATTAGAATGTTGGAGATCATATACCATAACATGTAAATAAGTAACATGAGAAAATAAGATCAAAAAATGAGAAACTGGTCGAAATGAAAAATAGCCTACCATATTTCTCCACAGATTAAACTCAGAAATTCAGGATTCATCACTATCAAAATAAGTGCTTTAAATCCTTCGAAAATCACCCTTGTGTGACTAGTGTTCAAGAGTAAGGAGTGGGAGAAAACTGGTTCTAGGGGCCTATGGGGTATTTATAGTCAAACATATTTTTTGAGTACCATGACACAGCCCCTAAGATCACATTGTAGACCACTTAGACCACTACACAATGGGAGGAGACCATATCACAGACCCTGGTAAATCCATTTTCTAGGTTCGACTACAAGATCCAAGGTGAATTTCCTATTTATCCAATGAATTACTATATCCCATACTACATCCCACATTGTAGCCACCCCCAATTTGTTAGTATCCTCAAAAACAACTACAACGTAGCCACCTCGCTCCTTGTCGCAACACTCGACTCCGAGGAAGGGTATATACTATAGACAACCACCATAGAACAACCAGACCTAAAAAGGGATTATCCCATATTTTCCTCCTTTGATCCTCCCTACACCACAATCGGGAGACCAAACTATTGAATCTGGGCTTATGACACAGCCTATGGCTCCACTCTACAACCTATCCTCATATTGCAGTGGAAACCACCTTTTTCATCATTTATCCTCCAAACTCCTTAAAACCACTTCCAGGTACCTCAAACACCCAAAACACAAAAAGGTAAGGGCCACTAAGTTTTCATCCCTCACACTATTTATGTACAACAAACAGTAACAATTACCCAATATTTCAAATTAAATGAATTTTTAGAATATCATATCACAAAGTATGTTTAAACAGTTGTACAATACACATTTAAAAAAATATTATTTTATATAGATCACTCTACCAAAATAATTCAGGATATCTAGCCTCAATACTTGATAACATAGACTCAAATATGTATATAAAATTATCAATATATTATAAAACCTTCTAATGAATCCTGATATAACCTAATAGTGATCTCAACTTCAAGGACCATGTTAAACAAATTTTCAATTGATTAATAAAAAATTATATAAACATGAAACTATTGTATATATATATATATTGATTTTTACATTTATATTCAATCTCTGTTTCAAAATATTTTAATTTATTCTTATATTTCTCATAGAGTTTTTTATCTAATTATCAAAGTGACCTCTTTATCATATAGATACACTGGTATAAAATTTCTTCCAACTATCCATCCTAATAATATTTATTTCAATTAGATTCATAATAACAACATTATCTTGTGAAAAAAAGGTTATTACTATAGAATATAAAACTTTGAATCAAAATAATAGAAAATAATTAATTAAATTTAGTGTCTAATACTTGAACAAATATCTTTTTAATGTTATATAATATTGAATATTTTTCATATATAATAGTATAATGACAAACCATGTTCAAACTAGAGAGAAAAATACTTACAGTTAATGTATTTTTAATCTCCTTGTGTAATTCAGTGTTTTTAAATATATATTTTCATAAACTCCTCTTCTAAGAGTGAAGCTCTGCATTCTAGAAAGAAGATGTTTTTGGATCGAGCTTACATGAAAATGTTTATCTAACATAAGAAGAAGAAGATAGATAGATAGATTGTATTCAGATGGTTATCATATTGGGATGCATAATCTGATTAGGAAGATTTTATTGAAACTTATTATGTCATAGTTAGGTGATCTCAAAAGCTTCCAACTATGAAAACACAATGAATCAGCTATAAAAAGCTATTAAATTATTTAAACACGCTCTCTAGAATAAGCTTCTAGTTTCAAAAAAAATAAAGAAGAAAAAAACTCATTAATACTTCCTTTTGTTATCATAAACAAGAAGTATAGCTTCATGTTCTTTATCCAATTCCATTAACACATAGAATAACACATTCTGTTAAACACGCATACTTGCATCAATTTGGTTACCATCAAAATATGAGCAACATCAGATTTATTAAAGATGCCTCCCCTTTAATTATTTGTCCAACCAAAAAAACATTATATAATTTATGTTATATATCCAAATTCATAAAGTTACACATGATAATACAATTATAAAACCAGGATATAAAAATAATATTATAAATAGAACACTATCTAGAAATACAGGAAACAAACCATTGGCATAGTGGAAAGAAACAACATGTGATAACTAACCATAAATTAATTCCATTATTTAGTATAATTTAATCTTTATTAGGTTAATTCCACTACTATCCAAAGGGATAATCCATGTTAAATTTATGATTTAACATAAATAAATAAGATAATAAATGAATCCCCTACCTCAATGATTTAACTTTATTTGCATGAGAATGAATTAATGTTACGGATCTCTGATTACCTCTTCTAGGAGGAAATTAAGATCTCCAAAGGATGTTGTTCCCTAAACACATTGATAAATGAAAAATAAAACCCCATTATAATGATGGAGATCATCCACCATAATATTGAAGGAACTAAAATGAGTAAATGAGATCACATAAAGAGAAACCTCTAGAAAATAGGAAAATACTATGAGAGATAACTGCATATTGAACTCAAGAAGTCAGGATTGATCCCTATCTAAAGGGGGATTCAAATACATAGAAAATAACTAATGGGTGCCCTGGGTTATGGAGGAAGGAGTGGTAAAAAACCAGGTCTAGGGTCCTCAGTGGTAATTATAGGCAGGATGATTTTTAGAGTACAACAGTGCATCCCTAAGACCACATAGTATACCAGCTAGACCACTGCATAGTCATAGGAGACCAAATCACATCCCCTAGTAGAACCTGTTTTTGGGATCCACTACTAGATCCACAGTGCATATCTTATTTGGAAAAGGGTAGAAACTATGAAATAGCCTAAATCCCACGTTACAAGCACCCATGATTTGGTTGTAGCCACATAACCACTACGACATAGCCACCTCAGCCCACAGCCATGAACTCGACACTGGGGATGGGCCTATGCCACACCCAACAACAATAGCACAACAAGGTCTAAAAATACAGTAGCCCCAATTTTCCTCCATCGATCCTCCCTACGCCGCAACCAAAAGAACACATCATAGAATTCTAGCTTACAACACAACCCATGGCTCCATGTCACAACCTGGCCTCAAATGGAAATGGCAACAACATTTTTCTCCATTTACCCCCTAAACTTCTTGAAACTTATTCCAGGTGCCTCTAACACCCAAAACACACAAAGGGAATGGCAACTAAGGATAGTTCCCTTCCAATGTATATATAAAACAAATAGTAACAATTACACAAATATTAACTGTATTTTTAGAATTTCATATCACATAATATATTTAAATAGTTTGATAGTACATATTTAAAAAAATATAATTTTATATAGATCACTCTACCAAAATAATTCATGATATCTATCTTCAATAATTGAATACATAGACACAAATATGTATGAAAAATTATGAATATATAATAGAATCCTCAAATGGTCTACCATATCATCTTAAGGTGATCCCAATTTAAATGGCCATGTTAAAAAAATCAATTGATTCATCAAAAAAAATATAGAAACATGAAACTACTATATTGATATATAGAGATGTCCCTATTTACATTTTGAACTCAGTATCTAAATATTTTAATTTTTTCCTATATTTGTCATACTGTTTTTTATCGAATTATAATAGTGATCTATTTATCATATAGATATGCTTGTATAAAATTTCTTCCAACTATTAATCTTAATAATATTTATTTCAATAATATTCATAAATACACCATTATCCAGTGAAGAAAAGGTAATAGCTGTAGAATATAGAACTTAGAATCCAAAAAATAATAAATAAGGAATTGAATTTAGTGTCTACTATTAGAAAAAATTGGTTTTTATGTTGTATAATGTTGAATATTTTTCTTATATGATAGTGTAATAACAAACCAAGGTCAAACTACAGAGAAAAATCCTTTTAGTTAATGTATTTTTAAATTCCTAGTGTAAGTCAGTGTGATGAAATATAGATTCTATTAAATTATTTAATATAAATATAAGATCTGATGGATGCACTTAGTCAATATGTGAAATCAATTATTCAAGATGTAGTCAACTTAAACATTATTAAGATTCCAAAATAATTTTATTTCATTAGAAAATTTTCATTTCAATATAATTAAATAAATAGATAAATTTCTTCAATTAAGGATCAATAATAAATAAATATTTTTTTGATCATATCATGAAATCTATAGAACATAAACCGGTGGAGATAGAAAAAAAATATTTTCTGAGAATATATGGGTGAAAAACAATAACCCTAAAATAGAGTGTTTTTTCAATGAATCAATATTATATACTGAAATTATTGTTTACCTCATGAATCTGGAGATTAACAGAGGGGTCAAGCATGGAGAAAATGGGGGTGGCGATGGTTGTGGTATCAACTAGAATCAATGGAAAAGGAAAGTAGGATTTTTGATTCTTGGAATGTGGGATTGGTGATGGGTTCCAGTGCAATGGTGGAAGCACTAGCAATGGGTACGGGGTGAGGTAATTAGGGGAGGGTGATCAGTTAGGGTAGGGAGGGTATGAGTTTGGTGGGTGTGATAGGTAAGGGTTTTTTTCAATGCCACAACTTCCATCGATGGCATTTTGTGTCAAGGGCTGCAAATGCTCAACTCTATAGTAGTGCATTAAGTTAGAGAATATCACATTAAGAGGAAGAATTTTATTGAAAAGGGTGGAAATAATATTTATAATATTGATAATTATTTATGTTTTTTTACAAAAAATCCAAATGATGAGATCTTTGTTCAAAATATTAGGTTGTGAAATTGTAGTATTAGAAATGATTGTATTTAAGATAGGGTTTTCTCTATATATAGGGTGAAATAAAATAAATGGTCATGTGAATAGGTTACATTTGTAGATTTTTTTTTCAATAACATGAATAAAATTGGAAACTTGATTGAGTGTTTCTAATAGTTGAAACTCACCAAGAGTTTTATACATAGAATATTATTGTTATTGGTGAACATTTGAAAGATAAACATGGTTAAAGATTTGAATGTTTATAGAACATCAACAATGTCATAAAAATAAGATGGTAGATATACCTGTATAGGTATGGACTAATGTTGAGCCCCATGAGCCTCAGGGATAAAAAAACAGTTGACTCGTGGGTAATTAGTAGCCCTCTTTCTCTCTCTTATATTCTCTGTAACCCTAGAAATAGCTATTAGTTATAATCCTCACCCATACCTACACCCCTTTATGACGTATTTTCATATTTTTTTCATTTTAAAATCTGCATTGGCTCTACTATGTAGGGTGATTTGGCTGTATCATATGTGTGTCTTCATTTCATTGATTCCTAGTGATTTCAGTTCTTTAGATTGATTGTTGTACTAGCCATGGCTATCCAATAGGCACAACTCCCATTTTTTGTGATGTTTCCTTTTACTCTAGGAATTTAAAATTATGCTCTAGAATATTACAGTGGTGAACATACCTTGTGAAAAGACAAGCTAGGTCTGCCTCCTCATCTCCCTAATTCCTCGCCCACCTAAATCCCCCCATAAAGCCCCTTATAAATTACACTCTACACAGAGATATCTCACCTCACCTAATTTTTTATCCATAATCATCTTCTTAATATTTTACAATGTATACCCCTTCCTTCAATATCTAAAAATAGGACTCCATCTTACCTAAAATCGGTAATATCATAATCATCAGGTTGAGGTTTGTCTTCAGCGAACACAAATTTGTGAATTTTTATGGAAGGTACTCTAATAAGAATAATTTATATTAACTCATTCTTATAAACTAGTAATGTCAAATTCCTAGAATTGAATTTTTTTAACTTCTTCACTCTTAGCTAAAAATGAAATTAGTTCATGTCTAAGCTTGGTTCAAGGATCTTGTGTGGCCCTTTGATTTGATTAATTGACTGTTTAATTATGAATTTATTTTATCATTGATCATATTTTTCCTAGATAAATTCTATTATAGTCATACAAAAGTCATTATTTTTTTGGATTTTATGCATCTTATGTATCGAGTCACTAGAACATGTTTATTTTGTTTGACAGAGGTTGTCCGGTTGAGATTTCTTATGATATTACTACATGTTTTAATTTTAATTTTACGTAATTAAAGGGGCTGATTTTAATTGAAATTCCTCTAAATTATCCATCACTATATAAATACGTATAATAATATAAAAAATTAAAAATAAAATAAAATTAGAATGAATTAATTTTTTCGAAAAAAATTATAATTTATAAAGGTCCTTACAATCAATGTGTTTTGGGGAGGTGATCAGATGTGAGAGTAGAGCAATGAGTGGATAGATTTTATTTAATCACAAATTATGGCTTATTGATTTATATTCAGCAGAATAATTTATTTTTTATCTACTTTTTTTATAGATACAGTAATTTGACACTTTTTAATTTTAAATTTAATTAATTTTAATTTTTTAAAATATGTAGAAGAATTTTACCTATGTTCTTTATGTAATAATTCATATTAAAAAGTTCATATTTTGAAAATTGGGCTGGAGAAACAACATTTTCTGGGTCACTGAATGTGAACAAGTGAATGATTAAAATGTATGAATCTTTGAAAAAAATGAAATAAGTTTTCTAGCATAGGGAACATGAGAATTAAAAAATAACATGAGTCTATGTGTACTAGATATGGAACACAGTCGTGATTGGGGCATGAAGTAATTGGTCTTCTATAATAGATGTTTAAATATGATATTGTCCACACAATCTTAGAAATTTCATCAAATAAACTCATTGGGTAAAACATCTATAAAGTTTCCATTTTTTAAAACATCCCCCATTGAAGAGATGACCGCCCCAATAATGGATGAAATTTATACCTACCTAGAGATATCACAATTTATATTTCATTACATCCAATTTCATGTGGCCTCCACACTATTAACTATATTTATTTATCCTTAATTTGATAAGATACACCACCATAGATCTCCCATTTTATAATGATAATATTTATCATTTTCAAAAAACATTGATGAAGGATAAAGTTTTATCATCGCTAACGAAAATCAATGATAAATGATACCTTTATCAGTGTTAAAAAAATAATGATAAAAAGAAATTTTTTGTTTTTGTTTTATTTAGCACTGATAAAGGGTAACCTTTTTTAGTATTCTATTAACATTGATAAAGTATTCCATGAATAATTTAATTCATATATAAATATTTATATATTTTTAAACAGGATTTATACACTAAAAGAAAATAGGGATATCATCGTGCATCTATACTCATGGTTTATATAAACCATGAGTATAGAGTGGATGGAATCTATCTATACCAAAATTTTATATAAATGGTTTGTATAGAAAACTTATCCTAATGGTTTTTACAAAAATTTTGGAATGGGTTGGGATATACCAATGATTTGTTAAAAACCATTAGGATGGTGTTCTCTCATATCCCTCAGCCTCCCACCATCCCTGATTCACTCACGATCCTTATTCTCCTCTCACCCGAGCACCGAATCACTCTCTTCTCCTCTCGTGTTCTCTCCTAATTCATGTATTCTTATATTCCGATCTTCTTTGAAATCATATTAGTGACTTACAAATCCTTCTTCTCTTTTTCATACTATTGTTTTAATTTTTATTAATTTCCTAATAAATGTGATTTAAATAGATATATTTGTTGTTTTATTTTAGTTATCCACTTATTTTACTTAAATCCAATACATTTTTTTCATAATATATATTAAATTTTTATTTCATTAATTAATGTAGTAATTTGTTCGTTTTATTACTCTATTAGGGGTTTATTTTATGTCCTTTGACTATATAGAATAATTCATGAGTTAGCTTTACTTATATCGGTATACCCTTGAATAGCCATTAACTTTTTATGCTTACCTTTACATAGGTCAGTGTACTCTTACACACCTTTACACGTGTACTAAAAATCTAGAATGACCCTTATTTAGATTCTTCAATGGACTGATTCTACCATTATACAAGGGTGAGAAACATACCACTTGAATATCTAGTTGACACCATTACCAATCCATTTCCTCCAATTTCTCTACAATGAATCATTCTTTCAAGTGAGGATTAGTAGATTTTATGAGCCAATATTTATCTCCCCCATATTTTTTGAACCTCTAGATTCCACTTGTTGAAACCACTTTGATGTTACAATTATTTTTTCAAGTATATTTGGATTATCTTGAAAAGAAATCAGATCATAGCAACATGTTAGTTCATAATATAACACTTGAAAGGTTTTCCAAATATCCAACAATCAATAGTAAAACTAAAACCTAGATTTAAAAAGTTAATCACTAAAAAATAGTCTTGAAATCCATTTTATCTTTAATATTTTAGTAGATTAATATATATTCTAGCATGTATACATGATCAAATTCATAATGTTCTACACTTAATTCAGGATTTGTGCAATTTTAGATTTATCAAGAAATTTCCTTTCATCACGCACTATTATATTTTTAATACTTATTTTAATGAACACATGGTGGATACTCCCGTGGATTGTATTTACCCCTTAATCCTATATCACCCAATTTATTATATTTAAAAATAAATTCAAAGAGGAGAGGGGTACCTCTAACATCCTCATGTTAATAATTTTGGGTTTTCTTGATGAACTGACTCTTACCTTCTACTCTTCCATTAAGCCTTGCCAGTGCCTATTTTTCAAAAAACCCACTTGTGATGATTCCACTTAAAATGTTCCCTATTTTATTATTTATCCATATTGAGTTGGGTTCCTTCACCATTATAAGTCCGATCTCGCTAATTTTTTTATCTTATTTTGATACATTTTTCTCATACCCTTCATCATGTTTCCGCTTCCAATGGAGTGATATTCCACCAATGTTGACCTCTTGCTTTGTGGATTAATATGTGGGATAATTAAGGTATAATTTTTTCCTTTCCTCTTTTTTGATGTCCATAAGTTTCTCTCTAGACTTATTCTTCCTTAGTGAATTATTATTTAAGGGATCTTCCTTCACAATTTATACACAATATATGTATATGTAGACCCAATTTAATATGATTTTTGTAGTTGAATGTTACTGTTTGAGTTAAGGGATGATCATAGGATATTATTTCGGCTTATGGAAGGAGGAAAGTGATACATTTTTCCTTTCCAATTAAAGATGTGTAATTTTTACTAGAAAATTTTTGTATTTCATTTCATATATCATACAACTTTGAGCTTCCATCTCCTTTATTAAATTTTTTATATTTTTTTAAATATTAGATTTTATGATATTAGGATTGAATGATTATTTATATTTATATCAATTATGGTAGAATTTAAATGATATTATTATACCATGTTTTATTGTCTTGACATTCGGTGAACATTGTTGTTATTCTTGATAAAATGTTATTCATGATAAATACAAGTGTACATTTCATTATTATACAGATTATGAAAGATATTGATGAAGTTAGAAGGAAGATATTATTTGATAATGATTGATGGATGTGTGATCCAGGTTTTCCTCTTTGGTTCCCTTAGTGAGTATAATAATTGTAATATTTTTCTACCCCATTACATTAAATTTAATGTTCGTATTTTTTAACAAATTTGTTTCAGGTAATTCGACTGAACCAGATTTGAATTCTTCTCATCCTACTAGTACGGTTCTGAGTGAGGGTTCTACTAGAGCTTTGCATAGAACATGTCATACACATTCACACCCTGGACCACTAATGTACAACCCATCTACCAGACATTTTCATCCTCCACTTGAGCCTAGAGGGTTGTTCCCACCCATGCCTCTATAATCATCTTATTTAGCATCTTATTCTCATACCATGTCTATATCACCTCCAAAAAGGATTCCACCTATACCATATCCATATCCTACGATGTATCCCCAACCCTTCTATCCTTATCCCATGACGTCTACGTAGCCTCCATTTCGTACTATCCATCTGGGATCTGATGATTTTTTTCCATCAGCTTCAACTCTAGTGCATGAAGACAACATGGTGAATGTATTGGAATAGACACATTCTTTAGAGGTTACAGATCCATGAAAACCCATAGATCTATCTGAGCCTAATGAGTAGTCTATATCATGTTTTTTGATAAGTGTGTCAAATTATGTAACATTATTGTTTTCTTGTCGTACTGTGAATTAATTCTTCTTTTTTTCTTTTTAACTTATTTAATGAGATATTCTAGTAGGAAATGTGGGTGCACCCATATCCTTGAATATTTGAATCATAAAACATAAATAATGGTATATTAAAATTATTACAATCAAATGATAGGTAAAAATTATAGGCAGTGTATAAGTTTTAGGGAAGATTTAGCCAACTACAATGATATCATTCTGGTGAAAGTTGTCTCATGGAGACATGTTGGTAATAAAATAAAGGAGAAAGCATGGGTAGATATATGGGTAAGAAAATTTAATAAATTGATATCAATATTATTGTTTTATTTATATGAATTATCATGGTCATTCTTGAAACAGTTTAACTTTCCTGATAGTGAAGATACTAAGTTAACACGATCGATGGATCTTGGGATTTTGTGGCGTTTATATAAGCCAGGGTTATATGTTGTTTTTGTTGGAGTTGGTGTCCTAGAAAAAATTTCTATGTACTTTATGATAATTTGTATTCATAGTTTTTAATATTAATAATCTTATTAACATATCATGATTTTTCTTCTACATTCCATGGTATATGAAAATATCCTAAGAGCAGGTGTCGCACCAAACTGTCATATATGTTCTCCACTATGATGAGATCCTAGAAGTATCACAATATTATTATTAAAGTATATGTTCTATAGACATATGATATCATTTGAGGGACACAAATAATATAGGCTATCATGGATAGATACTCATAGGAAATTGATGCAACTTATCATGGTGTACTCCATTGGTAGTATCCAATGTATGATATTATGAGAACAATACCCATCAGTAGGAAAAAAAATTTATATTTTTCATTGGTTGTTCTTATATATGGAAATTTTTATTGATAGATATACTTTAAGATTATTATTAATGAATAATATAAGTGATGTACTTTTATGTATTGTAGAAAATCATTATGAAATATGTTCGCGGTGAGTTTGGATATATTGGGTACATCAGGAGTAATATTTCATTAATGAATAATGTGAGAAAGGATTTTTACCTTATATTATTTAAAGTATGTTGATATCTTATTCCATTTCAAGAAAATGATATAGCCTATATAAATCTTTGGCCATTGTTTTCTATAGGCAAGTTCGGTTTCCTAAAATTCAAAGAAAGAGACACCGAGAACATAGGTTGATGACGCTAGAATGCAACCTGATTGATTAGAGTTATCATGATTAAGGGATTATATTATACACTGAGCACCCATATGAGTTATCATGTTGTTTCTCCATTAACTTATTTCTCTATATGTTTCTTAGCGTGTTTCTAGATGTTATCCTTGGACCTTAGGCAACTTCAACTATTTCCACTGAGTAAGAGACATAGAGGATGACACAATAAATGTATCCAGAATCTCAGTTAAAAAATATATTACAATTTATTATTTAAATGTTGAATAAATATTTTTCTCATACTTGGTTTAATAATTAATATTGTTGGATTGATCGCATATATTATGTCACCAGTTATTTGAGAAAATATTATATGAGATGAATATTTAATAAATATTTATTTTCAATTTATTGAATATAAAATCTTTTATTTATTGGAGAATAATGAAGTGATATTAATTTTTTAAATAAATAGTCATTATTCTTGTTATGATAAATAATGTCTAGGAATGGTGGATTGAGATTATATGTCCAGTGAGAAATAATATATGTTGAATATTATTTGATTAAATGATATTTAATTTTAATTCGTAGTTTTAGCGCATATTAAGAAATAATATTTCCATTAATATTATTATTGACATGAGGATCCATAGGGATTAAATAAATAATGAGAGGTACTTGTGAATTTATTTATTAATAACCATATTAGCATATAAACACAATTATATTATTTTTCAAGAAAGTCAATTTCATTTGTGTTGTGAACAATGATAGCCATAGAGGATAATCTTAAGCACTAGAGAGATCCCTCTCCAATAACACTCCAAATAATGGAGAGTGATATTCCACCACCATATATTCTCAAATCATGAGAGATCAAAGAGAATCTTACGGAAGTGATTCTTGACGTGATCAAAAGAAAACAACATAATCATTAGGATCTACCATGCTATCACATGGAGATTCCTTTAATGACATTCATAGATTTGTGGAACACATGAAGATCACCACTTATAATTTCCTTGACCTAGAAGCCACTAAACTAGTTCTTTGATCCAGGTTTCCACATGTCCTAAAGTGTGCCTCCATATACTCTTGAAGATGCAAGCTACCAGTGAGGGTATAATAGGTCGCGTTGGGAGGTTATACCCTCTTTACCATTGTTTTTTCACAACATATAACATAATAAATATGGGAAAAATATAAACTAAACCAAAACATGAATTACCAACCATTTAAAAAACATGGTTCAACCAAAACCAATAGAAAAATATTCCATGTCCTGCTAATAGTGCCAAAATTGAAGGAAACCCAAAATAAAAACATCCCCCAAAACAGGTCCTAACTCCAAGTATGAATCCTTATCCATGCAGAACCTAATCCCAACTCAAATCCCTAGCACTTTTATTTTTCCCTCATCCAATCCTACAATAATGAAATTTTCTTAGGTACCCAACGGCAGTCCGAGCGAGGTGTGAGTACAACTCAATAGGCCACCACCAATAGTGTATATAAAATATCTAGTCTAAATTTATTGTTCATGCAAGTACTAAATAAATTGAATGATAAACAAAAGCAATCGTGTGTACCATTAGTTGATAATATTCAATTTAGAGACATTGATCATTTATTCCATTCAATCACATAAATCATTTACATTACTCAATCCACGGGTTAGGAATTTACATAATTTACAGTCTTGCCTAAGAGAATAAATTATCAAATATAAAGTAATAATTCAAGTTCCCTATCGCACTAGAGATATACATTTAATAAGAAATACATCACACTCACATTGGAGTCTCAGTCCAAGAAGTCCCATGAAATGCATCTTTTATGGGCTTAGAGCCTTAGTATGACTCCCTAACCCATGCATTCTAGGTGTTGAGTTTAGAGCCTCAATCCAACTTGACCCATGGTAGGAGCCTCAGTCCAATACACCACATACCACCAATCCATGTGCAAAAGCTTATTCATCCAATTACCATATATAAAAAATCACAGACCATGCATAATCAATGCACATAAAATTAAAAATTTACATTCCATTTAACACTTAAATCATCTTTAGGCCTTATCCCGTTGACACATTTACCACACACCTTACATAGCCCATTTAACCCAATTCCCTTTCATATCTCAACCCAGTTAACTTATTCAACAATATTCATACATTAAACCATTCCACATAATTCATCATTTCACATATATTATCTCATTAATACATTTCAATTTCAGAATAAAATGATATTAGACACATTCAACTTATTCCATTTAACCCTTTTACATTATTCCAAACAAACCCTTATGCCATTATCAATGTCCGAACACAATTATCAATAATTAATTTTCCTACTCAACTAACATATCAAGATGTTCATCTTGGGATCTACTTTATCACTAGTCAATCCCATACTTAACATTACCATTTTCGATTTTTGGGAATATTGGTACACCCCATGGGTGTCCTAAAAATGGATTAGTCAACCTAAATGCTTCCCATGGGGGTCATGAGGGGTTTAATTCATCCTTTATCCAACCATTTTACCAAATCCATTCAAAGGGATCAAATTCACATCAAGAGGGAACCATTAACACAACCACACATGCACAAATCAACATCAAGACCATGCAATATAACTTGCACACCACCTACCTCAAAACCAAATATGAACGCATACGTAACCTTAGCCTTAGATCTAGATTCAAGAACCCTTTGAATCCCTACACTAATATCCACTTGAAAAAGAGGGTTTTAGGGATTCATAAGAAGAATAAATAAACTACAAGACCTAATCTATAAAAGAGATGTAGATGAGTATAAGGTTTACCTGTAGCTTTGATCTGAAACAAATGAATCTTCAAATGGCCGAGAAATGAGGGAGATCAATCCTTGGGAAAAGTTGGGTGTTTAGGTTCATCCCTAGGGTTTTAGGAGGAATAATGAAGAGGAAATTTGGGTGAGGAACTTAAAATATTAAGGGTAAAAATGGTAAAATCAAACTTTTAATGGGGCCTATAGTTTCTCTGCATGGTTTTCCAAACCATGCACAAACCGTGTGTATGTCTATGTCTAAGAGGTGCTGAGTCACATGGTTAACTGGGGAAACATGCACAGTTTGAAAAAACTATTTACCAACTGTGATGAATGCCTCTATCTAGGTCCACATGGTTTGGAATCCCCTATTGCATGGTTTACTAATCTGTAAACCCCTTACTCTTGGATAGAATGGTTTGGGCACTTGGTTACTACTAACCAAGAGCCCACAATGCAATATGCATAGGATGGAAACAAAATCTCCCATCATTCATCTCCCAATCCCCTGAGACACCCTCAAGCTTCCTCATACATCCAGAAAACATTCCATTAAAAACAATAAGGATACATAAATAAAAACATAAACAAGAATGTACCTCTAGAAAATTACGAATCTTACAACCTCCAAACCTTATAATGGCTCATCCTCAAGATGCATTCCCAAGCATCACTGAAATTCTAAAGAAAAATTATCTAGACAAAAGTCCAAAACATATGTCTCCCTCGCCCAATTTTATTCCTAAACATTATCATACTTCCAAATAAACTCAAACCAATGGCATAATATTACCACTCATGGTTTTCTCACTGCGATCCACAATAAAAAATGGATGCTCCTCAAAGAACGCATTAGCCTCAAGCCCAACATCCTCGACATCAAACACATGAGATGGGTCAGGGCGATACTTCTGAAGCTGTGACAAACGAAAACATCATCCATTCCACTATATCGTTTTTGAAGAGCGAATCATTAAACCATTATCATGATCCTGTCCACAATCTCAAATGGACCCATGTACCTGGGGACCGACTTCCTCTATTTCTGTATCCAATGGTTACCCAACATTAGCGACTCCCAAAGAAACACAATATCACCCACCATAAACTCAATTGTTATATGACATCACTCCACATATGACTTATGCCTAATCTAATCCATTTCCTTATTTTATTGGATCATCTGAACCTATTCCAACATCACCTACATGAGACATGGCCCTAACTATTCATATTATCCCACCTCCATCCAACACAACGAGTATCTACACGATCTACCATAGATAACCTCATATAGTTTCATTTGAATCTCTGCTTAGTAACTATTGTAATAGTTGAATTAAAAAAATTCTAGGTTCTTCTCCCATATTCCAAAAAAATATGAGACACAATCCCTCAACATATCCTCTAGTACCTAAATAGTATGATCTGATTCCCCATTTGTCTGTGGGTGGAAATTCATAGTAAAAAAACCTAGGTACCAAATGATTTATATATTACCTTCATGAAATGCAATTTAAAATGTGGATCATGATCTGAAACTATAGTCTATAATACTCCATGCAACTGCACTGTTTATCAAATATGCAATTCACCCAACTGATCAATAGCGAAAGTCTCTCAAATTGGAAAGAAATGTGACACCATGGTCAACTGATCCACAAATACCCATATCACATCATTATTTTGAGTCTTCCTCAGAAGACCTACCATGAAATACATAATCATTTCATCTCATTTGAATTTTATAGTAGGAAATTATTTTAACAAACCACCTGATCATTGATGCTCAGCCTTCACCAATTGATAAGTAAGGCATCACACCATCAATCCTGCAACCTCTTTCTTAATTCCTAGAAAAAAATATTGTCTATGAATATCATGATATATTTTGGTCAAACTATTATACACATCCCTCCTCGATGCATAAAATTCATTCATTAACTCTCCCCTAAAACATCTTGTCATAGAAACATTGCCAAAAACATAAATGATCCCATCATCATTAATGGTCTCATAGTATGGTGACTCCCCACCATTAAGACTCTCCCTTAAATAAAATTTTTCTAAATCCTCAATCTTCCTTTCCTTGATCTAGCTCAAAAGCATGAAATCAACTTCCAAATATGCAAGGTTCATTTGCTCTTCCTTAATCTGCACGTCAAGATTTATATCAGCAAACAACACCAATATCCTCCATTTAGAACTAGATTCTTAAACAGATTGACATTGAGTCTTCCAACACAAAGCATCTACAACATCATTTCACTTTATGATAGTAAAAACAAGCTCAACATCCCAATACTTCATCTACTCAACCCATATTCATTACTGAAGATTCAAATATCACTAAGAGAATATGTAATTAAGGATTTTATGATCGGCATACAATGTAAATTATTCTCCAAACAAGTAGTGTCTCCAACACTTTAAAGCATAAACCATTTCTGCCAACTCAAGATTGGGCTTAGGGTAATTTATTTGATGAGGAATCAATTTCCATGACCTATATAACACAACCCAATAAATCTACATCAACACTACCCAAATTCCAACAATGGACACATCACAAAACAAGGTATACCACTTACCTGGGCTGGGTAAGATCATAATTGGTGTGGATGTCAATTTATTCTCTCCAGGTCATAATTATTTCATTATACACCCTTTTTAAAACATTGCCACTTTCATAATGAAAATATTTCTATTTTAAGTACCTTTCTCATCTAATAATTTATTATAACGAAAATTTTAGATCATTTACCAAATTTCATCACGCACAATTCTATGACTATTATTTCTCAGTCTTTCCATTTAATCATTCATACAATCATTATTAGACATTACATTCTTCATATTTTAAGGAATGTGAAAAAAAAATTACCCTTCCTATCTCACAAATCCATCTCATGTATTTCCATCATGATGCATTCTACATATATCCCCAGTTACCTATAATGATGTTTGTATGAACAACATAATTCCATTCAATCAATGAGAGAAATATCATAAAAAAATCTCATCGCACAACAAGTGAATCACCTAATGGTGAAATATCAGTCAACTCTGACAACACATATCAAGAATAATAATTACCACCATAAATAATTTGTTTATCCCCCATGGAGGGGTTAGCTACTCCCAAACAAAATCTCATCTCCAAAACTAGACACATCCTAGTCTCTCGTATACCATCCCAAAATAGTAAGAACATAAAAAATAACTTCTCTAAACCCACTTTGTAACATACCTGATTCAGAAGACACTAAAATGTTGATTCGGGCCATATCGACACATGATCTTAAGAATGACTTCCCATACACTAGTGGTTCCAAACTAGTAGTGATGGTTTAATAGTTCAGGTGGGGATACTATACACTCTTTACCAGAGTATTTCATAGCATATAACATAATAAATTAGAAACAAATAGAAAATAAACAAGAACATTCATTACCAACCATTTCCCAAATAGGGTACAACCATAACCGTAAGATAAATATTCCATGTCATGTAAATAGTGCAAAAAGTGAAGGAAACCCATAACAAATACTAATGGGAACATCCCCCAAAATGGTTCTTTACTCTATATCCATATCCTCATCCATCCCCATCCCAATCCCAACATAAATCCCTACCATAGGGCCTTTTCCCTTGTCTAATCCTATAATAATAAAATCTGCTTGGGTACCCAATGGTAGCCCAAGCAGGGTGTGAGTACATCTCAGTATGCCACCACCAATGGTTTCTACAAAATATCTAGTCAAAACATATAGTTCATACAATTACTAAATAAATGGAAAGATAAACAAAATACAACCTGGGTTTGATTAGTTAACAATAGTAACTTTAGAAACTTTCATCAATTATTCTATTGAACAACTTAAAACATTTCAACCACTTAATCCATGGTGTGGGAATTTACGTCACTTACACTTCAGTATATGTTGATTAATTATCAAACATAAGTGAATAAGTCAAGTTCCCTGTCTCACTGGGGATAAACATTTCATAAAAAATACATCACACTCACCTTGGAGTCTCAGTCCAGGTAGTCTCATCAAATGCAACTGTTAGGGGCTTAGAGCCTTAATCTAACTCCCTAACTATTTCATTCTAGGGGTGGGTTTTTGAGCCTTAGTCCAACCTGACACTTGGGAGGAGCCTCAGTATCATATCCCACATACTACTAATCCATGTGCACATGATTATACATCCAATTATCACATATACCAAATCATTGACCTTGCATAATCAATGAACATAACATTCACATTTCACATTCCATTTAACACTAAAATATTATTTATGAATTAACCCATTAACACATTTACCATAAACATTGCATAGCCTATTTAACCCAATTCCCTTTAATATCTCAACCCATTTAACTTTTTCAAAAATTTCCATACATAAACCATTTTAATATAATCAATAATTTCACATGTATTAGCCCATTCATGCATTTCAATTTCAATATCACGCGTCATTAGAAACATTCACCTTATTCTATTTAACCCTATTCACATTGTTCCAAACAAACCCTTATACCATTATCAATGTCTAGGAACAACTATAAAAAATCTATTTTCGAACTCAACTTACATATCAACATGTTAATCCTTTTCTATACATTATCACAAGTCAACTGCATAGTTAACATTACAATTTTCCATGATCGGAAATATTGGCCCACCCCATGGGTGGACCTAAATCAGTCTAGTCAATATCAATGTATCCCAAGGGGATCATGAGGGGTTTAATTCAAAATTTATCCAAACATTTTACCAAATTCGTTCAAATTCAAAAAAGGAACAAAAAGATAGAACCATTAACACAACCACACATGAATAAATAAACATCAAGACCACGGAATATAGCTTATAGACCACCAACCTCGGATATAGAGATGAACTCATGCTTAACCTTAGCCATAGATCTGAATTCAAGCACCCTTTAATGCCCTAATGTAAGATCCACTAGAAAAGAGGGTTTTAGGGCTTCAGAAGAAGTAAAACAAAATCAAAATCCTTAATCTAGAAAAGAGAAGAAAGAGATTCATAAGACATATCCAAAGATTCAGTCCACAACCAAAAACACTCCAAATATCTTAAAAATTAAGTAGATAAATCATAGGAGAAATTTGTATGTTTAGGTTTATCACTAGGAATGTAGGAGGAAGAATAAGGAAGAAATTCCAATGATGCACTTAAAATCCCAAGGGAGAAAAATGGTAAAATGCCACTTTTATTTATGTGCATGGTTTTCTAAACAGTGCTCCAACTGTGTGTCCACCTCTATCCAAGAGAGGATGAGTCGCATGATTACCTAGAGAAACCATGTTGTTTGAAAAGCTATGCTCCAACAATGAAAAATGCCTCTATCTAGGCCTGCATGTTTTGGACTCCCCTATTCCATTGTTGACTAAACTGTGAACCCCTTCCCCTTGGCTATCATGGTTTGGTGGCACGATTACTACTAACCATACGCCAACAATGAAACATGCATAGTATAGACAAAATATATCTTCTTTAATGTATTTATCCCCCAAGACACCCATGAGCTTCCTCATAAATCCAAAAAACATTATATTAACCATAATAAGGATACTTAACCATAATATAAACAAGAACGTAACTCCAGAAAATCCCGGATCCTACGCCACAAGAGGGAATATACCCTTGATCCTAATAACACAACAATAATACAACATAGATCTATTTTCAAATACAAAAACAAAGAAATAATTTCACAAAAGTTAATTTTTTAAATGATTATATTAATTATAAATAATATGTGAGGATCTTGTGCTATGGTTCTAGCATTTTATCTATTGTATGTTCTTTATTCAATTCCATTAATCGAAATGTGTATCATCATGTAAATATTGGATTCATATTTGATTATGACAAAAATAAAATTTGGTAACAACCCATAACAAGATTTTGTTTCACCTAGAACCTACAATTTGAATCATAGGGGTCACATAATTATTTTTAATTATTTAAATATCACTGGTTGATTTATGCATTTGTAGTTTAGTTTTTAATTTTAGTTTAATGATTATTAAATCCAAATTGTGAGATATAATTATTCCACTTTCATTTATCATATATATAATCAAATTGTTTAATTTTATGAATGAAATAAATTTTAATATCTCATCTGGAGGTGTTGAGTAATCTGACTATATAACACAAGAGTACACATCGTGTGACCTGGAGGTACATGAAGTGTGATAGTGTTCAATGCACCAAGAATTAATTTAGAATTAATTAATGAAGTTTAAATGTATTACATGTAGTACCATTAATTTTACACCATGTGTTAATAGGGCCAGTCTAGAAGATAGTCAGCTAGAGTACACAGTGTGTAATATTTTAGTCACAGATGGGTCATGTATCTTCTTACATGGCCTTCCAGACTAGTGAACCCGTAACTCAAAGACTGCATGATGTGTATCCCACGTACATATCATTTAATCTAATTTTTTTTTGAATGGTATACACACCAAGTTCCTAAGAACATGTCTCAAATAGATTGTGAAAATAGTGCACGTAATGTAACTGTGTTGTACCTGCTGTGTACTTTTACAAATTATATAAAATTAAATATTAATTTATTATACTATAAAAACCTTTTCAACAGGTTATTTTGGGTGGTCATTAAGTTTATAGGACATTCTATGCGATGATTTTTAATATATACAATAGTTTAATTAATTTATATATAATTTTCGGATCTAAATATCATGTATGAGTCATATTATAGTTATTTCTCTACCTAAATTGATGCATAACATGTGATAAGAAAATCTTGTAATCAGTGTAATAATTAGGTTGATAATACACTTCATCAAATTATGTTATAATTCATGTATGATACATGTCTCAAGAGTAAACGGTATATGAGTATAATACATATTGGGTAGTTTGGATGGTTAATCACTATATTGCCACCAAGGTAAATTTAGGATCATAATTAATTTTAAATAAATTTATTTAATTTTTTTAAATAATGATGGATGAGAATATCAAGGATATTTATATGTGAATTAAGATAAAATAATTTATTAATTAAATAATATAATTAATTTACTATAGTCTGATTTATCATAAATAATAATGATTAGAATTAAATTCTAATTTTATTGAGTGCATAATGTGTTCCATGTATGTGGATGATCATGAACCTTGACTAGACCATTGCATGTGATTTGTTTCATTTAATTTATTATTAAACTAAATTGATTTCATGAATTCCATCTATCCTCTAATTATGTAAGGGTCTTCATGCCCATTTTTTATTTTATGTAAACCATTTCTCCCCACTTTTGTGTGAATAAAAGCATATGTAATGGATGAAGAACCCTATTTAGTAGAGGAAGATCAAGTTTGGAGGTAAGAAAAAACTAATCCAAGATAGTTAGATATGTGGATAAGTGGAAAAATATAACATGAACCATACATGGTTCAAGGTGTTTTTACCCTCATTAAATTGTTAGTTTATCATCCACTAGGTAAACTAACCATTAGTAAAATCTTGAGGAAACTGGTCATTTTGTTTTCAAACAACTCCAACATCCATATTCATATATTATTTCCAAAACTAATTTTCAACCTATGATAAAATGTTATTATTATGGAAAAAAAAATCATGAATATATTTATGATGTTTTTCATCAAGAATATTTTCAACCTACTATTGAATAACATACATTTGAAAACCCATGAATTCAGCTGTTTCTTAAGAATGATCACTATGATAATATCATTGGTGATGTAGATTAATTGATTAGAACTCGAATTTATATAAGAAATGAAATTGAACATATGACATTTCTATCAAAATTTAAACCTAATAATCATGACGAGGCTTTATGTGGTGAGGATTATATTAAATAAATGATACATTAACTCAATGATTTTGATAGGAACAAGGATTGGACATTATATGAACATCCTAATGGTACTTCTATAATTGGGGTAAAATGGGTTTTATGAAGAAAACAAATGTGATGAAAATAGAATAATAGTTAGAAATAAAGCTATACTTGTTACAAAATATTATAATAAATATGAGGGATTAGGATATAGGGAAAACTATGAATCAATAGAAAGACTTGAACTTATTTTTATACTTCTAGATTTTGCATCATTATTAAATTTTAATTTATTTCAAATGGATGTGAAGTGTGATTTCCTTAATGGATATGTTTAGTAAAAATTTTAGGTATAACAACCCCATAGTTTTGAAAATAAAAAACATCCACAACATTTTAATAACTTACCAAATAATTTTATGGAATTAAAAAAGCCCCTAGAGCTTGGTATGATAAGTTAACTGGATTTTTGTTACAAAACAACTTTGGTAACATAGCTATAGATCCAACGCATTTGATAAATTTTTTTAATAAAAATATTATTATTGTAAAAATATATTTTGATGAAATTATATATAGTTTAACTCAAAATTCATAAATAGATTCCTTTTCAGATCTTATGAAATATGAGTTTGAAATGAGTATGATGTGTGAGTTAACATACATTCTAGGTTTTAAAATTTTTGAAAAACTAGATGGAACTTTTATATCTCAACATGAGTATATAAAACATATTCTTAATAAATTGAGGTATAATAACACTATAAGTATTAGTACTCACAATGGAACCTCTAATACTTTAGATCTTGATGAATCTGGAAAACCAGATGATCAAATGGCTTTTAGAGGTATTATTGGAATTTCACTTTAATCAATATATATTTATCCAGATATAAGGTTTTTAATATGATTATATTCTAGATATCAATTAAATCTAAAAGAATCTCATTATAATTTTGTAAATTTTTTTTAATATCATAAGAGAACAATAGACTTAGGCATATTATATTCTTTTGTAAATGTTTTTGAACTAATTTTTTTGTTCAGATGCTGATTTGGGTGGATGTAGAATGGATATGAAAAGTAATTGTGGGACATGTCTTTTCTTAGGAGAAGCTTTAGTTTCTTAGTTTTTTTAGAAACAAATCAGTAGAAATTTCCACAACTAAGGCCAAATATTTGGTAGTTATAAGTTGTTTCACTCAAATGTTGTAGATAAAACACACAATCACTGACTATGTCTTGAGTTTTACTAAAACTCAAATTTTTTGTGATAACACAAGTTCCATTATGCTAAGTAAAAACTCAGCACATCACTTGAATGCTATGAAAATAGACATAAGACACCATTTCCTTTGATATCACACACATAAAGAAGATATTATTTTATAATTCATCAAAATACAAAAAAAAAACATGCTGATATTTTTACTAAACCCCTTAGTTTCAAAATATTTGAATTCATTAAATAGAATCTAGAAATGGTAAATATCATGTGATTTTTCGAATCTAATTATTTTTGTCAATATCCTTAGATTAAAGAAATACATTTTCAAAGAGGGAGTTCATAATATTTTATGCTTCTAAAAACATTGTTTTTTCATAAAACATTTTTTTTACTAAAAAATTAAAATTTTGTGGATTCATATTTTCTTAAAAAAACTCTCCAAATCTAAAATGTTTTATAAATTATTCTTTTGAGTCAAAATTTTTTCCAGAACCAATATATGTTAATGAATATTTTCTATATCAAAACTTGTTATAAATATTTTAGAATCAAAAACAATTACAAGATTTTCCGACAATATTTTTTTTATAAACATTATCATAATTAATTTTCCTTAAAAATTAGGAAGATTGGGTTACTCATACCGATGAAAAATATAAACTCTAAAATGTATTATTATTTTAATTTTTACAATTATTCATTACATTATATTCAAATTTTCTTATTTTCTTATTCTTTTAGTTTTAATAATTTTTTTTGAACTTATATGTTTTCAAAATGGATTGATACTCATTCCAATGAAAAGTTTTCTTGAAATATTTATTATTTAAAAATTAACATTGAATTATTTCATCAATTAATTTATGATCATCAGATCAGATAAGGACTTCTAATATGAGCCACTCAAATTCCAATTATTATAATTGTCATTGTCATACCAATATAAGGGTGCGACAACCCGTGTTCCTCATCAGTTCTCATATACATTTCTCTTAACTCTTACCACACCTTTACGTGCTATGTTCAATGTTTTGGAAGTTGTAGTATCACTGGTTCAAGTATGTAAATAATGGAAGCTTTAAAATATTTCCCATAGAGGTAAGTTTATAAAAAAATTAGTGTCGATATAAAATTGAATGAAATGTACGATTCAATTATTAAACAGATCATTAGTTTTCATGGCCTTGAGAAGTTTGTATAGAAAAACCAGATAATGATTTTGATTTACATTTTCCCAAAAGTATTAGAAAATTTAATGCTACAGTTTGAGAAGGAATTAGAAGAAGGGGAAAAGGAATGGGATGAAGAGAAAGAAGTGGGATAAGAATAATAAAAGTATGAATATTAACAGGATGAGGAATGAGATGATGATAATGAAGAATACATAGAAACTGATGATGATTCAAGCGAAAATAAAACATCAGACTCATTATAAACATAAAATCTTCTACCATCCGAATAGATAAGGATTCAGACATGGAATAATTAGGGGAATAAAATTATCATTCAAATAAGATGAAAATTCATCATCAAAATCTAAGGGAGAATATAAAAAATCACAAAAAAAAAGTTTTAGATAAATTTGAATTTAATAAGGAAGTGGATGTTACTAAAGAATTAGAAGAAGAAAATGGTTATAAAAAAGGTTAGGAAAAAACTGATAAGTAAGAAAAACCAAATGTAGAATCCTCCATACCAACTGACTCTAAATATTTACTAGGTCCTTCAAACTCTGATTTGATAGTTGCTCCGAATGTTTTTGACTATATTACAAAAACATTGAAAAGTTTAATTGATTCTATTACCTATCTTCTAAACAAAATATAAATGTGTAAAATAATTCAAAATAGTCTAAATGAAAAATCAGAATCACTAAAAAATTACGAAATTTGTTGTTCATAATAAGGAATATTTGAATCCTTTTAAAGAAAATACAAAGGCTTAAATGTGAACGTACAGTCAGATGGTTAAGTTTTCAAATAAAGTGGAAATTTATCACAAGGATCATTATGGTCAGTTCATATAAGTAAATAAACATTGTTTATAAATTGAAAAAATCTTTTGATAATTTATCATAGGTTGTTTGGGATAGAGTGAAGTTTGTGGAATAGTTCAAAGATTCAACTAATGATCATAATGAGGTGGTAAAAGTTTTGAAACAAATGGTTCACTATTTAGAGATAGAAAATAGATGTCTTGAAATTTAATAATATGAACTTTTCTTTATGAAGGTGGAAAATAAAAATATCTCTAATGAATTTTAAAGACTTAAGTCATTAATTCCAAAGAAAATAGTGATGGAGGACCAGATCATGAATCTTTAATCATCAGTTGTTGGGGATTAGAAGGATCGCGATGCATTTTGAGAATGAAGGAAATTATTAAAAAGTTGATGAATAAAAAATATAATTTTTTATTGGAACTCTTAATTTATATTTTGTAATTTTTTTTGATTGAATGTTAAAATTTAATGAATTCTACATCCAGAAAGATTATGTCAGAATGTATTCTAATTAGTTTTGGATATATATTCTTTATTATATTTCATATATGATTAGTTATTTCACATAAAAGTGTTTTGTAAGTTATCTCTTTTTAATATTTTAGGATATATCCCTTCCCTATTATTTTTTTAAATCAGAAAGGGAATAAAATTTATAGATTGGAAGAAATTTGTAAAATGAGAGAAGTTTATAAAGTGAGAAGTATTTGAGATATTATCCTAAGGGTAAGATACTATCCTAAGGGGGATTAATTAATACTTTCCATCAGATTATAAAGATGTTGTAAACTCAAGGGGAGTTAAGATGTGAGGTATATATTTGAATTTATTAAAATTATTAAGGTTTGTATGCTTTTTTTCAAAGTTATTATTTTTTTCATTTTAAATGTTATGCTTTTCTTTCTTTCTTAAAAGGGGGGATTATTGTGTGAGAATATTAATTCATAAATTTAATTCCCTTAGTTTTTGTAATCACAAACACTTCATTTATACACTAATTTACTAAATTTATATTTCAAAAGTGTCTTAGTTTTTTTTGTATAAAACATTACTTTATACCGAATGTAGAAATAATTCCAATGAAAAAAATATATACATATAATTTTTCATTCTAACAAATCGAAATGAAGGTGCGTATGATAAATCAGACTAACTAGTGGTTTGATCAGTGGTTAGAGTTATTAATTACTGGAAAAAAAGTCAGTACCTTTAGACTAACCCTTGTAGAAATTCATTAGACTAACCATTATTCAGTTTATCAGATTTAAAATCAATAAGGAAGTCCATCAGACTATCCATGGTTTATAATTTGTTTAGTTATATTTATATCTATCATAATGAACCGAAAATAGAATTGTAATGGTAATACTAAATGGAGTGTGACTATCAAAGTAAAAAATCTTTTTTGGCTATAAAGTTGAATATTTAGATAATTATGGGCTGTCAAGTAAAATATTTATGAGGGATTTACAACTAACTCTAAAATATGACCATTAGAAAATCTCCTATAAATATAAGGTCATTTGAAGAGTTAGGAGATGATTCAATTTGAAACTCAAGTCATGATTAGTCATTGAGAGTGGATAATATTAATTGTTAATATCTTTATATTTATTGTTCCAAAGTCCATAAACATTGTTTTTAGTGGATTACATAAATAGAACTTCATTTCTCATCAAAAATGCAATTCATGTTTAAAATGGAAAATTGGGCCCAATAATTCATTTGTCTTTTGAGAACATTATATTCATTTTCATAATTTGAAATTTTGGGATATTATTGATCCCTTTGTTTGGAACATTTTATATTTTAGGTCCGATGGATGAATCCCAAAGGAAGATGGAGAATTTTGCGCCTGAAGGTAGAAACTTGCTGGAAAAAGCATAATGGGCCTAAGGCCCATCAACCAAATGTGGGGCCCAGAAACCAAGCCCAATGAAGCTCAAATTTATACAGTAGAAAGATAAAAACTATGAGGATCATTTTATTCTACTATGGCCAGAGCTAATTCTGATTTTTTCATGATTATAAAATGATCTGATGTTGAGATTTAAATGGTGGACCAGACATTAATGCACAAAAATCTGTCCCACCATTTTGACCATAACTTCCAAACAGCTGAGCCAAACTTCTTGAACGATTTACAGCTAATATATGAAATATGGACGAAGATAGTTTCCTTCTACGACCCCTGCGGATTCGTAATTCTTCATTTGCGAATTCACACGTCAATATGGTGGACGAATCTGGACAGTTTTCTGGGTCAAATTCGAAACATCAATTTCATTTTGATTATTCACCCTCCATATGACTCTATTAATTGTTTGGGGTGAATACATTGTTGGGGGATGGACCTAAGGTTCTTAATATTCCTATATAAGGAGCTAGTGGTGAAGGGAATAGGGGTGTATATTTTTCATATCATCTTTTGTTGCTTGTTTTATTGTAAGGTTATGCTTCTAAATTTCCTTTGTAATGTTTTCCATTTCCATGTAAGTTTATTTTTTGTATCATTATGTTCTTAATAAACTTAATTATCTTCTATATTTTCCATTTCATTTATTAAAAATTTATTATCACAAAGCACAGTGATATCTCTGTGTTGTTGTGAATTAGTTCACACATAGGTGTGAATTTCATTCACACAGACGGAGGAGTGCTCGTTATTTCCGCGGTTTTAATTTCATCAATACAATTCTTGATAGCCATCTTTCGCCCACCATTGAGAGTATAACATAAATGGAGGGATAACCTTTTAATGGGTTTATCTTATGAGGATGCAAAGTCTGGATTGAATGTTATTTTATGAACGAATTGTTTGTAATTGGATAATTAATTTAAGACACCCATTCTATAGTAATTTCTACTTTTCATCTTTTCTGTGTTTGAGCAAACTAAATTCAATTACTAAATGACCATATACCTCAGAGAGATCATGAATTTGGTTCTCTAAGTGTATAAGGGATTAGTAATTGTGTTTAGTAAGCACCAAACCAGAAAATGATGAAGGTAGTGTTATTTTTGAAGAATGGATTCATCAAGAATTAATAAAACCAAAATTGTCTAATGAAGTAAAATTCATTCAATCCACCCCGAGCATAATCCTAAGATCAACCCATTTTCTTTGAATTTAATTCACTTAGATTTATTATTGTCCTTTAAACCATCCAAATCAATTCAATCCAAAGTTGGCTACATCGTAGCCCATCCTTCACCAAATCATAGCGTCTCAAGGATACTTCTTCGGTCCCTATGGATTCGACCCCTACATGTACTACATCGACCGCTTTTACCAGTAGGGTAAATTTGGGCGCAACCAAATTTTGGCTTCGCTGCCGAGGACCCAAGTAAGTACCTTAAACCCAAATCTTCTTTTGTCACCCCAAATTCTCTATTCTCACCCAAATTTCTATTCTCTTTTCCCTTTTCTATTTCTGTGTCCAAAAAACCCCCAAACTAATTTTCTATCAATTCTAATGGATTATCCTCCAAAATACCCCTTCATAAATCAATGTTGTAATCAAGCCAGAAATCAATATTGGGAAACACCTCACATAGAGAATTTCATTAACCAATCCTTAATTGAATACACCACACCAGATGAGATGTACAATCAATGGGATGCTGAATGTTTACAAGATCAATTTCCATACCTATCAAGAATGATTGAAAAGATAAATAATGAGGAAGTCCATGATGTACAAACATATATGAACCCTAATCCTGAAAAAGTATTGAACAATTGTGTGAAAAAATGGATTAAATGAATTCATAAGTTTCATCTTTCAGATTAGAATTACAAAGCTTTAAGACTGTTGAGGAACCCGTTCCCACTCAAGATGTTCTTTCCTCATCATTGATAGATGAATCTTTTATCCCAAAAACCTCCCATGAATTGAAAAAGAACTAACCTTTGGATATTGGATAACTGAACAATATCAAAGAAATGTTGAAGGGTATTTAAATAAGGATGAAATTAATTTTTTGGATTCACAAGGGGAAAATTTGTATTCATGGATTGAGTGTTCGGAATATTGCTCCAATAAATTTTTTTTAGAATCACCGATCATTGAACCATTGGGAGATATAACTAATATTGTGTCTATACCCACTCATGAAATTAAAATGGAATTTTTTTTGGATGAATCATCTTTTCAAATGGAACCAATTCTTTCAAATGTTTTTAAAGAAGAAACAATTTTTTATTCAAATTATCATTCTTCTTTAGGAAAATTCAATCTAACTGAACTTGATGTTTTAATACTTCCTTCCCTACTCAATAATACCTCTATATATGATAACCAAGACAATTCAATTATCATCAATTATCATCATGAATCTCACCATATAGTAATGAACCATGAAATCATAGGAAATAATCCAGATAAAACACGATCAACCATTTTAGATATTCCTTGGATTTTACCAATCATTGTAGAAAATAGGATTTCATACGAAACAAATTTCAAAAAAAAAACAATCAATCTCAATCTTGTTGAAGTGGAGAAAGATGGGTTAATTAAAATTTTGAAAGTTGGAATTGGATAATTTGGGGGCTACAAGTCGAGCCAACGACGTTAAACAAAAGCGATGCATGGGAGGCAACCCATGGTTTTCTTGTTTACAATCATTTTGAATAATTTTATTTTTCATATAATAAATTACCATAAGTTGTTGACCTGTTCTTCTTTTATGAGTAAGGATGGGTATGAATGGGGAGCGCCATATTCATCCATGTCATGTGGTATGATCTCTGAGTAATACCTTACCCAGAAAATATAATGAAGACAATGTATCATTAGTTTATTTTGTTTTGTTTTATTTTATTATAGGTTAAAAAATAAAAGGACATGTCGAAATCCATAAGGAAAATCCATTCACCACCATCCAAGCCACTGAGACTCAAATCCAGGATTGAAGGGAGACTATGGCATGCACTATCATCATCAACCACCAGGTGACTTCATTCCATGATTTTCATTTTAAATTTCTTCATTGAAATCCTCTCCTACCCCCTTCTAACTTTTCTTTTCTTTAAACACTGTGGTCAGTGTTATTCTAATTTGGGGGGAGATAAAAAAGGATTTTTTTTATTTTCTAAATAAAAACATACATGGAAAGAAAAATTCCATTAACCATAAACATGATAACATACATTACAAACTCTAAAATTGGATATCAAATAAATTTTGCATGCCTTGATTCTGATTTTAATGCAAGTTTAAGTTCATGAGCATAGTTTTTGGAAAGTGTGGTTGTCTGGTGTGATTTTTAAATGTTTACATTTTCATCCTCTTAATAAAAATTCCACAATGCACGTCTACTGGATTATGGGTGTAAATTTGAGTTCTTGGGTCTCTTTCATTATAGCATAGGGTTCTGGGGTCACTTTTAGTTTAATTTGAGTATCAAAAAAAAACAAAACAAAAATGACCACATAGAGAAATGTTTTGTCCATATGCATGGCATCCAGCACTTGGGGATCATGACTCCATAGTTGTCTTGCCCAGAGTTAGGCTTTATATCTCTATTGTAGAGCATGAAATTGACAATATGTGTGGTGTCCGGCACTTGGGGACCGTGACTCCATAGTTGTCTTTCCCAGAGTTAGTCTTTTCATAACAATTGTGGATAAAAAAATTCATAAAAAAATAAAAAAAATGGATACTCATATTAAGGTTTAATGTGATTCCCACCTAGCGCTTCCATTTTTTCCACTTGAACAATAAAATGGGCCCCATATCTTTTGTGATGCACAACACTTTATTATGCTTAATTGAAATTGGATGAAATGTGGCGATTAATTTTAACAAAGGAATGGGCTTGGGCTTGGGATATGCTTATGGATCTAGCTTGTTTTAAATGATTTTTATGGGTTCTATAATTTTTTTGGTATGAGATATTTGGGTGAGCAATGTGAATTAAAATGTTTTTGGAAAAGGGGATTTGAATTTCATATTTGTAATTTATTTTCCTCGGGACTAGCAAAACTAAAGTTGGGGGGTGTGATTAGTCACTGCGAGTGGATAATATTAATTGTTAGTATCTTTATATTCATTTTTCCATAGTCCATAAACATTGTTTATAGTGCATTACATAAATAGAACTTCATTTCTAATCAAAAAATGCAATTAATGTTTAAAATGAAAATTTTGTCCCAATCATTCATTTGTTTGTTGATAACATTATATTCATTTTCAGAATTTGAAATTTTGGGATATGATTGACCACTTTTTTTGGAACATTTTATCTTTTAGGTCCGATGGATGAATCCGAAAGGAAGATGGAGAATTTTGCGCCTGAATGTAGAAACTTGCTGGAAAAAGAATAATGGGCCTAAGGCCCATCAAACAAATGTGGGGCCCAGAAACCAAGCCCAATGAAGGTCACATTTATACAGTAGAAATATAAAAATATGAGGATAATTTTATTAAACTGTTTCCGGAGCTAATTCTGATGTTTTCATGATGATAAAGGGATCTGAAGTTGAGATTTAAATGGTGGACCCGACATTAATGCACAGAAATCCGTCCCACCATTTCGACCATATTATCCAAAAGGCTACTCCAAACATCCTGAACTTTTTACAACTCATAGAGGACAGATGGAAAAAGATATTTCCCTTATACAAACCCTCTGGATTCGGCCTTCTTCATTTGCGAATTCACACGTCAATATGGTGGACGAATCTGGACAGTTTTTCAGGTCAAATTTGAAACATCAATTTCATTTTGATTATTCACCATCCATATGACTCCATTAATTGTTGTGGGGTGAATTAATTGTTGGGGGATGGACCTAAGGCTCCTAATATGCCTATATAAGTAGCTAGTGGTTAAGGGAATAGGGGTGGATATTTTTCATATCATCTTTTGTTGCTTGTTTCATTGTAAGGTTATGCTTCCAAATTTCCTTTGTAATGTTTTCCATTTCCATGTAAGTTTCTTTTTTGTATCATTATGTTCTTAATAAACTTCTTTCTCTTCTATATTTTACATTTCATTTATTAAAACTTTATTATCACAAATCACAGTGATATCTCTGTGTTGTTGTGAATTAGTTCACACATATGTGTGAATTTCATTCACACACACGGAAGAGTGCTCGTTATTTCTGCAGTTTTAATTTCTTCAATACAATTCTTGTTAGCCATATTTCGCCCACCATTGAGAGTATACCATAAATGGAGGGATAAACCTTTAATGGGTTTATCTTAGGAGGATGAAAAGGCTAGATTGAATGTTATTTTATGAATGAATTGTTGTTAATTGGATAATTATTTTAAGACACCCATTCTTTAGTAATTTCTACTCTTCATCATTACTGTGTTTGAGAAAACTAAATTCAATTACTAAATGAACATATACCTTGGAGAGATCATGAATTTGATTCTCTATGTGTGTAGGGGATTAGTAATTGTGTTTAGTAAGCACCAAACCAGAAAATGGTGAAGGTAGTGTTATTTTTGAATAATGGATTCATAAAGAATTAATAAAATCAAAATTGTCTAAAGAGTAAAATTCATTCAATCCACCCCGAGCATAATCCTAAGATCAACCCATTTTATTTGAATTGAATTCACTTAGTTTTCTTAGTGTTCTTTAAACCATCCAAATCAATTCAAGCCAAAGAAGGCTACTTCATAGCCCATCCTTCACCAAATCATAGCGTCTCAAGGTTACTTCTTCACCCCCTGTGGATTCGACCCTTACATGCACTACATCGACCGCTTTTACCAGTAGGGTAAATTTGGGCACAACCAAGTCATCTAAATATTTCTCCGCATGAAAAACTCATTTATTTATTTTTTAATGCTTTAGAGAGTTGAATTTTTAAGGAATAACGGTGATGATTTTAATTACTTAAGAACTATTACTTTTTTAGTTGCATGCCAAATCATGGTACTGATCGAGTGATTCTAGGGATAAGAAGATAGTGAATTTGATCCATTGGGTCGAGCGATTTCAGGGATAGGAAGATAGACATCGGTCATTATATCAAGAGATTTCATGTTCAAGAAAGATAGGGTTGAATCTAATCATTGTATTGAGCAGTTTCTGTGGATTGGATGATAGAGATAATTATGATCCAACAGATCTAGATATTTCATGGTAAGGAAAGACATGACTTAAAAAAGGTACCAAAAACTATGGATATATTTATTTTGTATTTATTAGTGCCTTAAATCTTAAGGTTAAAGATTAAATTATTTTATAAACATATATTTCATTAGTACTATTATAAGATTATTGTATTTATTGTTTAAAAAAGTTCTATTTTATCTAGTGAATGTGTATTAAAATGTTATTTTTTATACTTATCTTTTCAAAAAACTATTTTATTAGTGTGTCTATGATGATGATAAGATCTAATTTAAGTAAATAGTATTTGGATATGATTGTATTACTCTAAACATTAGATGATTTGTTATTCTAATCACTTATACTTAAGAGGTTTTTTTATTTTGTATTAATTTAATTTGTTTAACAATAATTCACCCCCACCCCCATATTATAGACATCGAATACTATTTTGATCCCATAATTGTTGGTTTGTTTAAGGATATATCAATCAAATTAGTGGTTCTATACCATATAAAATAGTGGAGGGTGAGTAGTTTAATGACATTGAAATTTTTCATTGAATTGGATGATTTAAAAAAATTAAATAATGGGAGATCTCACGGGAATTATACCATAGGAACATTTAAATTTCTTTCATTCATTTTGTGTTCATCTAAATTTTGATTCTATTCTTTTTTTCATACATAAAATAACAAAACAAAATGTTTGTGCTATTTTAATAATTAGGAAAACAAAATAAATATTAATAAGAAATTATAATAGTGAAGAACCAACATACATACACTCCTTGGGAAAATATCTTGTTTATCCCTATACTTCATTCCAAGCATTTAATAAAAAAATTGTTTGGATGCGGTCCACAAAAACCACACGATTACCCTTTTTATGTGATTTGTCACTTACCTAAAAATGTGAGGGATAACACCACTTTTGAACATAATGAGAAATTTCAGTATCTGATCAATGTGTTAATGACTCATATAGATTTTAAATGACTAAAATATCATTTTACTAATATTTCATGTCAATTGGAGCATGTTTGGTTGGTTTTAACCCCCAAATAACATGATTCATCTCTTATTATAAAATATTTACTAATTTCAAATCATACATTAAGCCATACCGATAAATCTGAGAATCATATTGATGGTTGGTTGATTCTAAAAGATCAAAAAAATCACGGAATGTAATCTTATCTTTTCATGTCAACCTGAAGTCATTTTTGGGTTTTTTACCCCCCCCCCCCCCCCCCCGAATGGGAGATATGTCATTTTAATAAAACTTTAAAATGTTGTCTATTTTTTTCCATCATACTGAGCGACATGAGAATCTAATGGATTCATCATTGATTCCTATAGAACAAAATTGAATCAGTGATCATTATCTCACAATTTCATGTCAATCCAAGTGTGTTCTATTGAATGTATTCCCATTTATGTGATTTTTCACTTAACTCTAAATTCGGTGGTGGGGGGACAACACTTTCGATCATACAAAAAATTAAGTTATCTAATCGATGTGACAGTGAATCCTATAGATTGTAAATGACTTAACGATCATTTATTAGGATTTCATGTTAATCATAGATCATTTGGTTGGGTTTGACGCCAAACCATATGATTTTACCATTATAAAAAAAATTAATAATATCAAATCATAACTTATGTTATAGTAATCAATATGGAAATAAAATTGTTTTTTGGTTGATTACAAAATATAAAAATGATTCAAGGATTAATCTCCATGATTTTCACATAAATCCAAAGTCTTTTTCTTATTTCTACCCCCCCCCCCCCAGAAGAGATTTTTCATTTTAATAAAACTGTGCAATGTTACTCATTGTTTAAAATAAAATCTACAGACACCAGAATATGATGGATGTGGAATTAATTCATACGGATAAAAAATTTCTTCATGATCATTCTCCCATAATTTCATGTCAATCCAAGTGTGATTACTTGGTATTAAACCCTTTTATATTATTTGTCACATAACTCCAAATCTAAGAGACAGACATGAATTTATATAATATAGAGAAATTTGGGTAACCGTTTTTTTTTGAAATGATAATTATAGATTACAAATTACATAAATATCACTTTCTAATGATTTCATGTCAATTAATTATCACCTATTTGGTTTTAATACCTAGACACTTACCTTATTCCATACTGATCAAATTGGGCAACAGATTGACATGTGGTTGATTCAAAAAAATGAAAAATTATTTTAGGAATATTCTCCAATATTTTCACATCAATATGAGGTTGTTTTATCATTTCTAACCCCTTTATGGGAGATATGTAATTTTTAAAAATTGATACAATGTTATTAGTTTTTTTCCATTATACCGAGTAACATGATCATACGATGGATGCGATGTTGAATCCTATAAATCAAAAATGACATAGTGGTTTTTATACCTCAATTTAATGTCAATCAAAGTGTTTTTTAGTATTTACCCCCTTTGTGTGATTTTTCACTTAACTCCAAATATGAGGGAAAACCCCCTTTCTATCATACCATCTAATTTGGATATTTTATTGATGTGTTGACAATTCGTATATAATGTAAATGAATTTAAGATCAATGTACTAGTATTTCATGTAAATCAGAGATCATAATTCTCTTATGATTTCACAGTAATCTAAGTGTTTTTCCCCATTTTTATCTTCTAAAATATAAATAATTAATTTTAATAAAATAATAAATGTAAAAAATGACCTAAAATTGCTCGAACTATTTTGAGTATAAAATTGACACGTTTTTTAAATTTAAAGGAAAAAAATCACTTGATTGTTATTTTCTTAAGTTTTATCATCAATATAAATGTATTTGGTTGTTTTTGACTCACCATTTTGTCAATTTTCATTTTAATGAAAATGTAAATTTTATTTTTTAATTAACCCCAGATAAAAAATGAAATGAGACATTCAATTTGAATGGGAAACCAGAAAGGTAAAATGAAACACATCTCCTAGATCGGATGCATCTTTTTGTACCAAAGATTCTACATATGTATGTTGTAGTAGGGGCCAATAAAAAATAAAAAATATAAATATAATAATAATTAATGTAATAAAAATAAACAAAAAATATATTATAAATATTCATCATAGGATCACCCACACCATCACCCAAGAAGATATGTTCTCATAGGGCTCTAACCTCATATATAAGCACTGTATTTACCTTCTCAGAAGCATGAAGATAGCCCCCAAATTTGTCACTCATTGTGTCATCCTAGTAATAATAGGATCCACATCATTAGAATATGAATCTATATAACATGGAAAATATGTTCCATATGTCATGTTATATCCATGTCCATCACGATCAATGAAGTGATGAAATATCTGATCCGTTTACATGGAAAGTTATCAATGGTCATCTAGAAGCTATGTTAACTCAAAAAACGTAGATCATGTCTAATATATAAATATATATATATATATATATATTGTTAATTAATACAATAACATTCTAGAAGAGTCCTAAACTTGGGATCATTTCGATCTTGAGTTATCATCCGCATTGATATTCTATCATTCGTTGTAGAGTTATCCCTTAACTATGAACCAATAATATATAAATATAGAATACAAAACCATATTAAATAATAAATATAACATGTCAAATCCAGTACATGTGATGAGTCTGAATTCTATGAGGTAGTCCATGAATAACATGATTCTCAGAATGACAGGATACCACCACCTACATTCAATTAATTCAAATTTGAAAGTTTTAAAGTGCTACAAATTATTTGAAATATATAAATAAAAATTAACTAGGCTCACTATCACTACCTCATTGGACCTATATGTTTCCATGTCACACCACTGATATGGGAGAACACCTCTAGGGACTCTATCCGGAATGTCTAGGGTGCCCACATTTGGTACCAAGTCCTCCCTCTTCACTCTACCTTTATAATATTTCTACATTTTACAATATTTTTCAACATTTTTCAATAAAAAAAATCTAAATCTAATTAGGAACACTCTAATATTGATTTATTTAAAATAAATGGTCATATAGTTAAGTGTTTTTTAAGAATAGATAAGAAACTAAAATGATTCTTTTATCTGAACTTCCTTCCATAGTTGATCTAATGTGTGCTAAGAAAATGAATCCCAGTCATGTGTAGTCAATGGAAATATATTTGGGTCATGCATGCTATTACCCAACTGGTGAATAAATTAAGGGGGACCATCTCCCATGGAATGGAATGTCTCATACAATGATATATCAAGGTTCTTGTCATGATGAAATCCCACAAACAGGGTTTATCCTTTGAGAGGAAGAAGATGTTGAGTTGAATCCTATTGAAATCTATTTCATAAATAATTTGAAATATGGGCATAAATATGTTTAACTCTTAATTGAAAATATAAAAACACATTTACTTTTATACATACATCGACCCATGTAAGTATATACCTCTCTAGAATAATGTAGATATGTTTCTAGTTTCTCTAACATGTCTACAGTTATAGAATGCATTAATATTTGATCACACATAGACTATATATCAAATAATGTGATAATAAATAACCAAAAAAACATTTAAATGGTTTATAAATAGTCAAATAGTTAATAATATCTTTAAAACCAAAGATAATGAAAAACATCATACCTTACACTTGATGTGAAAATTGATCATTTCTCCATCAACTATATCTCTGTACTATTGAATATCTTCTCCATGATGATCTATAGTGTGTTGATCTAGCTATTTTGCAAAAAAGGCAGTAGTTTTGGGTTTATCTCATTCAATTAAAAACACTCCTCACCTTAACATTTTCATAGAAACATTCCAATTTGGATTATATAACAGGGTGGTGAAGAAATCATGATCTACTTATAATTCCAAAATGAAAATAATGTTACTAAATCATTCATATATATATAAGATACTCTTAAAGTTCATTAATATAAATTAAATTGATCAAATTTAGATCCAAATACTGGATTAACCCAATTACACTTTAACAATATGTTTTTAAACTAGTGTTTATATAAAATATCAATGATGTCTTTAGATTGACCATAGTAATAATCAAAATTGATATATAGATAACCAATGTCATGGGGTTTTGTGTTTCTCGTTTGTCATCAACATATTTAATGTGAATCTGAATGGCATTATCAAATAAATCTTTGTAATGATGAGTCTTTATAGATGGATTGTTATCTAGTTGGTTAAATTATTTAGTATTTACAGGGTCACCTAACTCCTACAGGTTATATTCCTATATATTACATGGAATTAAATAAATATTTATATAGAATGAAATTAATACTATTCTTCAATAATAATGAAAATAAATTTATACATACAAAATCATTGAAACAATCATGAAATGATACACAATGGGGCTGTTGAATCTGATAATCACTAGCACAAGGCATATCATGTTTTATCATATTAATGTGTTTCCTATAAATGATAATTACATGTTTAAGAGATCAACTTCTATATGAAAAACAAACACATAAAAGTTGAATAGTAAAAGTGATAAGACACTTACTATAACAATGGTGCAACTAATGGAGTATTGGAAAAGATGTATCAATGATATTATACAACTTATATGTTGTCCATACGAAATAAAGTTCATTATATATCTATCCTATCATGAATATGTGAGGGGTTATCTAATTTTGTTTGAACATCCATAATATATTCTGCATAAAGATTATTACACTCATCCATTAAATAAAAATTGGCTATTGATACCTCTAGATGAGCTCTATTTCATATAAATAATTTTAATGTATTCAAATACCAATCAATATGATACATCCACATAGATTTAAGAATACCAGTATCAATTACTTCAGTGGTTCTGTGTACAATCAAAAGAAGCATAAAATCAAAAAATGAGGGTGGAAATAGTTTATCCATGTGAAAGGGAAAAAGTAATATCCTATCGTGTAAATTTTTTTAAACACTCATTCATTTATTTTTTTAATCAATTATGTCTAAAAAACTACTCATCTCACTCAAAGGTTGAGTAACATTGTGTGATCAACAATCAAAATTTTTGATTGGAATCAACTATTGAAATAGTATGTTATTTTTATAAATTTTCAATGAGTTTCCATTCGAAACTATGAGAATCTTAAAAATTGAAAGAAATGTCATTTTTACTCATCATGTATTATTCTTGTGGCATGTATTCCATGTTACCCTCACCCAACTATAAATGAAATTGTTTACTTATACTCATATCTTCTAAATTGTGCCATGAATTGACATTGTCCTTTCATTTTCCACTAACACCCAAAATGATCCCTAATATATTATCAAAAAAATAAATGTGTTTGGAATCCTGATTATGCCTTTATATGTTATTTTTCTAATAATGGATATTAAAAAAATATTTTCCTCCATCCAATTGTGACTATGTTAATAACTACACCATGAATAGAGGTTAATGAAAGAGCCAAAAAATCATAAAATTCAGATACCATGAGAATATTTATTTCTCAACATCTAGTAATATTTCAACCCATGTCATGATCTTTGGTGTTGGGTTGAATTATCTAGAACCATCAAATTCTAATTTGGTCTTTCTGAACTTGTGTTGCATGGGAAGAAAACATATGTAGCTTGTGTGGGTATATTTTTTAAAATGTATCATCCATATAGAATTTTTAACATTATTTCATCAAGGGAATGTAAATTTATCTTTCAAACTCCAACCTGATAAATTCATATAATTTAGGAAGTCATTGATTTTCTATAATAAAATATCCTATAGTTTGAACATTTTATTCATTTTAAAATCATATGTTTTCACAACAACACCCCAAAATTTATTCAACTCATAAAAAATGGCAGACATAAACATCAATCTTGTCCCATGGACTTTTAGGTCCATCACTAATAGTGGAAATTAAATGAAATTGTTTTTTCATTCAAATCCATAGAGGAATATTATGTAGAACCAGAACCATGGGCCATGTGTTATGAGTTGCAACAAAAAAAGACCTAAATGAATTAAAATAATCTTCTACCAACCCTATTCAGACACTATGATTATCTTTAGAAAAGTCATAGTCCCTCTGATTAATCTCATTCCTTACAAGAGGGTTTGTCGGGTGGGTTAGAATATCACAATCCTTATTTATTTCAACATGTCATCTCATTTATTTTTAATCTTTAGATGACATAAATAATATTTTCAAACTCATATTTACTAGAAAGTGATGCATTTTCATTACGATAATCAGTTTCCCTTGTGTTATAGTCTAACTTTGATAAGTCTGATTTTCCCCAATATCTTTCCACTTAGAAGATCCATAGACTATACAAATTTCCAAATGGGATGTTTCTTTTCTAAAAAACAAAATGTTGTTTTCACATGAATCTATGGCCTCATATGTGAACCTTAAGTTATTTTTCAACTTACAATGATGGAAATATGACTCCAAAATCATTTCATGAGCATGAAGTACTTTTTTCATTAACACCAACAACATGTTGAACGATGTGCCTGACCACTAATTCAAAGACATCATGTGAAATAACTCCTTGATAAAATATAATTTACTATAATCAATACACTAAAAATATAATTCATTTTGTTAATCATAATGTATATTATAAAAAATCAATGAATCATGATCTACACCAGAGTGTAGATTGATCTCACCAATATCAACATTTTGGATGCTAATTCCTTCAGGATACAACCCACATAACATTTCATTAATCATTTCATGCATCAAATCAGTTGTCCTCACAAAAAAATCCATCTGAATCGTTTCTATTCAATGAAAATGAATATATTATTCCCCAAAAAAGTCCAAATATTATATTTTTTCAAAAACCCCTTCAAGAATAAGTGCTCCCTCGTAGTATCTCATGTCAATTGACATCTATTTTGAAATTTTATTCATATAAAACTAATATAACCACTTTTAAAACCTCAAGAGAAATCAATAAACTGTATAATTCCCTAAAAATATTCTTTATACATTCTATTTGGAAGATCAATCCAACTCTTATCAATATATGAATGTCATGACCACCTCCTTCTGAGAGATTACCCCTCCTGGGCCAGTAATTGGACATGGAGGATAGTGGTTACCCGAAACCAACCTCTAGTAGGCCCCAGGTTGACAACTAGCATTGAGGGTATATCATACATATAAATGTGAGGCATTAACCTCTAAGATAAACATACATATAAGATAGGTATGAAAGATACACAAATCAAATCATGATGAGAAAGATAAAATAAACCCAAGTGTATACATGCAATGTCATATGACACTAAGAAAACTAGTAAAGAAACTAAAAGTACCAAAAAGTTAAACTCAATAGTGACGACGAAGCCCAAATAGCTCCTACAAAACTACAAGCTAATAATATCTAGACTGATCTCAACCTTTATCCTAATGAAATGAAACCAATCTATATATACATGATGTGATCATAATAGTACACTCAATAGGATCCTCTCAAGATCCTCTCATGAAAAAGATAAAGAAATCATACTAAAAACCTATGAATAATAATTGAAACTAACTCATCAACTTAATATGTATACTAAGTACCCAGCGTCACCATGGATATCTCTCACCAAGTCAATGATACAAGAGAGATCATCTAATATAATAATAAATCAACAAGAGAACCCAACGTTTGCTTCCCCACTAGTCTACTTCTATGACCTAACGTTGCATGTCCTTATCCATCTCTCTCCAAAAGAAACTAGAATAAAGAAACCCTGGAAATGTATCATGACATGCATCTCAATCATCACATCCTTTCATCATCTCATGCCACATCTCTATATAGTAACCAAGTAGTGTTCGGGATCCACCAGTGTAATTCCCCAGCCACAGATACCCAGAGATGGTGCATTATTATATAACATTGGCATGATATAAGGAAATAAGTCTTGAATGAGCGATCAGTTTAGTATACTTAGAAGTTCTAGATACATAAATAATTTTTACATCACATCATGAAATAAAGAAAAAAACATTGTGTTCCCCTTGAACACACTCATATCATTGGCCTATCCCTATAGATTAATCATAATTTACATATTCACATCTTGGGAAAATTAAAACATTGAAAGGGGTGAGATGACATGCTCAGAAAGGATAACAATATTGTGGAAACTTTCATAAATAAGCATAATCATTTAAGGAAATGTATAAGACTATAACAAAAGCCATTTAAAATTAAACATCAGCATAATATGGAAAACATAAATCAAATAATTCCATTTAATTATTCACATGGATATTATACTAGTAGAATAATCAAATGTAATATCAATAGCTAATTTCATAATGATGGAATGCATACTACGGGACATCATAACCACATAGTCAAGGCCTCGTGCCAAAACTACAAATAAGTTTTTGCCAAGGCCTTGTGGAATGACAATAGTTTGTCTCGTGAGACTTACAGATGCAATGAGAAACTATTTAAGACTTCACCTGTCACTTACTAAGTCAAATGCATTCCTCATATGAAAAGGATGAAATATAATCTAAGCATTTGTATTAAAACTAGCATACAAAATGTCAATATTTAAACCACAAACAATGAATGGTATAAAAATAGCACATCCATAGTCAAACATAACTCATTCAATACAATAGGGAATATTTTATTATAATATATTAACCTCAATTGAGAATAATGAAGGATGTTGACATGGATGAAATAATCATCAAAATTATTTGAGAGAAATATCTCCCTTTTTCTTGAAAACATTTAAAAGTCTCACTATTTATCAAGAAGCCGTTTAAAATAGATTTTTTGAATCAAAGTGTCCCATTCCATTTTGAAACTTTTAAAAGGAATTTTAATTTTAAAATATTAATGTCCTCATAAATATATACTTAAAACTATTATTAAAAAATGGACATTAATGAGAAGGATTTCTAAGAATAAATCATTAAAACGTTTAAAATGATATTTTAGTTATAATTATTAACCAAATGAGAGATGTTTGAATAAAAATAATTGAGGTAATAAAAAATTTATAATATCATGATAATAAATGGATTCATTATATACTATGTCATAGTATAGTATATACACCTTATAAAAGTGAATTGGCACAAAATAACAAAGAAGTCTCAATGGAATCTAAATTCAGATGAAATACGTTATAAAGAATATATCCTTAGATTAAGGATAAATAAATGACCTAATTATGTGTAAAAAATATAAATACACTAAATATTATTGGATATTCAATGTAATTCCATCATAGGACAATCACACATATTCATTTAAAAACAACACCAATGACTTGGATGTTTAACATAATGAATAGAAATTGAAATAAAATTACTCTTATCATGTTCATATTGATGACATGAGAATTTAATAAATGGGTTGATTGTGTGTATCAATATTATATCCAAAAAATGGGAGGGAAAATTACTGTATAAGTAAATAAATAGTGATTTCACACATAATATTGGAGTAAAATAATCAATGATGTTCGTGCAATACCCAATGAGTGGAAATTGAAATTTAAAATTACTTTACCTTTTTGGTAACGTACAAAACATACACCCCAGGAATGAAGGATCATGTCCCGACCCGTGCTAGTGGGGCATGTGCCGTGACTCCCTAAGCACACCTCCAATAGGCTCGGGGCTGGTGACTAGCACCGAGTAGGCATATTACTAACATGGGAGGCATTGCCAAAGTACCTGTACACACACACACATCTCTAAGCCCACAAAAGATTAAATTTAAAAACAACTAAGGAAAAATAATGTATGCATACAAATAAACCCAACAAACAGAGTACGATGAAAGGTAGAGTACTGTAAAAGTAAACTGGGCCAAAAATACAAGCCCACTAAAAAGAAAACAAACAAGAGTCTGAAAACTGCAAAGTCCAACCTGTAAGAACAAAAGGTACTGGGACTACTGCTCATCGCCATAGGAATGCATCGGCCTGTAGGGAACTCAGAAAGCTTGGTCCTGCCCTGGTGTGCTATGAAAACGTGATTTTATCTTCCCTTGTGAAGAACGCATGAAGAGCGCCCTTTTTGGTCTGGTCCGATTTCTTGTATGCCATCGTCGCCGCACCTCCACAAGGTCATTGCGGTGTCAAACCTTTGATTTGGAATCATTTCATCACGGAACGGAAGCGCAATGATCTGTTGTTTTTCGCCCCTCAAAGAACACGAGGAACGTGCGAGGAAAGAAGGGGGAAGAAATCCAAACAAACAAATTACGAAACGATCCTCCACCACCGTTCGTCATGGCGTTGATCTACTCCCGTTAATAGGTTTAAACGGAAAAATAATCAACAAAAACATAAAGCATAGATCAATTCCTTATAAGTTTTCCAAAGAAAAATCCCTCCCGTAAGAACGTATGAATCCGCAGATCAACTTGTTCGTGGTTGATCCGCGTTCGTCGTTTAAACTCAAATACGGGGAAAAGAAAATTGAAATAACAACCCTTACCTTTTAAAAGGATTGATTGTTGACAAAGGCACGGTGTTGCTATTTCTGTCAAGATCCTTCAACATTGTTGGCGTAGCGATTACCGACATTGATCCGTCGTCGTTCGTCGCCGAGGGTTTGCTTAAACACGCCATGGATTCGGCAGAGGTTCCTCTCAAACGTTACCAATGATCAATAATTTCTTAACCCATTAAAAAGGGAAACATGTTGTCATTTAATTATGTGACAGAATTAATGACGTTGACTCGCCATTTTGAAGCTATTACGACGTGCCATTTAATTTATGAAACAGTTTCACCGTTTCCACACTGCAACAGACGTTTCCGTAAATGAAATAAAATAAACTTGTTAATTTATTTTATTTTATTTTACTTAAAACGTTCGAAAATTAACTTTTTTCCATCGACCCACGCCGGCTAAGGTTAGCCTAATTCTTTGGTAAAGTCATTGTCTCGGACTCAATAGTGTGTTCAGATTTTTAATTTGGGAATCCCTTTGAAACTGCCACAACCACGCACATGTGCCGACATACATAACTAAAAAGGTCAAACCACCATTCCGGTCTCACTAGACCTCAGAATGATGTACCTTCTTCGCGCCCGGTCTCAAAATAATTCCATATAATATTTAAATATAATAAACAGAATAATCTGAGACATTACATTCTCCCCACCTTGGGGCTTTACGTCCCCAAAAAGCCAAAACAAAGGCTACTCAAAACGATGAGGGTACTGGGCATGAATCTGTGCCTCCCCCTCCCACGTGCTCTCCTGAAGATTCTCGTGATGCCACCGGACACGCACCAAGGGAATTAATCGCCCATGAAGGATCCTCTCCCACCAATCCTTGATCCCCACTGGGTACTCAGCAAAGTTCCCTCCATCTTCGATGTCCAGCTCACCTCAGTCGATGACGTGCGATGGGCCATGCACATACCTCCTCAGCTACGACACGTGGAAGACATAATTTACCTAATGAAACTATGGCGGTAGAGCTAGATGGTACGCCACCTCGCCAACTCTGCACAGAATCTGGAAAGGACTAATGAATCTCGGAGATATCTTGCCACCTCAGCCAAATCTCTGCAATCCTCGTCGAGGTGAGACCCCAAGAAAGACGTGGTCCCCCTCTTGGAACTCCAAAGGTCTCTGAAGTCTGTCAGCATAAGACTTATTCCAGCTCTAGGAAGCCTTCATCTGCGCCTGGATGATCTGCACTTTCTCTATGGTAGCTTGCACTATCTCTGGACCCATGAGTGATGACTCCCCGGGGTCGGTCCAGCAAATCGGTGACTGGCAGGGTCTCCCGTACAAATCCTCAAATGGTGCCATACCAATGGTGGAGTGGTAGCTGTTGTTGTACGCAAACTACACCAGTGGTAGGTGGTCCTCCCAACTACAACCAAAGTCCAAGATACAGGCTCACAACATGTCCTCCAGAACCTGAATGGTCCTCTCCTTCTGACCATCCGTCTAGGGATGAAACGCTGTGCTCAGGCGTAGCTGAGTCCGAAAAGCCTCCTGCAATCTCTTCCATAATATGGATGTGAAAAGTGTGTATCAGTCTGAGACTATAGTCAAGGGGATTCCATGAAGCTGAACTATCTCCTACATGTAGAGGCGTCCCAAGCTCTCTATGGAACTCTTCTCCCTAATAGCTAGGAAGTGGGCCGACTTGGTGAGTCGGTCAACGATCACCCAGATAGAATCATGGCATCCCTTGGACATCTGTGGTAAGCATGTCACAAAGTACATCAATATTCCATCCCACTTACACTCTGGGACTTCTAGGGGTGAGATAATCCTGCTGGAACCTGGTGCTTAGCCTTCACCTACTGGCATGCGAGGCATTGAGAAACGATCATTTTTACTACCTTCTTCATGCCTACCCACCAGAACTATCATCAAAGATCCTGGTAAATCTTTTCAACTCCAAGATGTACTGCCAAAGGGGATGTATGAAACTCCTTCAAGTCCTCCTCCAGGAACTCCACTGGTACCATAGTGCATCCTCTGAAAATAAGTACGTACTCCCCACCTTGCGAATATCCATCAGGAGCATGTTATGTGGATAACTGAGCACGTAAATCCACACAGTCGACATCCCCAAGTTGTGCCTCCCTAAATCACTATATGAGTGGAGGGGTGAAAACCATTGACTGTAGGTAAGCTTTATCATCTCCATCCATGAAGGATAATTGTAACACGGCTAACTACTGTGTCACCTCACTCAACAGCTGTGATCTCGACCTTATGATAAAGGCATTTGCCACCTTGTTCCGCTTTCTAGGAGAATAGATAATCTCAAAATCATAGTCCTGGAGGAACTCTACCCAATGCCTCTGCATCAGATTTAGATCCTTCTGTGAAAATATTTACTTGAGGATCTTGTGGTCAGAGTAGATAATAAACCGCTCGCCCATGAGGTAGTTCCGCCACATCTTTAATGCGAAGAATACCGCTGCCAACTCGAGATCATGGGTCATATTGTTCTTCTCATGTTTCCTAAGTTAGTGTGAACCATAAGAAATCACTACATGACACTACATCAGGACACAGCCGAGCTCGGTCCCTGATGCGTCGCATAAACCAACGTACTCGACACCCTCCTCCAGAAATCTCAAGACTGGGGTGCTTGTCAAACTCTGCCTCAACTGCTCAAAAGCCTGCTGGCACTTCTCCGTCCACATAAAGGGTTTCCCTTTCCTGGTAAAGGACAAAATTGGTGCTGATATCTGGGAGAAATCATGGATGATTCTCTGGTAATATCCTACCAACCAAAGGAAGCTCTACACCTCCTTTATGCTTTGAGGTGGCTCCCATGCTAACACAACCTCCACCTTGGATGGGTCCACAGCTAATCCATCTGCTGAGATGAAATGTCCCAGAAAGTGGACCTCCTAAATCCAGAACTCACACTTCGAGAGCATCTCATAAATCTGGTGCTCCCAGAGTACGTCCAGAACCATCCGCATGTGTCTCGTGTGCTCCTCCTCTGACACTGAGTACACAAGGATGTCGTCGATGAATACCACTACAACCTGGTCCAAGTACGGATGGAAGATCCGGTTCATCAGTCCCATGAACACTGCTGGGGAATTGGTCATGCTAAAAGGCATCACCAAGTACTCATAGTGACCATAGCAGCATCTGAAAGTCGTCTTTGGTATATCCTCATCCCGCACTCGTAGCTGTTGATAGCCTGATCGAAGGTCAACCTTCGAGAACCATTGTGCCCCTCTTAGTTGATCGAAAAGGTAATTGATCCTTGGCAGTGGATATTTATTCTTCACCATCACCTAGTTCAAGCATCGGTAATCCACACACAGCCTCAAAATTATGTCTGCCTTCAAGGAAAACAAGACTGGGGTTTCCCAGGGTGAAATGTTGGGTCTCACGAAACCCTTTATCTGCAAATCCTCCAACTGCACCCTCAGCTTGCGAAGCTCTGTGGGAGCCATTTGATATGTCGATGAGGAAATCGGTGTCGTCTCGGGTTGTAAGTCAATACAGAAGTCAATTTCCCTCTGGGGAGGCAATCCTGGAACATCTTCAAGAGAGACGTCCTCATACTCTCCCACCACGGCTGGGAACTGATAGCTCACACATCTACTTCTATGAGGGTAAGGCTAGCCAAATCATGAGTGATCGGCTGCACCCTCCTATGCATGAGCCCATTTTTTGCTACCTGGGTCTCCTTTTCTCCGACAAAGTAAAACCTCGTTCCATCATGGTGGACACACCGCACTCTTCTCCTAAAATAGTCAATCTGGGCATTGACCAAAGATAACCAATCCATACCGAGGATGACGTCATAAGGCCATGACGCTACAACCATGAGGTTCCAACCGAAACTCTTGCCTACAAGGGTAAGATCACACTGTCTGCAAAGGTGTGTGATCGTCGAGTCTCCTCCCGTATGTGTCTCCAAGCGTAAGGATCAAGTCAACGGTTCTACCAGAATCTCAAGGTTTTTCACAAGACATATGGCTATAAGGGAATGACTAGCACCTGTTTCTATGAGTACGACAGATAAGGTAGAAAAGACACAAATCGTACCTTGAATCATCCCTGGAGCCCGTCGGTCATATGCCTCGATAGCATGCAGTTGTCCCCGTCCCTGTACCCCAGCACCCTGAGCATGGTGCGGACCTCCTGGGGGTGGTGTTGGAAGTATGTTGAAGCCTCTGACACCACCCGCAGCTCCCCCTACTCCTCTACCATGTCCGCCACCTGGCGGGTCTGCTTGATCTGTTCTCTTCCTCTGCCTCGGTGGTCCATCCACCACTTCCCTATCATCAGCTCGACGGGTCGGGAAATCTCAAGCGAGATTTCCCCTACCATCGCATGTGTAGCATCGCTTCTCCCTAGGCTGACTGGATCCAGCCTGAGATCCCTAGACTATTGATCCCCTGTCCTGGGTCCTCCTATGATGTTTCCGAGGTCCAGATCCCTGTGCTTGATGTCAGCTCCCTACTATCGGGGTGTCTGCACCTGTCTACCTACTACATCTACAACAAAACTGTCAATTACCGGCGGTTTTTTTCATATAGCTGCGGTTTAAACCGCCGCTAAACTAGGCATCAACAATATATTAGCGGTGGTTTTTTCCATTTCACGATTGTTTAAGGGAAGCATCATAGATTCCTCATTTCGCGGCGGTTTTCGTGACATTAGCTATGGTTTAAGAGGTGCCAGATATTTTTTTATTCTTGGTGGTTTTAACCACTGCGATATTTAGGCGTTTGATGCGCCTCTTTCATGAAGGTAAAAACCGCTACTAAATATAAACCGATTACATGTCACGGCGGTTTTAACTGCCGCTAATGGTTTACCAGTAAAGCATTAGCTGCGGTTATAACCGCTGGGAAATGATGACCAGTAAAGCATTAGCGGCGGTTAAAACCGCCGCGAAATGATGATCAGAAAAAAATGCAGTTTTTCTTCTACTGCCCCACTGGCCTGAAAAACAAATCAAACCAGAAAATGGAATTGGAGACATCATACAAATAAATAAAATGTTATTTATAACTTTTTATCCCCAACATGATGAAAGAGGAGACATCATACAAAAAATCGACCATAATTCTATAGTGATAATAATCAATAATAGATTTATAGGGAAGCATGAAATCCATTCCAATAAATAAAACATATAGTTACATGATGGGAAAGAATGAATTATATATAAAAAACATTTTCCTATCTGATGGGAAAAATAATTCCATCAGTGAACAATTATTGATCAAATAAACAATGAGGTTTAAAGATTCTTAATGACACATAAATACACAATATCAAAGACCATAATCTCTAGAAATGTATCAAATATAACATTGTATGATGCACTTTTTTCAAATAATGTTGAATCTATAGTAGAGGTTACTAGATTAGTACCTCAAACAATAGATGAATTTGAATTATTCTCCCTATCATATGTTTAACGTCATTTAGTTTTCCCATACCATGACACTATGCTACAACCTGACTATTCTGAGTTTGATCACATTTCATGCACATTAATTCCTGAGTCTAGTATCAACTATGTAAAGATCTTATCCCCCTAGGAGGAACTGGTTGAAAAGTTTTGATGATGTGTATGATATGACCATGAAATGGTTTGAGATGGAAACTATTTACAACAAATTTTGATCCACTAGTCATTGTCGAGTAGACATCTAGTAGGGATTTTTGAGATGAATGGATTTTTTAGCTTCCTCTGAAGAAGGAAAGGTACCATTTAGGTGAATCCCAAACCAGTGAATTTGAGACCCAATGTTGAGGGTGCAAGGGTGATAATAGAGTCCTAGTTTTAAATGATTATCCAACTTGTACAGTAGTCGATGAATATGTGTTCTTAAAGTAGTAAAATGTACTTTGAATCAAAGGGGGATCTAGTTGAAAGTGCCAGAATACTTATGAGAGATATTTACAACAAATCCTCATGAAATCAACATATCAATAAATAAACACATGTATAATCAATTGTATCGAATCCATGTTTGTCCAAATTTCATATTATGAGTGAGAAAAAAGAGCCTAACATGTGGGTGACACATGCATTTTGTTTAAGGTTCCATGTTAGGTTCACCATTTTTTTCTCCAACTACATTTATTGGTGAGTATATGATTCGTATCACATAACTATGGTAAACCACATTCCCATCATCCTCTTATGTTTGGTCTCTATACTACCTACTAGGTTCCAATTTATATAACTATAACAAAATAAAAAAGGATCACTCTTTAGTCATCCAAAATCACGACTACCAATTCAAACATAGGCCTAAATGGAATGATATATACCACACTCGAGAAATAAAGAAATAAAATGAAACACCATAAAACAAAAAAAAGTATAGAAGGAAACATGAGAAATCACGAATATGTTAGGACATGGAAATGTTTGGTGGCAACTATGTACCATACATGATACATATACAAACCAACTGTTCTCATATATGGTCAACACATAAAAAATACTACAACTCATGGTCCGATGATGCATCGTCACCCTCTCTACCTCCATCTCCACTACCTGTTGCCACCTGTAAGAACATTATATTGAAAATTAAATATTGTTTCATATTTATAATTAAACATTAAGCCAATAAAAGTTCTCAAACCAAATGATTTTTATTATTTTTTATTTACTTTCTCACCACTAGTCAATGCATTACCACTGGGGGCATATATGCTCATATGCTAACGTATTTCGAGCAACTCTTTCTGCAAAGTAGATATCTGATCGCCCTGCTGGTGAACTATGTTTTGTAGAGAAGAAAACTCCCTCTGAGCATCTTTTGGTTTGAAAAGAATATAACTAGGAGTAGATGTAGCTAGAATACCTACTTTCCTGCCAAAGACCATAGATGGTACGGGTCCCAAAATCATCCCGCACACTCTACCAGGATGCTCCTTCCCAAGGACATTAGCAACCGGGTCATCCTGGGAGACTGAGTAGGACTGCCCAGGATTGGCATCCCATATTTCTTTAATTTTTACCTATAAATCAAATATCAATATATATTAACATAGTAAAAATTGACAATAATATATTATAATAAAAAATTGACTTCATAACATAACTTATTTCGCAGGCTCATTAACAAAACTTACATATTTTTTTATGAACATCCGACCACAGTTCTGTTCGGGATGCTTCATGCCCTAAAATATGTGACATAATTAAACAAAGATAAATCAAAAATTCAATATGTTAAATTGATAATATTATCTTATAAATATTTAAACTAATTAAAATATTACCAATGACATTCGGCTTCTAGAAAATATTTTTGAGCCCGCAGTGTGCGGGATGACTTGCTTTGCCTGGTTTGATGGATTCTGTCTTGAGAGATCCTGCAATAAATAAAATTCAATATAACAATAATGTATTCAATTTCATATTCTCTTCATATACATGTATAAATGTAAAATTTGGATAATATAATAATATATATTTCAATACCATCCTCTTCTCATCACAATGAATATCAATAAAAACTTTCCGCTCTTCTTTCGGTACCCCACTGGGTACCTTCTCATACATTTGTTGCACGGTAAACGACGTACCGTTGACATCACACCACAACCTCCATTTTAAATCTTTCCATTTCTTACCAAGATTTTTTAATATCCACTTCCATGCTATCACATCAGCAATGGTAAAGTGGAAGAACATATTTATACAAGAAATTCATTTTGAACATATTAGTAACATGACATTAAATTAAACCGTTAAGTAATAAAATTTCCTTTATCTGAGAATCAAAAACTTCATTTTTCCAATTTGGAGGCATATTCCTCTAATCATCATATGAAATATGTAGGGAAATGGGCTCCACTGTCAGATGACCTATAATCTGGCCAAGTAACCCTGCGGCCTCATCCGTCGGGACACCATAAGAATCAAATGGAACGACTATCTTATCGCCATTCTTGTTCCAAACTTCTGAACTTTTTATGTGTTTTTCCACAGTTGTATTTTTTCATCAACAATGAGAAAACAATTAGTATAAAAAAATGCATTAAATTTATTTAATTAAAATTTGTACCTATGATTGTGACCCTCTAGAATGTCAGTGATGAACTGGAAGGGCCGTGTCACGGCCCCACTGTTGAGGCTCCTGTAGGGGGATTCAATGACTCATCCTCTAATGAGACAACCAAAGATGGTGTCAGAGATGGTTTAGGGGGAGATGGTGTCGGGTTGTAGGCAGCTGGTGCCTCAGATGCCATGGGGATAGACAAATCATCATCTTTCGTAGAACTAGATAAAATAGTGTACCGCTTCTTCCTTGGCATTCCTATCATTTAATCAAATAAAATTAAGTTCAGAATATATATTTGAAAATATTTATTCAGAAAAAATAATTAAAAATGATATTAGATGCCCAGTACTAACAAACAAAATATATATAACAATGATAATGAATAACTGTAGAAATGAAACAAGTGGTTGCTGAATGAATAAGTAATTGTACATACAATATTTTTCCCCTTCAATCTTGTTGGTTTCCTCCTCCATTTCTTCATCCAATTCATTAATCCTTGATAGATTAATATTTTCAATATCATGATGGACAAATAATTCTGCTTCATGTTGTTGATGAAATTCAATTGTAGAGGTCAAATCTTCCACTTCATCACCCATATCATGCAAATCTCTTTATATTACATGAGTAACTATACTCCACCCTTAATCCATAACATCATTCTCATAATATACCATTTTTCTTGAAATTATAAGATATATGGATCATGCAGTTTATGATCACCAACATCCATCATGCGAGAGAAGTTTATAGAAGTAAATTACAAGGAATATCTTTTAACACCTCAGATAATATCAACCCATTTTAATTTGAATAAAACAACATAAAAATGCCCGTGGTAGTTTAATTCAATAATATCATGTAGATTTCTAGAGTATCCCACTTCAGAAAATGTAAATATACCACTATTCTGTGTTTTCAAACCAACTTCTCGATCGACTGTACGAAATCTAAAGCCATTCACATTATAAGAATCGAACTTTCTATCTTTTTTTATAGGACCTCTAGAAAGAAACTTAAAATATTCTGACAAGTCTACTCGAGTATCAGTATTAATGATCTAAAAAAAGAAATATAATTTAATAGATTTACAAATTTTATGTTTCAAACTAATAATTTTATTTATTGCAATATTTATAAACTTACACGTTGTGCAAACCATTCTACCAGCTCTTTATTCACAGCTTTCGTTATAGCTTCCTCATTTCATGTTCGACCTCTCATTAGTCTCTTTGTTTTTATCCTCAACTCATCAATAAAATGATTTTAAATTTCACTATTTAGCAGCACATATCTACGTGCCTGTAAAAATTATAATTCTGTCAGTGTCACAGATGAGGTCCTCCCAACTGATCGGCCAATAGTAGGAAATATTTTTGATTTTTGATGCATTTTAGATTGATTTGATGTGTCATCAACACGTCCAACTTGATTAAATCTTGTCTCGATATCATCCAAATATTTGGAACAAAAGGTGAGACACTCCTCGGCCAAATAGCCTTTAGCAATAGAGCCTTCTGGTTGAGATTTATTTCTCACGTAAGTTTTTAAATGCCCAAGATATCTGTGAAGTAAAATAATAATATTATGCATTTACTTAAATGAAAAAAAATTCTACTTAACTGGAAACATATAAATAAAATACCTCTCAATTGGATACATCTATCGATAATGAAAGGGGACTCTTAATTTAGGGTCTTCAACCAAATGCACAGTTAAATGCATCATGACAGTAAAAAAGATGGAGGAAAGATCATCTACATTGCACGAAGGGTCAATACAAACCTATCCTAGATGTTGTCAAGCTGAAATGGATGTAGAGATTTCTCACATAATTGCCAAAAAAATGTTCAGAATTGGAGTACAACAGCAGTAACGTTTTTAGGTAATAATATACGCAATGCCAATGGTAGTAACTGATGTAACAAAATATGTGAATCGTGACTTTTCATTCCATATAACTTACGATTCTTCAAGTCAAAACACCTCGATATGTTACTCGAATAACCATCAGATACCTTCACATTCTTTAAAATTCGAAGGAATGTATCTTTACACCTAATTTTCATTGAAAAAATGGCCAGATAATACTTTTCATTCTCATCTGGCCATAGATCACGTTTTATGTTCATTACTTGTAAGTCTTTGTGAGCATTGAGATGATCCTTCATCTTTCCATGCTCATTAAGTAATGTGAATATGAAATTATCACATACATTCTTCTCAATATGAATCACATCATGATTTTGGAGCAACAAATTAAATTCCCAATACTAAAGTTTAAAGAATATACTTTTTTTCTTCCATTGTTGTGTTCTTATTTAAATTGACGATGCACTTCACACTCATTTTCTATTATCATTCAAATGATGAACCTTCCCAAATTTTGTTTTAATGTTTTCAAGGTGTGCCAATTTTTCATAACCGGTTAACAACTTTGGATGTGGTCTACGATTAATGGAACCATTAAATTTTTATTTGTTCAGCAGAAATCTATGAGATGCATCAAGAAATCTTCGATGGCACAAGAAGCACCATTTTCTACTGTGCGGTAGCCATTTGGGATCGAAATCAAAGTTACAAAAGGGACATGCCAAACCATTATAAGTGTTCCAACCAGATAAATTCCCAAGCCTAGGGAGGTCACTAATGGTCCACATTAAAGTAGCATTCATTTTGAACATTGTTTTAGAAGAAACATCAAATGTCTCAACACCGTTGCTCCATAACTCATGAAATTCATCAATCAAAGGCTGCAGGTATACAAAAATATCATTTCCAGGAATTTTTTTAGGAATAATCAATGAAATGATAAAAGATTTTTGTTTCATACACATCCACGAAGGCAGATTATAAGGGATCAAAACAAATGGCCGAATTCTATAACTGGTACTCAAAGTCCCAAATGAGTTGAATCCATCGGCATCCAATCCCAATCGAACATTCCTAGGATCAGCTGAAAAATCAGGTTGTAATGAATCAAATTTCTTCCAAAATTGGGAATCACGTGGATGTCTCATTAACTCATCATTGTTATTATCTACAGAATGCCTCTTCATGTGTTCAACAGTTTTTGATGACATGAATAATCTTTGCAATCGAGTCTTCAAAGGAAAGTAATGAAAAACTTTTACAGGTGTGTTCTTTTTCTTCTCCTCCATGAAATTATGTTCAGTTAGACTACCAACATCACCCTTTGAATTCCATATAGAAGAAGAACATTTCTTAAAATTCTGTCTACTTGAATCCTCTCCCCAATAAAGCATACAATCATTGGGACATGCATGTATTTTTGTATTATTCAAACCAAGCTTTCTAACAAATTTTTTCATATCATAAAAACATTCTGGGATTTTTGCATCAGGAAATGAATCACAAATCAATTCAAATAACATGGACATTGCCTTATTTGTAATTCCACATAGACATTTGATATGGTACAACTTCATTATAAATGAAATCTTTGAATCTTTCAAAGACCAACTATAAAACTCTTGATTTCCATCTTCAACTAAATCATGAAATTCATTTTCCTCACTAAAGTTTTCTCATTCATTTGGATCCACAAAATCAAGAGGAGGATCCAATGATATGTTACATTATTGATCTTCTTGTGTTATAGTCTCAAAAAAATCTCTTGTCACTTTGGAATTTGTATCACCCTCTTCTGGTTGTTCTGATATGTTTGGATGCTCATAGTGGTGTCTTGTAGTGACGAATGCATAATTTATGAGGTTTTTCATTTCATTTTCCATTGTCGATGAACTTTGGACCTTATTCTGTGGATTAACATTAGTGCTCAATCTTTTTGTATTGTTTGATTCTCCATGACAAATCCAACACAAATATTGATCAGGGAATTGCTTCAGTATTAAATGTTCATAAAGTTCATCTCTCTTTAACCATGTTCTAAATTTACATTTAGGACATGGACATCTTATTATCATTTCAATAGATCGATTAGAAATTGAAAAATATAAAAACTCATTCAAACCCTTAACATTTTGAGGTGTGTTCCTCAATAATGTGATCCAGCTTGTATCCATGTATATCACAATGTGCCTACAAAATAATAAGAAAAATTAAAACACATAGTTACTACTAAATAGAGAAAAAGTTTCATATATACGATAGTGTAATATTATAGAAACATAATATAATAAAGATTACCCATTGATCATAAAGTATGCATAAAATAATAAATGTGATACATTGATCACATTTACCACTTACTTAGCATGCCCAGACAAACCGAATAAGTCAGGTCCCTAAGAGACAGCGTCTACACCTCATTGAGGAGCAGTAAGAATATTGGGTTACACACTTATCATAACACTATCAATCACACATTTATGTAGCCTCAAACAACACCCCATTGAATGTGATGTCATTGAACACACCAAATATGCACAATTTTTATACCATTAGTACAATAGAATTACTAGAAATATTTAGCCCTTATATGGAACCCTTTGAGACTTATCACAGGAAAGCTTGGGTACCCGGAATATGGGTATCCTAGGTCAGTTCATGAAAATTGGCCATCTTTCATCTCTCTTTAGGTTTTTCAATCTTCTCACTATCGATTTGAATTTATCCCATTCATATATGAATTTTTGGAATGAATCTATAGAATGGAAATCATGAAGGGAGTTTTGAAAGGGGGTTTTAATACTAAAAAGGTATGGATTACCATGAAATTACACCTCTATGAATTATACACAAATCATCTATTGTTTGTAGGAATGATATACGTTAGGAATTTCATTGTCAAATAGTGGTGTTATTTAAAAATTAGATACACTCACTACCAATATCCATGAGAGTTTTGGAGTGATTAAAATAGTTAATGTATTATGTGCTTGTTATATAAATATGATATATAAAAGGTAACTGGAACACTCTTGTCCAAATCTATCCAAGGATATGAAATTATAGAATATTGATGGGGAGTGAATGTAGATGATGAATTGTGACTAATACTGATATGGATAGTTTAGGTGTTTCTATATATCCTATAATAATTGGAATCAGGACACATGTAGTTCTTGGAAGAAAATATATTATCATAGTATAGATTCAAATATGGAGTGACCCAACATGAATGAGGGTACTGTACATTAAGACAGCTTTTATGGTGATGAAATGTGTTTTTGGGTCCAGGTTTAGTGGCTCAAACATCACTATATATCCAGTTATAATAGAAATAAATACACATGTAGTTTTTATAAGGTCTCAACAAATATATAGATATTGTATATGAGAGAAAGGGAGACATGTATGGGTGCCCTGATGGGAATTGAAAGGTTGAAAAATGATTTTAATTGTTAAATGTATCTTCATTGGATAAGAATTGGGATATTAAATGGGAACTACATAATGGCCTAGGATGGTAAATTCGTGTGTCACAATATATACCATAACAATAAGAAACATGTCACATGTTGTTCTTATAATATATCTTCACAAATCTATCTCTTTTGAAGGGGAAATGATGTTGTCCAGTGTCAAGCTACATAAAGGAAGGTTTGGTGTGAATCCATGAATCCCATATGATATAATCCAAGAAAATAATTGTGGAATTTTATTTTTGCATAGGTTTTTTGAGAAGGAACTCTTCACTGAGAATTATTACATGGATATTTATCTCATGTAAGGAAATTATATTATATATATTGAATTTTTGAAATAGTTTTAAATGTAATTTACATGGGACCATATGTCATTTAGTTTAACGATATAATTAAAAACATTACTTTTGTGCAATATAGTATAATGTGGTATGGTGAGGAACTTTATGTCATTCATTTTAAGTTCCAATGACTATGATCAATGTGAAGAAGGCTTTGTGTATATCTGGAATTTATTAAAAATGAAATTCATGAGTCTTAGTGTCCAGTCAATAAATAAGATTTTATTTGAATAGATGTAGTCATGAATAGTAGGATGAGGTTGGTTTTTATAGGAATTAAATTTGTCGTTCGGTCCAATATAAATGATTTGGACATAACTATATATATTGAAATAACTTGAATTAATCCACACACAGTTGTCAATATAGGATTGTTTCATACATATGTATGGAAATAGGAGGAAACCTAACATGACTGAAAAAACACATAAACTATGATAGTGTAAAGGATTATAAATGAAATATATCATTTACCATTATTCATATAAGAGATATGGAGACCACTATGTATCCTATAAGAATAGAAATCATTAAATATGTAGTTCTGGAAAAGGATTTTCTATTACGATATAGATTATGTATATGAGATAATAAAATGGTTTCATCGTAGTGTAAATTTGTTGGTGAAGACCCACTGACAACATGTAATCCCTTACACTATGTACTATTACATAGATATGTCTAATATAAAAGAAAATAAGTTCATAAAAAATATACCACTCAAATTATTTTACACTGTTATAGGATGGATCATATGTTATATGAAAATGAAATGAGTTTCATACATTTTATGGTCCTACACCATGGACCTTCATGCCTTGCAGTTTGTGTTCTTATGAATGGAACCATCTATAAGAAGTTTAAAGTCATTAAAAATGGAATTTCAAATCCCCATTGTGAATTTATAAAAAGTATTTCTTTGAGAATAATTATGTTGGTGGTAGAAATGATATGCTCTCAGTCCATTATAATCATAGAGTAGGCACTATTGGAGTAGAAATTTTGTATTTTATACGACCCTTCCCATTTTACTCTAGATTTATATGTTTCCTCCTAGGTATCATAGGTGTTATAATAGATAATACTAGTTCTCCTTGTATAAATTATCATATGTGGGCCTTCTTATGGAATTATCATATAATATTATTATTATTTAACTCAAGGATGTGAAGTGTGTGAAAATTGTTTCCATCAAATTTCTCTAATTCATCATGTCAGAATTGAGATTTCTCATTCCTAAACAACTAATCAGAAATGGAAATTTTAATTGAGGGTAATTAAACCTAAATGGGAAGGACTACCACTACAACATCTCGACTCCAACCTATTGACTTGGGAAGGTCCAAAATTCCACTAAACTTAGGTGCATCCCACAGTCACTAGAGGATGACTATAAATTACAATTGTATATGAAATCATTGTGGTGGTTTACTCTCAAACACAACATACCCAGAATTAGACCAAACAAAATGTTATAACATAATTATGATGCATGATGGAAAATCAACCAAACAAAGTGGATATAACATGACCATGATAAGATTTGTGATAGTCAATGATATATCATATATGTCTACAAAAACCAATAGCTCATAAAATTAATTAAGGTTCCAAAATAAAACCACCCTAAACTCCACCCCTTAACCATATACAAGATCTTGGTCACATTATCCATGGATGTAGCCTCAAGATACACCATGAGAGAAGTGTGAGACCTTTACTTTTCATGTACCTTGAATAGAAACATCTATATATTCATTATGGTTCATATAAACGACATGATTTTACTACCTAATAGATAATACATGATACATCCCACACAATTCACAAGAACATGAACAAGTTAGAATATAATATATATATATATATATATAACATGAGTGAATATCATGAATTAGCGAATAAGATAGAAATGCAAAATTAGTGAAAGTATCTCACACCATTTTGATCAATCATATCATGAATGCACACATCCATGTAAGTACCCAACCAATGTTTTCACCATCCAAAATATCTCTAGAATTTTATAAACTCATGAGCGAAATAACATGCCCCATACCCAATTCATCAGTTAGTGGTATAATCTAGTGTGCCCCCAATTTGTCTTAATAGACATGTAAAAAACAAAAAAGGCCCCACTGTATACATCATGAACACATGATAACCAGTACCATTGAAATTTCATAAATGAAAGGAAACCTAACTCTAAGAGATTTATCCAAAAACATAAATGGATACATGCCTGGAAAAGATATGGGTCACCGGAGATGGAGGTTGCGGGGTCGTCGGAGACGAGGTCGTGGGATCGTCGGAGGTGGAAGTCGCGGGGTCGTCAGAGATGGAGGTCGCGGGGTCGTCGGACGGTTGGGGGTCACGGGTCACCGGACGGGTTCCCCAGATGGTTGGGGATCGCCGGGGCTGAGGGGGTTAGGGGAAGAAGGGAGGGAGTGGGGGTCGCCAGACGCTTGGGGGTCACCGGGGCCAGTGGGGTTAGGGGAAGAAGGGGTCGCAAGGGTTTGGGGGAAACACCAAGGTGGGGGTAGGGAAGGCTCGGATTTTTTAAATAAAACTATGGGTTTCATGGATGTTTATTAAAAACCTCCATGAAACCTTTCAATGAAAATGATTAGCGGCAGTTTTTTGAACCACCTCCACAAAACTGTCGCTAAACCCTGTTTTTATTATAGTGTGTTTACTGCCAGCGGTTGCCCCTACTCTGCCAAGAAACTCTCGATCACCAAGACCCGCTCGAGCACTCCAGCATAAGTTGATTTTCATAGAGAAATGACACTAGCTCGGATGTCTCATTGTAGACCTCTCTCAAAGGTCTGAGCTCTAAAGTACTGATCTCTGACCATATCCATCGAGTACCTGGCGAGGTTGGTGAACCTCGATGAATAGTCAGCTACTGTCCTACTGCCCTACTAGAGCTGAAGAATCTCCTGGACGCGCATAGCTCTTAGCATAACTGGTGAGAACACCTCCCTGAAGTGTCGCTCAAACGGTTTCCACTAAAGAGACTCCTCGTCATGAGTCTACGTGGTCAGACTCCACCATTGTCCCGCCGAACCCTGAAGAAGGCTCGCTCCAAGGATCACCATCTAGTCTGCTGGTGTCCTCACTAGACGGAAAACTCTGGTCACCGCCTCAAGCTAGTCCTCAGGCGCCTGAGGGTTGGGCTCACCTCAGAACATGAGGGGCCTCTATCTCTAATACTCATGGAGTGCACTGAGGCTGTGCTCCTCAAGGGTCGGTACCGCAGGTACAACAGGCTGCTCCACTGGTGGTGGTAAAGAAGGTGCACCACCTGGTGGCAAAACCTGGGGAGCTGGTCCATGTATCCATGCCTCATCACTGAGGGGGTCATCCTCGTGATTGTGCTACTAAATCCTAGTGGGTATGCGTCGCAGAGGCATCCTGTAAACAAACAAGATGTACTATGGTCAAAGAGTATATCAGGATAGCAGACACAAAAAGGGCATGGAAAACACAACCCATTCCTATATGATGCATGTACCTTTTATTTCCCTGCAACCAGTGTTTTCGTGAACCGAGTCAAAAATCAGGTTATCAGAGTCCTGGTGTATGGATACTTCGGCCTCCACACTAACACTGAAGTCTCTGGCCTGAAATCCAAACTTGAAACACATAACACTATTTCCCCAAACCAAACTCACATACTCTGGGTCCTAAGGTAGAACCGACCACCTCTAATACCATTCCATCATGACCCGTCCCAGAGGGGCCCGCGTCATGACTCCCCAAGACTGCCTCCAATAGGCCAGGGGCTGGTGACTAGCACCGAGTAGGAATATTACAAACATGGGAGGCATTTACTAAGTACCAGTACACACACATCTCTAATACCATAAAAGCGGAAATGTAAAAACCACCAAAGATAAAAGAATGCATTCATACAACTAATCCCAACCAATAGAGTATGGTGAAAGGTAGTGTACTGTAAAAGTAAACTGGGCCAAAAATACAAGCCCACCAAAAATATTACAAACAAGAGTCTAAAAACTGCAACGTCCAACCTGTAAGAACAAAAGGTACTGGGACTGCTGCTCGTTGCCGTAGGAATGCCTCGGCCTGTAGGGAACTCAGAAAGCTCAGTCATGTCTTTGTCTGCCCTGGACTTTGTCAAAAGGATGCTCGTCTGCACAAGACACAAGACTTGCGGAAAAAGATGTGTAGGGGTGAGTATAACAATACTCATTAGAGGACCCCAAAAACCACAAAGTAGTGCACAAAGTAAAGGTACAGTTATCCATGCACAATATATGTATATGGAACATATAGGACAAACTAGATATACTCAAATCCCAGACCTATGGTCTAGAGACAAGTCACACAACCACATACCCCCATTATGGATTCTGTTTGAATATTTCGAGGTGCACTCGATCCGATAGAACACACTCCGGGAGTCTTATAGCTCTGGTGGCATCCCTCTGAGAAGTGTTGTTCGTCGATAACCATCACGAGAGGTAGCTGCACTCATTACGGGCGACACACTCTTGAGTGGAACGGTTATGGAAGATAGAAGAACTCATTACGGGAGACACACTCTTGAATGGGAAAGATCACGATACACAGATGCAGATCACTGCCAGGGCCATGGAAGACACCACGACTCATCCGGACTCACAAGTCAGATGATACACCACCTAGGTAGAGGATCAATGCCCTGTAGAGTTGGTCACATCAATTCCTGACTCTACCTAGGGTCAGGAATGGATAGAGGATCTCGATCCGGGCCTCTCATATAGATGCATGACTCTATCACAGAAAGTCATGCTGAAGGGATCATAATCCTGTGTGAGGGAATGATGTCTGACCTTCGGGAGAACAAGAAGAAGGGGTACTACCCAAAACAAAATATGTCTATGGCACGGTGAACAAGAGGACAAATTTGACTTCTAAAAATTACACGACGTGTTGAAATTATACACGTCGTGTTGTCTGACCCCGGTTAATGCCCATGTACAACGGTCTGATGAGGCTGGTCGTGTAGGAATAACTATGTACACGACATGTAATATGGTGTACACGCCGTGTCTGGGTAACTTGGGTTGGCTTTGTGTACTCTCACCATGTGCCTGTACATGGTCATCAACCAATGTACACCAAACCGTGTAATCGCCACACGGGGTGACCCATGTTACTGGCCTCTCCTAGCTATGTGATGGAGTACATGGTCGTGTACTCCATCTCGTGTCTGCGTATCTGCGAGATACACGCTGAGCTCCACATAGCTGCTTCAGTCACGCTGTACACTTCGTGTCGCCTGAATCCGTGTAGCTCATCACGTGTCTGTGTACTACACAATGTACACACCGAGCATTGGGGAATGTCCAACACATAGTGTGACTGGGGTCACACGCCGTGCTATTCTTATCTGACCCTGAAACCCTAGCCTCCACCAGTACGACACGGCGTGTTCTTTCGAAGTACACGCTGTGTATTCTGGAAGTCTACAGAAACGCTGCTCCTCGCTGATGCGCCTCTCGTGCTGCTCTGATCATTGATTCAGTTATCCGATCACCACAAAACTTTTAGGTTTTTCTCATCCCAATTCCATGAAGTTGCTTCCGGTGTTTTTGGACCTTCGATCGGCTCTGAAAACATGATTTGATCTTCCCGCATGAAGAATGCTTTTAGAGATCCCTTTTCGGTCTGGTCCGATTCATCATCTGCCATCGTCTCCGCACCTCCACATGGTCCTTGTGGTGTCAAACCATTGATTTGGGATCATTGTGTCATGGAACGAATGCGCAACGATCCGTTGTTCGTTTCCCCATGAAGAACATGAAGAAAACACAAGGAATGAAGGGGGAATAAATCCAAACAAACAAATTGAGGAACGAACCTCTGCCATTGTTCATCACGGCATTGATCTGCTCCCGTTAATATGTTTAAATGGAGCAATAATCAACAACAACATAAAGCATGGATCAATTCCCCATAGTTTTCCCAAATAAAAATCCCTCCCATAAGAACGTACGAATCCGCGGATCAACTTGTCCGTGGTTGATCCGCGTTCATCATTTAAACTCAAATACGGGGAAAAGAAAATTGAAATAAGAACCCCTACCTTTTGAAAGGATCTATTGTCAATGAAGGAGCTGCATTGTCATTTCCATAAAGATCCTTCAATGTTGTTGGCGTAGCGATTCCTGTCTTTGATCCATGGTCGTTCGTCGCCGAGGGTTTGCTCCAACGTGACGCAGATTCAGTAGAGGTTACTCTCAAACATTGCCAATGATCAACGATTTCTTAACCCATTAAAAAGGGAAACATGTTTTCATTCAATTAGACAGCAGCATTAATGACATTGACTTTGCATTTTGAAGCTATTATGATGTGCCATTTAATTTAGGAAATAGTTGCGCCGTTGCCGCATTGCATCGGATGTTTCATTAAAATAAATAAAATAAACTTGTTAATTTATTTTATTTTATTTTACTTATAATGTCTGAAAATTAACTTTTTCCCTCGACCCGCACTGGCCGAGGTTAGCCTCATTCTTAAGTAAATTCATTGTCCCAGATGAAACGGTGTGCTCATATTTTTAATTCGGGCATCCGTTTGGAAATTGCCACAACCACACACAAGTGCCGACTTACTTTACTAAAAAGTTCAAACCACCATTCTAGGCTCACTAGATCTCAGAATGATGTGCCGTCTTCGCGCTCGGTCTCGAAATAATTGTTGTACCTCTCGTACCCCTCGTGGTTTAATTTTCATGATCACAATCACTCTCTTATTTATCTAATCTTGTTTTAAGTATTTGTGTTGATAGGAAAAAGGTTGCCAAGGAATTGGGCCAAGAAGGACTGAAAGTGGACTGATTTCAGTCCACCGGCCCACCGGTGGATGACCACCGGCCAGCCGATGGAGCCTGGACAGAAGGCATCCCTTCTGTCCAGACCACCGGCCAACTGGTGTCCCACCACCGGCCAGCCGGTGGAACCTAGACAGGCCGGACAGCTACTGTCTCAGCACCGGCCAACCGGTGGCCCACTCACCGGCCAGCCGGTGGTGCCTGGGCAGAAGGCCTCTCCCTTTTTCCAAGCACCGGCCAACCGGTGGCTCTGTACCGGTCAGCCGGTGGAGCCAGTCAAACTAGCCGTTGGGCTTTGACCAGACTTGCCCACTTGACCCCCAACGGCTCTGAAGACCTCTCCAACGGCTCCAAAGACCCCCAAAGGCCATTTTAGGGTTCCCCCTCTATAAATAACGGACTAGGAAGCCCCGGAAACACAACAAAGCAAAAGAAAGCCCACAGGAACATTTCTCAATCATTTGGCGAACCTCCGACGGATTCCTTCAAGGAACCTCAATTGCTCCAACCCCCTTCCACATCCAAAGAGCACCACCATAGAAGCTTGGGAGCGCTCTTCATCAACTTCATCAATCCATTGGCGCCCAAGACTTCTCCTCATTACGGTTTTTCATTATTTATCTTTTTGAGCATCAATTTGGGTTTGTGCCTACAAACCCCTCTTTCTCTCATCCTCTCTTTGTTTGTGTTTTCACACTACCTTCAAGGTGTGAAGAGGTTAGTCAAGACTTCCCTTTAAAAGGCTTGAGTCATAGGTGAGATAGCCTTCACCTGTAAGAAGGCTATTGGGTTCTTGCTCAACCATTAAAATCAAGTGGGTTCTTGCTCAACCATTAAACGCAAGTTGTAATAGGTTCTAGACTACCTTAAAGTCTAGTGGGTTTCTTGCTAAAAACATTAAAAAGAAAGCGGTAGTAAATCTCTCAACGGTTGAGTTGGGAGCGGAGACGTAGGCTTTAGTTTATGCCGAACTCCGTTATCAAGTTTTGTGTCTTGCCTCTTTTATTTCCACTGCACCTTTAACTTTGTTTTAAATTCTTAATTATTTTTTAAAAAGGCAATTCACCCCCCCTCTTGCCATCACTCTCCGCCCAACAATTGGTATCAGAGGAAAATTTGAGTAATACCTTCACCGGTTTCAAATTCAAGATCCTTTGTGATGGCTTCACGTTCTTTCGCCCCCGAAGGCTATTCTTTGTGTCGTGCTCCATTCTTTGATGGAACCGACTATACTTATTGGAAAACCCGCATGACCACTTTTCTTAGAAGTATAGGATATCCTATTTATAAAATTGTCATGCATTGTTATTCTCTTTCTTCTCCTGATGAATCCAAATTGACTCAAGCCGATATTAAAAATTTCGAGCTTGATGGAAAAGCCATGAACGCTCTACATTGCGGCCTTGATCGTAATGAATTCAATCGAGTTTCCACATGCACCTCATCTCATGAAATCTGGAAACTTTTGGAGGTTACCCATGAGGGGACCAACAAAGTCAAGGATACTCCATTGGATATGTACCGTCAAGATTTTGAGTCTTTTTCCATGCATCCTTCTGAAAATATTACTGAAATGTTTACTCGTTTTACTGACGTTTGCTATGGAAGAAAATCTATTGGAGATGATGTTTCTGCAGAAACGGTGGTCAAGAAGATCCTTTGGATCTTACCAAGCTCATGGGAACCGAAAGTCACGGCAATCCAAGAAGCAAAAGACATCAAGAACATGCCGGTCGAAGAGCTCATTGGATCCCTCATGACCTACGAGATCACCATGAGGAGGCAAGCTGAAAAGGAAGGCAAACCGATCAATGTTCCAAAGAACATTGCCTTCAAAGTTCAAAAATAAGAAAGCTCCTCCTCCTCCTCATCATCTTCCTCTTCAGGCGGCGATTCAGAAATGGAGAATCTTTCCCACAAAATGCACAAATTCATGAAGAAGCACAAGAAGAAGAAATCCCGCAAGGCTCAACCCAACGAAAAATCCGAGCCCGAGGTAACATGTTACGGGTGTGGCAAGAAAGGCCATTACAAGCACGATTATCCACTCAACAAGAAAAAGGCCAAGCAAAAGGAAAAGAAGAAGGCATTCAAGGCCACATGGAGTGATAGCTCCACATCCTCCTCCTCCTCCTCCTCAAGTGACAACGGTAAAAAATGTCTAATGGAATTTCATGAGGTATCCTCTTCCGACTCCTCATCCTCTAGTTCTTCCAATTCTTTCAATCATTTATCGTACGAGGATCTCCAACATGATAGTGATCAATTGGAGGAAGGTTTTCATGAACATTCTTCCAAATTTATTGCTTTAAAAAAGAATTTCAAAAAACTCTCTTCCAAAAAGGAACAACTTTTCAAAGAAAAGGAAGAGTTGTCCCTCAAGATCCAAAACCTTCCCGATATTGATTCTATGGAATCAACAATCAAGGATTTAAGGGAATCCCTAGCTAAGTTCACCGAAGGTGAACATAACCTTTCGAAGCTCCTTGGTTCCCAATGCATATCTAGAACCACCCAAGGGCTTGGCTATTCCAAGCAAGCTTCCTCTTCCCATGCTCCAACTATTTTTGTAAGGGGGAGCTCCCAATATAAATTTTGCAACTATTGTAAAAAACCCGGGCACATAATTTATGAGTGCAATTGCAAAAATGCCCGGTATGGAAGGCCCAAAACTATTTTCTTTAATGATGATTTTCATAGGAGAAGACCCGCCACTAGACATGTATGGATTGAAAAATCCATTTTAGCGAGTCTCTCCGGGCCAAAATTTGTCTCGGTTCTAAAATCCTCTCCCCGGTGATTTGTTGTTTTTATTTAGGGGGAGTTAGGATCGTTTAAGCCTTTTTGCTTTATATTCAAAACTTTCAATTCAAAACTTTCAATTCAAAACATTCAATTCAAATTTCCAAAATTTTAATTGGTTTAAAATCTCTATCTTGTTTTTCAATCCTTTCCCTCAATCAAGTTTTATGCCCCGTGCTATTTTGATAATCACAAAGGGGGAGAAATTCTTGGTTGATTGGGGGAGAAATATTTCTCTCATGCTTTTCTTTATCCTTTAAAGCATTCCTTTCATTTAAGTCTTTTACATTGTTTGTTTTAGTGATTGTGATCATCAAAATAGGGGGAGATTGTTGTACCTCTCGTACCCCTTGTGGTTTAATTTTCATGATCACAATTACTCTCTTATTTATCTAATCTTGTTTTAAGTGTTTGTGTTGATAGGAAAAAGGTTTCCAATGAATTGGGCCAAGAAGGACTTAAAGTGGACTGATTTCAGTCCACCGGCCAACCGGTGGATGACCACCGGCCAACCGGTGGATGACCACCGGCCAGCCGATGGAGCCTGGACAGAAGGCATCCCCTCTGTCCAGACCACCGGCCAACCGGTGTCCCACCACCGGCCAGCCGGTGGAACCCAGACAGGCCGGACAACTACTGTCTCAGCACCGGCCAACCGGTGGCCCACTCACCGGCCAGCCGGTGGTGCCTGGGCAGAAGGCCTCTCCCTTTTTCCAAGCACCGGCCAACCGGTGGCTCTGTACCGGTCAGCCGGTGGAGCCAGTCAAACTAGCCGTCGGGCTTTGACCAGACTTGCCCACTTGACCCCCAACGGCTCCGAAGACCTCTCCAATGGCTCCGAAGACCCCCAAAGGCCATTTGAGGGTTCCCCCTCTATAAATAAAGGACTAGGAAGCCCCGGAAACACAACCAAGCCAAAGAAAGCCCACGGGAACATTTTTCAATCATTTGGCGAACCTCCGGCGGATTCCTTCAAGGAACCTCAATTGCTCCAACCCACTTCCACATCCAAGGAGCACCACCATAGAAGCTTGGGAGCGCTCTTCATCAACTTCATCAATCCATTGGCGCCCAAGACTTTTCCTCATTATGGGTTTTCATTATTTATCTTTTTGAGAATCAATTTGGGTTTGTGCCTACAAACCCCTCTTTCTCTCATCCTCTCTTTGTTTGGGTTTTCACACCACCTTCAAGGTGTGAAGAGGTTAGTCAAGCCTTCCCTTTAAAAGGCTTGAGTCATAGGTGAGCTAGCCTTCACCTGTAAGAAGGCTAGTGGGTTATTGCTCAACCATTAAAAGCAAGGGGGTTCTTGCTCAACCATTAAAAGCAAGCTATAATAGGTTCTAGACTACCTTAAAGTCTAGTGGGTTTCTTGCTAAAACCATTAAAAAGCAAGCGGTAGTAAATCTCTCAACGGTTGAGTTGGGAGCGGAGACGTAGGCTTTGGTTTAAGCCGAACTCCGTTATCAAGTTTTGTGTCTTGCCTCTTTTATTTCCGATGCACCTTTAACTATGTTTTAAATTCTTAATTATTTTTTAAAAAGGCAATTCACCCCCCCTCTTTCCATCACTCTCCGCCCAACAATAATTCCATAAAATATTTCAAAATAATAAATAGAAAAATTCGAGACATTACAGATCATACAATGATGATGTAAATACCCATAAATTACAGTATATTATATAAAGAATACAATCATGGGTAGTACATACACTGCATAAAAGGTAATAGTGGAAAACATAGCATGAATCTTGTTGTAATAAAAGTGATATGAAAACCCATTACCATGTTGTAATCAATCAATTAATATGAAAAAAAGTTAACAAACACCAAATGAATCACACGATACCATGATTATAAATATAATCATGATAATATATATCAAATGGTAGTACACAATACACCACGTGCAATAAATAAGTGGTGAACAATGGAAATCTCATAGAATTAAAAGTGAGAGAAGAAACCCCTTGCCACATTGTAATCAAACGAGTCATATATAAAAAAGTTAATAACCTCAAAATGAGTCATGGAAATCCATGAATATAAAGGGAATCTTCATAATATATATCTAATGGCAGTACACAATATACCACATGCAATAAATAAGTGGAGAACAATAGAAATATCGCACAATTGAAAGTGAGATAAGAAACCCCTTACCTCGTGTCCGACATGACTTGTATATTCTATGTTATTCCTGAATAATAAGATTAATTTAATTTATACTTACTTAAAAACAAATTTAAAGTTTATTATTACTTTTATATCACTAATTACCTTGTTTTAACAATTTGTTAATTTTTTTAGTTCATATCCTACATTTTGTCGATGTTCGGATCCTTAGTCAAAAATGAACTTGTTATAATTAAAAATTGTCCACGTTGTCAAAATTATATTATCTAAAAATTATATTCATGATTTAGATATCATATATATCATATATATCCAGTTTATATGTATTTATAATATTCCATATCATTTTATGTTACGAAATGAAACACACTGTTCATGGAGACGGTAAGCTATACATACGGATGAACGCTACTTTCATTTCTATTTTATATTTAAAGGAATCAAAACATAATAATAAATAGGTATATTATATTATAATATTTTATATATGTTATGTAATTTCATTAACACCATCCTTTATATATTCCACGTATGGTATGAACGAGTCATATCACATTGAGGGGGCGGTAGTCCGCACATCCTCAAATGAAATTATCGTATATATAAAACATAAAAAGAATAAATGTATGCTATAAAATAGAAATAAATATTATTATAGATAAAAAATATCATAAATATCAAATACAATTATAGTTTCATCATAATGGCCATGATAAGTGGTGGTAGTAGAATATTGAACAATCATCGTTTCGTGAGGCAGTAGTTCATCGGCTACAGAAACATTATGTTATATACCCTTTAGATGAAGGTGTGGGTAAGTGTAGTTAAAATACATATCATACAAACAACCTAGTATATATAGGATACTGGGTTTTCATAAAATAAAGGAATAAAGAGAGTTTATGGGGTTGGAGAAGTAAAATAAAAAAAAAGAACTTAAGAGGAGATGATACCTTTAAATCGGTAACTCCCTTTGGTTTGAACCAAAAGGCTTCCTTCAAGTGTCTTATGACTACAGTAAGGCTTCTAAGGGGAAGAGATGTATGTAGGTAGATTAATTGAGAAGATTTTGGATGATCCAAGAATCTTGAGAGGTGTGAGTAATGGGTTAGAGGTGATTTCTTTTTATAAGAGAGGAGAGAGGATCTTTAGGAATGTCGGAAAATATTATTTTATTTATTAATGATTTTGAGTTTCTAAAGGTCAAAAACTCATTAAAGGTGAAGGTAAGATTACTCATGTTCAAAATAAAATCATAAAATAAGGATTTATAGGTTATTTATATTTTATTTTATTTTTATAATATCATTTATTTAAATCATTCATTAATGAAGTAAACACTGCATCATTATTGTGTCATAAATTTTTTTTAATTGATGTCTAAAAATTATAAAAAATACCATGATGTAGGAAATATTTTTATATTTAAATTTTATATTTATATACGAAATGATAACTTATATAACCCCATGTAAAAATTGTTTTACTAAAAGATATATGTTTATGTCATTTTTGTATTTATTTAAATTAATTAATATATAGTGTCATTATCACTCTCAAGTGGCTCCATGGAGTCCCCAAATCGACCCAAAGATGCCCATGGACAGAAGTGTATTACTAAATAGGGTTAGGATAATTGTTAGGGTAATTTAATATTCTTATAATATTATTGTTTACCCATATTTTCCAGATTTACCCTTTAACCATTGAAAATAAAATATTTACTGAAGTAAATATTCATAATTTTAAAAAATAAAAGTTACATATTTACACAATTTGGACCTTCTGATTCCAAATATGGAATCCATTTTTTCAAATTCAAAACACATAAGTCATAAAAATTAATTTAAAATTAATTCCCGTTGTCAAAACAAAAAGCGTGTTTTTAAGAAATAATAACAATCAAAAGATTAACACTTGTTTATGTCCAATTTCAAAGTGAAATTACTTACAATGACCAAAATAGGATTAAATAATAAAAATATAATCTAATTATACTTTAAAATCAATTAAAATATAATATTACCATATAAATAAATTATATTAAACGGTAGTTTTGAATTAAAATACAATATTTTTCAATATTCATAGAAAAAGGAATTTTATCAGAAAGATATCAAAAATTTACACAAAGTAAATTTTGATTTCTTGGTTCCAAAGAATAATTTTATTTTTTCAAATAGAACATATAAAATTGTAAAATATTATATTTAGAATGGGTTCTCCATTAAAAGGTGGAAAAATTTCATTTTTTGAAAAATACTTCTTTTATCTAAAAAATTGAATTTGTCCTTATATTATGTATAAGAAACAGAAAATATGAATATTAAAATTATATGAGATATATATAAAATTCAAAATGTGGTTATTACTATTCAAAAACTGCTTATTAAATGGCTATTTTGATAGGTCGTGGTGTGCTTGAATTCGGTGTTCCGTACATCGCACGCTATTGTGTTATTCAATTGAAAGAATACGGTAGAAGCCTGGGGTATTACATTCATCCCTACTTCAATAAATTTTATCATTGAAATTTGAAATTGTTCTTTGAAAAAACATGTTTTTAGAAATACCTTTGTGGAAAACCCACATTGGAAATAGGGTTAATAAAATTTAGTCTTAAGAAGAGGGGAAGACAAATGAACAAGTCACCACCAAATTAAGATTTCAAAGAGAATAACATTGGTGGAAATTTTATGTGGAGGGAAAATGTAAATATTTATAGGGAGTGATTCATGACATCAATCACAAACAATTTAATGGAAAATTAAGGGCCTTAAAGCCATAAATCTATGATGAATAACCTAAGGTATTAGGATAATATATTTTTGGATTTAAGATCCTTTACCTAAAGTTTAATAATTAATTTCTTCATAGAATAAGGAAAAAAATACTTGATAATTAGAGTTACATCCTTTAACTAATTTCTACCATAAACTCATCTTTCACTCCAAACGATGAGTATTCAATGTGACTTTGTCACACCTGAAGTACTGGAATCAACTTATAGAGAATCACATAATACTCAGAGGATAAACTATGTAATTCCCTTTTCATTAGATATTAACCAAAACTAAAGTTGTTAGTACAAGATTAGATGATCCCCCAAAAGTATAATCCTTTACAGAAAGAAATAATACTATTAATTTCTAAAATTAAACCAAAAATTCCCAAATTTCAATAAATACAATTCCATAAAAAAATTTCCATAAAAATTTTCAATATAATACAAACTAATATTGAAACCCAAAACTCAGAGGATTTTTCTTCCACATTAAATTATACCTCCGAATAAAATCGACTACTCTTAAAGTTACATACTTAAAATTAATTAACCTAATCACATATTCTCTATGATAGATTAATCATTTTTATATATTACCCAAATCACTCTAAATTCACAATGAAAACATAGATAAAAATTCACCATTACTCCTCAAATGAAATCTCATAGTATTCGATTTTCCTTAGGCATATAGTGTTCCCAATAGAGCTAATGTCTTCCAAAATAACATTTATCACTTAATCACCAAATCAATTTCCTACACAAAGGATATATATTTAATAAAACATATGATCCCAAATCAACTTATTATTGATCAATAAAATAATTTAACTAAAAATAATTAGTCATAACAACCAGGGACTTCACGTAATACAGTGGTATGTGATATATCCCAGTCGCACTTTGGTTGTGGGTTTGATTCTCGTAGCTTTGTCTGACGCGAAGGGTTGTCACATGGTCTGTGTGTTTCCCTTTTTCAAAAACATCATTTTATAACATTCACAAAATGAGATAAATTTCTAAAAATAACCATAACATAATTTAACCACAAATGTTATCTCATACCTCAAATTTTCATTCAAAAACTTAATAACCTGTAATTTCCTCAAATTCAAGGATCATATAAACCCAAATGGTTATTTAGAACTATATCCTCAAAAGAAAAGATAATTCTTCCTCATATAGTTTTTCACATAAAAAACTACATGGTTACACATAAAAGAAAAAAGTATTCAAAAGTAATCTCATAAACAATGATCACTAATAATTTTAAACATTTCCCCATCCATTTATTTCCACATTGGTTCTTCCTTGACGAAGAGGTTATCCAATAGAATACGGAATCAACTCGGGTAATTCCTAGGTCCCCCATATTTATGGAAAATGACTGTAAATGGATTCTGGGGATCATTTTTATTTTCTTCTATAGTACTCTTCATTTTTCCTCAACAATTATTTACATTATGTCCTTTTCCCCATACATAATGAATTTATTTATTCTATTGAGACTCTTACTTGGGTGTCTCCTTCCACATTTCTTGCATGATGGAAAATGAGCTTTCTTTCATACATGGTCTCCACTGCTAGAGCTCTTATGATTCACCATTATTCTCTTCTTTTTTGAGTCTAGTAGTTGGTTAATATATATGTTTTTTATCATATTTCTGGAAAATTAATTCTGCATGAACATGATATCATTTACAACTGTCAACATTCCATTTCATTTCTCATTTCCACCACCGTTCCATCCTTGTACACCATGTTCAATGTTACTATTAATTCCTTGGAATCTAGACGTTGAATAAAACTAGAAAGCATTTCGTGAGTAACAATAGTCATAAAATCATTTAGATAATAACATGACACCTTATTTTCAATCTAAAACTACTTAGGATTAACCATGGTTATTTATTATCATCTTATATTAAAATACATCAAATCAGTTTTTAATAAAAAAAAGTGAATTATCATAAGCATATACCCTGGGAGTGTCATAACCAAGAGTGCAACAAGGCTCGTTGCCGTGTACCAGGATACCCCGGGTCAAGCCCGAAAATCCTTTTCAGAGTTTTCACTCCTTGGTACATCTATTCCAGAGCCTTCTCTACCTGCTCGTATCCAGATAAGGATGTATTTCTTGGAAAACCCACATAATATTTACATTTACAAGTTTTTTGGATGTTCTTATATACTAGTACTCAAATTCTATCTTAGGGTAGTGTTTTCTAATCAGAGATTTACTTAATCTAGCTTCCATGGATTGTACTAAACTACCTTTGATACCAACTGTAATACACCAACCCCAGATACCCAAAGTTGGTACATTATTACATAACATTGGCATGATACAAGGAACAATGTCTCAAAATACCGATCAGTTTAGTAGCCTTGGAAATACTTGGTACATATATAATGTTTACATTACATCATGAAATAAAGAAAAATAACATTGTTTCACCCTTGAACACACTCATGTCCTTGTCCTATACCTACAGTTCAATCATAAGTTACATCTTAACATCCTCAGAAAAATAAATCATAGAATGGGGTGAGATAATATTCTCAGTAAGGATAACAATATAGTGGAAACTTTCATAAATAAGAATAAACGTTTAAGGCAATGTATAAGACAAAAATAACAGCCTTTTAAAATTAAATTTCAGCATAATATGGAAAACATAAATCAAATAATTCCATTTACTTATTCACATGGATATTTTACTAGTCTAATAGTCACATGTATTATCAATATCTAATTTCCTAATGATGGAATGCATAATATTGAACATCATAACCATATAGTCAAGGCCTCATGCTAAGACTACCAATAAGAATTTGTCCAGGCCTTGTGCCAAGACACTAGTTTGTCTCATGAGACCTACCGATGCATCGAGAAGCTATATTGGGATCCACCCGTCATATACTAAGTCTATTTCATTCCTCATATGAAAACTTTGAAACATAATCTAAACATTCGTATTAGAACTATCATACTAAATGCCAATATTTTAACAACAAACCAAGAATGGTATAAAAATAGCACATCCATTGTCAAACATAACTCATTCAATAAAATATGGATGATTTTATTATAATATATTAACCTCAATTAAGAATAATGAAGGATATTTACATAGATGAAAATAATCATCAAAACTATTTGAGAGAAATATCCCCCTTTTTCTTGAAAACATTTACAAGTCTCACTAATTATAAAGAATCCATTTAAAATATATTTTTGAATCAAAGTGTCACATACTATATTGAAACTTTAAAAAGTAATTTTAATTTTAAAACATTAATGTACATATAAATAAATTCTTAAAACTATTTTTAAAAAATTTACATTAATGAGAATGATTTAGAATAATAAATCTGTAAAACATTTAAAATGATATTTTATTTAGAGATTCTAACCAAATGAGAGATGCTTGAATACAAATAATTGAGGTAATGAAAACATTATAATATCATGGGAGTAAAGTGATTCATGATATACTATGTCAAAGTACATTATATACACTATATAAAAGTGAATTGGCTCATGATAACAAAGAAGTCTCAATGGAATGTAAATTGAGATGAAATCCCTTATAAAGACTACATTATTAGGTTAAGGATAAATCAATGACCTAATTATGTGTGAAAAATATAAATACACTCAATATTATTGGATATTCAATGTAAATCAATCATTGGCCATTCATGCATATTCTTTTTAAAATAACACCAATGACTTGGATGTTTAACTCAATGAATAGAAATTGAGATGAAATTACTCATATCAAGTTCATATCGATGACTTGAGAATTTATAAATGGATTGATTATGTGTATAAAAATCATATCCACACAAAGGGGTGTGTAAATTACTACATAAGTAAATATATAGTGATTTCACACATAATATTTGGTTAAATTAATAAATGATGTTCGCGTAAAACCCAATGAGTGGAAATTAAAATATGAAATTCCCTTATCATTTTGGTAACATACAAAACATACAACACATGAAAGAATTGTCATAAAATGATGATGTAAATATCCGTAAATTAAAGTATATTACATAGATAATACAATCATGTGTAGTACATACACCACACAAAAGGTAATAGTGTCAAATATAGCATGAATCTCATGGGAATAAAAGTGAGATAAAAACCTCTTACCATGTTGTAATCAATCAATTTGTATGAATAAAAGTTAATAACCACCAAAGGAATCACATAATATCATGAATATAAATAGAATCATGATAATATATATCAAATGGTAGTACACAATACACCACATACAATAAAAAAGTGGCCAACAATGGAAATCTCATGGAATTAGAAGTGAGATAAGAAACCCCTTACCATGTTGTAATCAAAAGGGTCGTATGTACAAAAGATAATAACCACCAAATTAATAAAATAATACCATGAATATAAATGTAATCATGGTAATATATATCAAATGACAGTACATAATACACCACATGCAATATATAAGTGGCGAACAATGGAAATCTCATGGAATTAAAAGTGGGATAAGAAACCCCATACCTAGTGTCTGACCTGACTCATATGTTCCGTTTTATTCTTCAATAATAAGTTTAATTTAATTTCTACATACTTAAGAAAATATTTCAATTTTATTATTCCTTTTATATCACTTATTATGTTGCTATAACAATTAGTTAATTGTTTGAGTTCATATCATACATTTTGTCGATGTTTGAAAGTTTAGTTAAAATGGACTTGTTATAATTACAAATTGTCCATGTGGTAAAAATTACATTATCTCCAAAATTATATTCATGATTTAGAAATCATATATATCATATATATCCAGTTTATATGTATTTATAATATTCCATATCATTTGAAGTTAAGAAATGAAACGCCACGTTCATGGATACGGTAAGTCGTACGTACGCATGAACGCTAATTTCATTTCTATTCTCATATTTAAAGGAATGAAAACATAATAACACATAGGTATATTATAATATAATATTTTATATACATTATGTAAGTTCATTAACTCCATCCTTTATAAGTTCTATGTATGGTATGAACGCGTCATATCACTTTGAGGGGGTGGTAGTCTACACATCCTCAAATGAAATTATCATATATATATAACATAAAAAAGTATAAAGATATGCTATAAAAGGGAATTAAAAATGATTATAAATAAAATAAATATCATAAATATCATATATAATTATAGTTCCATCATAATGGCCACCATAATAGGTGGTAGTAGAAGATTGAACAATCATCATTTCGTGAGGCAGTAGTTCGCCGTCCATAGAAACATTATGTTCTATACCCATTAGATGGATGTGTGTGTAAGTGTAGTTCAAACAAATCTCATAAAAAACATAGTATATGTTGGATACGGGTTTTTTAGAAAATAAATGAATAAATAGAGTTTATGTGGTTGGATAAGTAAAATAAATTAAAAGATCTTAAGAAGAGATGGTACCTTTAGATCAGGTAACTCCCTTTGGTTTGAACCTAAAGGCTTCCTTCAAATGACTTCTGCCTTAGGTAAGGCTTCTAAGAGTAACACTGTTATGTATGGAGATTAATTGGGAATATTTTTGATGAACCAAGGGGCTTGAGATGTGTGGGTAATGGGTTAGATGTGATGGATTTTTATATGGGAGGGGAGGGGCTCTTTAAGAATGTTTGAAAATATTATTTTATTTATTTATGATTTTCGATTTCTAGAGGTCCAAAACTCATTAAAGGAAAACATAATATTACTAATGTTTTATGTAAAATAATTCAATAATAATTGGACAGGTTTTAAATTTTGTTTTAATTTTTATAATATCATTTATTTAAATCATTCATTAATGAGGTAAACACTACATCATTATTGTGTCAAAAATAATTTTATTTATTTGATGTATAAAAATTTAAAAAATACCATGATGTAGTAAATAATTTTAGATTTAAAATTACTATTTATATTCTAAAATATAATTTATATAACCCCATGTAACAATTGTTTTACTGAAAAATATATGTTTATGTCATTTTTGCCTTTACATTAAATTAATTAATATAAAGTGTCATTATCACTCTCAAATGGATCCATGGGGTCCCAAAATCGACCCAAGGATTCCCATGGTCAGACATGTATCATTAAATAGGTTTAGGACATGTTTTAGGGTAATTTAATGCTATTATAATATTATTGTTTACCCTTATTTATGGGATTTACCATTCAACCATGGTAAATAAAATATTTACCGATGTAAATATTCATAATGTATAAAATTGAAAGTTACCTATTTACACAATTTGGACCTCCAGATTCCAAATATTGAATACATTTTTCCAAATTCAAAATACATAAGTGGAGGAAATTAATTTAAAATCAATTCCTATTGTCAAAACAAAAAATTGTGTTTTTAAGAAATTATAACTATCAAAATATTGCCACTTGTTTATATCCGATTTCAAAGTGAAATTACTTCCAATGAACAAAATTGGATTAAATGGTAAAAACTATAATCTAATTATACTTCAAATCCAATTAAAAAGATAATCTAAACATATAATTAAATTAAATTAAAAGGCATTATTGAATTAAAATACAGTATTTTTCACTATTCATAAAAAATGGCTTTTATCAGCAAAATACAAAAAACATACCCAAAGTAAATTTTGATTTCCAAGTTCTAATGAAGAATTTTATTTTTTCAAATATAACATATAAAAGTGTCAAATATTGGATATATAAAGGTTTCTCCATTAAAAGTCATAAACACTCCATTTTTTTAAAAAAATACTTCTTTTATCTGAATAATTGAATTTGTCCTTATAATATTTCTAAGATACATAAAAGATGAATGTTAAAATAATATGGGATATATATAAAATTAAAAATGTTGTTATTACTATTCATAACCACTTTCTAAATGACTAGTGTTATAGGTTATGGTGCGCTTTAACTCGGTGTTGCGTATGTCGCATGCTATTGTATTATACAAAGAGAAGCCTATCATGGAATCTTGGGGTGTTGCAACCACAACCCATATGACATGTATCATACATCAGGTATTATACCCCAATAAATCATAGCCCATACTCTATGTATGGTACCTCAATCCACCATATCCCATACAAGTCACACCTATAATAATCCTTTGGATACTATATCCAGAGATACATATTTGTGAAATAAACACAATCCATTTCAACCGACTACATACATATATGGGGAAACTAAACACCATTCATACCAGTAAATAATACTATTAGGAGAATAGAATGGGACAAGAGGGGGTAGTCAGTCATCTATCCCTCTCCAACCTAGATGTTGGGGAAAACGCCCTACTAGAGTCTATTGGGTGTCATTATCCCTACCGAAATGGATAGAGTAGAATTAGAAATCACAAAAAAAATGAAAGATATAGTATATCCCATAACCACACATAGGCATTAACCTAGTCTTATGGTCAACTATAGCTATCGTCTCTCTGACACCCGACTGCTACTTTTAAGGACTATATATCTTACAAGCACACAAGAAATTAAAGGAGGTATATTAAATTCATTATTTTCTTTTAACATTTCACTTAACATTAATTAATTCATTAACTATTAATTAACATTATTTTGATTATATTTCATTAACCATTAATGTGATGTCCATTCACTCCAATAATAATCCAACTAATTCCATGGTTTCTCTATATTAACATTAAAATTTTCATTCTAGTAAGAAACAAAACCATGGGTTAAACATTTATTAAACATTATAATCATTACATAATTCTATGTTCTCTAGGAAAACATACTGAAATACCATTAAGATATATAACCAAACACATCCATCTACCCCAATTATTGGGTAAAGGAATTTCGGTAAAACAAGAAACCCAATACTCTGGCCATTAAATATATTAATTAAAAAAGAAGGCATATAATATTTCAGCATAATAACAAGTAAGCCTAAATTCAACTTGTTCCATCAACTCTTGTTTCATCCCCGATTCCCAAAATCATATCACCATCCACCACATCATCATGGGCGTCAGCTACTACCACAAACTTAGGCCTCCATGCCATTGTCTCATTAGCCATTCGATTCTCATTTTGCATCGAAGAAAAAGGCACATATCTAGATCATAGAGAAGGTAGCAAGTAACAAACATAGTCAATAAAAAAAATTGGCCCAAAAAAAAGGCATACATCCATCAAATAAAAACAGGATCTAATATCCCTAACAAAAGACATTAAGACTTCACATGAAAATAGGAAATCATGGCCCCAAACATTTAACATTATTAAAAAATCGGTTTTTTTTCATGTTTAATTAACCAATTAAATTATCATATGTCCAAAATATGGAAAAACTAAAGAATCAGTTAAAAAAATTGTTATGGGTTAATGGAGGAATACACCCCCATCCCCAAATAATAATTCCCAGGACCACTGAATAAACAATATGGTTTAATTAAATAAATAAAATAGAAAAATGACTTTTAATATAATGAAAAAACACCCAAATAAAGTTCATATGCAGTAATAGAGAAACAGAAACAATTGTAGAAGAAGAAACAAGAATAGAAAACAAAGTCAACACCAGGGTTTACATGATTCTGTCCCTTTGGGACCTATTGTGCAGAAATAACACCACCCACCCACAAACTCTTATTAGATTCTCAAAATAAAAATAGGTTATAGTGTATATAAGAAAAGAAGATAGGCAATTGAAAAGCAAAGAAGTGCTAAAATAGACACTTCGCACTAGATGCAACAACATATAAGGAATCAAGTTTAATAAAATCTTACAACACAAAAAAATTCCTAGTTTTCCAGATTACTTCAATATCCATGAACATAAATTATGATGCTTTATTGTATCTTTGTGTATAATGATCTCGCCAAGTCTCTGAATTTGAGCAATGGTCACATGTATTCAACTAAGAAGAACCCTGAGAGGCTCCACTTTGATCAGCACAATAGTGGTGTGCAGGGGGTCAGTGGGACACTAGATGATTCTGCTGATGAGGATGATAGTGCCACCACCATCTAGATTGAAGCCGAGGAAGATGATTCTCAACACCAAGTGAGAGAAGAAGTGGACTAAACCACCAACAAGAAGAAAAAACCCACTAGTGGTGAAAGGATGTCAATTTTAGGAATCTATATCTCTACTTACTAAATGAACTTGACCACCTAAGAATTTGATATTCATATCTGTTTCTTATATCAAAAGCATGGGCCGTAGGGGTGATAAAGCCCCTTCTAGAACATTAACTGGATAACTGCATAGCCAAGGGGAGTCTTTCATGAAGCCAAAGATGAACTACCCACCCAATGGAACATGGAACAACTCAAATAAATGCATAGCTAGGATAGATTTGGTGGAAACATCCATTGAAATCCAAAAATGAAGAGAATGGGTATACAAAAGATAGCCAAAGTGGCATCGCAAATCAAGAAGGCCAAACAATTGAGTGGGCCACAGAAATCAGTTCATGCAGTAAAATGAAACCAAAATCACGTAGATATTAAAATGAGAAAATATTTAATAAGTAATTGTTTGTATTTAAAATAATTTAAATAGAAGAAAATTATAAATGGGTACTTTCAATTTTCAAAATGATAAAAAGAATAACCAAATTAACAAATCTCCATTATTTTTAATTGAAAATTGGTGGTGTGATTGCACCTAAATTTCATTCAAGTGGATCCAAGTACAAGATATCTATGAAATTCTTCAAATAGGATAATTTTTAAGCCTAAGTAAAACTATCATCTTGGTTTCCATCCATTTGTATTTTAGTGACACACACTTCTCCACTTTCAATAACATCTCTAGTAAAATGAATCCTAATATATATTTGATTAGACCTACCTTGACATAATAAATTTTTAGAAAAATAAAGGGATGATTGAGAATCAGAATGTATAGTAATAAGAGAGTTACATATACTATTAATCAAACCCTTAAGCTATATGGATTCTTTGACTACTTTTTTTAGTGTTATGTATTCGGTTGTAGCGGTTGAGGGGGTCAGTAATAGTTTCATATCGCACTTCCATGATATAAGTCTTCCACACATAGTAAATAGATAATTAGTTATTTGTTTACTAGTATCAACATTTCAATATTATTCAGAATCCACATAACTAGTCACTAATTCAGAAGAATTAATATTCTTACCATAGAAAATTGAAAGATATAAATTACAATAAATTTACCTCAACAACCATTTAAGAGAATGCCAATGTGTATTTCTTGGATTTTCTCTAAAACTTCTCTATGCAAAAATTGAAAAATAAACATCTAGTAAAGTACAAATCATAGGATACATAATACATCCCAATAAATTAGCATCTTGGGTTCTACGCATATATTAAATATCAGAATCCATGGAAGCTGAATGAGATATATAAAATTTATATTTTTGACCTAAAGGAGGACCAATTGGCCTCAAATCATCAAAGAAATACCTCTTAATCACATTAAAGATATAGGAAATTTAAGAAACATAATCAAGTTTATACTTCTTATACGTAATAATATTCCTGCCCACAATTTGATTAGCACAGCCTAGATCTTTAATTTCAAAATGAGAATTCAATTACATTTTGACATTAGTGATTAATTTCATATCACTACATATGAATAACATGTAATTTACATAGAGAAGTAAATAAATAATGGATTTTTTAACAAATTTAATATATACACATGCATCAAACTGACTCCTGTTGAAACCAAATTCTAACATGAATGAATAAAACTTCTTATACATTTGTCTTGAAGCTTATTTCAATCCATATAATGATCTATTAAGGAATTAGACTTGGTTAGTTTTAGATTCATGTTCATAACCAAAAGGAGGCTTTGCGTATAATTTTTCAATTAACTCACCATGCAAGAAAGTAATTTTTACATATACCTATTCTATTTGAAAATCTAAATGGGAATAAAAATAAAGAAGAATTTTTATTTAATAATGTTTCACTATAGGGAAAACAATTCATATTAATCAATTACTTCTCTTTGAAGGAATCCTTTTCCTACAATTCTATCTTTAAACATAATTTTATTTCCTAGAGAATTGTCTTCTTTTTTATGTATTAATTTACAACAAATCACCTTGGAAGTAGGTGGTTTATTAACTATGGACCAAGTATGGTTATTTCATAGTGATTTAGTCTCATATTCCATAGAAGAAATCTAATTATTAGATTTTTCATTATTGACAGCTTGATTGTAGCTTTAGAGTTCCTCTCCACCAATATCTGATGCCACATTTAAGGCAAAGGCAACCATATTTTCATGGATATACCTAATAGGAGGTATAATGACCCTCCTCTGCCTATCCCTAGTGAGATAATGGCCCCTAAGGTCACTAGGAACTCTATCATCATGACTATCATTAGAATCAGACCAAGATTATGGATTAGGTTGAGAAAGGGGCACATGAGAGGTTCAAGGAGTCTCAATTGGAGACTCACCAACAGGGGGAATATCAACCTCAAGATCTATCTTCTGAAAAGGATAAATAGTATCAAGAAAATACTCTTGAATCACTATATACTATCTTAGAATACAATTTCAAAATACAAGTTTATCTACCTAAATCTTATACCCCTTCACCCCCTTATGATACCCAATGAAGATGCACTTAACTTCTCTGGGATCAAGTCAATCATCCAAAAGATGATCATAGGCAGTGCATCAAAACACCCTAATATGTTCATAATATCGGGAGTGATTGATCCACAATTCAATAGGAGGCTTTATTATTTTGGTAAATAAGGGACAACTGTTTATTAAGTAAACTTTTGTAGTGAAAGCTTCTACCCAAAAGGATTTGGGCAAGCCCGAGCATGCATGAATAGTATGAACCCACTCAAGAATGGTACAATTCATTATATTTTCTTGAACATTATACAAATGATTATTTCTCCTAGATTGGTGCTTAAAAATTCCCTTATATTCAAAAAACATGATAAACTTGGTAGATAAATATTCAAGGCCATTACCAGTCCTCAAAGAATTTATCTTATTCATAGATTGATTTTATATATATGATTCCTGATCTTTAAATAGCTCAAATACATCATATTTATTTCTCAAAATATGAACCCATACATCCCATGAAAATTCATCTATAAAGGTGAAAAAGTAAGTGACACCACCATGAGAGGTAGTTCTAGAAGGTCCCACAAATCAAAGGGAACATACTCAAGTGGGTGACCAACTTTAAAGCAGGATCTTTGAAAATAGAATCTTTTAGACTTACCCATGACACAATTTTTTAAAAGGGTAAGTTACTTGGTGTACTTGAGTGAGCAACCGTTTCTTTCTCAATTTCTCTATACCATTAGCACTCACATGTCTCGAACACATGTTCCAAAACTTAGTGTTGTCATTACTAGTGAAATAACTATTTCTAACTTCTTGATTTTTGTTCTTCCATACAAAATATATAACCCATTCAGCAAGGAGCCATTAAGAATCATAAGTTCTCCCTTATATATTCTAGGACAACCAAAATCAGATTTAAAGGTAAAACCTATTTTATCTAAGACACATAGTGAGATTATATTTTAGAGTAAATATGGAACCCATATCACATACAATAACATTACAATAGAATGTTCATAGAGCACTAGCATAACATAACCTCTACCCACGACCCAAAATCTCTCGTTGTTTCCTATAAAAACCTCTCATTCAACTCCCTCAATCAAACAAGAAAAGTAAATCTTATCGACCACGTATGGAAAGAACATCCTGAGTCTAAGACTCACTTGTCATCAATAGTACCTTAGGACACACACAAAACCTCATCACTTGTATAGCCTTTGTTAGAAAAGATTGAATGATCATAAGACTACTTAGAAGGTTTTCCATATTTAAACTCGGGTCATTTGGGTCTAATGTTCCCAGGTTTCCCACAGTGGTAGTAGTTAACCTACTTTGGATTGGGTTTAGACTGATGTTTATGTGATTGGATATGAATTATACTTCCCTTCTTATGTTTATCTTTATTTTTCCATCAAAAATATGAACGAACCATCACATGAAGACCCTTGGCTCCAGGTTTAAAATTATCCTTGCCACGAATCTCACATGAAAGAAAGGAGGACTTGACTTCCTCTAAAGTCAAGTAATTTCTTCCATACATCATATTATCGATCAGATGTTCATTTTAACTATCAAAATAAATTAAAAGTATGATGTCTTGGTCGTCATGTTCAACATTAAAATTTATATTGGTGATCTCTAATAACATTGTATTAAAATCATCATGGTGTGTCTAGATGGTGGTTCCATGACGTATCTTGAAGGTATATAGTTTGTGATTCCTATGTAGATGGGAAATTAAAAAAATTTCATATAAATTATTTCAAGTTTAGACCAAATACTGGCTGTAGAGGACTCATAGGTAACCTCCCAGAGGACTTTATCACCTATAGACATTGTTAAAGAGTTGTGTACTTTCATCAAATCATCGGGAGGGACATCTGAATAGGTTGTGACTATTTGAACATCAGTTGATAGACATACTAGGGATTTCGTAGGTCCATAAAGTGCATCATCCATCCCTTTTTGGACTAATAGGTCTCACATTTTTTATTTCCACAAATTAAAATTGTTTCACCAATAAACATTTTCTATATGATATTTCAAAGATGCCATTGTTTATTTGGGTGGCTCGATGCCACTTTGTTGTGGTGTAATAGCGAAATATACCCCCCCCCCCAAATAATTCCAAAGACCAGTGAATAAACAATATGGATTAATTCAATATAAAAATTAGAAAAAATAGTTTTATTACAATGAAAACACACAAAAAAAAGAGTGTTGATGTGGGAATAATGAAACAAAAAACAATTGCAGAAGAAGAAATTAGAATAGAAAAAACCCCAACACCTGGATTTACGTGCATTGATCCCTTTGGGACATACATCGCGGAAATAACACGACCCTCACATACAATTTTTTTACATGCTCAAAACAAAAACTAATTGTACTGTACATAATATAATTTTCATATTTTTTTTATATCGAATGTAATCATCACAGGGGTGATGAAACCCCCTCCCATAACCCTAACCGGCTAACTACACAACCAAGGGGGGCTTCCACGAATCAAACACCAAACTGCTCACCTAGTGGAACATAGAACCACTCAAATCAATGGATTTCTAGGATTGATTAGGCAGAATCATCCATCAGTGGCCAATAATTGAGAAAATAGGTATACATCGGATTGCCAAGTTGGCATCCCAAATCAAGAAGGTTGAAAAATTAAGCGAGCCACGTAAATATGCTCATGTAATAAATTGAAACCAAAATATAATAGATATTAAAATGAGAAAATATTTAATAATTAATTTAATTTATTTTAAAAAATTAAATGGAATAAACATTTAAATCAGTAAATTTCAATTTTCAGTATGAAAACAACGAATACCCAAATTAACAACATGCTATTAAATTATTTAAACATGTTCTACGACATAAGCTTCCAGTTTTAACAATCCTAAGGAAGATCAAAACACATTAATTATGCCTTTTACGATCGTCAACAAGAATGTTATCTTCAACTTCTTTATAAAATTCCATTAACACAAGGAATAAAACATTTAGTTAAACATGAAAACTTGCATCAATTTGATTACCATCAAATTATGAGAAACACTGGATTTGTTAAACATGTCTCTTCTTTGATTATTTATCCAACAAAAAAAACATTATTAGATTTATGTTATTTATCTTAATTCAACAATTTCAACATTATAAACCAAGAGGAACAACATTCTATATAAATCATAGTATATATAGAACACTATCTAGAAAAAGAAGAAGAAAACCATTATCATGGTGCAAAGAAACAACATGTGATCACTAAACATGAACTAATTCTATTCTTTAATCTAGTTTAATATTTAATAGTATAATTACACCTCCATCTAAAGGGATAAAATCATGGTCAATTTTTGATTTCATGTAAATAAATAGGAAAAGAAAATAATCCCATACATCAAATATTTTTCATTCTTCGCATGAGAATGAATCAATCCATAACATGGAAAGAAGGAAAGGGGGGAAGGATATCAAACCGAGAGAAAGCACTACAAAACATGAAGATCCTAACTAATATCACCATAGATTGAACTTAGGAATTCCGGATTCATACCTATCAAAAGGGTGATTAAAAGACTTACAAAAGTACACTTGGGTGACTAGGGTCAAAGAGGAATGAGTGGGAGAAAATCAGGACTTGGGGCCTTGAGGGTATATATAGGCAAACATATTTTTATAAGAACAAGATGTAGCCCCTAAGATCACATAGTAGACCACCTAGACCACTGCACAATGGGATCAGACCATATCATGGAACTTAATAAAACCCATGTCTGAGATACACTATTAGATCCATGGTGAATATCCAATTGATAAAATGGGGACTACATATAACGACCCATACTTTACATACATTGTTATTACTTCAAAATTGAAGCATACTTATTACAACATATAACAAAACCATGAAAAGACCGTATAGGTATAGTGTCTTTAGAAACTGGGAAACATAAACAACTGGTTCATAAAGCGTCTACATTGTCTCCCATTTATTTCATCATATCTATAGTCCCTTTTGGAATATCTTACTAATTAACCTTCTTGCCGGCCTAGGGAAAGAAAACATACAAAAGGGTGAGCTCAAATGCTCAGTAAGGGTAAAAAAAATAAATATCAATCACATCATATTCATAAGAACATAACATTTTGGAAATCTTATCCTGTAAAAGTGAGCATAATTTCATAACATGGGATAAATCATAGTAGTCAAATGAAATCCCAATAATCATAACATAAAACATGAAACTTCATGGAATACACACATAATCATAGAGAATCATTTCTTATTAGTCCAGACTCATTTCCAAGACTATCGTAGTGGACAAAGTACATTTCTGAACTGAGTTCACTCCTCATTTTAGTCCTGTTTCAGTGAACCGGTTTAACCTGCCGTTTCAGCCATGTCTATCTCATGAGATATAAAATCTTTACCCAATGCATTGGATGGAGATATAGGTCCCACCCATATCATAATGATACCATTCTTATGTGTGCCACAAAATCATAAATCATACATCATTGTATAACCCATGTAATAAAAATGGAGTTCTTAAACAACATGACATCATAAAACAATTAATATAAGATAAAGGAATTCATATAAATAATTCCATCACAACATAATCAAATCAATGTAACAATAGGGAGATAAACAGAACCCTATATTATCATATATGGGAAATAATTTTGATAAAACACTTGAACTCCATTCTTGAGGAAAATATCCTTTCTATTTCAAAAACATTTTCCTTTCTTAACATTTCATACAATTTTAAACTAAAAGAAGTTGATTAAAAATAAACTTGAAACCTGTAAAGGAAGCTTCTTGGAAATATTATAAAAATCCATTCATGTCGTATAAGTTAAAAATCTTTTTTCTCGTACTTTTGTCGGAAAAGTCAAAAAGTACTTCATACGAAAAACGAAAAACGATTCCTTTAATATCTTTTACTATAATCTCACAAAATGGTAAAATTGGATTTAAAAAATTTTAGGTGGATGGAAACAATATTACATATTGAGGGAACATGGATGTGGATGATAAAATACACCCCAGTAAATACAAAAGTATTAAACAATCTCGGATAAAAATGAGATTGTGATATTTTCTGTTACCTTAGGTCCGATTTGCTTCGTAAGTGTCTGAACCTCATGTATAATGAATTAAATAATGTTATTTACTTATTCCAGAATCATAATTATTGTTATGATATCATATATGGTCATATTCTTAGCTTCTTATTAGTAATATTTCATTACTACTTGTTATTCGGGTGTTTATTACTTTTTGTTCTTATGCATGTTTTGTCGAATAAATTATTATTTATCTCTTTAGGTTATAGATACCTATTTTACAGAATGGTATTAGTGTAATATATATCATATTCATTCATTCAATTCATTTATATAATCATTATGCAATTAAGATCATGTAGAACGAATCGCATCACATCATGGAGACGATATTCCGTACGTGCGCACGAGCGATGATATCATTTCCATGATCGTGGAATTGTATTAGAGTGTATGTATAATATTTCAGAATCAATACCACTTTAGAATAATCATATATATTCATTACTTTCACCCTTATACCCATCAAAGTAAGGTGGTGGTGGAAAATAGATTATACCACGGCGTGGAGAGGGTATTCCATACGTACGCACGCGCGGTGATTTCGTTTTCCGTAGGATGGATAAGAGATGAACTAGGGTTGTTTCATATTTATAATAACATATCTGTATATGAGTGATACTGATGTTATTACCTCATAATGAAACAACTAAAGTAGATGGATTAGAAGAAGAATGGAACTTAAAGAAAACGGTAGAAGGTATTACCTCTTTCTTGAAGTGCCTCCTTTAAACTTTCTCTTAAGGCACTAGAGTTGGTCTTTTGATAAGACCAGTACCTATAGTAGGTTTCTAAAGAAGTGGGGAAGTGAAATGGGTAGGGGTTGGTCGTGCTTGAAGTCTCAAATTGGTGTGAGGAAGAGAGGGAGGAGATGCCCTTTTATAAGGGAGGAGAGGGGCACCTTTGGAAAGTGTGGAAATATTATTTTACTATAAACTTATCTTCGGTTTAAAAATGCCCAAAAATAATTAAAGATGAATATAAGATGAGTCATGGTCGAAATATTATAATAAAATCATAATTGGACATGTTTTGGAAAATATTTTAATCATTATAATCTTATTTATTTAAATCATTTATTAATGAGGAAAATATTTCATCATTATTGAGTCATAAATAATTTAATTTATATGGTGTCTAAAAATTATAAAAAAAATATCATTATGTAGGAAATATTTTTAGCTTTCTAATGAATATTTATAGTCGAAAATATAATTTATATAACACCTTATAAAAAGTAATTACTAAAATAGTTTTGTTAATGTCAATTTTGTCTTTACATTAAATTAATTAATCCAAATTGCCATTGTCACTACCAAGTGGCTCAATGGGGTCCCAAAATCGACCAAAGGATGCCCATGGTCGTCCAATAAACATCCAATAAGTTTAGGAGAAGTGTCAAAGTAATTTTGAATTATTATAATATTATTTTAACCTTGAATTACCCTATTTACCTTTAACCGTAGTAAATTAAAAAAATCACCATAGTTACTATTCATAATATCAAAAAATAAAAGTAACCTATTAACATAATTTGGCCCCACTGATTCCAAATATGGAATCCATTTTTCAAAATTCAAAACACAGTAGTTGCAGTAATTAATTTAAAATTAATCACGTTGTTAAGCAAACGAGTTTTAAAAGTTAAAACATTGTCAAAGATTGAAATACTTTTACCTATGAATTCAATGTAAAATTAATTCTAATGACATACATTATATTAAATGGTAAAAATATATTCTATATATACATTAAAAAGAATCAATATTATCATTTAACCATATAAAGTTTTGCGATGAAAAAAGTTGTTTTTAATTAAAATATAGTGTGTTTTTAAAAGATAATAACTATCAAAAGATTGACACTTGTTTATGTCTAGTTTAAATATGAAATTACATCCAATGAAAAAAATTGTATTAAATTGTAAAAATATATTCTAAATATACTTTAAAACCACTCAAATTAATAATTTATCACTATTAATTATTTCGATTAAAAAAGTTTTTTTAATTAAAATTTAGTAATTTTCACTATTCATCAGAATATGAAAGTTATCCGATGTAACACCTCGAGCTTCCACGATACGCCTCTCTTTTAATAATTCAATAGCTTGCATTGTACACAACTTCGAGTTCTAACACACACCACAACCAATCAATGTAGCCATTATGAATAGTAATACCTAATTTTTGAATTTTTATAAATTTTATTTTTCCAAATGGACTTCGTTTTTGTATTCCTAATATCAAAATTATCCTAAGTTGAAATTTTTGTAACTTTCTGAGAACTTCCAATTTTTTATGAATAGTGAAAAATACTTAAAAACAAAATTTTTAATCAAAATAATTTATAGTGATAAATTATACTATTGAGTGGTTTTAATGTATAATTGGAATATATTTTTACCATTATATCCAATGATCATCATTAGAATTAATTTCACTTTGAAATTGGGCATGAACAATTGTCAATCTTTTGATATAAATTATTCCTAAAAAACACGCTATTTGTTGTGACAGTGGGAATTAATTATAAGATTAATTAATGCAAATTATATGTTTGTAATTTTGTAAAATAGACATCATTTTTGAAATCGGAATATCAAATATAGCTTAGGGTGAATTTTTGGGATTTTTCTGAAAAACATCAATTTTTTATGAATAGTGAAACCACTAAGTGGTTTTTATAAAAACTGATTTTTCGTTTAAATGAAACTTTACCACTTATTTGTTTTGAATTTCAAAAATCCGACATACGTGGTTGTCATTAAGAAGTAAAATGTGGTTCAATGAGATTAAAATAATTTTTTGGTGAATAGTAACTTTTAAGTTCTTAATCGCGATTAGAGGTAATTAGTGTAGTTTAAGGTAAAAATAATGTTTTAATAATATGAGATGAGCTGGAAACATGTCCTACCATCATTGGATGTTCCATGGCCGACCAAGACAATACATGGGTCAACTTGGGGACCCCATGGAGCCACTTTAGTTGGAAAATGACATAAATACCTTTTATTTAATGTTAAAGTAAAAAATGACACAACCATGAAATGTTTTACTAAACCAATTTTTACATGGGGTTATACAAGTCATATTTTTGACTATAAATATTCATTAGAAAGTAAAAAATATCTCCTACGTCATAGTAGTTTTTTTATAATTTTTAGACATTAAATAAATTAAATTATTTATGACATCATGATGATACAACAATGACCTCATTATTTAACGATTTAAATAAGATAAAACGTTAATGTAAAATCCAAGGCTTACACTTGTCAAAAACCTATTGGATGAGTATATATCGAAACCTTATCACCTTATCCTCAAATTATATAAGTGTGGGACCTTTGGAATCCGAAAAGCATGGTATAATAATGTAACATTTTCTTACATTCCAAGAGTGCCCCTCCTCTCCACTTATAAAAGGCCCCCACCTCTACCACCTCATGCACACTTTCAAGCCATTTGTCTCTGCCAAACTCTGCTTAAATACTCTCCAAACATCCCCCTCTTACTCCTAGAAGCCTCACTTTGGGCAGAACTCTTCCCAAGGAAGCCTTTGGCTCAAATCAAAAAGAGTTACCCGATTTTAAGGTAATGTCTTCTCTAATGTTGTTTTGTTTTATTTTTCTTCTCTAACCCCCTAAACACTTTTTATTAATTTGATTTGTAAAAAAACCAGTATCCTCAATACACTAGGATGTTTTTATAAGAAGTATTCGAGCTACACTTACACACACCTACATCTAATGGTTAAAGAACATACTGTTTCTGTGGATGACGAATTTTTGCCTCACGAAACGATGATTGTTCAACACTCATATAACACCTCTAATGGTGGCCATTATGATGACACTATTTTTATATATGATATATATTATGTTTTTTTCCTTATGATTTTGTATTTTTCATTTATGGAATACCTTTATGGTTTCCATTATGGGTAAACATGATATTTTCATTTTAGGAAGTGCGGACTACCGCCCCCTCAAAGTGATTTGAATCGTTAATACCATATGTGGGATGTATAAAGGATGGAGTAAATTGTATTTTATGATATATTATACTGGAATTATATTATACATTTATATCATTATGATTTCATTCCATTAAATACTAAATAGAAATGAAAGTAGCGTTCATTGGTACGTACGGCTTACCGTCTCCATGAACGGTCCATTTCATTTCCTACATCTAAATGTTACCTAATATTATTAATGAATGTATATACTGGATATATATGATATATATGATATCTAAATCATGAATATAATTCTGGATATAATGGATATTTCACCACATGAACAACTTGTAATTATAAGAAGTTTATTGTTTACTTAAGTACCAAAGATCAACAAAATGACCGTTATTAACTTAAATAATTACATAATGTTCACAACATTGTAATAAGTGATATAAAAAGGATAAATAAATTGAAAGTGGTTCTTAATAAGGTATATATTAACTCTAGTTTATTATTCAGGAGGTTAAAGAACGGTTGAGTCAAGTCGGACACGAGGTAAGGGAACTTCTTAACCCAATTTCCATTCTTTGGGTTAATCTCCTACTTTCAAATTATGTCATGATATTATTATGTCATATCTTGTATTTGTACTTTATTTATATGTACTTATAGTGGATACACATAATTGATCTATTGTATTTTTAAAAAAATGATCTTTTTAATGGAATTTCTTAACCCAATTTCCATTCTTTGGGTTAATCTCCTACTTTCAAATTATGTCATGATGTTATTATGTCATATCTTGTATTTGTACTTTCTTTATGTGTACTTATAATGAATACAGATAATAGATCTATTTTATTAAAAAATGATCTTTGTAAGGACTTCGTCTCAATATCATTTCATTGAGGCATATTTGGTTTTATACACAACTTTCATGTATATGGTGTATAAACCCCTTTGACTTTTACTTTTATTCAAAAGGAATATTTTTATATGAAGTGTTTTTACTAAACGACAAAAGGAATGTTTTTCTTAGGTATGCGGCGATAATGACTTCTCCACCGTCGTGACTATTATTTGAGTTTCGGCTTCCTCTATAAGCCATACATTTTTTTAAATGATTTAAAAAAAAGAGAGAGATATTTCTCTAAAATATATGAAAATCCAGTGAAAATGTATACGTATTTAATGAAAGCTTAAAAATGTTTTTAGAAAACCTGACTCTCGAGTGTGGTAGATAGGAAGGGATTGGGCATGGACCCATCATGGCCTGTAATTAGTCGAGCAGTCTCAAAATTAGTTATTTTGTTTTCAGAAGCTTGCATAATGTTTTCAGAAAAACAATGGAGTATATTTTAGCAATTTTAAACATAAGTATCTTCAAAAAAATTGCATCGGCAAGTCTCATGAGACAAACTAGTGACTTGGCATAGGGGCTTGAAAAAATCTTATTTGTGGCCATGGCACGAGGCCTTGGCTACGTGGTTATGATAGTCTGGCATTATGCATTCCATCATTATGAAAGTGATTATTGATATTGAATGTGATTATTCGACCAGTAGAATATCCATGTGAATAAGTAAATTGCATAATCTCATTTTACTTTTGCCATATTATGTTGAAGTTCATGTTTAAAAGGATTTTGTTTTAGTTATACATTGCCTTAAATGTTAATGTTTATTTATGAAAGCTTCTGCAATATTGTTATCCTTACTGAGCATCTGAGCTCACCCCTTTCAATGTTTTAATATTTTCCAGGATGTGAAGAAGTATTTTATCAATGACCTGCAGATATAGTCAGAAGAGAATATGAGTGTGGACTATGGAGACTTTGTTATTTTAGTTTTTCACTTTATGATATAATGTAACATTTATGAATGTATCTACTGTTTCCAAGGCTACTAAACTAATCAGTATTTCGAGACTTGATCTTTTGTGATCATGCCAATGTTACGAAGTAATGCACCGACTCCAGGTATCTGGGGTCGGGGCATTACAGTTGGTATCAGAGGCAGTTTAGTACAAACCTTGGAAGCTAGAATTAGATAAACTCTGATGAGAGAACATATACAAAAGATAGACTTTGAGGATTAGTATAGAAGCGCTTCCGAGAATTTTGGTATTATAGAGATGTTGTTAGTTTTCCGAGAAATACATCCCTGTCTGGATATGAGCAGGTAGAGGCGGCTTTGGCACAGATGTACCTAGGGGTAAAACCCAAAAACACCGCTTTGAGATAGAATCAAATGAGAACTAGTGCACGACAACGGGCCTTGCTGCACTCTTGGTTACGACACTCCCGGGGGATTTTCTTAGGATAATTCTCATTATCATTACAAACCATTATGTAGGGTTTATGAGTATATACTTCCTCAAAGAAAACATTCTTATGATTATGGATTATATCCATAAACCGTTCAATTTAAATTAAGTATTTTAAAAGCTTGGAATTATTCATTGTAATTCATAAACTAACCTAGTTTATGCCATTGTATAGAAATGGCGCCCAGTAGAAGGAATGTGAACTCTAGCAATACGTATGATCCAAAGAGTAAAAAAGGATCATATCTTTCATGGTATTAAGCCAACATTTCGAAGGGAAATAGTCTCCCATGTGTTCTCAACATATGAAGAAATATTATCATGTGTTAATAAGATAAGTAAAGAATTCTCTGAGTCCTATGGCTTTGAAGTGAAGTAAGAGACGAAAGGGATGGAAGAGAGAATGATGGATAAAGGGATGAGGGGAAAGATGAATTTTCAAATATGTGGTAATTGTGGGAAGAAACATCATGGAACTTGCCTAAAGGGAATGGGAGTTTGTTATAAGTGTAGAGAAAAAGGACACAAAGTGCGTGACTGCAAGGGTAAGAAAATGGTTTCAAATGTACAATGCTTCTTCTACAATGATTGGGGACACTACGCAAACCAATGTCCAAATCATCAAAGTATGCCCCAAATGATGTTATTGGATAATAATAAAGTTATGATACTACCGAAGATGAGGAGTAATGATTAGAGTTCTTATGTAGTTATTAAAGAATTTTGTAATTTGAGTATTGTATCAATGATGTACTGGTTATAATAATTATGGAGTATAGACGGATTGTACTGCACTACTTGTTATTTCAGTAAGGTTTTAATATGATGAAGGTAATCATATTTTTGGTATGTGACAATAAGAGAAACATTAATTTGTTTGGGGAATCTGATAAATTGATTTTGGAATTAAGATACCTTTTAGAGAATGTTTGGACAGAGCTATTTTGGATAACTATAAATGTTGGGATGGATTAAGTTGAACTTTGAATAGTATTGTTTAAGGTTAAAACATTTCTGAAGATTATTTTTGGAATACTATAATACTATATTTTTAGGAAAAGGACAACCTGCAGGGTGGGGCATAACCCGTCACGTCAGACAAAGCTACAGGAATCGAACCCACAACCATAGTGCGACAGGCCTTTATTACCTACCACTAGCCTACAGGAAGTCCCTGGTTATTAAAAAACAGTTTTACTAATCTAAATGGTATGTGGTAATATTTAGAACCTTATAAAATTAGTATAAATAGAATATTTTTGAGTTCTGTTACCTTTTAGAGTGAAAGATGTGTTTGTGGTAAACATTTATTAAAGAATGAAAGTCTACATAAGAAGTATGTATATTACCTTACGTTCTTAGTAAATCTCCTAAATAAATTCTTCAACTTTATAAAAGGTAACTTAAAACAAAAATGTTGTCGGTTAACTTTTCCAACTGGGGATTCAATGACCGTTTAACCAATCACAAGTTTGTGATTTTCTTATGGTTAACTTTCTCCTAATCCAGTTCTCTACAACTCTCCATCAGACCTTGATGGTTTGTTTTTCTTCCATATCCATATTTTTATAGAATCCTATTATGGGCTATCTCGGGTGACCTTTGTACTTATCTTTCATTATTTTAAAGTTATATTTTTATTAACCTTATTTCCGATGTGGGTTTCCACAAAGGTATTTTCTATTTTGAACCATTTATTTTCAATGAAAAATTTCAAATTCTGAGGACGCAATTTATTGATGGAGGGGATAATGTAACACCCCAAGCTTCCACGATATGCCTCTCATTCAATAATGCAATAGCTTGCATTGTACGCAACTTCGAGTTCTAACACACACCACAACCAAACAAAGTAGCCGTTATGAATAGTAATACCTAATTTTTTAAATTTTATAAATATTATTTTTCAAATGTACTTCATTTTTGTATTCCTAATATCAAAATTATCCTAAGTTGAATTTTTTGTAACTTTCTGAGAACTTCCAATTTTTTAGGAATAGTGAAAAATACTTAAAAACAACTTTTTTAATCCAAATAATTTATAGTTATAAATCATACTGTTGAGTGGTTTTAATGTATAATTGGAATATATTATTACCATTATATCCAATGGTCATCATTAGAATTAATTTCACTTTGAAATTGGGCATGAACAATTGTCAATCTTTTGATATAAATTGTTTCTAAAAAACACGCTATTTGTTGTGACAGCGGGAATTAATTATAAAATTAATTAATGCAACTTATATGTTTGGAATTTTGTAAAATAGACATCATTTTTGAAATCGGAATATCAAGTATAGCTTAGGGTGAATTTTTGTGATTTTTCTGAAAAACTTCAATTTTTGATGAATAGTGAAACCACTAAGTGGTATTTATAAAAACTGTTTTTTCATTTAAATGAAATATTACCACTTCTGTGTTTTGAATTTCAAAAATCCGACATACATGGTTGTCATTAAGAAGTAAAATGTGGTTCAATGAGATTAAAATAAGTTTTTGGTGAATAGTAACTATTAAGTTCTTAATCGCGATTAGAGGTAATTAGTGTAGTTTAAGGTAAAAATAATGTTTTAATAATATGAGATGAGCATGAAACATGTCCTACCATCATTGGATGTGCCATGGCCGACCAAGAAAATGCATGGGTCAACTTGGGGACCCCATGGAGCCACTTTAGTTGGAAAATGACATAAATACCTTTTATTTAATGTTAAAGTAAAAAATGACACAACCATGAAATGTTTTACTAAACCAATTTTTACATGGGGTTATACAAGTCATATTTTTGACTATAAATATTCATTAGAAAGATAAAAAGATTTCCTACATCATAGTAGTTTTTTTAAAAAATTTAGACATTATATAAATTAAATTATTTGTGACATCATGATGATACAGCGATGAACTCATTATTTAACGATTTAAATAAGATAAAAAGATAATGTAAAATACCAAGCATAAACTTGTCAAAAACCTATTGGATGAGTATATATCGAAAACTTATCACCTTATCCTCGAAGTATATAAGTGTGGGACCTTTGGAATCCAAAAATAATGGTATAATAATGCAACATATTCTTACTTTCCAAGAGTGCCCCTCCTCTCCACTTATAAAAGGCCCCCACCTCTACCACCTCATGCACACTTTCAAGCCATTTGGCTCGGCCAACCTCTGCTTAAATACTATCCCAACTTCCCTCTATTACTCCTAGAAGCCTCACTTTGGGAAGAACGCTTCCCAAGGAATCCTTTGGCTCAAATCAAAAAGAGTTACCTGATTTTAAGGTAATGTCTTCTCTAATAATGTTTTGTTTTATTTTTCTTCTCCAACCCCCTAAAAACTTTTTATTCATTTCTTTTGTAACAAAACCAGTATACTCAATATACTAGGATGTTTTTATAAGAAGTATTCTAGCTACACTTACACACACCTACATCTAATGGTTAAGGAACATACTGTTTCTGTGGATGGCGAATTTTTGCCTCACGAAACGATGATTGTTCGACACTCATATAACACCTCTAATGGTGGCCATTATGATGAAACTATTTTTATATATGATATATATTATGTTTTTGTTTTCCTTATGATTTTGTATTTTTCATTTATGGAATACCTTTATGGTTTCCATTATGGGTAAACAAGATATTTTCATTTTAGGAAGTGCGGACTACCGCCCCCTAAAAGTTATTTGAATCGTTAATACCATATGTGGGATGTGTAAAGGATGGAGTAAATTGTATTTTATGCTATATTATACTAGAATTATATTATACATTTATATCATTATGATTTCATTCCATTAAATACTAAATAGAAATGAAAGTAGCGTTCATGCGTACGTACGGCTTACCGTCTCCATGAACGGTCCATTTCATTTCTTACATCTAAATGTTACCTAATATTATGAATTAATGTATATACTGGATATATATGATATATATGATATCTAAATCATGAATATAATTCTTGATATAATGGATATTTCACCACATGAACAAATTGTAATTATAAGAAGTTTATTGTTGACTCATGTACCAAAGATCTACAAAACGACCGTTATTAACTTAAATAATTACATAATGTTCATAACATTGTAATAAGTGATATAAAAAGGACAAAGAAATTGAAAATTGTTCTTAATAAGGCAGATATTAAATCTAGTTTATTATTTAGGAGGTTAAAGAACGGTTGAGTTAAGTCGGACACGAGGTAAGGGAACTTCTTAACCCAATTTCCATTCTTTGGGTTAATCTCCTACTTTCAAATTATGTCATGATATTTTTATGTCATATCTTGTATTTGTACTTTATTTATGTGTACTTATAGTGGATACACATAATTGATCTATTGTATTTTTAAAAAAATGATCTTTGTAAGGGAATTTCTTAACCCAATTTCCATTCTTTGGGTTAATCCCCTACATTCATATTATGTCATGATGTTATTATGTCATATCTTTTATTTGTACATTATTTATGTGTACTTATAATGAATACACATAATAAGTCTATTTTATTAAAAAATTGATCTTTGTAAGGACATCGTCTCAATATCCTTTCATTGAGGCATATTTGGTTTTATACACAACTTTCATTTATATGATGTATAAACCCCTTTGACTTTTACTTTTATTCAAAAGGAATATTTTTATATGAAGCATTTTTACTAAACGACAAAAGGAATGTTTTTCTTACATATGCGGCGACAATGACTTCTCTGCCGCTGTGACTATTATTTGAGTTTCGGCTTCTTCTATAATCCATAACTTTTTTTAAATGATTTAAAAAAAAGAGAGAGATATTTCTCTAAAATATATGAAAATCTAGTGAAAATGTATACGTATTTAACGCAAGCTTAAAAATGTTTTCGGAAAACCTGACTCTCGAGTGTGGTAGATAGGAAGGGATTGGGCATGGACCCATCATGGCCTGTAATTAGTCGAGAAGTCTCAGAATTAGTAATTTTTTTTTTCAGAAGCTTGCATAATGTTTTCAGAAAAACACTGGAGTATATTTTAGCAATTTTAAACATATGTATCTTCAAAAAAATTGCATCGGCATGTCTCATGAGACAAACTAGTGTCTTGCCACAAGGCCTTGAAAAAATCTTATTTGTGGTCTTGGCACGAGGCCTTGGCTACATGGTTATGATAGTCTGGCATTATGCATTCCATCATTATGAAAGTGGTTATTGATATTGCATGTGATTATTCGACCAGTAGAATATCCATGTGAATAAGTAAATGGAATTATCTCATTTTACTTTTGCCATATTATGTTGAAGTTCCTGTTTAAAAGGATTTTGTTTTAGTTATACATTTCCTTAAATGTTAATGTTTATTTATGAAAGCTTCTGCAATATTGTTATCCTTACTGAGAATCTGAGCTCACCCCTTTCAATGTTTTAATATTTTCCAGGATGTGAAGAAGTATTTTATGAATGACCTGCAGGGATAGTTAGAAGAGGATATGAGTGTGGACTATGGAGACTTTGTTATTTTAGTTTTTCACTTTCTGATGTAATGTAACACTTATGAATGTATCTAGTGTTTCCAAGGCTACTAAACTAATCGGTCTTTTGAGACTTGGTCTTTTGTGATCATGCCAATGTTACGAAGTAATGCACCGACTCCAGGTATCTGGGGTCAGGGCGTTACAGTTGGTATCAGAGGCAGTTTAGTACTAACCTTGGAAGCTAGATTTAGATAAACTCTGATTAGAGAACATAGACAAAAGATAGTCTTTGAGGATTAGTATAGAAGCGCTTCTGAGAATTTTGGTATTATAGAGATGTTGTGAGTTTTCCGAGAAATACATCCCTGTCTGGATATGAGCAGGTAGAGGCGGCTTTGGCACAGATGTACCTAGGGGTAACACCCGAAAACACAGCTTTGAGCTAGACTCAAATGGGAATTGGTCCACGACAACGGGCCTTGCTGCACTCTTGGTTACAACACTCCCGGGAGATTTTCTTAGGATAATTCTCATTTTCTTTACAAACCATTATGTAGGGTTTATGAGTATATACTTCCTCAAAGAAAACATTCTTATGATTATGGATTATATCCATAAACCGTTCAATTTACATTAAGTATTTTAAAAGTTTGGAATTATTCATTGTAATTCATAAACTAACCTAGTTTATGCCATTGTATAGAAATGGCGCCCAGTAGAAGGAATGTGAACTCCAGCAATACGTATGATCCAAAGAGTAAGAAGGATCATATCTTTCATTGTATTAAGGCAACATTTCGAAGGGAAATAGTCTCCCATGTGTTCTCAACATATGAAGAAATAGTATCATGTGTTAATAAGATAAGTAAAGAACTCTCTGAGTCCTATGGCTTTGAAGCGAAGCAAGAGACGAAAGGGATGGAAGAGAGAATGATGGATAAAGGGATGAGGGGAAAGAAGAATTTTCCAATATGTGGTAATTGTGGGAAGAAACATTATGGAACTTGCCTAAAGGGAATGAGAGTTTGTTATAAGTGTAGAGAAAAAGGACACAAAGTCCGTGACTACAAGGGTAAGAAAATGGTTTCAAATGTACAATGCTTCTTCTGCAAGGATTGGGGACACTACGCAAACCAATGTCCAAATCATCAGAGTATGCCCCAAATGATGTTATTGGATAATAATCAAGTTAAGATACTACCAAATATGAGGTGTAATGATTAGAGTTCTTATGTAGTTATTAAAGAATTTTTTAATTTGAGTGTTGTATCAATGATGTACTGGTTATAATAATTATGGAGTATAGAAGGATTGTACTGCAGTACTTCTTGTTTCAGTAAGGTTTTAATATGATGAAGGTCATCATATTTTTGGTATGTGACAATAAGAGAAACATTACTTTGTTTGGGGAGTCTGATAAATTGATTTAGGAATTAAGATACCTTTTAGAGAATGTTTAGACAGAGGTATTTTGGATAACTATAAATGTTGGGATGGATTAAGTTGAACTTTGAATAGTATTGTTTAAGGTTAAAACATTTCTGAAGATTATTTTTGGAATACTATAATACTATATTTTTAGGAAAAGGACAACCTGCAGGGTGGGGCATAACCCGTCGCGTTGGACAAAGCAGCAGGAATCGAACCCACAACCATAGTGAGACAGGCCTTTATTACCTACCACTAGCCTACAAGAAGTCCCTGGTTATTACAAAATAGTTTTACTAATCTAAATGGTATGTGGTAATATTTAGAACCTTATAAAATTAGTATAAATAGAATATTTTTGAGTTCTGTTACCTTTTAGATTGAAAGATGTGTTTGTGGTAAAAATTTATTAAAGAATTAAAGTCTACATAACAAGTATTTATATTCCCTTACGTTCTTAGTAAATCTCCTAAATAAATTACTCAACATTATAAAAGGTAACTTAAAACAAAAATTTTGTCAGTTAACTTTTCCAACTGGGGATTCAATGACCGTTTAACCAATCACAAGTTTGTGATTTTCTTATGGTTAACATTCTCCTAATCCAGCTCTCTACAACTCTCCATCAGAACTTGATGGTTTGTTTTTCTTCCATATCCATATTTTCATAGAATCCTATTATGGGCTATCTTGGGTGACCTGTGTACTTATATTTCATTATTTTAAAGTTATATTTTTATTAACCTTATTTCCGATGTGGGTTTCCACAAAGGAATTTTCTATTTTCAACCTTTTATTTTCAATGAAAAATTTCAAATTGCGAGGACGCAATTTATTGAAGGAGGGGAGAATGTAACACCTCGATCTTCCATGATACACCTCTCTTTCAATAATGCAATAGCTTGCATTGTACACAACTTCGAGTTCTTACACACACCACAACCAATCAAAGTAGCCGTTATGAATAGTAATACCTGAGTTGTGAAATTTTATAAATTTTGTTTTTCCAAATGGACTTAGTTTTTGTATTACTAATATCAAAATTATCCTAAGTTGAATTTTTTGTAAATTTCTGAGAACTTCCAATTTTTTATGAATAGTGAAAAATACTTAAAAACAACTTTTTTAATCAAAATAATTTATAGTGATAAATTATACTATTGAGTGGTTTTAATGTATAATTGCAATATATTTTTACCATTATATCCAATGGTCATCATTAGAATTAATTTCACTTTGAAATTGGGCATGAACAATTGTCAATCTTTTGATATAAATTGTTTCTAAAAAACAGGATATTTGTTGTGACAGCAGGAATTAATTATAAAATTAATTAATGCAACTTATATGTTTGGAATTTTGTAAAATAGACATCATTTTTGAAATCAGAATATCAAATATAGCTTAGGGTGAATTTTTCGGATTTTTCTGAAAAACTTCAATTTTTGATGAATAGTGAAACCACTAAGTGGTATTTATAAAAACTGATTTTTCGTTTAAATGAAATTTTACCACTTCTGTGTTTTGAATTTCAAAAATCCGACATACATGGTTTTCATTAAGAAGTAAAATCTGGTTCAATGAGATTAAAATAAGTTTTTGGTGAATAGTAACTTTTAAGTTCTTAATCGCGATTAGAGGTAATTAGTGTAGTTTAAGGTAAAAATAATGTTTCAATAATATGAGATGAGCTTGACACATGTCCTACCATCAATGGATGTTCCATGGCCGACCAAGAAAATACATGGGTCAACTTGGGGACCCCATGGAGCCACTTTATTTGGAAAATGACATAAATACCTTTTATTTAATGTTAAAGTAAAAAATGACACAACCATGAAATGTTTTACTAAACCAATTTTTACATGGGGTTATACAAGTCATATTTTTGACTATAAATATTCATTAGAAATTTAAAAGATTTCCTACATCATAGTAGTTTTTATAAAATTTTTATACATTATCTAAATTAAATTATTTATGACATCATGATGATACAGCGATGACCTCATTATTTAACGATTTAAATAAGATAAAAAGATAATGTAATATCCAAGTCTTAAACATGTCAAAAACCTATTGGATGAGTATATATCAAAACCTTATCACCTTATCCTCGATGTATATAAGTGTGGGACCTTTGTAATCCGAAAAGCATGGTATAATAATGTAACATTTTCTTACATTCCAAGAGTGCCCCTCCTCTCTACTTATAAAAGGCCCCCACCTCTACCACCTCATGCACACTTTCAAGCCATTTGGCTCGGCCAACCTCTGCTTAAATACTCTCCCAACTTCCCCCTCTTACTCCGAGAAGCCTCCCTTTGGGCAGAACTCTTCCCAAGGAATCCTTTGGCTCAAATCAAAAATAGTTACCCGATTTTAAGGTAATGTCTTCTCTAATGTTGTTTTGTTTTATTTTTCTACTCCAACCCCCTAAACACTTTTTATTCATTTCTTTTGTAAAAAAACCAGTATCCTCAATATACTAGGATGTTGGTATAAGAAGTATTCGAGCTACACTTACACACACCTACATCTAATGGTTAAAGAACATACTGTTTCTGTGGATGGCGAATTTTTGCCTCACGAAACGATGATTGTTCAACACTCATATAACACCTCTAATGGTGGACATTATGATGAAAATATTTTTATATATGATATATATTATGTTTTTTTTCCTTATGATTTTTTATTATTCATTTTTGGAATACCTTTATGGTTTCCATTATGGGTAAACACGATATTTTCATTTTAGGAAGTGCGGACTACCGCCCCCTCAAAGTGATTTGAATCGTTAATACCATATGTGGGATGTATAAAGGATGGAGTAAATTGTATTTTATGATATATTATACTGGAATTATATTTTACATTTATATCATTATGATTTCATTCCATTAAATAGTAAATAGAAATGAAAGTAGCGTTCATGCGTACGTACGGCTTACCGTCTCCATGAATGGTCCATTTCATTTCTTACATCTAAATGTTACCTAATATTATGAATTAATGTATATACTGGATATATATTATATATATGATATCTACATCATGAATATAATTCCGGATATAATGGATATTTTACCACATGAAAAACTTGTAATTATAAGAAGTTTATTGTTGACTCAAGTACCAAAGATCGACAAAACGACCGTTATTAACTTAAATAATTACATAATGTTAATAACATTGTAATAAGTGATATAAAAAGGATAAATAAATTGAAAATGGTTCTTAATAAGTTAGATATTAACTCTAGTTTATTATTCAGGAGGTTAAAGAACGGTTGAGTCAAGTCGGACACGAGGTAAGGGAACTTCTTAACCCAATTTCCATTCTTTGGGTTAATCTCCTACTTAAAATTATGTCATGATATTATTATGTCATATCATGTATTTGTACTTTATTTATGTGTACTTATAGTGGATACACATAATTGATCTATTGTATTTTTAAAAAAATGATCTTTGTAAGGGAATTTCTTAACCCAATTTCCATTCTTTGGGTTAATCTCCTACTTTCAAATTATGTCATGATGTTATTATGTCATATCTTGTATTTGTACATTCATTATGTGTACTTATAATGAATACACATAATAGATCTATTTTATTAAAAAAATGATCTTTGTAAGGACTTCGTCTCAATATCCTTTCATTGAGGCATATTTGGTTTTATACACAACTTTCATTTTTATGGTGTATAAACCCCTTTGACTTTTACTTTTATTCAAAAGGAATATTTTTATATGAATCGTTTTTACTAAACGTCAAAAGGAATGTTTTTCTTACATATGCGGTGACAATGACTTGTCCACCGCCGTGACTATTATTTGAGTTTCGGCTTCCTCTATAAGCTATAACTTGTTTTAATGATTTAAAAAAGAGAGAAAGATATTTCTCTAAAATATATGAAAATCAAGTGAAAATGTATACGTATTTAACGCAAGCTTAAAAATGTTTTTAGAAAACCTGACTCTCGAGTGTGGTAGATAGGAAGGGATTGGGTGTGGACCCATCATGGCCTGTAATTAGTCGAGCAGTCTCAGAATTAGTTATTTTGTTTTCAGAAGCTTGCATAATGTTTTCAGAAAAACACTGGATTATATTTTAGCAATTTTAAACATACGTATCTTCAAAAAAAATTGCATCGGCATGTCTCATGAGACAAACTAGTTTCTTGGCACAAGGCCTTGAAAAAATATTATTTGTGGTCTTGGCACGAGGCCTTGGATACGTGGTTATGATAGTCTAGCATTATGCATTCCATCATTATGAAAGTGGTTATTGATATTGCATGTGATTATTCAACCAGTAGAATATCCATGTGAATAAGTAAATGGCATTATCTCATTTTACTTTTGCCATATTATGTTGAAGTTCATGTTTAAAAAGATTTTGTTTTAATTATACATTGCCTTAAATGTTAATGTTTATTTATGAAAGCTTCTGCAATATTGTTAGCCTTACTGAGCATCTGAGCTCACCCCTTTCAATGTTTTAATATTTTCCAGGATGTGAAGAAGTATTTTATGAATGCTCTTCAGGGATAGTCAGAAGAGGATATGAGTGTGGAATATGGAGACTTTGTTATTTTAGTTTTTCACTTTATGTTGTAATGTAACATTTATGAATGTATCTAGTGTTTCCAAGGCTACTAAACTGATCGTTCTTTCGAGACTTGATCTTTTGTGATCATGTCAATGTTACGAAGTAATGCACTGACTCCGGGTATCTGGGGTCGGGGCGTTACAGTTGGTATGAAAGGAAGTTTAGTACTAACCTTGGAAGGTAGATTTAGATAAAATTTGATTAGAGAACATAGACAAAAGATAGACTTTGAGGATTAGTATAGAAGCGCTTCTGATCATTTTGGTATTATAGAGATGTTGTGAGTTTTCCGAGAAATATATCTCTATCTGGATACGAGCAGGTAGAGGCGGCTTTGGCACAGATGTACCTAGGGGTAAAACCCGAAAACACCGCTTTGAGCTAGACTCAAATGGGAACTGGTGCACGACAACGGGCCTTGCTACACTCTTGATTACGACACTCCTGGGGGATTTTCTTTGGATAATTCTCATTTTCATTACAAACCATTATGTAGGGTTTATGAGTATATACTTCTTCAAAGAAAACATTCTTATGATTATGGATTATATCCATAAACCGTTCAATTTACATTAAGTATTTTAAATGTTTGGAATTATACATTGTAATTCATAAACTAACCTAGTTTATGCCATTGTATAGAAATGGCGCCCAGTAGAAGTATTTTGAACTCCAGCAATACGTATGATCCAAAGAGTAAGAAGGATCATATCTTTCATGGTATTAAGGAAACATTTCGAAGGGAAATAGTCTCCCATGTGTTCTCAACATATGAAGAAATAGTATCATGTGTTAATAAGATAAGTAAAGAAGTCTCTGAGTCCTATAGATTTGAAGCGAAGCAAGAGACGAAAGGGATGGAAGAGAGAATGATGGATAAAGGGATGAGGGGAAAGAAGAATTTTCCAAAATGTGGTAATTGTGGGAAGAAACATTATGGAACTTGCCTAAAGGGAATGGGAGCTTGTTATAAGTGTAGAGAAAAAGGACACAAAGTGCGTGACTACAAGGGTAAGAAAATGGTTTCAAATGTACAATGCTTCTTCTGCAAGGATTGGGGACACTACGCAAACCAATGTCCAAATCATCAGAGTATGCCCCAAATGATGTTATTGGATAATAATCAAGTTAGGATACTACCAAATATGAGGAGTAATGATTAGAGTTCTTATGTAGTTATTAAAGAATTTTTTAATTTGAGTGTTGTATCAATGATGTACTGGTTATAATATTTATGGAGTATAGAAGGATTGTACTGAAGTACTTGTTGTTTCAGTAAGGTTTTAATATGATGAAGGTCATCATATTTTTGGTATGTGACAATAAGAGAAACTTTACTTTGTTTGGGGAGTCTGATAAATTGATTTTGGAATTAAGATACCTTTTAGAGAAAGTTTGGACAGAGGTATTTTGGATAACTATAAATGTTGGGATGGATTAAGTTGAACTTTGAATAGTATTGTTTAAGGTTAAAAAATTTCTGAAGATTATTTTTGGAATACTATAATACTATATTTTTAGGAAAAGGACAACCTGCAGGGTGGGGCATAACCCGTCGCGTTGGACAAAGCTGCAGGAATCGAACCCACAACCATAGTGCGACATGCCTTTATTACCTACCAGTAGCCTACAAGACGTCCCTGGTTATTAAAAAATAGTTTTACTAATCTAAATGGTATGTGGTAATATTTAGAACCTTATAAAATTAGTATAAATAGAATATTTTTGAGTTCTGTTACCTTTTAGATTGAAAGATGTGTTTGTGGTAAAAATTTATTAAAGAATTAAAGTCTACATAACAAGTATGTATATTCCCTTACGATCTTAGTAAATCTCCTAAATAAATTCCTCAACTTTATAAAAGGTAACTTAAAACAAAAATGTTGTCAGTTAACTTTTCCAACTGGGGATTCAATGACCGTTTAACCAATCACAAGTTTGTGATTTTCTTATGGTTAACTTTCTCCTAATCCAGTTCTCTACAACTCTCCATCAGACCTTGATGGTTTGTTTTTCTTCCATATCCATATTTTGATAGAATCCTATTATGGGCTATCTCAGGTGACCTGTGTACTTATCTTTCATTATTTTAAAGTTATATTTTTATTATCCTTATTTCCGATGTGGGTTTCCACAAAGGTATTTTCTATTTTCAACCTTTTATTTTCAATGAAAAATTTAAAATTGTGAGGATGCAATTTATTGAAGGACGGGAGAATGTAACACCTCGAGCTTCCATGATACACCTCTCTTTCAATAATGCAATAGCTTGCATTGTACGCAACGTCGAGTTCTAACACACACCACAACCAATCAATGTAGCCGTTATGAATAGTAATACCTAATTTGTGAAATTTTATAAATTTTATTTTTCCAAATGGACTTAGTTTTTGTATTCCTAATATCAAAATTATCCTAAGTTGAATTTTTTGTAACTTTCTGAGAACTTCCAATTTTTTATGAATAGTGAAAAATACTTAAAAACAACATTTTTAATCAAAATAATTTATAGTGATAAATTATACTATTGAGTGGTTTTAATGTATAATTGGAATATATTTTCACCATTATATCCAATGGTCATCATTAGAATTAATTTCACTTTGAAATTGGGCATGAAGAATTGTCAATCTTTTGATATAAATTATTTCTAAAAAACACGCTATTTGTTGTGACAGCGGGAATTAATTATAAAATTAATTAATGCAACTTATATGTTTGTAATTTTTTAAAATAGACATCATTTTTGAAATCGGAATATCAAATATATCTTAGGGTGAATTTTTGGGATTTTTCTGAAAAACTTCAATTTTTTTTGAATAGTGAAACCACTAAGTGGTATTTATAAAAACTGATTTTTCGTTTAAATGATATTTTACCACTTCTGTGTTTTGAATTTCAAAAATCCGACATAAATGGTTGTCATTAAGAAGTAAAATGTGGTTCAATGAGATTAAAATAATTTTTTGGTGAATAGTAACTTTTAAGTTCTTAATCGCGATTAGAGGTAATTAGTGTAGTTTAAGGTAAAAATAATGTTTTAATAATATGAGATGAGCTTGACACATGTCCTACCATCATTGGATGTGCCATGACCGACCCAGACAATACATGGGTCAACTTGGGGACCCCATGGAGCCACTTTAGTTGGAAAATGACATAAATACCTTTTATTTAATGTTGAAGTAAAAAATGACACAACCATGAAATGTTTTACTAAAACAATTTTTACATGGGGTTATACAAGCCATATTTTTTACTATAAATATTCATTAGAAATATAAAAATATTTCCTACATCATAGTAGTTTTTTTATAATTTTTAGACATTAAATAAATTAAATTATTTATGACATCATGATGCTACAGCGATGACCTCATTATTTAACGATTTAAATAAGATAAAAGGATAATGTAATATCCAAGGCATAAACATGTCAAAAACCTATTGGATGAGTATATATCAAAACCTTATCACCTTATCCTCGATGTATATAAGTGTGGGACCTTTGGAATCCGAAAAGCATGGTATAATAATGTAACATTTTCTTACTTTCCAAGAGTGCCCCTCCTCTCTACTTATAAAAGGCCCCCACCTCTACCACCTCATGCACACTTTAAAGCAATTTGGCTCGGCCAACCTCTGCTTAAATACTCTCCCAACTTCCCCCTCTTACTCCTAGAAGCCTCCCTTTGTGCAGAACTCTTCCCAAGGAAGCCTTTGGCTCAAATCAAAAATAGTTACCAGATTTTAAGGTAATGTCTTCTCTAATGTTGTTTTGTTTTATTTTTCTTCTCCAACCCCCTAAACACTTTTTATTCATTTATTTTGTAAAAAAACCAGTATCCTCAATATAATAGGATGTTGGTATAAGAAGTATTCGAGCTACACTTACACATACCTACATCTAATGGTTAAAGAACATACTGTTTTTGTGGATGGCGAATTTTTGCCTCACGAAACGATGATTGTTCAACACTCATATAACACCTCTAATGGTGGACATTATGATGAAAATATTTTTATATATGATATATATTATGTTTTTGTTTTCCTTATGATTTTTTATTTTTCATTTTTGGAATACCTTTATGGTTTCCATTATGGGTAAACACGATATTTTCATTTTAGGAAGTGCGGACTATCGCCCCCTCAAAGTGATTTGAATCGTTAATACCATATGTGGGATGTATAAAGGATGGAGTAAATTTTATTTTATGATATATTATACTGGAATTATATTGTACATTTATATCATTATGATTTCATTCCATTAAATAGTAAATAGAAATGAAAGTAGCGTTCATGCGTACGTACGGCTTACCGTCTCCATGAATGGTCCATTTCATTTCTTACATCTAAATGTTACCTAATATTATGAATTAATTTATATACTGGATATATATTATATATATGATATCTACATCATGAATATAATTCTGGATATAATGGATATTTCACCACATGAAAAACTTGTAATTATAAGAAGTTTATTGTTGACTCAAGTACCAAAGATCGACAAAACGACCGTTATTAACTTAAATAATTACATAATGTTAATAACATTGTAATAAGTGATATAAAAAGGATAAATAAATTGAAAATGGTTTTTAATAAGGTAGATATTAACTCTAGTTTATTATTCAGGAGGTTAAAGAACGGTTGAGTCAAGTCGGACACGAGGTAAGGGAACTTCTTAACCCAATTTCCATTCTTTGGGTTAATCTCCTACTTAAAATTATGTCATGATATTATTATGTCATATCATGTATTTGTACTTTATTTATGTGTCCTTATAGTGGATACACATAATTGATCTATTGTATTTTTAAAAAAATGATCTTTGTAAGGGAATTTCTTAACCCAATTTCCATTCTTTGGGTTAATCTCCTACTTTCAAATTATGTCATGATGTTATTATGTCATATCTTGTATTTGTACATTCATTATGTGTAATTATAATTAATACACATAATAGATCTATTTTATTAAAAAAATGATCTTTGTAAGGACTTTGTCTCAATATCCTTTCATTGAGGCATATTTGGTTTTATACACAACTTTCATTTTTATGGTGTATAAACCCCTTTTACTTTTACTTTTATTCAAAAGGAATATTTTTATATGAAGCGTTTTTACTAAACGTCAAAAGGAATGTTTTTCTTACGTATGCGGTGACAATGACTTGTCCGCCGCCGTGACTATTATTTGAGTTTCGGCTTCCTCTATAAGCTATAACTTTTTTTAATGATTTAAAAAAGAGAGAAAGATATTTCTCTAAAATATATGAAAATCAAGTGAAAATGTATACGTATTTAACGCAAGCTTAAAAATGTTTTTAGAAAACCTGACTCTCGAGTGTGGTAGATAGGAAGGGATTGGGCGTGGACCCATCATGGCCTGTAATTAGTCGAGCAGTCTCAGAATTAGTTATTTTGTTTTCAGAAGCTTGCATAATGTTTTCAGAAAAACACTGGATTATATTTTAGCAATTTTAAACATAAGTATCTTCAAAAAAATTGCCTCGGCATGTCTCATGAGACAAACTAGTTTCTTGGCACAAGGCCTTGAAAAAATATTATTTGTGGTCTTGGCACGAGGCCTTGGATACGTGGTTATGATAGTCTAGCATTATGCATTCCATCATTATGAAAGTGGTTATTGATATTGCATGTGATTATTCAACCAGTAGAATATCCATGTGAATAAGTAAATGGCATTATCTCATTTTACTTTTGCCATATTATGTTGAAGTTCATGTTTAAAAAGATTTTGTTTTAGTTATACATTGCCTTAAATGTTAATGTTTATTTATGAAAGCTTATGCAATATTGTTATCCTTACTGAGCATCTGAGCTCACCCCTTTCAATGTTTTAATATTTTCCAGGATGTGAAGAAGTATTTTATGAATGCTCTTCAGGGATAGTCAGAAGAGGATATGAGTGTGGACTATGGAGACTTTGTTATTTTAGTTTTTCACTTTATGTTGTAATGTAACATTTATGAATGTATCTAGTGTTTCCAAGGCTACTAAACTAATCGTTCTTTCGAGACTTGATCTTTTGTGATCATGCCAATGTTACGAAGTAATGCACTGACTCCGGGTATCTGGGGTCGGGGCGTTACAGTTGGTATGAAAGGAAGTTTAGTACTAACCATGGAAGGTAGATTTAGATAAAATCTGATTAGAGAACATAGACAAAAGATAGACTTTGAGGATTAGTATAGAAGCGCTTCCGATAATTTTGGTATTATAGAGATGTTGTGAGTTTTCCGAGAAATACATCTCTATCTGGATACGAGCAGGTAGAGGCGGCTTTGGCACAGATGTACCTAGGGGTAAAACCCGAAAACACCGCTTTGAGCTAGACTCAAATGGGAACTGGTGCACGACAACGGGCCTTGCTACACTCTTGGTTACGACACTCCTGGGGGATTTTCTTAGGATAATTCTCATTTTCATTACAAACCATTATGTAGGGTTTATGAGTATATACTTCTTCAAAGAAAAAATTCTTATGATTATGGATTATATCCATAAACCGTTTAATTTACATTAATTATTTTAAAAGTTTGGAATTATTCATTGTAATTCATAAACTAACCTAGTTTATGCCATTGTATAGAAATGGCGCCCAGTAGAAGGAATGTAAACTCTAGCAATACGTATGTTCCAAAGAGTAAGAAGGACCATATCTTTCACGGTATTAAGCCAACATTTCTAAGGGAAATATTCTCCCATGTGTTCTCAACATATGAAGAAATAGTATCATGTGTTAATAAGATAAGTAAAGAAATCTCTGAGTCCTATGGCTTTGAAGCGAAGCAAGAGACGAAAGGGATGGAAGAGAGAATGATGGATAAAGGGATGAGGGGAAAGAAGAATTTTCCAATATGTGGTAATTGTGGGAAGAAACATCATGGAACTTTCCTAAAGGGAATGAGAGTTTGTTATAAGTGTAGAAAAAAAAGGACACAAAGTTCGTGACTGCAAGGGTAAGAAAATGGTTTCAAATGTACAATGCTTCTTCTGTAAGGATTGGGGACACTACACAAACCAATGTCCAAATCATCACAGTATGCCCCAAATGATGTTATTGGATAATAATCAAGTTAAGATACTACCAAATATGAGGAGTAATGATTAGAGTTCGTATGTTGTTATTAAATAATTTTGTACTTTGAGTGTTGTATCAATGATGTACTGGTTATAATAATTATGGAGTATAGAAGGATTGTACTGCAGTACTTGTTGTTTCAGTAAGGTTTTAATATGATGAAGGTAATCATATTTTTGGTATGTGACAATAAGAGAAACTTTACTTTGTTTGGGGAATATGATAAATTGATTTTGGAATTAAGTGACATTTTAGAGAAAGTTTGGACAGAGGTATTTTGGATAACTATAAATATTGGGATGGATTAAGTTGAACTTTGAATAGTATTGTTTAAGGTTAAAACATTTCTGAAGATTATTTTTGGAATACCATAATACTATATTTTTAGGAAAAGGAAAACCTGCAGGGTGGGGCATAACCCTTCGTGTCGGACAAAGCTGCAGGAATCGAACCCACAACCATAGTGCAACAGGCCTTTATTACCTACCACTAGCCTACAGGAAGTCCCTGGTTATTACAAAATAGTTTTACTAATCTAAATGGTATGTGGTAATATTTAGAACCTTATAAAATTAGTATAAATAGAGTATTTTTGAGTTATGTTACCTTTTAGAGTGAACGATGGGTTTGTGGTAAAAATTTATTAAAGAATGAAAGTCTACATAACAATTATGTATATTCCCTTACGTTCTTATTAAATCACATAAATATATTTTTCAACATTATAAAAGGTAAATTAAAACAAAAATGTTGTCGGTTAACTTTTCCAACTGGGGATTAAATGACTGTTTAACCAATCACAAGTTTGTGATTTTCTTATGGTTAACTTTCTCCTAATCCAGTTCTCTACAACTCTCCATCAGACCTTGATGTTTTTTTTTCTTCCATATCCATATTTTCATAGAATCCTATTATGGGCTATCTCGGGTGACCTTTGTACTTATCTTTCATTATTTTAAAGTTATATTTTTATTAACCTTATTTCCGATGTGGGTTTCCACAAAGGTATTTTCTATTTTCAACCTTTTATTTTCAATGAAAAATTTCAAATTTCGAGTACGCAATTTATTGAAGGAGGGGAGAATGTAACACCCTGAACTTCCACGATATGCCTCTCTTTCAATAATGAAATAGCTTGCATTGTACTCAACTTCGAGTTCTAACACACACCACAACCAATCAAAGTATCCATTATGAATAGTAATACCTAATTTTGGAAATTTTATAAATTTTATTTTTCCAAATGGACTTCGTTTTTGTATTCCTAATATCAAAATTAGCCTAAGTTGACTTTTTTGAAACTTTCTGAGAACTTCCAATTTTTTATGAATAGTGAAAAATACTTAAAAACAACTTTTTTAATCAAAATAATTTATAGTGATAAATTATACTATTGAGTGGTTTTAATGTATAATTGGAATATATTTATACCATTATATCCAATGGTCATCATTAGAATTAATTTCACTTTGAAATTTGGCATGAACAATTGTCAATCTTTTGATATAAATTGTTTCTAAAAAACACGCTATTTGTTGTGACAGCGGGAATTAATAATAAAATTAATTAATGCAACTTATATGTTTGGAATTTTGTAAAATAGACATCATTTTTGAAATCGGAATATCAAATATAGCTTAGGGCGAATTTTTGGGATTTTTCTGAAAAACATCAATTTTTTATGAATAGTGAAACCACTAAGTGGTATTTATAAAAACTGATTTTTCATTTAAATGAAATATTACCACTTCTGTGTTTTTAATTTCAAAAATCCAACATACATGGTTGTCATTAAGAAGTAAAATGTGGTTCAATGAGATTAAAATAATTTTTTTGGTGAATAGTAACTTTTAAGTTCTTAATCGCGATTAGAGGTAATTAGTGTAGTTTAAGGTAAAAATAATGTTTTAATAATATGAGATGAGCTTGAAACATGTCCTACCATCATTGGATGTGCCATGTCCGACCAAGACAATACATGGGTCAACTTGGGGACCCCATGGAGCCACTTATTTGGAAAATGACATAAATACCTTTTATTTAATGTCAAAGTAAAAAATGACACAACCATGAAATGTTTTACTAAAACAATTTTTACATGGGGTTATACAAGTCATAATTTTGACTATATATATTCATTATAAAGATAAAAAGATTTCGTACATCATATTAGTTTTTTATAATTTTTAGACATTATATAAATTAAATTTTTTATGACATCACGATGATACAGCGATGACCTCATTATTTAACGATTTAAATAAGATAAAAATATAATGTAAAATCCAAAGCCTACACTTGTCAAAAACCTATTGGATGAGTATATATCGAAACCATATCACCTTAGCCACGAATTATATAAGTGTGGGACCTTTGGAATCCGAAAATCATGGTATAATAATGTAACATTTTCTTACTTTCCAAGAGTGCCCCTCCTCTCCACTTATAAAGGCCCCCACCTCTGCCACCTCATGCACACTTTCAAACCATTTGTCTCGGCCAAAATCTACTTAAATACTCTCCCAACTTCCCCCTCTTACTCATAGAAGCCCCACTTTGGGCAGAACTCTTCCCAAGGAATCCTTTGGCTCAAATCAAAAAGAGTTACCCGATTTTAAGGTAATGTCTTCTCTAATGTTGTTTTGTTTTATTTTTCTTCTCCAACCCCCTAACAATTTTTATTCATTTCTTTTGTAACAAAACCAGTATCCTCAATATACTAGGATGTTTTTATAAGAATTATTCTAGCTTCACTTACACACAACTACATCTAATGGTTAAAGAACATACTGTTTCTGTGGATGTCGAATTTTTGCCTCACGAAACGATGATTGTTCAACACTCATATAACACCTCTAATGGTGGCCATTATGATGACACTATTTTTATATATGATATATATTATGTTTCTGTTTTCCTTATGATTTTTTATTTTTCATTTATGGAATACCATTATGGTTTCCATTATGGGTAAACACAATATTTTCATTTTAGGAAGTGCGGACTACCGCCCCCTCAAAGTGATTTGAATCGTTAATACCATATATGGGATGTATAAAGGATGGAGTAAATTGTATTTTATGCTATATTATACTGGAATTATATTATACATTTATATCATTATGATTGTTTTCCATTAAATACTAAATAGAAATGAATGTAGCGTTCATGCGTACGTACGGCTTACCGTCTCCATGAACGGTCCATTTCATTTCTTACATCTAAATGTTACCAAATATTATGAATGAATGTATATACTGGATATATATGATATATATGATATCTACATCATGAATATAATTCTGGATATAATGGATATTTCACCACATGAACAACTTGTAATTATAAGAAGTTTATTGTTGACTCAAGTACCAAAGATCAACAAAACGACCGTTATTAACTTAAATAATTACATAATGTTCACAACATTGTAATAAGTGATATAAAAAGGATAAAGAAATTGAAAATGGTTCTTAATAAGGTAGATATTAACTCTAGTTTATTATTAAGTAGGTTAAAGAATGGTTGAGCCAAGTCGGACACGAGGTAGGGTAACTTCTTAACCCAATTTCCATTCTTTGGGTTAATCTCCTACTTTAAAATTATGTCATGATATTATTATGTCATATCTTGTATTTGTACTTTATTTATGTGTACTTATAGTGGATACACATAATTGATCTATTGTATTTTTAAAAAAATGATCTTTGTAAGGGAATTTCTTAACTCAATTTCCATTCTTTGGGTTAATCTCCTACTTTCAAATTATGTCATGATGTTATTATGTCATATCTTGTATTTGTACATTCATTATGTGTATTTATAATGAATACACATAATTGGTGTATTTTATTAAAAAAATGATCTTTGTAAGGACTTCGTCTCAATATCCTTTCATTGAGGCATATTTGGTTTTATGCACAACTTTCATTTATATGGTGTATAAACCCTTTTGACTTTTACTTTTATTCAAAAGGAATATTTTTATATGAAGCGTTTTTACTAAACGAAAAAAGGAATGTTTTTCTTACATATGCAGTGACAATGACTTCTCCGCCACCATGACTATTATTTGAGTTTCGGCTTTCTCTAAAAGCCATAACTTTTTTTAAATGATTTAAAAAAGAGAGAGAGATATTTCTCTAAAATATATGAAAATCCAGTGAAAATGTATACGTATTTAACGCAAGCTTAAAAATGTTTTCCGAAAACCTGACTCTCGATTGTGGTAGACAGGAAGGGATTGGGCGTGGACCCATCATGGCCTGTAATTAGTCGAGCAGTCTCAGAATTAGTTATTTTGTTTTCAGAAGCTTGCATAATGTTTTCAGAAAAACACTGGAGTATATTTTAGCAATGTTAAACATAAGTATCTTCAAAAAAATTGCATCGGCATGTCTCATGAGACAAACTAGTGTCTTTGCACAAGGCCTTGAAAAAATCTTATTTGTGGTCTTGGAACGAGGCCTTGGCTACGTGGTTATGATAGTCTGGCATTATGCATTCCATCCTTATGAAAGTGGTTATTGATATTGCATGTGATTATTCGACCAGTAGAATATCCATGTGAATAAGTAAATGGCATTATCTCATTTTACTTTTTCCATATTATGTTGAAGTTCATGTTTAAAAGGATTTTGTTTTAGTTATACATTGCCTTAAATGTTAATGTTTATTTATGAAAGCTTCTGCAATATTGTTATCCTTACTGAGCATCTGATCTCACCCCTTTCAATGTTTTAATATTTTCCAGGATGTGAAGAAGTATTTTATGAATGACCTGCAGGGATAGTCAGAAGAGGATATGAGTGTGGACTATGGAGACTTTGTTATTTTAGTTTTTCACTTTATGATGTAATGTAACATTTATGAATGTATCTAGTGTTTCCAAGGATACTAAACTAATCGATCTTTCGAGACTTCATATTTTGTGATCATGCCAATGTTACGAAGTAATACACCGACTCCGGGTATCTGGGGTCGGGGCGTTACATCCAAAAAGTACCAAAATTTCATCCTAATCTAATTTCGATATTCCGAATCCAAAAATGAAGTCCATTTTGAAAAATAAAATTTTAAAAATTTTAAAAAGTGGTTATTAATATTCATAATGGCTAGTTTTAATAAAATTTTAATAGCATATCGTTGTTTAGTGAAACTCGGTATTGCGTACGACACAAGCTATCGAGGAAGGCAGCGGTTGCATGTAAAGCAAACCAAGCTAGTGTTGTGTGTAGTGAAAGATTCCTTTGATAATTTATATAACATAAAAACAAAATATTTCTCATAAAATTCCCGGGTGTTACATTCTACCCCCCTTAAAATGAATTTCGCCCTCGAAATTCGACACTTTGTAACAAAAAGATGAGGATAACTCTCCCTCATCATATCCTCATGATCCCACATAGCTTCTTGTATTTGGTAGTTCCTCCATGAAACTTTCACCAGGAAAGTGGTCTTGTTCTGTAGGACTTTTTTTCTATGATCCAGAATCTCTATCGGTTGTTCTTCATAAGAAAGATCTTTCTCCAATGGTATAACTTCTGAGCTTAGTACATGTGAAGGATCAGGTATGTACTTTATCAGGAGAGTTACATGGAACACATCATGAACTTGAGAGAGATTCGGTGGAAGCGCTAATCAGTAAGCTACCTTCCCAACACGATCCAGTATTTCGAAAGGGCGTATATACCTATGGCTCAGCTTTCCCTTCTTTCCAAATCTCATGACCCTCTTCCAGGGGGATATTCGTAAGAACACTTTATCACCCACTTCAATCTCTTGGTATTTTCTTCGGTTTTCGGCATAACTTTTCTGTCGACTATGAGCTGCTCTTATGTGTTGTTGAATAGATCAGACCTTTTCTTCCATCTCATCAACAAGATCAGGTCCTAATAGCTTTCTTTCCACAACTTCATCCCAGAAAGTTGGAGTCCCGCATTCCTTTCCATAGAGAGCTTCATAATGAGCCATCTGAATACTGGAGTGAAAGCTATTATTATAAGAAAATTCCACTAAAGTTAGGTGTTGATCCCATCCACCTTTTAAATCCATAGAGCAAGGTCTCAACATATCTTCTAGAGTTTTAATTGTTCTCTCAGACTGACCGTCTGTCTGAGGATGATAAGCAGTGCTGAAACTCAACTCTGTATCCAGAGTATGCTGAAGACTTTGCCAGAACTTCGAGGTAAATCTCAGATCCCGGTCAGATATAATAGAAAGTGGTACTTCATGCAATCTTACCACTTCCTTTACATATATCCTAGAAAGCTGATCCAGAGAGAAATCCTCTCTAATAGCAAAGAAGTGTGCAGAATTTGTAAGACGATCAACTGTGACCCAGATAGCATTATTGCCTTTCGATGTTATAGGATGTGCTGTGAAAAAGTCCATAGTGATGTTTTCCCATTTACATTCAGGGTATGGGTAATGGTTGTAACATCCCCTTATACTTTTTTCTCTCAGCTTTAACTTGCTGACAAACCAAGAATCGAGAGACATATTCAGCAACATCTCTTTTCATGCCATCCCACCAGAAGTACTCTTTCAGGTCCCTATAAATCTTCGTGCTTCCAGGATGAATAGAGAATGAAGAACTATGAGCCTCATCCAGCAGCTCCTTATTTAATTCGGGGATGGGAGGAACACAAACCCGATTCCTGAACTTTATTATCCCATCACAATCAAGGTTGAATTGAGGAACATTTATCACCTTCTTTTGTAACTCGACATCTTCGTTCTGTGCCTCTTTAATCTTCACATGTATAGATGGTTGAACATTCATTTGAGAAAGATACGATTTTTCCCTTTCCATTATAATTCCAAGATCCATCCTTTTTAAATCCATAAATATTGGATCTTTTGTTATCCTCATCATGGATAAACTGGCATGGTCTTGTCGACTTAATGCATCTGCCACCTTGTTTGATTTCCCAGGGTGGTAATGGATTGATCAGTCATAATACTTAATCAGATCCAACCATCTTCTTTGGCGCATATTCAACTCCTTTTGTGTGAAAATATACTTTAAACTTTTATGATCAGTATAAATGTCACGCCTTTCTCAATAATGATAATGCCTCCAAATCTTTAATGTAAAGATTACCACAGCTAACTCCAAATCATGTGTTAGTAATTTTGTTCATGGATTTTCAACTGTCGTGAGGCAAAAGCTATCACCATATCATTTTGCATAAGAACACACCCCATCCCCTTCTTGGATGCATCACTGTAGATCACAAACCTTTCTCCACTACAAAGCAGTGTGTGCACAGGTGCACTGGATAACCTTCTTTTCAACTCCCTGAAATTCTCTTCACATTCCTCCGTCCAAACAAACTTAACTCCTTTCTGAGTCATCTTGGTGAGTGGATTAGATAATCATGAAACATCTTTCACAAAACTTCGATAATATCCAGCCAAACCAAGAAAACATCAGATCTCAGCTACTGTTGTTGGTCTCGACCATCTTCCGATAACCTCCATTTTTGCTGGATCCATAGATATCCCATCTTTTGAGATTATGTGGCCCAAAAATGCAACCTTATGAAGTCAAAATTCACACTTGGTAAATTTGGCATAAAGCTTCTCCTTTCTCAGGGTCTTCAATATAATTCTCAAATGATCTTCATGTTCTTACTTGCTCATTGAATAGACAAGAATATCGTCTATAAAGACTACAACAAATTGATTAAGATAGTCTCTAAAGACTCTATTCATCAGATCCATGAAGATAGTAGGGGCATTAGTAAGACCAAATGGAATCACTATAAATTCATAGTTTCTATACCTTGTACAGAAAGAAGTCTTTGGTATAACCTCCCTTTTGACCCTTAATTGATGATACCCTGAATGAAGATCAATATTGGAAAAGTATTGAGCTCCGCGTAGTTGGTCAAATAAGTCATCAATGCATGGGAGAGGATATTTGTTCTTGATAGTGATCTTGTTAAGTTCTCGGTAATCAATGCAGAGTCTCAGTGATCCATCTTTCTTCATAACAAATAGAACAGGTGCTCCCCATGGTGACGCAGTAGGGCATATGAATCCCTTATCAAGATTCTCTTGGAGTTGCTTCTTCAATTCCTACAACTCAATTGGTGCCATTCTATAAGGTGTCTTTGAAATAGGTAAAGCACCTAGTACAATTTCTATTGAAAACTCAACTTCACGATTTGGTGGAAGACCCGACAATTCCACCGGAAAGACATCATCAAAATCCCGTACAATGGGAATATTCTTAATAGTGAGTTTCTCACCAACCATTTGAGAAAAATAAACTTCATTTAGTGGAATCAAGTCCCATAAGATGGAAGAAAGTTCCACTAGAAGGTTATGTTCATCCTTGCATCGATAGATGATCATAGATTGATCTGGAATATGAAATGTGACGTCCCTTATTTGGAAATTGATATGAGCTCCATATAAAGAATGCCAATCCATGCCAGGAATCACATCAAATTCCACTATAGGAAGGATCACAAGATTTGCAGGAAGCACTTTCCCACAAACTTCAATCGGGGAAGAATTATAATCTTTTGATGCGACTGTTGTGCCATTAGGAGTTGTCACATCCAAATCAACATCTAATTGTTGAAGTAATATGGTGATACCCTTAGAAAAGTCTTCAGAAATAAAAGAGTGGGTGGATCCAGAATCAAATAAAACATTTGCTACTTTAGAGTGGATGGTAAGTGTACCTTTCACCACATCGTTATCATACTCCACATCGCTGAAAGAAATTGCATGTGACTTTCCTTTGTCTTTAGCCTTAAGAGTTTGTTGACGTCGACCATCATAATCAACCCTTGGATTTGGGCATTGATTGGCATAATTCCATATCTCCTTGAACTTGAAACATTGAAGTGTAGTAGGTTCATTCTGTGCATCCCTTCCTTTGTTTGCATCATTAGACATATTCTTCCCATCACTGCAGCATTCAAATGCCCGATGACCTTCCTTTCCACATTTGAAACATTTACTTGTCCCTTTAAGACAAATCCCTCCATGTTTCTTTCCACACTTTGAGCATAAGGGAAAGATCATCTTCTTTTCAGTGTGCTATTTAGATTTTCCTTTGAATTCCATTTTCCTCTTCTTTTCAAACCCATATGAATGATGGGTTACTCCAATATCCATCACAACTTTGAGAGCACATCGAAAGATTTCTTCGTAGCTATTGAAGTCTCTTATGGCTAAGGCCCTTCGAAGACTTGGTTTTAGACCACTAAAGAATCAATCGATCTTACTCTCAGGTTGGATAATAATACCAGAAGTGTACCTTGAAAGTCTTGTAAAATTTTCTTCATAGGTACCAACAGATTCATCATCTATTTTCTTCAGTTCAAGAAACTCTTTCTCCATCTTTGTTCGGAGAATACGAGGAAGTACTTATTAAAAAATAAGTTCTTGAACTTGTCCCATTCCATGGACTCAATTTCATCAATTTGCCTCATATTCTTAATAAGATTCCACCATTGATCAGCATCTCCTTCCAAACGATACACTGCTAGGATGACTTTATCATGTTCAGAACATTGAAGAATTGAAAATATCTTTTCAATAGTACCAATCCATTGTTCAGAAATTAATGGATCAGTAGACCCGCTGAATGAAGGCGGAAGCTGCCTCATGAAGGATTCAACAGAATGTTGCTCCTTCCTTTGCTCGTTTGGAAGTCCTTCTTGATTCATAGCTTGAGAAAGTTGTGTGAGAATGGATAAAAGATTTTTCATTCCATATCCCATAACATTTGGTTTCCCAGGGGGACAATCATTGCATTGCTCGTCGCATTCCACATTAATAAGGTTCCTTCCGGTTCTAGACATTGACTAAAACCAAGAAGAATAGTGTGAGAAACACTAATTATAATAGGAAAACCACATAATCAAGAATAAAATTTCACACTTAAGGTCTTATCCTAGGTTATTCATGGCCATTTCTAAAACACTAATATTGTGTTCTATGCGTAGACATATCCATAGGATTCTTACTAAGGCTTTCAAATCCTAGTTTCAAAAGGTTGACTATACCTTTCCTCTGATACCAACTATAACAACCCACACTTTACATACATTGTTATTACTTCAAAATTGAAGCATACTTATTACAACATATAACAAAACCATGAAAGGACCATATAGGTATAGTGTCTTTAGAAATAGGGAAACATAAACAACTGGTTCATAAAGCTTCTACACTATCTCTCATTTATTTCATCATATCTATAGTCCCTTTTGGCATATCTTACTTAATAACCTTCTTCCTGACCTGGGGAAAGAAAACATACAAAAGGGTGAGCTAAAATGCTCGGTAAGGGTAAACAAAATAAATATCAATCACATCATATTCATAAGAACATAACATTTTGGAAATCTTAACCTGCAAAAGTGAGCATAATTTCATAACATGGGATAAATCATAGTAGTGAAATGAAATCCCAATAATCATAACATAAAACATGAAACTTCATGGCATACACACATAATCATAGAGAATCATTTCTTATTAGTCAAGACTCATTTCCAAGACTATCTTAGTGAACAAAGTACATTTCTGAACTGAGTTCACTCCTCATTTTAGTCCTATTTCAGTGAACCGGTTTAACCGGCCGTTTCAGCCATGTCTATCTCATGAGATATAGAATATTTACCCAATGCATTGGATGGAGATATAGGTCCCACCCATATCATAATGATACCATTCTTATGTGTGCCACAAAATCATAAATCATACATCATTGTATAACCCATGTAATAAAAATGGAGTTCTTAAACAACATGACATCATAAAACAATTCATATAAGATAAAGGAATTCATAAAAATAATTCCATCACAACATAATCAAATCAATGTAATAATAGGGAGATAAACAGAAACCTATATTATCATAGATGGAAAATAATTTTCATAAAACACTTGAACTCCATTCTTGAGGAAAATATCCTTTCTATTTCAAAAACATTTTCCTTTCTTAACATGTCATACAATTTTAAACTAAAAGAAGTTGATTAAAAATAAACTTGAAAACCTGTAAAGGAATATTCTTGGAAATATTATAAAAATCCATTCATGTCGTATAAGTTAATAAAAACATTCTTCTCGTACTTTTGTCGGAAAAGTCAAAAAGTAGCTCATACGAAAAACGACAAAAGATTCCTTTAATATCTTTTAATATAAACTCACCGAATAGTAAAATTGGATTTAAACAATTGTAGGTGGATGGAATCAATATTACATATTGAGGGAACATCGATGTGGATGATAAAATACACCCCAGTAAATACCAAAGTATTAAACAATCTCGGATAAAAATGAGATTGTGATATTTTCCCTTACCTTAGGTCCGATTTGCTTCGTAAGTGTCCGAACCTCCTGTATAATGATTTAAATAATGTTATTGACTTATTCATAAATCATACATATTGTTATGATATCATATATGGTCATATGCTTAGCTTCTTATTAGAAATATTTCAATACTACTTGTTATTCGGGTGTTTATTACTTTTTGTTCCTATGAGTGTTTTGTCGAATAAATTCATATTCTTTTCTTTAGGTTATAGATACCTCTTTTACAGAATGGTATTAGTGTAGTATATATCATATTAATTCATTCAATTCATTTATATAATCATTATTCAATGAAGATCATGTAGAACGAATCGCATCACATCGTGGAGATGGTATTCCGTACGTACGCACGAGCGATGATATCGTTCCCATGATCGTGGAATTGTATTGGAGTGTATGTATACTATTTAAGAATCCATACCACATTACAATAATCATATATATTCATTACTTTCTCCCTTATACCCATCCAAGTAAGGTGGTGGTGGAAAATAGATTACACCACGGCGTGGAGACGGTATTCCGTACGTACGCACGCGCTGTGATTTTGTTTTCCATAGGATGGATAAGAGGTGAACTAGGGTTGTTTCATATTTATAATAAAATATAATTATATGAGTGATACTGATGTTATTACCTCATTATGAAACAACTAATGAAGAGGGAGTAGAAGAAGAATGGAACATGAAGAAAACGGTAGAACGTATTACCTCTTTCTCCAAGTGCCTCCTTTAAACATTCTCTTAAGGCACTAGAGTTGGTCTTTTGATAAGACCAGTACCTCTAGTAGGTTTCTAAGGAAGTGGGAAAGTGAAATGGGCAGGGTTTGGCTGAGTATGAAGGGTCAAATTGGTGTGAGGAAGAGAGGGAGGAGGTCTCCTTTTATAAGGGAGGAGAGGGGCACCTTTGGAAAGTGTGGAAATATTATTTTATTATAAACTTATCTTCAGTTTCAAAAGGTCCAAAAATTATTAAAGATGAAGATACGATGACTCATGGTCGAAATAAAATCATCCAATCAGAATTGGACATGTTTTGAAAAATATTTTAATCATTATAATCTTATTTATTTAACTCATTTATTAATGAGGTAAATATTTCATCATTATTGTGTCATAAATAATTTACTTTATTTGGTGTCTAAAAATTATAAAAAAATTATAATTATTTAGGAAATATTTTTAGATTTATAATGAATATTTATAGGTGAAGATACAATTTTTATAACCCCTAATAAAAATTCATTACTAAAATTTTTTTGTTAATGTCAATTTTGTCTTTAAATTAAATTAATTAATCCAAATTGTCATTGTCACTACCAAGTGGCTCAATGGGGTCCCAAAATCGACCCAAGGATGCCCATGGTCGGACAATACTCATTAAATAAGGTTAGGACAAGTGTCAAGGTAATTTTGAATTATTATAATATTCTTTTAACCGTGAATTACCCTATTTACCTTTAACCGTAGTAAATAAAAAAATTACCGTAGTTACTATTCATAATATCAAAAAAATAAAAGTAACCTATTATCATAATTTGGACCCACTGATTCCAAATATGGAATCCATTTTTCAAAATTCAAAACACAGAAGTTGCATTAATTAATTTAAAATTAATCCCATTGTTAAGCAAACCTGTTTTAAAAGTTAAAACAATGCCAAATATTGAAATGTTTTTACCTATGAATTCAATGTAAAATTAAAGCTAATGACATAAATTATATTAAATGGTGAAAATATATTCTATTTATACTTTAAAAACAATCAATATTATAATTTAAACATATAATGTTTTGCGATGAAAAAAGTTGTTTTTACTTAAAATATAGCGTGTTTTTAAGAGATAATAACTATCAAAAGATTGATACTTGTTTATGTCTGGTTTAAATGTGAAATTACATCCAATGAAATAAATTATATTAAATTGTAAAAATATATTCTAAATATACTTTAAAACCACTCAAATTAATAATTTATCACTATTAATTATTTCAATTAAAAAAGTTGTTTTTAATTAAAATTTAGTAATATTCACTATTCATCAGAATATGAACGTTATCCGAAAAGTACCAAAATTTCATCCTAAGCTAATTTCGATATTCCGAATCCAAAAATGAAGTCCATTTTAAAAAAAAATTAATTTTGTTTTTAAAAAATTGGTTATTACTATTCATAACGGCTAGTTTTAATAATATTTTAATAACATATCGTTGTTTAGTGAAACTCGGTATTGCGTACGACACAAGATATCAAGGAAGGTCGTGGTTGCGTCTGAAGAAAACCAAGATAGTGTTGTGTGTAGTGAAATATTTCTTTTATGATTTATATAACATAAAAACAATGTTTTTCTCATAAAAGTCTCAAGTGTTACACTACATACTAACCTATAGAACCAGTTGTAGACACCCCCAATTTGGCAGTAGTTTCAAAAATCACTATGACACAACCACCTTGCTCAATGCCACAACACTGGATGCTAGGGAACAACCTACACTGTATCCAACCACCATGGAATATCCAAGACTAAAAAAGGTATTATCCCTAATTTTCCTCCTTTGATGCTCCCTACACCATATTCGGTAGACCACCCCATATAAGCCTAGCTTACGGCATAGCCCATGGCTCCACGCCGCAACATGGCCTCAAATTGTAGTGGCACCCACATATTTACGTCACTTATCCTCAAAACATTTTTCTAACCTCATCTAGGTGACTCCGACACCCAAACACACAAAGGGAAGTACAACTAAGGTTTCAGCCCTTACACTATTTATGTACACCAAACAGTTACAATTACACAAGATTTCATATTAAATGAATTTTTAGATTTTCAGATCACATAATATATTTTTTAGATGTATCGTACACATTTTTTTAAAAAATTTAATTTTATACAGAACAATCTACTGGAATAATTTTGGATATCTAACCTCAATAAATAATAACATAGACTCAAATATGTATTGAAAATTATCAATATATTATAAAATCCTCAAATGACTCCCCATATCACCTTATAGTGATCAAAATTTCAATTACCATGTTAAACAAATTTTCAATTGATTAATAAAAAAATTATTGAAACATGAAATAATTTTCTCTATATATAATGATTTTCCCATTTACATTTGAACTCTATTTCTAAATAATTTAATTTATTCTTATATTTCCCGTAGTGTTTTTTATCCAATTATCATAGTGACCTCATTATCATATAGATACACTAGTATAAAATTTCTTCCAACTATCCATCCTAATATTATTTATTACAATAATATTTATAATAACACCATTATCCAATGAGAAAAAGGTTTCTTCTATAGAATATAAAACTTATAATCGAAATAATAATATATAAGTAATTCAATTTAGTGTCTACAACTTGAACAAATTTTTTTTTATGTTATATAATTTTGAATATTTTTTTATATGATAGTATAACAACAAACCAAGTTCAAACTAGAGAGAACAATCCTTGATGTTAATGTATTTTAAACTCCTCGTGTATGATGGTGTGTTTAATTATAGATTTTGATAAAATCATCTTCCAAGGGAGAAGCTCTGCATTTCTATCAGGAAGATGTTTCTACATCGATATTACATTAAAAGGTTTATTAGACAGAAGAAGAAGAAGAAGAAGAAGAAGAGATAGGTCATATTCAGTTGGTTATTATATAGGGCTGGATAATCATACTAGGAAAATAATATTCAGATTTCTAGTCTAAAGAAGAATAATCTCTGAATTATTTCATTGGTATTCTGACAAAGTTATATTTTTCGTATTGAGAAATCAGACTTGGGAATCAGACTGGGAAATTGGACTGTGTATCATTAAAAAGTCTAGGAAGTTCTTACCAGGTTATGGGTACGAAAGTGAATAATTATTTTGAATGATCATATTTGTGAATGTTTATCAAGAATCACTATAAAAAATTTGTTAAAGAAAATTTGTTACATCATTTTGTGCTACTTGAATCACATGAACTATTGTATTGAACATAGTGTTCCACGAGTGTATGGGAATATCCTAGTTGTTTTATTCAACTCAAAATAATTGTTTTCTAGTGGATTGTGTGGTATTATATTACATTCAAACCATACCAAGGACTATATACTCTTGTTGAGTTGTGAAACTTATAAATTCTTATGTTTATGTAGTTATGTGTTTGAATTTTTTTTCAGTAAAGAAAGACATCTTTAACCGAATTCAAAAGTTGATTCATAAGAAAATAAACATAAAAGAAAAATATATCACTAATTCACCCCCTCCCCTTCATAGTGATACATAAATTCTGGTTGGGTGATCTCAAAAGGTTCCAACTACCACAACATAATGAATCGACTATAACAAGCTATTAAATTATTTTTAAACATGGTCTATAGAAAAAGCATTCATTTTCAACAAACTTAAAGAAGAACAAAGCTTATTAGTCATTCCTTTTTTTTATCATCAACAAGCATTATAGATTCTATTTCTTTATCCAATTCCATTAACACATGGAATAACACATTCTGTTAAACATGCATAGTTTCATCAATTTGATTACATCAAATTATGAGAAACACCAAATTTTTTAAACATGAATACTATTTAATTATTTATCCAAGCAACAAAACATTATCAGATTTATTTTTTATCCAAAATCATCAATTTCAACAAGATAAACCAAGAATAAAAACATTATTTACAAATCATGTCATAAATATAACACTATCTATCAAAATAAGAAGCAATCCATTATCACGGTGGAAAGAAACAACTTGGGATTTCTAACCATTAACCAATTCCATTCCTTAATCTGGTTTAATATTTATTAGGTTAATTCCACTACCATATAAATGGATAAACCATGGAAAATTTATGATTTCACATAAATAAATAGAAGATTAAATGAATCCCCTTCCTCAAATCGTCAAAATTCTTTGCACGAGAATGAATCAATGCCACAGTATATGAAAACCTCTATTGTGAGGAAACTACGATCTCCCAAGGATGTTGTAATGACCCAAATTTTTATCAATGGAATTTATCAGATCCTATAGAAATTTCATATACTTTAAACCTTATAAAATCACTTAGATACCATAATAAAATCCTTATAAATGAATAATTAAGTAAATAAGAATTGTTTCTAGAAGTTAATGAACCAATACTGATGAAATAGTAACTTGACCTTAGAAATATTAATATAAACCTTATGAATAGTAAACTGACCAAATGAATAATGGCCTCAACCATGAAATTATAAATAAAATTTAGGCATCTTATAAGTGAAAATATGATATAATTATATTGTAGTATAAGTAAATATTTTAAAAATTATTACTTAAGTGTTGGAATTTTTATAAGTCATAAATATTAAATTAAACTTTTATAACTAATTTAATAATTTAAAAGAATATTTATTTTCATAAAAGGGATTCATAAATTAATATTTTTATTTCTTATGATTCTAAGACAATTTTAAGAGACCTTAAGTAATTTTTCAAAGTGTTATAAAATCAGTTACAAATTTTAAATTTATATTTTCCAAGTAAATGATGAATTTAATTAAACATTGAGTTAATAATATTGAGAAAAAAAATATCATAAAATGGAGTTCATTTTTTAATTCTACATGTTGAAAATTTTCAGGGTGAATTTTTGGGATTTTTATGAAATACTTGAATTCTGTGAATAGAAAACAATGAGAATTTACAATAAATGCTAAATACATGAATTTATTGAGTCATTGATGTGGTAATGATGATGTAATACCATAATACTGAAACATCATTCATTATTATATTTTATTTAGTGATAATTATCAAACTATTCATGTGGAAATACATAATAATAATCTATTGATTAAAATAATGAGAAAACACATCTTTCCTCCACTATAAAACCACTCCTCACCCCGTCTTCTCCTCATACTTATAAAGCCTTTAGATTTTCCTATGATCTACCCAAAACCCTTTCCTAGACCCTCCCCCATGTATTGTATCTCTTGGTGTCATTGAAATACCAAAACCCTTTCCGTAAATAGGTTCTCAAAAAGGATAGATTTAAGAGATAAAATCCTATTCCATTTTAATTTAATTTCTTTTAATTTCTCTTCCTTTTATTATTCTCTCATCACCACCCTTCGTCAAAATGGAATGATAAACTCCATTACATTAAATATATTGTAATTATATCATGTTAATTTAATATTCATCATTGAACTCCTCCCTCTCTCTCTCTCTCTCTTTTATTCTAAAAATGACTTTGTCGTCAGTGATGTGTCAATTTACAGACTTCGAGGGTGATGTACTTTCATTTTACATTAACACCTTGAAGTATGTTAATAAAAAAATGGTTGAAAATCGATTTTAATTTTTAACCCTTTTTATGTTTTGTAACTAACTTATATGCATAATAATAAATGATAAAACAAAACAAATTCTTTACCATCAAAAAAACTGCCCAAATTAATCAAAAATGATTATCATTAACTTTTATCTAATGATGGTATATAAAAAAATAATTATAATATCATTGAAACTTCTAAAATATCATTAATATAATTTCATAACAATTTTTTACATTTATACTCATTTTACAGTAACTTCCATTCGTGTATACATGTGAACCGATCATTAAATCTAAGAAAAACGAACACTCCTGAACAATGAATTTAAACACTATAACCCATAAAAACGCCTATAAAAGAATTAATAAAACTATAATTAATAAAATTCATTTATAAAAGGTTCTTGAGTTATTAATTAATGAATATAATATGATTATATAGGCCATTAATGTCGATAAAGCATTTAGACAAATGGAAAGGCGAATTCTCGAACCCAACTCTCATTCTTTGGGTTTTCCCTCTTTCAACCCATTTTTAGTATGTATATTCATTAAAATTAATTTGTCTATCGTTATATTACCTTTTATGCGATATAAATGTTTTTTACATTATTTTAGTAAAACACAATTGTTTTCAAAAGAACTCTTCTTTCAAAAGAACACACCTTTTACTTCTTAAGATTGCTTCATCTTCACTCAAATAATATTGATTATAATAACAATTATGTTATTCCATCTTTCATTTGGGAACCCAATTTTTATAAATGTATGATTTATTAAATGTAAAAAATTCTATTCCATGGGTTATTTTCTATCCAAGTTTGACATATGGTTTATGTGTCATGCATGATAATGTATATTTTATGATGTTACAGGTGTTGGATCCTGAATATACGAATTATACACAATAAGGGAGTGAATTTTGTCTTTAAGATTTTTCATTAACTCATCGATTGAACGATTTCTGTCCTCATTGATTTATCAGATTTGGTCATACAATGGAAATAAATAAAAGTAGGGAGACAAATATGTATAGTGGTTCAGGGAACAGAAGGCCCCTAGTCCACTCCACCAACACTCAACTCCACGAGCTTGATGATTTTCACTATCTGGTTCTCATTTCAATAGACCGGTCCACAAATTAATACAAAAAGTTGATACCTTTACAATCAAAGGAAAAACAAAGACTTCTGGTTCAAACACGAACCTACTCACCTTAGTACGAGAAGATGGTTACTCAAGAATAAAAAGAATTTTAGAAAGAATCTTTTCCAGATGATCTCCACAATTGCAACAGAATGAAATTGACAGCAGATGGATCGTCATCTCTAGAAATATTGATTTTCAATTTGAAGAAATTCTGAGTAGATCTAGTTGAAATAGATATAAATATATAGTTCACAACTTCAGCAGTGGTAGAATCACAGTTGATATTTGATGCAGAAAAAGTGAATCTTATATCGAGTTCCTTCTTCCTAAATGAACAGAGCTTTGACGCTCTTTTTTTTTTGAATTAGCAGATCAATTTGATTTTTTGCAATCTCTGTTTTTCACCTTTTTCGTTTAAAAAATAAAATATTTATCACCACCCTCCTGTATATGGTGTTTTTCAGAGAGAACATATATATTAAAACTGAGCATATCTTCTGCACATTTAGATCCATAAAAGTCACCTTCTGATTCGCGATATTCAAAAATGTGAACATACATAGTAGTTGTAACTTCCCTGAAGACTCGGTATAAAAATCTCCTTTTAATTAGATCTTTAATCTCCTGATAAAATTACTTTCAATCAATCAAAGTCATAATTTTAAAAACAACATAAATCCGGCTTGAAATCCGCCTAATAATCAGCTTGCTGACCGATGCATAAAAATATCAACTTTCAAAGTTTTCTGACACCAAACGTAAGGTTGATGACGTGGCCTCCAAATGTAGGGTTGATAATATATTATTCAAACATAATTTTCATAATGTAAGGTTGATCATAAATGTAGGGTTGATCATCCATACTTTTTCTTCAAGTCTCAAACGTATGGTAAAATACTCATACTTTCTATTAATTCAAACTTTTCCAAGAACGTATGGTTGTTCACAAAAGTAAGTTTGATAAAACATACGTTTTAGAAACAAATGTAATGTTTAGTACCTACATATGGTTCTCCTTCCATACTTTGCTGATAACGAAAACATAAGGTTCCTTCCTAACGTAACGTTCTTCTTCCATACATTGCTGATAACATATGGTTGTTTAACAATACATTTCTCTTATCTCAAAAGGAATACATGTTTTTCATCCTTATGCTATGTTTATCCAAGTAGGGTATAAATAGTGATTCTAGGATGTGCTTAAAGCAGATTTCAAACAAGTAATAAATTCTCGTTATTTCCAGAGTAAAATAAATTAATAATGTCCTGAAAAATACTAAATAAAACAATTAGAAAATAATTAAGGGTATTTGTGAGCATAAAATTATCATAAAGAGACAGAGTATTATTTTTAATAATATCTCCCTTTAAATAACATTATTATGTATTGTTAAAAATAATACTTTTCTAAAAAATATCCCCCTTTTTGATGATCACAAAACCCACAAGATAATAAAACAAATTAAATGAAATTAACTCTAAAAATTAGTTACATAAATTTTTAGAATTTTGAGAGAATAAAACGACATTTTAATTTTAAAAAAATAAAAAAAAATCAATAAAAAATTTCCCCCCCTCAAAAATAAAATAATTTTTCTTTCCCTCTGAATAAACATGGGTTTTCTAAAATAAAATGTTACATTTATCCAAATTTATCCCCCTTTTTGTGATATCAAAAAGAATGATAAATTATGGATTTTATCACATTTAATGTTGCACTGAACTGTAGGTAAATACTATTATCAACTGTTCATCAATAATTAAATCTAGAGTACTAGCATATCAAAAATAATGATAGTAAAACAAATAGAAAGGAAGAAATAGATTTTCATTAAAAATGAAAAATAGATACAAGTATGATAAACACAGGAATAAAGGTTTGGGCAAGATAGGTAATATGTTCTATCTCCTCTAGATTATAGACTTGATTTCTGTGAACTATTCCCTAAGTCTCTTCATTATCCAATCTCCATGTTTGATAATGTGATCTCTGTTCTCTTGAGTCATATGAATATCCTATGTTAAATTGACTCCAAAAAACTCATGCATCCTTTATTCTTTTTTGATAAACACTGACAGCTTCTCTGACATCTTCCTCTTCAAATTAGATCCTTCTTGCTACATTACTATCTCTTGATTCATCCTGTCCCTACTTGGACTAAGTAGGTTGAGCCTGAGCACTCTGTGAGTCTTCTTCAGCTCCTACTGGCAAGATTTTTCCTTTAATGGAGCTCTAGAAGTATCCAATCTTCCTCAAAGTTCCAGCATTAAACATATTACTATGATGATAGTATACTCGGGCATCCACTAATCTCACCATGTCTTTCTTAAGCAATAGTATAGAAATAAATTCAACGAAAGGGTAAAAGGTCATCTGAGCATCACTTTGACAGCAATAATTGAGGTACCTAAAAATTTACCATGGGAAGTTTAACTTGATATCACTTAACAGAAGATACATTATGTACATATCAGTGTACAAAATCTTTTCCATTTCTTCCATTCTGGGAGCTATTCCAGTCTGAAAAAATTTAACCAGGATCTTCTGATCTGGTTCTAAATATTTCACCATCATTTTCTTAATAGTAGATGTTCCAAACAAAAAAGACATAATGTCCTTGGATTTATGCACAACATCAACTCTATTCTTCAAATCAAAATGAAATATATCCTCATGAGGGAAGTTGAGAATCTGACCAATTTCTACTGACGAGATTGAGAAATCTCTATCCTCTATATTAGCCATCATACTGTCCTCAGTATCCCTAGACTAAACTGTATATATTTGAAGAAGTATCTGAGTTTTACTTTATACAGAAAATCCATATTTTCACTGTTGAATGTCTGTTCAAGGTTCTAAAACGACAACGCTTGTTTCAACAGTAGATTTGTCTGAAATAACCAGTCGAGATTGATTACGTTGCCCTGTAAGATTTTTTACTTTCTGAGCGTTGTCTCTTGACATTGCTTGGCTCAGCATCACTGGATATTTTATTCCTTACCATCTCTATGAGAATCTCTGAAGGATTGAAGGTTAGGGTTTCATAGGTTTTGAGATTAGGGTTCACGGGTAGAGGTGTGTTTTGCGGATTCTAAAAGGTTTCGATAGTAGTAAAATTGTTCAGAAGTCGAAAGCGTTTCTTACAACCTTGATTACCGTGTTTTTAATACTCATTTCATATATTTAAAAATAAATAAAACAATTTGCGTGGATAAAATAAACTTATTCTGTTTTAAAAACAAAATAGAAAAATTATTTTTAAGCGGAATAAAAAAAATTATTGTGAAATAAAATTTTTTTTAAAATCAAATAAACCTAGCTCCCCCTTAATAAAATAAAAACGTGAAGTGGGAAGTGGTTTTGTAAAAATATCATGTAATTGAATTTTAGTATTTATAAATTTTAAAAATATATACTTTTTAATAACATTATCTCTTAAAAAGTGATCCCTTCTATCAATATTCTTAGTTCTAGAATGACTAATAGGATTTTGTGGAATATTAATTTCACTTGTATTATCAGATAAAATAGGTGTATTAATAAAATTAAATCCAAAGTCCATAAGAGTGTTTTTCATCCACAACACTTGTGCACCGCAACTGCCAACAGAAACATATTCTACCTATTCTGTTGAGAAGGAAACTGAATTTTGTTTCTTACTAGACCATGACACTAAATACATTCCTAAAAAGTGACATGTTCCTGATGTGATTTTTCTATCTAACCTACAAATTCCAAAATCAACATCAGAATATTAAATCAAATTAAAATCAGAAGTTTTAGGATAAAGAAGGGATTGAAAAACAGATCCTTTTAAATATCTAAAAATTCTTTTAACAGCATTTAGATGAGATTCTTTATGATTTGATTGAAATATAGCACAAAGACATACTGAATACATTATATCTAGCCTGCTAACAGTAATATATAATAAACTGCCAATCATACCTCTATATAACTTGTTGTCAACTGATTTTCCAGTTTCATCTAAATCAAGTTTTATATTAGTACACATAAGAGTTGTAAATGTCTTGTTGTTTTCATGTCCAACTTTCTTAAGTAAATATGTAATGTATTTTCTTTGATTCAAAAAATTTCCAAAATCTTTTTGATAAATTTGAATTCCTATGTAGAAATTTAGTTCTCCTATCATACTTATTTATAATTATTTTTGCATTAACTTTGAAAACTCATGATAAAGGGTTTTATTAGTTGATCCAAAAATTACATCATCAACATAAATTTGAACTAATAAAACATTATTTTTTACAATTTTTATAAAGAGTGTTCGGTCTTCCATTCCAACAGTAAAATATTTTTTCAAAATAAAATAACGTATTATTTAATACCAAGCTCTCGGTGCTTGTTTAAGGCCATAAAGAGCTTTAGTATGTTTAAAAATAGAATCTGGTTTTTGAGAATTTTCAAAACCAGGAGGTTTCTCAACATAATCATCCTCCATTAAATAACCATTTACAATGGTAGATTTAACATCCATATAAAATAATTTAAAATCCATATAATATGAATAGGCTAAAAGGATTTTAATGGCTTCTAACCTAGCTACAGGTGCAAAAGTCTCATCATAATCTATTCCTTCTTCTTGATTTTATCCTTTAGCAACTAATCTTGCTTTATTTCTAGTTATTATTCCTTGGTCATCCTGTTTATTTCTAAAAGGAAATTTGGTTCCTATTACTGGATAATTCTTAGGTCTTTACACTAATTCCTAAACATCCTTTCTTTTAAACGGGTTTAATTCATCTTGCATTGATATTACCTATCATACATTATCTAAAGCTTCTTCTATTGTCTGAGGTTATTGTTGAGATAGGAAATCAGATAATTCCACAAGGTTTCTTAAGTTTCTTCTAGTTTGAATTCCTATATCTAAGTCACCTATCATAGTTTCTAAAGGGTGATTCTTTAGGGTTAAAGACTTTCTAGGAAAAAAAATTAAAGGTTCTTCAGTACCATGTTTCTCTGAACTGGACTGAATTTCTTATATATCATTTTCAAAATCATCCTTTAAGTTCTCAACTCTCGTGTTATCATTACAGTCAAGTTCATCGATTTTATTTTTCATTTCTCAAATGGATCATATTCATCAAATCTCACATGAACTATTTCTTCAACAATCCTTCACTTCTTATTATAGACTCTATAATATTTGGAGGTAGCAGAATATCCTATGAAAATACCTTCATCGGATTTTGGATCGATCTTACAAAGATTATCTTTATTGTTCAAGATGTAAACCTTGCATCAATAAAATTTAAAGTAACTGACTTTAGGTTTTTTTTATTCCATAGTTCATAGGGTGTATTTTTTAAAATATTTCTAATTAAAACTCTATTAATTATATAGCAAGCTGTATTCACAGCTTTTTCCCAAAAATATATATGTAGGATATATTCATTTAACATAGTTCTAGCCATTTATTGAATTGTTATATTTCTTCTTTCTAAAATCCCATTCTGTTGAGGTGTTCTTGGTGCAGAGAAGGTATGTTTAATACCCATGTTTGAGAAAAAGAAATTAATTTCCCGATTCTCAAATTCTCCACTATGATCACTTCTGAATGAGATTATATTAAAACCTTTTTCATTTTGAACAGATTTGCAGAAACTTTCAAATAAAGTAAAATCTTTATTTTTAATTTTCAAAAAGAAAATCGATGTAAATCTAGAATAGTCGTCAACTAAAACATATACATATAATTTACCAGCTAATCTTGATACTCTTGAGGGTCCAAACAAATCCATATGAAGATGTTCTAGAGGTTTAGATGTAGCAACTTTATTAACAGATTTTAAGGATGATTTGTGTTTCTTTCCAAGTTGACATGCATCACAAAATTGGTAACTTTCAATTTGATAATAGGTAAATCAGAAACTAAATGTTTCTTAGATAACATATTTAAAACATATATATTACAATTTCCAAGTCTCCTATGCCAGATCCAAGATTCACTTACTTTAGAAGTCAAGCAGTTTACTTGTTGTTTACACAAGGAATTTAAATCCAAAGTATAGACATTATCAGTTCTTGGTGCTTTAAATTTAAAACTTTTATCCTTAGAAACAGTACAACAATTGTTAGTAAAGTAAACAATATATCCATCATCACAAAGTTGGGAGAAACATATCAGATTGTGTTTTAATCCTTGAACATAAAGTACTTTGTTCACTAAAACTGTTTTTGGATCTCCAATAGTTCCAATGCCAATTATTCTTCCTTTGGAATTGTCACCAAATGTGACAAGTCCTCCTTCATTTTGAGTGAGTGAAGAAAAATTCAATGAGTTTCCACTCATATGTCTTAAGTAGCCACTTTCCATGTACCATATATCTTTTCTACTCTTGTGGCCTGCTACCTGCATAGACATTCAAACAAATTGATTTGGTACCCATATTTTGTTGGGTCCAGGGGTGTTAGCTAGCAATGAACTAGGTATCCAGATTTTCTTTGTTCTTTTAAAATCAGCTGAATCATATAAGTCTTTTGAAACATAAACTTTCTTAATACCACAAATTTGATGTTGTCTTAAGAAACAGTTTTTAGCTATATGTCCCTTTGTCCCACAAAAGTTACAATTAACCTTTTTAGAGCTAGGAAAAAAATAAATTTTATATAGATTAGGTTTATCTCCTATACTGCCAATTCCAAAACTCTCCTTTTTAATGACAGTTTTTCCAAGAATTTCATTTAATGATTTCTCTCCTTTTGTAAAAACCAATGTAGCCTGTTTGTAAGATTCTACTTCAGCCTGCAGTGTTTTTATTCTTGATTCAAAATTAATATAGTTAGTGTTAATAGAATTGTATTTATTAGTTAATTCCTTATGTTGTTTCAGCACTATATCTCTTTCATCTAAAATAGATTTTATGTTTGTTTTTTAGTGACTTCTATTTCTTAAATAGTGAGTCATATTTTTCTTCAAGCATATTGCAGTAAGCTGCGAGTTTTTCATTTGTGTAGCTTGATTTAGAATTTGATTCACTATTTGATTCAGAGGAGTAATATGAGTGTACCTCATCGGTTTCTACTAGGAAACACATGTTTGCTTTTAGATTGACTTATTCTTCCTCTGACCTTGATTCAGGAGAGCTACTGGAGTCTTCAGATACACTCCAAGCGGCTTTCATAGCTTTCTTTTCTTTCTGCTCATATTCATTTCTTTTAAAGAATTTCTTCTTCTTTGATTCTTTCAATTGTGGGAAATCTGGTCTGATATTCCCCATCTTCTTGCATTCACAGCATCTTAATTCTTTATCATCTTTCTTAGAGAATTTTTTCAAGCCTCTTTTCTTGATGTAGAACTTTCTAAATTTCATGGCTAGCTGAGCGAGTTCTTCATTTGTGTTTGATGAGTCAGATCTCTCTGATTTAGCTTTGACTTCTCTGTTCTTCATCTTTATATTTTTTTGTTGTGAAGTTACTCTTAAGGTATTATCATCATTTTTGATGTATACTTTATTCTCATTTTCCTCATCTTGCATTTCAGCTTCATACATCATCAGTGTACCAATCATCTCTCTCATGGTTAGATTTTTTACAGGTGTTGATTGTCTGATTGCAGCAGAGATATGATTCCAACGAGTAGGAAGTACCCTGAGAACATTTAATGCTTGATTAGCATGCTTGATAGGTTCTTCTAGAGTTGTTATATTATTGACAATTTCTATCAATCTCCCATTCATTTGGGTAATGCTTTCTCCTTCAAAAATACTGAAAATATCAAATTTTAGTTTTGCAGTTGCATATATCATTTGTCTCACATTGTCTGTTCCTTAATATTCCATAGCTATTGTCTACCACATCTCATATGCTTTCAGGCACTGAGATACTCTGTTAAATTCATCTGGTCCTAGACCGCAGATGATTGCATTCATAACCTTTAAATTCATATCATACTCTACCTCTGTAGCAGCATTCCATGTCTCAGGATTTTCAGGAATTTCATAATGATTCATAATCTTTGAATAGAATTTATATCTGAGGTTTTTCAGATATATTATCATGCTATATTTCCAGCAGCCATAGTTGTCTCCATTTAAATATGGTTCTCTCACCATTGACATCCCTTCTCTTGTATAATTCATGGTGATCTGTTATAATCTTTAAATTCTTCTACTGTGCTAAGTCTCTATCAGAAGATCCTCCTCTAATATGAATTTTTGGATCCTGAATATACAGATTATACACAAGAGGGGGGGAATTGAGTCTTTAATATTTTTTGTTAACTCTTCGATTTAATGAGTTATGTCCTCTTTGCTTTATCAGATTTGGTCATACAGTGGAAATAAATAAAAGCAGGGATAGAAAGATGTATAGTATTTTGGGGAACAGAAGGCCCCTAGTCCACTACACTAATTCTCAACTCCACGAGCTTAATGATTTTCACTATCTATTCCTCGTTTCAACAGACCGATCCACAAATGAATACAGGTTGTTAACACCTTTACAATCCAAGGCAAAACAAAGCCTTTTGGTTTAAACATGAACCTTCTTAGCTTAGTATGAGAAGCTGGTTACACAAGAATAAAAATAATTTTAGAAAGAATATTTTCCAGATGATCTCCACAATTGCAATAGAATGCATTTGATAGCAGATGGATCGTCGTCTCTAGAAGCATTGATTTTCAAGTCAAAGTAGTTCTGAGTTGATCTGGTTTCAATAGATATAATGATATAGTTCACAACATTAGCAGTAGTAGAACCATTGTTTATATTCGATGTAGAACAAGTGAATCTTCTATCAAGTTCCTTCTTCTTAAATGAACAGAGCTTTGACGCTCCTTTTTTTATTGAATCAGCATATCAATGTGATTTTTTGCAGTCTCTGTTTTTCAAACTTTTATTTTAAAAAATATATGATTGATCACCACTCTCCTGTATATGGTGTTTTTTAGAGAAAACATATATATTAAAACTGAGCATATCATCTATACATTCATATCCTTAAAAGTCACCTTCTGATTCGCGATATTCAAAAATTTAAAATTACAATGTAGTCGTAACTTCCCTGAAGACACGGCATAAAAAGCTCATTTTAATTCGATCTTTAATCTACTAATAAAATGAATTTGAATTAGTCAATGTCATATATTTAAAAACAACTTTAAATCCGACTTGTAATCCACCCAATAATCATCTTGCTGACCGTTGCATAAAAATACCATCTTTCAAAATTTTCTGACGCCAAACGTATGGTTGATGACGTGGCCTCCAAACGTAGGGTTGATAACATAGTCTTCAAACATATGGTTGATCAAAAACGTAGGGTTGATCATCCATACTTTTTCTTCAAATCTAAAACGTATGGTAAAAGATCCATACTTTTACTTAATCCATACTTTTCTAAGAATATATGATTATTCACAAAAGTAAGGTTGATGAACCATACTTTTTAGAAACAAATGTTATTTTTAGTACCTACGTATGGTTCTCCTACTATACATTGCTGATAACCAAAACGTAAGGTTCCTTCCTAACGTAAGTTTTTTATTCCATACATTGCTAATAACGTATGGTTGTTTAACCATACTTTTCTTTTATCTCAAAAGGTATACATGCTTTTCATCCTTAGGCTACATTTATCCACATAGGGTATGAATAGTGACTTTAGGATGCGCTTAAAGTAGATTTCGAACAAGTAATAAATTCTCATTATTTCAAGAGTAAAATAAACTAATAAAGTCCTGAAAAATACTAAATAAAATTATTAGAAAATAATTAAGGGTACTTGTGAGCATCAAAATTATCATAAAGAGACATAGTATTATTTTCAATAATCTCCCCCTTTAAATAACATTATTATTTATTGTTGAAAACAATACTTTTCTCAACAACAGGTGCACCCTAAATTATATAGCGCAATGTAAATTATATGATGTGACGGATGTGCTAAGAATTATATAGTGCTCTATTGTATTGGGTAATATGATGAATCTAATTAATTAAAGTGAAATATTCATGAACATGATCTTTGATTTGTTCACAAGTATGTGTGTTATTTGACCACTAAGACATGATGATTCATTTTTATGCATTTCCACATTCCATCCATTTATCTAATGATTCCTATCATGATTATAACGGTGATCATCCCCACCCCATGGTATGTTGTTTCGTGTTCTTATATATCCTCTAATTAGGCTTTTGTCTCACCCCTTTTTGATGTATATCCTCTACTTGTACTAAGGATAATTCAAGGTCCAATAATAAGCTAGATAAGAAGGAATTAAATAAATGTTTATTTTTTATGTTATAAATGTTATGTATGGTCCTAGTTTTCACAAGATAATAAACCTTTGTATCCTAGCCATGTAATGTTTTTATGTTTTTTATCATTGAAAGTTTGTAATAGTAATGTAAGAAGAAGGAGGGTTTCTATAGATGGTATGAGATAAAGGTTTAGTTAATTTGGTAATTAGGATCATATAAGCTTAGTGAAAAACCTTACTATGAGAATAATTATATGTAGGCACAAAAAAAGATTTTCTAAAAATAGGAATCCAGTAAGATATGATTTTAGTGTTAATAGGAAAAAGGAATAAATTATTTATTAATGACTTGTTTAATTATGTTTTGTTATAACCTTTTCTATTTTAGAAAATAGTGGGATCCAGGAGAGACTAGGCCAAAAAACCATGTAGGGGAAAATGCTGCGATTGCCCGAGTGACATCCCCAATGCTTTTGGGGGTGGAGTTCAAAACATCATGGTGATGCCTACCTAGCTATCTCAGGTTGTGAACAATAACCTAGATAATTTAGAACACACACCTTAACTAAAGAGGGAGAAATTGGCTATTGAGTGTTTTATGTGGCAACGACCACCAAAGTTTTGTGGGTCTTCTAATACACTTGTCACGGAAAAATGGGTTAACTAATTGGATAATATCTTTTTTATGCATCATTGTTATGAGATATAGAAGGTGACTCTAGCTGTTTATTATCTAGAAGGAGAGGTCGACCAATGGTGGGTGTTGATGAAGAACACCAAGTCGAGGGATGAAATTGAGATATGGAGTGGTAATACTTTAAGATAATGTTTCTTAATAATTATTTCCCTTGAACTCTTTGTTCAAAGATGGAGAAATAGTTTATAGGGCTCAAGGAAAAGGAAGGAGAATTTTTCACAACCAACGATGAAAATTTAACAATTATTTCACAGTATGATTCAGGTTTTGTTAACAATAATGATATAAAAATTGATAGATTCATTAGTGGATTAGAACCACACATTTGAAAGGCTCTTGCAGTTAGAGACTTTTGGAGTTAGGAAGAAGTTGTTCTATGTTCTCTCAATGTGGATATGGAGTTTGGAGAATGGTCCCTTCGATATAGTGATAATAAATGAAAAATGTAGTTTCAATCCAGAAGATCTAATTACAACGGTGGAAAGACAATCAACCACCGACATGTCCGAAAATTAGGAAGAAACATCATGGTAATTTTTTCAAAGGGAAAGGGAAATGCTTCAAGTGTGGGAGAGAAGGCTGCTAAGATCTTCAATGTCTAAAAGACATGATAAGGAAGTAGAATGTGGTGGGGGAAAGGAGATCACCACCCATGGTCCAATGCTGAAACTTTAGGGAGAAAGGGAACAATTCAAGCTAGTGCACTAAACATTGATTCCTTGAGGGTAATCGACGTCATCAGTCACCAAAGCCATAGGAACAAGGGAAGTCATATGCCATCACAGCTGTAGAAGTAGAAAAAGAAAATGAAGTCATACAATGTACAATTCCTATTCACTCAAGAATGGAAAAATAATTATTTGATTATAATCCTAAGCATTCCATTATATCTTCAATGTTTTCTATAACTATTGAATAGAAGCCCCAAAACCTTGAACTAGAGATATTTGTAAAAAAATTAAGTGGTGAAATCATTGCAACACAAGTGTTGGACCCTTTTTATATTAAATATGTGCTAATATTCTTTTATTGAATCTCATGACACTTACATTGGTGGAATGTGATTCTATAATTAGAATGTATTGGATCTCATTATATAGAGCACATATAAACTGTCAAGAATAGAAAATATCTTTTTATATTCTGAATCATCCCATGATCCTCTACAAATGAAAGGAAGATCAAGAATGTCCTTTATAAAATCCTTCAATTGTGTGGGTCTTCATTCCCTATGATGAAATATACCTTTCTCAAATGGTTGATTCAAAGGAAGGTATCGATGTAGGGTACATTCCCATTGTGATGCAATTTAGTGATGTATTTCTTTAAGATTTACCTAGAATTCCCCCAGATTGTGAGGTAGAGTTCTCAATATAACTCATACTCAAAGCTACTCCTATTTCAATGTGTCTCTATTAGATTGATACTATCAAAGTGGAGGAGTTAAAGAAGCATTTACAAGAGAATTTGGATAAATTTTTCATACACCCTAGTGCCTCACATTGGGGTGTGCAAGTGATCATTATCAAAAAGAAGGATGAGTCAATGATGTTGTATCAATTATTGGGAACTCAACAAGATCTCCATAAAGAAAATTTATCCTCTTTAAAGGATTTATGACATTTTTGATCAGTTTAGAGGAGATCAATAATTCTCAATGGTGGATCTTTGTTCTGGATTTATTGGCTTAAGGTAAAGAAGGAAGATATTTAGAAGGCTTCCTTTCGTACAAGGTATGGGCACTACACGTTTCTATTGATACCCTTCAGACTTACTAATTCCCCTGAAATATTTGTGTTTTTGATTAATATAGTCTTTATAAATGAACTTGAAAATTTTTTGGTAGTTTTTATCAATTATATTCTCATCTAGTCAAGAGAAAGGAGGAATGTGAATAATATCTAAGGCCTGTGTTGGAAACATTATGGAAGGGGAAGTTGTATGTCAAGTTTAGTAAGTGTGACTTTTGGATGCACAAGCCACATTCTTGGGACATGTGATCACAAGTGAGGGAATTTATGTAGACCCATAAAAAACAAAGGCAATTGAGGAATGACCTAGGACCTCTAGTGTCATGGAAATACATAGTTCTCATAGATTATCTTGGTACTAATGACATTTTTTGATAAATTTCCTAGGATTGCCAGGATCTCTAACTAAGTTAACAAATAAATGGGTAAAGTATGTCTATAAAAAATAATGTGAGGAAATGTTCCTGGAGATAAAGATAAGTATGATCATTGTTCATGTACTCACATTACCAAAGACCAGAGAATGTTTTGTGATATACAATGATGCTTCATGATAAATACACTATCTTCACAGAAATGAAATGGATATATTTGAAAATAATAATGGTAGGGAATAAATCCTACCTTTCTAAAATAATTTCCCAACCATCTATCAAAGTGATGATTAAGGAGGCACAAAGGGACGATCCAGAGTTACAAAAGAAGTAGAATGTAGTAAAGTAAGGGAAGCAACGATAGTTCCATATGATTGATGATGGTGTGATTTGGATTGGAACAAGGCTTTGTGTGCCTTCATCATCGAAGATAAATAGGGACCTATTGGATAATTCACATAGCTCAAATTTCTCTACCCATCCTAGGAGTACCAAGATGTATTGTCATCTCCAAGAACACTTCATGTGGGACAACATGAAAAAGGAGATTGTAGATTATATCTCAAGGTTCTTGATATGTCATCATGATAATGAAAAGTGATAGAATTACAAATGGATGATGAAACCCTTACCAATACCCATGTGGAAATGGGAGAATGTCACCATGGACTTTGTCACTGGTATCCCGAAGACATCCAAAGGAAATAATTTGATATGGGTTGTGGTGGAACAACTCACAAAGACATCCCACTTTATCACTATTTGGGAAGATCTCTCACTTGAACAACATGAAAATATATATGTGAAGGAAGTGGTGAGACTCTATGGGGTTCCACTCTAAATTGGTTCTAATCATGATCCCATGTTAACATCTAAATTATGGAGGAGTATTCAACATTCATTGAGTACTGAATTGAATTTCAGCATGGCCTATCACCCCTAAACTGATGGCCGACATGAAAAGAAAATTCAGGCCCTTGATGATATTCTAAGAGCATACTCTTTATAATTGAATGGTGTATGAGATCAACATATCCCATTTGTTTAGTACTCATACAACAAGAGCTTCTACTTGAGTATTGATATGGCTCCATATAAAGCTCTGTATGGAAAGAGATGTAGAAATCCAACTGTTTGGGATAAATATAGAGAAAGAAAGCAACTTGAACCTAATATTATGTAAGAGATGATAGAGAAGTTTCATGTTATCCAAAAACATATCAAAGCTACTCAGAGTCTCAAAAATATCTATACTGACAACCATTTAAGGGACATTGAGTTCAACATTGGAGATAAATTCTTCCTCCAAATATCACCAGGAAAGATAGTCATGTGGTTTAGAATGAAAGGGAAGCTAATCCCAAGGCACATTGGCCCCTTTAATATCCTTGATCATATAGGATTTGTGGGATATCAGCTTGCACTTCCACCGAATATGGATCATGTTCATGATGTGTTCCATGTATCACTCCTGAGTAAGTACATACCAGATCCCTCACACGTACTGAACTCAGAGATGGTATAGTTGGAAGTGGATATCTCTTATAGGGAGCAGCTAGTAAAAATATGGACCAGAGAGATAAGGTTCTATGAAACAATACATCTCACCTTTTCAAAGTGTTATGAAGGAACCATAAGTATGAAAAAGTAACTTGGGAATAGGAGGAGGTGATGAAGGATAAGTACCCCCACATATTTATGTAAAATGAAATTTCTAAGGTGAAATTTCAAAAGGGGGAGAATGTAATGACCCAAACTTTTATCAATGGAATTTATAAATTCTTATAGTAATTTCATATACTATAAGAAACATAAAATTACATAGATACCATAATTAAATCTTTATAGATGTATAATTAATGAGAAAAGAAGTGTTTCTAAAAGTTAAGGAGCATATATTGATGATATAGTAACCTAACCTTAGGAATAGTAATATTACACTTATGAATAGTAAACCATCCAAATGAATAGTAACCTCAACCCTGAATGTATAATAAAATTTAAAAATATTATAAGTGAAAATATGATATAATTATATTATAGTATATGTAAGTAAATATTTTAAAAATTGTTAATAATATGTTGGCATTTTTATAATTCATAAATATTTAATTACAATTTTATAATTAATTTAATAATTTAAAAGAAAACATATTTTTATAAAATGTATTCATAAATTAAAATTTTTATGACTTAATTTTATAAGATAATTTTATGAGACCTTGTTTAATTTTTCAAAGTGTAATAAAATCAGTTACAAATTTTAAATTTGTATTTTCCAAGTAAATAAGAATTTTAATTAAATTTTAAATTAATAATAATTAGAAAATTATTTTCATAAAAAAGAGTTAATTTTTTAATTCTACATGTCAAAAAATGTTTAGGGTTAATTTTTGGGATTTTTTAGAAATACATGAATCTTTGGTGAATAGTAAAACACAATAATTTATTATAAATGCTAAATACATGAATTTATTGAGTCATAATTGATGTAATGAAGATTAAAGCCCATAATATCGAACCATAATTAATTATTATATTATATTTATTGATAATGGTCTGTCTATTCAAAGTGGAGATCCATAATAAAAAACTAATGATATAAATATGGAGAAAACACCCCTCCCCTCCAATATATATACCACCTATCACCCCCTCTTTTCCTCACACCTATAAAGAATTTATCCTTTCCTAAGTTCTTCCCAATACTCCTCCCTAGATCCTTCCCCATGTCTAGGTACTTTTGGTCTTATTAAAAAGACCAAAACCCTTTACCTAAGGAGGTTCTCAAGGAGGATATATTTAAGAGGTAAAAGCATCTTTGTTTTTCTTTTAATTTCTTTAAATTTCTATTCCTTTTATTTTTCTATCCTCACCTCCCTTCATAAAAATCGAATGATAAACTCCAGTAACTTATATATACTATAATTCTATCATGTTAATTTAATATCCATCATTAAACTTGTCCCCCCCCCCTCTCTCTTATTCTAAAAATGAAATTGTCGCTCATAATGTGTCAATTTACTGACATTGGGGGTGATTCACTTTCATTTTCCTTTAACTCCTTCAAGGATATTAATAAAACCATTAAATGGTTGAAAAAAAATAAATTTTTTGTTTTAACCCTTTTTATTTTATAGAACGAACTTATATACATAAAACTAAATGATAAAACCAAACAAGTTCATTGTGATCAAAAAACTGACCAAATTAACCAAAACCAACATCATTAACTCTTATATAATAATTGTATATAACCAAATTAATTATAATGACATTTAAAATCATGGAATATAATTAATAACATATAATAAAAATTCTATGCATTTTTCCACATTTTACATCAACTTCCATTCATGTATACAAGTGAACCGATCATGAAAACTAAGAAAACGAACACTCGAAAACAATTATTTTAAACTCTATAACTCATCCAAAGGTCCATAAAAGAACTTAATAAAACCATAATGAATCAAATTCATGAATAAAATGTTTTTTTATTTTTAATTAGTGAATATAATGTGATTATATAGGACATTGAAGTGAAAAAATCATTCAGACAGAATGTAAGGTGAATTCATGAACTCAACTCTCATTCTTTGGGTTTTCTATATTTTTACCCATTTTCAGTATGTTTATTTCCTAAAATAATTTATCCATAATTATATTACCATTTCTGGGATAGAAATGTTTTCAACTTGAGTTTATGAAAATCAAAATGTTATCCGAAAGAAATCTTCTTTCAATAGAACACACCTTTTACTTCCCGAGATTGTTTCATCTTCACTCAAGAATAATAATTCTTATATCATGTATGTTAATAAATATTTCATTTGGAAACCCAATTTTTATGTATATATTCTTTATTAAATGAAAAACATTCCATTCCATGGGTTAATTTATGTCCAAGATTGATATATGGTCTATGTGTCATGCATGATAATGTAAATGCTATTATGTGATTGGTGAGGGTGGAATTTTATTGCGCAATGTAAATGTTATGATGTGATGGGTGCAACCAAAATTATATAGTACTCCAAGGAATTGGGTAATATGATGAATATCATTTTTAAAGTCAAATATGCATGAACATGGTACTATATTTTTACACAACAATGTGTGGTAGTTGACCACTAAGTAGGGATGTTTCATTTTTATGCATTGCCACATTCCATGCATTTTTATAACAATTACTCTCATGATTATGATGATGAAGTTATGATTATTCTATCCCCATGTTATATTGTTTCATGTTCTTATCTATACTATTATTGTGATTTAAGCTCACCCCTTTTGATGTATATCCTTATGTGACAACTTGTACTATGGAGAATTCAAGGACCAATAAAAATATAGAGAAGAAGGAATTAAATAAATGTATATGTTTTGTGTTTTAAATGTTATATATGGTCCTAGTTTTTCCAAGAAACTAAAACTTTGGATTCTGGTCATGTAATTTTTTAATGTTTTTTATCATTAAAATGTTGTAATATTAACGTATGAAGAAGTGGGGTACCAACAGATGTTGTTCCATGAAAGCATTGATAAATAAAAAACCCCATTAGAATGATAAAGATCATCAACCATAATATGGAAATAAGGAACGAGAGGAAATGAGATAAAATGGAGAGAAACCTCTAGAAATGAGGAAGATCCTACCTTAGATCACCATAGATTGAACTCGGGAACTCAAGATTGATCCCTATAGAAAGGGGGCTTCAAAGGATTTAAAAAGCATCATTGGGTTCCAAGGGTTCAAGAGGAAGGAGTGGGAAAAAAATGGGTCTAGGGGCCTTGGGGTATTTATAGGTAGTCATATTTTTATAGGAACACAATGCAGCCCCTAAGACCATGTATTATACCACCTAGACCACTGCACAGTTGGAGGAGACCATATCATAACCCCTGGTAAAACCCACGTTTGGGATCCATAACTGGATCTATGGTGTAGATCCTATTTATCTAGGGAAGGGATAAAGAACCAGTCTACAGCCAATGTTTCATCCAATCTTGGTTTGGAAGTAACCTCAAAACCCACTATGGAGCAGTCGCCTTGCTCCATGCCACATCACTTGACACTTGGGATGGGCCGAACGCCACAACAAACCACCACGGTATGCAAATGACTAAAAAGATAGTATCCATGATTTTCCTCCTTTGAGCCTCCATATGCCACAGTCAGGAGACCACATCATACAATCCTAGCTTATAACACATCCTATGTCTCCACATTACTACCTTGCCTCAAATGGAAGTGGCACCCACCTTTTTCCCAATTTAGCCTCCAAACTCCTTGAATCCACCTAAAGTTTACTTCAACACCAAAAACACCAAAAGGGAAGGGCCGCTGAGGTTTGAGCCCTTACACTATATATGTACGACAAACAATAAAAATTACAAAAATATTATGTGAATTTTTAGAATTTCTTATCACATAATATATTTAAATAGTTTCCTTGTGCATGTTTAATAAAAATATTATTTTATAAAATTCACTCTACCAAAATAATGCATGATATCAAGCTTTAATAATTGATAACATATAATCAAATATGTATGAAAAATTATGAATATGTTATAAAATCCTCTAATGAATCGCCATATCACTATATAGTGATCCCAATTTCAATGAACAAGTTCAACAAATTTTCAATTGATTCATCAAAAAAATTACAGAAACATGAAACTAGTACGTCTATATATAATGATGTCCCCATTTACATTTGAACTCTGTTTCTAAATATTATAATTTATTCTTATATTTTTCATGCTATTTTTTATCCAATTTTCATAGTTTCCTCTTTATCATATAGATATGATGGTGTAAATTTCTTCCAAATATCCATCCTAATAATATTTATTTCAATAATATTCATAATAACACCATAATCTAGTGATGAAGAACTTATTTTTGTAGAATATACAACTTAGAAACTAAATAATAATAAATAAGGAGTTAAATTTAGTATATACTTATAGAATAAAATAAATAAGTTTTATAAAGTTGAATATTTTTCTTATATGATAGTATAATAACAAAACAAACTCAAACTAAAGAGAACAATCCTCATAGTTGATGTAATTTTAAACTCCTCTTGTAAGTTAGTGTGTTGAAATGTATATTTTGTTAAATTATTTAATAGATATATAAGATTAGATGGATACACTCAATCAATATGTAAAATTATGTATTTTATATGTAGTTAACTTATTCATTGTTAGGATTCCAAAATAATTATATTTCATTAGAAAATGTTAAATTCAATATAATTAAATAACATCATAAGTTCACTCAATTAAGGATCCCTAATAACAATACCATAGAAACTGCTTTACGTAGTGCTACCCTTTATTAGCGCTAGTAAAAAACCCTTGATAAAGGGGATAACTTTATCAGGGTTAAAAGAATTAATGATAAATGGTACTTTTAATAGTACTAAAAAGTCAATGTTAGAAGTACCCCTTTATCAACGTTTTTTAAAGCATTGTTAAAGACACACCTTTATCTATTCTTTTTTACTAGCACTGATAAAGGGTATATCTAAAAAAATAATTAAATATATATATATATATATGTATATTAATATAAAAATATATGAATGTATTTATATTGATATAAATATAATATATATTTTTTAAATATGTTTTTGATAAGGATAAATAGAAATTTAAACTTAATATATAAGATATTTAGTAAAAAAGGATTATGAAATAATTTAAAAAATATTATTAATTAATAATTTTTTAATTTTTATCGAGTAATAGTCATTTAATGACTATTTGAATATATAAAATATAAAAAAATTAATAAAAGATTTACAATAAGTTAAAAACCGAACTTGAACCTCAAAAGGCCATAACTTGTGATCCGGGTGTCCATTTGGGCACTACCTCATATCAAATTGAAGCATGTGATGATCTCTACGCGATGATGAATTAGAATAAACCTATTATCACATTTTTGGAGGCTAAAAAAGACTCATAATGCCTCTAAAACTGAGTTTTTAGTCAGGGTACCCCAATTTGTTAACATTCGATGGATTTTCTGCCTCCTTTAAGGGGGTCACTTTGCCCATTTTCAAAGGTGACTGAATTTGTTCCAAGGGATTAAATCCATATTGATATTATGGTTTTAAAATTTTATTGTTTTTCATAACTTAATATTATTTATAATCAAATATATAACAATATATAAATATTTTTTATATATTCACCCATAAAAACTAATTTTATAAATAAATAATTAAACATATATACTTATAAAATATATTTCTCAATATATAAACCTTATCTAAATAAAATATTACATCCATTTTATTTTAAATAAAAATTTATGAATATTTATATACATATACATAAATAATTAATGTTTATATGATGTTTATATGTGTGTGTTTATTGACAAACATATAAATGATTATCTACATATTCATATATATGTATATACATATTAATATAAAATATTTTTAAATAAATATAAATATGTATATTTATTTTTATAGATGCACACATATAAAATATATATATATATATATATATATATATATTTCTATATATATATTTATATATTTATAAACACACAAAGAACAAATTTTATATATATATTTAAATATATATATATATATGGATAAAAAATATAAAAAATATAAAACAATATATAGATATATCATAAAATGAAATATAAACCAATATAGGTGAGTGGAAGTGTCATGGTGCATGAGGAGAAGGTCCTGAGTTCAAAATCCATCAATGCGAAGGGCGCGTGGGTGGGTGAGCAGGTGCCTATTACCACTTGTTGAAACCACTTTGTTGGTAGAATTGTTTTTTCAAGTAGCTTTTGGGTATCCTAAAAAACACTCATATGATACCAACATGTTAGTTTCTAAAAAATCATTTGAATGATTTTCTAAATATCCAAAATTCATTAGTAAAACTAAAACTCAGATTTGAAACTATAATCACTACAAAATTATCTTGAAATCCACTGTATATTTAATATTTCATAAGATTCATATATATTGAAAAATGTGTGGTCAAAATAAAAAATTTCTTCACTTAATTCATGATTTTTTTCAATTTTAGAATTGTTTAGAAATATCATTTCATCATACACTTTTTTATTTGTAATACTCATTTTAATGCAAACATTGTGAATACTCCCCATGGAATGTATTTACCCCTTCATCCCACATCACTCAATTTATCATATTTAACATTAATATAAAAGGGGAGAGGGTTACCTCTGACATCCTCACATTAATGAATATATTTTCTCTTGATGAATAAACTCTTTTCTTTTAATATTCCTCCAAACCTTGCTTGTGGATTTTTTTTAAAACCACGTGTGATGATTCCACTTCAAATATTCCCTATGTGACTCTTTATCCTTCTTGTCTTGGGTTCCTTCACCATTATTATACCAATCCCATTAATACTTTTCTATTATTTTGATACATTTTTCTCAAACCCATCAACATGTTTTGGATTCCGATAGAGGTATCTTCCACCAAATTTGGTCTTTTTCCTTGTGGAGTGATATGTGAGATCATTAAGGCATACTTTTTTTCCTACTTATTTGGTATTCATAAGAGTCAATTCATACTTATTATTCTTTAGTGAATATTTTTTTATGGTCAATTACTTCACAATTTAGGAAAACTCTATGTGTATGTAGACCCAGCTTACTTTAATTTTGGTGGTTGAAAGTTACTATTTGAGTTAGTGGATGATTATTGGATTTTATTTGGGCTTATGGAAGGAGACAAGTGATCCATGTTTTTCCATTCCAGTTAGAGATGAGTAATTTTTTCTTATTTTTTTATTGGATTTCATATATCATAAAACATAGAGCTTCCATCTCCTTTATTACATTTTGTATATATTTTTTATAAATATTCGTTTCTACGATATTAGGATTAAATGATTATTTATATTTGTATAAATTATGGTGAAATTTACATGATATCATCATGCTATGTTTTTTATTTTTGTTGTTAGGTGACACATTGTTGTTATTCTTGAGTAAATGTTTTTTCATCATAATGAAAAGTGTACATTTTATTCTTATATAGATTATGAAATATATTGAAGAAGGTTGTAGGAAGATGTTATTTGATAATGATTAATGGATGTATGAGCTAGGGTTTCCTCCTATGCTTCCCTTATTGTGTATAATAATTGTAATATTATTCATCTACATTAAATTTAATGTCATGTCCTAATTCGTTATCAAATTTGTTTTAGGGACATTATACTGAACTAGAGTTATCTTCTTCTCATCCTAATAGTATTGGTATGAGTGGGGGTGCTCCTAGAGCTACATAGAGCACCCTTCATATCCATTCACACCATAACTTGCCCAAAGACCCCCCCATATACCACAACTTTTCATCCCCCACTCGAGCCTCTAAGGTTTTTCCTACCCATGCCTCCATCAACAATATAATTTAGCCTCTTCTTCTCATACCATGTCTACGTCGCCTCTAGAAATGTTCCCACCTAAACCTCAAAAATCCATATTTTTTTCACTTTCTAAAAACACTTTTTGAGGTTATGTGTGCACCTTAAAAAATTCCAAGTAGATAAAATACCGTCTGAAAATACAAAAAATCCAAACAACCATCATGATGCACCAAAGAAAAAATAGATTTGAATTTACAACCATGCTTTGAGAACACCTTGATTCTGGAAACACAATCTTGGGTCACTCCACCATGTGGATCGAGGCCTGACATGTTGGGTTATAGAATTTCTACAACTATGGCACCATCAATAACAAAAATCCTCAACCCATCACCATCATTCATAACACCATCATTCTCTACTCCAAATGGTGTTGGCGTCACCGACAAAAAAAAAAGAGTGTCAATTGTCCTCGGCACCCCAAGAACCTGACTCACGACCATTTTCTTTGTATCATTCATCAAATAGATAAATGTAAATTCCATTCACTCTCCCAGAGATCAAATACCTCTCGAACAACACTTCCCAGATCCTCCATCAAGACCATCGCACCTGACTAACTATAAAGGGAGCACTAGATCAGGATTCCAAATAGAGCTGATCCAGGGTGACATCGGTCTGGGAGCACCCTGGAGACCACATTGTCATTAATGGGGTAGAAACATCCACATACTACCATCAACCATAAAACCAAAATAATATAGTCAGGAAGAAGAAACACCATAAAACATGCTCCTAGAGTAAGAAAAAACCCATCAAAACACCAATCAGGGCCCACACTGCAACTCAAAACAAACAAACCCATAAATGCCAAAAGTTTTATGAAGAGCATAAGTAGAGACCATGGACGTCCCCCCTCCAGCATAATCACAATTAGGCTCAGATCCTACATCAATCCTAAAGAATGGAGTCAAAATAGGATGGTTTTTCCATCAAGGGAATGGATAAGAGAGACATTTGACTCTGCCACCAGCGCTAATCCAAACTGTCAAAAACATTATTACACCAACCCATAGTTGAGTTATGATGTGCCAGGTTAGACCAAAAAGGGCGGTGAGAGACAATATATATCCACACCAGCAAGCTGAATCATTAAAGAATGAGGGAAGGAGAAATCTATAGAAGTAAGAGAAGAAAAAATAAAGTGAAGCAAGGATCACAGTCACTGTCAATCAGACTAGAAAAACTCTAGGATAAGGAGAATTAGAGGCATCAGGATCATCGGGCATCAAGTGAGTGCATATAAATACTCTTCAAATGATCTTTTTTCCACCTATACCATATTAATAACCTATGATGTATCCCCATCTCTTCTATCCTTATCCCACTAGGTCTATACTGCCTCCATTTCCTAATATCTATCCAAGATATGGTTATTGTTTTCCTTCAAATTAAACTCTAGTGCATGTAGATGACTTGGTCCATGCATTGGAATAAACACATCCTTCAGAGTTTACTGATCTACGATAGCCCACAGATCTATCCAATCTTAATGAGTAGTTTGCACTTGGTTTTTTTATATGTGTGTCGAATTATGACACATTATTTATTTTCTTATTATATTGTTAATTAATTCATCTTCTTTTTCAATTTATTTTATTCGGTGAGATATTATAATAGGTGATGTGGGTTTACCCATATGTGGGAAGCATAGAATCATCAAACATAAATAATAGTGGATTACAATGAAGACAATCAAATTATAGATAAAAATGTCAGGTAGTGTAGAAGTTTTATGGAATCTTTAGCCAAGTATGAAGATATAATTCAAGTGAAACCAGTCTCATATATTCATATCGGTAATAAAAAAAAGAATAAATCATGGGTGGAGATATGGATAAAAAATTTATTAAATTGATATCTATATTATTATTGTATTTATAAGAATTAACATGTTAGTTTCAGTATCATTTTAACTTTCCTAACAATGATGCTACTAAGGTCGTATGGTTGATGGATCTTTGGAAGTTGTGGCGATCATATAAGAACACGTGATATGTTGATTGTGTTGGATTTGGTTTCCTAGAACCAACTTATGTGAGCTATATGATAATATTTATTCATAGTTTTTGAATATGAATAACATCTTAGCGCATCATGATTATTCTTTTATGTGACATAGTATGTGATAATATCATAAGATAAGATTACATACTGAAAGTTCATAGAAGTTCTCCAATATGATGAGAACCCAGGAGTGTCATAATAATATTCTTAAAATATATTTTCGTTACATACTTTGATGTATTGATGAAAATCGTTATGAAAAATGTTCGCAGTGAGGTAGGATACGTTGGGAGCATCACAAGTAATGTTTCCTTAATGAATAATGCAAGAAAAGATTTGTCCTTTATATTATTTAATTGTATTTGATATCTTAGGGTCTATCATGGAAATTATATAGCCTAAATTAATCCATGGCTATGGTGTTCTATATGAATATTCAATTTCTGGAAATTCAAATAAAGAGACATTGAGCACATATATTGATGATGCCAGCATGCAACCTGCTTGATTAAAAATATCAGGATAACTGGATTATATTACACAGTGAGCATTCGTGTGAAGAATTATGTTGTTGCAGCATTAACTAATTTCTCTATAGGTGCCTTGGCGTGTTGTGAGATGCTAAAATTGGACATTAAACTGATTTTCCTAATACCACTAAGAAATATTCATAGAGGATCGCATACAAACTGTAGCCAAAATCTGAGTTAAATAATGTATTGCTATTTATTATTTAAAAATTTGAATAAATATTATTATCACATGTGGTTTACCAATTATTTTTATTTCCTGATTTTATATATTTTGTCACCAGTTATTCAAGAGAATATTATATGAGAGGAATATTTAATAAATATTTATTTTCTATTTAGTGAATATAATATTTATTTTCTTATTGGTGAATAATTCAATGATATTTATTTATTAATTAAATAATCATTTTTAAGGCCTGATAAATATTGTTGAGGAATAATAGATCGAATTTATAGTTTCAATGAGAAATAATATATATTGAATATTATATGAATAAATAACATTTAATTTTTATTCTCAGGACTATCACATGTAAAAATATATTATTATTATTATTATTAACATGAGGTTCTTCAGGGATTAAATAAATAATAAGGGGAACTTGTGAAATTATTTATTTCTAACCATAATGGTATATAAACCCAATTATATTATTTTCCAAGAGAGTCAATTTAATTTGTGTTGTGAACAATGACAGACAGAGAGAATCATATCAAGATATAGAGTTCTCCCTCTCTAGGAACACTCCCAAAAATAGAGAGAGATATTCCACCACCATTTACAGTCAAATCAAGAGAGATCAAGGAAAATCCTTTGGAACTAAATCTCAAGGTGATCAAAAGTGACCAACGCAAGAATTAAGATATTCCATGTTATCACCCAAAGATTTCTATGATGATTGTTAGATATTTCTGGAACACATGTCAATCACGACATATATGTCCCTGACCCAGAAGCTAATAAATTGGTAGTCTGATCCAGGTTGCCACATGACCTCAAGTGCACATCCCCAAATGCTAGACGATTCCTAATAGCAATGAGGGTATAACAGGTCACCTACAGAGACTATACCCTCCTTACAGGAGTTTTCCACAATATATAACATGAAAAATAAGGAAAACAATAGAAAATAATCCATAACATGAATTTGCAACCATTTCCCAAACATTGTACAACCGCAACCAAAAGATAAATATGCCATTTTATGTTTACAGTTCCAAAAGAGAAGGAAACCCAAAATAAAGACTAATGGAATCATCCCCCAAAATGGGTCCTGACTCCAAGTCTGAATCCTCATTCATGCACATCACAAACCCAACTCAACCCCCTAACAAACGGCTTATTCCCTTTTCCAATCCAGTAATAATGAAATTTTCCTGGGTACCCAACAATGGCCTATGTATGGTGTGAGTACAACTCAGTAGGACACCACCAAAAATGTCTATAAAATATCTAGTCTAAAAAGATAGTTCATTAAAGTACTAAATAAATGGAAAGATAAAAAAAAGGAAAATTGGGTTGCATTATTTAACAATATTCACTTTAATAATTTTTATCATTTATTTAATTCAATCACTTAAACAATTTTTTTCACTCAATCCATGGGTTAGGAATTTACATCATTTACACTCTAGCCTAAGTCGATCGATTATCATACATAAGAGAATAATTCAAGTTCCCTATCTCACTAGGGATAAAAATTTCATAAAAAATACATTACACTCACCTTAGTCACTTAGCCCATATGGTCTCATAAAATGAAATTGTTAGGGGCTTAGAGCCTCAGTTCGACTCCCTAACATGTGCATTCAAAGGGTAAGGATTAGTGCCTATGTACATCCCAACCCATGGGAGGAGCGTCAGTCCAATTCCCCACATACCACCAAGCCATGTTCACATGAAAATTCATTCAATTAACACATATACCAAATCACAGACTATGCATAATGAATATAAATAAAATTCACAAATCACATTCCATTTAACAATTAAACACCTTTGGGGATTTAACCATTAACACATTTACCACACAAATTACATATACCTTTTAACCAACTTCCCATTCATATCTCAACCCATTTAACTTATTCAACAATATCCATACTTTAACCCATTTCACATAATTCATCATTTCACATGTATTATCCCATTCATGCATTTCAATTTCAATCTCACAAGTCATTTGATACATTCACCTTATTCCATTTAACCCTCTTTACATTTTTTCATATAGGGAACCACTATCAATAATCTATTTTTCAAATCAACTAATATATCAACATGTTCATCTTGGGCTCTACTTTATCACAAGTCAATTCCATACTTAACATTACAATTCAATGAGTTTTGGGAATATTTTCACATCTTATGGGTATCCCTAAATTGGTCTAGTAAACATTAATTCATACCAAAGGGATCATTATAGGTTCAATTCATTATTCAGCCAACCATTTTACCAAATCCATTCCAATGCTTCAAATGGACAACAAGATAGAATGATTAACACAACCAAACATGAAAAAGGCAACTTCAAGACCATGGAATATAAATTTTAAACAACCTAACTCAAAATCATAGATGAACACATGATTAAACATAGCCTTAAATCTATATTCAACAACCCTTTGAAGCCCCAACCTAAGATCAACTATAAAAATAGGTTTTTAGGTATTCAAGATAAGAATAATCAAACCACAATCCCCAATCCAAAAAATAGAAGAAATACGAACATAATACTTACCTGTAGCTTTCATTTGCAAACAACGACACTCCAAATTGTGTAGAAATGATGGAGATCGATCCATGGTAAGATTTTTGTGTTTAGGTTAGTAAATTGGGCTATAAGTGGAAGAATGAGGATTAAATTTGGGTGAGTAACTTAAAATAATAATGGAAATGGTAAAATACCACTTTTAAGGAGTCCCACGGTTTGTCTACACGATTTTCCAAACCATGAGCCAACCATGTACATGCCTCTTTTCAAGAGGGTTTTGGTCGCATGATTACCTAAGGAGCCCCACAAGGTATGAAAAATTGTGTTCCAACTGTGTGGAGTGCCTCTGTCTAGGCCGACAGGGTTTGGTATCCCCTCTTTCATGATTTAATAAACTGTGAACCCCGTCCTCTTGGCTAGCACAATTTGGGTGGATAGTTACTACTATCCATGCCCCAACTATGAAACATGCACAGGATGGCCAAAATACCCCATCTTTCATCTCTCAAGCCCCCGAGACACCCTTGAGAATCCTCACACATATAGAAAACCTTATATTAACCACAATAAGGAGAGTTAAACAAAAAATTAAACAAGAACATACCTCGAGAAAATCTGGGATCTTACAACCTCCCCACCTTATAATGGATCATCCTCAAGCCACATTCCCAAGCATCACTAAAATTTTAAAGAAGCTTGATCATTCCATTGATCCCACATATCTATATCCCTCTCCCATGTTTCATCCTGAACATTAACATGCTTCCAAAATATCTAAATAATTGCAGTCTACCTCACTAGACTTTCTCACTGCAATCCACAATACGAACAGTATTCTCCTCAAAGGACGTATCTCTAGCTCAAGATCCTCAAAATCAAACACATGATCTGGTTCATGGTGATACTTTCAATGGTGTGACACATGAAAAACAATGTTCATGCCAATATAATTTAGTGGAAGATCCAATTTGTTTGTCACTTGCCCGATCCTCTCCACAATCTCAAACAGTCCCATGTACCTAGGTGCCAACATTCCCTATTTCTGTATCCTACGATGACCCAACCATGGTGACTCCCAAAGAAACACATGATCACCCTCCATAAACTCAATAGGTCTATCATGCCAACCCACATACGACTTATTCCTACTTTGAACCGTTACAATATGTTTCAGAATCAACTGAACCTGTTTTGAAATCTACTACATGAGACTCGACCCTAAAAAATTAGATTCTCCTACCTCCACCCAACACAATAATGATCCACACAGCCTACCATAGAGCACCTCATATAGTTCCAGTTTAATTATCTCATGGTAACTGTTTTTAAAGGTGAATTCATCAAGAACTAATTGATTATCCCATGATCCACCAAAATCTTGGACACAAGACCTCAATATATCGTCTAGTACTTGAATAGTATTCTCTGATTACCCGTCCATTTGTGGGTGGAAATTTGTACAAAAATCACCTAGGTACCAATTTCATTCTGTAATCCCTACTAGAAACGCAATGTAAAATTCTGATCATGATCCCAAACTATAGTCTATATTACTCCAAGAAACTATACTATTTCCAAAACATACAATTCACCCAACTAATCAATGGTGAAAGTCTCTTAAATTTGAATAAAATGATCCTCCTTGGTCAACAGATCTACAACTACCCATATCACATTATTCTTCTAAGGAATCCTTGGAATGCCGATCAAAAATTCGATCATTATGTCATCCCATTTACATTATGTAATTGGAAATGGTTGTAACAAACAACCCAACCATTAATGCTTGGCTCTCACTAGTTAAGAGGTAAGACATCACAACATGAAACCTACAACATCTTCCTTTATTCTTGTCCACCAATACTGTCTACAAAGATCGTGATACATTTTGGTCAAACCAGGATGCACCGCTCCCCTTGATGCGTAAAACATGTGTATTAACTATTCCCACAAACATGATGGAAAAACAACATGAACACAAATGTAAACAATCCAATTATCTCTAATTGTCCAACCAGAAGGTGACTCCCCACCATTAAGGCTCTCCCTTAATGAAAAAAATTCTAAATCCTCATGCTACATTTCCTTGATCCAACCCAGAATCATGAAATCATCTTCCAAGGATGCAAGGTCCATCTTCTTGTGTTCATTATTCACCTCAACATATACCTTAGAGAACAACGCCATCATCCTACATTCAAAAATAGATTCAAAAAATGCCTGACTTTGATTCTTTCAGCTCAATTCATCTTTAATAATATTTCCGTTTCCTGAAGTGCCAACAATATCAAAGTCAAAATATTGCATGTACTCAACCCATATTCACTACTGAAGATTCAAATCACACTGAGAGAAGATTTAATTAAGGATTTTATGATCGGTATACAAGGTAAACCATTCCCCCAACAATTAGTATCTATGTTACATAAAATCATAAACCATTGTGTCCAACTCAAGATCATGCGTAGGGTAATTTCATTCATGAGGCCACAAATTCCTTGAACCATATGCCACTACCCGATCATTTTTCATCAACACTATACCAATTCCAACACCAGACACATCACAAAACAAGGTATACCCCTTACCTAGGTCGGGGAAGATCAAAATTCTTGTGGATTTATACTGATAATTTAACTCTTGGAAAACATCCTCACATGCCCCAGACCATTAAAAATTGATTTCATTCTTAATCAAACCCCAAAGTGGTGCTACAAAATAGGATAAGTCTTTAATGAACCTTTAGTAATATCTAGACAAACCCATAATACTTTGGATATTAGAAACATTAGTGGGTTTTTTCCCAGATACAACTGATATCACTTTCTCTAGGTCTACTATCTCACCTTCCTCAGAGATGATTTGACCCAAGAAACACACCCTATAGATTCAAAAATGAAATTTAGATATATTGGAATATATCTTATGGTCTCTTAGTATACTCAGGATGATGTAAAGATGTTTGGAATGATACTTATTTGTTTTACAGTACCCACATATTTCATTAACAAAAACAACTACAAATCGATCAAAGTATGGGTGAAAGATTCAGTTCATTAGGACCATAAACACAACTAGTGAATTGTTTAATACAAATGGCATTACCAAAAACTCATATAAACCATATGTGCTCCTAAATACATTCTAATATATATCCAAAGGTCTCACCCTTAGATAATGATACTATGGTCTCATATCATTCTTAGAGAACTCTAAAGAAACCCTTATCTAGACAAAAAGATCATCGATTCGAGGATGTGGGTATCAGTTATTAACTGTCATCTAATTTATCTTCCTATAATTGACAGAAAACTTCAATGATCCAATATAATTTTTAGAAAACAACACTGGAGATCACCAAGGGGTCATACTCATGTGAACAAACCACTTTTTTAAAAATTCGTCCAACTGATTTTTATGCTCTTGGTGTTCTTCTGGTGATATTATATATAAAGGAATAGAAACCAGCTATACTCTTGTCAAAAACTCTATCGTGAACTTGATATCTCTTTTGGGCGACAACCCTGATAATTCCTCAGGAAACACATCCTAAAACTAATCCACCATAGGAGGAAAGACAAGTTTCTCTACTCCGCTCATCATCATGTAGAAGAAAATCCATTTGAGTTGTGATCTCACCTAACCACTGACAAACTAGTCCTGCATGGATTCCCCAAATGTCTCAATCACCACTATGTACATAAATGTCTCCTTCAAGAGACGTGAATGTTAACATATTAAGGTAATAGTCAATATGATCCCTGTAAAACACTATTGAATCAATGCCCAAAATCAGATCAAAACCTGACATCTCAAGCACAAACACATACCATAGGAAATAGTACCCACCAAATTCAAGAGAACACCCCTTACATTTCTTAATATTATCTACTTTCATCCCTAATGGTGTATCAATAGACACGACCCCACAAAAATGTTCCACTACTAGACCCAACTTAACCACAATCTAAGAATAAATAAAATAATGTGTGGCGCCTATATTGAATAATTCACTAACAGGCATAGAAGCTATAAGGATCATACCCCAAATAGTTGATAGTAGAGCCTCACTATCTCTTAGTGTAGACTGAACTATATGAAGCTATACATCCCCTTGAACTTGGGCTCTAGTTTGAATTCATGGCACTGCACTACCCTACTGATATGGATGCTCTCGCCCTAGAGTACCACGCTTTCCACCTTAACTGGTACGACTAGTAGAGCTCCAACTGCCTACCTAAAATGGGGTAACCCACACCCTACCTTCACTCATCATTAGACTCGTTCTTCCTTCATTTTTTGTTTGTTCAGGGTTCTTACAGAACCTCTTCACATTACCCATTCTCTAACATTCTCACAGTCAACCGGTGGTTGGGGAAACTGAGCATGCATGTGCCCCATCATGCCACACTGATAGTAGAAAACATTATCACTACCCTAAAGGGATGGTTATATATTTTGACTACTTAGTCCACCACCGCCCTGGTGAATGTTCTCAAAATAGTACTTCCAACCATTAGAAATTCGTACCACTGGATTGCCCAACTAGAACTGCATTCCCACCATCGGGGGACTCCATGAGGTTTCCCTCCAAAATTAGGGCCTCATCCACCACCTATATAATTATTTATAAACATATGATATTCACCTCAAACTAAATTTCATGTTTAATTCCATTCTAAAAATGTATTTCCATTGATGCCTCATCTATTTCCAAATATGGAACAAAACGTTTCCAGTCAATGAAATGACTAGTGTATTCCATCTCTATTTTTGACCCCTAGGTCAACATCATAAACGGAACAACATTTTCTTACCTCAAGGTCTCTGAAAAGAAATGTTCTAGAAAATTTTCTTGGAAATATTTCCATGACATACCATTAGCCTCTTGTGTCTAAACCTAAATATCCCACCAGGGCATTGCCTTCCCTCACAACATGTAAGTTACCAACTTGACTGTATTCTCAGGATAATTCTCTAAGTGACCAAGAATCATCTATATGGACTCTATCTAGAACATAGATACATCAGGTCCACCCTCTCTAGAAATATTCCTAGGGTGTTGCAGCTAAAAATCCCTTGTCAGCTCAAACATACTTGGCACGACCCACCTTGGGTCATGTTCCATCATCTACATAAAATGTGCAAATTTATCACAAAACTAATCCTCTCTTATGTTACCCTGAACCACAAGGTTTTCTTACTCCACTTCTAGAAGAGTTTTCTCAATGATTTCCTATTATGGCATAACCAGCACAAGACATTATGAAGGCATATTCCTACAATGCCAACACACATCTCAAAACACATAACATAAAACATCAACATTTTTTATAATATAAGGCTCTCCACTAGCCATAAACAACCCCTTTTTCATACACTATTCCCAATAGACATCATGTCACATTGAACAATACCCTCAACCATCCGTACCATGGGTCATCGTCAACATGGGGTAAACTAACTTACATAGTCACAGGTCTTTCATTATAAACCCATTTAATCCATATCCACATTGACTATGAAAATATTTCTATTTTAATTACCCTTATCATCTCACCATTTAGTATAAAAAAATATTTCATCTCATATAAATACTTTCATCAAGATCAGTTATTTATCCATTATTTCACAATATTTCAATATATCCATTCGTAGAATCTTTATTAGACATTAATTTATTTATATTTTAAGGAATGAAAAAATAATTCAACCCTTTCTGTCTCATACATACATCTCATGTGAGCCCATCATGATGCATTCCACCTATATCCCTAGATGCCTATAATGATTCATGTATACACAACCTCGTTCCATTATGTCCAAAAAAATAACAAAAAAAATCTCATCACACAACAAGTGCATCACCACATGGTGAAATATCATTCAACTGTAACAACACATATTAAGAAAAACAATTCCCACCCAAGGTACTTGGGTTTCCTCTGTGGATGGGTTAGATGCTCCAGAACATGATGTCATCGCCAAAACCCAACATATCCTAATATCCTATATACCATCCCCAAATAGCAAGACCATAGAAAATAACTTTTATGATACCACTCTGTAACATCTCCAACCCTGAAGCCACTAAACTAGTGCTCTAGCCAAGTCTCCACATGACCTTAAGCATGACTCCCCATATGCTAGAGGTTGTTGACTAGAAGTGCAGATCTAAAAGGTTATGTGGAGATACTATACCCTCTTTACCAGAGTATATCACAACATATAACATAATAAATAAGCAAAAAATAGACAATAAACTAGAACATTCATTTCCAACCATTTACCAAATAGGGTACAACCACTACCAAAAGATAAATATTCCATGTTGTGCTAATAGTGCCAAAAGTGAAAGAAACCAAAAATAAAAAACTAATGGAAACATCCCCCAAAATAAGTCCTGACTCCTATTCCAGATCCCCATCCATGCTTATCCCATGTCCAACTCAACTCCCTAGCTCAGAGCCATTTCCCTTGTCCTATCCTATATAAATGAAATATGGTCAGGTACCCAATGGCGGCCCAAGAAAAGTTTGATTACAACTCATTATCCCACCACCAACAGTGCCTACAAAATATCCAGTCAAAATAGATAGTGCATGAAATTACTAAATAAATGTACAGATAAATAAAAGACAAATCGAGCTACATTAGTTAACAATATTATCTTTAGAAACTTTCATCATTTATTCCATTCAATCACTTAATCCATTTCTATCACTTAATCCATTGGTTAGTAATTTAAATCATTTACGCTATGACCTAAGTTGATCAATTATCATACATAAGGGAATAATTCAAGTTCCCTATCTCACTAGGGATAAACATTTCATAATAAATACATAACACTCACCTTGGAGTCTCAATCCAGGTAGCCTCATTAAATGTAAATATTAGGTGCTAAGATCCTCAATCTGACTCCCTAAATCATGCATTATAGGGTTGGGGTTTAGAGCTTCATTCCAACTTGACCAGTGGTAGGAGCCTCAATCCAATATCCCACATACCACCACGCCATGTGTAAATTCTTATTCATCAAATTACCAGAGATTAATGCATGTTTAACCTTAACCTTAGATTTGGATTTAAGTACACTTTGAATCAAAAACCTATGATCCACTAGAAAAAGTGGTTTTTAGGGCTTCAGATGAAGAATAATGAAACCACAATCCCCAGTCCAGAAATGTGTAGCAAGAGGAGCACAATGGAGTTTTGATCCATAACCAACGATGGTCCAAACGGTCTAGAAACAAAGAAGATAGATCTTTGGGAATATTTGGGTGTCTAAGTTCATCATTAGGGATAGAGGATGAATAATGGGGATGAAATTCGGGATAGGAACTTAAAATCCTAAGGGAGGAAAATGGTAAAATTACACTTTTAGTGGATTGAACAGTTTGGCTGCACGGTATTCCAAACTGTGTTCTGACCATGTGCCTACCTCTATCCAAGAGGGGCAAAGTCACGCAGTTATTGGGGATCCCCACATGGTTTTAAAAACCATTCACCATCTATACAAAATTCTTCTATCTAGGCCTACATAGTTTGTCTTCCCCTCTGGCATGGTTCACTAAACTGCACACCCCTTCCTCTTGGCTAGAATGGTTTGGGCACGAAATTACTATTAACCATGCGTCAAACATAAAACATGAACATGATGGCCAAAATCTCCCTTCTTTCATGTATCAATCCCGCAAGACACCCCTGGTATTCCACATACAAACAAAAAACATTCCATTAACCACAATAAGGAGACATAAACCAAAACATAAACAAGAACATACCATGAGAAAATCTGATATCTTACACCACTAGAGGGAATCTACCCTTGATTACTATAATGTAAAGACAATACAACATAGATCTTTTTTCAGATCCGTCAATAAAGAAATAATTTATCACAAGGTAATTTTTTAATTGATTAAATTATTTATAAATAATATGTGATGATCTTGTGCTCTGGTTCTGTAGTGTTATCCATTATCTATTTTTTATTCAATTCCATTGGCCATGATGTTTATCATCATGTAAATATTTGATTGATCATTGATTATGACCAAAAGAAATGTTTGGAATGACACATCACATGCTTATCTTGCACCTGAAACCTACAAGATGTATTAGAGTGGAAAAACAATTATTTATAATTATTTAAATAGAATTGATTTATTTACACATTTTAAATTTAGTTTTTAATTTCTATTTAATCATTCTTAATTCCAGATTGCGAGATTTGATTATTCCTTTTTTTTATCATAAATATAATCAAATTGATTAATTTTATGAATGAAATAAATTCAAAGATCTTATTTGGAGGTACTGAGGAATCTGGCCAGATAACACCGGAATACATTCCATTTTACCTAGAGGTACATGTCATGTACTAGTGTTCAATGCACCAATAATTAATTAATAATTAATTAAAGGAGTGTACTTTTATAACATGTAGTACCTTTAATTTAACACCACCTTTTGAATAGTCTAGTCTAGAACACTGTTAGCTGAAGTACGCATCGTGTAATTTCCATATATGATGTGTAATATTTTAGTTAGAGATGGGTCATGTATCTTCTTACATGGCCTACCTGACTGGTGACCATGAAACTCAAAGACCACCCAATGTGTATCCCATGTACACACCATGTACTCTTACTATTTTATGGCATGGTTTACATGCTATTTCCCTAGGAACATGTCTCAGATAGGTGGTGTAAATAGTCTACGCCATGTAGTTTTCTTGTACATGTAGTTTACTTTAACCGTATTACCCAAAATTTAAAATTAATTTATTATAATATGAAAACCATATCCAAATGTTCTTATGTGTGGTCATTAAGTTTATAGGACATTACATGTGATGAGTTTTAATATATATAAATTTTTATTTAATTTCTGTATAATTTTTAGATTTTCATATCATGTATGATTCATATTATAGTTATTTATCAACATACATTGAAGAATAAAATGTGATAGAAAAATCAAGCAATCAGTGTTATAATTAAGTTGATAGTACATGTCATAAAAGAATGTGATATTTCATGTATGAAAAATATCTCAAGAGTAAATGGTATGCAAGTAAAATACATATTGGTTAGTTTTGAAGGGTACTCATCGTGTTACCTCTAATATACATTTATGTACACAAATAATTTGAAATAAATTTATTTAATTTTTTTAAAATTATGATGGATGATAATATTGAGTAAATTTAGCTGTGAATTAAGAAAAAAATAATTATTTATTTAAATAATATAATTTATTGATTTGAGTGTGATTCAACTTAAATAATAACAATTAGAATTGATTGCTTATTTTATTACATCCATAATCCATTACATGCATGTGGATGATCATGAGCCTAGGCTAGATCATTGCATGTGATTAGTTTCATTTAATTTATTTGTAAATTAAATTGTTGGCTTTCATATATTCTCTCCTATTATTATGTAAGGGTATGAATTCCCATTGTTTCTTTTATTTAAACCATTTACCCTCACTTTTGTGTGACTAAAAGCATATATAATGGATGGAGATCCCATTTTTTGGTGTAAGTTCATATTTAGAGTTGGGATGAAACCAATCCAAGAGAGATAATAGGTGGACAGGTGAAAAAATGTAACACAAACCATAAATGTTTCAAGGTTTTTCCCCCTCGGTCAAATGTTAGATTATCATCCACTACATAAAATAAAAATTAGTAAGATCATGATGAAACTAATCCTTTTGTTTTCAAATAATCCCAAATTACATCTTTAGATGTTATTTATAAAACTCATTTTCAACCTATGTTAGAATGTTCTTCTTATGAGAAAACATCTCAAGAATATATTTTGGAGGTTTCTCATCAGGAATAATTTCAACCAATTATTAAAGAACAGAATTTTGAAAATCCAAGAAGCCATTTGTTTCTTAAGAATCATCCTAGTGATAATATCATTGGTGATGTAGATCATCCGATTAGAACTATAACATCTTTGAGATATTAAATTGAACATCTATCATTTTTATCACAATTTAAACCAAAGAATCCGAATGAGGATTTAGGTGATGAGTATTGAATTAAAGAAATGAAAGATGAAAACAATGAGTTTGAAAGGAACAATGTTTGGACTTTTCTTGAATGTACTAATGATACTTCTATAATTGGAGTTAAATTGGTTTTTCGGAACAAATTTGAATAAAATGACATAGTAGTTAGAAATAAAGCTAGAATTATTACTAAAGGTTATAATCAACAAGAGAGAATAGACTATGGATAAACCTATGCACCGGTAGACAAACATGAACTTATTGGTATACTTCTATATTTTGAAACATTCTTAAATTTTAATATATTTCAAATGGATTTGAAGTAAACTTTCCTTAATGGATATATTCAGGAGAAATATTATGTATAAAAACCTCAAGCTTTAAAAATAAAAAACATCCAAAATATATTTATAATCATACCAAATCACATTATGGACTTAAACAAGCCCCTAATGCTTGGTATAATATGTAAAATAGATTTTTGTTACAAAACAACTTTGTTAAGGGAGTTACAAATCCAACTCTATTTATAAAATAAGTGAATTAAAAAATTATGATTGAACAAATATATGTTTTTGAAATTATATTTTGTTCAACTCAAAAATATTTAATAGATTATTTTTTGGATGTTATGAAACCTATGTTTGAAATCAGTATGATGGGTGAGTTAACATACATTCTAAGTTTTCAAATTTCAGAAAAACTACAAGGAACATTTATATCTACACATAAGTATATAAAATTTCTTCTTAAGAAATTAAGTTATGAAAATATAAAATGTATTAGTACTCCCATTGGAACCACCATTACTCTAGATCTTGATTAAACTGGGAAACTAGTTGATAAAAATACATTTAGAGGTATGATTGGATGTTTAATTAATATATGGTCATATAGATTTAATGTTTTCATTATGATTATATGCTAGATATAACGCCAATCCAAAATAATCTCATCTTAAATAAGTAGAAATAATTTCACATTATCGTAATAGAACTATGGATTTAGGCTTATTATATTATTCTATAAATTATTTTGAACTAATTGTTTTTCAGATGTTGATTCTGGTGGAAGTAGAATGGATAGGAAAATTAATTTTAGAACATGTCATTTATTAGGAGAACCACTATTTTCTTGCTTATGTAAGAAACAAACCTTAGTATAAAATTCCCCAACTAAAGCCAAATATGTGGTAGTTAGAAGTTGTTTTTCTCAAGTGTTATAGATTAAACACAAATCCCTTAATATTGCATGAGTTTTACTAAATCTCAAATTTTGTGTGATAACACAACTTTTATTACACTAAATAAAAACCAATAAAATCACTTAAATGATATGAAAATAGGTATAAGACACCATTTACTTTGACATATAACACATAAAGGAGATATTATTTTATAATTCATTGGAACATGAGAATAACTTGCTGATATTTTTACTAACCCCCTTATTTCTGATAGATTTGAATAAATTAAACAGAAGCTAGGAATGATAAATATCATGTGATTATTCATATGTACTTCTTGTTATCAATATCCCTACATTAATGAACTCTTTTTCTAAGGGGGATTACATATGATGTTATGTTTCTTGAACCTTTTTTTTTCTTAAAAATTTCTATTTTCTAAAAAGTTTTAGTTTTTAGATTTACATTTTCAGACACAAAAACTTTTTTAAAAATGTTCAAAATCATATTTTCTTAAAAAAACTCTTCAAATCTAAAATGTTTTACAAATTATTATTTCTAGTTAAAAAATTTTACAAAACCAAAATATTTTATGAAAAGTTTTCTATATCAAACTTTGTTATAATATTTTCAGAGAAAAAATTATTGAAAAATGTTCGAACAAAATTTTTTTTAAATATTATTATAATCTGTTTTCAATACAAAAACCAAGAAGTCCATTTTACTAATACCGATGAAACTTTTCTACTCTAAAGGTATAATTATTTTAGTTTTTACACTGATTCATTACATTAGTTATAAATGTTCTTGATTGCATATTATTTTAGTTTTTATACCTTATTTTTTTCGAACTCATATGTTTTAAAATTTGATTGATACTCATTTCAATGAAATGTTTTCTTAAAACAAATTAAGAGTTCAAAATTAACATTAAATTATTTCTTCAATTATTTAATGATCATTATATCAGATAAGTGACTTTAATCTAATCCATTGAAATTCATGGAATAATAACCATCACGGTCATTCCTATATAAGGGTGGGACAACCTCTGTCCCTCATTAGTTCTCGAAATACTTTTCCCTAACTCTTACCACTCCTTTAATTTATCTATCTATAGTTTTTGCAGTTGTATAATCATCAGTTAATGTCCCGCTAAAATGGAAACATTAAAATATTTTTTATAGAGCTAAGTCTACAGAGAATGAATCATAAAGAGAAAATCGTTTGAAAAGTATGATTCAATTATTAAAAAGGTCATTAGTTTTCAAGGTTGGGAGAATGATTTCATAGAAAACCCATATAAGGATTTTGATTTACATTTTCCTACAATTATAAGATAATTTTATTCTATAGTATGAGAAGGAATTATAAGAAAATTAAGAATAATGGGAAGAAGATAAAGGAGTGGGTGAAGAAGAAGAAAAAGAATATGAAGAAGAGGATGAGGAATAAGAAGAAGATGATGATGATGAAAGAGAGAGAGATGAAGACCCAAAATAAAAGAAAACATTGGACCCATAATTATCTTAAAATCCACTAACTTCCTGAATAGATAAGGACACGGACGTGGAAGAATTAGGGGAAGAAAAATCATTATCCAAAGAAGTAGAAAATTTGTCATCAATAGCTGAAGAAGAAGATAAAAAATCCCAAACAAAAGTTTTACATAAGGTGGAGGCTAGTAAGGAATTGTACATTACTATATTATTAGAAGAAGAAAATGTTTCTCAGAAATCAAAGGAAAAAAGTTGAGAATGAATAAAAAAAAGTTCTATAATCCTCTAGACCAAATGATACTAAATATTTATCAGGTTTATCTATCTCTAAATGGATTTCTTCTTGGAAATTTGTTGACAATATTTTCCAAACATTTACAAGGTTAAGTGATTACATTCCCTATCTTCCAAAAAAAGAATCAAGGTGTAAAATGATTCAAAATATTCTAAATGATTAATTAGAAACCTTGAATTATTTCACTGAATTAGTTGTTCACATTAAGGAATATTTTAAATCTTTAAAAAAATACAATGCCTTAAAATAGATTGTATAATCAGATGGTTAAGTGTAAAAACAAAGTGAAATTGATCTCAAGGATCATGATGATCAGTTCATATAAGTAAATAAACTTTCTTTAGAAATATAAAAAAAATTATAATTTATCAACAGATTTTTATAATAGAGTGATGTTTTTGGAAGATTTTATAGATATAAATTATGATCATAATGATGAAGTTAATGTTTTTAAAGGAATGGTTCACAATTTAGAGTTAAAAAATAGCATACTTAGAATGTGTTAAGATGATATTTTTATTGTGAAGGAGGAAAATAAATAAAGAAGTCCATCAGACTATCCAAAGTTTATAATTGGTTTTATTAAAATTATGTAAATCATAAGGAATCCAAAATATCATTGCAATGGTGCTAATCTAAATGACATCGGACAATAAAAGTTTAAATCATTCGTAGCTAGCATGTTGATGATCTAGATCATTATGAGTTGTCAAGTGAAAGCTGTCTGAGGTTGTTTCAACTAAATCTGAAATATATTTTTAGAAAATAACCTATAAATAGGAGTCTATTTGAACAATTGGGAGAAAGTGCAATTCACAACTCAAGTCATCTAAAGATTTCTCTGTGTGAACACCTTATTCCTAGTCATTGTAATGATTTAAAGAGTTTAATTTATAAGGAATGCTTGTGAGGATTGTAATACCTTAATAAATATTTTCTTTTTTAATCGCAGGTCCAATCATGGTACTGATTGAGGGATTCTGAGGATATGAATATAATGAATATGATTTATTAGATCGATGGATTTTAGGGGATATGAATACAATCATCAATAATCATATCAAGGGATTTCTTGGTCAAGAATGATAGAGTTGAATCTGATAATTGTAGTGAGGACTTCCTGGATATTTGAACAAATAGCTTATTCTGATCCCTCAGATCGAAGGATTTCCTTGTAACGAAAGACATACCTTATAGTAGGTACTAAAAACTATGGATATCTTTAGTCAGGATTTCTCACTACCTTAACTCTTAAGGTTAAAGATTAAATTCTTTTATAATCTTATAAGTCATTCCTAATATTATAATCTTTCTTATTTCTTGTTTATAAAAGATATATTTTTTATTATTCTTGTTAAGTTAAAATTTATTTTTAATAGTTATATTTCTAAATAAATATTTTAGCAGTGTGCTTGTGATACTAATAAACTCCGATTTAATCAGATAGTATCTGGATCTGATTGTATTAATCTAATCAGCATACAATTTTCAAGTCTAATCATTTTTACTTAAGTATTTTTATATTTTGTTTTAGTTTAAATTTTAAACTAAAATTCACCCCCCCCCCCTCTTGTATCCATTGAATACTCTTTGATCGAATAATTTTTGGTCTATTTAAGGATCACTTGGGAAGATTAGTGGTTCCATAGAAAATAAAACAGCGGAGGGTCATTCGGTGAATGATATTGATCTTTTAAATTTAATTGGATGATTTAGAAAAAAAAGTCAATAATGATAGATCTCCTTTGAATTCATGATTAGGAACACTTACATTTCCCACACTCCTTGTGTGTGTATCTATATTTTGATTCTATTATTTTTTTCAATCATAAAAAAACAAAATATAATGTTTTTCCTATTTTAAAAATTAGGAAATCAAATGAAATATTAATTAGTGATTATAATAGTGAAGAACCAACCCACACACACTCCTTAGGAAATGATCTTGTTTATCCCTATACATTATTCCAAGATTTTAATAAAAAATTGTTTGATTGTGGTCTGCAACAACCGCATCATCACCCCTATTTCATGATTTCTCACTTAGATGCAAATGCAAGGGATACCACCACGTTTTACCATATTAATCAATTTGGGTATCCAATCAATTTTTTAATGATTAATATAGATATTAAATGACTAAAATATCATTTCACTAATATTTCATGTTAATCGGAGCTGTTTGGTTGTTTTTAACCCCTACTAACATGATTTGTCTATTATTATAAAAAAGTTAATAATTTCAAATAAAATTGTAATTCATACTGATCAATATGAGAATCATACTGATTTTTGGTTGATTCTAAAAGATCAAAAATGATTCAAGAAATATTATTCTAGATTTTCATGTCAATATGATTTCATTTTCTCATTTTTGACCCCTCGATAGGAAATTTTTCATTTTAATACAACTATAAAATGTAACATTTTTTCCATCATACTGAGTAACACAAGCATCTGATGGATGTGAAATTGATTCCTATAGATCAAGAAAGACTGGATGATCATTCTCCCATGATTTCAAGTCAATCCAAGTGTGTTCTCTTGGTAGTATTCCCTTTTATATGATTTGAAACTTAACTCTAAATTTAGGGGGAAATGCCACTTTTGATCATACTAAGAAAATCAGGTATCCAATCGATGTTTCAATAGATCCTATAGATTGTAAATTAATTAAAGATCATTTTCTTCATATTTAATGTTAATCAGATCTCTTTTAATTGGTTTTAACGCCTAACAATATGATTTTCCCATTATTACAAAATGTTAATGATGTCAAATTATATATTAAGTTATATTGATCAATATGGGAATCAAATTTATGCTTGGTTGATTCTAAAAGATTAAAAATAATTCAATTACTATTATTTTTTATTTTCACATCAATACAGATTTGTTTTCTTGTTTTTACCCCCCCCCCCCTTAAATGGGAAATATTTCATTTTAGTAAAACTATGTAATGTTACCCAATGTTTTCAATCATATATAGTGACACCAGAATCTGATTGATGAAGCATTGATTCATATAGATAAAAAATGTCTCATTGATTATTCTCTAATCATTTAATTTCAATCCAAGTGTGTTTACTTGGTATTAAACCCTTTTATGTGATTTTTCACTTAACTCCAAATCTGAGATACAAACATGACTTTTAATCATATTAATAAATTAGAGTATCTAATTGATGTTACCATGATTCCTATAGATTATAAATTAAATAAAGGTCACTTTCCAAATATTTCATGTCAATAAAAGCTTTTTTGGTTGGTTTTAACCCCACGACACTTGATATTTCCATTATTACAAAAAATTATTAATAATGTAAAATCATACCTTAAGTCATAATAATTATTCTGAGCATCATATTTATACATCATTGATTCCAACATATCATAAATGATTTGAGGAGTGTTCTCCTAGATTATTAAATCAATATGATGTTTTTTTTCTCATTTCTGATCCCCTGATGAGAGATATATCAATTTAATAAAACTATACAATGTTGTTAGTTGTTTTCCATCATATTGAGTGACATGAGAATTAGATTAATGTGGAGATGACTCCTATATATCAAAAATGACTCAGTAATTTTTATCCCTTGATTTCATGCCAATAAAACTATGTTTTCTTAGTATTAACCCCCTTTCACTTAAGTCCAAATTTGATGGAAAAATACACTTTTGATCATACTGAACAATTTAGATATATGATCGATGTGTTGATGATTCCTAGGGATTTTAAATGACTGAAAGATCATTTTCCTAGGATTTTATGTTCATCAGATATCATCATTCTCTTATGATTTCACACTAATCGAAGTGTGTTTCCTCATTTTTAACACCTAAATTGGTAATAAGTCATTTTAAGAAAATAATAAATTTAAAAAAGTCCCTTAAATTGCACAAACTATTTTGATCATACAATTGACATGTGTTTGAAATTTAAATACAATCAATCACTTAATGGTTATTTTCATAAGATTCCCAATCAATCTAAATGTATTTAGTTGGTTTTGAATCACCACTTGGAAAAATGACATTTTAATGAAAATGTAAATTTGATTTGTAACTTTACTAAAAATAAAAAATAAAATGACCTATTCGATTTGAATGGGTAACTAGAAAGGTAAAATGAAACACACCTCCATGTTCTAATGCATCTTAAAGTGACATGGATTCTGCATACGTTTGTTGTAGTAGGTGCCTGAAATAAGTATAAATAAAATAATAATGATGGTAATAAAAATAAAAAATATATATAGTATAAACATGCATCATAAAATCCCCCATACTATCACCCTAGAAGATATATTCCCATATTGATCTATCCTCGGCTAGCAGCAATGTATTTACCATCTCAGAGAGATGCATCTAGCCTTCAAAGTTTTCACCCATTCTGTCATCCCAATAATAACATGAGTCATAGCCATAGAACATGACACTATAGAATGGGTAACCTTTGTTCTATATGTCATGTTATATCCATTTCCATCATGATTAATGATGCGATAAAATATCTCATCCTTCTACATAAAAAGTTATCAATTATCAATTGGAAGCTATGTTAACCCAAACTCAAATAGATCATGTGTAATATATAAATATAAATATGTATGTATATATAGATATATGTAAGTATTGTTAATTAATACAAGAACATACTATAAGAGTTGTAACATTGGGATCATTTCAATCTTGATTTATCATCAACACTGATATTATATCTGTCGGTGTACCTTGCTCTCGTAACTATAAACCAATAAGATATAACAATAGAACAAAAAAACATATTAAATAATAAATATAAAAAGTAAATAATAAATAAATCTTGTCAAATCATGGACACGTGATGAGTCCCAAGCCATTGAGCTAGTCCTTACATCACAAGATTCAAAGAATGAATCACTGCCACTACATACTTTCAATTAATTTAAATATTAAACTTTTAAAATGATATGCATTCTTTGAAATATATAAACCAAAAATAAGTAGCCTCACTACTGTCTCCTCGGTGGACCAATATGTAACTGTTTTATGCCACTGAGATGGGAGAACACCTCTCATGACTCTATCCAGAATATCTAGGGAACCCACAATTAGTACCCAGTGCTCCATCTTCACTCATCCTTTAAAATATTTTCACATTTTACAACATTTCATCATACAAAATGGATGAAACTCATTGGGGATAAGTATTATATTATTCTATTTAAGAAAAAAAATCATAAATTGAAGTGTTTTTATGCATATCTAAGAAACTAAAATTATTCTCTCACCTGAACATCCCTCCATAGTAGATCTAATGTGTCCTGTTGGAATGAAGTCCAGTCATGTGTAGTCAATGGAAATATATATGGGTCTTGTATGATATAACCCAACAACAAAATAAATTATGGGGGGGCCCTATCCCATGGGATGGTAGGTCTCAAAAAATGATATATCAAGGGTCTTGTCATGTTGAATTCCCATAACCAGGGCCTCTTCTATGAGATCAAGAGGAGGTTGATTAGAATCCTATGAAAACAAAATTCAAAAATAATTTGAAATATGTGAATATATATGTTTATTTCTTAATTGAAAATATAAAAACATTTTTACTTTCATAAATACCTCAGCCCATAGAAGTAGATGCCTCTCTATAATAATGTGGATCTGGTTCCAGTTCTGGTAACATGTATGCAGACATTGACAACATTAATAGTTAAACACACATAGACTATATATCAAAGAAGGAGATAGTAAATACACAAAAAGCATTTAAAGTGTTTAAAAAGAGTTAAAAAGATAAAATTATTTTTAAATCCAAATGTCATGAAATACATCACACCTTTCACTAAACATGAAAATCAATCATTTCTCCTTCAATTTTCTCTCTAAACTATTGAATATCTTCTTCATTCTGATCTACAGTGTGTAGATATAGATATTGTGGAAAAAAGAAAATATTCTTGGGTTTATCTCATTCAATTAAAAACACTCCTCGCCTTTACATTTTCACAGAAACGTTCAAATTTGGATTAGTTAGAAATGAGATGAAGAAAACATGTTCCACTTGAAATGCCAAAATGAAAATTATGTCACTAACTCATTCATCTCTATATAACAGACTATTAAAGTCCACAAATATAAATTGAAATTGATCAAAAATAGTTCTGTGGACAGGATCAACCCAATTACACATTAAAAATTTGTATTCCAACCTATGTGCATATACAACATCAATGATGTATTTAAATTGACCATGCTAATAACCAAAATCAATAGATGGATAACTACTGTCACAGTTCTATGTTTTTTCATTTATCATCAACATATTTAATGTTAATCTAAAGGGAATTATCATCTAAATATTTGTAATTATGTGTTTCTATAGATGGAATGTCAACTAATTTGTTAAATTCATCAGTCAGTGTAGGGACACCTAACTCCTACAGGTTATGTACCTATATATTTTGCATAAATCAATAAATAGTTATATAGAAAGAAATTTGTACTATACTTCAATAATAATGAAAATTAATTTAGACTTACGAAATCCTTGATCCAATCATGAAATAATGCATAGTGAGGCTATTGAATCTGATAATCACTAGAAAAAGGAAAATCTTGTTTTATCTTATTAATGTGTTTACTACAAATGATAATTCCATGTTTCAATGATCAACTTCTATATGAAAAAAAAAACACATAAAAGTTGAACAGTTTATGTTATAAGACACATACCGCAATAATAATGAAACTAATGGAGTATTGAACAATATGTATTGATGAGATTATACTGCTTAGATGTTTTCCATAAAAAATATAATTCATTATCTATCTATCCTATCATGAATCCAAGATGGTTTATCTAGTTTTGTTTCAACATGAATAAGATATTCAGAACAAAAAGTAGTATAATCATCCATCAAATAACAATTGGATATTGATACCTCTATATAAGATCTATTACATATAAACCATTTTAAGGTATTCAAATACCACTTAATAGGATACATACATCTGAATTTCACAATATCAGTAGAAATTACTTCCATGGTTAAGTGTACCGCAAAATGAAGCATAACATTGAAAAATGAGGGTAGAAGTAGTTTATCCAAGTGAAAAATCATAAGTAAAATCATATCCTGTAAAATTTTTAAATCACCCATTCATTGATATTTTAAAAAAATATGAATAAAAATTTACTCATCTCAATCAATCGTTAAACAAAATTGGGCGATAAACAATAAATATTTGTGATTGGAATCAAATATTGAAGTAGTATGTGATTGTCATTAATTTACAAACCTTGCTAGAATAGTAACCATAAGGCACCATGAGCATCTTAAAAATAAAAAGAAATTTCTTTTTTAATCATCATATACTATGTAGCAGGAATGAATTCCCCGTTACTATCACCTAACTATGAAGAAAATTGTTTCCTTAAACCCATTTCCTCTTAATAAATTCATGCATTGATATTGTCCTATTATTTTCCACTGAAACCAAAAATAGTCTCCAATATATTGTCACAAAAAAAAATCAATGTGCATCCCATCCAAATTATGCCTTAATATGTTAATTTTCTAGTAGGGGAGATTTAAAAAATATCCTTCTAATTGTGGCAGTGTTTTATACCTGCACCACAAATAGAGGGTAATGAAAGAGATAACAAATACTAAAATTCATATACCATGAGAATATTTTATTTCTCAATCTATGATAATAATTCAACTCAAGTCATGATATTTGGTGTTGTTTTGAATTCTATAAAACCATAAAATTCCTACTTAGTTTTTCTAAACTTGTACTGAGGGAGAAGCAAACACATGTGGCTAATGTGTGTCCATTTTTTATATTGCTTAATCCATATATAGTTTTGACTTTTATTGTATCAAGGGAAAGAAAATTCACATTTCAAACTCCAATCTAATAATTTTTAATAATTTGGGAAGTCATTTATTTTCTATAATAAAATAGCCTTCAAATTGAACATTTCATTCATTTCACAAGCGTATGTTATCACACCATCACCCCATACTTCATTCAAATCTTCCATCAATGGATGGAGGTAAACATAAATATTATCCCATGGACTTATAGGGCCATTGATAATAGTGGAAAGTGATAGAAAATTTTATTCCATAAAAATCCATGAAGGAAGATTATATGGAACCAACATCATGGCCCATGTGTTATGAGTTTCACCGGCCAACGACATGAATGAATTGAAATTATCTGTTATAAAACCCAATTAGACATTATGACTATCTTTAGAAAATCCAGGATGCCACTAATTAATCTCCTTCCTTACAAGAGAGTCTGTTGGGTGGGTTAATATATCACTATCCTTATTTATTTACTCATGTCATCTCAATAATTTAGAAACTTTAGATTACATAAATAATATTTTCAATCTCAGATTTGGAAGAAAGTTATTCATTTTATTTAGAGTAATAAATTTCCCCTATTTCATAGTTTAACATTGATAAGTCTGATTTCCCCCATTATATTTCCACCCGGAATATCCATAGACTATATAATTATCCAAATGGGAAGTTTCTTTATAAACAACATACAATTGTTTTTACATGAATCTATGGTCTCATATGTGAAACCTAAGTTAATTTTCAACATAAAACCATGGTAATATGACTCTAGAATCATAGCATCAGTAGGAAATAATTTTTTCAATGACACCAATAACATGTTGAATGATTTGTTTGACCACTGATTCAATGCCTTCAAGTTTAATAACTCGATGATAAAAGACAATTTACTGTAAGAAATTAACTAAAAATATAATTCAGTTTGTGAACCATCAAAACTAAATGAATCATGATCTACACCATAGCATAGATTGATCTCACTAGTCTCAACATATCAGATGTTAATTCATTCAGGATCTTACCCAAATAATATTTCACTAATAATTTCATGCATCGGAGTAGTCATTCTGACATCAACATCCATATGAATAGTTTATATTCAATGAAAATGAATATATTATTCCCCATAACAAGTACAAATATTATAATTTTTCATAAACCCATTCAAGAATTGGTGTTCCTTTAGAGTAACTCATGTGAATTGATATCTTTTTTCACATTTTTTACTTGGAAAACTAATATTGTCACATTGAAATCCCTGAGTGAATTCAATCAACTGCATAATTCCCTCAAAATTTTATTTAGAAATTCTATTTGGAAGATCATTCCAACTCTTATCCACATATGTATGTCATGACCCCCTCCCCGGTAAAGAGTACCCCTCCTTGGCCAGTAATTTGCCAATGAGGATAGTGACCGCCCTAGTCCATACACCAGTACGCCCTGGTTGGAAAAAAGCATCATGGGAATACCATACATATAAATGCAGTGTATTACCCTCTAAGAGAAACATAATGTAGATAGAGATAATATAGATATTCCAATCAACTCAAGATCATAAAGATAAAATAAACCCATGAATATACATGTAATCCCATATAAAACCAAAACAACTGGGAAGGAAACTAAAAGTACTAAAAAGGTAAACTCAACAGTGACCACAAATCCCAAACAGCTCTTTCAATACCAAAATCTTGTAATATCTAGCTTGATCTCCAGCTTACTCCTACTGACCTGAAAAAATTATATATATATATGTGGGGTAATAATAATAGTACACTCAATAGGATCCTCCCAAGAGCCTCTCATATAAATGATAATGAAAGTATACTAAAGTCCAATGAATGATAAATGAAACTAAATCATCAACTAAATAGGTATACTAAGTACCCAGCTTGACCATGGGTATCTATCACCAATTCAAAGATACAAGATATATCATATAATATATTAATAAATCAACAAGGGCACCCTTCTTCCACTTCCCCACTAGTTTTGTGGTATGACCTAATATTGCATGCCCTAATCCATCCCTCTCCAAAAGAATCTAGCATGAAGACACCTGGGGTAAGTATCATGACATGAATCACATTCATCAAATATTCTCATCATCTCATTCCACATCTCCATATAGTAACCAAGTAGTTTTCAGAATCCACCACAGCCCGTATGATGTGTATCATACATCAGGTATTATACCACAATCCATCACAGGCCATACACCGAGTATGGTACTTCAAGTCATCAAAGACCATAAACATCATGCCTAAAATAATCCTTTGGATACTATAACCATAGATACATATGTGTGAAATTACCATAAGACATCACACCCCTATAACACATATATGCGGAAACTAACCACTATGCATACCAACACATATTACTATTAGGAGAAGAGAATGGGACCAGAGGGGGTAGTCAGTCATTTGTCCCTATCCAACCAAGATGTTAGAGAAAACACCCTCCTAAAGTCCGATGGGTGTCATTCTCCCTACTGACATGTGTAGGGTACCGTAAGAAATAAAAAAAGATGAAAGATATAGTATATCTCATGACCACACTATAGGTATTAACTTAGTCCTAGGATGAACTAAAACTGATGTCGCTTGGACACTCAGATGTTACATCTAAGGAATAAATATTCTATAATCACATAAGTAATTAAAAGAGCTATAATAAATTCATTATTTTCTTTTAACATTCCACTTCACATTAATTAATTCATTGGCTATTAATTAACATTATTTTGATTATATTTCATTAACCATCCATGTGATGTCTGTGCACTCTACGAATAATCCAACTAAGTCCATGGTTTATCAGTATTAACATTAAAAGTATCATTCTAGAAATAACTAAAATAATAGGTTAATAATTTATCAAACATTATAACCATTCCATACATCCATGTACTCTAGTAAAACATATTAAGATACCATTAATAGATGTAACAAAACACATCCATCTACATAATGAAGCGGGGAAAGGAATGTTGGTAAAATAAGAAACCCAATAATCCATCCATTAAACATATTCATTATCAAGAAATCATATCACCTTTCAGAACAATAATTAGTAACCATACCTTAAAATCATTCCATCAACTCCTGTGCAATCCCCAAAACCCTCATGCATCTCTCCATGCATCTCATCATCATGGGAATCTTTTTCTGCCACAAACTTAGGCTGCCCCACCCATATCTCATCAGCCATCCCAGTCTCATGTCACATCAAATAAAAATTCTCATATCTATATCACATAAAAAGTAGCAAGAAACAAACAGATTCAATAAGAAAACTTGTCCCTTAAAATAAGGCATACAACCATAACATGCAAATGGGCTCTTACAGCCCAAACAGAATACATTAAGCCTTCACATGAAAATGGGAAATCATGTTACCTAACATTTATCTTTATTAAAAAATAGATTTTTATTCCATATTGAATTATCCAATTCAATTTTCATAGGTTCCAACTATGGTAAACCTAAGGAATTAGTTATAGAAAGTGTTATGGGGTTATAGAGGAATATACCCCCCCCCCCAAATAAATAATTCCAAGGACCACAAAATAAACAATATGGTTTAATTAAATATAAAAAACAAAAAAATGAATTTTATTACAATGAAATTACACTCAAACAGAGTGTTGATGTGGGAATATAGAAACAAAAATAATTTCATAAGAAGAAATGATAACAAAAAACAAAGGCAACACCAATATTTACATGGTTCAGTCCCATTGGGACCTACCACGTGGAAACGACACCACCCACATATGAACTTTTACTATATTATGAAACAATATATACATTACATTGTATAGAGGCAAAGAGGATAGACAATTTAAATATAGAGAAGTGCTAAAACAGAAACTTCGCATTAGAAACAGCAGCACAGAAGAAATCGAGTTTATGAAAAACATATAACCCTAGACAAATGTATGGTCATCCAGATCACTTCAAGATCTAAGAACATAGATCATGCTTCTTTTTTGGATCTCACTGTAGGATAATCATGACAGGTCTCCGAATTCGATCAATGGTCACACATCCCCAGTTGGGAAGAACGCTAATCGGCTCCACCATGAGTTTTGAACGAGTGGCGTGTAGGGGGTCGGTGGGCCACCAGATGAGTCTGCTGATAAAGAAAATAGCACCACCACTAATTATATTGTAGACAAGGAAGAAAATTATCAACACCGAGTGAGAGAAAAAGCTGATTGAACCACTAGTGGGAAAAAACAAACCACCAGTGGCGAGAGGGTGTCAATTTCAGGAATATAGATCTCTACTTACAAGAAGAAATCAGCCACCTAAGAAGGTTATTTTCAAATCTATTTTTTATATCAAATCCAAGCCCCACATGGGTGGAGAACCGCCCTTCCAGAACCTTAACCGTCTAACTATGCAACCAAGGGGACGCTTCGATGAATCCATTACCAAACATCCCACCCAACAGCACATGGAACGGATGAAATCAACGGGTGGATAGGATATATTAGGTGGAAACATCAATTGATGTCCATAAATGAAGATAATAGGTATACAATGGACATACAAGGTTGTATCCCAAATCAATAAGTCCAAAAAATTGAGTGGGCCACATATATCAGCTCATGCAGTAAAATGAAACCAAAATCCAAAAAATATTAACATTTGAAAATATTTAATAATAATTTGCATGTATTTAAAAAAAATAAATAGAAGAACAATTTAAATTGGTTAATTTCAATTTTAAATTTGAAAACAAAGAATAACCAAATTAACAAATCTCCACCATTTTTAATTGAATATTGGTGATGTTATTAAACCTAAGTGTTATTCAAGTGGATCCACATTCAAGATATCTAATCAATGCTTGAACTTGGATAAAGTAACAGCCTTAGTCAAACTATCGGCTGGGTTTTCATATGTGTGTATCTTAGTGACACACACTTCTTCACTTTCAATAACTTATTTAATAAAATGAATCCTAATATCTATGTTCTTAGACCTAAAATGGAATAAAAAAATTAGACAAATAAAGGGTGGATTGAGAATCACAATGTACAATAATAACAGAATTACTTATGCAAAGTTCATAAATTAAACCCTTAAGCCATATGGATTATTTGACTACTTCTCTCATTACTATATACTCGACTACAATAGTCAAGGTGGTCACCACTAATTTTATATTTCACTCCAATGATATAGGTCATCCACATGCAGTAAAGACATAACCAATTAGTGATTTCCTAGTATCAACATTTCCAGATTAGTTATCATCCACATAAGCATTCACTAATTCATACAAATTGATAATCTAAACATAGAAAATTAAAAGAGATGATGTAGAATAAATGTTCCTCAAAAACCAATTAATATCATTCTAATGTGGCTTTCCTAGATCTTCCATAAACCTTCTCAAAGTATAGATAGAAAAATAAACATCTGGTCAAGTGCAAATCATAAAATACATAATACTTCCCACTACATTAGCATAAGATTCTACTAATATATTCAATATCGGAAGTTGTGGAAGGTGACTGATATAAATACAATTTAAAATGTTGACCAAAATTACCACTAATATGCCTCAAATCATCAAACAAATACCTCTTAAGAACTTTAAGGATATAGGAACATTGAGATACATAAAGAAGTTTACGCTTCTTATCCCAAATAAATTCCATGCCTAGAATTTTCTTATCACAACATAGTTATTTCATTTAAAAAGATTAATTTCATTTCATTTTTACATGGGTGATTAATTTCATAACACAATATATGAGTAACATTTCATCTACATAGAGTAGTAAATAAATCATGGATTTTTAACATATTTAAAACATACACATGAAAAAAACTTACTCCTACTGAAACCAATTTCTAACATGAATGAATCAAACTTCTTATATCGTCATCTTGAATCTTATTTTAATCCATATAATGATTTATTATGTAAAAAAACATGGTTATATTAAAATTCATGTTCAAAACCAGTAGGAGGATTCATGTATACTTTTTTTATTTAATCACCGTGTAGGAAATTAATTTTGATGTCCAGATGTTATATATGAAAATATAAATGGCAATGAAATGAAAAAAGAATTATTATTGAAGAATGTTTCCCTACATGGGAATAAAATTTAGAGTAATAAATTCTTTCTCCATGAAGGAAGCCTTTGGCTACAAGTCTATCATTAAACATAATTTTATTTCCTTCAGTATTTTCTTCTTTTGTTTTATATATCCATTTACAACCAATCACCTTTGAAGTGGGTGGTTTGTTAACTATGGACCAAGTATGGTTATTTTTTTAGGGATTTCATCTCATCTTCCATAGCTAAAATCCAATCCATAGAGTTATTGTCAATGAAATATTGATTGTAGATCTGGGAATCCTCTTCACAAATATCTACTACCATATTTAATGAAAAATAAACCCTATCAGCCTGGTTGTACCTATGACGAGGTCTAATGACCCTCCTATGCCTATCTCTAGTGAGATGATAACCCCTAAGGTCACTAAGAACTCCATAATCTTGAGTATCATCCGAATCATACCGTAATTTTAGATCAAGATTAGATAGGGGCACATGATAGGTAGAAAGAGTCTTAAAATGTGACTCAATAACTCTAGGATGATCAACCTCAATGTCCCTCATATAAGAAGGATCAGCGCAATCATCAGTGGGAGGCTAGACTCTATTAAGAACAGACTCTTGAAACATTACATCCTGGATAAGAATACACTTTGGAAAGCCATGTTTATCTACCCAAATCTTACACCCATTCACCCTCTAAGGATACCTTATGAAGATTTACTTGATAGATCTTTACTTAGTTTTATCATCCTTAACATGATCATAGGTAGTGCATCCAAACACCGTAAGATGTTCATAGGATGGGTTGATTTCTCCACAATTCAATAGGAGTCTTAAATATCTTGGTATATGAGGGGCACCTATTTATTAAGTAAACAACGGTAGTGATATATTCTACCCAAAAGTAATTGAGAAATACCAGGAATGAAATCATAATATGAATCCTCTCAATAATGGTATGATCCATACACTCATCTAGACCATTTTGTTGAGGTGTATGACTCACAGTTTAGCTTATTAAAATTCCCTCACTTTCACAAAACATAAACCCATTGAACAGGTATTAAAGTCCATTTTTACTCCTTAAATCCTTTAACTTATTCATAGATTGATTTTATATAGATTCTATACAAGTTTTAAACACCTCAAAGACATTAGATTTATTTCTCAAAATACAAATCTAAACTTTCCTTAAAAAATCATCTATCAAGGTGAAAAAGTAAGTGCCTCCCCCATGAGAGGTAGTCCTAGAAGGTACCTAAAAATCAAAGAGAACATACTCAAGTGGATTACCAGCTTTAAAGTCGGATCTATGAAAAATGACTCTTTTATACTTATGCATGACACAATCTTCACAAAAGGGTATGTTACTTGGTGTAACTTGAGAGAGCGTCCATTGAATACTCAATTTATCTATACCTTTAGCACTCTATGTCCCATCCGGTTCTACTAAAGCATAGTGTTGTCATTATTAGTGACATAAGTGATTCCCGACTTCTTGATGTGTTTCCTCCATTGAAAAAATATAACCCATTCAGCAAGGAGCCTTTAAGAACCTTATGATCTCCCATAGAGATTCTAAGACAAACAATATCATATGTAATGGTAAAACCTCTCTGATCTATGAAACATAGTGAGATGAGATTATGGTGTAAATTTGGAACTCATCACACATCTAATAAGGTGATAAGAAAATGGTATAATAGCTCCAGCATAAAAAAACCTCTACCCATGAGGCAACATCTCTTATTGTTGCCTATAACAACTTCTCCTTCAACTCCCTTGGTCAAACAAGAAATGGAACTCCTATCTAGTCACATATGGAAAGAATATCCTGAGTCTAAGACCCACTCTACATCAAGAGTATCTCAGGAAACACACAAAACCTCAACACTTTCATAGCCTTGGTCGGAAAAGATCGAATCATAGCTACACTTCTTATATAGTTTTCCCTATTTCAGGATGGGAAATTTGGGTATATTATGCCTAGTTTTCCCATAGTGTTAGAAGGTAACCTCCTTTGGATTGGGTTTAGATCAATGTTTATATTATTTTCTTTGAATCTTACTTTCCCTTTATAAGTTTACCTTTCCTTTTCCCTCAAGTCTTTGAATGACCCCTTGCATTCAGACCCTCATCTTTAGGTTTAACCCTAGCCTTTCTTTGAAAATCATGTCAAAAGAAAGGCCAACTTGACTCCATCTAAAGTCTAGGAATCTCTTTCATACATCATAGCATAAATAATATGTTCATATTAACTATCTAAATAATTTAAATTTATGATGTCTTGGTCCTCATCTTCAACATTTAAATTGGAGAGATCTAATAAAATTTTATTAAACTCATCAATGAGTGTCTGGATGGTGGTTCTGTGATGCATCGTAATGGTATATAATTTGTACTTCTTATATAGACGGTAAATTAAAGATGTTTTCAAATATAGTTTTTTATGTTTAGGCCAAATACCAGTTGCGGAAGTCTCATAAGAAACCTCCCAAAGGACGTTATCACCTAAAGAAAAGGTGAATGATCTATGATCTTTAATCAAAATGTTGGGAGGGACATCTGAATAGGTTATGACTATTTGACCTAGAGTAAATAAACTTACTTGTGGTTTATTAGGTCCAAAAAATGAATCATGTAGCCCTTGATGGACTAACAGGGCTTGCATTTTTAATCACCGTAAATTAAAATCATTTCCTACATAAAAATGTTTTATTTCATATTTCACAGACATGATTGTTTATGATTATGGCTCTGATGCCACTTTTTTTGGGGTGATAATAGAATACAACCCCCGAAAAAAATTACAAGGACCACCAAATAAACAATATGGTTTAATTCAATATACAAAAGTGAAAATTGAATCTTATTACAATGAAAACAATCCAAAATAGAGTGAAAATGTGGGAATAAAAAAAGACCAACCATTGTAGAAGAAGAAATGAGAACATAAAACAAAGAAAACACCAAGATTTGCATGCTATGGTCCCTTTGGTACCTACTACACTATAAGAACACCACTAACACACACACTTTTATTACATCTTTAAAACAAAAACAGATTATAGTGTGAAAATTCAAAGAAGATAGCCAACTGAAATGAACATAAGCACTAAAAGATAAATTGTGCATTATAGGTAGCAACATAGATGGAATTGTGTTTAAGAAAAACTGACAACCCAAGACAAATTTCCAGGAATCCAAATCACTTCAAGATCAAATCGCACTGATCTCATTACTTTTTTGGATCTCACTGTAGGATGATCATGCCAGATCTCTGGATTCGAGCAATGGTCACACATTTTCAACAATGAAGATCCCCGATAGGCTCCACTATGAGTTGTGCACCAGCAATGCTTATGGGGGGTAGGTGGGTCACTAGATGAGTTCGCCGATGAGGAAAATAGCACCACCACCTATGATATGGAATCCTAGGAAGACAATTCTCAACATCGGGTGAGATAAAAAGTAGACCAAACCACCAACACAAAGAAAACAGACCACCTGGAATGAGATGGAATCGATTTTAGGAATCTTGATTTTTTCTTACCAACTAAAATTGACCGGCCAAGAAGTTGATTTTTAGAATTCATTCATATATAAAATATATGCATCGTAGGTGTGATGAATCTCCCAGCCAGAACCGTAATTAGTTAACTCCGGATCCAAAGGGAGGTTTCCACGAAGCCAACGCCAAACTTCCCACCCAGCGGCACAAGGAACGGCCCAAATAAATAGATAGCTGGGATATATTTGGTGGAATAATCTATCAATATATATAAATGAATATAATAGTTATAAATTGGATATCCAAGTTGGAATCCCAAATTAAGAAGACCATACAATTGAGTGGGCCACATAAATCAGCTCATACAGTAAAATGAAACCAAGATCGAGAAGATGATAAAATAAGAAAATATTTAATAATAAATTGAATGTATTTAAAACAATTTAAAAGGGAAAACAATTTAAATGTGTTAATTTCTATTCTTAATATAAAAATGAAGAATGCCCAAATTAAAAACTAGATATTAAGTTATTTAAACATGTTGTACGACAGAAGCTTCCGGTTTCAACAAACTTAAGGAATAATAAAACTTATTAATCATTCCTTTTATTATCATCAACAAGAATTTCAAACTTCATGTTCTTTATCCAGTTCCATTTACACATGGAATAATATATTCGGTTAAACATACATACTTTCATCAATTTGATTACCATCAAATTAAGAGAAACACTAGATTTGTTAAACATGTCTCCTCTTTAATGATTTATCCAACCAACAAAACATTATCAGATTTATGTTATTTATCCAAATTCATCCATTTAAACATGATAAACAATGCATAACAACATTCTACACAATGTATAGTATAGATAGAATACTATCTAGAAAAAAATGAGCAAACCATTATCACATTGCAAAGCCATAATTTGCGATCCCTAAACATAAACTAATTAAATTCTTTAATTTAGCTTAATATTTCATAGGTTAATTCCACCACCATCCAAATGTTGAGAAAAAAGTATTCTTTTGACTCTACTATTCTTTTTTGTTTTAGAAATCACAAACTCTCCTTTCAAATCATACTAATTTTTATATCCATGCTTATTTCTCTAATTATACTATTTTTTTCAAGTGACACTGATTATATTGTTTATCTTACTCACTATACTACAATCATTGTTTAAAATGACAACCGTCAAATCGATTTACTCTTCACCCATGTATTCCATCGGATAGACCATATTCTTTTCATAACCAGAAAATAGTATATGTCCAAATGAATACAATTGTAATAATTCATTGTCCATCCTTTGTTTTCCATATGAACATCTATATAATTTTTGTAATTTACTTTATCATAACTTGAAAACATTATTATATGGAAAATATTAACCTCCAATCAAAATGATGTCATATATTTCAATAGTATATGTGTTATAAAACGATGTCTTTATTTTAGTTGCAATATGACTGTTCGAATGAAAACTATCCAAGTCCCTCCGAGAATTTAAGAACAAATCAAACCGTTGGAGGAGAATATAACCATTGGAGAAAACGCCTATAAATTGGAGGTTATTTGAACTATATCAAGATGATGATTCTTAGATGAACTAAAACTCTTATAGAGCTCTGCCATATTTTCTTTGTGTCAAAATATTTCAAGTGATATAGTTGTGAAAATCTTGTTTGAAACACTTTTCATCTTCAATTGCTTTTATTTTTTTTCTTGTGATGCTGATTGTTTCTGAATACAATATAAGGTTTCCATGGATAGGAAGACAGAAGCTGTCGATCACCATATTGATCAAGGGATTGCAGGGACATCAAGACAGACTCTGATCATCATCTCGAGGGATTACCCTAGTGTGGGTAAGACATACATTCTTGAAAGTATAAATCAAGGGACCCTTATCCAAGGTTATTGGATACCGTTCTCTTTAGGTTAAAAGACTTCTATTTATTTACTTGAATTTTACTTTAAGATTTTTTAAATAGAAAGTGAATTATTTAATTATTCATTTTATATTGAATACCCTATCATCATAATTACTCTAATTATGACAATTTTTTGATAAAATCATTTTTGTGTTTACTATTATTGTTCTGATTACGATCTTATACAATCTCTATGATTGTGATCTTTTACAATTTTTGTGATTACAATCTATTACAATCTGTGTGATTACTATCTTTTACATTCTTCAATATACAATTATATGCACTATATGATATAATCCCTTTATTTTATTTACAGTAATAATCATATCCATTGTGAATATGATCCATTACCACACATTTGTAATTGCGATAAAAAACGACCTTTGTATATTTGGTGTAGCCACTCTTACTATGATAACTATCTGAACCAAGGCCATATGCAAATTATTTTTTTTAATACAATAGAGGTTTTTAATACAATTAGTTTAATTCTATTAAACTGTGATTTAAAAAAGAAAATTTTTAAACCTACAATTCACCCCCCCTTGTAATTGAGTATCTACATATATATTTTGATCCTACACCAATGGGATAAACCATGGTCAATTTATGATTTTACATAAATAAATAGGATAAGAAACAAATCCCTTACCTCAATGATTCAGAATTCTTAGCATGATAATGAATCAATTTCAGGGAACTCTGATCACCTCTTCCATGAGGAAGGTATGATCTCTCAAGGATGTCATTCTACGAATTCATTGACAAAAAATAAAGAAAATTCTATTATAATGATAGAGATCATCTTCTATAACATGGAAAGAATAAACCAGAGGAAATGAGATCAAATAGAGAAACTGATAAAAAAGAGGAAGAGCCAGCCTTAGAACACCATGGATTGAACATGGGAATTTGGGATTCGTCCCTATCTAAAGAGGGATTCAAAGCCTTTGAAAATAACCCTTGGGTGCGTAGGGATCAAGAGAAAGAAGTGGGATAAAACCGGGTCTAGGGGACTCAGTAGTATTTATATGAAGACAGATTTTTAGAGGACCATGAAACAACCTCTAAGATCACCTAATAGACCACCTTGACCGTTGCACTATGGGAGGAGACCATATCATGGCCCTTGGTAAAACTAGTGTTTGGGATCCATTATTGGATCCATGGTGCATATCGTATTTATATAGAGGAGGTATTATATACCACATTGAATCCACCAGTGATTTAGTTGTAGCCTCAGAAACCACTATGGCACAACCACCTCACTCCACACTATAGCACTCGACACCAGGGAAGGGCCTACAATGTAGCCAACCACCATGGAACAGTGAGGCCAAAAAAGGTAGTAGCCTTGATTTTACTCCTTCGAGCCTCCCTACGACATAGTCAGGAGGCCACACCACCGAATCCTGACATGCGACACAACTCATGGATCTACACTGCAAACTAACCTCAAATGGCAGTGGCACCCACCTTTTTTCTTCATTTATCCTCCAAACTCCTTAAAACCTACATAAGATGCATACAACACCCAAAACATAAAAAGGGAAGGGCCACTAACGTTCAAGCCCTTACACTGTTTATGTACAACAAATAGTAACAACTACACAAGATTTCATATTAAATGAATTTTTAGAATTTCAAATCACAAAAAATATTTAAATAGTTTTATAGTACACATTTTTTAAAAATATCATTTTATACATATCACTCTACTAGAATAATTTAATATATATAGCATCAATAATTGGTAACATAGACTCAAATATGTATTAAAAATTAACAATATAGTATAAAATCCTCTAATGACTCCCCATATCACCATATAGTGATCACAATTTCAATGACCATGTTAACCAAATTTTCAAATGATCAATCAAAAAAAGTATAGCAACATGAAACTATTGTCTCTATATATATTTATTTTCCCATTTACATTATAACTCTATTTTTAAAATTTTTATTTTATTCTTATATTTCTCGTAGTTTTTTTATCCACTTATTATAGTGGCCTCTTTGTTATATTGATACGCTGGTATAAAAGTTCTTCCAACTATCCATCCTAATAATATTTACTTCAATAAGATTTATAAAAACACCATTATCCAGTGAAAAAAAGTTCATAATTATAGAATATAAAACATATAATCTAATTAATAATAAATAACAAATTCAATTTTTGTGTCTACTACTTGAGAAAAATATTAACTTATATAATGCTGAATATTTTTCTTATATAATAGTATAATAACAAAACAAGTTCAATCTAGATAGAAAAATACTTGCATTTAAAGTATTTGTATACTCCTCTTGTAAGACAATGTGTTGAAATGTAGGTTTTGATAAACTCCTCTTCAAAGAGAGAAGCTCCATATTTCTAGAAAGGATATGTTTTCAGATTGATCTTACTTGAAAAAAACATTATTTGAAAGAAAAAGAAGAGATTGATCATATTCTGGTGTTTAGTGTATTGGGCTGGATAATCAGACTAGGAAAATCAAATTGAGATTTCTGGACTAAAGAAGAAGAAGTTTGAAATTGTTTAAGTGATATTCTGACAGAGCTATATTTTCCATATTGAGAAATCGGACTTGGGAATCCGACTGAGAAATTAGACTAAGTATCATTACAAATTCCCGGAAGTTCTTACCAGATTCTGGGTAATAAAGATAAGAATTTCTTTGAAAGATTGTATTTTTTAATGTAGATCAATAGGTACTGTAACATATTTGTTACAAAAAATTATATTACATCATTTCATGCTACTTAAAGCACATGCACTATTGTATTGAACATAGTGTTACATGAGTGTAAGGGAATATCTAACTCATTGTATTCCACACATAAGGATTTTTTTATAGTGTATTTTGTGGTTTCATATTATTTCCAAAACATACCAAGGACTTGTAGATTTCGGGCATCGAGGAAGCACGTTGGTGGGTGTACCCAACTTTAATTTTAGTGTTAACAACAATCAATCTGAGATCTGTCATGATAATAAAATGCGGGATCTTCAGAACATAACGAAGAATGAAAAAGAAATAGGGGAGTCCTAGAACCATATAAAGGATCATCATATGTTGGTTATAAATAATTTAATTAATTGACAAGAATTACCTTGATGGAATTATTTCTTAGTTGATGTTTCCAGTCACGATCCAATGTGATCTGTCATTGTGTCGTATAATCCATGTGTAGGATTCCTCAAGCGGTGATCTGCACGTGCTCCACGTATTTCTGGACGTCGTCGAAGGAATATCTGGGTGCTAGCGCGTAAGAACCTTCACTTGTGATGTCTCACTTCGATCGTCTTGATCTAAAAGAGGTGGATCTGTCTCCCGTAACTTGAGAGCGTTATTGGTGGAAAAGGAATTCTCTCTTGACTAGATATTTTTTCCAAATCCACTATGCACAACCCCAAAAAATGTCTAGGCTAATGAGAAATATATAATTGGGATTTTAATTACATAGAATAATAAATTGAATTAATTACCTGAAATCATTTATTCATTTCATTTTATTCTTAGTAATACCCAATGTCTAATAATAACAGTTGACTATTATTATTACTTGACATGCGCCCAAAGAAATACACCTAAAATTATTTAATTAAATAAATATTATTATTTCTCATAAATTCTTAGAAAAACTACACAGTGTGTACTTTTATTTCCCCATTTTTCGTTATTTCCTCCACCAAATTTATTAGACCATGCATAATGACTATTTATTTCTCCAATAAATATCACTCTCTCTAATAAATATATTATTTCACCAAAAAAATATTCTCTTGAATAATTAGTGTTTAAATAAATGAGATCAGACATCCTTTAATAATTATTAAACCACAGTCGGAAATAAACATTATTCGACTTGTTAAATTAATATTTAACTGAGATAATTGGACACACTTAGTGTGTGGCCCTATAGGACTCTTTCTCAGTTGCATTAGGTGGAGCCTCACTAAAGTCTAAGTTTAACGTCTAGAAACACGCCAAGGCACCCGTAGATAAATAATTTTACTCCATAACGATGTGTCACCTACTACGAACATTGACCCTATAATGTAATACACTTGTCATGATATCTCATATCTAGTGGGTTTCATGCTAGTGTCATCAACATATGTGCTCGATTATTCATGCTTTGACTTTCTATAATTGAACTTACCCATTCCTCACCATGTCCATGGATTTATTTAGGCTATATCAATTCCATAAAAGGGTCTGAGATATCGACTTTCGTTGTGGAACAGAAGGGACAAATCCTTTCTCACATTATCTATTAATGAAATATCACTCGTGACACACCCAACCTATCCTACCACACTGTGAACAGTTTGTCATCACTGTTTTTATCAATAAATCAAAGTGCACAAGTTGTAATACCCATTAATAATAATCTTAAAGTCCAAGGACCAATACACACGTTTGCATATAAGAACATCCAATGACACTATAAAATGTGGATTTCCTACTGGCGGGTCTCTTCCTCATAATATCCTCCTAGATATTACCAAGGGAGCACACCATGAAAAGGTACCACAAAGTTTTATGTGTCCTCACCCCAAATGGCTTGTATTATTCGTGTCCCTCAAATAACATCATCCGACCATAGAACATATATTTATGAATCTTTTTATGGAATTTCTTGGTTTTCATCAAAGTAGAGATCCTCTCTGACCCTTTAATGAAAAAAATATCTTTTGGACATTATCACAAGAATCATCACACAAAAGAACAATCAAGATATGATCAGGTATTTATTATTGAATAATGTACAAAGTAGTTGGTTCTAGGTCACCAACTCCTACATACTCCCACTTTGATGAGAGCCAACTGCTAACAACCTTTAACCTGCTAGCTCTCACATTATATTCATGCTTCTGCTGAGATAGGCCTTTATTCATGGGGTCTTCCACGTTCTCTTCCGTGGACACTCTGCTCATAGCAACTTCACCCCTTTTATAGAAATCCCTAAAGAGTTGATACTTCCAGACTATGTTTTTGTTCTGTTGATGTGACCTTGGTTCTTTTTCAAGATCCACCGCTGCAGTATTATCACAATACAATGTGATATGATCTTTACTAATAGTCACCACATCAAGCTCCTAGACAATGTTCTGAATCCAGTTGGCTTCCTTGGCTACATCAGAAGCTGTTATATATTTGGGCTCCACTGTAGAATCGGCGACAACTAGATGGCTTGAACTCTTCCAGCTCATAGCTCCTCCATTGAGACAAAAAACATATCCATATTGCAAATTCAGATCATTCAGATCTATCTAAAAATTACCATTATCATACCCTATGATGAATATATCCCCGTCTCCTCCATACACCAAGAACATATCCTTAGTTCTTATCAGATACTTAAGGATAGTCTTATCATCAGTCCAATGATGTTCTCCTGGATATTCTTGATATCTTCCTACCATGCCCAGTGCATAGGAAACATTAAGCCCGATACATAACATGCCATACATGATAGATCCTATAGCTGAAGCGTATGGGATCTTACTCACTCCATCATTCACTTGTTGTATCTGGAGACACATTTTCTTAGAAAATATGTAGGCCATGTGACATTGGAACCAATTCCCTCTTGGATTATTTCTTTCTAAATCTATTTAGTATCTGGTCAATGTATGTACGCTGACTTAGTCCAAGAAACCTCTTGGATCTATCATGAATGATCTTGATCCCTAGAGTGTAGGGTACTTCACCCAATTTTTTCATGGAGAAACACTTGTTCAACCATTCCTTAACTGACTGTAATACTGGTACATTATTTCCAATAAGCAATATTTCATCAACATATACTACTAGGATAATGATCGCATTCCCATTAAACCGCTTATAAACACATGTCTCACATTCATTCTTAATGAAACTAAATTCTTTTATAGCTTCATCAAATCGAATGCTCCATGACCTGGAAGCTTGCATTAATACATAAATGGATTTCTGCAACTTGAAAACTTGTTTGGCTTCACCTGGTGTCACAAACCCTCCCGGTTGTGCCATTTCGACATATTCCTAAAGTTTCCCATTAAGGAATGTCGTTTTTTCATCCAACATCCAAATCTCATAGTCATGGTAAGTAGTTATGGCAAGTATGATTATTATGGATTAAAACCTAGAAACTGGTGGCAAGGTTTCATCATAGTCAATTCCTAGACGTTGTCTGAATCCTTTAGTCACTATCCTTGCTTTTATAGGTGCTAACATGACCTTCCATGTCCAAATTTCTCTTGAATACTCATTTGCATCCAACAGGATTTACATCAATTGACTCATCGACCAGAACCCAGAAATGGTTATGATATATGGAATCCATCTCATAATTCATAGCTTCTAGCCATATTATAGCTTCTGATCTTTCTACTGTTTCTTTGTAGGAGATAGGTTTATCATTATACAAAAATAATGATTCACCATCATTGGGTACTAGGAAACCAAATCTCTCTATTTCCCTTACCTCTCTTGAGCTCCTACGCAATACTTGTGTTTCTAGAACCTCTTCCATGGGGACCTACGAAGCTTATTATTGTAACAACTCTTGTGTATCTTGATCATCAACTCATTCGAAGTCAATCTTGCTCAGACTATCCTTTTTGAGGATGTGCTTCCTCTCAAGAAATAAGGCTTGTCTGGCGACAATCAAATTATCTTCTGAAGGGCTATATATGTAATATAATTTCGTTTCCTTGGGATATCCTCTAAAGATACACCTTGTTCCTCGGGGTTCTAGTTTGTTGCTCGAGAAGGCCTTAAAAAATGCCTCCCATCCCCATACACATGTGTTCGACAAAATGGGTTTCTTTACATTCCATAACTCGAAGAGAATTCCATTTTCCACCTTAGATGGTACTTAGTTTAATGTGTATGTTATATTTTGTAAAACATATCCCCAATAGGATAATGGAAGATATGCATGACTCATCATCGGACTCACCATGTCCAATAATGTGTGGTTCCTCCTTTCAATAACATCATTCCACTATGGTGTATAAGGAGGAGTGAGTTGAGATAGAATCACAGACTCCCATAGGAGAACAATTAACTCTTGGTTCAGATATTCTCCACCTCGATCCAATCGAAGATTCTTTATCTTCTTACAAAATTTATTCTCTAATTCATTCTTGAATTCCTTAAATTTCTCTAAGGATTTTGACTTATAACTCATTAATTAGACAAATCCATATATACACAAAACATCAGTAAAAGTAATGAAGTAAGAATATCCACCTCTAGCTTCTACGGGAAATGGTCCACACACATCCATGTACTCCAATCCGTGAAGCTATGTGGCCCTTTCACCCTATCCACCGAAAGGAGGCTTGGTAATTTTACCTTGTAAACAATTTTGACATCTATCAATTGGTTTTAGCTTAGTATAGTCTAAATAGCCATCTTGGAAGAGCTTTGTAGTGCGATTATCGTTTAAATGACTAAGACAGTGATGCCACAACTGGGTGATGTATAAGTCATGTGAGTTTGTTTTGTTATTGATTATCAACACATGGTTTTTGTAATTTAATACATACAAACCATTATGTAAATGCGTCATACCATAACATACATTGTTTTTATAAAAGAAGCAACTCTTATTTCAAACATAAAAATAAATCCATCCATATCCAAACATGATACAGAAATTATGCTTTTGGTAACATTATGAACATAATAACGGTTATGTAAACCCAAAATCATCCCATTTGGCAATGAGAGGTGGTAATTTCCAATGGCTAATGCAACCAGCCTCATGCCATTGGAAACTCGAAGATCCACCTCTCCTCCTTCAATATTTCTAAATCTACTTGCTACCTACCTTTGAATACAGATGTGAGCCCCACAAGTTGTATTTAATACCCAATGTGTAGAAATGGAAAGATTACACGTGACAACGAATGAACCTTTAGTTTCCCCATGCTTCTGGATGTAGTTCCTCTTCCAATGGCTTTTCTATCCACATGAAAAACATACCGCCTCCCATTCCTTGCCCTTCCTCTGGATCTTCCGGTTCTTGGAGGGATGGTGCGCTGGGGCTTCAGACCGTTTATAAGTCTTTGGCCCCTTTGACTTGTCCTTCCTTTTATTATTCACCATAAGGATTGCGGGTTTGTCACGCCCCATATCCTTATCTACCTGGTGAATTAAGGTCAAAAGTTCCGATATACTCTTCTCATTATTGCTCATGTTGTAGTTGATAATAAATCTATAGAAGGTATTGGGCAGTGATGATAGGATGAGATCTGTACGCAACTAATCCAGGAACTTAATCCATATGATGTACAAGCGTTCAATGTATCCAATGATCTTGACTACATAAGGATCGGCTGGTTCAGACTCTCCAAGCTTAGTTAAAAACAAATAATTGGAGATCTCATAGCTCTCATGTCTCAACTTCACTTGGTAGAGATCCTTAATGTGAGGCATCATGTAATACACATCCATGTTTTCATGTTGCTTCAAGAGCTCATTAGACATAGCTGACAGGATGAATAACTAGACATCTATGATATCATCCATGTTTCATATAGAGAGATTGTTCCTCATCACTGGCCTCTTTTCCAGGTGACATTGAAATAGGATCTTCCAGTACATACAATTTCCTCTCATGGTGAAGGATGGCGCGTAAATGCCTCTGCCACTCTTGGTAATTGGTGTCATTGAGAAGGTTTTCCTTCTCAAGTATGTTTCACAATGATATTTTTGAAGTCAGTTTTCTTATCATTTCTAAAAATTAAGATGCAAAAAGGTTTATTACTTTATCATGATAAAACTGAGACAAATAAATAATTTAATACTTATTAGTCTCCCACTATTTTATCGAAATCCAATAGCCCCCACCATTGACTTCGGAATATTTTATTGCCTTAATATTATTGTGGAAAGGATCAATATTGTCATTAAAATTCTCCCAAATAGGGTTGTTCAAGCAACTTGAAGGTTTTTAGGTAGGCATTCCAAATGCCAACTGCATTAACTCGCTTCTCCTTGATCCGCGTAGTGGACTTCCCAATCCTGAAACCCTTTAATTTTGGATTTCCTCAACCTTTGCCTATTGGTCAAACTAAGTCATGATGTGGCTTTCATCCCTTGAAACGAACCAAGTCAAGTAAACCCAAAACCTTGAATTAGAATTAATTAATAATTGAAATAACCCCATGTAGGGTTGTCAATCACTTTAAACTATGGTTTGATTCTAACAATGATTATGGAAGGCTATACCAACTTAATATTTTTTGAGGGATTTTATCCTTATACATAAATTTCCAATTTATTATCTTTGATTACATGATTTTTAATATTAAGTGGGATATAATTAAGTGATCAACCAGGTTTAAGATAATATTTACACAAAAGCTGATCTTTTTTTAGTTCCATCTTGCATGCTTGTTTAATTCATTAATTGTGTGATCGTGACAACACGCCCATAATAAATAAAACATGAAAGTAACAGAAATAATATAAATGGTATGATCATGAGCTTGTTCTATTGGTTAGTTTATCTATAAGTTTATAAACTAACCCAAGACCTAGGGGAGAAACACCTTGAACCATTTGGGTTCATGTTTATAGCTTTCCATGTAAGAACATGGATCTTCGTTTCAGGTACGCCTTTCATTTTTATGAAGTTTTTGAGAAAAATGGAGTTTCGGGAAATTTTTGAAGTACACGCCGTGTACTTTCCGAGTACACATCGTGTACTCTTTTCCTGATCAAAGTCATGTGCTATCCATGTCCGGGCCAAACACACGGTGTGTAGGGGTGTCGTGGAGGCCGATTTTGGAGGAGTATAGAAAAACTTAGTACACGCCGTGTACTTTTCTTTTATTCATTAAATGGGCCAGGGTCGCGACTGATGCACAAAAACGTCTTCTTCTAGGTTCCGTTTGTCTGAGAGCGCTGAGGATCCGTGAATCTTCGACAAGCTCCTGCCTCTCTGTCTGTTCTCCGATTCGAGCACGGTCCATTGCGTTGGAATTGTAGCGGTGAGTTCTTCCTTCAGCTTGAGCCTTTTTTTTTCAATTCCTTCTCTTTCTCTAGATATAGGGGGTTGAATGTTTTGGGATTTTTCTCAAATCTACGACGTTCGAGATAGAATCAGTCATTGTGGTTCAAGTATATCGATCTCCTAGGATCGAGGTATGTGGTTTGTGCCTTTCTGTAGAAAGTCTTTGAATATTTTTGTGCTATTTTTCCAATTCCCTTTAATGCGAACTGTGCATTTTCCTATTTTTCCATTGAATTATTTCATGATTACTTGATTGCTATAGTAGAGGTTTACCTTTGTGAATAGAGTAGTTTTTTCTGTACTCTGGTTGTTTGCTATGCTTGTTTTTCTTATTAGGCGATTTCCAGTTGTTAGGCCTAGTTGTAGGATAGTGGAACTATTATGCTATTTTGCTGCTGAGCCTTAGAATGATATCCAAGTAGTTCTTGAGGTTTACATGGACGACACACGCACACTATGCATGTTTAATTATACACAGGGCTTCAAGAACCTACTGTGTTGAACCATAGGGATAATGGACGGAAGGGCTTCTCCAGAGTGTCTTTAATTACGATGTGAGACCATAGGGGGAATTGACGTTGGGTGATTCCCCAGAGAGTCTGTAGATCCTTGATGTGGTCCACATGGGGATTTGACGTTGAGTGCTTTCCCATAGAGCCTTTAGTATGATACGAGAGTATTGGGGGAATTGACAGTGAGTGCTTCTCCAGAGAGTCTATTCTTTAGCTGAACCAGAGGGGTAAGACAGTGTGTGCCTCCCAGGGGGTTTCTAGTACTAGTAGGTTGAACCATAAGGGTTAGGCTATGAGAACTACCTAGGGGGTTACCTTGTTTTACTTGTTTAATGTTTTGTACATGTGTAGTTTATATGCTAGACTGTAAATTGTAGTTGCTGTGTTTTCTTCCTGTTTACTATTCCTCTACTTTACATTAAATGTATTCATTGACTGTTAGGCATAGATCTTTGGATGATTTCCTACTGGTACTTTGTCTCACGCCCTATTTGTGACATGCTTTTGGGCCGAAGTAGACTATGTTGTTGCATGTATAGATAAGGGCAAGCACCCTTCTCCATCATGATCTTGATTGCACTGGAGTTGGAGAGCATGGGACCGAGCCGAGGCTTGCGATGCTGAGGAGCTTCTCATATGTGTTTCCTTTGCTGTTTCATTAGTACGTGTATTCAGTTGTATTTCAGCAAGTTGTTTTGTTTGTTTTTTTCCTTAGATACTTGTACCTACTGAATCATTATCATCATTTCTACATATAATTATTCTTTTACTGTTTGGTTGCAGTATGTATGTTGTTACTACTTCTGTTATTGACTATTGTTTTCCTTACCTTGTATACTTACCAAATGAGGGCATAGTTTCCCCAAAAACATACCAAGGCCTTCGCTGCTAGTCGGCAGGCTCTGGCATTTGGGGAAATGTGCTTGAGGTCATGTGACGAACCGGGTACGGGGCACTAGTGGAAGGGCTCTAGATTCACTTCGTTACAAAGTGGTATCAGAGGGGTTATTTTCTCTTGCATTACTATTTGGAGACTTTAGCTAGGGATAACAAGGATTCGGTACATGGTATTAAGCTACTCTCGGGAGTAGCTAACCCGTGTATAGGGAATTGCCATACTCCCTCGTTAATTCTAGTTTGATGGTTTTGGGTTTTTACAGTTGATTTGATTTCACCTAGAGTGGTTCACATGCTTTGTGTTGTTATTTTCTGGATGATTGTGGATCTATTTTTGTCGCAGCCTGATGAGATGAGGGTATTCCATCTCATGCATCATATAGGCACTTATAGAAATCACATTCCATGCATTCCTTCCATGCCATCTAGGGTGCATTAGCGATTGCATGTTTTTGTGATAGACATTGTGTAGATTATGCATGTTGCTGCGATAGATGATTGATAGAACTTATGATGCCTTGTTATAGGATTTTTTGTTTTATAATTTGCTAAAATGAATGCCATGTTTTGATTCATGGGGAGTATGGGCCCTCATGAATCAGAATTTGGTACCTCTTTGCCTTGTTTTCCGTGTTTTCTGGGCTTTTGTGCAGTTTCTGAGGTACTGCCCAGAAAAACCCAGAATACATGGTGTGTAATTTTGACCACATGCCATGTAGTTTTTAGACCGTGTCACTGCCCGTGTGAGTAGGGACACGCTATTGTCAAAATGCCTTTAAGAACACGCCGTGTATGGTTGGTAAATGTCATGTAGTTTGAAGCTGTGTACTCGTCCATGTCACTAACAACAGGGGTCGTGGAAGCTCAAGTAGAACATGTCGTGTTATAAAGGAACACGTCGTGTAGTCCTATCCAGGTACCCGGTCGTGTCAAGAACCACACGGGTCGGCGTTACCTTCTCTTAGACACGTCGTGTTATTTTCGAAACACGCCATGTAGTCTTGTTCATGTACCCGGACGGGTCACGAACAACACGGGACTATGTCACCTTCACCTATACACGCCATGTTTGTTCAGAACATGCCGTGTAGATGGCCGTGTGTTTAACAACATGGGCCACTGAATCCTTTTCTAGTACACACTGTGTTTGTTCAGAACATTCCGTGTAGTCTCGGGTTATGTCGGACAGTGTGGGTTAGCCGTGTAAAGAGTCTCGGGCATGGGAATGGTTTTCAAGTACACATCGTGTGTTGGGTTAACACACCGTGTAGTTTGAGGCATTACACTACCTGTAGGGTAGGAGTACATTCCCATGTCAGTGGCTTATGAAGACATGTCGTGTAGTTTTTATACACACTGTGTAGTTGTGTTTTGTAAACATGTGTGTTTTTCTTCCTCATTCCCGTTTTGTACTCTTGTGTTATCAGTCCTTGTTTTTCAGATATAAGGAGTGTTTTTGATCTTTCAGAACTATTCTTCCTAGACATTCTCCGGTTGTACATCTGTCATCAGGCAGTGATCAGACGACAGATATGGCTGATCAAGGACCTCCTACAAATCCTCCTGTTGTGCCAGCCTTGGCGCCAACAGTTATACCTATTGCAGGTGCAGATGCATAGTTCATGGAAGGTTTTATGAGGTTGATCCAGACCCTTTAGGGAGCACCGCCTCCTTCCATGACTATGACAGACTTGACGCGGGTTTTCTAGCAGCATCATCCTCCTACTTTCTTGGGGGAAGGAGGACCTCAGGCTGCAGAGTTCCAGTGCGTGTTCTCACATGTGGGTCATCAGCAGGTTATGTCTTGGAAGGAGTTCCAGTGCGTGTTCTCACATGCGGGTCATCAGCAGGTTATGTCTTGGGAGGCATTCCAGTGCGTGTTCTATGCCTACTTCTACCCGGAGACCCTGAGGGCCGATTGAGCCTGGGAGTTCATGATTCTAGAGCAGGGTACCCTTTCTGTCATGGAGTATTCCTCTCGTTTCACTGAGCTGCAGGGTTTCACACCCCACCAGGAGGAAAGTGGGGTGTTCTTAGCAAGTAAGTTTGAGGATTGTCGCCAGCAGGAGATCCGCTCGCAGGTGAATATATTCATGTTGACTTCCATCACTTCCATCCTCAACCAGGAACTGATTGCAGAGCACAATCTTAGAGACTCTGGAGCTGCGAGCCATGGTGGTTCTGCTTCTAGAGCTAGTATTCTTCCAGTTGACGGTAGGAAGTTCTGTTGGGAGCCTACGCGCGGTGACCCAAGGAGGCAAGATACATCTGCAGGTAGCTAAGTCGTATCCTACCAGTATGGAAGGGTAGGGCATACGAGGCCGCAGTGCCAGAAGGACCCAGTGGAGTGCTGATCCTATGGCAAGATGGGTCACCTTCAGCATTTCAACTAGGTTTTCTCACCAGTTGCTGGTTATAGGGGTTCTTCCATGACTCCTCGTTCAGGAGCAGCACCACCAGTTTCTCACTAGTCAGGGAACTTGAGTTCTTCCTGCCGTTCATGCCGAGGTCGAGGTCTAGTACATGGTATTCAATCACTAGTTCTTCAGCACCAATAGGGAGGTTCAACTCAAAGTGGTCACAGAGGGTCACTGGGCCACGGTGTAGGCTAGACCTTTGTAGTGGAGCGGACCTATCAGGAGCAGGATCTCAGACGTTCTACAGTTCGAGGTACGATTTTATTATCTTCAGTTTTATCTTCAGATATTTTTGATACTGGTGGTACGCATAACATTATCTCTGTTGCTATTGTGGAGAGCCTTGGCCTCTGTTTCTTTTCTTATGCCGACTCGTTGACACTAGAAACACCTTTGGGGACAAGAACATATAGTTCACATCAGTGTAGATAGTGCCCTCTCGAGGTTACAGGGTATTGTTTCTTATGGGATATATGTCCTAGAGATGTCATCCACAGGATGGACTGGTTGGTTCCTTCCAGGTAGTCGTCGACTGTTATCGTCGCAGAGTGAGTTTCGTTTCACCTGAGGGTGAGTCTTTTATTCATAGAGGAGAATGGGACGTTCAGGCGAGTCGAGCAGGACTCGAGCATCATGGGATAGGAAGGGTGATAGCCTAGATTGCTAGTCTTTATCTGGATGATTTGGGGACTTCACAGTTGGACATTCCTCCAATGGTGAATCGTTTCAGAGATGTCTTTCCAGAGTACTTTTCAGGTTTTCCTCTGGTGCATGAGGTAGATTTATCAATTGATCTCGTGCGATGAGTGGCACCAGTGTCCATTCATCCTTATAGGATGGCTACAACTATGTTGCAGTAGCTCAAGAAGCAGTTGGAGGAGTTCCAGGAAAAGGGTTTCATCAAACCCAGTACTTATCCTTGGGGTTCGCTTGTCCTGTTTGCGAAGAAGTTAGATGGTACCCTTTGGCTTTGTGTGTATTATCGGATGTTGAACCAGTTGACGGTTAAGAACCGATATCCCTTGCCAAGGATTGATGACCTCTTTGATCAGCTTTGAGGAGCCTAAGTGTTCTCAAAGATCTACTTAAGGTCCGGTTATCATCAGTTGCACGTTAGACAAACATATATACCTCTAATAGCCTTCAGGAGTAGGTATGGTCTATACGAGTATACAGTCATGTTGTTCGGTCTCACGAATTCACCTGTAGTTTTCATGGCACTGATGAACCGAGTGTTCCATCCTTACATGAACTCCTTCGTCATGGTCTTCGTGGATTATATCTTGGTGTACTCTCACACTCGACACGACCATTCCACACATTATGAGATCATTCTGAGTACAATGAGAGTGCATCGGTTTAACGCTAAACTCTCAAAGTGCCACTTTTGGATGGAACAAATTCACTTCTTGGGTCACATCATCTCAGAGGCAGGAGTATCTGTGGACCCAGAGAAAGTGAGAGTTGTAGTCTCCTGGGAGCAGTCGAAGTATATTTTTGAGGTACAGAGTTTCCTAGGGCTGGCTGGATACTATAGAAGTCTCATTTAGGACTTCTTGCACCTAGTAGCTCCATTGAAAGGTCTAACCAAGAAGGGAGGGATGTTCTTATGGTCAGATTCTTGTGAGTCAGTCTTTTAGGAGCTAAAGGGAAGATTAACGTCGGCACCGATACTAGTATTTCCAGATCCAGGAATGATCTATACCATCTGTTATGATGCTTCATGTATTGGGCTAGGAGCTATGCTTATGCAGGGAGATGGATTCCTTGTATACGGGTCTCGGCAGTTGGGTCCACATGAGAGTAACTACCCGACACACGATCTGGAGTTGGAAGCTATTGTTCATTCCTTACACTGATGGAGACACTATCCTCTGGGAGAGCACATTGTGGTCTTCACGGACCACAAGAGTCTCAAGTATATCTTCACTCAGCGTGATCGGAATCTGAGGCAGCACATGTGGGTCGAGTATCTTTAGTCATTTGATTTCAAGATTGCATATACGCTGGGAAAGGGAAACACAGTGGAAGATGCGTTGAGCAGGAGAACTCAGATTCAGCCAGTCCATGAGGCCAGCAGTGAGTGGCAGCTTATGGATCTATTTTCTGAGATGCATCTGGAGGTGCATGATAGACAGGGATAGACCTTTCTATCTTTTGTAGCTATTACATCTACACTACTTGATCGGGTAAGAATGAGGCAGCTATCAGACTTAGAAACCTTAGTCCTGCGGGATATTTTTCCAGGAGAGGACCCTATTCCTGGATGTACAGTGGGAAATGATGAGATCATGCATTTCCAGGAACACATATGGGTGCCAGCAGACATACGCGAGGAGCTGATACTGGATTTTCATTCCTCTATTTGGGAAGTTCATCCTGGCGTCACCAAGATGTATCAGGATCTTCATCGCCAGTACTAGTTTCCAGGTATGAAGAAAGATGTTACTGGTTTTGTCATGAGATATTCTACTTGTCAGTAGGTTAAAGCAGAGCATCACCGACCAGTGGGGCTTTTGCAGTAGTTACCCATTCCAGAGTGGATGTGGAATGATGCCGCGATGGACTTCATGACCAGATTGATGAGGTCGCCTAGATGGAATGATTCTGTTTGTGTTTTCATTGACATGCTCATGAAGGTTGCTCACATCTTGCCGATCAAGGAGACCTTCAGTGTCGATGATCTGGGACGACTGTACATCAGAGAGATCATTCATCTGCATGCAGTTCCACAATCTACCATTTCAGACAGGGATGTGCACTTTACCTCTCAGTTCTGGAAAAGACTTCAGAAGGCCTTGGGTACCTAGGTACTTCTGAGTACGGAATACCATCCCCAGACTGATGGCCAGTCCGAGTGTATGATCCAGGAGCTTGAGGATATGCTTCAATCTTGCATTCTATACTTCGACAGTTCTTGGGAGAAGCATATTCCTCTGGTGGAGTTATCCCACAACAACAATTTCTAGGCGACCATTCAGATGGAACCATACAAGGCTCTATACGGTAGGCTATGCCGATCACCCTAATGCTGGCAGGAGGCAAGAGAGGCATCTTTGCTGGGACCTCGTCTTGTTCCAGAGACCTCAGAGCAGATAGAGTTAATTCAGAAGAGGACGACTACAAAACAGTATCGGCAGAAGTCTTATGATGATCAGTGGATATGACCTCTGGAGTTCAAGGTCCAGGATCAAGTTTTCCTGCTTGTCACACCGGGGTTGGGACAGAAGAGGATTTGGAGATAGAGTAAGCTTCACCCATGGTACGTCGGGTCATTTGAGGTGTTAGAGAGAGTTGGGTTGGTTGCCTATCGACTGCAGCTACCCGAGAGGTATCGGGCCATGCATGAAGTCTTCCACGTCTCCCAGCTCCCACATTAATTTTCAGACCCGTCTCATGTCTTTAAGCCTGATGAGGTTGAGCTCGAAATAGATTCATCATTTGAGGATCATCCCATCCGGATTGTCGATCGTAGTATGAAGGTTCTCCATGGGTGGTATGTCCCTATTGTATAGGTGCTATGGCAGCATGGGCGAGTTCAAGATGTGACCTGGGAGAGGGAGGCCGATGTACAATCACAGTGGCCAGAGCTGATCGGAGTTTCTTCTTCTACGCCTCGCTAGGGAATATCGAGGACGAATTTCTTTAAGGAGGGAAGTTTGTGAGAACCCAAATCTTCATTTCAGGTACGCATTTCCTTTTTATGGAGTTTTTGAGAAAAATGGAGTTTCTGGAAATTTTTGAAGTACACACCGTGTAATTTTTTAGTACACGTCGTGTACTCTTTTCTTGCTCGAACCCGTGTGCTGGCTGTGTCCGGGCCACACACATGGTGTGTAGGGTGACGTGGAGGCCGATTTTAGCGAAGTACGGAAAAACCTAGTACACGCCGTGTAATCTAAAAGTACACACCATGTACTTTTCTTTATTCATTAAACGGACTGGGGTCACACCTGAAACATAGAAATGTCTTCTTCTAGGTTCTATTCATCCAAGAGTGCCAAGGATCTGCGAATCTTTGACGAGCTCCCACCTCTCGGTTAGTTCTCTGATTCGAGCGTGGTTGATTGTGTTAGAATCACATCGGTGATTTATTCCTTATGCTTGAGCTTTGTTTTTCAATTCCACCTCCATCTCAAGATATCGTGGGTTGAACGTTTTGGGCGTTTTCTCAGATCTACAATGTTTAGGGGAGAATCAGTCGCCGTGGTTCAAGTATATTAATCTCCAAGGATCTAGGTAGGTGGTTTGTTCCTTTCTGTAGAACGTCTTTGAATATTTTTGTGCAATTTTGCCAATTCCCTTGAACTGGAATTGTGTGTTTTCCTGTTTTTCTCGTGAATGATTGCATGATTGCTTTATTTCTATAGTAGTGGATTACCTTTGTGAATATAGTAGTTTTTGTTGTACTCTAGTTGTTTTCTGTGCATGTTTTTTTATTAGGTGATTTCCAATTTCCATGCCCAGTTGTAGGATAGTGGAACTGTTATGTTGTTTTGTTGTTGAGCCTTAGAATGATAGCCAAGTAGTTTTTGAGGTTTACATGGACGACACACGCACACTATGCATGTTTATTTATAAACAGGGATGTGAGAACCTAGTGTAGTGGACCATAGAGAGAATGGACGATAGGGCTTCTCCAATGTGTCTTTAACTACGAAGCGAGTCCACAAGGGGAATTAACCTTAAGTGCTTCCCCAGAGATTCTGTAGATCATCGACGTGGGCCACAAAGGGAATTGACGTTGAGTGCTTCCCTAGAGAGCCTTTAGTATGATATGAGACTATAGGGGGAATTGACGGTGAGTGCTTCCCCAGAGAGTATATTCATTAGATGAACTAGAGGGTTGAGACTATGTGTGCCTCCCAAGGGGTTTCCAGTACATATAGGACGAACCATAAGGGTTAGGTTGTGAGAAATACCTAGGGGGTCACCTTGTTTTACTTGTTGAATATTTTATACTTGTGTAGATGATATGCTAGACTGTAAATTTTAGCTGCTGTGTTTTCTTCCTGTTTACTATTCCTGTATTTTACATGCCATGTATTCATTGACTGTTAGGCATAGATCTTTGGGTGATTGCCTACTGGTATTTTTTCTCATGCCCTATTTAGGCCATGCTTTTGGACCCATGAAGACTATGTTGTTTCAGGTATAGATAAGGGAAAGCGCCCTTCTACTTCAGGTTCTTGATTGCACTAGAGCTAGAGAGCATGGGACCGAGCCGAGGCTTGCGATGCTGAGGAGCTGCTCATCTATTTTTATTTTTCTATTGCTTTAGTACTTGTGTTCAGTTGTATTTCAGCACATTTTTGTGTTTGCTGTTTTCCTTAGATACTTGTACCTACTACATCATTATCATCATTGATACATATAATTATTCTTCTGCAGTTTAGTTACAGTATGTATGTTGTTACTGCTTCCGCTATTGATTGTTTCTTTCCTTACCTTGTATACCTTACAAAATGAGGGAATAGTTTCCCCAATAACTTACCAAGGCCCTCACTACTAGTTGGAAGCCTCTGGCGTTTGGGGAAATGCGCTTGAGGTCATGTTGAAAACCGAGTACGAGGCACCAGTGGAGGGTCTCCGGATTCAGGTCGTTACATTCCACTTGTCAACTTTGAATCTTATTGGATTTGTTTCACCTTAGATCCTGACTTGAGTCACCTCCACTAGCTTGGGAGCTCCATCCATTACATATGCATTTATCTCACATGCAGGTGAGGGGTAAAAAGGGGTTTTTACATAAATGAAACCTTGGGCGCATAGGTCATCCATATTAATGAGGAGAAGACTTGCATGCCAACAAATTTAATTAAAAGAAACCTTTCACATAAAGAGGTCTTGGGCGAGCTCATGATCATCCATATATACAATAATATTTACACATAAATAAAACTAGCATTCAATTCTTTAATCGTTCTTGTTTCTGATAAATCATGCTCAAATCAATTAATTATCTTTAATTAATCAATCCTTTTATCATAAACCCTTTTTGGAATTTCATTAAGATTCTCATCCAACATAATTTTAAACAAATAAATTCATTTAAAATTATCTTTGTACGTAACTTGTACCTTGGAGGAAACCCGGTGAATTCCTATTAATAACTACACAATGTGTAGAAACGAACATTACACAGATGTTAAATTAAACACATATATATATAAAACACCTATCACATGTTGTACCTCAGCTTTACGCCAACACTATGGTACACGTCTCAAGGGATTGTATAATGTAATAATAAATTTTAATAAATCTTTATAATTTGGATGAGTACCCAGCGTGTAGTTCCGACTACACGGTGTATACATTTGTTCACCATCCATCCAAAGTACATGTCCGGGGACATGGAATGTAGATTTACTTCATAAATCATTAGAGTACACGGTGTGTTCAGTGGGACACACGCCATGTAGTTTCCGCGTTACACAGTTTCCAACCAGGCAAGCCGTGTACAGGGTACACAGTCCAACCCTAACCCGAATGGACTACAAGCCCTGTTAAGTAGACCACATGGAGTGTAATCTTAAAACTGTGTGCTACCTGTTCCTGGTCAACACGCGAAGTCTTAACGAATTAGATATGATCCATTTATACAGCCTGATTTGGCGGACCAGTCCAATGCATTGAACCTTGACTACACAGCATGTACTGCCGAATACACACCGTGTATTCTGGTGTTGTACATCCAGGAACGTTTGGAACCTCCGAATGAGATCCTCTATTTTATTTTAATCAAAATTAGAGATAAATAACCAGTTTCTGTAAGGTGAATGAGAAACTAGAGAGGAAGAATAGATCTCGAGATTCAGATTTTCTAAACGACTCACTTGAATTGAAACAAAAAAATTATTAAATGCATAAATCATCAATGAAAAAACTAAAAAATTATATTCAATGATATGACCCCTATGATACCACTTGTAGGTTCCAGCGAATCATAAGTGCATTGGTGGGTGTACCCAACATTAATTTTATTGTTAACAACAATCAATCTGAGATCAATCATGATAACAAAACATCGGTTCTTCGGAATAGAGTGAATAATGAAAAAGAAAGAGAGGAGTCCTAGAACCTTATAGAGGATCATCATATGTTGGTTATAATTAATTTATTAATTGACAAGGATTACCTTGATGGAATTCTTTCTTCGTTGATGTTTCCAGTTCTGATTCGATGTAATCCATCATTGTGTCATAGAATCCAAGTGTAGGATTCATCTAGCGGTGATCCACACATGGTCCATGTGCGTCTGGATGTTGCCAAATGGATCTCTGGGTGCTAGAACGGAAGATCCTTCGCTTGTGACGTCCATCTTCGATCGCCTTGATCTGATGGAGGAGGATCTCTATCTCTCTCTCGTAGCTTGAGAGCATTCTTGGTGGAAAAATAATTCTCTCTTGGCTTGAGAGTTTTTCCAAATTTGTTGTGAACAACCTCAAAAAATGGCTAGGATAATGAGAAATATATAATTGTGAATTTAATTACATAGAATAATAAAATTAATTAATTACCCAAAAGCATTTATTCATTTCATTTAATTCTTAGTAATACCACATGTCTAATAATAACAGTTGACTATTATTATTACCTGACATGCGCCCTGCAAATTACACCTAATATTATTTAATTAAATAAATAATATTATTTCTCATAAATTCCCAGAAATACTACACAACGTGTATATAGTAATATACAAAATGTGTACTTTTATTTTTCCATTTTTCCTTATTTTTTCCACTACATTTATTAGACCTTGAATATTGACAATTTATTTTTCAAATAAATATCACTACATTACTCACTAATAAATATATTATTTCACCGATAATATATTCTCTTGAATAACTAGTGTTGAAATAAATGTGATTAGGAATCCTTGATTAATTATTAAACCACAGTCAGAAATATTCTTTATTCGACTTGTTAAATTACTATTTAACTAAGATACTTGTACACACATAGTGTGTGGCCCTCTATGCCTCTTTCTCAGTGGCATTAGGAAGAGCCTGCCAAAAGTCCAAGGTTAGATTCTTGCAACATGCCAAGGCACCCATAGATAACAATGTTAATTCCACAACAACGCGTCGCCTCCAATGAACGTTTACCATGTAATGTAATCCCTTTGTCACGATATCTCATATCAAGCGGGTTGAATGATAGTGTCATCGACTCATGTGCACGATTATTCTTTCATTGACTTTCCATAATTGAACTTGCTCATTCCTCACCATGGCCATGAATTTATTTAGGCTATATTAATTCCATCAAATGGAATGCTATATCTAATTCCGTTATGGAACAGAAGGGGAAAATCCTTTCTTGCATTATCTATTAATGCAGTATCACTTGTGACGCACCCAACATATCCTACCTCCTAGAGAATAGTCTGTCGTCATAGTTTTCATCAATATATCAAAGTTCACGAGTTTCAATACTCATTAATAATAATCATAAAGTCTAAGGACCATGACACACATCTGCATATAGGAACATCCAATGACACTGAAATGTGGATTTCCTACTTGTGGGTCTCAACATCATAATATCCTCCTGGATATTACCAAAGGTTCACACCACAAGAAGGTGCCTCAAAGTTTTATGATTCCTCACCCCTAATGGCCTATATTATTTTTTCCCTCAAATAACATCATCCGACCATAGAAAATATATTTAAGAACAGTTTTATGGCATTTCCAAGTTCTCATCATAGAGGAATCCGCTATGACCCTTTAATGCAACAAATATCCTTAAGATATTATCACATGAATTTTCATGCAGAAGAAAAATTCATATGTGAAAAGTTATTTATAAATGAATAAAGTACAATGTATTTGGTTCTAGGCCACGAACTCCAACAGGACTAGCTACTCTTATTGAGTAGGGGACCTTGTAAAATATTAAGTTCATGTGGTTATGTGTTTGATTTATTTTCAGCAGGGAAAGAAATATTTAGTTGGAGTCAAATGTTGTTTCATAAGAACGGAAACTTAAAAGAAAAAGATATCATTGATTAAAATCATCCCCCTTTCAGTGATACTTAAATCCTGGTTGGGTAATCTTAATAGGTTCCAACTACAACAACCTATGGAATCAGCTATAACATGCCCATGTCAATGCCACTCTTCTCTAGGACAACTCACCCCACCTAACTGTGACCCATAATCATCTTTTTACTCTTTTTCAACATATTCCCCTACCTATGACAATGAAACACATGAATCTATCTTCCCTGAACTCGATAACACTAGATTGTTTTCAATGGACACAAATTTGTGAAATTTTATGGAAGAAGATTTTATGTTCACAATGTTATTTTTGAACCCGATTACATGTTTAAAATGTTATGCATGATACTGATTACATGTTCACAATGTTATGTTTGACCCTAACAACATGTTCAATATGTTATGTGTGAAGCAAGTTTCATGTTTCTCTAATAATATTAATTTATTTTACCTTATGTTTGGTCATGTCTTAGTAAAAGAAAATAAATGATTCCCTAATTCATAAAAGAAAAGAAATGAAATGATTTTGATTTCTCTCCATTTTGTTTGGATGTGAAATTTAATAAAAGAAAAGAAATGATTATCATTTCTCTCCCTCATGTTTGGTGAAAATTTTTAAAAGAAAAGAAAAGAAAATGTTTGGTTGAAAATGAAACAAATAACCTTTTCTAATAAATAACACATACACCCTGGATTAAAGAGAATACTTGCCCAATAACCAAAAAAATCATATATTATATCCCACAGACACCGCATCTACCATGATGTATGCTTAATATCAACAATTTATATTAAATGACACAAATAACCTTTTAAAAATATATATTTTTATTAAATTTTTTATAACAAATCAAAAAACAATAATTTGGATTTTAATCAATCATTATCTTTCATATCAAGAAAATTAGGTAAACATAAAACTACTGTAGACGCTGAAAAAGTCCATAACTCGTAAAAGAAGTTTTGAAATGACAATGCGAAGTCATATTCGAACTCAGAGACCCAGTTCAGAGGCCTGGGAAGAGGTGCGCTTAATAAAGGAGGACTTGCGCAAAATAAATATGTGCGCGTGAAGCATCCCTAGGATGTGCGTAATCGAGCCGGTGAGGTGCACAATTTTGCACGACCTGGTTCCTTGCAGTGAGGATTTGCGTGCCGACAGTTTCCACATGCAGATGATTTCGCGCGCCGCCTGAATTCCACGTCGCTCGATGCCTATAAATTGAAAGTGACCCCAAACGGTTTGAGGTAGTGGAATTCGGAATGGCTCTCATGCACGCAATTCGACTCCCCCCGCACGCAATATGACGTTCAGGTAATTCCCCTTTTCGCGTAACCTTGCCACGGGGTTCGCCTTTGTGCACAACTCCATCGACATAAGTTAATTTTCCCCCTCCTCCGGGTTCTTCTCTTGTGTGAAATCCTTGCCCCGTGTGCACAATCTCCTTCGGTGCCTGCAATACATTGCGCGCAATCGCCTATCCGCGCAATCCTTTAGCTCTATTGTGCGCCATCCCAGTGTTTTGCGCGCAATCCTTCTCTTTGCGCACAACACCCAGGACCACTTTACCTTGAACCCCCTTGGATTCCTCTCTATGCCGGCACCAGATTTCTTCCCTTCCGGGCATGGGATCCATGCGTTGTTTTATCATACGGCCTTCTAGGCTCGTACGAAGTAACCTCAAGGTTCCTTGGGCGGTTTTTCCCGTTGCGTTGCTTTGCCTTATGCTTCTCCACATAGGCATGCTAACGGCTATTGATTCTTCGCATAGCCACGCTAACGTGGACCCCTCGATGGTTTGCCCTATGGCCCCCCTTCACCACGACCTTGCTGATGCCTTCCCACCCACAAGGGGTAGAGGGCATTAGGCATGTAATCCCTAGGGGTGTGAAGTGAACCCACCTCGTCCAAGCTACATGACATTAAACTGTTAATCACCTTATCCATAACACATGACATTAAACTATGGTCCAAACTCGTGATTCGCACGCAGGGTCTCCCCAGCTCGGAAATTCTTTACGCACACTCGTCTCCACGGGAATGGACTCTTCCTCGCATGGAATGAGATCCTCCTTGTCGGAGTGGCGTTTGTCCACGAGGGAAGGGCTGCCTCAGAGCGTAAGCCCCTAGCCTCTTTTTCAAAAGGTTTCACCCATGCATCTCCATACTTCCCCATGCCACTGCCAGTGGAGTCCCTTTCACACTGCGATATGTCGCACCACAGGCCTCCATCCTAGAGTAAGCCCTGACACCCAGGGCCGCTAACCACGCGTAAGTCCCTTTTTCCTCTTTGGGCCGCTCAACGCCTAAGCCCCATTCCTCTTCTCACGGACACACCCTTCGCGACGTGATCGTCTGGTCCCCGATGCCTCTTGATTCTCACACCATGCATGACTCACGTGGGCTTAGAGTGCGCATCAACCATGACATCCTCCAATGGGCCGCCTCAGAGCATAAGCCCCATCCCATAGAACTACATGGACTTTGGTCCGTGCTAAAGCATGTTACGTAGGAAGCCTCCATGAGGTTCAATCCCACCACCCGGTCGTTCTGACCTCTCCACGTCGATTCCCCGACCACCATGGGCCACCTCAGAGCGAAAGCCCCATACAAACCTTGGGCCACCCCGGAGCGTAAGTCCAAAATTCCTCATCCTGCATGACGTTAAACTGTATGCCCTCGTCCCGCATGATGTTAAACTGTATCTTGTCCCGCATGACATTAAATTGTATTCCCCACCTTGGTCCACCTAAGAGTGTAAGCCCCATCCCAGCGAACTACGTGGACTTTGATACGTGCTAACGCATGGTACGTAGGAAGCCTCCACGATGTTCAAGCCCACCACTCAGTCGTCCCGACCTCTCCACGTCGGTTCCCTGACCACCATGGGCCACCTTAGAGTGTAATCCCCATATTCACCATGGGCCACCCCAGAGCATAAGCCCCATATTCCTCATCCTGCATGACGTTAAACTGTATTCCCTCGTCCCACATGATGTTAAATTGTATCTTGTCTAACATGACGTTAAACTGTATCTTGTCCCGCATGATATTAAATTGTATCCCCCACCTTGGGCCGCCTCAGAGCGTAAGCCGCATGTCTCAAACCCATGTCTCATCCTGACTTCCCCCTCGAGCCCACGTGCCTTGGGAAGCTCATGACCTATACTAGAGATCTTACTTCCTCTGTGCTCCAATCCATGCGTTCATTCTCACGGGTCGCCTCTTCAGCTGTCCCACCATATCACCGAACTACGCGGACTTTGATTCTCTACCATGGGGATACGTAGTAATCCTCCACGAGGTTCAAGTCCGTCACTCCATCATCCATCCTAATCCTTACATGGGCCACCACATCCCATTGAGATCATGCCATCCCATCCCACTCCATGGTATCCGGGAAGCCGCCCACGTGCCAGCCCCAACATCGGTGTTCCCCCTAGGGGGTCCTTCAATCTGATGCACTCTTAGTGTTTCGATCAGTCTGATCTATCTCATCAAGATATTAAACTCGCGGCATACCCCGTGTTAAAAATGGAAAGCTGAGGAAAACCTCAGATGGTACACATTCCCCGCGTTCGATGTGGGATGCCATGGGCTTCCGCGCCCTCGAGAAGACCTCTAATAAGGGACAGAAGATAGACATGTCGATCCCCAATGTCAAGACATGCCAACGACACCCCAACATGACGATTTTCCTCACCGAAGGTTGCTGCCCCGACAAGACCCCTTAGAGCATCTCGACGGAAGCAGCGTAATTAACTAGCGTCCATGCAGATATGGCACCGATAACGAGCTTCACGGACCCGTCTTATATTTATGAGGGAGAACCGGACTAGGTGGCGAGCTCCGAGGAGGAATCCACGGAAGGCAGAACCGACATCCCATCATCCCAGTTTCGATCAAGGAGCTAACGTCCCTGAAAAAGAAATGGATGTCGCCCGCCTTTGGAAAGCGGGAATGTGGGGCAACAAGCCGCGCATCCTCCCAATGTGTGATGGACACGTGCGTGCCCCGGTGTAAAAGCGTCGGAAATAGAAAATGGTGAACCCTACATGAATCTCTTCTCCTCAATATGGTAAATGGTAGCGTTCGGGGTGTCGGATCCCCGGGACGTGAAACCAGCTAGGGGTTGAGGCAGTCAGGACGTTGATCACTCCGTTCTGCGAAGTCGTCAGTGTGGATCACTCGTCCCGACCACGGATGATGGAATGACGCTGGGCTATTGGTTGTTGATTTATTTTCTTGTTAGTACTAACGGGTTTGTCTCCCTACTTCTAGGAATCGAATCACTGCATCTGGAGCTCGATCGCCACCTGCCCACCAGCGCAGGGGTAGGGGTAGTACCAACGTGGCTACCCTACGTGGTCCCGCCTTTTCCACAGTCGCTCCAACTCCTACCACCGTAGCTGCCAGGCGCTCATGCCCCTCTCCCCGTCAGAAATCATCCAGTGAAGGGTGATCAATGACTTGGTTCGTAGGTATGATGAGGAAGGGATCATCCCCACCAGGGGCATGACCCGTTCGGATCTAGAGGCGGCTGTACCTCACCACCATCGCCGCCCAAGGGCTGCGCAGGGATATTCCGCTCCCCACTCCGATGTTCAACCGCTTCGGGAGTCTATCCCTAGAGAACCTTGACACATCCGTCCCCTACTCCAATGAGGTGGGGGATGTCCAGGTCTGCCTGATCAGAGACCCGTCCCATGGGTTAACGGAAAGATCCCGCACCAGTTTGTGTCGACGTCACCGCCCGACTCCTTGGGCCAAAGAGAAAACAATCTTCGTGCCCGCACCAACGGATCCAACCCATCTGACCCGACGCCAACGTCAGGCACGAGCAGAAGATAATTCCAGTCTTGGGGAACCAACGTCAGCAACCACTGTGGTCCGAGCCACTGCTGACTCCTGCTATCAGATCCCCACACACGTTGAGTAGGGGTAGTCACATGCCCGACTGGGATTGATGCCCCGACCGCCCTGTAGGCAAGTTGGGTCGACTCTCCTGGTCCCGGGCACTGGCAATGGCCACCACAGACCAATCCGCGGTAGTGCCACCCACCATGAAGGCTCATTCTGTGCCACTGATCTGGAAAGACGAAGGCTTCTTCGTGATGGCTACGCTCCGGGTATGACTCTTTCTAGCGCCCACTACACTAGGTATGAGGTCACTCCCCCTACTACTGGCCGCGAGTATGTAGCTGTTGCTTATCCAGTCGCTCACTCACATGGAGGTCCTCCCCATGCCCTTTCGACATATGTCCTGGGGCTTCTCGAACCCTGGCCTTCAGTCCCCCCTGCCCCAGCGCTATTTCGGCTAGGGGACTCCATGACGGAAATCATCCTTACCCTGAGGAGAAACCTAGGGGAAGGAAAGAAGGGCATCGTCACCGTAAGAGGAATGTCAGGGGAGTCTGGATGGAAATTAGACCAGTCTGATTCTTAGACTCTGAGGTGGAGTACGACTCGATGATGGAACCTCCCCCCTAACCCTTTGAGTCGAGGGCAGGGATGGGTACGCAGTGAATCAGTCTCGTACTCCCCGAATGCTAGATTCGTATGATTCCCTCCTCCCTCCGAAGGTATATCCAGGAGGATGAGGACTTGGCGTACCCCCAGGGGTCAAACCCGTAGTTACCGATGGCCACCCGGAAGCACCTTCCGCCTTAGTCAAGGAGGGTGAGGAACTTTTCTGGGGACCGACAGAAGAGTCGTGAGGTGACACACCCTAGGAAAGTACCGATGCTGTGACAGGAGGCCAATTCTTCGGACCATCCTATCACGACATTGTAGATAGGGCACTACAGCCCTTAGAGGATGACTCAAGGATCAGTGGCCAATCGACCTGTTCGCCGTATTCCCTACCGACCAGCCCATCGGCCCGTAGGCCTCCCTAGGCATCGTTTCTAGCTCCCTAGACATTCTCAGTTGATGAGCAGGGTCATCAAGGTCTGGACCCCAAACCAAAGTCATGGAGCTTCTGGACCGTCCTCGCAGCGGGCCACGTCCCCCAGTAGTTTTGGCCAGTCACAAGATCAGATTTTGATATGCCAGAGTCACTCACCCCGGGAGAGTTTGAATGCTTCTGCCAGACTCTTCGGGTGACTAACTCCCATCATCTCCATTAGCTAGCGCCTTATCCCAGGAGTCAAGCACATCTCGAGGATATCGGTGAGCAGTGCCGCTGGGTCGACCTAAATGCCCTCCCAGCAGTTCTGCACCCCGAGTCATTTGGCAACCATAGGGCCCTCCAGCAACAATGTGTACAGAGTTTTCAAGTACTCTGCAAAGTTATTGAAGAAGCCACCCCCCATGCGTACGTCCACGGATGGGGGCAGTACACTGCCCTTCTTTTCTGTGCGATCCGCCGACAACTCGATTCACTAGGCGGCCCTGAGGGAACGTCATCAAGGGCAGTGGAGGTCAACATGGATGACCTTTCAGATGATAGAAACGGTGTGGATATACTTTATGGGTACTCTCCCCCTAAGTACAAGCCGATACTGGGCCCATATGGGAGGATTACTCACATATAGAGGAGCCTTCTATGTCTCCATGTACCCACGGAAGCACTAGCACTGAGCCGAAAAATCGGCAAGGGTAAAGAGCCCGTCGGGTCTGTCAAGATTACCAACCCATCTGCCTCGGTACAGAAGGCAGAGGAAGATCCCGAGAAGGCCACACTATTCCAACAGCTTGTTGAGCAAAAGAGGCTGGTTGATGAGCTCTTGGACGAACACATTGCAGAGCGGCGGCCTGACTACGGTAACCCTAGACCAGGACAGTAGGGGCAAGAGTACCTATCTTTTGCTGAGATTCCCCTGGGCAACCACAACCATGTTTCATTCACAGATAGGGGAGTGGCCGGAGCCCATGGCAAGAGGGCGCGATATGTTTCATCGAACCCTCCCGAGCGGCGGGATCACCTGGGGGACCCTACTAGGTTTCCTCCCGCTACCCCGAGATTCGCTCTGCCAGCCACCCCGGAAGCTTCTGAGCTTGACTACCGGATTGAAGAGCCCGAAAATGCACTTGTGTTTAGAGATCTCCATCAGGATAGGAATCCGCACCCAGATCATCTGATGGAAGTACTAATCGCCCGCTTGGAGGCCCTGGAAACTCGGTAGGTGGCAATCCCACCGGACGGCAAGCCATACCCAGCATGGTTGGATGATAAGCCGGCCCCGCCGGGATTTGGGAACCCCACTTTCGCCCCCATTAATGGGAGTGGAGACCCGCCGGAACACCTATCCCACTTCAACACGAGGTGTGGGCCTATGTTTGGGACTCTGGCACAGCAGGAGGATGCCAAGCTCTGTTGCTTCGTTCAGACACTGGAAGGACCAACATTCGTTTAGTACAGCCAGCTCTCTGTGGGATTGGTGACAAGATGGGAGGACCTTCGTCAGCAATTCCTATACGAGTTCAGTTCCACAACTCAGAATTCGACCATCGCAGACCTCTTCAGGTGCAAACAAAGACCTGATGAGCGAGTCGCGGACTTCGTCTCCCAATGGAAGGGGTGCACGTACTGTAACAGCCCAAGATTTTATGAAAAATATTCTTTTTAATTTTATTAATGTCTTGTGTTGTACGCTACACCAAAAGGAGCTTGCACAACACGCATCCTTGACTTGCCTTGCATTACACGCAATCGCAACCTTCCTCGATAGTGTGTGTAGTACGCAATAACGAGTTTCACTAAACAGCGATATGCTATTAAAACTAGCCGTTATGAATAGTAATAACCACTTTTTGAAATTTTGTAAATTTTATTTTTCAAAATGGATTTCATTTTTGGATTCGGAGTATCGAATTTAGCCTAAGGTGAAATTTTGGTACATTTCGGATAACTTTCATATTCTGATGAATAGTGAAAATTACTAAATTATAATTAAAAACAACTTTTTTAATCGAAATAATTAATAGTGATAAATTATTAATTTCAGTGGTTTTAAAGTATATTTAGAATATATTTTTACAATTTAATACAATGTTGGTCATTGGACGTAATTTCACATTTAAACCTGACATAAACAAGTGTCAATATTTTGATAGATATTGTTTCGTAAAAACACGCTATTTGTTTTAATAGCGGGATTTAATTATAAAATTAATTAATGCAACTTCTATGTTATGAATTTGGTAAAATAGATTTCATTTTTGAATTTGGAATATGAAATATAGCTTAGGATGAAATTTTGGCATTGTTCTGAAAAACATCAATTTTTGATGAATAGTGAAACTACTAAGTGGTAGTTAAAAAAACTGAATTTTTCATAAAACTTAATTTTGCCGCTTCTGTGAATGGAATTTCGAAAATCCGAGAGACACGGTTAATATCAAGGACTAAAATGTGGTTCAATGAGATGAAAATAATTTTTTGGTGAATAGTAAATTTTTACTTTTTTTACCGCGGTTAATAGTAAATAGGGTAACTAAGGGTAAATATGATATTACTATTACCCTAACACATGTCCTAATTCTATTGGACAAGTGTAATTCGACCAAAAACAAACTTAGGAATAAAATATGACCATTTAGGCCCACTTGGATTAGATTAGGACATTTATTATGAATTTATTTAAAGAAGGGTTAAAATAGTTAAAATCAAAGTTTAATAAGTAAATCATTTTTAATATGGGGTTATACATACGATAAATTCGATTGTAAATATTCATTAGAAAGCTAAAAATATTTCCTACATGATGGTATTTTATTTGTAATTTTTAGACATCAAATAAATTAATTTATTTATGACACAACGATGATGCAGTAATTATCTTATTAATGAAATATTGACATAATTGATGTTATAAACACCAAAATAAATGTAATTTGAGATTTTTTATGAATTCCACTAATTTTCTAGGTTACTATGATATATTAATGTTGATTTAATCAACTTGGTTCGAACATATAATTCTGTTATGACTTTCACAAAAATCATATATCAAATAGTGTAAAAATTGACACAAAATAATTTTTAAAACAAATATTATATTATTAATTGTTATTGTATTTCTAAAAATCTATGGTTCGGCCAAATGACTTAGATAAGGATATATATATTAATAATAAACAATTTGGGGTTCGTTTGGCATGTTACGGTAAGTTTATTAACCATATAGTGAAAGAAAACAAAAAGACATGGTAAACGTTAAATTATTTAACTTAGAGTTAAATCTAATTGATAAGGTTAAAATAATATCCTAAACTTGTCTAAATTCTATTGGTTGATAGTATTTCGACCCATCCCCACCTTAGCTTCGAAATAATACCCTTTGGAACCATTATAAACCGATTTTGACTTTAATATAAAATAATATTTTGAGATATTCCTAAGGTGCCCCTCTCCTCCCCTATAAAAGGACACCTCCTCCCCCTCCTCATCACACCAATTTTGAGCACTCAAGCTCGGCCAACCCCTGCCATTTTCTCCTCTCCACTTTCCTAGAATAATCCTAGAGGTTCTGGTCTTCTCCAAAGACCAATCTTAGTTCCTTAAGTTGAGGATTCAAAGAGGCGTTCCAAAGAAGAGGTAATATCCATTACCGATCTTTTCAATTTCTTTCTTCTTCAACTTTTTCTTCTTTAGTTGTTTCATGATAAAGTAATAACATCAGTATTACTTACATACTGATATGTTATTATAAATATGAAACAACCCTAATTCACCTTCTATCCATCCTACGGAAAAATGAAATCACCGCGCGTGCGTACGTACGGAATACCGTCTCCACGGCGTGGTGTAATCTATTTTCCACCATCACCTTACAAGGATGGGTATAATGGTGTAATGAGTAACTACATATGATTATTATGAAGTAATATTGATACTGAAATAATATATATATACTCCAATACAATTCCACGATCATAGGAACGATATCATCACTCGTGCGTACGTACGGAATACCGTCTCCACGATGTGAAGCGACTCGTTCTACATGATCTTCATTTCATAATGATTATATAAATGAATTGAATGAATGAATATGGTATATACTACACTAATACCATTCTGGAAATGAATTATATATAACCTAAAGATAAGAATAAGAATTTATTCGACAAAACACGCATAAGAACAAAAAGTTATAAAGACCCGAGTAACAAGTAACAATGAAATATTACTAACAAGAAGCTAATAATATGACCATATATGATATCATATCAATATGTATGATTCTGTAATAAGTCAATGACATTATTTAAATCATTATACAGGAGGTTCGGACACATACGAAGCAAATCGGACCTAAGGTAAGGGAAATATCACAATCTCATTTTTATCCGAGATTGTTTATACTTTGGTATTTACTGGGGTGTATTTTATCATCCAAATCCAAGTTTCTTAAATATGTAATATTATTTCCACCCACCTACAATTGTTTAAATCCAATTTTACCCTTCGGTGAGTTTTTAGTAAAAGATATGAAAGGAATCTTTTGTCGTTTTTTTATACGAGGTACTTTTTGACTTTTCCGACAAAAGTACGAGAAGAATGTTTTTTAACTTATACGGCACGAACGGATTTTTACGGTTTTATAAAGCCTTATTTTCATGAACCTTCCTCCAAAATATTTCATGACTATTTTTAATAAAATCTCTTTCTTTTAAAATTTCATGATGTTTTGTGAAAAGAAATTGATTTTGAAGAAAAAAGGATATTTTCCTCAAGAATTCATTTCAAGTGTTTTATCAAAATTATTTTCCATCTAAGATAATAAAGGGTTCTGTTTCTATCCATATTTTTTACATTTATTTGACTATGTTGTTATGGAATTATATTTATGAATTCCTTTATCTTATATGAATGGTTTTATGATGTCATGTTCTTTAAGAATCCCATTTTTATTACATGGGTTATGAAATGATGTATGTTTTATGATTTTGTGGCACACATAAGAATGGTATCATTATGAGATGGGTGGGACCTATATCTCCCTCCAATGCATTGGGTAAAGATTTTATATCTCATGAGATAGACATGGCTGGAACGGAAGGTTATTTCGGTTCAGTGATACAGGACTGAAACGAGGAGTGAACTCGGTTCAGAAAGGGACTTTGTCCACTAAGATAGTATTGACAATGAGTCATGACTAACAAGAAATGATTTTCCATGATTATGTGTGCATGCCACAAAGTTTCAAGTTTCATGTTATGATTATGGTGATCTCATTTTCACTTCTATGATTTGTTCCATGTTAAGATATTATGATCTCTTTTGCAGGTTGTGATTTTCAAAAAGATATGATATGATTTTTATTTCTTTTGTATACCCTTACTGAGCATTTGAGCTCACCCTTTTATGTTTTCTTTTCCCCAGGATATAAAGAAAGGTTTTAGGTAAAAAAAATGGAAGATCTTTACGGGAGATATTGAAGATCTTTCACCAGGATTAGAAGATTATGTTCCGAGTTTCAAAGACACTAAACTATTACGATCCTTTAGTGTGTGTTTTTGTTATGTACTAAGTATTCCGCAAATGTAATGTAATGTACATGTACGTCAGGATACGGGTCTCTACACTTGGTATCAGAGGAATGGTTTAGTCAACCTTTGGAAACTAGGATGCGAAAACGTTAGTGAGATCCCTAGAGATATTTCTAAGGTATGTCTAGGGATGTCCCTAGGGATAAGTATACGTATAGGTTATAGTAATAGAATTACGCTAACGATCATAGAATTAAACCTAAGATGTTGGATATTGAAGGTACTCCCCCTTTATTATGTTGTTTTCCCTAGCATGATTTTTGCCTCTCACACAATTCTTTTTGGGTTTTAGACGATGGCTGGAACCCGAAGGAACCGTGTTGATCAATGCAATGGACAATGCAATGATTTCCCTCCTGAACAAACAAATGTTATGGGAGATGGAGTGCAAAATCTTATTTCTATACTTACACAAGCTATGAATCATTCTGGACTTCCAAATGAGCAGAGAAGGGAACAATATTCTATTGAGTCCTTCATGAGGCAACGTCCACCTTCTTTCAGTGGGACTTCTGATCCACTTGTTGCTGAACAATGGATCAGTACCACTGAAAAGATATTTTCAGTTCTTCAATGTTCTGAACATGATAAAGTCATCTTAGCAGTATATCGTTTGGAAGGTGAAGCTGATCAATGGTGGAATCTTATCAAGAATACGAGGCCAAGGGATGAAATTGAGTCCATGGAATGGGACGAGTTCAAGAACTTGTTTTTCAGTAAGTACTTCCCTCGTATTCTTTGAACAAAGATGGAGAAAGAGTTTCTTGAACTGAAGCAAAGGGACGATGAATCTGTTGGTACCTATGAAGCAAATTTTACAAGACTTGCAAGGTATGCTTCTGGAATTATCATCCAACCTGAAAGTAAAGTTGATCGATTTTTCAGTGGCTTAAAACCAAGTCTTCGAAGGGCATTAGCTATAAGAGACTTCAGTAGCTATGAAGAAATTGTGCGTTGTGCTATCAAGGTAGAAATGGAAGTTGGTGTTACATATCCATCTAATGGTTTTGACAAGAAACGAAAGATGGAGTTCAAGGAGAAATCTCATAATAATGGTGAAAAGAAGATGAATGTTTCCTTATGCACAAAGTGTGGAAAGAAGCATGGTGGAGATTGTCTTAAAGGAACTAGAAAATGTTTTAAGTGTGGAAAAGAAGGTCATCGGGCAGCTGAGTGTCGAAGTAATGGAAAAAGGGTTTCTAATGATGTGAATAAAGCAAACACTGCAGAGAACGCACCGCCAACACTTCAATGCTTCAAGTGCAAGGAAATGGGGCATTATGCTAATAATTGCCCTAATCCAAGGGTTAGTGATGATCAACATGAGCAACCACTGAAGGCAAAGGACAAAGGGAAGTCACATGCGATCACTATTGGCGATGTTGAATATGATAACGATGTGGTGGAATGATTAAGCGTTTATGTAATGGGATTCCAAAATAATGTTGTATCATTGAGTATTGCAATATTTATTGATGTGGTATTCAAAGTGATTGAGATATTTTTTTTGGAAATAAGATGATATGCGCATAATGAAGACGAGAAAATGAAATGTTTAATAGTATTCATGAGATCATGATTGATATAAGGACTAAGTGATATCATGGTTTGAGTATATAGAATTTTGAGGATTTTGGTATGTGGAAAGTGTTAACTTTTAACTGCACTCATGTTTTCACTAAGGTATTCAAGAGAATACATGATTAAGGACTTTGAATGTTTAGAATGTGACCAACAAAACATATCTTATGATATGTGGGGATCAACGACAGTATTAAATCTATGGTAATCGTTGTCACTATATTATGAGAGTGGACTGCAGTATTATGGATAAGACTAAAGATTGAAATGGATTATGTTGGACATAAGTGAGTATTGTTTAAGGATCGAAGTTTTCTCGATATTATTGATGGGATGTTATAGTAATATAGTTTTAGAAAAAGGACAACCTGCAGGACGGGCGACAGCCCATCGCTTCGGACAAGGCTGTAGGAATCGAACCCACAACCGAAGTGCGACTGGCCTTTATCGCCTACCACTGACCTACAGGAAGTCCCTATTTAGTAGAAACTAGTTTTATTATATTAAGCAGTATGATATATGAAGTATAAGTCCATTTTAGGAACCATATATGATTAATCTCACTATAGATCGATTTATATATATAATTTTTGCTAACCTTTTGTTTGAGACAGATGGAATGACCCGTCATTCTATCACATTATCTGCTAACACTTCACGAATAACAAATTCAACTTCATTTATTTAAGAGATGAAGTGGAAATTGTTCAAGGCACGAACAACAGTGAGATTGTACCAAAATAAAGTAAGTATTTATTCTAATTCAAATATTCAACTTTAGGGAAATGATCTTGAAAACCAAAAATGTTGTCCTAGTGATCTTATACCTGAGGAATCAGATGGTACCTTATATCATCACAAATTTATGGATTTGTGATTTTTGGCTTTTCCATAGCCATGTTCTCTACCACTCTCCATCAGAACATGATGGTTAGATTTTTCTTCCATATCCATATTTTTACCTATGTGGAAACCCAACAATTAGTTTATTTGGGTAATCGTTACATTTCATACTTTAGTTTTTAAAGCCACGTTTTGGTATTCCTTTTTACGATGTGGGAAACTTTCGAATAGAAAACCATTTATAACCCCGACGAATTTCGAGGGCGAAATTAATTTTAAGGGGGGTAGAATGTAACAACCCAAGATTTTATGAAAAATATTCTTTTTAATTTTATTAATGTCTTGTGTTGTACGCTACACCAAAAGGAGCTTGCACAACACGCATCCTTGACTTGCCTTGCATTACACGCAATCACAACCTTCCTCGATAGTGTGTGTAGTACGCAATAACGAGTTTCACTAAACAGCGATATGCTATTAAAACTAGCCGTTATGAATAGTAATAACCACTTTTTGAAATTTTGTAAATTTTATTTTTCAAAATGGATTTCATTTTTGGATTCGGAGTATCGAATTTAGCCTAAGGTGAAATTTTGGTACATTTCGGATAACTTTCATATTCTGATGAATAGTGAAAATTACTAAATTATAATTAAAAACAACTTTTTTAATCGAAATAATTAATAGTGATAAATTATTAATTTGAGTGGTTTTAAAGTATATTTAGAATATATTTTTACAATTTAATACAATGTTGGTCATTGGACGTAATTTCACATTTAAACCTGACATAAATAAGTGTCAATCTTTTGATAGATATTGTTTCGTAAAAACACGCTATTTGTTTTAATAGCGGGATTTAATTATAAAATTAATTAATTCAACTTCTATGTTATGAATTTGGTAAAATAGATTTCATTTTTGAATTTGGAATATGAAATATAGCTTAGGATGAAATTTTGGCATTGTTCTGAAAAACATCAATTTTTGATGAATAGTGAAACTACTAAGTGGTAGTTAAAAAAACTGAATTTTTCATAAAACTTAATTTTGCCGCTTCTGTGAATGGAATTTCGAAAATCCGAGAGACACGGTTAATATCAAGGACTAAAATGTGGTTCAATGAGATGAAAATAATTTTTTGGTGAATAGTAACTTTTTACTTTTTTTACCGCGGTTAATAGTAAATAGGGTAACTAAGGGTAAATATGATATTACTATTACCCTAACACATGTCCTAATTCTATTGGACAAGTGTAATTCGACCAAAAACAAACTTAGGAATAAAATATGACCATTTAGGCCCACTTGGATTAGATTAGGACATTTATTATGAATTTATTTAAAGAAGGGTTAAAATAGTTAAAATCAAAGTTTAATAAGTAAATAATTTTTAATATGGGGTTATACATAAGATAAATTCGATTGTAAATATTCATTAGAAAACTAAAAAGATTTCCTACATGATGGTATTTTATTTGTAATTTTTAGACATCAAATAATTTAATTTATTTATGACACAACGATGATGCAGTAATTATCTTATTAATGAAATATTGACATAATTGATGTTATAAACACCAAAATAAATGTAATTTGAGATTTTTTATGAATTCCACTAATTTTCTAGGTTACTATGATATATTAATGTTGATTTAATCAACTTGGTTCGAACATATAATTCTGTTATGACTTTCACAAAAATAATATATCAAATAGTGTCAAAATTGACACAAAATAATATTTAAAACAAATATTATATTATTAATTGTTATTGTATTCCTAAAAATCTAAGGTTCGGCCAAATGACTTAGATAAGGATATATATATTAATAATAAGCAATTTGGGGTTCGTTTGGCATGTTATAGTAAGTTTATTAACCATATAGTGAAAGAAAACAAAAAGACATGGTAAACGTTAAATTATTTAACTTAGAGTTAAATCTAATTGATAAGGTTAAAATAATATCGTAAACTTGTCTAAATTCTATTGGTTGATAGGATTTAGACCCATCCCCACCTTAGCTTCGAAATAAGACCCTTTGGAACCATTATAAACCGATTTTGACTTTAATATAAAATAATATTTTGAGATATTCCTAAGGTGCCCCTCTCCTCCCCTATAAAAGGACACCTCCTCCCCCTCCTCCTCACACCAATTTTGAGCACTCAAGCTCGGCCAACCCCTGCCATTTTCTCCTCTCCACTTTCCTAGAATAATCCTAGAGGTTCTGGTCTTCTCCAAAGACCAATCTTAGTTCCTTAAGTGGAGGATTCAAAGAGGCGTTCCAAAGAAGAGGCAATATCCATTACCGATCTTTTCAATTTCTTTCTTCTTCAACTTCTTCTTCTTTAGTTGTTTCATGATAAAGTAATAACATCAGTATTACTTACATACTGATATGTTATTATAAATATGAAACAACCCTAATTCACCTTCTATCCATCCTACGGAAAAATGAAATCACCGCGCGTGCGTACGTACGGAATACCGTCTCCACGCCGTGGTGTAATCTATTTTCCACCATCACCTTACAAGGATGGGTATAATGGTGTAATGAGTAACTACATATGATTATTATGAAGTAATATTGATACTGAAATAATATATATATACTCCAATACAATTCCACGATCATAGGAACGATATCATCACTCGTGCGTACGTACGGAATACCGTCTCCACGATGTGATGCGACTCGTTCTACATGATCTTCATTTCATAATGATTATATAAATGAATTGAATGAATGAATATGGTATATACTACACTAATACCATTCTGGAAATGAATTATCTATAACCTAAAGATAAGAATAAGAATTTATTCGACAAAACACGCATAAGAACAAAAAGTTATAAAGACCCGAGTAACAAGTAACAATGAAATATTACTAACAAGAAGCTAATAATATGACCATATATGATATCATATCAATATGTATGATTCTGTAATAAGTCAATGACATTATTTAAATCATTATACAGGAGGTTCGGACACATACGAAGCAAATCGGACCTAAGGTAAGGGAAATATCACAATCTCATTTTTATCCGAGATTGTTTATACTTTGGTATTTACTGGGGTGTATTTTATCATCCAAATCCAAGTTTCTTAAATATGTAATATTATTTCCACCCACCTACAATTGTTTAAATCCAATTTTACCCTTCGGTGAGTTTTTAGTAAAAGATATGAAAGGAATCTTTTGTCGTTTTTTTATACGAGGTACTTTTTGACTTTTCCGAGAAAAGTACGAGAAGAATGTTTTTTTAACTTATACGGCACGAACGGATTTTTACGGTTTTATAAAGCCTTATTTTCATGAAACTTCCTCCAAAATATTTCATGACTATTTTTAATAAAATCTCTTTCTTTTAAAATTGCATGATGTTTTGTGAAAAGAAATTGATTTTGAAGAAAAAAGGATATTTTCCTCAAGAATTCATTTCAAGTGTTTTATCAAAATTATTTTCCATCTAAGATAATAAAGGGTTCTGTTTCTATCCATATTTTTTACATTGATTTGACTATGTTGTTATGGAATTATGTTTATGAATTCCTTTATCTTATATGAATGGTTTTATGATGTCATGTTCTTTAAGAATCCCATTTTTATTACATGGGTTATGAAATGATGTATGTTTTATGATTTTGTGGCACACATAAGAATGGTATCATTATGAGATGGGTGGGACCTATATCTCCCTCCAATGCATTGGGTAAAGATTTTATATCTCATGAGATAGACATGGCTGGAACGGAAGGTTATTTCGGTTCAGTGATACAGGACTGAAACGAGGAGTGAACTCGGTTCAGAAAGGGACTTTGTCCACTAAGATAGTCTTGACAATGAGTCATGACTAACAAGAAATGATTTTCCATGATTATGTGTGCATGCCACAAAGTTTCAAGTTTCATGTTATGATTATGGTGATCTCATTTTCACTTCTATGATTTGTTCCATGTTAAGATATTATGATCTCTTTTGCAGGTTGTGATTTTCAAAAAGATATGATATGATTTTTATTTCTTTTGTATACCCTTACTAAGCATTTGAGCTCACCCTTTTATGTTTTCTTTTCCCCAGGATATAAAGAAAGGTTTTAGGTAAAAAAAATGGAAGATCTTTACGAGAGATATTGAAGATCTTTCACCAGGATTAGAAGATTATGTTCCGAGTTTCCAAAGACACTAAACAATTACGATCCTTTAGTGTGTGTTTTTGTTATGTACTAAGTATTCCGCAAATGTAATGTAATGTCCATGTACGCCAGGATACGGGTCTCTACACGTACTCCCTTGACTTTCCACTAACTCAGGAGAAATTACTGACAATGTGTGTAGGGAACGTCAAGGAAGAGCTGGTTTCTTCTCTAATCACTCAGAATTACCCTGGAGGGTTCCAGGACTTTTAGGACAAGGCTCAGTGCCTCGAAGAAGCCCTACAACAGGACAGTTAGGCAGGCCCGCTGCCTCCTATAATCCCTACAAGGATAGCCGCCAGGGCTGAGCCCACTGTTGTAGCCCAGATAGAGGCCCCCAGACAGCTAGATTTTCTACCAGTAAGGCTAGCTCAGCAGCCCCATAGGGGTCCACCTCCACGGGCACAGCCTCCGGCCCAACAGTGACCGCCTCAAAACCAGCAGGCACCTCTGTGTAACGCACCACCACCACCTAGGCGAGATAATCAGGATCCGCCTCCTCAGCATACCCCTCCGGCCCCTAGTCATGGTCAACCTCCAAGAGCCCCCTTTCCAGACAAAAGGAATCAGACTTAATCGTTTAACGAGGCCTAGGTCCCCGGTTATTTCCTTAGCGCCTTGGAGTAGAGGATTGTGCGGCTGCCTGAGTGTCGAAAGCCAGAAGACGTGCATCTCACTGGTCACCCTAACTACTGCTCTTATCACTGGACATTGGGGAACCCTATCCAGCGATGCTATATCTTCAAGGACTGGCTCCAAGAATATATTGACAACAACATAGTCAGGTTGGGCCGAGCCCCAGCGCAAGTGGCAGGTGTCTTCGTGAGATCAGACGATAGCAGTGGCAATGAGGATGAGTGGGAACAGGTTTCCAACCGTGGGTCCCGGAAGTATAACGACTGGATGTCCCACAGGATGGTTACTCGTGCCCATGGCATCATCTGTGCCAGCCTGAGTCACCTAGAGCCCTCATAATCTGCGAGCGCCGCTTTGGCATCGTCCTCCCAGCCTACCTCTTCCTAGAAGAGTAAGCGGCGACGCAAGAATAAAGAAAGCGCCCTGCCAGTGCCATCATCTGCCCGCACGCTTGGAGATTTTATGCCCCCAGGAATGGGGATCCCTCCGAGACTCCGTCCGGTAGTGGATGACTCCTCGAGTGAAAGCCCGGGGTACGCTTCAGTTAACAACGTAGAGTTGGTAAATCCATTTTTGACTCCCGACGACGAGGAATGCCAGGTGGACCTCCCCAATGTCCCCAGACATCGCTAACGTTGGCAGAGCCATGGATACGTGAATCATCGGGGCACAGTAGTCGTCACCTCCAGTAAGACCATGCACGCTACTAAGACCAAGAAGCAGGCCCGATACAGAGATCAGCGCACGCGACCCCCTCACCCGATGTTGAAATGTTCTCCTCCACCACATTTTGTGTTGCTGGATCAGGCGGGACCACCTCGTCCATGCCACAACTAGCCATGCCCTTCCACTGGCCGACTACAACCTTCCGGTCCTACCACGGCAGCCACCTCACGGGCTTCGGCTAGTGAACAGCGAGCTGTGCCTTGTACCAGTCAGTCACCGATTCCTTCAACAGGGCCCATCATTCCCCCTATCGTAGAGAGACCTCCCATAAATAGAATCTTGTGTTTGGATCAAAAGTATGATGTTATGAAGCACCTGGCCGGTATCCTAGCAAGGATTTCTATCCTTAAGGCCCTTTGCCTGTCGTCTGAAATGCGTGAGGAGCTCACTGAAGCTCTAATGATCCCCCTCCAGTTTGAAACGGAGGTAGAGGCCGCAGAAGCCTTCCACACCAAGGTGATTGAGGATGCCGAATTTCAGGTAGTTATCTCGTTTTCTGGTGAATATGAAGACCATCCCATAGAGGGGCACATCTTCCCATTGTACATCACCGGCCAGTTCAATGGCGTGGAAGTCTGCCACTGTCTTGTCGACATGGGTTCTGGGATTAACCTAATACCAACTCAGACGTTGCAAAAACTGCGGTTGTCTGAGGATGATTTAACTCCCTCCGACCTCAGGATGCAGGGGTATGGCAGGACCGAGAAAACTCGACTTGGCATGATTCGTCTGAAGACCCAGTTCGGCGGCCTAATTTCCAATACTGAATTCATGGTTGTCTCTCAGGACACCGCCTACAATGCGTTGATGGGCAGGTCGTGGCTCCACCTTCATGAAGCGGTCCCATCATCGTATCACCAGTGCCTCAAATACTCTTTTAAGGGTCGAGTGTGCATGCTCCAAGGAGATGTGTCTCTTTCACCTCTTGTGAAGCCCGTTATCTGGATGCTGACTATTACAAGAGCAAGGGAAAGCAAGTCCTGACAGGTGAGGTTGAGCCCGCCACAGTCACAAGTGATCCCTAGGAAGGTTTGGACGATGTATATGTATTCCCAATCCATCGGTTGGAGGCCACGACCCCCGACATGGGGCAGTGCTTTGTTGTTTCATGTACCAGAGGAATTAATATTTCCTGGTCCAAGTGACGGTGGGAAATTACCTCGTACTCTTACACCAACCAGTCTCAGGTGATCCCCGAGCCTCCTACCCCTGTACAATATCAGGACGTTGGGCTCATGGCAACGACAGTACGTCATACGTGTCTATTTCACCGGGCCAGAATCGACCGGCTCAAACCAACGTGCCGCTACTAATTTGATGTCATAAATCGTGGCCCCTTGGGCCGAAGGCCAGATGGGATTGGATCAACCACCTTTGTCGCCATGGTCTCCGCAGTGCGTGAGTCTCCTGACGTAAAGGCCTTTATCACCCAAGCCGGCACCAGCTTCCCATCAGGGTCTGGCATCCCCGGAACGAATCCCCCTGTAGATGATCCCTCTACAAGCGGAAGGGAGGACATGGAAGATCCTCCTCCTGCCTTTGAGGAGGGCATCCCCACCATGGTCGACGAGTTAGTGCAGGTGAACCTTGGTAGCAAGGTGGACCCGAGACCCACATTGGCCAGCGCCGCTATGCCCCCCGAGGAGCGGCAACTGTATATAGACATTCTCAGACAGCATCGTGACGTGTTCTCCTAGAGTTATGGTGAGATGCCGGGACTAGATTCCTAAGTAGTCGTCCACCGCCATGGCCTTCAGGCAAACCATCACGGGTTCAAGCAGCCTCCCAGAAAGATGCACCCCTCTCATGGTTCCATGGTTGATGCCAAAGTTGATAAGCTCATCAAGGACAACTTCATCAAGGAAGTCCAGTACCTCAGGTGGCTAGCCAACATTTTTCCAGTCAGGAAGAAGATCGGACAGATCAGGGTCTGTATCGACTTCCGCGATCTCAATCACCATTGTCCGAAGGATGATTTTCCCTTTCCTATGATAGAGTTGTTGATCGATGCCATGGACTGGTTCTAGGCTCTCTCCTTCATGGATGGGTACTCCGGGTACAACCAGATCCGGATGGCCCCCGAGGATGAAGAGTTCACTGCCTCTAGGGCCCCATATTGTACTTTTTTATACCAGGTTATGCCCTTCGGCCTGAAGAATGCGGGTGCCACCTATCAGCGGGATATGCATCGCATATTCAAGCCGATCCTTGGGATACTGGTGGAGTTTTACGTGGATGACCTGGTGGTTAAATCTCATTAGTGTCAGGACCATCTAAAAGACCTTGAGAAAGTGTTCGAATTCCTCCGTTCTCGCCACTTGAAGATGAACCTGTTGAAGTGTGCCTTTGGGGTCACCTCCGGAAAGTTTCTTGGCTTCATCGTTAGTTATTGAGGCATCTACATCAACCCAGAGAAGATCAAGGCCATCAGTTAGATTCCTCCCCCAAATAATATTTGAGATCTTCGAGGCCTCCAAGGCCACTTAGCCTATATACACCGATTCATTTTGAATTTGGCCGGCAAGTGTAAGCCATTTTATCGGATCGTGAAGAATGGCGCCACCTATGAATGGGACAAAGAGTGTCAGATCGCTTTTGTGGAAATCAAGCAGTATCTCCTGCAGCCTCCGGGCTTGATGCCACCCATTTCTGGAAATCCACTGGTCCTTTACGTGACCGCCCTGGAGCAATCCCTCGATGCACTTCTCGCCCAGAAGAACAATGAGGGAACAGAGAATAGAATCTAATACCTCAGCTGCATGCTCCTCAACATGTAAATTAAATGTTGTCCCATCGAGAAGAGCTTCCTGGCTCTCGTATTTACCTTGCAGAAATTGCGGCATTACATACAGCACCACGTGGTACAACTGGTCTCTCAGGTAGACCCGTTGAAATATATTCTGAACCGACCAATGTTGACTGGCATATTGGCGCGTTTGGCGGTGATCCTCCAACAGTTCGACATCAGGTTCGTACCTCAGAAGGTCGTCAAAGGACAGGCGTTGGTAGACTTTTTAGCTAGCCACCCAACCTCTGCGGACCAGCCACTGGATCTAGGCTTTCCTGATGAGGAAATCCTCTCAGTCGATCATGTCGTCCCATGCTGGCAGATACACATTGACAGTGCCTCTCGGAGCCCCACCGGTAGAAGGCTCAATGATCCCAGGATTAACAAATTGGGCCTGGGTATCGTCTTCATCACCACGGAGCAAGCCTTTCTGCCATATTCATTCCTGTTGTCAGAAGGCCGCACCTACAATGAGGCAGAGTATCATGCCCTCATCACTGGCCTCGAGTTGGCTCTCGAGATTGACGTACCCCATCTGTATGTGAAATGGGACTCCAAGCTAGTCATCAAGCAGGTCAATGGTGACTATGCTGTCAGAAAGCCAGAACTCATCCCATTTTTGGAGGGCACCCTCCGTCTAATAGAAAAAGTTTCCCTCCTGGCCAGAGGCCATTCACATTCCCCGGTCGTAGAACAGTCTAGCAGATGCTTTGGCCAGCCTTGCCGCATCACTTTCGGAGCCCGAATTGGATGACCTAGTCATCCATGTGGCACACCGGAGAGTTATTTCTCCTGTTATTCCAGAGGGCGATCGTGGCCCGTGAGTGAACCATCTCACCACTGGTGCCTCTACATCAGGATCCCCGGGGGCTTCAGGTGCGGTAATTGAGACACCTCCTGACTGGAGGACGCCCTTGGTTGAATATCTCCAGTATGGAAATCTTCCGCCGGACCGAGCCGAGCGAGAGCGAATCCAATGTCGCACACCGCAGTTCACCCTTCAAAGGAGTCCCAGCCTTGAGCAGCTCCTTTACAGGCACAGATTTGATGGTGTTCTCCTTCGTTGCCTTCAAAGAGTTGAGATCCCATAGGCCATGCAAAAAGTGCACACTAGTTCTTGTGGCGCCCACCAAGCCGGGTCAAATTTTTCCCACAAGATTCGGAGGCTGGGATACTTCTGGCCCTCCATGATTTGCGACTGCATCGAGTATGCCAAGAGGTGTCATGTGTTCCAAGTTCATGCTAACTTTGTGCATTGGCCACTGGAGCCAATCCATACAACCAAGTATTCTTGGCCTTTTACAGTCTGGGGGTTGGATGTCGTAGGAACTTACCCACCAGCGACAGCCCGCCAGTTCTGGTTCATCTTAACCTCTACGGACTTCTTCTCGAAGTGTTCAGAGACAATCCCGCTCAGGGAAGTCAAGGCTTGTTCTATCTCTGACTTCATGAGCTCTAATATCATCTATTGGTTTGCAGTACCTCGGGCTATCCTCACGGATAACAGAACCAACTTCCGAGCAGCCAAGCTGAAGAAATTGTACACCATGTACAACATTCGATCTAACCACACCTCCTGCTATCATGCGTAGGCGAATGGATAGATTGAGGCGTTTAACAAAACCCTCTCTAACATTTTGCAAAAGATGGTTGGCCAGAACAAGAAAATTTGGCCGGAAAAGCTTCCCAATTCCCTCTGGGCATATAGGATGACAAATCTTAACTCCACCCAGGTGGCTCCGTAATCCTTGGTGTACGGAGTGGAGGTCGTCCTGACCATCGAGATCTAATTGCCCTCATTGCGCACGGCGGTCTACGACCAGCAAGCACCAGATAGAGTTGCTGAAATCCATCTAGCCTAATTGGAAACGCTGGATGAAAATAGGCTTTGTGCTTTACATAACATGGAAAGGCATCCGAGAAGGATGGCTAGAGCTTTCAATAAGAAGGTTCGCCTCCGCTCCTTCCTACAAGGTGACCTGGTGCTATCTCTCTGAGCGCCAATGATTCTCATCAGGAAAGCACCCATGTTGGAGCCCAAATGGGAGGGGCCTTTCATTGTCCATAAGGTCTATCCAAATGGCTTGTATTCTCTGGTGACTATGGATGGTGAGCACGTAACTCCTCCCACCAATGTCAGGTTCCTCAAGCAGTACTTTGCCAAAGCCTCCTTTGGTTCCGCATGAATTTAAACTACATTCGGTCTAGCTTGACCTTAAACTGCATTTTTCCCTACATCTGGGCTCCTTGGTCCAGCATGACCTTAAATTGTATGATCCTGAATGACCCTAAACTGCACTGTGGTCCGACTTCTAAGACCTAAAACTAAGATCTGTATTTCTTACTACATGACGTTAAACTGTGTTTCTAGAACTACGTCTGTCTTCACTCCCATCTTAATGGGATATGTTGGAAAGCCCAAACCTTTCGTCTTTGGGTCCATCTTGAGGTCTGCTAATGTTTCTTTCTCGCCTTTGGGACCTTGACAACAGGATCTTGTGGCGTGGTATGGGATTATTTCCTCATTCACGTCGGGTTTGCAATAGCTGCACCACACACACCCTATTCTCAGGATTAGCCCTCCTAGGTCATGTTCCCCATGAAATTTAAAGGCACCATCTAGAACTACGTATGGCTTGATTCCCATATTTATGGGATACGTAGGACCGCCTGAACACCTAGATGTCCGGTCCAGCCCCATCTCTTGGGAGATCCCATGATCTCCCGGTTGCCTTAGCCTCTTGGACTTTCCCTCATCATGGATGGGATATATAGGTGTGGTATAGGGTTTTTGGAATTTGGTCTTCCCTTCCCTCGGGGATCCGCCATCTTTTGGCCTCTCCTAAACTGAGCCCTTCAACCCTTTCTAGTGGTCTACAAATGTGTTCAGAGTACTCTGCTCTAGGACCTGGAGTGTCAACTTCTACTTAGAAGAGTTTTCGTCCACCTATCAAGCTTCGTGTTCCCCTTCATTCAGGCCCCACTATCCTTGACACCCAGAGGGACCCCCATGAACGGCCTGGATACAACACCCAAGGGCTCTCCTACCGTCACGGGCCAACGCCCCCGAGGGTTTCAGGCAGAAAATTGATACGAATCGCGTGTTGTGAATGTGGTCAGCAGTTGATGCTCATTTGTATGCCCCCACTTAAAGGCTAATGCGACAGGAAGCTGTGTTGCGAACATGGTAAACAGTGATACTTAGTCATTACGCCGGTTTCCTCATGCCATGAATGTTGGTTTCATGATTCAAACTATGTTCTGCCCCGCCGTGTCAAGGTGGAATCTTGACACTCCTTGTACTAACCCTCAATACACCCCAACACGTCAGACAGTCCAAGCTGCGTAATGGTGTCTCTCAAGGCTCCCGTGATCTGAGTGCTAGAGTATGTTCTAGGGCTTCTTCTTTACAGGTTGCGTGTAGCTTGACTCTCATCCCCATGAGGAATGAGGAGTCGCCAAGACATTGCGTTTTGGGCCCAGCGTAGCTGTGAGCTAGCATCTCATGTTCCCCTAGGTCCAAACCATATGACCTTAAACTGTGCTGTAGGTGCAAACCATAGGACCTTAAACTGTGCTGTAGGTGCAAACCAAAGGACCTTAAACTATTATGCGTAGTCCAAACCATACAACCTTAAACTGTTCTGTACGTCCAAACCATACGACCTTAAACTGTGATGTAGGTCCAAACCATAGGACCTTAAACTCTGATGTAAGTCCAAACCATAGGACCTTAAATTGTGCTATAGGTCCAAACCATACGACCTTAAACTGTTCTGTAGGTCCAAACCATATGACCATAAACTCTACTGTTGGTCCTACCACACGACCTTAAACTGTGATGATATCGTCCTGGCCGCACGATATAAAATCGCACCGCATTGCGATGACCTCCCCATGGGGGACATCACGCCAGGTATTGGTAGATTTCCATACCACTTGTCAACGCCTGTTATGGATTGATTATTGTGGAGACGCCAGGAATTTCTGCCCTAGGCCAGTCGCCCCACAGAATAAAAACCATTTACCTCCAAGAACAAACAAGATATGTCAAATGCCACTTCTCTTGGTGCACGGGCTAGACCCGCACGACTCCTTCATCTTTTGCACAAGTGAAATATCGTGCCATGTTTCCTTTAAAGAACTACTTATGGCTTTATTCTCATCCTTATGAGATATGTAGGAGCTCCTGGGAATTTCCCCACAGGCCCAGCCTAACTTTTCATGCTTGGCCTCTCGGCCTAAACGCATCCCTAGGAGAACATAGTAAGCAGGGCTTTTCCCCATTCATGTTGTGTTTTGTAACTTCTTTACTGTGTGTCTCCCATTCCCCTATCCTTTGGTTCGAGTTCTAAGACCTAAAACTAGGATCTTTTCTATGAATTTTCAACGAATCGATCTCTCCTGTGGGATTGTATGGTGTGGTGTGGGATAATGTCCTCATTCATGTTAGGTTACTCGCCGTGTCGTGCCTATCCCCAGATGAGATGTGTCCCCCGACCCACAGTATGTGAATCTGTATTTCATCCTACATGACATTAAACTGTACTTCATGAACTACATGTGGATTGATTCTCATCCTAATGAGATACGTAGGAACGCCCAAATATTTTCTCTCGGGTCCAGCCCCAGGGATTACCAATCCCCATCCCTCCTTATTGTCGGCCCCTCAGTCTGACTTCTTGGGAAGTGGTGTAATCATGAAATCTACCCCGAATAAGTTAGGGATTCCCCATAGTAATAATGGGAAGTAGTAGTTCTCTCACCAAAGAGGTCCTGCCTAAAAATTAGGCCAACCCGTGATTAGGTTGGTACGTCCACCTAATGCGCCTCTGCCACGGTGGCGCAATTTTGGGAGTGTTGGATTCTGTTCGAACAAACTGCCAATATACTTTCCACGCATTGAATGCCCCTTTATTCGAAACCTTATTCTCTTTCATGTTTTATGGGACCCCCTAACAGTTTGGATGATAGAACTTTGGTCTGCCTATTGTAACAATATGGATGATAAACTTATTGTCCGCCTGCTGTCCTGGCCCAATGTTCCAGAGGACTGGTCATGTTTGACGGGACCCCCTAACAGTATGGATGATAGAAATTGGTCCGCCTGCTGCCACAATTTGGATGATAGACCTATGGTCCACCTATTGTAGCAATATGGATGATAGACCTATGGTCCACCAGCTATCCTAGGCCAACGTTCCGGAGGACTGGTCATGTTTGACGGGACCCCCAAACAGTATGGATGATAGACATTAGTCCACCCGTTGCCACAATATGGATGATAGTCCTAAGGTCCGCCTATTGTAGCAATATGGATGATATACATATGGTCTTCCTACTGTCCTGGGCCAACATTCTGGAGGACTGGTCATGTTTGAAGAGACCCCTTAACAGTATGGATGATAGACATTGGTCCGCCTACTGCCACAATATGGATGATAGACCTATAGTCCGCCTATTGTAGCAATATGGATGATAGACCTATGGTCTTCCTACTGTCCTGGGCCTATGTTCCGGAAAACTGACCGATGATATTTGAGTTAGGCCCCGTGTTGCGAATATGGTCAGTGTTCAGCCCTCATTTATTGTCCCTATTAAAGGCCAACATGATATGGATGTGGCGTTTCCGCCACGGTTAACAGTTTTCCTCCATCGTCGCGCCCCAGAGTGTTCCGAATTCAGGTAGTGTGATTCACCTTTCCTTTCCATCTCCCTATGTTTCGATGGATTTCAATGCCAATGGAATTGCCCCACTCGTATGTTAGAGTACATTGAGAAGGTGATATATCAATTGGTCTGAGGTCTTCCCCTCAGAAATCTAGTCCCAATTTCGGATCCCTGATGCTTGGTTAATGCCCCACAGTTGGACGAAATGATAGCACGAGTGTCCTTTACATCTCGCGTTGGGTGCGACCAACAGGAGCTTAAGGATGAGTTGTTATTCATTTCAGAATTATGGTTGTGCATATTAAACCAAGGATACAGATGAATGGATTGGATTGAGATGATGACAATTACAAGTGATATGTTCATGGGATGGAGAAAACAAAGCCCTTAAGGATCAGCGTGCTGAATCAATCTTTCCAACGCTTATACTCTTTGGCTGGTAGCCTCCAGGACCGCTTCTCACTCCTTGAAGAGTCTCTCCTCATCAGCCGCCACAGAGCGCAGTTCTTCAATCCTGGATTGTGCTTGCGCCCTCTCGGTTCGAATGACTGTCAACTGGTGACTCGCCTCCATCAATTGCTCCTACGCGTCAGCCAGCTGGGCCGTCAGTTTCTCCACAAGCTCAGAGCATGTTGCAATGAAGGCCTCCTTATCTAACGCCTTCCCTTCAAGGTTCCGGACCTCCCACTCCGCCCTCAGCAACGCTCGGGCACTCACTGATCATTCTCGACTCTGGGAAACATCGGTGCACCGGCTCCTCTCACATATCTTCTCTGCCATGTAATCATGGACCGTCTGATGAAGGCGCTGAGCGTCAGCCCCTCCGGCGCAGAGGAAACGCAGCCAGGTCTGGAGTGATCCCATCTGCCTCATCCAATCCAACTGGGACTGCTTGAGAAAGAATTGGATACACTTCCACCCCTTGTGCCATGTCATCCGGCTCTCCTCGGCTGCCTTTGAGTCTGAGTCATCTCTCTCTTTAGGGTCAGCGGGTCAGTACATAGGGAAGGCAGCCAACAGATCGGTAGCAGGATCTTCCCTAGGGATTTCTTCGCGAGGAATAGGATACTCGACATCCGGGCGACCTTCCTCTCTCACCCCAGCAGCGACAGTACCTCTGTCAGCTTCCGGCCTCACCTCGAGAATAGCGCTGCTGATGTTCGCTTCCTCGTACTCACCAATTTCCAGGTCCGACTTAGTGGAGGGAGTATGTTTTGAATGAGGTGGTATGTCCGCCACTGGTCTGCTCACAGACTGCTCGGGCTCTGCAGCCTGATGAGCCTCTAATGTTGAGATCACTGCGCAAGATGTACGCTGGTTAGCTGGGATCTTCTAATACCAAGCTCCAGTAGTGAAATGTGAGACTTAAAGGAATCCAGGGTGTCGGTCTCCAGTGTTCCGGCTGCTGTCGGAGCTTCCATGATGGGAGACCCCTCTGTGCTTGTTAATTCAATGATGGGTGTCAGATCCCCATCATGTCCCATCGGTTCCTCTCCTCCATCCTCTAGCGGGGACGCCCGTCCCACACTTTGACACTCCTGAGCAAGGTAGAGAGATGGTTGGGAAATTGAAAAGGAGAATGTGTGAAGAAGGAAAATGAATGAAGATAGAGACAGACCTTGAGTATCTCGGTTATGTCGAGATCAGAGCTGAAAATCTTGCCACTCTCTCGGAGACTCCCTTGGTAGGTCTCCCCCTACGACCCCTCACCTTCGGGTTCTCCTTCTTCTTCATCTTCTCCTTTGCCTTCGTCTTCTCCGGTCTCCTCCTCGTCCCCCTCCGACTCCTCGTCATTGTCACCTTCTCCCGGCAGCATCACTTCCAGATCATGCTCCTGGCTGAGCATCACTTTCACTAGGAAAGGTAGCTCTGCACGCCGAACCCTTTGGCGCACGTATGTGTCCATGGCCATCAGATAAGCACGCCGCCGATGGAAATTTACCCTATTGGTAACTCGAACGAGCCCGACCTCTGGCAGGTGGATCCCGTTTTGTATTATCTTTTGACAGATGGCTTCACCGCTCAGCGACTGCCGTAGGGTCATCCAGGCCGACCATGGTGCCAAGAGGATTGCATCTTGGGAAGGTTCGAGAAGGTATCTTATCTGCTTCCTGGGCAGCTCCCTGGCTGCCTCATGTGACCCCCCAATGGGCAACGAGGTCGCGGCAACACTGTGCGACGTTCCCGCTACTGAAGTCCCGACCTGTGCAGGCCTCACTGCCTGACGCACCCATGGTTCCCCCCTTATAGCAGCACCTTTCCTTCTTCCCTGTCGCCTGGTTCCCGCGCGAGTAACCTCGAGTTGTCGGAATCACTTGCGTAAAAGCCCATCGGGGTACGCGATGGTCCAGTGTTCGGCATACTCAGTTTCTAGGCCAGCGTCAACCCCAGTGGGAGGAAGAGTAATGACGTCGCCAGAGCCGAAAGTGGTAAAAATCAACCACATATGGCAAAAAACGTAGGGATTCTTCTCCTGCTAGACAGCCGTGAATACTTTTTTCTGCATTCGTTGGAGGTACCTGAATTGCCTGGCGAATCGGGATGGCACTTAAGGCTCGCAGATCACATTCTCGTCGATCCGAGCCACGAGCACCGGGCCCAAAATGCTCTGGAAATACTCCTGTTGTTCTAGAGAGCTTCACCCATTGTCCACCATCTGGCTGACTGGGGTGGGGAACGGGCTGAAGTGGAAGTTGTTTTGGTTGCCATTGCAGATTCTCATTCCCTCCTCAATGAGTGTCATCAGCGCCACCCCAACGATGTTCAGCAGGGACGGTCGCAGGCCATTACCCGGAGGACGGATGGCATTCGGGAAAGTGTACCCACCGAGATGAGTCGACACCCTGCCATGGAAGATCTAAAAGGGACCACATACTCTCTGAGGCGACCCCCCTCGTGAGATGCATCCCAGGATGGCATACATCTTGGCCAGAACAGGGACCCCCAAGTTGAACCGTTTGTTGGCGGCCATGGTGCCCGCCATCACCAGTGTTGCTAGACGGACGCCCACCCGATTATAAATATCCTCACAACACCAACACTTTTCCACATGACAATCAGTGTTCAAAACAATTCTGAAAATTCATTCAAGCCCGAAAGAACTCCTTCCTCCAAGAACACTCTCAAGATAGAGATACCAAAGTGATCAAAGGCGAACATCGCAAGCAACAGTTCTTCCGTTCTAGAACCCGGATATCCCTTCGGTGACGTCCGGAGATATGTGGCACACGTGTGGATCACCGCTAGAGGAATCCTACACATGGATTCTACGACGCAACGACGGATCACCGGATCATGACCAGAGAAATAAACGAAGAAATAATTCACCAAGAAAATTCTTGTGAATTAATTAAATTAATTATAACCAACATATGAAGATCCTATCTCTATGGTTACGTGATTCCCTCTTATGTTTTTCGTTCCATGTTCTATTGTGAAGATTCTGCATTTTACATCATGATGGATCTCGGATTGAACGTTGTTTAATGTTAAAATTAAAGTTGGTAAAACCCACCAATGCACTTCCACTGCGCCCGGAATCTACACCCAAGCACCGTCCTTCCATGAAGAAGAAGATCCATAGGCATGTTAAGGAAAATGAGGTAGTATGTTTTTCATGTCCCAAGTCAGTCCACTGGAAGAGGAACTACACCCAGAGGCAAGGGGAAGCTAAAGGTTCATTCATTATCAAGTAAAATCTTTCCATTTCTACACATTGGGTATTAGATACATCTTGTGGTGCTCACATCTATATCCAAATGTAGGAACCATGTAGATTTCAGAAAATTGTCAGAGAAGAGGTGGGTCTGCGAGCTACCAATGGTGCGAGGCTGGATACTTTGTCCAGTAGTGACTACCACCATTAATTACTGACGAGAATGATTTGAGTTTTGAAATATTGTTATCACATTCCTACAGTTACCAAGAACATAATTTATCTACCATGTTTAGATACAGATGGGTTTATTTTCAAATTTTGAATTAAACGTTGTTTATTTTATAAGGACAACATATGTTTTGGTATGGACATTTAAATAACGATATTTATGTATTAAATTAAAAAAACCAAGTATTATCAATCGATAATGAATCCTGTTCGCATGACTTATATAACACCCTGTTGTGGCATCACCATCTTGGTCATGTAAATAAGAAGTGTTTGACAAAGCTCTATCAAGATGACCATTAAGACTATTATGAGCTAAAACCACTTGATAAATGTCATGTTTGTTTATAAGGGAAAATGACCAAAACACTATTTGGTGGATTGGGTGAAAGGGACATAGAGCTTCTAGGATTGGTACACACTGGTGTGTGTGGACTATTTCTTGTAGAAGCTAGAGGTGGATATTCATACTTCATAACATTTACTGATGACTTGAGTAGATATGACTATATTTACTTGATGAGGTCTAAGTATGAGTACTTTGAAAAAATCAATGAAAACTATGGAAAAACCCCATTATTTGTGATGGGGTGGGGACCCATCGCATATAAACCATTGGGAGGGACTATTTGCGATGTGACCATTCTCCTATTACAAATGGCTTGGCGCGCATTTCGTGCAAAACCGGAGGAAGTTTATTTGTGATGGGATTGGGTATCCCGTTGCAAATACCCTTAATGGGGTTTTTTATTTGCAGTGGGACCCATCACAAATCCAACTGAAAATACCCTTAATGGTGTTTAGTATTTGTGATGGGACCCATCAAAATTCCTGTCCCAAATTCCCTTAATGGGGTTTAGTATTTGCAACGGGACCCGTAGGAAATACATTTTTTTACCACCGTCGGCTAACTAATAGGTTTTCATCATTTGTGATGCATCTCATCATGAATAATATTATTTGCGATGGGGTATATCTCTCATCGCAAATACTGCGTCGATAGGTAGGTATTTGCGACAAGTCCCGTTGCAAATATCTTATTAACCACCGCCCCTAATTATTAGTGGGATGAGTATTTGCGATGGGGCTGATCACAAATATAACTATTTGCGACGAGAATCCCATCCCAAATAATGTAACCTAGATATACCCCTATCTATTTTTTTTTCATTTCACACATTTCTCAACTCGTCTCACTCTCTAAACTCTCATATTTATCTAAATTCTTTTTTCAATGTTTAATATTTCATTTCGAAGTGATTTAGAATCCTTTTATCGTACAAAAGATTCCATTTTAAGGTATTTATCATTTTCTTTTATTTTCCTATTAATTTATTTATTTTCATGTCAGTTATAATTGTTTTTAATTAGCAACAATTAAAGAAAATTTGAATTAGATAGTTTTATTTTGATTTATTTTTTTTACAAACATGTGGTTTCATTAGTAATAAAGACTAATAAATTTTAATAAGTAGCGCTAATTATTAATAATTATCAGTAATTAGTAATAAAAAATTATAAATATAAATAATTAGTAATAAATAGGAATAATTAAAAATAATTAGGAATAATTAAGAATAATTAGGAATAATTAGGAAAAAATATTAATAATTTGTTATAAATAGGAATAAATAGGAATAACTAATAATAATTAATAATAAGTAGGAATAAATAAGAATAATTAGTAGTAAATTGTAATAAATAGAAGTAAATATGAATAAATAGTAAAAAATATTAATGAATAAGAATAATTTATAATAATTAGTAACAATTAGTAATAAATAAGAATAATTAGTAATAAATAGAAATAATTAGTAACAAATAAGAATAATTTGTAATAAATAGGAATAATTTGTAATAAAGAGGTATAATTACAAATAATTAGTAATAAATTGAAATAAATAATAATTATTAGTAATAAATAGTAATAATTTTTATTAATTAATATTAATTTGTAATAATTAATAATAATTAATAATAATTGATAATAATTAATAATAATTAAGAATAATTGGTAATAATTTGGAATAATTAATAATAATTAGGAATAATTAATAATAATTAGTAATAATTATGAATAATTAGTAATAATTAGTAATAAGTAGTAATAACTAGTAATAAATATTAATATATAATAATAATTAGTAATAAATAGTAATAAATATTAATAAATATGATGAGTTTGAAATAAATAAGAATAAATTGTAATAAATAGGAATAATTTGTAATAAATAGGAATACTTTGAAATAAATAGGAATAAATAGTAATAAATAACAATAAATAGCTAGAAAGTGGAATACATAAGAATAAATAGGAATAAATAGGAATAAATAATAATAATTAGGAATAATTAGGAATAATTAGGAGTAAATTTTAATAATTAATAATAAATAGTAATAATTAGGAATAATTAATAATAATTTGTAATAAATAGGAATAATTAGGAATAATTAATAATATTTTGTAATTTTTTGTAATAAATAGGAATAATTTTGGAATATTTAGTAATAATTATGAATAATTAGTAATAATTAGAAATAATTATTCGTAATCAGTAATAATTATTCATAATCCGTAATTATCAGTCAAAATCAATAATAAATATCCATAAATAGCCATAAATAGTAATAATTACTTATAAATTCTAATAAATAGTAATAAGTAGTAATAAATAGTAATAAATATAGGTAATTATGAAATGCATAAAAAATTAACACAACTATTAGGAAAAGGTGAATACTCACTACTTATTTAATTAATCATATCATCATTTTATCTATAATTTGTAAATTAATTTCCTGATCATCTTCATCTAATACTTAATAAATGTTTTTGACAGGTCTTTTGGGAAGTCATATTTTGTTTTCAATTATCTAAAACAAGCCACAAAATAGATAAAATTATTCTTTCAGGAAATGTAACCATGTTTTCCATATTCATTATCTTTCTTTGTCGAACTTCCAACACTACAGAAAGATTTAATGTTGTTTACTAAAAAAAATTCTCATTTTTGAAGAATACGAGAGTAAAGGAAGATCATATTCCCATTGTGGTGACTTCTCGTGATATAATGGTCACATGAGCTTATTCTTATCTTCTAACTTTTAACAATGTGAAAATTTATCTACTAAGAAAATTGTGTCAATATGTAGTGTTGGTAGTTCAATATAGAATAACAATGGAAATCTGGTTACATCATAAGTTAGGACTATTTTGAGACTTTGGGAGGTATTCAAATCAACCATACTTCAATATGACATAGGTTGTGACCGGTATATACTAGGGTAGGTAGAATGTGGAATTTCAATGATAGCAGCAAAAATAGTTGCAGGAGAAGATGCGTCAATTACTAGAACATCAACACCAGCAAACGATGAAGTATATGTGACGTCTGACTCATGGTTTAGTGTGTATTTTAAATTATTACGAATGTTGTGTTCTTAATTTTTATTCTTATTTAATTTTTTAATATTTTATTACGTTATTATTTTTATTACTATTTATTATTTTATTAAAATTATTATTACTTAATATTTTATTATTATTATTATTATTTTTTATGAATATTTAGGTTTTTATTATTTTATAATTTATTATTATTATTATTAATTTTATTAATAATAATAACATTGTAATATTAATATTATTTTATTATTATATTATTATTATTATTATATTATTATTTATAATAATAATTATTATTATTATAATATTTTATTAATGTTATTTTATTATAATAATTATTATTATTTTATTTATAATATTTTATAAATATTTATTTATTAATATATTTTTTTATTTTTATATGTTTTTGTTACGGGTAAATTTTCTCGTCGCAAAAAACTATTTGCGACGGGGGAATTTCCCGTCAAAAATGGCCCATTTCATATAAATCAATTTCTAGTAGTGAAATTCAAGAATGAAGTAGAGAATCAGCTTCGTAAGAAGATAAAGAAGCTTTGATCGGATCAAGGCGGTGAATATCTTAACCAAGAGATCATTGACTTTCTATACGAGTTTGGGATTTTTTCATAACTCACTCGACCTTATATGTCATAGTGGAATGGTGTTAGTGAAAAGAGGAACCATACATTGTTGGATATGGTATGGTTGTTGATGAGTCTTGCAGATATCGCATTATCCTTTGGGGGATATGCATTATAGACTACGACATGCACATTATACTGAGATCCAATTAAAGTGGTAAATGGAATTCTTTTCGAGCTATGGAGTAGAAAGAAACCCCATTTGTCACATACGCATGTATGCGGTTGCAAGGAATTTGTTAAGGGCTTCTCAGGAAACAATTTAGAACCTTGGGGAATGAGGTGTTTCTTTAGAGAGTATCCCAATGAAACAAAGGGATAGTACCTATAAAACCCCCCTGATAAGAAAGTGAGTGTCAACAAACAAGACGTCTTTCCTGAGAGGGAGAACATCTTCAAAAAGGATAGTGGGAGAAAGAATTACTTTAATGAAGTTTATGCTCAAGATACAAAGGAGTTGGTACATGAATAGATTCCATAGGTCCCCATAGAAGAAGTAGTTACTGAAACACAAGTACTACATAGGAGGGTAAGAGAGGTAAGAGAACTAGAGATATATGGTTTTCTAGTCACTGAAGATGGTGACTCATTATTGGTTGACAATGATTAACCTCTCTCCTACAAGGAGGTAGTAGATAGCGCAGAAGCTGTAAGATGGATAGAAGCTATGAATTCTGAGATGGGTTCCATGTATCAGAACCAAGTTTGGGTTCTAGTCAATACATCAGTTGATGTAAATCCAGTTGGGTGTAATTGGGTAATAACAAGGAAACTGGACATAAAAGGTAATATATGTACTTGTAAAGCAAGGCTAGTGGCTAAAGGGTTTAAACAAAATCAAGGAATTGAATACAATGAAAACTTTTCACTAGTTTCCAGTATTAAATCCTTCAGAATCATATTTTCCATAGTATCTTACCATGATTATGATATTTTGAAGATGGATATCAAAAAAGAATTCTTTAATGGTAACCTTTAAGAAAATGTCTATATGACACAACCAGAAGAGTTTGTGACGCCAGATGATGCCCAAAGGATTTAAAATTTTTATAGATCCATTTATGGATTGAAGAAAGAATCCATGTTATGGAACATTCAATTTGAGGAATCCATAGAAGAATATTGTTTCATTAAGAACGAATGTGAGTCATGTGTTTACAAAAAGTTTAATGGGAATGCGATTGTTATCCTAGTAGAATATTCTGATGACATATTACTTATTGGAAATTACATACCAATCTTGCAGTCAGTTAAGGACTAGTTGAAAAAGTGCTTCTCCCTGAAGGACTTAGGTGAAGCAACCTATATTCTAGGGATCAAGATCATTTGTGATAGATCCAAGAGGATTCTTGGACTAAGTCAAATTATATACATTGACTAGATACTAAAGATATTTAGTATATAAAAATCCAAGAGGGGATTGGTTCCAGTGTCACATGGTTTAAATCTTTCAATGATAATATGTCCCCTAACACAACATGAGTAAGGGAGAACGAATAATACCCCATACACTTCAGCGATACGATCAATCATGTATTCTATGTTATGTACTAGACATGATGTTTCCTATAAATTGAGCATGGTAGGAAGATATCACGCCGATTTAGGAGAACAACATTATACTTCTGTTAATGTTATCCTTAAGTATCTAATAAGAACTAAGGATATGTTACTAGTGTATGAAAGAGATTAGGAGTTAGACATTGAGGGTTATACTGATTCTAGTTTTGTGATATATCAGAAATATTTGAAGTCACAATCAGGATATGTTTTCTATCTCAATGGAGAAGCTCTGAGCTAAAAGTGTTAAAAGTACTTAGTTGGCTCTAATTTTATAGTGGATTACGAGTATATAGAGGCTTATGATGTAGCCAAGGAATCTGTTTAGATTTAGAACATTGTCTAAGAGCCTGATGTGGTACCTAGATGTAAAGACCCTATCACATTGTATTGTGATAATACTGTAGCAGTGGATCTTTCAAAAGATCCAAGAAAGCACCAATGGACAAAGCACATACTCTAGAAGTATCACCTCTTGAGATATTTTTATCAAATGGTTGAAGTTCCTATGAGCATAGTACCCACATAAGAGAATGTGGAAAACCCCTTGACTAAAGGCCTATCTCAGTAGAAGCATGAGTATCCTGTGAGAGCTAGCAGACTGATGGTTGCTAGCAGTTGGCTATTGTTCAAGTGAGAGTCTGTTGGAGTTGGTACCATAGAAACAACTTCTATATAATTTATCATTAATACATATTCATTGTATTGAAAATAAATTAACTTCTTATCACATCATGATTATTTTTCTGTGTGACATATGTAGGTTCCGGACGATGTGGAAGCGTGGTTGGGCCGGTACCCAACTTTGATTTTTTCCATGATCTATGATTATCCCAGGATAAATATGATGATGAATTCTAGTCTCCACTAAATAGAATAAAATATTTAGATAAATAATTAAGAGGCCCGAAACCTTTAGAGTGGATCTTTTTCATCATGTTTATAATTAATTTAATTAATTTCATAATCAATATAATACCAGGAACTTTGGTATTTTCTTCGATGATGATGTTGATTGTCTGGAATGATCATTCTAGAGTATCTTGTTGCGCATTCAAGGATTCAAATTAGAATACCTCTATTGATGATCCACACATGCTATGATGGGCTCTGATAGACACCACTCATTCTACGAGGGCTATCACAATGAAACAAGTGTCTGGTGTTGGTCGTTCTTGATTGCTTATTCTTAGGCTATGAATAACGTCTCTTGTTCTTGAGAGGGGCGTGAAGAGGATTTGAGAGATAAATTGTTTAGCTCAACAATTCTCAATTCACCAGGTGTGTGGTTCGGTACATAGAACAATAAATGTACTTGTCTATTTATATACATGGAACTTCAGTTACAATATTTAATTTCATAACATCAATTAAATACATTAATGAACTTAGAGAAAACCCATGCTCATAATAATAATATCGCGTCATTATTTATGGTGAGCCAACTTGTGCAAAACCGAATTCTGAATAAAATTACACGACACAAAATAATAGCAGCATCATTATCATTTTAACTTATGCCAAATGATTATTTACCATCTTGAATAAAATTATTTTACTACCAGATCGGCCTTGGTCTGATCGAACTCCCCTTCCATTTATTGAACACTTGAATAAATAAATAAATAATTTATTCCCTTAAATAAATATTTTATTTACAAAATAGTAAATAAATATTTATTAATAGTTCAATAAAATAAATAAATATATTTAATTTAATTTATACGATCATCTTAATTTGAATAAAATTATTCCACAGTCTTGAGAATAATATTTATTTCATTAATTACATTCAAATAGAATTTAACCGAGGCCACCAAAAACACTTAGTGTGTGACCCACTAGGATTCTTTCTCATTGACTTTATGCGGGCTTGCCTAAAGTCCAAGAGTAATGTCCAGAAGCGGGTTAAGGCACCCAAGATAATGAACATAAATTCCATAAAAAATGATATCCACATATGAACACTCACTGTATAATATAATCCCTTTCTCTCAATATCTCATTAAGAAGGTTTCAGGATAGTGTCATCATCCTTTATACTTGATACATCATTATTTGAATACCTAAAATAAACTCATCATTACACCATGGGCATGGAATGTCACGTGATAGTTCTATTTAAATCATAGGATCGAGATACGAACTTCCATAAATAGACGAGACAAATCCTTCCTCTACTTATCCATTAATATTAGGTTATCTGTGACACACCCAACATACCCTACATCCCGCCAACTGTCTACATGATGGTTTTCATCAGTAAATCAAAGTGAACGATTCATGAAACATATTAATTATAATCTTAAAGTCTATAGATCCTTACACATGCTCGCAGATAGAAATATTCAATGACACCAAAACATTTGGAATTCCTACTAGCGGTTCTGTTCTCATAATCTCATATCTTATGGATTAACAAGTGAAAACATCATGAGATAAATTCTTATCTACTTACGACTAATCACACATGATGTTATTTATGCTATGTGTCCTATCACAGTATATCATCCAACTACAGAACTATATTGAAGAATATTGTTATAGCATTTTAAGATTCTCATCATTGTGGGGAAATTCCATAACCTTATCAATACAACAAATACTCTAGGAAATTATTATATCACAGCCATGAAGAACAATGAACAATATGTAATACATTAAATATCCTTGTAATAAACTACAAATAGTTGGTTCTAGGTCACCTACTCTTACCAACTCCAACTTGGACTAGATCCAACTACCTATCACTTTTAGTACACTAGACTTCACATAATGATCATGTTTCTGCTAAGTCAAAGCATTAGTGAAGGGGTCCACCACATTGTCTTCTGTGGATATACTACTCACTTCAACTTCACCTCTATGTGAAAAATACCTCAAGAGATGATACATCCAAAGTTTGTGCTTCATCCGATGAAGTGACCTTGTCTCTTTTGCGAGAGCCACCGTTGTAGTATTATCACAGTACAATGTGATGGGATATTTACTACTAGGTATCAAATATACCTCATAGACGAAGCTTTTCATCCAAACTACTTTTTTAGCAGCCTCAGAAGCTTAAATATACTAAAACTCTGCTATAAAATCTATGACCACACTTTTCTTTGAGATCTTCCAGCCCACCGCACCTCTATTCAAAGTGAAGATGTATCATGTTTGCGACTTCATGAAATCTTGATCAGTATAGAATCTATTATCTACATATCCTATAATTACTAGTTTGTCATCTCCTCCATAAACCAAAATCATATCCTTAGGATGCCTTAGATACTTTAAGATAGTCTTGAATTCCATCTAATGGCGGTCACCTAGTTCTGCTTGATATCTTCCTACTAGACTCAATGCATAGGTGACATCTACCCTAGTACATAGCATGACATACATGACTAAACCAATCGCTGATGCATATGGTGTCCTTTCCATTATCATTATTTCCTTATGTGTCTGAGGAAACTTTTTATTGGAATGATGAATTCCATGTGACACTAGTAATAATCCCCTCTTAGATTGTTCCATATTGAATCTATTTAGTATCTTATCAATGTATGTACTTTTACATAGGCCCAGTAATCTCTTGGATCTATCACGATGGATCTTGATCCCATGAATATATGTTGCCTCGCCCAAGTTTATCATGGAGAAGCATTGATTATACCATTCATTAATAGACTGTAAGTCTGATATCTCATTTTCAATAACTAATATATCATCAACATATACTATTAGGAAAATGACTGCACTACCACTAAATTGTTTATACACACAAGTCACACAGTTTTCCTCAATAAAACTAAATTTTGTTATGGATTCATCAAAAAGAATGTTCCATGACTTGCATGCTTTATTTAATCCATAAATGGATTTAGGAAACTTGGATACCTTATTGGCATCCTTTGGAGTCACAAACCCTTCAGGTTGTGTCATGTAGACATCTTCTCGAATGTTCCCATTAAGTAATGCTATTTTGACATCAATTTTCCAAATCTCATTATCATGGTAATTATAAATAGACAATAGAGTTCTATTGGATTTCATCATTACAACAGGTGTAAAGGTTTCGTCGTAGTCAATTACGTGACACCGTTTGAACACTTTTTTAACCAGTCATTCCTTATAGGTACTGAATTATCCTTCAATGTATAGTTTTTTCTTGAATACCCATTTTCAACCAATAGGATTTACATCAATTGGAGGGTCTACCAAAATCCATAATTGGTTTTGGTACATGGAATCTATTTCAGAATTCATGGCTTCTTTCCAATTGGAAACAACTTTTCCACTTATTACTTCCTTTTAGGTTAGAGGATCATTATTATCAACTAATTTTGATTCACCGTCATTGGTAACTAGAAAATAGTATCATTTCAGTCCACTAACCTCTCTTGTAATCCTATATAGTTCTTGTGTCTCTGTAATAGTTATTTTTTCCATGGGGCTTTGTGGAATCTGCTTCTCTACCGACTCTTGTGTACCTTGAGCCTCAACTTCATCGAAGTCTATCTTTCTCCAACTATCTCTTTTGGAGATGTGCTACCTCTCAAGGAATATGGAATGTCTTGCCTCGATAGCCTTTTTGTCTGAGGTGTTGTATAAGTAATATCCCATTGATTCCTTGGGGTATCCTATAAAGGTACACTTTGTGCCTCAGGGTGCATGTTTGTCACCTAAAGAGGCCTTAACGAACTCATCACTTCCCCACACATGTAAATTCGATAACATGGATTTATTTCAACTCCATAACTCGTATGGAAAAACATTTATCGATTTAGTTAGTACATGGTTTTGTATGTGCGATGCAGTTTATAACACATATCCCCAAAAGAATAGTGGAAGACTTGCATGAATCATCATTGATCTTACCATGTCCAACCGGGTGTGGTTCCTCCTTTCACTCACACCATTCCACTAAGGTGTGTTAGGAGGAGTGAGTTAGGATAAGATCCCAAACTCCCATAAGTAATCATTGAAGTCTTGATTAAGATATTCTCCACCTCAGCCTGAGCTAAGTTTCTTAATATACTTACCATGATGGTTCTCAAATTCATTCATGTATTCTTTGAACATATCAAAAGAATACGACTTATATCTCATTAAGTAGATATATCCATATCTACTAAAATCATCAGTAAAAGCTATGAAGTATGAGTATCCTCCTTTTTCTTCAATTGGAAATGGTCCACACACATTAGTATGAAAAAATTCATGATGTTTTTATACCTTTCACCTTTCCCAAAAAATGGGACTATGGTCATTTTACCTTGTAAACATGCATGACATGAACCAAGTTGTTTTAGTTTGAAATAATTTAAATATCCATCTTGATGTAAATTTGTCAATCATTTCCTGTTTACATGACCTAGCCGGTGATGCCAATGTTGGGTGTGGTTTGAGTGATGTGAATTATATTTGTTATCGATTTCTATTACTTGGTTTGTGTAATCCAACATGTAAATACTGTTGTATAAATTTTCCCCACCAAAACAAATGCTATCTTTGTAAAAGAAGAAAAATTCATTTGAAAACTTGAAAAAAAATGCATCTGTATCTAATATGGATACAAAAATAATGTTTTTAGTAATAGAAGGCACATAATAACAACCCATTAACACCAAGACCATCCCATTTGGTAATGTTAGGTTGTAGTCCCCATTAGCTACAACAACAAGTCTGGCTCTGTTGGCTACTCATAGATCTTCCTCCCCTTGGTCAATCTTCCTAAATATAAATGGTCCCTAGATTTGGATACATATTTGAGCAACAAAATATGCATATAATAACCAATTTTTAGAAACATATAGATTTCATTCAATAACAAATGCACTTGAAGCTTCCCCTTTCTTCTTAGGCTAAGTGTAGTTCTCCTTCCAATGGCCCTTCTTTCCACATGCCAAACAAACATCCTCTTGTTCCTTTTACTCCCCATTGAGAATATTTTTCTTGGAAGGCCATAAAGAGGCTTTGGGAATAAATCTATTCTCCTTCCCTTTCCACTTATTCACCATATAGATAGAAGGATTTTTATGTTTGATATCTTTGTCCACTTGGAGAATGAGGATAAGAAGATTAGATTGAGATGTCTAAATGTTGTTCATATTGAAATTGAAAATAAGTTAGAGAAACTCTAAGGGAGTGATGAGAGAATGAGATCAGTACCTAGTTCTTCTGGAAGTTTAAACCCTAGAACCTCCAGGCGCTTAATGTAGTGAATGATCTTGACTACCTAAGGCCCTGCTAGGGAACCTCTTCCATGATTACTCTGAAAGAGTGACATAGATTCCTCAAACCTTTCCTATATTGTTATCTCATGTTAAGGACAATAGAGGTACTCGAGAATGATATAAGAATCCATGTTTTAATGAGACTTCATGAGCTCAGTAGACATTGATGAAAACATCAAACATTGAACGTCGACCACATTGTTCATATTTTTCTCATAGACGAGGAAATCCTCATCACTCACCTCTTTGGCAGTCAGATCAGGTAATTCTAACTCCAGCATGTAAGACTTCTATTCATGCCATAGGATAACCTGAAGGTGTCTAAACCATTCTTGGCAGTTACTTCTGGTGAGGATGTTGTCTTTATCCAGAATTGATTACAGGGCTAGTGTGGTTGACAAGCTTCAAATTTTTATTCTACAATTAAAATAGTAGATCATTAGTACTTTCTTGATTACATTTTTTAATAAATAATAAATTTTTATTAAGTCTCACACAATTTAATCATGTCCTAATGTCCCTCACCATTGATCTCAAGAATATTCAGTTTCTATGACATTCTAATGGCAAGGATCCATATACCCCTTCACAAAACCCCAAAAGGGTTGGTCAAGCTATTAGAAGTTATTTAGGTTGGCAAGTCTTTGAAAACAATTAGCTTGTAGCCCCTTGATCTATTGAGTGGAATCCCCAATATTGAAATCTTTACTTTTGGATTTCCTTAACTCTTGCCTCTAATATTAAACCAAGTCTAGAAACGGATACACATCTTGATATAATATGGGTAAGTCAACCTAAAACATTTCAAAAGGTATTCTTGTATAAAATTAAGTGTCCCAACAAGGGTTGTCCAAAAATATAGTTTTATTGAGTATTTCCCTTAATCAGTTAAGGGAAGGCTTCATTTGACTTAATATTTTTTTTGAGGTATTTTTATCTCTTATGCGTGAAATGCTTTATTATCATTATCACATGTTTTTTAATATTAATTGTAACTTACTTAAGTGATTAACCTTTTCTTGATAATATTTACGAATAAGTATGGTTTATTTTAGTTCCATCTTATATGCTTGTTTAATACATTAATTCTATCACCATGAAAACTCATCCATAATGATAAACCATGAAACTGACATAAATAATATAAAGGGAATGATCCTGATATTTTCTAATGGTTAGTTTATCTTGCAGTTGATAAAATAACCCTGGCCTAAGAGAGAAACATATTGAACCTTTTGGGTTCATGTTTACAGCTTTCCACCTGTCCCCCACTATATCTCTTGGGATTGGTTTTGTCTTGGCTCCAGCTTAAATTGCCTCCACTAGCTTGGGAGTTCCATCAATTACATTTTCCTTTTTTTATACTCACATACAGGTGAAGGGTAAAAAATAGGTTTTCATAAAGAAAACCTTGGGAATGAATTCCCTACATATTTATGAGGATAAGGATAGTAGGCCAACAAATTTAATTTAAATAAATAAATTAAAAGAAACTGTCCACATAAACTGTTCTTGGTCAAGCTCATGATCATACAAACATGCAATGATATTTACACATAAATAAAACTAGAATTCAATTATTTAATCATTCGTGTTTAAGATAAATCACACTTGAATCAATTAATTATCATCTTTAATTAATCAATCCTTTTATCATAAAAACTTTTCGGAATTTCCTTGAGAGTCTCATCCATCATAATTTTAAAAAATTAAATTCATTTAAAATTTTCATTGTACGTAACATGTACCTTGGAGGCAACCCAATGAATTCCAGTTCATAACTACCCAATTAGTAGAAATTAGAATTATGTAGATGTTAAATTAAATACATATATATAAAACACCTGTCACGTGTTGTGCCTCAACTTTACAATCGCACTATGGTACACATATTAAGGGTTTGTATAATATAATAATAAATTTTAAAAAATCTGTGAAATTTGGATGAGTAAACGACATGTATCTCAGACTACATGGTGTGTACTATCATTCACCTTCTATCTAAAGTACATTTCTAGGGATATGGTCTCTAGATGTACTTCATAAATCTTCGAAGTACATAGCGTGTTCAGTGAGCCACATGACATGTATTATCTACATTACATAGTTTCCAACTGGGAAATCCATGTATGGGGTACAAAGTCAACCCTAACCCGAAGGGACTACACACCATGTCCAGGGGACTACACAGCGTGTAATCCGGAAACCACATGCCACCTATGCCTGGTCAACACACAGATTCATTTAAGACTTAGAAAGACTCCAACACATGGCTTGGTTTGGAAGACCGGTCTCATGAATTGAATCTTGACTACATGGCGTGTAGTACCAAATACACACCATGTGTTCAGGTGTTGTACACCCAGGAAGCATTGGAACCTCCAGATGAGATCCTTGATTTTATTTTAATCAAAATTAAAATAAAATGTTATTTCTTTAAGGTGAAGAATAAACAAAAGAGGAGGAACATATCTCGAGATTCGGATTTGGAAAACGATTAACTTGAATTGAAACAAATAAATTATTAAATCCATAAATCATAAATGAAATATTTAAATAATTATAAACTATGACGTAACCCCTCTGATACCACTTATAGGTTCCAGTTGTAGCGGAAGCATGGTTGGTCCGGTACCCAAATTTTATTTTTACCATGATCAATGATTATTTTGGGATTAATACGATGATGAATGAGAGTCTCAATAGAATAGAATCAATGATTTAGATATATAAAGAAGAATCATGAAACCTTTTGATAGGATCTTGAACATCATGTTTATAATTAATTTAACTAATTTCATAATGAAAAGAATACCTGGATATTAGGTATTTTCTTCATTGATGATGTTGATCATTGGGATTGATTATTTCAGATTATCTTGTTGCGCTTTCTAGGATCCAAACTAAAATCCCTCTAGTGGAGATCCACATGTGCTCAGATGGCCTCCGATCGACACCACTCATTCTGCGGGTGATAGTGCGGAAAAACTAGTATCTTGTGTTGGTCGTTCTTGATAACTTGTTTTCGGCCATGAAGAACATCTCTCATTCTTGAGAGGGGTAGGAAGAGGATTTCAGAGAGAAATTGTTTAGCTCAACAATTCTAAATTCACCGGGTTTTCAGTTCAGTACATGGAACAATAGACGTACTTGTATATTTATATGCATGGGACTTCAGTTAAAATATTCAATCGCATAACAGAAATTAAATACATTCATGAACAGGGAGAAAACCGACCCTCATAATAATCAGACCATGTCATTATTTATGGTGTGCCAACTTTCGCAAAACAGAATTATGAATAAAATAAAACGTCACAAAATAAGAGCAGTGTCATTTTTATTTTAACATGTGCCAAATAATTATTTACCATCTTTTAAATAATTATTTTACTACTGGACCAGCCTTGGACCTCTCAAACTCCACTTCCATTTGTTGAACACCTGAATAAATAAATAATTTATTCTCTTAAATAAAAATCTTATTTACAAACTAGTAAATAAATATTTATTAAAATAAATAAATATATTTAATTTAATTTATTCTATAAAATTAACTTGAATAAAATTATTCAACAGTCTTGAGAATAATATTGATTTCATTAATTAAATTCAAATAGAATTTATCTAAGACCACCAAAAACACTTAGTGTGTAACCCTCTTGGATTCGTTCTTGTTGAAATTATGTAGGCTTGCCTAATGTCCAAGAATAGTATCTAGCAACAGGACCAGGAACCCAAGAGAAAGAATGTAAGGTCACCACAACGACATCCACATACAAACGCTCACTATGTAATGTAATCCATTTGTCTTAATATCTAATCAAGTAGGTTTCATGATAGTGTCATCAAACATTATACTTGATATGTCATTCTTTGAATACCTAAAATAAACTCATCGTTACACCATGGACATGGAATTTTGTGTGATAGTTATATTTTAATAAAACGGTTGAGATATCAAATTCCATAAATGGAAGGGATAAATCCTTCCTCAACTTATCCATTAATATCATGTCACTCGTGACACACCCAATGTACCCTACTTCCCGCCAACTTTCTGTGTGATGATTTTCATCAATAAATCAATGTGCATGAGTCATGAAATGTATTAATCCTAATATTACTGTATAAAGATAATTACAAATGCTAGAAGATATAAATATCAAATGACACCAAGACATGCGGAATTCCTTCTGGAGGGTCTGTTCTTATAATCTCCTATCATGGAGATTAAAAACTGCGAACTTCAGGAGAGGAAGTCTCATATGCTTACGAGTACTTGCACCTAATGGTCTATATGATATGTGTCCCATCAAAGTATATCATCCAAATAAAAAACTATATTTAAGAATATTGTTATAGCATTTCAAGGTTCTCATCATAGTGGGGAACTGCCATGACTTTATCAATGCAACAATTACTCTATGACATTATTACATCATAGTCATGATGAACAATGAACAATATGTAATACATTAAATATCCATGTAATCAAAGTTCAAATAGCTGGTTCTAGGACACCAAATCTAACAACATAACATGTGATAATGTCTTAAGTGCAACTGTCATATTAAAATGTCATTAAAGTTCCCCGCTCTAATAAGGACTTAGAAGTGCTATGACACTATTGATAAATATATGTTCAATGGAAAGATGATACCATTTTAGGGACACAAATGATACAAGATATTAGGGGTGGAGACTCATAGGACATTGATTCACCTTCTCATGGTATACACCCTTGGTTATATCCAGTAGGATATTATGAGAATGATACATGTTATTAGTAAATACACATTTACAAGTTTCATTGGATTTTCCTATCTACGGACGTGATTATTTATCCTTATACAATAAGATGTTTATTAATGAGTATTATGGGTCACGTACTTGGATGTATTGATGAAAACCATGATGACATATGTTCATAGTGAGGTAGGATATGTTGGGTGTGTCACGAGTAATATTTTATTAATGAATAATGTGAGAAATGATTTATCCTTTATGTTCATTAATAGATGTTAATATCTCAAGCCCTTTTATAGAAATGATATATCATAAATAAATCTATATCAATGGTGTTCTATAGGAAAGTCCTATTTTTGGAAATCTAAAGAAAGAGATAACGATCACATAGGTTGATGACATTGGCATAAAACCTGCTCGATTAGATATACTGTGATAATGAGATTATATTACACGGTAAGAATTTTTATGAGGTGACATATCATTGCGGCATTAGATTCTTTCTCTATCGGTGCCTTGTCTTGTTGCTATATTCTAACCATGGACTTTAATTAGGGTGCTTTACCTAATACCATAGAGAAAGTGGCCAAGAGGGTCACCGAGTAAGTGTATCCAGAATATGAGTTAAAAAATATAGTTATCTATTATTTAAAAAGTTAAATAAATATTATTCTCGGTCATGGTTTAATAATTATTCATGTATGTGTGGTCACATTCATTCAGTCACTAGTTATTTGATAGAATATTTTGTGACAAGAATAATTAATAAATATTTATTTTCTATTTAGTAAATATAATATTTACTAATTTATTGGTGAATAATGCAATGATATTTATTTAATAAACAAATAAACATTATTCAGGGACAAATAAATATTGTCGGGGAATGACAGACTGAGTTTAATGGTTCAGTGAGAAATAAAAAATAAAAAATATTATTTAATTAAATAATATTTAATTATAATCTGGACATTAAGTGCATGTCGAGAAATAATAATAATATTATTGTTATTTGACATGGGGTTTTTAAGGGATTAAATAAACAATAAAGGCACTTAAACAATTATTTTATTTCATCCCTATAAATTAAAATACCCAGTTATGTTATTTTTCTAATAATCCAATTTAGTTGTGCACATTAGATGTTGGAGAATTCTATCAAACCTAGAGATCTCTATTCTCTAACAATACTCTCAATAATGGAGAGAAATACTCCTCCACCGAATCAAGGAGAACACTTTGGAAGTGGTTTTAGAGGTGATAAATGGTGGACAACAGAAGTGCAATGATCTTCCATGTTATCACTTAGATACACCTTCAGCAATGATCATAGATTCGTAGAACAGGTGCGAATTAATACGAGAATAAATCTATGCTTGGTTTTTGAAATGCAATGATGGTACACTAAAAATCTATCACTGGACACATCACTGAATAAATAATTCCTTAGAGGTAATTCTTTATCTATTTAAATTAAGTTTAAACAATATGTGCTGATCTCTTTTCTCTTTGATTTTAGCATGATTACCCGTGTTGATCTCATTGATTCCTTCTATAGATCATGGAATTTACGATTGTAGGTATTGGATTAATCAAAAATAAAAAAAATTAAAAGTTGTGTACTACCCCTACCATGCTTCTGTTGTGCCAAGAACCTACAGTCTACACTGCTTCTATTCCCTACTATGTATCCGGGATCTAATTATTTTTTCAATCAAATTCAACTATAGTACATACAGATGACCTGATGCATGAATTGGAACAGACACATCCTTCATAGGTTACTCATCCAAGACAACCCATAGATTCATCCAAGCCTAATGAGTAGTCAACATTAGGGTTTTTATTGGTATGTCGAATTATGTCACATTATTATTATTTTGCTATACTATGAATTAATTATTATTTTTTCTTTTTATCTCATTCAGTGAAATCTTATAATAGGCGACATGGGTTCAACCATATGCTTGTATCTTGGAATCATCAAACATAAATAACGGTGGATTACAATGAAGAAAATAAAATGATAGGTAAAAATTCTAGGCAGTGTAGAAGTTTTATGTAAACTTTATCTAAGTACAATGATATCATTCAAGTGAAACCGTTCTCATGGAGGCATATTGGTAGTAAAATCAAGGAGAAATGATGGGGGGAGATATGGGTAAGAAAATATATTAAATTAATATCTATATTATTGTTGTATTTATATGAATTAATATGTTCATTATAACATATGCTTACCTTTTTGACACTATAGCTACTAAGTTCTCATGGTTGATGGATCTTTGGAAATTATGGTGATCATATAAGCATGAGTTATAAGTTTTTTGTCTTGGAGTTGGTTTATTAGAACCACCTTTTTTGTACTTTATGATAATATATATTCATAGTTTTGAATATTAATAAACTTATTAACAAATCATGATTGTTCTTCTATGTGACATAGTATGTGATAATATCCTAAGTGTATGTGTTTCACTGGAAGGTCATAGCTGGTCTCCACTATGATGAGAACCTAGATGCTTCACAATTTCATTCTTAAAATATATTTTCTATAGTCGGATGATATCATTTGAGAGACACAAATGATAAAGGATATTATGGGTGGAGACTCATATGAATTTGAGGCACATTCACATATTGTACTTCCCTGGTGATATCCATTATGGGATATTATAAGAACAAGACCCTCCAGTAGGAAATCCACATTTATATGTGTCATTGGATGTTCCAATTTATGAACATGTGTATTGATACTTAGACATTAAGATCAATATTAATAAAAATTATATTTCATGTGCTTTGATGTATTGACGAAATTTAACATGACATATGTTCAAGATGATGTAGGATACATTGAGTGCATCACAAGTAATGTATCATTAATGAATTATGTGTGAAAGGATTTCTCCGTTATATTCTTTAACAGAAGTTGATATCTCAAGCCCTTTCATGAAAAATATATAGCCTAAATAAATCCATGGCCATGGTGTTATATAGGCATGTTCGATTTCTAGAAATTCAAAGAGAGATATATCAAGCACATTGGTTTATGAAGCCAGTATGAAACCTTCTTGATTAGAGATATCATGATAAAGAGATTATATTACACAGTGAGTGCACGTATGAGCTATTATGTTCATGCACCATTAAATTATTTCTCTACAGGTGCCTTGGCATGTTTCCAGACGCTAAACATGGACTTTAGGCTGTCATATTTAATGCCACTAAAAAGTTGGCATAGAGGATCAGACACTAAATGTATTCAAAATATTGGTTAATTAATATATTACAATTTATTGTTCAAAAATTCGAATAAATATTATTCTCGTATGTGGTTTAATAATTATTTCTATTTAATAGATCACATATATTCCACCTCCAGTTATTCGAGAGAATATTATGTGAGCAGAATATTTAATAAATATTTATTTTCTATTTAGTGAATATATTATTTATTTATTGTTGAATAATGTAGTGATTGTTTATTTATTAAATAAATAGTCTTTATTAAAGGATCAATAAATATTTTGGTGAAATGGTGGAATGATTTTACAGGTTTGGTGAGAAATATTATATATTTAATATTATTTGATTAAATGAAATTTAATTTTAATTTATGGGTTTAGAACACGTAAAGAAATAATTATAATATTATTATTGACATGATGATCTTTTGGGATTAAATAAATAATAATAGGAACTCCTGAAATTATTTATTTCTTACCATAGTGGTATATAAACCCAATTATATTATTTTTCAAGAGATTCAATTACATTTGTGTTGTGCACAATGAAAACCAAAGAGAATCATCACAAGCCCTAGAGAGCACCCTCCCTAAGAATGATACCAAGAATAGAGAGTGATCTTCCTCCACCATCTACTCTCAAATATATAGAGATCAAGGAGAATCCTTTCAAAGTGATTCTCTATGAGATCGAAACTGAACGACACAAGTGTTAGGATCTTCCATTATAGATCCCAGATATTCCTATGACAATGTTCATATAATTGTGGAACACATGTTTATCACCGCTTGTAACATCCCCAACCTGGAATCCACTAAACTAATGCTCTGAGTAGGGTCTCCACATGAACTCAAGTGCGCCTACCCTTACTCAAGAGGATTATGACTAGTAGTGAGGGTCTAATAGGTCATGTGAAGAGACTATACCATATTTAGCAGAGTTTTCCAGAAGATATAACATAATAAATATGGAAAAATAGACAATAAACCATAACATCCATTACCAACCATTTCCCAAACATGGTACAACCATAACCAAAAGATAAATATGCCATGTCATGCTAATAATTCAAAAAGTGAAGGAAACCAAAAATAAAGACTAATTAATATAGCACCCTAAAACAGGTCTTGAATCAGAGTCTGAATCCTCATCCATGCGCATCCCAAGCTCAACTCAAATCCCCAGTACAAGGATTTTTCCCATGTCCAATCCTGTAATAATGAAATTTTCTTAGGTACCCAATAGTGGCCCGGGCAGCATGTGAGTACAACATAGTACTCCACCACTAACAGTGTCTACAAAATATCCAATCTAAAAAGATAGTGTGTGCAAGTACTAAATAAATTTATAGATAAACAAAATATAACTCGGGTTCCATTAGTTAATAATATCACTTTATAAACATTGATAATTTATTTCATTTGATTACATAAACCATTTCAATTGCTTAATCTACGGGTTAGGAATTTACATCATTTTCACTCCAGCCTAATTTAATCAATTATAATACATAAGGGAATAAGTCAAGTTCCCTATCTCATAAGAGATAAAAAATTTATAACAAATAAATCACACTCACCTTGGAGCCCCATTCCATGTAGTCTCATCAAATAGAACCATTATGGGCTTAAAAAGTTAGTCAGACTCCCTAACCCATGCATTCATAGGGTGGGTTTTAGTGCCTCAGTCCAACCTAACTCATGGTAGGATCCTTAGTCCAATACCCCACATTCCACCAATCCTTGTGAACATACTTATTTATCCAATTACCACATATACCAAATCACTAAACATGCATAATCAATACACATAAATTTCACAATTCACATTCCATTTAATACTTAAATCATCTTTGGGCCTTAACCCATTATCACATTTACCACACTCCTTATATAACTCATTTAACATAATTCCATTTCATATATAAACCCATTTAACTTATTCAATAATTTCCATACATGAACCCATTTTACATAATTCATCATTTCACATGTATTATCCCATTCATGCATTTCAATTTCAATCTCACAAGTCATTAGACATATTAAAATTATTCTATTTAACCTCATTTACATTGTTCCAAAAAAACCCTTGTTCCATTATCAAAGACTAGGCACAACTATAAATAATACATTTTCCAACTCAACTATCATATCAACATGTTTTTCTTGGGATCTACTTTATCACAAGTCAATTCCATACTTAACATTAAAAATTTCCATGTTTAAGAATATTGGAACACCCCATGGGTTGCCCTAAACTAGTATAATCAAACTCAATGCATCCCATAAGGATTATGAAGGGTTTAATTCCTCATTTGGCCAACCATTTTATCAAATCCATTCAAAGGTAAAAAAATCACAACAAAAGAGAACCATTAACACAACCACACATGAAAAAAACAAACATCAAGACCATGGAATATAACTTGTAAACCACCTACCTCGAAACCATATATGCATGCATGATTAACCTTATCCTTAAATCTAGATTCATGCACCATTTGAATCCCCAATTTAATATGTCATGGAAAAAGAGGGTTTGAGGGATTCAGAAGAAGAAGAATGAAACCACAAGCCCTAATCCATAAAAGAGAAGAAATAGAAGTGTAAGACATACCCATATCTTCGATCCAAAACCAACGACATTCCAAATTGCTTATAAACAACGGAGATCAGACCTTGGGAATATTTGGGTGTTTAGTTTTGTCACTAGGGTTGGATGAGGAAGAATGAGGAAGAAATTCGGGTGAGGAACTTAAAATCCAGAGGGGAAAATGGTAAAATCACTCTTTTAATGGGGCCCATGGTTTGACTGTATAGTTTTCCAAACCATGTGCATGCCTATATCCAAGAGGGGCTGAGTGACACAGTTTGATAAACCATGAACCAACCATGTGGAATTCCTCTATCAAAGCCCTAATGATTTGTTCTCCCTTCTTGAACGGTTTACTAAACCATGATATCCTTCCTCTTGGATTGAACAGTTTGGGTTCATGGTTATTACTAACCATGTAATAATCATGAAACCTGCACAGGATGGCCAAAATCTCTAGTATTTCATGTCTCAAGCCCTTGAGACACCCCCAAGATTCCTCATAAATCTGGAAAATATTCCATTAAACACAATAAGGAGAAACAAAAAACTTAACCAAGAACATACCTCGAGAAAATATGAGATCACACAACCTCCCTATATTATAATAGCTCATCCTTAAGCCACATTTCCAAGCATTGCGGAACTTCCAATGAAAATTGATTAGGTCACAAAGCCAACATATCTATATCCCTCATCCATGTTTCTTCCTAAACATTAACATGCTACCAAAAAAATCAAAATAAAGGCATAATCATTCCTCCCAATTCTTTCTCACTATGATCCACAATACGAACTAGATGATCCTCAAATGATGCATCGGCCTTAAGCTCAAAATCCTTGACATCAAACAGATGAGATGGGTTACGGTGATACTGCCAAAAATGTGACACATGAAGAACACAATGCAAGCCACTATACCACTATGGTAGAACCAATTGGTACTCCACCATAACGATCCTCTCTACAATCTCAAATAGCCCCACATAGTTGGGTGCCAATATTCCTTGTTTCTATATTTTAATGTGAACCAACCTTGGTGACACCCAAAACATCACATGATCAACCACCATAAACTCATGAGGTATATGACGCCGATAAACATATGAATTCTACCTACTATGATCCATTTCCATAAGATTCTGAATCAACTGAACCTATTCCGATGTCTCCTGCACGATATTCATCCCTAATAATTCAGATTCTTCTACCTCCATCCAACACACTGAAGACCTACATAGTCTACATAGGGTTCCACAAAAAGTGTCATCTAAATCTTCTCTTGGTAACTGTTGTTATAGATTAATTCCACAATATCTACGTGCTCCTACCATGGTCCACCAAAATCTAGGACACAAGCCCTCATCATATCCTCCAGTACCTAAAAAGTATGTTTTGAATGTCTGTCCATCTGTGGGAAGAGATCCATACTCAAAAACAACTGGGTACCAAACACTTACTGTAGAACCTACTAGAAACGTGATTTAAAACATGGATCATGATCCAAAACTATAGTATGTGGTACTCCATGCAACTGCACTATTTCTCAAACATACAATTCACCAATTGATCAATAGTGAATGTCTCTAAAATTGGCAATAAATTTTACACCATGGTAAAATGATCCACATCTACCCATATCACATCATTTTTATGAGACATCCTTAGAATAAACTCCACTAAATCCATCATTACATCATCCAATTACCATTTTTAATGGGAAATGGTTATAAAAAACAACCAACCATTGATACTCAGCCTTCACTTGAAGAAAGGTAAGGCATTTCACAATGAACCTTGCAACATATTTCTTCATTCCTGGATAGCAATACAATCTATAAAGATCATGGTACATTTTTTTCAAACTATGATGCACCACCCACCTTGATACATAAAACTCACACATCAAATCTTCCTGAAAACATGATGGCACAACAACAAGAAAAAAACATAAACAATCCCATCATCAATAATGGCCCAACAAGAAGGTGACTCCCCACCATTAAGACTCTCCCTTAAGGATTAACATTCTGAATCCCCATGATACATTTTCATGATCTAGATCAAAATCATGATCTCAACTACCAAGGATGCATGGTTCATCTGCCCGTGATCATGTTGCACCTCAATATACATCTCAGCGAACGACACCATCATCCTCCATTCATAACTAGATTCCTAAACTACCTAACTTTGAGTCTTTCGGTTTAAAGCACCTATAACACTATTCAACATTCCCAGAGTGAAAACCATCTAAAATTCAAAATACTACATGTAATCAACCCATCTTAGCTACTGAAGATTCATATCATTCTAAGAGAATATGTAATTAAGGCTTTTATGATCTCTATACATAGTAAACTGTTCTCCCAATTAGAAGGGTCACCAAAAATTTAAAGTGTAAACAATTGTGGCCAACTCAAGATCATTCATAGGGTAATTTATTTTACGAGGCCTCAATTTCCTTGACCCATACACCATAACCCTATAATTATGCATCAAAACTACCCCAATTCCAACTATGCACACATCAAAAAACAAGGTATACCCCATAGTTGGGTTAGGTAAGATTATAATTATTATAGATTTCAACTGATTCTTTAACTCTTGGAAAATTTACTCACATTCCCCAGACCATTCCAACTTGATGCCATTCATAGTCAAACCTGGAAGTGGTGATTCCAAATGGAAGAATTCCTTAATTAACCTTTGGCAAAAGAAACAAAACCTAGAAAAATATGGATATTATAAAAACTATTTGTTTTGTCCCAAGATACAACTACTCTCACTTTCTCTAGGCCCACTAACAAAAATTCCTAAGAGATGATTTCACCGAAGAAATGAAACCTATTGATTCAAAAATGATATTTGGATATATTGGTGTATAACCTATTCTATCTTAGTTCACTCAGGATGATGTCATTATTTTTGGAATGATCTTAATGAGTTTTAGAGTACACCAATATGTCATAAAAAACTACAAAGTGATCCAGGTATGGTTGAAATATTCAGTTCATTAGGGCCGTAAACACTATGGGTGAGCTTCTCAATCCAAACCACATTACCAAAAACTAATATAAACTATATATATTCCTAAAGGCAGTCTGTGGTTCATCAGAATGTCTCACCGTTAGCTGATGATAACCTGATCTCAGATCAATCTTAGAGAACACTGAAGCAAACCTTAGCTGGCCAATGTGATCATCAATTCAAGGAAAAGGGTATCAGTTCTTAACCATCATCTAATTCAACTTCCTATAATCAACACACAAAATCAATGATCCATTTTCCTTCTTAGGAAACAATACTGGAGATCTGGATGGTTACATATTCAGGTGAAAAAAACTCTTGTTTTACAATTCCTCCTACTATGTTTTAAGATTCTGGAGTTCTAGCGGTGCGATTTTATATGACAGAATATAAACTGGCTCTATTCCCAAAAGAAACGTTATCATGAACTCGACATCTCTTTCAAGCAATAACCCTGAGATGTATTTAGCAAAAACATCTTGAAACTGATCCACCACAGGATTAAAGATAAGCTACTCTACTCCCCCATCATCAAGAATAACACAAGACACTTGAGTTGTGAGCTCACCCAACCACTAATAAAAAATCCATGCACAACCTACTCGAATGTCTCACTCACCACGACAGATATAAGTGTATAATTCAAGAGATGAGAATGTTAACCTACATTGGTAACCATTGATATGGTTCTAGTAAAACACTATCCAATCCATGCCCAAAATCATATCAAAACCTGACATATCATGTAAAAACACTTACCATAGGAAACTATACCCACCAACTTCAAGATCACACCCTTTACAATGCTTAATATTATATTCTTGCATCCTTAATGGTGTATCAATTGACATGAACCCACAAAAATGTTCAACTGGTACACCCAACATAACCATAAGTTGGGAAGAGATAGAATAATATGATGAACCTATATCGAATAAAGCAGTCATCATCATGAAAGATAAAAGGATCATTCCTTGAACAACTAATCGTCCATCCTCACCACCTCCTAGTTTATACTGAGCTATATGAAGCTGACATGACCCTCTACCCTGGCCTTTTGTTTGATTTCATGGCATTGCACTACCCTTCTAATATGGATTCCCTTTCCCCAAAGTACCTCGTCTTCCAGCTCGACCAATGTGAATATTAAAGATCCAACTACCTTCCTGATATGGGGTAACCAACCCCCTGCCTGCACTTGGTATCAGCATCATCCCTCCATCATTCCCCATCTGTTGAGGGTTCCTACAGAACCTCTAAACATGCCCCATTATGCTGCATGTTCGACACTCAATTGGAGGACAGGGACACTAACCATGAATGTGACCCTTCCGGCTAACCTGATAGCAAAAAACATGATCACTACCCTGAGGGGCTGGTTCTGTCTTCTGACTACCCTTTCCATTACCACCCTGGTGAATGTTCTCAAAATGGTGCTTCCTTCCATTCGATGTTTCACCAATGTATCTCCCAACTAGAACTTCATTCCCAATGAGAGTGTATCCTTGAGGTTTTCCTCCAAAATAAGGGATTGATCTACCACCTCATCAAATTTTTTTAAAATTAAGATATTCACATGGGACTTATTCTCATGTTTAATTATATCCTAAAAATTTATTTTCTTAGCCACCTTATCCCCTGTCAAATAATGAAAAAAATTGAAATTCAGTTAAATAACTAGAGTATTCCATCAATATATTTTACCCCTAGGTAAACCGCATAAAGTGTGTAGCCTTTTACCACCTCAAGGTCTCTAAATAGAAATGTTCTAAAAACATATCCTATAAATATTTCTATGACATAAAATTGGAATACTAGGTCTAAACCAGAATGTCCCACTAGGGATTTTCCTTCCCTCAAAACAAATATGTTGCCAACTTGACTATCTTCTCAGGGGTAGTCCCAAAATGTCCATGAATCGTCTGGATGGGCTCTATCCAGAACTCAACTACATCAGGTCCACCCTCTATAGAAAACGTTATAGGGTGTTTGTAACACCCCGACCCAAGATAAACTAAATCCGGTGCATTATTATATTTCATTATCATTATTACAAGGAAGAAAATCCTGAAGGACCATTACGTTTAGCAATCGTGGAAATCTAGACTACATATATGATACCCATAATACATTGGGTAAACAAAATAAAACATGCTACACAATAAGGAACAAATAATATGGAAATTAAGAAACTGAAACATGTGCCATAAATAAATTAACTGATAATGACCTATATTTGTAGATATGATGACAAAAAATATCATGGATAAATAATAACTAAAACTAAATAAGGGAAATACTTTTTTATGCACGTCATGACTCAGGCACATGGAAACCTATTACCGTCAAGACCTTTCACAATACAGTTTAAAACTAATGGTAGAAACCCATTTGGAAAACTTATTCATTTCATGATAAAATTTTGATGAATCGAGGATCTATATAAAGTCTGACCACCACCCCTCATTTCCATTCCAAATTATTTCTCATATCGAATAACCAAATAAATAATACGCCTTATCAATTTACCATATTGAATGCATAATACAGATCAATCAATAATTACCATGAAGTAAATAATATAATATCATGAAAATAATGATATTCATGATATATCATGTCAAAAGGTATAATATACATAGTAGCAAAGGAACTAGGTGCATAACATTACAATATGCCTCAATAAAAAAAATTGAGACAAAATCCCTTAACTTTTGTTTCCTTTTTGGTGAAAATACATTAACCTCCTATATAATGGTTTAAAAATAATACTAACTCATTCCATAACCGTGATATCATATATTAACTTCTTAATATATTTTATTACCCATTTTGTTACACTTTTTTATTATTTTAACTAATTCTGTTGTTAATTTTCTAGTTTTCTCAAGTGCATTTTGACAATTTTATTTGGTGTTATTAATAAATATATCATGGTTTCATCATTTATAGAATGTAAAATATGACTAAATAATTTTATATATTCATTACATATGTATTTATAATAGTATATAATATTTGGATTTTAGAAATGAAGTGCACTGTTCATGGAGACGGTATGTCGTACGTACGCATGAACGCTACCTTAATCTTTTTGTTGTATTAAAAAAATTTAAATTAATAGATAAATATGTATTTAATAATTGAATTATCATATATATGTTATATATGTTACATATTTTTATTAAAACCATCCTTTATACGTTCCGTGTAAGGCATTAACGAGTCACAATGCTTTGAGGGGACGATAGTCCACACTTCCTCAAACGAAATTATCATATTTACACAACATGGAAAGCCTAAAGGTATGTTCTAAATAAAATTTATAGAAGCATAGAGAAAATATAAATATCATATATATCATATATAAATATAGTTTCCATCATAATTTCCACCATTATTGGTGGTAATGGAAAAATGAACAATAATCATTTCGAGAGGTAGTAGTTCACCGTACACAGAAAAAGTATGTTCTATATCCATTAAATGGAGGTGTGTGTAAGTTTAGGTAGAAAACATAGCATAGAAACATAATGGTATATTAATTTTATTGATATTTTTATTATGTAATTGAATAAAGAGAGTGTATGGGGTGGGGAAGGAAAATAAAGGAAAGGAGCTTGAGAGAAGACATTATCTCTAAACCGGGTAACTCCTTTTGGTTTATGGCAGAAGGCTTAATTTAGTTGCTTTATGCCCATGTTAAGGCTTATAAGAGTAAGGGAGGGATTTTTTAAGCTTATTTTATCATATTTTGTTCGATCTAATGGGCTTGAGTGGTGTGTGGAAGTGGGTAGAGGTGGTCACCTTTTATAGGATAGGGAGGGGCACTTTAGGAAAGTCTTGAAATATTATTTTATTACACATTGATTTTGGAATTATAATAGCTCTAAATTGATATATTTAGAGGCTAATATGAGTATGGGTATAAAAACTCTGAAAAAATGGTTTCAGACAAGTTTATGTTACAAATTTAACATTATCTTTTCGCTTTAACCCATAGTTAGATAAATTAATGCTTACCATGTCCTCTTGTATTATTACAATATATGGTAAATATAGTTACTATAAAATGTCAAGAGAATAAATAGTGAATAGTTAATGTAATTTTTAGAATTATATAAGTCATTTTTCCAAATTATGACTATTATATCATTTAATAAAATATTATTTTTTTTAAAAACTCATTTTTGGTCAATTTTGACACTATTTAGTAATAGTTTTTTGTTAAAGTAATAAAAACATGATTCACTAGAAAAAACTAATTTAACTAAATTATAACATGTCATAATCATAAAAAATTCGTTTATGGCATAAAAAGTTTCAAAATAACATTTATTTTAATATTTATAGTATCATTTATTTGAATCATTCATTAATAAGGTAATCACTGCATCATCATTGTGCCATAAGTAAATTAATTTATTTAATGTTTAAAAATTATTTATAAAATACAGTGATGTAAGAAATATTTTTATATTTATAATTACTATTTATAGTCAAAAATATCATTTATATAAACCTATATTAAAATTGTCTTATTAAAAAGATACATGTTTATGTTATATTTCTCTTTACTTTAAATTAATTATTATAACATGTCATTATCACATCCATGTGGATCCCAAATACCAAAATTTTGGCCTAGGAATTTTTTGGACGCCTATTACTCATAAAATAAGATAAGGACACAAGTTAGGGTAGTTTTATATTATTATAATATTATTTTTACCTTAAATTCTCATTTTTACATTTAACCGTGGTAAATAAAAAAAATTACTGAAGTTAATATTCAAAATATCCAAAAATAAAAGCATATTATTTAAATAAATTGGAAATTATGATTCTAAATATGGAATCCATTTTTCCATATTTAAATCACATAATTGGATGAAATTAATTGAAAAATAAATCTCATTGTCAAAACGAGAAATGGGGGGTTTTAAAAGTAAAAATCATCAAAAGATTGGCATGTGTTTATATCAAATTTCAATGTAAAAATACTTCCAATGACCACCAGTGGATTAAATGATACAAATATTCTCATTATACTTTAAAATAAATTAAAATTATAATATAACTATATAGATAAATTATATGAAAAAGCTATTTTGTATTAAAATGCAATATTTTTCACTATTCATAAAAATATAAATGTTATCTGAAAACCACAAAAGTTTTATCCAAACTAATTTATTATATCACAAATCAAAATAAAATTTTTATTTTTTCAAATTTAATATATAAATGTGTCAAATATTGGATTTAAAAAGTGTTCTCTATTAAAAGGTAGTAAAACTGCATTTTTTTTAAAAATACTTCTTTTTTTTGAAAAATTGAATTTGTTCTTAAATTATATTTAAGAAACACATATGATGAATGTTAAAATTATATGGAATATACAAAATTCAAAATATGGTTAATAATATTCATAAGCTATTTTTAAACAACTAGTTTGATAGGTCAGGGTGCGCTCAAACTTGGTGTTGCGTGTAGTGCATGCTATTATTTAAAAAGAACCATACCATGGAAGTTTGGGGTGTTACATTATCCCCTCATTAAAGAAATTATGTCCTTTAAATTTTAATCTCGGGATTGAAAACTAGGGGATTGACATTAAAAAATATCATTTTTGAAATCCCACATTGAAAAATGGATTAATGAGACATCTACTTTAAAATAAAAAAGGGAAGTACGAAGGCTACCAGAAATAACACATACATGGGTTCCATGTTGGAAAAAATGGACATGAAATAAAATTTAACCATAAAGTTCTAATGGAGATTGATAGAGAACATTATTTGGAGAATGTTAAAAACTAGACAGCTATAAATCTGTGATGATCTAAGGGACCATTTGATTCATTGTAAAAGAAATTACTAGGATTTTTTTGGTTTTATGATCCCTTACCTACTATTGAAGAATTAATGTAATTTATAGATTAAGAAGAGAATTAATCATTCTTAATTGAAATTTAATGTTTTATCCTTTAACTAATTCCTACCACAAACTTATCTTTCTCTTCAAAACATAATAAATCTCAAAAATATTCTTTTTATCTTAATCATATAAGGTTAAAAATATAAAAATATATCATTAAATAATTTGAAATATGTTATAATAACTAGGGACTTCCTATCAGTGTCAGTGGTACATGATAAAGCCTTATCGCACTTCAGTTGTGGGTTTGATTCCTATAGGCTTGTCCGACGTGACAGGTTGTCGCGTAACCTAGGAGTGGTCCTTTTTTTCTAAAACTATATTATTATAAAATTCCAAAAATAACGATAAAAAATGTTTTAACCTCAAAAAATACTATCCAATTTACAACTTAAATCATTACAACCTTAATACTTTTTCGAAATACTTCTGTCCAAATTAACAGTCTAAAAAGATCTCAAAATTTCCAAAAATAAATCTGAACATCATATTACCAAAACAAAATAATTCATCTCTTATTGAAAAATACCATTATAAACTCAAAATAATTAATGAAATAATTCATTCTTCCAAATACTTAAATAAGAATCACTCTAGTAAAATCGTTATATATCAAATTGTTCTTATAAAAAAATATAATAACATAATTATTGAATACAAAAACATAAATACATTAATTACTCAACTACGACAGTTGTAACAACATATGATTGACGATGATCAATTTTCCTTTTCTAAGACATATTTTCTATAGGCTTTGAACAATAATTTCCATAATGTCATATCTCTTTACATCTAAAAAATTGTACAATTTCAGATTCTTTCATTTCCTTACAATCATGAGCCAGTTGATATTTTTCTCCACACTTGTAACAACCTCCCATTCCTTTCAGGAAATTACCAGACTGTTTCTTCCCACAATTATCATATAAGGTAAAATCATTCTTTACCATTTTACCTTTATCCATATATTTCCCCACTGTTCCCTTCTTCTCTTGATTTACTTTAAAATCACAAGACATAGATAATTACTTCTCCATTTTGATAGCACACGAGACCATATCTTCATATGATGAGAAATATTTTGAGACTATTGCCCATTGGAGGAATGGTTTTAACCCATCAAAGAATCAATAAATATTACCTATTGGGTTATATATATATTTTATAGCATCCCTTACTAACCTTGTGAAGTTAGCTTCATAATTTGAAACATTTTCATCCCCCTTCTTCCTCAGAATCAAAAATTGCCTTTCAATATTAGTTTGTTGTTCATGGGGAATGTATTTTTCTAGTAATAGTTCTTTAAACACCCTCAATTCCATATTTTATAATTCTTCATCCTCATTTGTGTTTTTTTATCAATGACCACCATTGATCCGCATCTCCCACGAGATGATAAAATTCCATGAAATATTTCCCCCTTTCATTACATCCCAAAGAAAAAAATATTTTATCTAAGGAACATATCCATTGCTCGTCTACAAATGGATTTTTAGTCCCACTGAATGTTGGATGTTTTTTTTCGCATGAAGATGTCTAACATTGATCCTCCATATTGTGCATTAGGGTGCTCCATATGGGTAAGTTTATTATTCATAACATGATTCAATTATCCCAGACAGTTATAAGCTGTTTAGGACTAGTTATATCACCATATACACTATAATTATCTTGAATTTTAAGGAAATACCTACATGGATTATGTGTGTTGATATGATTTACATTTCTTCCACTAGGCATAGTTTCTAAACAATGGCATACACCACATTAGGTTATGCATCATAAATTATAATTACAAACTAATAAAATACTTAACATAAATTGAAATATTTATGAATATATAATCCATAATAATAAAATTGGTTTCATTGAGGATATATTTACTCATAAATCCTTCACAATGTTTTGAAAAGGAAATTTAAATTATCCTAATAATACCCCCCGAGAGTGTCAAATAATGTGCACAGTAAGGCCCGTTGTCGTGTATCCGGTTACCCGAGTCAAGCACGAAACACCTCTTGGAGTTTTCATCCCTAGGTACTTTTGTTCCAAAAAAACGTCCACTTGTAGTATCGGAATAAGTATTTATTTTATAGGAATACCCACATAACATCTATATTACCAAAATTTAGGATGTTCTTTTATATTTATCCTTGACGTATATCTTATGGTAATGTTCCCTAATCAATGTTTTTTTTCTAAATATAGTTTCCAATAATGTTTCTAAACATCCTTTGATACCAACTATAATGACTCGACCCCTGATCACCTGAAGCCAGTTCATTATTATATTTCATTGGCATTATTACAAGGAAGAAAATCCTGAAGGACCACTTAGTTTAGCAGTCTTGGAAGTCTAGATTACATACATGATACCCATAATACATTGAGAAAACAAAATAAAACATGCTACACAATAATATAAATAAACATCATTCTTGAATGATTATTCAATGTTCCCTTCTTCATAACCTGAGTAACGAAACATGATAAGGGTGATATCAAATTCTCAGTAAGGGTAAATACTACAGAAGTAATAATGAATCAAACTATATAGAAATGTAAATAACCGAACACACTTTCCATTTTCATAACTAGATAAGGCACAAATAATATAGAAAGTATGAAACTGAAACACATTCCATAAATCAATTAAATGAGAATTATCTACATCCATATATATGTCAACACAAAATATCATGGACAAATAATAACTTAAACTAAATGATGTAAATACTTTCTTTATGGACGTTATGTCTTAGGCACATGAAAACCTATTACCGTCAAAACATTTCACAAGATGGATTAAAAATAAGGGTGGACACCCATTTGGACAACTTATTCATCCCATGAGAACTTTTCTATGCATTGAGGAGATATATAAAGTCTAGGATCCACCCATCACTTCTAGTCTAATGTATTTCTCATATTGAATAACCAAAATAAATAATATGACTTATCAAATAACCATACTAAATGAGTAATATGGATCTATCAATACTTATCCATGAATTAAATAATATAATATCAAGAAAATAATTACTTCCATTATATATTAAGTCAAAATGTAGAATATACACCCTATAAAAGGAACTTGGTTCATAACATTACAATATGCCTAAAAATGAAATTGAGACGAAATACATTACCTTTTGTTTCCTTTTTGGTGAACTTCCTTTAACCTCATGTATAATGGTTTTAAAAAATTTACATATTCTAAAACCATAATATCAAATATTAACTTATTACTATATTTTATTACCCATTTTTAACACCTTTTCATTATTTTAACTATTTCGGGTGTTGATTTCCTAGTTTTCTTAAGTATATTTTGACTTTTTATTTGGTATTCTTATTAAATATATAATTAAATCATAATATAAATAAAGTAAAATATGACTATATCATCTTATATATTCATTACATATGTATTTATAATAGTCCATAATATTTGGAGATGAGAAATGAAGTGCACTGTTCATGGAGATGGTAGGTCGTACGTACACATGAACACTACCTTCATTTTAATTTTTGTATTAAAAGAAATAAAATTAATTGATAAATATGTGTATTATAATTCAAGTACAATATATATGTTATATATGTTACATATGTTTATTACAAACCTCCAGTATACATTCCATGTAAGGAATTATGGAGTCACATCGCTTTGAGGGGGCGGTAGTCCACACTTCTGCAAACGAAATTATCATATTTACACAACATGGAAAGCATAAAGGTGTGTTCTAAATAAAAATTATAGAAGATTAGGGGCAATATTAATATAATATATATCATATATAAACATATTGCTCATTATTATGGCCACCATGATAGGTGGTAAAGAGAAAATGGACAATCATCATTTCGTGAGGCAGTAGTTCACCGTACAGAGAAACAATATGTTCTATATCCATTGAATGGAGATGTGTGTAAGTGTAGGTATAAAACTTATTATAACAACATCCTATTATATTTAGGATACTCATTTTTTTATAAAATAATTGAATAAATAGAGTGTATGGGGTGGAAAGTGAAAATAAAGGAAAGGATCTTGAGAGAAGATGTTACCTCTAAATCAGGTAACTCCTTTTGGCCTTTGCCAAAAGGATTCCTTGAGTTTAATTATAAACAAGGTATGTCTTCTAGGTATAAGGGATGAATTTTTGGATCTTATTTTATTATATTTTGTTCAATCCAAGTGGCTTGAGAGGAGTGTCGAAGTGGGTAGAGGTGGTTGCCTTTTATAAGAGGGAGGAGGGGCACTTTTGGAATGACTTGAAATATTATTTTACTATAAATTGATTTCAGAATTATAACAGATTGAAAGTGATATATTTCTACGATAATATGAGTATTGGTATAAGTAATCTCTACCAATAGGTTTTACTCAATTTTATGTTACAAATTTAACCTTATCTTTTGTGTTTAACCCTTAGTTAAATAAAATAACTCTTACCATGTCTTCTTGTATTTTTACACTATATGGTTAATATAGTTACCATAAAAGGACAATAGACCCTAAAGTGGATAATTAATGAAATTTAGAACATTATATAAGTCATTTTTATTAATCTTAGATTTTTATTACTATTATATCATTAAATAAAATATATTTCTTAAAAAAACTCATTTATGTCATTTTTGACACAATTTAATAATTGACTTTTGTTAAAGTCATAAAAAATTGATTCATTCAAAGAAACTAAATTAAATAAAATATAAAATTTCATAATCATCCAAAAAATTCTTTTATAGAATTAAAATTTTAAAATTACATTTATTTTATTATTTATAATATAATTTATTTGAATAATTCATTAATAAGGAAATCACTACATCATCATTATGTTATAAGTAAATTTATTTATTTAATGTTAAAAATTATAAATAAAATACCATGATGTAGGAAATAATTTTAAATTTCTAATTACTATTTATAGTCAAATATATCAGTTATATAACTCTATTTTAAAATTGTTTTTATTAAAAATATATATGTTTATGTTATATTTCACTATACTTAAAATTAATTATTATATCATGTCATTATCACACCCAAATGGCTCCCAAATACTAAAGGTTCTGCATAAGGATCTTTTTGGTCTCCAATGACTCATATAATAAGATAAGGACATGTGTTAGGGTAGTTTTATATTATAATAATATTATTTTTACCTTAAATTATCCTATTTACCTTTAACAATGGTAAATAAAAATAATTACTGAAGTTACTATTCATAATATCCAAAAATAAAAGTGGATTATTTAAATAATTTATACATTCTAATTTAAAATATGGAATCCATTTTTCTAAATTCAAAACACCAAATTGTCATAAATTAATTTAAAAATAATTCAAATTTTCAAGACAAGAAAGTTGGTTTTTGAAAATAAAAACCATCAAAAGATTGGCATCTGTTTATATCAAAATTCAAAATGAAAACACATACAATTATCAACATTAGATTAAATGATAATAAAATAATATAATTATAATTTTAAATATATTAAAATGATAATATAACTATATAAATAAATTAGACAAAAAAGCTGTTTTGAATTAACATGCAATAATTTTCACAATTCATTAAAATATAAAAGTTATCAGAAAAACAAAAAAAAGTATCCAAACTAAATTATTTTGTCCCACTTATAAAGGAAAATTTTATTTTGTCAAACATAATATATAAAAGTGTAAAAAATTGGATTTAAAAATAATTCTCCATTAAATTGCAATTAAATTGCATTTTCTGAAAAATACTTCTTTTATCTGAAAAATTGAGTTTGTTCTTATATTATGTATAATAAATAAATATTATGAATGTTAAAATTATATGAAATATATAAAATTTAAAATGTGTTTAATACTATCAATAACTAATTTTTAAACTGCTAGATTGATAGCTCGTGGTGTGCTCGAACTCGGTGTTGCGTGTAATGCACACTATTATTTAAAAAGAAGCATACCATGGAAGATTGGGGTGTTACAGTGTTGCACATAAAAATACCTAGTCAGATTAAACATACTTAGAATGAACTAACCTAGGTCTTATTCCATAATCTGCATAAAATGAATGAAGATGTCACGAAACTGCTCCTCTCTTATATTGCCCTAAAACACTGGGTTTTCTTGCTCTACTTCTAGAAGAGCATTCTCGATAATGTCCTCTTATTTACCAATCGGCACATGATGTTGTGGTGTTATATTCCTATATTTTCGACACACATCTCAGAACACATAACAGAAAAATCCACATTTTTCATGGAATAAGGATTTCCACTAGCCATAAACAACCCCCTTTTTCACACACTATTCTCAATCGGCATAATCTCAGTTTGAAAACTACCTAAACCCTCCCTACTAAAGGTCATGTTCAACATGGGGTAAAACAACTTACATAATCATGATTCTTTAATTATATACCCTTTTTAAACCATTTTCACATTCACAACACAAATATTTCTCTTTTAAGTACCCTTCTCATCTCACTATTTATTATAACCAATATTTTAGCTCATTTACCTTCTTCCATCACGCACAATTATTTAACTATTATTTCACAAAATTTCCATTTACCCATTCATATCAACTTTATTTTAAATTACATTATTTATATTTTATGGAATGTGAAAATAATTCTAGCATTCCTATCTCACACATCCATCTCGTGTGTTCCCATCATGATACATTCAACCAATATCCCATGGTGCCTATAATAATGCATATATTCACAACATCATTCCATTATGGCCACAAGATAAATATCATAAAATAATATCATCACATAACAAGTGCATCAACAAGTGGTGAAATATCATTCAACTATAACAACACATATCAAGAACAACAATTCTCACCTTGGGTACTTGGGTTTTCCCCCAGGATGGGTTAGATACTCCAAAAAATGTGCTCATATCCAAAATGCGACACATATTAGTCTTCTGTATAACGTCGCCAAATAGTAATACCACATAAAATAACTACTCTGACACCACTTTGTAACATCCTTAACCTGGAATCCACTAAATTGGTTCTCCGATCTAGGTCACCACATGGCCTTAAGAGTGCCTCCCTGTATGCTAGAGGCTACCGACTAGAAGCGAGGGTTTACTAGGTCATGTGGGGAGACTGTACCCTATTTTCCGAAGTATGAAACAATAGATAACATAATAAACAAGGGAAAAACTAGACAATAATCTAGAGCATTCATTTCCAACCATTTCCCAAATAGGGTACAGCCACAACCAAAAGGTAAACATGCTATGTCATTCTAATAGTGCCAAAAGTGAAGGAAACTCAAAATAAAGGCTAATAGGAACATCCATCAAAACAAGTCCTGACTCCAAGTACGAATCCTCATCCATTCTCCTCCCAACCCCAACATAACTCCCTAGAATAGGTCTTTTTCCCTTGTCCAATCCCTCAATAATGAAAGATGCTCAGGTACCTAACGGCGGCCCAAGAAAGGCATGAGTACAACTCAGTAGGCCACCACCAATAGTGTCTACAACATATCTAGTCAAAATAGATAATGCATGAAAGTACAAAATAAATGTAAAGACAAACAAATGACAACTCAGGTTCCATTAGACAACAATATTCAATTTTGTAACATTCATCATTTATTCTATGCAATCACTTAAAGAATTTTCATCACATAATCCATGGGTTAGGAATTTACATCATTTACACTTTGAACTGAGTTGTTCAATTATCAGAAATAATGGATTAATTCACGTTCCCTATCTCACTAGGGATTAAAATTTCATAACAAATACATGGAACTCACCTTGGAGTCTCAATACAGGTAGTCTTATCAAATTATTTTGATAGTGGATTAGATCCTCAATCCAACTCCCTAACCTAGCCAGTCTGGCACATAGATAACCAGAGTACACATCGTTTAACTATCGCACACGGTGTGTACTCTTTTAGTCACAAATAGGTCATGTATGTTATTACAAAACCCACCTGTCTAGTGTCTTTGTAACTCATATACCACACGACATGTATCCTTTGTACATATTGTGTTCTCTAACTTTTTCCATGGCACTATTTACAAACCATGTCCCTAAGTGTGTGTCTTAGATAGATGGTGAATATAGTGCACATCGTGTAGCTGGCTTGAATAGATTGTGTAATTTTACCAAATTATAAAAAAAAATTAATTCATCGTACTATACACACCTTATCAACATGTTCTTATGTGTGGTCATTACGTTGATAAGAAAAAACATGTGATGAGATTTAATATATATAGATGTTTAATTACTTTTTTTATAATATTTGGATCTTTATGTTTATATGAGTCATATTATAGTTATTTCTCTATGTATATTAATGTATGACATAAAAATCATGTAATCAATCTAATCATTTAGTTGATAGTACATGTCTTTAAAGTATTTGATAAGTCATGTATGAAACATATCTCAAGAGTAAACAATATATAAGTACAATGAATATTGGGTAGTTTGGATGGGTACTCACCATGTTTCCACCAAGGTACATTTATGTACACAAATAATTTTAAATAATTTTATTTTTAAAAAAAATTATAATGGATGATAATCTCAAGGAAATTAAGATGTGAATTAAGATAAAATAATTGATTAATTAAAGAATATAATTAATTTATTCGAGAATGATTTATCTTAAATAATAATGATTAGAATCAACTGCTAATTTTATAAAATGAAAAATTCATTGTATGCATGTGGATGATCATGATCCTAGAATATCCCATTTAATGTGAATGGTTTCATTTCATTTATTATTCAATTAAATTAATGGAATGAATTCCATCTATCCTCTTATTATTTAAGGGAATTCTTTACAATTGTTTCTTTTATGTAAACCATTTTCCCTCACTTGTGTGTGAATAATAGCATATGTAATGGATGGAGATCCTAGGTTTGTGGAGGAAATTCAATTTTGGAGCCAAGATGAAACCAATCCAAAAGAGATACATAGGTGGATAGGTGGAAAACTAAAATAGAATCCATAAATGGTTCAAGGTGTTTTCCCCTTGATCAATGATATTTTTTACATCCACTAAATAAACTAACCATTAGTAAAATATTAATTAATCTGGACCATTTGTTTTAAAAAACCCTAACTTACATCTTCAGATATTATTTCCAAAACTAATTTTCATCCAATGTTACAAAACTTACCGAAGCATTTTATGGACTTAAACAATCCCATAGAACTTGGTTTGATATGTTAATCACATTTTTTTTACAAAAAACATTGTTAAGGGAGCAACAGATCCAACTCTTTTTATAAAAGATGTTAATAAAAAAATTATAATTATAAAAATATATGTTGATGAAATTATATTTGGTTCAATTCAAAAATCAAGAACAGATTCTTTCGTGGATCTTATGAAATCTATGTTTTAAATGAGTATGATGGATGAGTTAATATACATTCTAGGTTTTCAAATTTCTTAAAAACTAGAAGGAACTTTTATATCTCAACCTAAGCATATAAAAGTTCTTCTTAAGAAATTCAGTTCTGAAAACACTAAAATTATTAGTACTCCCATTGAAACCTCCAATAATTTAGATCATGATGAAGCTGGGAATCCAATTGATCAAAAGTATTTTAGACAAATGATTGGAAGTTTAATTTAATAAATAGTTAGTCATCTATATTTAATGTTTTCAATTTAATTATATGCTATATATCAAGCCAATCCAAAATAACATCATCTTAATGTTTTAAAGTTATTTTTTGGTTATCTTATGGGAACTATGGATTTAGTCTTATTATATTATTCTAGAAATTATTTTGTACTAAAAATTTATTCAGATGCTTATTTTAGTGGATGTAGAATGGATAGGAAAATTACTTTTGGAACATGTCATTTCTTAGGAGAAGCTGTAGTTTCTTGGTTATTTTGGAAACAACAATTAGTAACACTTTTCACAACTGATGCCAAATATGTGGTATTTGGAAGTTGTTTCACTCAAGTGTTGTAGATGCAACAAACACATACTATCTATGGCATAAGTTTTACTAAAACTCAAATTTTGTGTGATAACACAAGTTCTATTTTTCTAAGTAAAAACACATCACACCACTTATGTGATATGAAAATAGTCATAAGACACCATTTCTGTATAGATCACACACGTAAAGGAGATATTATTTTATAATTCATTGGAATTCAAGAAAAACTTGCTGATATTTTTACTAAACACTTTAGTTTTGATAGATTTTAATACATTAAATAGAATCTAGGAATGATCAATATCAAGTGATTATTTATATCTACTTTTTGTTATCAATATACTTACATTAATGAACTCCTTTTCAAAGGGGTAGTACATATGATTTTAAACTTCTAAAACATTTTGTTTTCTTAAAACATTTGATTTTAATTTTTTTTTATGTTTTTATATTTAATTTTTCGGACTCAAAAACTTTTTAAATTTTTTTAGGAGTAATATTTTTTTATAGAAACTCTGTGAATCTAAATGGTTTTACAAATGAATATTTATAGTAAATTTTTTTACAGAACCGAAATATGTTATAAAAATTTTTCTCTATCAAAATTTTTTATAAAATTTTAAGACTAAAAAATTATTACAAAATGATTGGACAATATTTTTTATAAACTTTATCATTACCATTTTTCTTTACAAACACCAAGAACAACAATTTGCTCACATTGAGGATGATTTTCTACACTAAAAGGTATTATTCATTTAGTTTTTAAACCAATTCATTACATTAGTTATAAATGTTCTTTTTTATATATTATTTTAGTTTTAATAGTTTGTTTTGTATTCAAATTTATAAGTTTTCAAATTAGATTAATACTCATTCCAATGAAAAGTTTCCTTAAAAAAATTAAGTGTTAAAAATTAGCATTAAATTATTTCTTCAATTAATTCCGGATTACCATATTAGATAAGGCCTTTAAATATGATCCATTGAAATTAATGGAATTATAACTGTTGTTGTCATGCCTATATAAGGGTGGGACAAACTCTGTCCATTATCTGTTCCCAGATAATTCTTTCATGTTTCTTATCACTCCACTAAGTGATATGTACAAATTTTTGGCATTTTTATGATCATAGGTTTACATATTAATAAAATTGAAACATTAAATGGGTTTTCATAGAGAGAAGTCTATAAATAAAGAATCATCTAGAGAGAATGGTATGAAAAGTTCAATTCAATTATTAAAAGGATCATTTGATTTAAAGGATGGGAGAAAGTTTGTGTAGAAAAACCAGAAAATTATTTTGATTAAAAATTTCATGAAATTACAAGAGAATTTTATTCTAAATTTTGAGAAGGAATTATAAGTAGAGTAAGAGGAACACCGTAAAGATAAAGAAGTTGGAGAAGAAGAAGAAAAAAGAAAATAGGAATAGGAATAGGAAGAATAAGATGACGATGAAGAAGAAATAAAGAATGATAAACAGTGAAATGAAAAGAAAAAATTAGAATCATCATCATATTAAACTACACTACCTTCCCAATAAGATAATGGGGTAGGATTGGAATAAGTAAGGGAAGAAAAATTAATATCAAAAGAAGAATAAAATTCATAATAAAAAGATAAGGAAAATGACAAACAATCCCAAAAACAAATTTTAGATAAAGTTGAATATGATAAATAATTCAACATTATTAAAGTATCATAATAATAAAATGTTTCTCATAAAGGTAAGGAAAAATTTGATAATGGAGAAAAAATAGATATAGAATCCTCCAGACTAAATTCTCCTAAAGCTTTATCAAGTTCACCAAACTCTGAAGTGATAGTTTCACAGAAAGTTTTTGACTGTATTTTACAAACCTTAAAATGGATAAGTGATTCCATTACCTATATTTAAAACATATAACCAAGGTTTAAATTTATTCAATGTAGTCTAAATGGATAATCAAAATCTCTAAATGTTTTGAATGAATCAGTTGTTTGCAATATAGTAAATATGAAATATTTCAACGAAAAGAAAAAATCTTAAAAGGGATCATAAAATCAGATGGTAAAGTGTTCAAACAAAGTGTAAATTGATCTCAAGTATCACGATGATCAGTTAATAGAATTAATTAAACGTTATTTATAAATGTAAAAATACTATGATAATTTATCAACAGATGTTTCTAACAGAGTGATGTTTTTGGAAGAGTTTCGAGAGACAACTGATGATCATAATAGGGAAGTAAAAGTTTTAAAAGAAATGGTTAACAATTTAGAGTTATAAAACAGCATAATACAAACATGTGAGGAATACATTTTAATTTTTAAGGAGGAAAATAAAAAGAAATTTTAGTATGTTTAAATATTTAAGACATAAATTCAGAAGCAAAGAGTGATGGAGGACCATATTGTGAATCTTAAATCATCAGTTTCCTAGGTTTTGAATGATCATGATGAATTTAAGAAAGTGAAATAAATTTTTAAATATTACATGAATAAAGAATGAAATTTCTTATTTAAACTCTTGATGTATATATTTATTTTTTATTTAATATTAGATTTTGAATGAATTTTTCATCCAATTGTTTTGTCTGAATGTACTCCAATTAATTTTGGATGTATATTCTTTCTTTTATTTATTGGATGATTACTTATTTCACATAAAATTGTTTAGTATGTTATCTATTTATAACAGTTAAAGATATATCACATCCCTAATATTATTTTTAAATAAAAAGGGTGATAAATTTATAAAGAGGGAGAAATTTATAAAATGGTAGAAGTTTATAAAGGGAGAAGCCTTGTAGATATTTTCCTAATGTTGATATATTTTCCTAAGGGTGGAGAAACTAAATTAATAATTTACATAGGAGTATAAAGATGTTATAAACTCAAGGGAGGTAAGATATGAGGTATATATTTGAACATCTTAGAAGTATAATGGGTTGTATATTTTTTTTCAAAGTTATTATTTTTTCATTTTAAGTGTTTGGTTTTGTGCGTTCCAAAAAGGATGGATTGTTGAGTTAGATGTATTACTTCATAAATTTATTTTCTTTAGTATTTTAAATCAAAAAAAATTAATTAAAACACTAATTTACTGACATTAAATTTCCCATGTGTCTTAGTATGTTTTTTAGAAATCATTACTTTATAGAGAACATAGAAACAATTCCAATGAAAATAAATATAAATTTATTATTTCTCATTCTGATCAATTGGATTGAATGTGTGTATGATAAATTGGACTAACTAGTGGTTTGATCAGTTGTTAGAGTTACAAACTACTAAAAAATGTCAACACCATCAGAATAACCTTGGTACCGATTCATCAGACTAAACCTTATTTAGTTTATTAGATTGAAAATCAATATAGAAGTCCATCAGACGATCTAATGTTTATAATTGGTTTGATTACAATTATATATATCATAAAGAATCCAAAATATAATTTTAATTGTGCTAATATAAATGACATTGGACTATCAATGTACAAATCATCTTTAACTAGCATGTTGATGATCCACATCATTATGAGCTATCAAGTGCAAACTGTCTAAGGTTGTTCCAACTAACTCTAAAATACGACCATTGGAAAATAACCTATAAATAGAAGCTCATTTGAATAGTTGAGAGCTGATGAAATTCGCAACTCAAGTCATCCAAATATTTCCCTACGTGAACACCTCGTTCCTAGTCTTTGTAATACTTTAGATAGTTGAAGTTATAAGGAATACTTGTGAGGAATGTAATTCCTTAAGGGATATTTTCTTTTGTAATCACATGTCCAATCATGGTACTGACCAAGGAATTATGGGTATAGGTGTAACACCATAAGGTTTTCTAAAAAAAATTGAAATGAATGAAACCTTGTTTATAGTATATATTTATAACTATACTGTAAAAATAAATTTACTACTTCGATTTTTTGAATTTTGAAAAACGGTCATCTACAGCTATATTTGGTATATCATTCAGAGTCTGATGAAACCAACTTATTTTTTTGTGAATAGTAACATAACCTTATGAATAGTAATATGAATTGTAATATGACCCTAATGAATAGTAAATTTTATTATTTTGTTTCCCTTAGGGATTTAAGAAAATAACATCTTGGTTAATTTTTCATTGTGATATAGAAGTAGTTATAGAATTAGAATTGTTAATTTTTGAATTAAGTATGATTTTATTTAAAAAATTAAATTAAAAATATATGGAAAATTATTTTCAAAAAATTGACTTAATATTAAAATTATACACATCTAAAAATTGTTACGGCGAATTTTTGGGATTTTTCTAAAATTCTTGAATTTTTTATGAATAGTGAAATACAATAAAATACCGTATAATCAAATTATTAGTACAATACACTATTTATGACATCATAAGTAATGTAATGCACTTGGTTAGAACTCACATGAAATTATTATTATTTTAGGTTAGATAAACTAAGACTATTCATAATCATGTGAAAAAATATTATAACAATGATTAAAATAATGGAAAATACACCCCTCCCCTCCACTATAAATACCACCCTCACTCCCCTCCTCTTCCCACACCTCTCAATCCTTGATCCATACCTAATTTCGGACCAATAATCCTCCCAAGTCTCTTCCAAAAGTTCTAGAGTTTCTCATCTCACAAAAAGATCAAAACTAAAGCCCTTAACAAGGATCTCAAAAAGAATAGATCAAGTGGTAACCATACTCTTTTATTTTCTTTATTTCCTTCAATTTTATGATTATTATTTTCCCCTACCTTTGGATTGTTTTGGGGTATTTCATTAAATTTTCCCTTTACTATCCATATTATGTAAGAGTGATGTGATATCCCCTTTCTCTCATCAAACTATTTTTTATGAAATTTTAAGAGACGACGTTAGGATGCCGAATTTTCATAAGTGATTTCTCATGTTTTATATTATTTCAGGATTCCATTATTTTATACTTATTTACTCACCTCCTATTATCAATGATTCATGAAATCTACAGAATCTTGTATATTTTTAATTTTCTCATGTTCATGGAAAATTTCTCATCAATGTCCTCCTCCTCTCCCACTTATTTAAGGAATAAAAACATTGTCTGTAATGTGTTGAATTACCGACATCGTGGATGATGTGATTTCAATTTCACTTAATTCCTTAAATTGTGGTCATGAAACAATTTTTATGGTTGTAACCGGTTATAATATATTTGTGTATCTCATCCATGGTTCTGTCATTCCTTTGTACACATGGTTTTAATTTATAAAACAAAATGATGTCGTTGTTATCAAAGAACCACTAGAATGATCTAAACGAAAATCATTTATGTTTTAAATTATAAATCATAATCATGTAAGAATTAAAAATGATAAATGATATGAGTTATGGTTCTGGAATTATTTAAATACTACTCCATTTAAATTCTGGATTTTCACTTCCAATCGACAAGAACAATCCATCATGAACCAATCTTAAAAATCACGTAAAGAACTCACCCAAAACAGTGCAAGGAACAAAATTCTCACAATTAATGGGTGAAATGAGGTTATGAAATGATCATAAAATATGTTATAAACATGAAAATTTTTATTTAAAATACGAATAACACTCTTTTAATCATTATACAGGAGGTTTAAAAAATGATGAAGTAAGACAAAGCCAAGGCAAGTGAATTCTTAACCCGATTTCCATTCTCTGGGTTAACCTTATACTTCATTATTTATGGGGTAATAAAATTGTTTTTTTGATGGGTTATGGTTATATTATGTTTAATTATGTGTAAATACTATTTATAAACATATTCCATCCACTCTAATAAGTCTCTCTACAATTATATTATTTATATTAGGGGATTTTCTTTTAAAATCCTCTTTTAAAATTCCGTTTTATGAAATTTCAAAGGCAATGTTTTAATGCAATTTTTTATTTTGTATGATTATGTTTTGGATATTGGGAATTGTTTATGATGAAGTTTGGGACCTATATTTACCTCCAATTCATTGGGTATGTGTAATTTGGAGGTTGTCTGTATGGTTACTCCGTATGTAATTGTGATAGTTACACAAATTGTAAGGTAGTCGTGAGGGATAAAAATTATAAGGTATCCATGAGGGTTATGATATTATGTAAGAAATTTCCCAAGATAAATTTATTATTATATTTATGTTCTCATCATTTGTGTGGATCTTGTGTAAATCCCGTGTTACACAAGGTAAATATATATGGGTGACAAGCATGTCTTTTGAAAATGCTTTCATACATTATGAGTATTCATGGACTAATGTGATCATTCCTTATTTTTAGTCCCTTAATGAGATTTTGTGCTCATCCGAAGTTTTTAAATGATTTTAACAGGTTAATGGATGTGTAAGATAAAGAAGTAATCCATGTTAAATGTTGAAGAATTGTCAAGGAGTCATATTTACGTTTTAATGTTTTATATTCTGAAAAAATGGAAACTGTTTTTATAGTATCCACTCTATAAAAATGTGTAATGTTATGATTTTATTACGTCCCAATTATAAAAATCTATAAACATGAAAAGATCCTCAATGTAAGAGGAAGTGTTTTCTTGACTAAATTCAAGATTATATATGTAATAAGGCCGAGTACTTATAGTTGGGTTTAGAAGATGGTTTAGATAACTTTAGGGGTTAGGATGATGTTAAAAGAATATAGTAAATGAATTTTACTATATGATTAATTTGAAGTGTTATAGCATTTAAATATTACCATGTTCGTTTTTCTAAGATATGTTTGTTCAGAATGTTTGTCCGCAGAAGAATTAGGGAAGCTGGAGAGGAGAGGCACCGACAGAACGACATCCTTTTGAATCTGTAGTCGGGAATAGTAGGGATTGGAACTGAGAAGTTTGTGATAGTAATGGCTTAGCTAATGCATGAAATAAATGGTAGTGGAATCTATGAAATAGAACAACTACAGGAATCACAATGAAATATGACAATATTGGAACATTTTATGAGGCAACACATTCATTCTTTCAATGGATCTTTTGAACCAATAATGGCTGAAGGATGGATTAAAGGTCCTGAAAAGATATTTGATGTTATGGGAGGTTTATAAAATCAAAAGATAAGTCTTTCCATTTATCATTTTGAAGTTGAAACTGATTAGTTGTGGTCAATGGTAAGGAATATCAGTGGTAGAGAAGATTTGTATGCCATAGAGTGGGCTGAATATAAAAGTCTTTTCTTTGAAAAAATATTTTCCTAAGGTTGTGCAACTTAGGATGGAGAAGAAATTGCTGGAATTGAAGAAAAAGGAGGAATATTCAATGGCTATGCATGAAGCAAAATTCACCTGATTGGTGAGGTTTGCTAAAAATCTTATTCTGCATCATGATAGAAAATCAACCTCTTTTACTCAGGATTGAAGCTAAGGTATCGAAGGGTGTTGGCCTCCCATGAATTCAAAAGTTATGAGAAACATGTTCGATGTGATGAGAGGGTAGAGATGGAGTTTTATAATGATCACGTGAATTTTGTAAATAAGGAGAAAATGAGATCCAGATGGAAAGTGATGGTTAATAATCAACCAAATAAATCTGATGGTAAGAAAATCCAGGTTCATGTTAGTGAAAAGTGTGGAAAGAAGAACCCAAGAGAATGTTTTAGTAAAATTGGGAAGTGTTTTGAATGTGGTAAGTTTGGACATATGGCCCGAGATTGTAATGAAGATGATCGAAAGAGTAATCCTGATAAGAAAATTGTAATGTGTTTTAAATCTGGTGAGATGTGTCACTATTCAAATGCATGCCTAAAGAGAGATCCAAATGATGCAAAAAAGCCAGACTATAAGTAGAATGGTGTAGTGAGATAGTTTTCAACTACGAAAGCAGATGTCATGCCATCCAATAAACATGTATCAGGTACTTTGTTTCTTCACTCATATTTTTCTAATGTTTTGTTTGATATGAGGTCTACACATTCCATTATCTCTAAGATATTGTTTTGTAATTTGGAAACATCACCTCAATAAATGAGATTATAACTTTTTGTTAAAATACCTGGGGTAAATATTATAGAAAATAAGAATTATAAGAATCATTCTATTGTGGTATGTGGAATGACTTTGCCTGTAAAACCTATTTTTTTTACCCTTATTCGAGTTTGATTTTATTCTGGGAATGGATTGTCTTTCTGTTTATCATGAAAATATTGATTTTAGAGCTAATTAAGTTGTTTTTTGGAATGATTTTCAATTTGTATACAAGAAGCAACCCATACATTTGATAACATATAAAGATGCTGAGAAATTATCGAAAGATGGAAATGAAAGTTATCTTGGTGATATTATTGAAAAAGGTAATTATTCAGATTAATGATGTGCTAGTGGTAAACGAAAACCCTGACGTTTTTCCTATTGAGTTACCCATGTGTCATACCTGATCGGGAAGTTGAATTCACAATTTACTTAGTTCCTGATACTAATCCAATTTCAAAACCCCCTTATTGTATGGCTCAAATAAAACTTCTTGAATTGAAAAATCAGTTGTAGGATTTGCACAATAAATGCTTCATTCATCCTAGCACTTCACCATGGGGATCTCCTGTTTTGTTTGTTAAAAAAGAAAGATGGTTCCATGAGACTTTGCATTGATTATAGAGATTTGAATAACATCACTGTTAAAAACAAGTATCCTTTTCCTCATATCGATGACTTGTTTGATCAGCTCTAGGGATCCCAGTACTTTTCCAAGATTGACGTGAGATCCGGATACCATTAGCAAAAGGTAATGGAGGATGAAATCCCAAAATCAGCCTTTCATACTAGATATGGGCATTATGAATTTGTTTTTCTGCCCTTTGGGTTAACTAATAAACCTTCTGTATTCATGAATCTTATGAATTTAGTATTTCATGAGTTCTTGGATATGTTTATGGTTTTATTTATTGTTGACATTATGGTATTTTCTAAAAATAACGAGGAGCATGAAAAACATATCAGGGTTGTATTACAAACCTAAAATGAAAAGAATCTGTATGGAAAATTTAGCAAGTGTGATTTTTGGTTTCAAAATTTTTTTTTTCTTGGGAACATTGTAAATAACGATTGAATAAAGGTTGATCCTGCCAAAACAAAAGTAGTTGATGAATGGCCAAGACCAACAAATGATACAGAGATTTTTTGTTTTCTTGGGTTAGCAGGTTATTATCGATGGTGTGATAATAAATTTGCATTTTTATCTAGCCCGATAACTATGATAACATGGAAAGGGGTTAAATTTGTTTGGATTAGAGAATGTGATGTTTGTTTTCATGAACTGAAGAAGATATTGGTGAATTCTCAAGTTTTGGCATTGAATTCATGAAATGGTGATTTCATTATCTACAGTGATGCTTTGTTGAAGGGACTTGGTTGTGTTTTGATGCAGAATGATTAAACCTCATGAGATAAATTACCCCACAAATGATTTGAAATTGGAAACTGTGGTTTTTTCTTTGAAAATTTGGAGGCATCATCTATACGGAGCCAAATGTCAAATATATACTACCAATAAAAGTCTGAAGTATATATTGTTGGGAAAAAATCCCTCAAGATAACATTGCAGTATTTTTGGGTTGATTTTGTTTGTTGACAAAGAAGGTTTCTATGGAGAATTGTCGAGTTCAATAGAAGTTTTTGACAATCCATATTGACAAAGATCGATGACAAAGGAATGTATGATCTGGAGGTGTTACAAAAGAGTAGTAAAAGGTGGCGCCATTTTCCCATGTTTTCAAATTTTTGGGGTCCAAAATTTGGAGTTTGGTGACCATTATGAAAAGTGGATATCCTTGAATATCTTATTTTAATATGGAAAAGACATGAGTTTCTTGAAGATAGGCTTCATGGATTGAATTTTGTGAAGACAAGAATAATTTTGACTGTGTTCTTTGGGATTACGTCAAGCTTCGTGAACGACAGAGGTTGAAGTGCATCACGTCGGTGAAGGGCTTTGCAAGGGAGCATCATAGTGAAGGAATGAAGGTATTTCCTGGGATGCTCTGTGATTACGTCAAGCTCTACAATCGGAAAATTTCTATGGTGCTTCAGGATATTGACAGGAATCGGGTGGAAACTTCGGAGCTTCGTGATTTGAGATGACGTGGCACTAACATCACACAAAATGTCTAAGGGTTGGTGGAATCTCCTATAAATAGTGGTCAGCTCCCTCGAGAGAAGTAGAAATAATTTTAAGAGAAAATCATTTGATATCGGTTCGCGATGGTGGTTCGCGTAGGCAGCGTGCTTCGCGAAAGAAGAGCTTCCCGGTGGCTAATTTAGCTCTGTGAAAGTTGTGAGCTACATGTTGGATCAGTGAGCTTAATGAGGGAAGTTTCTCTGCGATGACTTGAGCTTTGCAAGAGTGCTTCGTGAGAGTGCTTCATGAGAGTGCTTCATGAAAAGGTAGGAGCTTCACAAAGGCTTATTTAAGATTCGAGAAATTGGGAGCCTCTCAAAGTAGGGTGCTTTGCGAAGGTATTTTCAAAGGAATTGCATAGTGATTAAGAGGAAAAGGCATATTCATCTGTGGATGAAAGTTGGACTTTAACAGAGCATCTATTAAAATTTGAGGATGAGTGAATTCATGCAAATGAAGAGACCTATAGGTCTATAAACTGTAAGTGGATCCCTTCCAAGTGCGGTGAGTAAAGGAAGAGGAAGAAGGTGATCCTCTCCACCGGTAGTGAGCCAGAGAGAGAGAAATAAGAAGTGACCCTTGGGAAATCAATTTTCTGACCCAAAACATTGTAAAGGCAATGAGCATGGGCAAAGAAATGATCTAGTCCGAACATTATTAGCAGTGAGCCTTAGTGGATTTGGTACAACAGAACATCACCGTTGTATACTCCTTGGACGTAACCTAGTGAGGGTGAACCAAGTAAAAATTTCTATGTCTGCCTACTTACTTCCCTGCATTGCATTCAAAACATCATCATCAGATAAAGAAGAAAATAAGTGGTCATAATAAACACACATGTGCATACAAAGTGACCCTTGTAATAAAGAGGTCATGATCCAGTGGGGTAGGATGAATTTTGAAAAAGAATATCCATACCCTGATTCCCCCCCTCTCAGGGTATATATTCCCCTATTGGTCCGAACATATATGAACTCAGAAGTAATTAATCATGAAACAGATAAGATGGATTGAACTGATAATGGATTATTATTGCATGATAAATTACCATCCTGAAAAAGCAAACAAAGTTGTGGATTCCTTGAGTCAGAAACATCATGAATCATTAACCATGTTACGTTTGGAACATGATCCCTTAATTAATGATTTGATGAATTTTGGATTAGAAGTTATTATTACAGGGAATACATCTATTTTGTTTCAGGTTTTAGTGTTTTCTTCATTGTCATATAGAGTTAAGCAAGTGAAGAAGGAAGACCATGAGCTACAGAAAAAGGTAGAATTAGTTAAAATGGTATGTTTCCAGAATTTAATCCTAATAAAGATTGTGTTTTGAGATTTGGTAAAAGTTTGTGTGTGACTTGTGATTCCCAGTTGAAGAGATAGTTGTTGTGTGATGCTCGTAGTTCTCTATTTTTAGTTCATCCTGGAAGTACTAAGATGTATAGAGACCTTCGGGAGTATTATTGGTGGTATGTAATGAAAAGAGATATTGCTGATTTTACCATGAAATGTTTGACATGTCAATAGGTTAAAGCAGAGTGGTAGTTAACAAAGGGGATGCTTCAGCCTTTGCCAGTGTCATAGTGGAAATGGGAGAATGTATTCATGGACTTTGTGTTGAGACTACCAATGACTTCTCAAGGTAACACTGCGATTTGGGTTATTGTTGATTGGCTGAAAAAGTCTGCACATTTTCTTTCTATTCAAGATATAATGTCATTGGATCAGCATTCTTGACTGTACCTCAAGGAGATTGTTAGGTTACATGGAGTTCCTCTTTCTATTGTATCTGATCTGGATCCAAGGTTCACTTATAACTTTTGGAAGGGACTTCAGAAGTCGTTGGGAAAAAAATTAAATTTCATAACAACTTTTCATCCTCAATCAGATGGGAAGTCAGAACGAACGATTCAGAATTTGGAGGATATGCTTCGAGCTTGTTCAATGGACTACCATGGAAGTTGGGATCATCATCTTTCTTTAGTTGAGTTTTCTTATAATAACAGTTTTCATTCCAGTATTGTGATGGCACTTTTGGGGGCTTTGTATGGGATGTGGTGTCAGACTCCATCATTTTGGGATGAATTCGATGAAAGAATGTTTATGGGGCCAGAATTAGTAGAATAAGTGGCTGAGAAAGTGAAGATGATCCAGCAGCACATCAGGACAGCTCAGAGCAAGAAGAACAGTTATGCATATGACAGAAGGAAAGAATTATCTTTCATGGTAGGTGACTATATTTTCCTTTAAATCTCTCCCTGAAAAAGTTTGATGCGTTTTGGTAAGAAAGGAAAGCTAAGTCAACAGTTCATCACCCCTTTTGAAATCATGGAAAAAGTTGGACCAGTTGCATACTGAGTAGCACTGCCTCCAAGTTTGTCTCAAGTACACAATTTTTTTCATGTTTCGATGTTGAGAAAGTATGTGCTAGATTCATCACATTTTTTGAGCCCATAAGCAATTCAGCTAAAAGAGAACCTTTATTATGAAGAGAAACCAGGTCAAATTCTTGATCGAAGGGAATAGGTATTGCGGAATAAGGTAATCCACTAGATAAAGGTTTTGTGGAGAAATCACATGGTTGAAGAAGCAACATGGGAGTCTGAAAATGCTATGAGGGAAAGGTATCCTCACTTGTTTAATAAGTAAATAAAATTGCGAGGACACAATTTCCAGAAGGTGGGGATAATGTAACACCGTAAGGTTTTTTAAAAATAAATTGAAATGCATGAAACCTTGTTTAAATTATATATTTATAGGAATCCTTTAAAAATAATTTTACTACTTCTATGTTTTGAATTTTTAAAAATGGTCATCTACAACTGTGTTTAATATGTCATTCAGAGTTTGATGAAACCAAATCGTTTTTTTGTGAATAGTAACATACACATATAAATAGTAATATGAAAAGTAATATGACCCTAATGAATAATAAATTTTATTATTATTTTTTTTCTTAGGGCTTTAAGATAATAACATCTTGGTTATTTTTTCATTGTGATATAGAAGTAGCTATAGAATTAGAAGTGTTAATTTTTGAATTAAGTATGCCTTTATTTAAAAATTAAATTAACAATGTTTAGGAAATTATTTTTAAAAAATTTACTTCATTTTTGAATTCTACACATCAATAAATGGTTAGGGTGAACTTTTGGGATTTTTCTAAAATTCTTGAATTTTTGATGAATAGTGAAAAACAATAAAATATCGTATAATAAAATTATGAGTAAAATACACTATCTATGACATCATAAGTGATGTAAGGACACTTTTTTCTAACATACATTCCATTATTACTATTTCAGGTAACATGAACTTAGACTATTCATAATCTTGGTCAAAAATATTATAATAATGATTAAAATAATGGAAAATACCCCCTCTTCTCCACTACAAATACCACCCTCACTCCCCTCTTCTTCCCACACCTCTCAAGCCTTGAGACATACTTAATTACTACCCAATACTCCTCCCAAGTCTCTTACCCACGTCCTAGAGCTTCTGGTATCACCAAAATATTAAAACCAAAGCCCTTAAGAAGGATCTTAAGGAGAAGAGATCAAGAGGTAAACATCCTCTTTTATTTTCTTTATTTTCTTTCATTTTATGATTATTAGTTTCCTCTCCCTTTGGATTATGTTGGTATATTTCATTAAATTTCCCCCTTACTGTACATATTATATAATAGTGATTACATATCCACTTTATCTCGTCAAACTATTTTTATGAAATTTTAAGAGATGTTGTTTGGCTGCTGAATTTTCATAAGAGATTTGTCAAGTTTTATTTTATTTCAAGATTCCTTTCTTTTATCCATACTTCCTCACCTCCTATTATCCAAGAACAATGAAATCTCAAAAATATTTTATATTCTTAATGTTCTCTTGTTCATGGAAAATTCCCCATCAGTCATCTCTTCCTCTCCCACTTATTTTTGGAATAAAAACATTGTCTGTGATGTGTTGAATTACAGACATCGTGGATGATGTGATTTAAATTTCATTTAATTCCTTAAATTCTGGTCATGAAACTATTTTTATGGTTTAAATAGGTTATAATATATTTTTTTATGTCTCATCCATGGTTCTTTATTTTCTTTTGTACACATGGTTTTAATTTATAAAACAGAATGAGGTCGTTGTTATCAAATTACCACTAAAATGATCTAAACGAACATCATTAATGTTTTAACATATGAATCATCATCATGTAAGAATTAAAAATTATAAATGGTCTGAGTTATGGTTCTAGAAATATGTAAATACTAATCCATTAAAATTCTGGAGTTTCACTTCCAATCGACAAGAACAATCCATCATGAACCAATCTTAAAAATCATGTAAAGAACTCACCCAAAACAGTGCAGAGAACAAAATACTAACAATTAATGGGTGAAATGAGGTTATTTAACGATCATAAAATATGTTATAAACATGTAAATGTTTATTTAAAATACTAATAACACTATTTTAATCATTATAACGGAGGTTTAAATAAGTTATAAGCAATAAAAACCCATGGTAAGGGAATTTTTAACCTGATTTCCATTCTCTGGGTTAACCTTCTACTTTGTTATTTATCTGGTATTAAAATTGTTTTTGTGATGGGTTTTGTTTATATTATGTTTAATTATGTTTAAATAAAGTGTATAAGTTTATTCCATCCACTCTAATTAGTTTAACTTCAATTATATTATTTATATTTGGGCCTTTTCTTTAAAAATCCACTTTTAAAATTCTATTTTACGAAATTTCAAAGGAAATGTTTTTATGATATTATTTTTGTTGTATGATTATGTTTTGGATCATTGGAATTTTTTATGATTAATGGTGGAACCAATATTTCCCTACAATTAATTGGGTATGTGTAATTTGGAGGTCAGCCATATGGTTACTTCATGTGTAACTGCGATGGTTACACAAATTGTATAGTAGCCGTGAGGGTTAAAAATTATAAGGTAGCTGTGAGGGTTACAATATTATATAAGTAATTCCCCAAGATAACTTTATGATTATATTTTTTTCTCATGTTTTTTGTGGATCTTGTGTAAATCTCATTTCACACAAAGTAATTATATATGGGTGACAAACATGTCTTTCGAAAATGCTTTCATATGTTACAATTATTCATGGACTAATGCGCTCTTTCCTTATTTTTCATCCCTTATAGAGATTTTGTGATCATCCCAAGTTTTTAAATCATTTTCACAGGTTAATGGATTTGTATAAAAAATAATTATCCATGTTAAATTTTTAATAATTGTCAAGGAGCCATTTTTAATTTTAATATATTTTATTTTGAAAAAAATGGAAGCTGTTTTAATGGTATAAACTCTGTAACAATGTGTAATGTTATGAATGTATTTTGTCCAAATTATCTAAAGATATAAACTTGAAAAGATCCTTAATATAAGTGGAAGTGTTTTTTGAGTATATTCAAAACTATGTATGTAATAAGGCTAGGTCCTTGTAATACAATGATGGTAAATCTGATCCATCGGATAGAGGTATTCTGGGGATAGGTTGGAAGATGTTGATCATAATATCGAGGGATATTTAGTTATGAAATACATATTTAAATATGATCATTGTATCAAGGTATTCCTGGGTATTTGAAGATGAAGATGATTCTGATCCCTTATATAGAGTTATTTCCTAGTATGGAAATACATACCATACAGTAGGTACTGGAAACTATAAATATCATCAATCAAAATTTCTGATTACTTTAACTCATAAGGTTAAAGAGTAAATTCTTTTATAATATTGGAAGTCATTATTAGTATTATATGGTAGTTTATTTATTATTTATACAATATCTATTTTCTATTATGCACGTGTAACACAAATTTTTTTTATACATATATTTCCAACAAACTATTTTTTAGTGTGTCTGTGATACTAATAAAATATGATTAAATCAGAAAATATCTAGATCTGACTGAATTACACTAATCATCATATGATATGTGAGTCTGATCATTTTTACTTAATATGTTTTGTATTTTGTTTTAGTTTAATTTTTAAACTAAAATTCACCCCCCTCTAGTAGCCATCGAGTACTCTTTTGTTCCAATAATTGTTTGTCTCTTTAAGGATCTCCCAAGAAGATTAGTGGTTCCAATCCAAAGAAAATAGTGGGGGTGAATAGTTTAATGATATTGAACATGTTCATTGAATTGGATGATTTATAAAAAAGGTAAGTAATGATAGATCCCACTAGAATTCATCTTTAACAACATTTACATTCCTCACATTCATTTTGCATGCATCTATATTTTGGTTATATTTTTTCATTCATAAAAAACACAATTTTTATGCTATTTTAATAATTAAGAATACAAAAGAAATGTTAATAAGTGATTAGAATAGTCAAGAAAGGAACCATACACACTCCTTGGGAAATGATATTGTTTATCCCTATACTTCATTCTATGATTTTTTTTAAAAACATTGACTGTGGTCTGCAAAAACTGTGGGATCACCTCTTTTATATGATTTTTCAGTTAGCTCCAAATGTGAGGGATAAATACACTTTTTAAAAAACTAAAACATTTGGGTATCCAATCAATGTGTTAATGACTCATATAAATTTTAAATTACTAAAATATCATTTTAATGATATTTCATGTCAATCAGAGCATGTTTGGTTGGTTTTAACCCCAAAAAACATGATTTGTCTATTATTATAAAAAAGTTAATAATGTAAAATCATACCTTAAGACATACCAATAAATCTGAGAATAATATTGATGTTTATTTTATTCCAAAACATCAAAAATGATTTGAAGAATTTTATCCTATATTTTCACATCAATCTGCAGTCATTTTCTCATTTTGAACCCTTGCTGGGAGATATGTCATTTTAATAAATCTATAAAATGTTACATGTTGTTTTCCATAATGTTTAGCATAAAAAGAATCTGATGGATGCAATATTGCTTCCTATAGACAAAAAAAGAATGGGTGATGACTATCCCACAATTTCAGGTCAATCCATGTGTGTTCTCATGGAATTATTCCCTTTTATGTGTTTTTTCACTTAATTATTAATTCACGGGGAAAATGACACTTTTGATAATTCTAAGAAATTCAGGTATCTGATCAACGTGCCAATGAATAATATAGATTTTAAATGTCTTAATGATCATTTTACTAGGATTTCCTGTTAATTAGATATTTTTTGGTTGGTTTGTACTCCTAATCGTAGGATTTTCCCATTATTACAAAAATTGAAAATAATGTCAAATGATACTTTAAGTTATACTGATAATTCTAGAAAACATTTGATGATTGGTTGATTCCAAAATATAAAAAATGATTCAAGGAATATTATACTTGATTTTCACATCAATCCAAAAAAAATTGTTATTTTTACCCCCCCCCCCCAATGGGAGATATTTCATTTTAATAAGACCATACAATGTTACTCATTGTCTTCCATCATATCTGGATACACTGAAATATAATGGATACGACATTGATTCCTACTAATCATAAATGTATCAATGACCACTCTACCATAATTTCATGTCAATAAAATTGTGTTTACATGGTATTAAACCCTTTTATTTGATTTTTCACTTAACCACAAATCTGAGAGACGAACATGAATTTCAATCACACTAATAAATTCAGGTATTTGATCGATGTGATAATGATTAATGTAGATTATAAATGACTTAAAGATAAATTTACAAGTATTTTATGTCAATAAAAACTTGTTTGGTTAGTTTTAACCCATAGACACTTACCTAAGTCATACTGATCAATCTGGGCATCAGATTGACATGAAATTGATTCCAACATATCCCACATGATTTAAGGAATGTTATCATATATTTTCACATCAATATGATGTTTTTTCTCATTTCTAACCCCCTAATATGATATATTTCATTTCAATAAAACTATACAATGTTTCCCATTGTTTTTTGTCATACTGAGTGACATAAGAATTCGATGAATGTGACGTTGAATCCTATTGATAAAAAATGACTCAGTGATTTTTTCCCTAGATTTCATGTAAATCTATGTGTGTTTTACTGGTATTAAACCCATTTATTTTATTTTCACATAACTCCAAATCTAATGAAAAAAACCAATTTTGATCATACTAACCAATTTGGATATCTGATCATTGTGTTGATGATTCCTATGAATTGTAAATGACTTAATATTAATTGTCATAGTATTTCATGTTAATTGGAGATCATTTTTCTCTTATTATTTCACACTAATACAAGTGTGTTTCGTCATTTTTGACTCATAAGCTGATAATAATACATTTTAAGAAAATAATAAATGTAAAATAGTACCTTAAATTACACAAATTATTTTGAGAAACCAATTGACATGTGTTTGAAATTTAAAGATAAAAAATCACTTAATGGTTATTTTATTAAATTTTGTTTTCCATATAAATATAATTACTTGTTTTTGAATCAGAATTGGGTCAAATTTCATATTAATGGAAATGTAAATTCAATTTCTAACTTTACTAAAAAATAATATAAAATGAGACATTCAATTTGAATTGGAAAATAGAAAGATAAAATGATACACACCTCCTGGATGTGATGCATCTTGTAGAAACATGGATTCTACATACTTCTATTGTAGTAGGGGCCTATAAAAAATACCAATTTTATATATATTATTATTATTATTTTAAAAAAAATAAACAAAAAGTATAGTATAAACCTGCATCATTGGATCCACTACACCATCACCCTAGAAGATATATTCCCACAGTACTCCGACCTCTGCTAGTCATAGTGTATTTACCTTCTTTAGATCATGAATCTAGCCTCCAAATCTATGACCTATCATGTCATCCTGGAAATAACAGGATCCATAGCCTTAGAAAATGAATCTATATAATGGGGAATCTTCGTTCCATATGTCCTGTTATGTCTATATCTATCATGATCAATGATGTGATGAAATATCTCATCCATCGACATGGAAAGTTATAAATGGTTATCTAGAAGCTATGTTAACTCAACAAAAAATAGATGATGTGTTATATATAAATATAAATATATATGTATATATAGATTTATTTAAGTATTGTTAATTAATATAAGAACTTTCTATAAGAGTTATAGACTTAGGATTATTTTGATCTTGAGTTATCATCCACACTCATTTGCTATCAGTCAGTGTACCTTTCTCCCATAAGTATAAACTAATAAGATATAAATATATAACAAAAAAACATATTAAATAATAAATATAAAAATTAAATGATAAATACATCTTTTAAAATCTAGGACACGTGATGAGTCCCAAACCTATGAGGTAGTCCATGCATCATATGATTATCATAACAACAAACCACCACCACCTACACTCAATTAATTTATATTTGAAACATTTAAAATGTTACACATTATTTGAAATATATAATCCAAATATATGAATGCTCACAATCGTAGGCTCAGTGGACCTATATGTAACCATGTCACGCCATTGATATCGAACAACACCTCTCAAGACTCTATCCATAATGTCTAGGGCACCCAAATTTGGTACCCAGTTCTCCCTCTTTACTATACCTTTATAATATTCCCACATTTCACAACATTTTTACATACAAACCAAATGAAACTTATTGGGGAGAAGTCTCAGATAAGTCTATTTAAGAAAACAATTATCACAAATTTATGTATTTGTTATGCACAACCAAGAATCAAAAATGATTCTATTACCTAAAATTGCCTCCATAGTCGATCTAATGTGTCCTCAGGGAATGAAACCCAATGATGTGTAGTCAATGGAAATCTATGTGGTTCATGCATGATATGACCAAACTAGAGAATAAATGAAGGTGGACCCTCTCCCATGGGATAGTATGTCTCATAAAATGATATATCAAGGGTCTTTTCACGATGAAATCCCACACCTATGGCCTATAATATGAGAGGAATAATAGTTTGAGTCAAATAATATTGAAGAATATTTCATAAATAATTTGAATATGTGCATATATATATGTTTAACTCAAAATTAAAAATATAAAAACAAATTTACTTTCACACATACCTCGAGCGATAAAAGTAGATGCCTCTCCAGAATAATTTTGATATGGTTTCCATTCCAATAACATGTTTTTAGTCATAGAATGCATTAATAGTTAAACACACATAGATTATATATCAAAGAAAGTGAATATAAATACAAAAAAACATTAAAATGGTTTATAAATATTTAACTAGTTAAAAATAGCTTTAAAACCAAAGAGAGTGAAAAAATCATACCTTTCACTAGACATGAAAATCAATCATTTATCCTTCAACATTCCCTCTAAACTGTTGAATATATTCTTCACATTGATCTACAGTGTGTTGATCTAGCTATTGTGCAAAAAATGAAATAGTCTTAGATTTTATCATTCAATTAAAAACACTCCTCATCATGAAATTTTCCCAAAAACATTCCAATTTAGATTAGATAGCAAGGTGGAGAAGAAAACATGTTTTACTTGTGATTCCAAAATGAAAAGCATGTTACTAGATCATTCATCTCTATAAACCATACTATTAAAGTTCACCAATGTAAATTGAAATTGATCAACTTTATTTCCATGGACTGAATCAACCCAATTACACTGTAACAATATGTATTTCAACCTGTGTGCATATACAATATCAATGATGTCATTCAATTTACTATAGTAATAACCAAAAGTGACATATGGATAACCAATGATAGGGTTTTGTGTTTCTCATTTGTCATCAACATATATGTGAGTCCGATAGGTATTATCATATATTGATTTGTAATGATGAGTTGTTATAGATGGATCATCATCTGGTTTTTAAAATTATTCAGTAGGTGTGGGGTCACCTAACTCCTACAGGTTATGTACCTATATATTTCACAGAATTCAATAGATAGTTTTTAAAAAATAAATTAATACTATAATTCAAACATAATGAAAATGAATTTATACATACAAAATCTTTGAAATAATCATGAAATAATGAATAATGGTACTGTTAATATGATAATCACTAGAAAAAAGCATATCTTGTTTTATATTATTAATTATTTCATGTAAATGATAATTCCATATTAAAATTATCAACTTCTATATGAAAACAAAACACATAAAAGTCAAACAATAAAAGTGATAAGACACTTACTACAGCAATAGTGTAACTAATAGAGTATTGAACAAGATTTATTGATGAGATTGTACAACTTAAATGTTTTCTAAACAAAATATAGTCTATTATCTATCTATCCTATCATGAATCTATGAGGGATTATCTAATTTTGTTTCATCATCCATAAGATATTCAACACAAAATGTAGTACACTCATCTATAAAGTTTTCATTGGCTATTGATACATATGGATGATCTTTGTTACATATAAATCATTTTAGTGTATTCAAATACCACTCCATAGGACACATCCACCTAAATTGAACAATACAAGTAGAAATTATTTCAATGGTTAAGTGTACCATCAAATGAATCATTACATCAAAAAATGAGGGTGGAAATAATTTCTCTAAGTGAAAAGGCATAAGTAAAATCCTATCCTATAAATTTTTTAAATCACTCTTTAATTTATTTCTTTAAAAAAATATGTTTAAAAAATTACACATCTCAATTAATAGTTGAACAGCATTGGGAGATAAACAATCAGAAATTGTGATTGGAATCATCTATGGAAGTAGTTTGTGATTTTTATGATTTTTCAACCCTTGATAGAATATTATCCATTATGTTCCATGATCATATTTAAAATTGAAATAAATGTTATTTTTTCCCATCATATACTGTGCAGAAGTCATGCATTCTCTATTACCCTAAACAAACTATAAATTCAATTGTTTTCTTAAACCCATTTCTTTTAAATAACATCATGCATTGACATTGTGCTTCTATTTTACAATGATGCCCAAAATGGTCCGCAATATACGATGATAAAAAAATTCAATGTGCATGACATCCATATAATGTCTTAATATGTTATTTTTCTACTAAGGGAGATTAAAAAAATATTTTTCTCCTTCCAATTTTGACTGTGTTTTTTTACCTACACCACGAATAGTTGGTAATGAAAGAGCAAATAAATCCTAAAATTCATATACCAAGGGAATGATTTATTTCTCTATATCTAATAATATTTCTACTCATATCATGATCTTTGGTGCTGGGTTGAATTCTCTAGAATCATAAAATTCCAATTTGTTCTTTTTGAACTTGTACTAAGGGGGAATAAAACATACGAGGCTTGTGTATTTTTATTTTATAAAATGTTTAATCAATATATAATTTTTACATTGATTGGATCAAGGGTAATAAGATTCACCTTTAAAAGTCCAACATGATAAATTTTTATAATTTGGGAAGTCATTGATTTTCTATAATAAAATAGCCTATAGTTTAATCATTTCACTCATTTCAAAATTTTAAGTTATCATAAAATCACGCCAAAATTAGTTCCACTCATAAATAAATGGTTTAAGGCGATCATAAATATTATCTTCCAGACTTCTAGGTCCATCTTCATGAGTGGAAAGTAATAGAAATTGGTGTTTCCTAAAAAACCATGAAGGAAGATCATATAAAAACAAAACCATGGGCCAAGTGTTATGAGTTTCACCAACCAAATACCTGAATGAATTTAAACCATATGTTACCAACCAAAATCGGTATTACTATCTTTAGAAAATTCAGGGTGCCTCTAATTAAGATACTTCCTTACAAGAGAGTATATCAGATGGGTTAACATATCACTATCCTTATTTCTTTCCAAGTTTCATTTAAGTAATTTAGAAACATTATATGACATAAATAATATTTTTAACCTCATATTTAGTGGAAAGTGATAAATTTTCATTATGTAAATCTATTTCCCATGTCACATAATCTAAATTTTATGTGTCTTATTCCCCCATTATCTTTCCACTTGTAATATCCATAGACTATACAATTATCCAAATGGGATGTTTTTTTCTAAATAACATGCAGTTGTATGAACATGAATATATGGTCTCATATGTAAAACCGATGTCCGTTTTCAACTTATGAACATGGTAATATGACTTCTAAATCTTATCATCAGTAGGAAGTACTTTTTTTAATAACACCATCAGCATGTTGAACAATGTGTCTGAATACTAAACCAAATCCTTCATGTTTAATAACTCCATGTTAAAAGGCAATTTACTATAAGAAGTACACTAAAAATATCATTCACTTTGTGCATCATCAGGTATTTTTTAAAAAATCAATTAGTCATGATCTACACTAGAGTAAAAATTGGTCTCACCAGTCTAAACATTTCAGATGTTAATTCCTTCATGATCTAACCCACACAACATTTCATTAATCATTTCATGCATTGGCCTAGTCATTCTCACATCAATATCCATCCGAATAGTTTCTATTCAATGAAAATGAATATATTATTCCTCATAACAAGTCCAAATCTTATAATTTTTCAGAAACCCATTCAATAATTGGTGGTCGTTCATAGTATCTCATGTGAATTGATAACTATTTTTATATTTTCTACATGAAAAACTAATAAATTCACTTTGAAATACTCTAGTGAAACCAATAAACAACATTATTGCCTCAAGAATATTCTTCAGACATTCTATTTGGAAGATCATTCCAACTCTTATCCATATACATATTTCATGACACCCTCCCCCAAAGGGTACCCCTACTGGGCCATTAATTGAACAAGGATGATAGTAACCACCCGAGTCCTACCGCCAGTAGGCCCTAGATTGGAAAATATAACCGAGGGTATATCATACATATAATTATGAGGCATTACCTTCTAATAGAAACATGAATAAGATAGAGATAAGAATGATACACCAATAAACATATGCTCATAAAGATAAAATAAACCTAAGTTTATATGTGTTATTTCATACAAAACTAAAATAATTATAAGGAAAATAAAATTACTAAAAAGGTAAACTCAACAGTGAATAAGAATCCCAAACAAGTACTGCAAAACCAAAATCTAGTAATATCTAGCTTGATCTCAAAATTTCTCCTACTGACCTGATAAAAAATTATATATACTTGGGGGGATCATAATAGTAATGTCAGTAGGATCCTCCCTAGATACTCTCATGAAAAAGATAAAGAAATCATATTATTTCCCAATGAAAAATAAGTGAAACAAACTCATCACTTAATAGAAAGAATAAGTACATAGCCTCACTTTGGATATCTCTCACCAAGTCAAAGCTAAAAGAGATATCATATAATATAATAAATAATCAACAAGGGAACCCCTCTTCCGCTTCCCCACTGGTTTTCTAATATGACCTAATGTTTCATGTCTTGAGCCATATCTCTCCAAAAGAAGCTAGCATGAAGACACCTAGGATAAGTATCATGTCATGCATATCAATGATCACATCTTTTCATCATCTCGTTCCACATATCTATATAGTAACCAAGTAGTTTTTCAGATCCACCACATCCCGTTTGATGTGTATTATACATCAGGTATTATACCCCAAGTCATCATTTCCCATAACTTAAGAATGGTACCTCAAAAAATCACATGCCATACATGTCATACATAGAATAATCCTTTGGATACTATATCTAGATCTACATGTGTGTGAAATAACCACAATCCATTACACCCCCTACACACATATATGGGAAAACTAACCACCGTGAATTCTATCATATAATACTATTAGGAGAAGAGAACGAGACCAGAGGGGGTAGTGAGTCATCTATCCCTCTCTAACCTTGATTTTTAAAAAAACCATCCCAGAGTCCACTGGGTGTCATTCTCCCTACCAACATGGGTGGGTTAGTATAATAAATAAATAAAATGAAAGATATAGTATAACCCATGAACAAACTATAGGCATTAACCTAGTCCTAGGTTCAACAGCAGTTATCATCTCACGAACACCCACCTTCTACTTCTAAGGACTATATATCCCATAAGCACACACGCAAATAAACGAGCTGTATTAAATTCATTATTTTATTTTAATATTTAAATTCATGTTAATTAATTATTAATCTATTAATTAATATTATTTAAATTATATTTCATTACCCATCCAAGTGAAGTCCTTGCACTCCAAGAATAATCGAAACGAGTCCATGGTTTCTCAGGATTAATTTTAACATTTTCATTACAGAATGAAGTAAAAAAATTGTTTAAAAATTTATTAAAAATTATAACCATTAAATAATTATAGGTACACTAGGAAAACATCATAATATATCATTAATAGATGCAACCACAAACATCCATATACCCCAAGAAGATGCAAAAGGAATGTAGGTATACCAAGAAACCCAATCATTCAACCAATAAAAAAATTCATTAACAAGAATGCATATCTGATTTGAGAACAACAATGAGAAAGTATATCTTCAACCCATTCCATTAACTTTTGTGTCATCCCCGACACCCTCATGTATATCACCATGCATCTCGCCATCAGGGGCCTGAACTGTTGCCACAAACTTAGGCCTCTACACCAATATATTTTCATCCTACCCGGTCTCATTTCACATCATAGAAAAAGGATCATATCTAGATCACACAAAAGGTAGTAAGAAAAAAAAATTAGGAAGGCAACTTGGCCTTAAAATCAAGGAATCCAACTTTCACATGCAAACAGGATCTCACAACCACGACATAAGACATTAAGCCTTCACATGAAAATGGGAAACCGCATCCCCAAAAATTTATCTTTATTGAAAAATTAATTTCTATCCCATATTGAATTAATTAATTCAATTATTATAGGTTATAACCATGGGAAACATAAGTAATTAGAACTAACAAGTATTATAGGGTAATGACAGAATAACCCCCCCCCCCACACAAAACAATTCCATGTAGCACTGAATAAACAATATGGTTTCATTTCATATATAAAATAGAAATATTTAATTTTATGACAACAAAAACACCCCCAAAAATAGTGATGAAGTGGGTATAGAGAAAAAACAATTGCAGAAGAAGAAACAAGAACAGAAAACATTGCAAACACTAGGATTTATGTGCTTCGGTCCCTTTGGGTCTTATTGAATAGAAATAACACCACCCAAAAACAAAATATTAATATATTCTAAAAAATAGATTAAAATTTTTAGAGGAAAAGAATATAGGAACTATAATTCATAGAACCGCTAAAACAGAAACTATGCACTAGAAGCAGCAACACAAAAAGAATTATATTTAATAAAAAATTACTACCTGGAAAAAATTTTGGGCATCTAAATTATTTCAAGATCCATGAAAATATATCCCACTAATTCATTAGATATCAACATAGGATGATAAATTAAGGTATCTGAATTCACGAAATTTTCACATGTCTTCAATATGGAAGAACCCTAAAAGGCTCTACCATGATCAATGTACCAGCAGTGTGCAGGGGGGTTGGTGGGCCATTGGATGAGTCCACTTATGAGGATGATAACACCAAAACTAGTGAGATTGAAGCTGAGGATGGCGATTCTCAACACCAGGAGAAAAAATGTAGACCAAACAACCAGATGGAGGAAAACAAACCATCAGAAGAGAGAGGTAGTCAATTTCAGGAATATTGATCACTACTTACTAGATGAACTTGACCACATAAGAATATGATTTTTAAATTTGTTATATATATAAAATATATGGGTCTCAGGGGTGATGAAACCCCCTAGAAGAAACTTAACCAACTAACTGCATGGCCAATGAGAGGCTTCCATGAAGACAATGCTGAACTACCTTTCCAACGACACATAGAAAAACTCAAATAAATGGATGGACATGATATATTGGGCAGAAACATCCATTGAAAACCAAAAATGAAGATAATAGGTATATAGTCGATAGAAAAGTTCGAATACCAAATTATGCAGGTCAAAAAATTGAGTGGGCCATGTAAATCAGCTGATGTAGAAGAAATGAAACAAAAATCCCATAGATATTAAAATGATAAAATATTTAATAATAAATACCATGTATTTAAACAATTTAAACAGAAGAACAATTTAAATGGGTAAATTTAAATTTCCAATATGAAAAAAATAATACACCAATTAATAAATCCCCATCATTTTCAATTGAAAACTGGTGATATTATTTCACCTAAATATCATTCAAGTGGAGCCAAGTTCAAGATATCTAAGTAATGATTAAACTTGGATAAAGTTTCAGCTTTATTCAAACTATCATCTGGGTTTTCAACCATGTGTACCTTTTTGAAACACACTTCTCCACTTTCAATAACTTCTCTAATAAAGGGAATATCAAGAATAAAGGGTAGATTGAGAATCACAATGTACAATAATAACAGAATCACTTATACCAAGTTCAGAAATCAAACCCTTAATCTATATAGATTATTTGACTAATTATATCAATGTTGTGTACTTAGATATAGTGTTAGAGATTTTCACCATCAATTTCATATTTCAATTCCATGATATAGGCCATCCACATGTAGTGAGGACATAACCAGTTACTGATTTCCTAGTATCAACATTTCCAGCATTGTCCGAATCCACCTAACCTGTCACTAATTCATAAAAATTAATATTCATACCATATAAAATTGAAAGAGATTAAGTAGAATAAATGCTCAACAATAACAATTTAAGATAATACCAATTTGGATTTCTTTGATTTTCTATAAACCTATTCAAGGTACAAATATAAAAAAACGTGTGGTCAAGTACAAATAATAGGAAACATAATACTTCACACTATATTAGAATATGGAATTCTACTCATATATTTAATATCAGAAGCTGTGGTTTGTGATTAAGATAAAGAAAATTTAAAATATTGATGTAAAGGAACACTAACAGGATTCAAAACTTCAAAAAAATATTTGTTAATCACTTTAAGGATATAAGAACATTATGATACATAACAAAGCTTATTCTTCTTTTCCCTAATAATTTCCATGCCCAAAATTATATTAGCACAACCTAGATCTTTCATTTCAAAATTTTAATTCAATTTCATTTTAAAATGAGTTATTAATTTCATATCACCACATCTGAGTAACATGTAATCAAAAAAGACAAGTAAAAAAAGAATGTGTTTTTTAGAATATTTAAAATATACACTCATATCAAACTGACTCATGGAAAAATCATTTTCAAATATGAATGAATCAAACTTCTTATACCATTGTCTTGAAGATTATTTTAATCCATATAATGATTTATTAAGAAAAAAACATGGTTATATTTGAATTCATGTTCAAAACTAGTGGGAGGATTCATGTATAATTTTTCAATTAAATCACTATGAAATAAAGTAGTTTTGACCTATAGATTTTCTATATAAAAATCTAAATGGGTAGAAAAGGAAACAAGAATTATTATTGAATAATGTTTCACTACAGAAGAAAATATTTCAGTGTAATAAATTTTTTCTAATTGAAAAATCCTTTGTATATAATTCTATCTTTAAACATAATTTTATTTCTTACAGTATTTTCTACTTTTGTTTGGTATATCAATTTACAACAAATCACCTTAGAAGTAGGTAGTTTATTGACTACGGACCATGTATGGTTCTTTCTCCTTGATTTTTTCTCATCTTCCATTATTGAAATGCAATTCTTATAATTGTTGTCATAGACAACATGATTGTAGCTTTGGGGATCCTCTCCGCTAGGATATGCTCCCACATTTAACACAATGAAAACCATATCATCATGGTTGTACATAGGAAGTGGTATAATGACCCTCAACTACCTATCCATAGTGAGATGATAACCCCTATGTTCACTAAGAAATCTATCATAAAGAGTATCATCAGAATCAAACCAATATTATGGGTCATGCTTAGAAAAGGGTTCCTCAGAGGTAAAAGGAGTCTCAATATGACACTCACTTACACTAGGAGTATCAACCTCAAGATCCATATTCTGAGAAGGATCAACACTTTCATCAGTTGGAGGATGGACTTTAGAAATAAATAACTCTTGAAACACCACATTATAGCTAATAATACACTCTTGAAATCTAGGTTTATCTAATCAAAGATTATACCCCTTCACCCCCTTAGGATACCCTATAAAGATTCACTTGACATCTATGGGAGAAAGTTTATCATCCTTAATTATGAGCATAGACAGTGAATGAAAACTCCCTAGGATGTTCATAGGATGGAGGTGATTGCTCCACAATTCAATAGGAGTCTTAAATCTATTGGTAGATGATGGCCACCTATTTATTAAGTAAACTATTATAGTGAAAAATTATACCCTAAATGTTTTGGGCATGATCGATTATGATAGAATGATATGAAACTGGTAAAAAATGGTACAATTAATATGCTCTAATTGTGATTTATACAGAGTATTATGACTCATAGTTCGATGCTTTAAAATTACCTCACTTTCACGAAACATAATAAAATATGTAGATAGGTATTGAAGGCCACTATTAGTCTTGAAATAATTTAAATTCCTCACAAATTTATATTATATAGAGGCCTTCTAGGTTTTAAATACCTCAAAGAAATAATATTTATTTCTAAAAATATAAACCTATAATATCATTGATAATTCATCTATAAATGTTACAAAGTAAGAGCCTCCACCATGAGACATAGTCTTAGAAGTTCCCCACAAATCAGAGAGAACATACTCAAGTGGGTGACCAACATTAAAGTGGGATCTATTATAACTGACTCATTTAGACTTACCCATGACATGCTCTTCACAAAAGGATAAGTTACATAGTGTAACCTGAGTGGGAATCCTTTACTTTCTCACTTTCTATAGACATTTGGCACTCACATGTCCCAACCACCTCTGCCAAAGAATATTATTGTCATTTTTGTGACATAAGTGTTTACCAAATACTTGATGAGTGTTTTTCCATCCAAAACATATAAACCATTCATAAAGGATCCTTTAAGAACCATACAATATCCCTTAGAGATTATAAGACAACCAAAATCAGATTTAAAGGTAAAACCTATGTGATCTAAGATAACTAGTGAGATCAGATTCTTCTGTAAATCTAGAAACTATCTCACATCCAATAAAGTGACAAGATAATGGTCTAATACCTCTAGATTAAAAAAATATTTTCCCATGATGCAACATCACTTGTTGATGCTTATAACAACCTCTCCTTAAACTCTCTCAATCATACAGGAAAAGGAACTCCTATCCGGGCACATATGGAAAGAACATCCTAAATCTAAGACCCACTAAACATCAAGAGTATCTTATGACACACACAAAACCTCAAAAATTTCATATCCTTGGTCAGAAAAGATCAAATGATCACTAGAATCCTTAGATGGTTTTCTAGATTTCAAATTGGGTAATTTGGGTCTAATATGCCTATGTTTCCCATAGTGGTAGTTGGTAACATACTTTGTATTTGGATTATACCAATGTTCAGGTGAATGGATACAACTCTTCCTTGCCTTTATATGTTTAACTTTATTTTTACCTAGAAACTCTGAATGACCCCACAAATTCAGACCCTCGAATTTATGTTTAACCTTATCCTTTCTATGAAACTCATTTGAAAGAAAGGTAGACTTTAATTCCTCAAACATCATGGAATATCTATCATACATCAAAACATAAATAATATGTTCATTTGACCTATCTAAATAAATAAAAAGTTTGACGGATTAGTCCTCATCTTCAAAATTAAAATTTATATTAGATATCTCTAATAACATTTTATTAAACTCATCAAGGTGTGTTTGAATGGTGGTTCCATGACGTATCTTGAAGGTATATACTTTGTGTTTCTTTTGTAGACGACCCATTAAATATGTTTTCATATACATTTTTTTCATGTCTAGACCAAATATAAATTTTAGAGGTTTCATAAGGAACCTACCAAAGGTATTTATCACCTATAGACAAGTCTAAAGAGCTATGTGCCTTCTCTAAAACATTGAGATGGACATCTGAATATGTTGTGACTGTTTGACAATTAGTGGATAGACATACTTGGGGTTTCATGGGTCCACAAAGGGAATATTTCATCCCCTGTTTGAATAACATGTCTCACATTTTTAATAACCACAAATTAAAATCATATTACCCATCAAAGTTTTTTATTTCATATTTCGCATATGTCATTGTTCATTGGGTGGATTTGATAAAACAATTTTGGGGGGTAATTGGGGAATAAACCCCCCCCCCCAAATAATTCCACGGAACACCAAATAAAAAATATGGTTTAATTAAATATAAAAAATTGAAAAATAAATTTGATTACTATGAAAACACAGCCAAATAGAGTGTTGATGTGGTAATAGTGAAATAATAACAATTTAAAAAAAATAAACGAGAATAGAACACTATGGAAACACCATAATTTAATTACTTGTGGTACCATTAGGACTTACTACATGTAAAAAACACCACCAATACATTCAATTTTATTATAATATTAAAACAAAAATAGATTACATTGTATAGATGAAAAGTAGATACCCAACTGAAATTGAGAGAAGTGCGAAAATAGAAACTATGCACTAGAATAATCAATATAAAAGGAATTGGGGTTTAAAAAAAATTACACCAACAGAAAAATGTATGGGAATCTAGATCATTTCAAAATCCAAGGCCACATACCTCATTTATTCATTGGATCTCACCATAGGATGATCATGATTGGTCATTGGATTTGAGAAGTGGTCACACTTCCTTAACCAGGAAGAATCTTGACAGGCTCCACTATGATCCACAACCCAGAAAATTTGTGGGGGGTCAGTGGGCCACCATATTAATTCACCAATGAGGATGATGGCACCACCAATGCTATTTTTAATTCCATGGAAAATGATTCTCAACATTGGGCATGAGAAAATGCAGACCGAACCACCAGTGGGAAGAAAAAAACCACTAGCGGTGAGAGGGCGTCAATTTTGGGAATCTAGATCTCTGCTTACTAGATGAAATTGACCACCAAAGAAGGTGATTTCCGATCTATTTTACATATTGAATAATGGCACCGCAAGGGTGATGAAACCCCCAATCAGAACCCTAACCAACTAACTTCACTACCAAGGGGAGGGTGCGATAAAGCCAATGCCAAACTACCCCCATAGAAAGATGTAATTACTAAAATAAATGTATGGGTATGATAAGTTAGGAAACAACATCCATCGATGACAAGAAATGAAGAGATTAGGTATACAGTGGATAACCAAGTTGGCACCCCAAATTGTGTAGGACAAATAATTGAGAGGGCCACCTAAATCAGATTATGTTGTAAAATGAAACCAAAATCTAGTAGATATTAAAATGAGAGAATATTTAACAATAAATTTCATATATTTAAAACAATTTAAATGGATTGATAATTTCAATTGGTGAATTTCAATTTTCATTATGAAAAAAATAATACCCAAATTAACAACAAGCTGTTAAATAATTTAAACACACTCTATGACATAAGCTTCCAGTTTCAACATACTTAAGGATGAACATTACTCCTCAATAATGACTTTTATTATCATCAACTAGAATTCTATAATGAATTTATTTATCTAATTCCATTAACACATGGAATAAAAAATTCAGTTAAACATTCATACTTGCGTCAATTTGATTACCATTAAATTATGAGAAACACTGGATTTATTATACATGTATCCTCTTTAATTGTTTATAAAACCAGCAAAATATTATCATATTTATGTTATTTATACAAATTAATTATTTTGAACACGATTAACCAAACACAACAAGATTCTATAAAAATCATATTATAGATAGAACACAATCTTGGAAAACAAGAAGCAAACCATTATCACGGTGAAAAGCAAAAACATGCGATCACTAAACATAACTAATTAATTTCATTAATATTTTATAATAGTTATTAGGTTTATTACACCACTATAAAAATGGATAATACATGGTTAATTTCTGATATCTCATAAATAATTAGGAGAATAAATGAATCCCTTACCTCAAAGCTTCAACATTCTTCGTATGATAATGAATCAGTGTCACGAATCTATGATCACATCTATTATAAGGAAAATATTATCTATCAAGGATGTTGTTCCGAGAACTCATTGATAATTTAAAAATAAAACTCCATTATAATTATTTAGATCATCTTCCATAACATGGAAAGAAGGAATAGGAGGGACTAAGATCAAACAGAGATAAAATGCTTGAAATGAGAAAGCACCTACTTAATTTCATTACATATTGAAATCGAGAATTTTGGATTGATCCCTATCAAAATGGGGTTTCAAATCCATTTATAAGAACCCTTGGGTTCTTAGGTTTCCATAGGAAGAAGTGGGAGAAAACTAGGTTCAGGGACCTCAGGGGTATTTATAGGTAAACAAATTTTTAGAGGACCATGATGCATCCCCTATGGTCACATAGTAGACCACCTAGACCACTGCATGGTGGGATGAGACCATATCACAACCCTTGGTAAAACCCATGAATAGGATCTACTACTGGATCTATAGTTCATATCATACTTATCTAGAGGAGTGACTACATCCCAGCCTACAACCCATGTTACAACTACCCCTGATTTGGATGTAGCCTCAAAACCCACTATGACGCAGCCACCTCGCTTCGTGTCGCAACACTCGACACTAAGGAAGGGACTACGTTGTAGCCAACCACCACAAGACAACAAGGCTTAAAAAGGTAGTAGCCCTGACTTTTCTCCTTCGATCCACCCTATACCGTAGTCGGGATACCAAACCACAGAATTCGGGCTTACGACACATCCCTTGGCTATACGCTGCAACCTAGACTCAAAAAATAGTGGAACCCACCTTTTTTCTTCATTTATCCTCCAAAATCCTTGAAACATCTTCCAAGTGCCTGCAACACCCAAAACACACAAAGGAAAGGTCCATTAAGGTTCAATCCCTCACATTTTTTATCTACAAAAAATAGTAACAATTACAAAAGATTTCATATTAAATGAATTTTTAGAATTTCAAATAACATAATATATTTAAATAGTTGTATAGTATACTTTTTTAAAAAAGTTATTTTATATAGATCACTCTACCATAATAATTTAGGATATCTAGCCTCAATAATTGATAAAATAGACTCAAATATATATGAAAGATTATAAATATATTATAAAATCCTCAAATGAATCCCCATATCACCTTATAGTGTTCACAATTTCAATGACCATGGTATTTTTTTAATTGATGAATAAAAAAAAATTAAAGAGACCTGAAACTATTGTCTCTATATATAATGATGTTTGCATTTAAATTTAAACTCTGTTTCTAAATATTTTAATTTATTCTTATATTTCTCATATTGTTTTTATCAAATTATAGTAGTTTCATATTTATCATATAGATACCCTAGTATAAAATATCTTCCAACTATCCATACCAATAATATTTATTTCAATATGTTTAACAATGACATCATTATCTTGTGAAAAAAAGATTCTTGATATAGAATATACATCTTAGAGTCTAAATAATAATAAATAATGAATACAATTTACTACCTAATAGTTGAAAATAAGTGTTTTTTATCTTCCATAATATTAAATATTTATCTTCTATAATACTATAATAACAAGCCGTTGTAAAAAAAGAGAAAAATCATTGCAGTTGATGTATTTTTAGAGTCCTCTTGTAATTGAGTGTGTTGAAATATAGATTTTGATAAACTCCTCTTCTAAGAGATATGCTCCACATTTTTAACAAGAAGAAGTTTCCAGATCAGGATTACTTGAAAAGGTTTATCTAACTGAAGATGAAGAAGAAGAGATTGATCGTATTCATCTGGTTATCATATTGGGTTGGATAATCAAATTGGAAAATTCGTATTGAGATTTTTGGACTAAAGTAGAAGAATATCAGAATTGTTTTGGCGGTATTCAGACAGAGTTATATTTTCCATATTGAAAAATCAGATATAAGTACCAGACTAGGAAATCAGAATGAGTATCATTACAAAGTCTAGGATGTTCTTACCAACTTCTAGGTAATAAAGTGAGGATTTTATTTTGAAATATCATATTTTTGAAATTTGATGAAGAAGAATCACAACATGTTTATTGAAAAAATTTCATTACACCATTTCATGCTACTCGAAGAACATTCCCTATTGTATCAAACATATTTCTACACAAGTGTAAGGGAATATCCTACTAATTTTATTCAACAAAAAACGATTTTTTTCTAGTATATTGTGTGGTATAATATTATTTCCAAACCATAACAAATACTAGCTACTCTTGTCGATTAGTGAACATTGAAAATTCTTATGTTCATGTGGTTATGTGCTTGAATTTTTTCAGGAGAGAATTAAATATTTAACTAGGGGTGAAGGTTGTTTCTTAAAAAATTAAGATTAATAGAAAAAGATATCAAAAATTCAACCCATACCCCTCTTAGTGACACTTAAATCCTGGATGAGTAGTCTCAACATGTTCCACCTATGAAAATGTATGGAATCAGCTAGAAAAAACTATTAAATTATTTAAAAATGCTCTCTAGTATATGTTTCTTGATTCAAAAGACATAAGGAAGAACAAAAATTATTAACCATACCTTTTATTATCATCAAAAATCATTCCATCTTCATGTTATTTATCCAATTATATTATCACATGGAATAACACATTCAATTAAACCTAAATACTTTCATCAATTTGATTACCATAAATTATGAGAAACACTAGATTTTTTAAAGATGCCTCCTCTTTAATTATTTTTCCAACCGAAAAATCATTATCAGACTTATATTCTTTATCAAAATTCACCAATTTCAATATTACAAACCAAGAATAACAACATTCTATACAAAGAATAGTATAAATATAACACTATCTAGAAAAATATGAAGCAAACCATTATTATAGTGGAAAGAAACAACATGAGATTAGTAAACATAAACCAATTCCATTATTTAATCCTGTTTAATCATTATTAGGTTAATTAAAATACCATTCAAAGGGATAAACCATGTTAAATTTATGATTTTACATAGATAAATAGGAGAATAAATGAATCCCCTACCTCAAAGCTTTATGATTCTTTTCATGAGAATGAATCAATGTCACAGATCTATGATCACCTCTATCGCCAGGAAACTACAATCTCCTGAGGAAGTTGTTCCATGAAAATATTGATAAACGGAAATAAAACCCCATTAGAATTATGGATATCTTTGACCAGAATATGGAAAGAAGGAAAGGGAGGAAACATGATCAAATAGAGAGAAACCTCTAGAAAAGGAGAAGAAACTACATGAGATCACAACATATTGAACTCAAGAAGTTGGGTTTCATCCCTATCAAAAGGGTGCTTCAAAGCCTTCAAAAAGAACAATTGGATGCCTAGGGTTCAATATGAAGGAGTGGGAGAAAACTATGTCCAGAGGCCTCAGGGATATTTATAGGAAGAAAATTTTTTAGAGGTCCACAAAAAATACCCTAAGACCTTGTATTAGACCACTTAGACCACTAAACAGTCAGAGGATACCATATCACATCCCCTGGTAAAGCCCGCATCTGGGATCCACTGTTGGATCCATGGGGAAAATCCTATTTAGCTAGGGGAGAGACTATAACCCATCCCACAACCCACGTTGTAGCCACCCCTGATTTTATAGTACCCTAAAAAATCACTACTCTAAAACCACCTCTCTCCACACCATAGTGCTCAACACTAGGGATCGTCCTACACTGCAGTCAACCACTATAGTGTAGCTAGATCTAAAAAGATTACCACCCTGATTTTCCAACTTCGAGCCTCCCTATTCCATAGTTGAGAGACCATGCCATAGAAGCCTGTTTTGTAGCAAAACCCATGGATCCACATCACAACATGGCCTCAAATGGTTGTGGAACACACTAATGTTCCTCATTTACCCTCTAAAATCCACGAAACCTCCTCTAGGTGCCTCCCACAGCCAACACACACAAAGGGAAGGGCCACTGAGTTTTAGCATTTACAATGTATATGTAAAACAAAAAATAATATTTACACAAATATTGAGTGAATTTTTATAATTTTCGATCACATAATATATTTAAATAGTTTCATCGTACACATTTAAAAAAATATTATTTTATACAGATCAATCTACCAATATAATTCATCATATCTATCACCAATAATTGGAAACATAGACTCAAATATGTATGAAATATTATATATATATATATATATATATTATAAAATCCTATAATGACTCACCATATCACCTTATACTGATCCCAATTTCAATGACCATGTTAAAAAATCTACAATTGATTCATAAAAAAAAGAAACATGAAACTATTGTATCTATATATAATGATGTCCCCATTTACATTTTAACTCGATCTATAAATATTTTAATTTATTCATATATTTATCATACAGTTTTTATCCAATTATCATAGTGGACTCTTTATCATATAAATATGTTGGTATAAAATTTCTTGCAACTATCCTTCCTAATAATAGTTATTTCAATAGGATTCAGAATAACACCATTATCCAGTGAAGAAAAGGTGATTATAGTAGAATTTACAACATATAATCAAAATAATAATAAACAAGGAATTCAATTTAGTTTTTACTACTGTTAAAAAATGTTTTCTATGTTGTATAATGTTGAATATTTTTCTTATATGATAGTATAACAACAAACCATGTTCAAACTAGAGAGAACAATCCCTCTAGTTAACATATTTTAAAACTTCTCTTATAAGTCAGTGTGTTGAAATATAGATTTTGTTAAAATATTTTATAGAAATATAAAGTTATATGGATACAATCAATAAATACATGAAATCAATTATTCTAGATGTAGTTAACTTATACATTGTTAGGATTAAAAAATAATTGTATTTCAATAGATTCATTAATTCAATATAATTAAATAAGTGCATAAATTCACTCAATTAAGGATCCCAAATTAATAAATTCTGATTTTTTAATCATAGTCAAAAATTTATGAATGAACATAATGTGAAAGAGATATAAATAAAATGTTTGTCTAGAATCTTTAGGTGACAAGATAGAACTCTAAAATAGATATTTTTGTTATATGAACCAAGAATACATATTGAAAATAGGGTTTACATCAAAAATCAAGAGACTAACAGAGGGATCAAGCACAGAGGGAATGTGGCTAGTGATGATGGTGAGATTGGATAGAATCAATGGAAATGGAATGTGGGAACTATGATGTGTGGAAAGTGGGATTGTTGATGGGCTCTGACACTATGGTGGAAGTGCCAACAGTGGGCGGGGAGTGAGGGAGTCAGGTGAGGGTGTGATATTAGGGTAGGGAGGGAATGGGCAGGGAGGGTGGTGACAGGTAAGGTTTCTTATTTCAGTGCAATGACCTCCAATGATGGTCATCTTTGTCAAGGGGTACAAAATCTCATCTCTCTAGTAGTGCATTAAGTTAGAGAATCTCGGATTAAGGGGAATAACTTTATTAAAAAATATAAATATTATATTTATAATATTGAAAAAGATTTAATTAATTGACAACAAAATCCAAATGATGATATTATTATTCAATTTTTTAAAATAGCCCCCCACGCAAGAGCTGACCATCCCAATGATGGCTGGAAATCATACCTACCTAAAGTGAAAACTCATATGATAATATATCTATGGACAAACTTATAGTATTGACTATGTATTTATAGCTTCCCCATGATGGATCACCTCTTCCCAGGCCCCTCCTTCTCCACACTTCCAAGAAACAGAGCTATAGTTATGTGAGAAACCTACTTCATATTTAGGACATGCACCCCATGTATTGCTTTGGTGCGTTTGGAGATTCAATCTCAAAAGAATAACCACCTGTCGTGTGAAATACCTGAACCTTCGAAGGAGTGTTAAAAGTTAACTGCATCCAATTTTCAATCATGCTCTGGAAATCCCAAATTACAATATCTGAAAAATCACAAAAAATATAGATACTGATTTCTTCGCTACTCATAGCTTCATGATCTCTACCCAATCTCTTGACGTGGGTGGGTGCCTAACTCGGTGATGCAATCAGTCTGTTTCTAGTGCCATTTCACCATTATCCAGTACCATAAGCATTTATTTATTTGGTAGGTCTGATTAGGTTAGAAGGGGTGAGGAACACATGGTGCATCGATATTGGATACATATTTATATTTATATCAGTTATGGAATAATTTACATGATATTATTATACAATGTTTTGTGGTTTTGATATTGTTTTATAAATTTTTCTTATTATTGTGTAATTTTTTTTCATTATAAATAAAAGTGTACATTTAATTCTTATGAAAATTTTAAAAGATATTGAAGAGGTCACAATGAAGATATTATTTGGTAATGATCGATGGTCGTGCGATCTATGGTTACATCTTCTAGTTCCCTTAGTGAGTAAAATAATTGAAATATTTTTCTTCTCTATTACATTTAATGTAATGTCTATATTATATATCATTTTTTAGGGATGTTTGACTGTACTAGAGTTGACTTATTCTCAGCCTACTTGTATATGTACGAGAGAGGGTGATCCTAGAGATACATTGTGCACCCATCATACCTATTCACACCCTAACCTTCCAACATACACCCCATCAACCAGACACTTTGATCCTCAACTTTAGCCTCTAGGATTGTTCCCACCCTTGCATCCATAATCATCTTATTTATCCTCTTATTCTCATACCATGTATGAATTTCCTCCAAAAATGTCTCTACCTACACTATATCCATATCCTACGATGTATCCCCAACCCTTCTATCCTTAACCCACCTTGTCTATTCTGCCTTCATTTCCTACTATTCATCCAAGATCTTATGATTTTGTTCCTTGAAATTCACTCTAATACATGAGGTTGACCCAATGCATACATTGGAACAAACACAACCTTTAGAGGATACTCATCTAGGACAGTCCACAGATCCATCCGAGCTGAATGAGCAGTCCGCATTAGGTTTTTTATAAGTGTGTTAAATTATGTCACATTATTTTTTCCTTATTGTACTATGAATTAATTCTTTCTTTCATTTTACGTTATTCAGTGAGAGATTGAAATAATTGTTGTGGGTGCCCCTTTTTTCATGAATCTTGTAATAATTAAACATAAATATGGTTGGATTATAATGAAGTCAATCAAATGATAGGTAAAAATTTTAGGCAGTGTTGAAGTTTTATTGAATCCTTATCAAAGAAGAATGATATCATTTTGGTGAAACCAACCTCATGGAGGAGTATCAGTAATAAAATCAAAGAGAAAAAATGGTCATAGATATGGGTACGGGAATTTTTTAAATTGATATCTATATTATTTTTTTATTTACAGAAATTAAAATGTTTATTTCATCTTTAGTTTAACTTTACCAATAATGAATCAACTAGGGGCGCATGATTGATGGATCTTGGGAAGTTGTAGCAATCATTTTAGAACAAGTTATATGTTTTTTGTGTTGGATTTGGTGTCTTATAACAAACTTATATATACATTATGATAATATTCATTCTTAGTTTTGAATATTAATAAACTTCTTAATACAAGATTATTGTTCTTATACGTGACATATTATGTGATAATATCCTAACATTAGGTGTCACACTAAAAGGTCACATTAGTTCTCCATTATGATGAGAACCCAGAAGGGTCACAATAGTATTCTTAAAATATATGTTATATAGATATATTATATCATTTGAGGGACATAAATGATACATTCTATCAGGGGGGAGACTCATAGGACTTTGAGGCACTTCTCATGGTGTACTCCCTTGGTACTATATAGTATAGGATATTATGAGAACAATACCTACTAGCAGGTAATCCAAATATATATGCATCATTAGATATTCCTATATTTATACATGTGTATTGATCCCTATAATTTAAGATTATTATTAATGAATATTATAAGTCACATACTTTGATGTTTGGATGAAAATAGTTATGACATATGTTCACGGTGAGGTAGGATATGTTTAGTGCGTCATGAGTAATATTGAATTAATAAATAACACAAAAAAGGAATTGTACCTTATGATATTTAATATAAGTTGATATATCAATCTATTTAATGAAAATTATATAGCCTAAATAAATACATTACCTTGGTGTTCTACAGGCATGATCAATTTCTAGAAATTAAATGAAAGAGACATCGAGCACATAGGTTGATGGCATAATCATGAAACCTTCTTGATTAGAGATATCAGTATAAAGATATTACATTACACAATGAACACCTATATGAGATATTATATTGATTCACCATTAACTTCATTCTCTATAGGTTCCATGACATGTTAAGAGATACTAACTATGGAATTTTGGCTTCTTTTCCTAATGACACTAAGAAAGATTCATAGAAGAGCGCACAGTAAATGTATCCAAAATCATGGTTAAATAATATATTTCTATTTATTATATAAAAAGTTGAATAATTATTATTCTTTTACATGGTTTAATAATAATTTGTGTTTTCTTGATCACATATATTCTTTCACCAGTTATTCAAGAGAATATTATGGGAACAGAATATTTAATAAATATTTATTTTCTATTTAGTGAATATAATATTTATTTATTTAGTAGTGAATAATTCATTTATATTTATTTATTAAATAAATAGTCATTATTCAAGGCCTAATAAATATTTTGGAGAAATGATGGATCAAGTTTATAGATCTGGTAAGAAATAATATATATTGAATACTATTCGATTAAATTATATTTAATTTTAATTTATGGGTTTAGAGCACATGAAGAAATTATATCAATATTAATATTATTACTGAAATGGGGTTCCACAGAAATTAAATAAATTATATGAGGCACTTGTGAAATTTTGGTATTTCTAACCATAGTGGTATATAAACCTAATTATATTATTTTTCATGAGATTCAATTTCATTTGTGTTGTGAAAAAGGATTTTCAAAGAGAATCATCTCATACCATAGAGAGCTCCCTCTCTAAGAATGCTCCCAAGAATGGAGAGAAATCTTCCTCCACCATCTACTCTCAAATCTATAAAGATCAAGAAGAATACTTTAGAATTGATTCATGAGGATATCAAAAGTGAATAATGAAAGTGTTTGGATCTACTATGGTAGAATCTATAGATTCCTACGATGAAATTCAGATATTGGTGGAACACAAGTGGATCACTGCTTATAATGTCCCTGACCTTGAATCCATTAAACTAGTGCTTCAAGCTGGGTCACCACATGACCACAAGCACACCTCCCCATATGCTAGAGGATACTGACTATAAGCGAGGGTCTAATAGGTAGTGTGGGGTGACTATACCAAATTTACCAGAGTTTTTCAAGCAGAATAACATAAGAAATGTGGAAAAAACATAAAATAAATCATAACATGAATTACCAACCATTTACCAAACATGGTACACCAAAAATGAAAATATAAATATTCCATGTCATTCTAAGAGTTCTAAAAGTTAAGGAAACCAAAAGTAAAGACTAATGGAAATATCCCCCAAAATGGTTCCAACCTCAAAGTTTGAATCCTCATCCATGCACATCCCAATCCAAACTCAACTCCCTAGCATAGGGATTTTCCCTTTTCCAATATTACAATAATGAAATTTTCTCGGGAACCCAACAACGGCCCAAGAAGGGTGTGAGTACAACTCAGTAGGCCACCACCATCAGTGTCTACAAAATATCTAGTCTAAATAGATAATGCATGGAGGTTCTAAATAAATGTAAAAATAAAAAAACACAACATAGGTTCCATTAATTAAAAAAATTCACTTTAGAAACTTTCATGATTTATTTTATTTGATCCCTTAAACCATTTCCATCACATAATCCATGGGTTAATAATTTAAATCATTTATAATCTGGACTAAGCTGATCAATTGTCATACATATGGGAATAATTCAAGTTCCCTATCTCATTGGAGATAAATATTTTATAAAAAATACATCACACTCAACATTCAGCCTCAGGCTAGGTAGTCTCCTAAAATTAAACCATTAGGGTATTAGAGCCTTATATCGACTCCCTAACCCATGATTTATAGGGGAGGTGTTTAGATCCATAGTCCAACCTGACCCATGGGAGGAGCCTATCTCCAATACCCCACATACCTCCAAGCCATGTACACATTCTTATCCATCCTATTACCACATATACCAAATCACTGACCATACATAATCAATACACATAACATTCACAATTCACGTTCCATTTTAAACATAAAACATCTTTGGGACTTAACCCATTAACACATTTACCACACAGCTTACACAGCCCATTTTACCCAATTCCCGTTCATATCTCAACCCATTTAACTTATTCGTCAATTTCCATATATAAATCAATTTAACATAATTCATCATTTCACATATATTAGCCCATTCATTCATTTCAATTTCAACCTCACAAGTCATTAGACATATTCAAATTATTTCATTTAACCCTCTTTACATTATGCCAAAAAACTCTTATCCCATTATCATAGTCTAGGACCAAATATAAATAATTCATTCTCCAACTCAAATAACATATCAAAATGTTCATATTAGTATCTACTTTATCCCAAGTCAATTACAAACATTACATTTAAATTTTCCATGTATGGTAATATTAGAACACCCTATGGGCGGAATTATAGAGAAAATATTTTCAATTAATTTATATTGAATATCATTGTTTGAAACCCGAAAAAGTGTTTCTCTAAGATGAATTGTTTCATTTTTATGATAATGGTGTTATTTTGAGCTGAATAGAAAAAATTGGCCATTTTGGATTTTTAACAGTTTTAAATTATTTCTGTAGTTTGGACATAACATTATCTAAACTGATCCAAATTGTAAAATTAGTTCTTTTCTAGATTCTAAGCTTTCAGGTCTGCATTTACTATTTTTGGACTAAAAGCTAAATCTGCCATATGGAAGCTCAAAAGAAGTTCACAAGTGGGAGAAATAAAACTGTTTCCAGTTCTTCCTACTTTTCGTGTGGGATCCATAACTCATCCATGGTGGGCCCAAATGTTGTGAAATTTGGTGTGTAGATGAGAAACGGGTTTGTGAGAATCCTTCATGAAGGAATAATCGAGTGAATTGGGCGTTTATGGGGTCATTAAATCACATTAATCTTGAGGATTTCGTTTTGGAGAGTCTGACTGGACAGAATAAATGCTCATAGTAAAATGGTCATAACACTCGAAATACATGTCCAAATTCGCTGATATTTTGAGAGGACGCGGACAACGGAATTATACACAACACTCAATAAGGTCTCAATGCGTGAAGATGTCATTTAATGGGGCTACAATGTGTTAACATTCAGGTTAAATATTCTGGCTATAAAAGGAGGAGAGCTCCACCCTCTCAAATCATCCATTCTCCATCCCATTCCTTCCGAGACACCAAGAAGAAGATCTTTTCGACTTTATTTTTTATTTATTTTCTTTTTCATATTTTTATAATGCCTTATTATTCCCCATTCATCTCTATTACCATTACCATGGTAGGGTAAATATTTGGAGTGATTGGGGAAGGGTTGGTTTCCTACATTGTAATGCTTAAGTTATTGGACGCAATTGAATAAATTACATTCTTCATAAAAGTTGTTTTCAATTTATTATAGAGGATTTATTATCAAGTTCGATCGTTCATGAATATTAATTCCATTATTTATTTTTTCCTTGGTAAAATAATAAATATCTCCTTCAACTAATTTCTGGTTTATATATGATGGAATAAACCAGGAATTAGTGGTGAAGTACTCGACGATCATCAGTACGTGTAAAAGGTGTAGTGAATGTTATTGATTGTTTGGGATAAGCAAAACCTGATCGGGTATTGCCCATTTCAATTAAGGATATTCAATACAACTATTTTACACATGGAAGGAGAGTTGACCAAACCATGATCTTGGTAAGGTTTCTATCACAATAATAATTTCACCAAGGAAGTGAGAGGAAATGATTGTGGAAACTCACTTTAATCAACAAAGAATAATAGGTTTGAATTAAATTGAACAAGTATATCATTACAATTAGGAAACCGACCCCGAACTAATCACACTTTTAAATATCATAGTTTTTCAATCATTTTAATTTCAAATTTCATTTCAAAAACAAAACATTTTTTTACCCTCATTTTAAAGTGACAACTCGTTTTGTGTGAACTCTTCTTCAGGAGACATCCAAGTTCAACAACTTAACGACATTTTAACTTAGGAAATAATTGTTTTTCCACGACCTATGACAGGCATGCATCAAACTTGGTGCCGTTTCCGGGGATGTAGGGCCACAAACTAATTGTAAATATTTGACCTTTTCAATTTAAAAAAAAAATTAAAAAAAATACCTTCTGCCATGTTGTTTTCTAATGATTTTTTCTTTAATTCATGGAATAATTACCCACCAGGGTGAGAACCAATTATTAAATCACCTTGGTCTATAGAGTATAATGTTTCTTTATTAGCTAAAAACATTTGGGGAGCTCGAATCCAGATCATAATAGAGGATGAATTCAAGGATCTCCTAGAAAACCTTAAAGAGAACCTCGAATACCCAGTGTTGGAGGGTTTGGAAAGAGAATTAATTAAACTTGAGGAGTATTTTCCAGAATTTTATCAAGAAATGATCAAAGTACAACACCAAGAAGAAGAAGTTTACAAGGATATTGAAGCCCAATTTGAAAGAATTAGTCAAACAGTTCAAAACCTAGAGACCACAATATAGTGGGTAGCGGAACAAGTACATGCATCCCAGGATAAACAAATAGAGCCAGAACAAGAACCATAACTCGGAAAATTGATGGAATAAGTAGCCCCAAAAATCCTTCAAGTTGAAGAACCCATGGAGGCCTGGATGAAATTAAAAGAAGTTCCATTGAGCCCATCTCGATCAATGTTGGAGGATATTGATGAAGAAGATATAGAAATTGAAATGGGAGATCAAAAAGATTTGGATAACTTCTGGAATGAGTTTGAGGAACTTCTTGAGCCAACTATTCCCCATAATGATTCAACAACATTGAAGGAAGAAACCTGCCAAGCAGTGAAATTTGAAGAGAATATAGAAGAGTCTGACTGCCTACCTCTATCTAGGGAAATTCAACTCCAAGAAGAACCTCCCATTGAAGAAGCAATTGAAGCCAAACAAGATCAGGGAGTCAATATTTTCATAAACTCGTTATATTTTGATTTTGTTGAAACTAAATTGAGTATTAACTCTCCTTCTTTTAATTTTTCAGATTCAGCAAACACATGTATTTACTTGGAGGAAGATGATGAAAAAGGATATTCATACATGGAGGAACATCTAGAGCTCCCCAAACCTATTGAACATTTAATGGAGGAAGTACAAGAGAAGATCAAAGTGGATTTTCTAGAGGAAAATGAGACATAAGCTACTTACTTTGAAAGGGATGAATTTGATATTGATTCTTCATGCTTTTATTTTTTTCAAATATATTTAAACTCTGACATTCCCTTTGACTTTTCCCCAGATGTATCATACCTCCATCAACCACTAGAGAATAAATAAGATGTTGTTCATGCGAAACCCAATAAAGAGGATGAATCATTCATTTTCCTAACCCCACCATGCATGTTTTATCTCATTACAATGAGGGAGGACTTGGATCATTTTATCGATGGATCCCTCAAGAAAAAAGAATGATTTCATCCTGGAAAGAAGAAATTTTTTTGGTTCATGAGCAAGAAACATCACCCACCCTCAGATTGGGGATAACCAATTAGAACTTCCCCACAGGAGGTTGTCAAAACCCAGGGCTCACTTGGGGGATTAAACCAAGTTTTATCCTTCTATTCTTATCCTATTTCTATTTTAATTTCTTTCATTAAATATCTTATGTTTTCTTTTGTTCTTTTATTTGTAGGTTTTCAGAGTGCAACACTTGGAAGCTTTACCCAATACTGCACTACGAATAAATCAGGTTGTACCTCTCCTTCACACTTTCTTGATGTTGTGATTTATTTGAAAATTATATTACATGTTAAATCCACTTGAATGTATTAAGTACACTGCAACATTTAAGTGTGGGGAGGGAACCTTTGTAGTATAGGATTTTAATTTGATGTTTGTTTTCATAGAAAAAATAAAAAAATTGTGTGTTTTAAAATTTTTGTGTGTTTTTTTTTCAATTTTTGGTGCGTTTCTGAAACTTTTGAGCTGAAATGATTATCAATACCATTTTTAAAAACCCATGTCAATGAGTGAACCAATCTATTTCATGAAAACGAGCTTAAATGATGCTGAAATGACTTCTTTTCAAGTTAAAATCTTTTAGAATCTCATGAAAAGTACACTGATTTTTGAAACCCATGCCACATTTCACTGTCTATATCTTTGAAATCAATTTCATGTGAGGCTTCTGAACCATTTTTGACATATTCTTTTTATTCACCTCATTTCTTAAGAGAACCATACCATGCTTGCTTTAACCAAAATTTGATTTATTCCTTTAAAAACTTGAGGGTTTGGGGTACGTGTGTTTTAAATGATTGAGGCATTCATTTGGTTTGAATCCAACTTTTCAAAATAATCCTTTTTCATTTTTTCCCACCTTTACATTTATCCTTCATTGTATCCCCTAGTATCCTTGAATTTCCTGTTAGGTTAGCCACATTACAAGCCGAATTTCCCTATCCTACCTGCTCTGGAAGTATAATTGCATGATCTAGTTGAACTTAATTGTGGGGGAAGATGTATTATGGTGTACTACCTCATTTGGTTATACTTTTTGTGGAAAATAAATTATGGAAGAGATGTGTGTGATGCTGAAAAAATTTTATGTTAAAAGATGTGCCTTTTCTGGAGCTTTTATGACAAGATAAGTTGTACCTTTCTAGAGCTTCCAATGTAAAAAAGAAAAGTTTTGCCTATTTGGAGCTTTAATAAAAAAAATCATGTTTGAAAAGATTGAAATGTTTGCTGTTGAGCTGATTGAATGATGATGGAGCCTATTTTCAACAAAGGGGAAGTGAAGGAGACCATATTTGAGTGAAAATTAGAATCTTGCAATTTTGCTTCAATAAGAGCCAAGCCTTCCTTTTTCGGTCTCAGAAATTTTAACATTTAAATCCTACCAACCGAAAGCCACAGAACAACCCTAAAAATTCCTCATGAGAAACACATGTCCTTGACTCACATTGGGTGGAGAAGTAGTAATTTATCTAGCCTATGGTGACTCTTGTGTGAGTTTGGATGAGAAAAACCTTGTACAGCCTTTACATTTGTGAGATTAGAGAAAATTAATGTGAGGTAGGTGTTTTGTGATAATGGGATAAGAAATGAGGTGGAAATATATTAAAATATAAAATGGAGAACTTGAAATAATTGTTTTTGATGAGGCATGATATCTTTTTGTTTCTTGGAATTGATTTGATACATCTCATTGATATGTGTTTTGGATTTGATTTGATTTGATTTTAACTTGTTCATGAGTTCAAGTGGTAAGTATGGGGGAATTGATAGAGAAAATATTTTCAATTAATTTATATTGAATATCATTGTTTTAAACCCACAAAAGTGTTCCTATAAGATGAATTGTTTCATTTTTATGATAATTGTGTATTTTGAGCTGAATAGAAAAAATTGGCCATTTTGGATTTTTAACTGTTTTAAATTATTTTTGTAGTTTGGACATAACATTAACTACACTGATCTAAATTGCAAAATTATTTCTTTTCCAGATTCTAAGCTTCCAGGCCTGCATTTACTATTTTTGGACTAAAAGTTGAATCTGCCATATGGAAGCTCAAAAGAAGCTCACAATTGGGGGAAACAAAACTGTTTCCAGTTCTGCCTAGTTTTTTGTGTGGGATCCATAACTCATCCATGGTGGGCCCAAATGTTGTGAAATTCAGTGTGTGGACGAGCAAGGAGTTTGTGAACATCTTTTATGAAGGAATAATCGAGTGAATTGGGCGTTTATGGGGTCATTAAATCACACTAATCTGGAGGATTTCTTTTTTGAGAGTCTGACTGGACAGAATAAATTCCCATAGTAAAACGGTCATAACACTCGTAATACATGTCCAAATCCGCTGATATTTTGAGAGGACACGGACAAAGAAATTATACACAACACTAAATAAGGTCTCAACGTGTGAAGATGTCATTTAATGGGGCTACAATGCGTCAACTTCGGTGTAAATATTCTGGCTATAAAAGGAGGAGAGCTCCACCCTCTCAAATCATCCATTCTCCATCCCATTCCTTCCGGGACACCAAGAAGAAGATATTTTCAGCTTTATTTTTTATTTATCTTCTTTTTCATATTTTTATAATGCCTTATTATTCCCCATTCATCTCTATTACCCTTACCATGGTAAGGTAAATTATTTGAGTGATTGGGGAAGGGTTGGTTTCCTACATTCTAATGCTTAAGTTCTTGGACGCAATTGAATAAATTTATTTCTTCATAAAAGTTGTTTTCTAATTTATTATAGCGGATTTTATTATCAAGTTTGATCGTTCTTGAATATTAATTACATTATTTATTTTTTCCTTGGTAAAATAATCAATATCTCCCTCCACTAATTTCTAGTTTATATACGATGGAATAAACAACGAATTAGTGGTGAAGTACTCGACGATCGTCAGTACGTGTAAAAGGTGTAGTGAATGTTCTTGATTGTTTGGGATAAGTAAAACCTGATCCAGTATTTCCCATTTCAATTAAGGATATTCAATACAACTATTTCACACATGGAAGGACAGTTGACCAAACTATGATCTTGGTAAGGTTTCTCTCACAATAATAATTTCACCAAAGAAGTGAGATGAAACGATTGTGGAAACTCACTTTAATCAACAAAGAAGAAGAGGTTTGAATTAAATTGAACAAGGATAGCATTAAAATTAGGAAACTGACCCCAACCTAATCAACCTTTTAAATATCATAGTTTTTCAATCATTTTAATTTCAAATTTCATTTCAAAAACAAAACATTTTTTTACCCTCATTTTGAAGTGACAACTAGTTTTTTGTGCACTCCTCTTCAGGAGACATCCAAGGTCAACCACTTAACAACATTTTAACATAGGAAATAATTCTTTTGTCACGCCCTAGGACATGCATGCATCAAACTTGGCGTCATTTCTGGGGAGGTAGTGCCACAAACTAATTGTAAATATTTGACTTTTTCAATTTTAAAAAATATAAAAAAAATACATTTTTTCATGTTGTTTTCTAATGATTATTTCATTAATTCATGGAATAATTACCCACCAGTGTGGGAACCAATTATTAAATCACCTTGGTCAATAGAGTATAATGATTCTTTATTAGCTAAAAAAATTTGGGGAGCACAAATCCAAATCATAAAAGAGGATGAATTCAAGGATCTCATAGAAAAACTTAAAGAGAACCTCGAATACCCAGGGTTAGAGGGTTTGTCAAGAGAATTAATTGAACTTCAGAAGTATTTTCCAGAATTTTATCAAGAAATGATCAAAGTACAACACCAAGAAGAAGAAGTTTACAAGGATATTGAAGCCCAATTTGATAGAATTAGTCAAATAGTTCAAAACCTAGAGACCTCAATATAGTGGGTAGCGGAACAAGTACATGCATCCCAGGATAAAAAAATAGATCCAGAACAAGAACCAGAACTCAGAAAATTGATGGAAGAAGTATCCCCACAAATCCTTCAAGTTGAAGAACACAAGGAGGCCTTTATGAAATTAAATGAAGTTCCATTGAGCCCATCTCGATCAATGTTTGAGGATATTGATGTATAAGATATAGAAATTGAAATGGGACATCAAAAAGATCTAGATAACTTCTGGAATGAGTGTGAGGAACTTCTTGATCCAAATATTTCTCATAATGATTCAACAACATTGAAGGAATAAACCTGCCAAGCAGTGGAATTTGAAGAGAAAATAGAAGAGTCTGACTGCCTACCTCTATCTAGGGAAATTCAACTCCAAGAAGCACCTCCCATTAAAGAAGCAATTGAAGTCAAACAAGATCAGGGAGTCAATCTTTTCATAAACTCATTATATTTTGATTTTGTTGAAAATAAATTTTGTATTACCTCCCCTTATTTTAATTTTTCATATTCATCCAACACATGTATTTCCTTGGAGGAAGATGATGAAAAAGGATATTCATACATAGAGGAACATCTAGAGCTCCCCAAACCTATTCAACATTTAATGGAGGGAGTACAAGAGAAAATCAAAGTGGATTTTCTGGAGGAAAATGAGACACAGGCTACTTACTTTGAAAGGGATGAATTTTATATTGATTCTTCATGCTTCTATTTTTTTAAAATAGATTTAAACTCTGACATTCCCTTTGATTTTTCCCCAGATGTATCATACCTCCATCAACCACTAGAGAATAAAGAAGATGTTGTTCATGCAGAACCCAATAAAGAGGAGGAATCATTCATTTTCCTAACCCAACCATGCATATTTTATCTCATTACAATGAGGGTGGAATTGGTGCATTTTATTGATGTATCCCTCAATAAAAAGGAATAAGTTCATCCTGGAAAGAAGAAATTTTTTTGGTTCATGAGCAAGAAACATCACCCACCAACAGTTTGGGGATAACCAATTAAAACTACCCCACTGGAGTTAGTCAAAACCCAGGGCCCACTTGGGGGATTAAACCAAGTTTTATCCTTCTATTCTCATCCTATTTCTATTTTAATTTCTTTCAATAAATATCTTATGTTTTCTTTTGTTCTTTTATTTTTAGGTTTTCAGAGTGCAACACTTGGAAGCTTTACCCAATGCTGCACTACGAATAAATCAGGTTGTACCTCTCCTTCACACTTTCGTGATGTTGTGATTTATTTGAAAATTAGATTACATGTTAAATCCACTTGAATGCATTAAGGACACTGCAACATTTAAGTGTGGGGGAGGAAACCATTGTAGTATAGAATTTTCATTTGATGTTTGTTTTCACAGAAAAAATAAAAAAATTTGTGTGTTTTAATACTTTTGTGTGTTTATTTTTCAATTTTTGTAGCATTTCTGAAACTTCTGAGATAAAATGATTATCAATACCATTTTGAAAAACCCATGTCAATGAGTGAACCAATATATTTCATGAAAACTAGCTTAAATGATGCTGAAATGATTTCTTTTCAAGTTAAAATATTTTAGAATTTCATGAAAAGTACACTAATTTTTGAAACCCATGCCACATTTCACTGTCTATATCTTGGAAATAAATTTCCAGTGAGGCTTCCGAACCATTTTTGACATATTCTTTTCATTCACCTCATTACTTGAGAGAACCATAATATGCTTGCTTTAACCAGAATTTGATTTATTCCTTTCAAAACTTAAGAGTTTGGGGTACGTGTGTTTTAAATGATTGAGGCATTCATTTGGTTTGAATCCAACTTTTCAAAATAATCCTTTTTCATTTTCTCCCACCTTTACATTTATCATTCATTGTATCCCCTAGTATCCATGAATTGCCTGTTAGGTTAGCCACATTACAAGCCGAATTTACCTATCCTACCTGCCCTTGAAGTAAAATTGCATGATCTAGTTAAACTTAAGTGTGGGGGAAGATGTCTTGTGGCGTACTACCTCATTTGGTTATACTTTGTGTGTAAAATAAATTGTCGAAGATATGTGTGTGATGATGAAAAATTTTATGTTGAAAGATGTTCCTTTTCTGGAGCTTTTATGACAAGAGAAGTTGTGCCTTTCTAGAGCTTCAAATGTAAAAAAGAAAAGTTTTGCCTATTTGGAGCTTTAATAAAAATAATCATGTTTGGAAATATTGAAATGATTACTGCTGAGCTGATTGAATGATGATGGAGCCTATTTTCAGCAAAGGGGAAGTGAAGGAGACCATATTTGAGTGAAAATTAGAATCTTGCAATTTTGCTTCAATAAGAGCCAAGCCTTCCATTTCGGCCTCAGAAATTTTAACATTTAAATCCTACCAACTGAAAGCCACATAACAACCCTGAAAAGTCCTCATGAGAAAAACATGTCCTTCACTCACATTGGGTGGAGAAGTATGAATTTATCTAGCCTATGGTGACTCTTGTGTGAGTTTGGATGAGAAAAGCCTTGTTCAGCCATTACATTTGTGAGATGAGAGAAAATTAATGTGATGTAGGTGTTTTGTGATAATTGGATAAGAAACGAAGTGGAAATATATTAAAATATAAAATGGAGAACTCGAAATAATTGTTTTTGATGAGGCATGATATCTTTTTGTTTCTTGGAATTGATTTGATAGATCTCATTGATATGTGTTTGGGATTTGATTTGATTTGATTTTTACTTGTTTATGAGTTCAAGTGGTAAGTATGGGGGAATTGATAGAGAAAATATTTTCAATTAATTTATATTGAATATCATTTTTTTAAACCCACAAAAGTGTTCCTCTAAGATGAATTGTTTCATTTTTATGATAATGGTGTTATTTTGAGTTGAATAGTAAAAATTGGCCATTTTGGATTTTTAACAGTTTTAAATTATTTTGGTAGTTTGGACATAAAATTATCTACACTGATCCAAATTAAAAAATTATTTCTTTTCCAGATTCTAAGCTTCTAGGTCTGTATTTACTAGTTTTGGACTAAAAGCTGAATCTGTCATATTGAAGCTCAAAAGAAGCTCACAAGTGGCCGAAAGAAAACTGTTTCCAGTTCTGCCTAGTTTTTGTGTGGGATCCATAACTCATCCATGGTGGGGCCAAATGTTGTGAAATTCGGTGTGTAGACGAGAAAGGAGTTTGTGAGCATCTTTTATGAAGTAATAATTTAGTGAATTGGGCGTTTATGGGGTCATTAAATCACACTAATCCGGAGGATTTCGTTTTGGAGAGTCTGTCTGGACAGAATAAATTCCCATAGTAAAACGATCATAACACTCGGAATACATGTCCAAATCCGATGATATTTTGAGATGACACAGACAAAGGAATTATACATAACACTCAATAAGGTCTCAACGTGTGAAGATGTCATTTAATGGGGCTACAACGCATCAACATTCGGGGTAAATATTCTGGCTATAAAAGGAGGAGAGCTCCACCCTCTCAAATCATCCATTCTCCATCCCATTCCTTCGGGACACCAAGAAGAAGATATTTTCAGCTTTATTTTTTATTTATTTTCTTTTTCATAGTTTTATAATGCCTTATTATTCCCCATTCATCTCTATTACCCTTACCATGGTAGGGTAAATATTTAGAGTGATTGGGGAAGGGTTGGTTTCCTACATTGTAATGCTTAAGTTCTTGGACGCAATTGAATAAATTTATTTCTTCTTAAAAGATGTTTTCTAATTTATTATAGCGGATTTTATTATCAATTTCGATCGTTCTTGAATATTAATTCCATTATTTATTTTTCCCACGGTAAAATAATCAATATCTCCCTCCACTAATTTCTTGTTTATATATGATGGAATAAACCAGGAATTAGTGGTGAAGTACTCGACGATCGTCAGTACGTGTAAAAGGTGTAGTGAATGTTCTTGATTGTTTGGGATAAGCAAAACCCGATCGGGTATTGCCCATTTCAATTAAGGATATTCAATACAACTATTTTACACATGGAAGGAGAGTTGACCAAACCATGATCTTGGTAAGGTTTCTCTCACCATAATAATTTCACCAAGGAAGTGAGAGGAAACGATTGTGGAAACTCACTTTAATCAACAAAGAAGAAGAGGTTTGAATTAAATTGAACAAGAATAGCATTAAAATTACGAAACTGACCCCAACCTAATCACCCTTTTAAATATCATAATTTTTCAATCATTTGAATTTCAAATTTCATTTCAAAAACAAAAATTTTTTTTACCCTCATTTTAAAGTGACAACTCGTTTTGTGTGCACTCCTCTACAGGAGACATCCAAGGTCAACCACTTAACGACATTTTAACATAAGAAGTAATTGTTATGCCACGCCCTATGACATGCTTGCATCAAACTTGGCGTCGTTGCTGGGGAGGTAGTGCCACAAACTAATTGTAAATATTTGACTTTTTTAATTTAAAAAAAATTAAAAAAAAATACCTTTTCCATGTTGTTTTCTAATGATTATTTCTTTAATTCATGGAATAATTACCCACCAGTGCGAGAACCAATTATTAAATCACCTTGGTCTATAGAGTATAATGTTTCTTTATTAGCTAAAAAATTTTGGGTAGCTCGAATCCAAATCATAACAGAGGATGAATTCAAGGATCTCATAGAAAACCTTAAAGAGAACCTCGAATACCCAGTGTTGGAGGGTTTGGAAAGAGAATTAATTGATCTTCAGGAGTATTTTCCAGAATTTTATCAAGAAATGATCAAAGTAAAACACCAAGAAGAATAAGTTTACAAGGATATTGAATCCCAATTTGAAAGAATTAGTCAAACAGTTCAAAACCTAGAGACCTCAATATAGTGGGTAGCGGAACAAGTACATGCATCCCAGGATCAAAAAATAGATCCAGAACAAGAACCATAACTCGTAAAATTGATGGAAGAAGTAGCCCCACAAATCTCTCAAGTTGAAGAACCCATGGAGGCCTTGATGAAATTAAAAGAACATCCATTGACCCCATCTAGATCAATGTTAGAGGATATTGATGAAGAAGATATAGAAATTGAAATGGGAGATCAAAAATATCTAGATAACTTCTGGAATGAGTGTGAGGAACTTCTTGAGCCAACTATTCCTCATAATGATTCAACAACATTGAAGGATGAAACCTGCCAAGCAGTGGAATTTGAAGAGAAGATAGAAGAGTCTGACTACCTACCTCTATCTAGGGAAATTCAACTCCAAGAAGCACCTCCATTGAAGAATAAATTGAAGCCAAACAAGATCAGGGAGTCAATATTTTCATAAACTCATTATATTTTGATATTATAGAAACTAAATTGAGTATTACCTCCCCTTCTTTTAATTTTCCAGATTCAGCCAACACATGTATTTCCTTGGTGGAAAATGATGAAAAAGGATATTCATACATGGATGAACATCTAGAGCTCCCCAAACCTATTGAACATTTAATGGAGGGAGTACAAGAGAAGATCAAAGTGGATTTTCTGGAGGAAAATGAGACACAAGCTACTTATATTGAAAGGGATCAATTTGATATTGATTCTTCATGCTTTTATTTTTTCCAAATAGATTTAAACTCTGACATTCCCTTTTATTTTTTCCTAGATGTATCATACCTCCATCAACCACTAGAGAATAAAGAAGATGTTGTTCATGTGAAACCCAATAAAGAGGAGGAATCATTCATTTTCCTAACCCCACCATGCATGTTTTATCTCATTACAATGAGGGTGGAATTGGTGCATTTTTTCGATGGATCCCTCAAGAAAAAGGAATAAGTTCATCCTGGAAAGAAGAATTTTTTTTGGTTCGTGAGCAAGAAACATCACCCACCATCAGATTGGGGATAACCAATTAGAACTGCCCCACTAGAGGTAGTCTAAAGCCATGGCCCACTTGGGGGATTAAACCAAGTTTTATCCTTCTATTCTCATCCTATTTCTATTTTAATTTCTTTCAATAAATATCTTATGTTTTCTTTTGTTCTTTTATTTGTAGGGTTTCAGAGTGCAACACTTGGAAGCTTTACCCAATGCTGCACTACGAATAAATCAGGTTGTACCTCTCCTTCACACTTTCTTGATGTTGTGATTTATTTGAAAATTATATTACATGTTAAATCCACTTGAATTCATTAAAGACACTGCAACATTTAAGTTTGGGGGAGGGAACCATTGTAGTATAGGATTTTCATTTGATATTTTTTTTCACAGAAAAATAAAAAATTGTGTGTTTTCAAATTTTTGTGTGTTTATTTTTCAATTTTTGGTGTGTTTCTGCAACTTTTGAGCTGAAATGATTATCAATACCATTTTGAAAAACCCATGTCAATGAGTGAACCAATCTATTTCATGAAAACGAGCTTAAATGATACTGAAATGACTTCTTTTCAAGTTAAAATATTTTAGAATTTAATGAAAAGTACACTGATTTTTGAAACCCATGCCATATTTCATGGTATATATCTTTGAAATCAATTCCCTGTGAGGCTTCTGAACCATTTTTGACATATTCTTTTCATTCACCTCATTTCTTGAGAGAACCATACCATGCCTGATTTAACCAGAATTCGATTTATTCCTTTCAAAACTTGAGGGTTTGGGGTACGTGTGTTTTAAATGATTGAGGAATTCATTTGGTTTGAATCCCACTTTTCAAAATAATCCTTTTTCATTTTGACCCACCTTTACATTTATCCTTCATTTTATCCCCTAGTAGCCATGAATTTCCTGTTAGGTTAGCCACATTACAAGCCAAATTTCCCTATCCTACCTGCTCTTGAAGTAAAATTGCATGATCTAGTTGAACTTAAGTGCGGGGGAAGATATCTTGTGGTGTACTACCTCATTTGGTCATACTTTGTGTGGAAAATAAATTGTGGAAGAGATGTGTGTGATGCTGAAAATTTTTTATGTTGAAAGATGTGCCTTTTCTGGAGCTTTTATGACAAGAGAAGCGGTTCCTTTCTGGAGCTTCCAATGTAAAATGAAAAGTTGTGCCTATCTGGAGCTTTAATAAAAAAATCATGTTTGAAAAGATTGAAATGTTTGCTGCTGAGCTGATTGAATGATGATGGAGCCTATTTTCAACAAAGGGGGGAAGTGAAGGAGACCATATTTGAGTGAAAATTAGAATCCTGCAATTTTGCTTCAATAAGAGCCAAGCCTTCCTTTTTCGGCCTCAGAAATTTTAATATTTAAATCCTACCAACCGAAAGCCACAGAACAACCCTGAAAATTCCTCATGAGAAACACATGTCTTTGACTCACATTGGGTGGAGAAGAAGGAATTTATCAATCCTATGGTGACTCTTGTGTGAGTTTGGATGAGAAAAGCCTTGTTCAGCATTTACATTTGTGAGATGAGAGAAAATTAATGTGAGGTAGGTTTTTTGTGAGAATGGGATAAGAAATGAAGTGGAAATATATTAAAATCTAAAATGGAGAACTTGAAATAATTTTTTTTTGATGAGGCATGATATCGTTTTGTTTCTTGGAATTGATTTGATAGATCTCATTGATATGTGTTTTGGATTTGATTTGATTTGATTTTTACTTGTTCATGAGTTCAAGTGCTAAGTATGGGGGAATTGATAGAGAAAATATTTTCAATTAATTTATATTTTATATCATTGTTTTAAACCCACAAAAGTGTTCCTCTAAGATTAATTGTTTAATATTTATGATAATGGTGTTATTTTGAGTTGAAAATTTAAAATTGGCCATTTTGGATTTTTAACAGTTTTAAGTTATATTTGTAGTTTGGACATAACATTATCTACACTGATCCAAATTGAAAAATTAATTATTTTCCAGATTCTAATCTTCCAGGTCTGCATTTACTATTTTCGGACTAAAACCTGAATCTTCCATATGGAAGCTCAAAAGAAGCTCACAATTGGGCGAATGAAAACTGTTTCCAGTTCTACCTAGTTTTTGTGTGGGATCCATAACTAATCCACGGTGGGCCCAAATTTTGTGAAATTCGGTGTGTGGAGAGCAAGGAGTTTGTGAGCATCTTTTATGAAGGAATAATCGAGTTAATTGGGCATTTATGGGGTCATTAAATCACACTAATCCGGAAGATTTCGTTTTGGAGAGTCTGACTGAACAGAATACATGCTCATAGTAAAACGGTCATAACACTCAGAATACATGTCCAAATCCGCTGATATTTTGAGAGGACACGGAAAAAGAAATTATACACAACACTCAATAAGGTCACAACGCATGAAGATGTCATTTAATGGGGCTACAACGTGTCAACATTCAGTGTAAATATTCTGGCTATAAAAGGAGGATAGCTCCACCCTCTCAAATCATCCATTCTCCATCTCATTCCTTCCGGGACACCAAGAAGAAGATCTTTTCCACTTTATTTTTTATTTCTTTTCTTTTTCATAGTTTTATTATACCTTATTATTCCTCATTCAACTCTATTACCCTTCCCATGGTAGGGTAAATATTTAGAGTGATTGGGGAAGGGTTGGTTTCCTACAGTGTAATGCTTAAGTTCTTAGACGCAATTGAATAAATTTCTTTCTTCTTAAAAGTTGTTTTCAATTTATTATAGTGGATTTTATTATCAAGTTCGATCGTTCGTGAATATTAATTTCCTTATTTATTTTTTCCTTGGTAAAATAATAAATATCTCCCTCCACTAATTTCTGGTTTATATACGATGGAATAAACCAGGAATTAGTGGTGAAGTACTCGACGATCGTCAGTACGTGTAAAAGGTGTAGTGAATGTTATTGATTGTTTGGGATAAGAAAAACCCGATCGGGTATTGCCCATTTCAATTAAGGATATTCAATAAAACTATTTTACACATGGAAGGAGAGTTGACCAAACCATGATCTTGGTAAGGTTTCTCTCACAATAATAATTTCACCATGGAAGTGAGAGAAAACGATTGTGGAAACTCACTTTAATCAACAAAGAAGAAGAGGTTTGTGTGGGATCCATAACTGATCCCTGGTGGGCCCAAATGTTGTGCAATTCAGTGGGTGGACGACTAAGGAGTATAGAGCTTCTTTTATGAAAGAAGCATCGAGTGAATTGGATGTTTATGGGGTCATTAAATCACCCTAATCCGGAAGATTTCGTTTTGGAGAGTCCGACTGGACATAATAAATGCTCATAGTAAAATTGTCATAACCCTCGGAATACATGTCCAAATCCGCTGATATTTTTAGAGAACATGGACAAGGGGATTATAAACAACATTCAAGAAGGGATTAGCACGTGAAGATGTCATTTAATGGGGATAAAACGCATCAACATTCGGGGTAAATATTCTGGCAATAAAAGGAGGAGAGCTCCACCCTCTCAAATCATCCATTCTCCATCCCATTCCTGGTGGGACACCAAGAAGAAGATCTTTTCGGCTTTATTTTATATTTATTTTTTTTTCATAGTTTTATAATGCCTTCTTCTTCCCCATTCATCCCTATTACCCTTATCATTGTAGGGTAAACATTTGGAGTGATTGGGGAAGGGTTGGTTTCCTACATTTTAATGCTTGAGTTCTTGGACGCAATTGAATAAATTTCTTTCTTCTTTAAAGTTGTTTTCAATTTTTTATAGCAGATTTTATTATCAAGTTAAATCGTTCTTGAATATTAATTTCGTTATTTATTTTTTCCTTGGTAAAATAATCAATATCTCCCTCCACTAATTTCTGGTTTATATACGATGGAATAAATGAGGAATTAGTGGTGAAGCACTCGACGATCGTCAGTACATGTAAAAGGTATAGTGAATTTTTTTGATTGTTTGGGATAAGCAAAACCCGATCGGGTATATCCCATTTCAATTAAGGATATTCAATACAACTATTTTATACATGGAAGGAGAGTTTACCAAACCAAGATCTTGGTACGATTTTCTCTCACAATAATAATTTCACCAAGGAAGTGAGAGGAAACGATTGTGGAAACTCACTTTAATCAACAAAGAAGAAGAAGTTTGAATTAAATTGAACAAGGATAACATTACAATTAGGAAATTGACCCCGACCTAATCACCCTTTTAAATATCATAGTTTTTTAATTATTTTAAATTCAAATTTTATTTCAAAAACAAAACATTTTTTTACCCTCATTTTAAAGTGACAACTCGTTTTGTGTGCACTCCTCTTCAAGAGACATCCTAGGTCAACCACTTAACTAAATTTTAAATTATGAAATAGTTGTTTTTCAATGCCCTACAATAGACGTGCATCATGGACTTAAATCAGTCTTGTCAGCCTCAATGCATCCCACATGGATCGCAAGGGGTTCAATTCATCATTTAGAAAATAATTTTAATAAATCTATTCAAAGGAATAAAATTCAAAAGAAGAGAGAACCATTAATGCAACCACACATGCACAAATAAATATCAATACCATGGAATATAACTTATAGACCACCTACCTAGAAACTCGATATGGACACATGCTTACCCTTAGCCTTAGATTTGGATTCAATCCCCCTTTGAAGACCCAACCAAATATCCACCGGAAAAAGAGGGTTTTAGGTCTTCAGAAGAATAAGAATGAAACCCAAAGCCCTAATTCATAAAATAGAAGCAAGAGGAGCATATTAATTACTCATAGCTTCGATCCGTAACCAATGATACTCCAAACGTCCTAGAAACAAAGGGTATCGATCCTTGGGAAGATTTGGGTGTTCAGGTTCATTACTATTAATGGAGAAGGAAGAATGAGGAACAAAGTATTGTGATTAACTTAAAATCCCAGGGGGACAAAATAGTAAAATACCACTTTTAATGGGGCCCATAGATTTACTGTATGGTTTTCCAAACCGTGAACATGCCTTTGTCCAAGAGGGGATGAGTCACCCTGTTACCTGGGGAGCCATGCATAGTTTTATAAACAATGTGCCAATTGTGTGGAATGCCTCTATTCAGGTCCACACGATTCAACCTCCTCCCTTGCATGGTTTTCTAAACAATGAGATCCTTCCTATTGAATAGCACAATTTGGGTTCATAGTTACTGATAACCATGCATCGACCATGAAGCATGGACAAGATGGATAAAATATCCCTTATTCCATCTCCTAAGCCCCCGAGACAACCCTGATCTTCCTTATTCATCCAGAAAACATTCCATTAACTAAAATAAGGAGACTTAAACAAAAACATTAACAATAACATACCTCATGAAAATATGGGATCTTACAACCTCCCCACCTTATAACGGCTCTTCCTCAATCTACATTCCCATGAATCACTAAACATATAAAGAAAAGTGATCAGGTCACTAAGCCTAAATATCTATCTCCCTCCCAAGTTTCTTCCTAAACATGACCATGTTTCCAAAAAATTAGAACAAAAGGAATAGTCTTGCCTCACATGTCTTTCTCATTATGATCCACAATACGAACTGAATTCTCCTTAAAGGAGACATTATCTTCAAGATCATCATCCTTGACATCAAACACATGAGATGGATCAGGGTTATACAACTGAACCTGTGACACTTGAAAAACACCATGCATGTCACTATACTGCTATAGATGTGCGAATTGGATTTCCAACATCCCGATCCCCTATAATATCAAACGGAACCATTTACAAGGACACCAACATTCCTTGTTTCTGTATCCGATGATAATACAACCTTGGAAACACTCGATGAAACACTCAATTACCTAGAATAAACTCAAGAGGTCTATGATGCTGATCCACATACAACTTATGCCTACTCAAATCCATTTCTATATGTCTCTGAATTAACCGAACCTATTTTGATGTCTCCTTCACAAGAATCGGCCCTAACAATTCAAGTTCTCCTACCTCCATCCAACACAATGAGGTTCTACATGATCTACCATATATAACATCATATAGTTTCATATGAATTGTCACCTAGTAACTGTTTTTATAGGTGAATTCAACAAGTGCTAAGTGCTCCTCCCATGATCTACCAAAATCCAGGACACAATCCCTTAACATATTCTCTAGTACATGAATATTATTACTTGTTTTTTCATCCATATTTGGGTGGAAATACGAGCTAAAAATAAACCAGGTACCAAAATATTTATGCAATAACTACTAGAAATGCAATGTAAAACATGGATATATACACGGGGCCTTTGAGCGGCGATGCTCCTTCAACCTCATAGGCTAGGGTTTTTCTTTTGGGATCATCTCATTCCCTCCTCCGGTGTTGCATGGTGTGGGTCGGCGTCAGGGCCTTGCTCGTCATAGGTGTGTCTTCAGTGAACCGACAAGTCTTCCGTTTTTTATTACTCGGGCGTGTCGGCTCGGCATCGGCTAAGGTGAGGCCACATCATTGTTTTCTGGCGCATCGGCTTGGTTTTGGCTCTAGGCTGGCTCCGACTTCATCAGGAGAGCATCTCGGCGATGGATCTTGGCTCGGTGTTGGCAGCGAAGGCTTATTCATCTTGGAGAAGGCTCAGCGAGGCTCCGGCTCCTCATGCAAGCTTCTTTTCGGCTAGTCGTCGGCGACACAGGCTTATCCTTGGCTGGTTTCCACTTGGGCGTGGCTCGACGCTGGCACCGTTGTGGCACCGGAGGGGGAGGGTCTTTTGTTCTAGATTTCAGCGTCTAGCGGCTTATCTCATAGGTCTGATTTTTCTATTATTTTTTTTGAAATTTGTGTTGAATTAATAAAAATGGTGGAGCTTTTGGTTGATTGGGTTAAATTGGTTGAATTAGTGGAATGGACTTTTGGTATTGTGAATCCTGCGGCCATATGGTTTGAGGTTTGAGGATTTCTGCATCTGGCTCGCAAGGGGTTTCTTCAGATGGGGTTTAGAGAAGAGGGTTTCTTCTAATCTTCACTCCAGAATTTGATGTTTGAGAGGGTATGGATTTTCCATCAGTACCACACCCGTGCATTCATGCACGTGATAGCTCACCGGCACTGAGGAGTAGGAAGAAGATAATCTTATTTTTTTATGCTAGGTTGGTGATCCTCTATTTAGGCTTGATGTTGTTTGGCCTTAAACTTGTGTACCATGTTGGTTGGGTTGTTTTAAGTTGTGAATTCATGTCTGGTTTCTCACTTATTTCTCAAAAGAATTTGCATAATAAAAAAATATAATTTTCAGATGATGTAAAACATGGATCATGATCTGAAAATATAGTATTTGGTACTCCATGCAACAACCATATTTCCCAAACATATAATTCACCCAACTAATCAATGGTGAAAGTATCTAAAATTGGAAAGAAATTTACCACCATAGTCAATGGATTGACAACTACCCATATCGCATAAATATTCTGAGGCATACATAGAAGACCTACCACGAAATACATCATTACATCATCCCATTTCCATTATGGAATGGGAAATGGTTGTAACAAACCACCCATCCATTGATGCTCGACCTTCACCTGCTGATAGATAAGGAATCATTCCATAAAACATGAAATCCCTTTCATCATTCATGGAAACCAATACGTTATATCAATATCATGATAAATTTTTGTCAAACCAGGACACAACGCCCACCTTTTTGAATAAAACCCATGCATCAACTATTCTTGAAAACATGCTAGCACAAGAACAGGAATACAAACATAAATGATCTCATCATCACTAACAGTGCAACCAGAAGGTGACTCCCCTCTTTTATGAATCTCCCTTAAATAACATTTTTTTGAATCCTCATACTGTCTTTCTGTGATATAGATAAAAAGCACAAACTCAACAACCAATGATGTTAGGGTCATATGACCATGCTGATTCTTCCCCTTAAGATGCATCTCAGTGAAAAACTCTGTCATCCTCCATTCAGAACTAGATTCCTATACTTCATGACTTTTATTCTTCCATATCAAATCATCTAGAACATAATTCCCCTTTCCTAGTGTATAAACCAACTCAATGTCAAAATAATACATGTAATCAACCAATCCTCTCTACCAAAGATTCAAATCATGCTGAGAGAAGATGTAATTAAGAATTTTATGATTGGTATACATGGTAAACTATTCTCCCAACATGTAGTGTTTCCAACAATTTAAAGAATAAACAATTACATCCAACTGAGGATTGTGCAAAGGGTTTAGCTTGACCCATATGATAGAAACCGATCATTTTTCATCAACACTTCCCCATGTTCAACACTAGACACACCATAAAACGAGGTTTACCCCTTAGTTGGGACGGGTAAGATCAGAATTGGTGTGGATGTCAAATAATTCTTTAACTCTTTGAAAGCATCCTCACATGCCCCATACTATTCCAACTTGATGATATTCTTTGTAAAACCTGAATGAAGTGTTACCAAATGGGAGAGTTCCTTAATTTAACTTTTGATAATATCCAGCCAAAGTCTAAAAACTTTGGATATTAGAAAACCTCATTAGTTGTTACCAAGATAGAACTGCTCACAATTTCTTTGGGTCCACTAACACACCTTTGTTAGAGGTAATATGACCCAATAAATGCACCCTATTGATTCAGAAATGACATTTGGATATCTTAGAATATGACCTAAGATATATTAGTTTACTCAGGATGATATTAAGATGATTGGTATGATCATCATGAGTTTTAGAGTACACCAAGATTTCATCAACAAAAATAACTACGAACAGATCCATGTACGGGTGAAAGATTCAGTTAATTAGGGCCATAATCACTATTGGTGAATAGGTCAATACAAACAAAATTACCAAAAAGTCATATAAAACATATCTTCTCTTGAAGGAAGACTGTGGTATATTATAAGGTATCACCCTTAGAAGATGATACCCTAATCTCATATCAATCATAGAGAACACTGAATTAACCCTTACTTGGAAAAAACTATCATCTATTCAACAAAGATGGTATCAGTTATCAACCTTCATTTGATTCATATTTCTATAATTGACAAACAACTGCAACAATCTATCAACCTTCTTAGAAAACAACATTAGAGATCCCCAAGGTGACATACTTGGGTGAAAAAATATCTTGTTTTACAATTCCTCTGACTATATTTTCATATCTTGGAGTTATAATGGTGCCATTATAAATGGTATAATAGAAATTGGATCTACTCTGGGAAGAAACTCTATTGTGAACTTGACATCTCTTTTGGGAAACAACCACAAGAATTCCTTAGGAAACACATCTTGAAACAGATCCACCATAGGATGAAATAAAATCTTCTTTACTCCCCCATCACCAAGAATAATACAATTCACTTGAGTTGTGATCTCACCCAATCACTGAAAAACTGGCCACGCACGACCTGCACGAATTTCCCACTCACCACAATGGACATAAGTTCCTCCTTCAAGAGATGTTAATATTAACCTATGGTGAATAAAGTTCATATGGTCCTAGTAAAACACTATCCAATCCATTCCCAAAATCAGATCAAAACATGACATATCAAACACAAACACAACCCATAGGAAATGGTACCCACCAACATCAAGAGCACACCCCTTACATTGCCTAATATTTTCTACTCACATCCCTAATGGTTTATTAATCGATATGAACCCACAAAAGTTTTCCAATTCTATAACCAGCATAACCACAATATGATTATAAATAAATTAATGTGAGGCACATGTATCAAATAAACCACTAATGAGAGTGGAATCTAAATGGATTGTACCTCAAAAAGTCACTAGTCTAGCCTCCCCACCTCCTGCCGTAGACTGAATTGTATAAAGTTGACTTGCCACTCTACCATGGTATCCGGTCTGAATTCCTACCAGTATACTACCCTACTAATATATATGATCTCTACCCAGAGTACAACATCTTCCACCTCAATCGGTACAACTAGGAGAGTTCCAACCACCTTCCTAAAATGGTGTCACCAACCCCCTACCTGCACTTGGCCTTGCCCTTAGCCCCCCATATTTTCCCGTATATCGATGGTTCCTATAGAACCTCTACACATGAACCATTCTTCAATATTACTGGAACTCAACTGGTGGTTGGGGACACTGACTAGACATGTACCATGTCCCACTACACTAATAAAAGAAAGCATGATCACTGCCCTGAGGGAATGGTTCTGTCTACTCACTACTCTATCCACTACTTCCATGGTGAATGTCCTAAAAAAGGTGCTTCCTTCCATTTTAAATCACACCACTAGATCACCCAACTATAACTTCATGACAACCACTAGGGGTCTCCTTGATGTTTACCTCCAAAATAAGGGCATGATCCAACTCCTCAAAAGCTATTTTTAGACATAATATATTAACCGATAACTTAATCTCATGGTTATTTTCATCATACAAATTTATTTCCAAATCCACATATTCACCTGCCAAATATGGAACAAAAAATTCCAAGATTGGGAAACAAATAGCATATTCCATCATTGTCTTTGACCCCTAGGTCAACCTCATAAACTGCGAAGCCTTTTCCAGCCTCAAGGTCTCTAAATAGAAATGTTCCATAAAATTTTCCATTAAATATTTTCATGACATACGATCATACTTCTGGGTCTAAAACATAATTTCCCATCAATCCATCTGAATTTAAATTTTTATTAAGCCATTTTGAGGAAAAATGGGAAACCAAATTCACATTCAAGACCACTATGTGCTAAAAGAGCTCACAAAATTATTAAACATGAGACTTTGATTATCCGAGTTAGATACCCAATAAAGCTCCCATTTCAGTAGACTAACCTGTGTTTCTGGGTCCTCTCTAATAATCTCTTCAAGGTGGGTAAGAATTTTTTCCATTGTCTAGATGAATTACTCTGAGTTGATTATTCCCTGAATGAAGCCCCAGGCCAGAATTCATTGTTGTTTGTCTATCCACAGCTCTTGCTCCTCATTGGTGTCAACATGCAACCTTCTTTCATAAATTCTTTTGATCTTTTCTTCTGAGACATTGGGACAGATAAACCAAAATGTCCCACTAGATCTATTCATAACATTGCAACATGTAATCCACCAACATGATTGTCTTCCCAGGAGGAGTCTCTAAGTTACCAAGAATCATCTAGATTGACATTGTCCATAACTCAGCTGCATCAGGTCCACCATCTACCGTAAAAGTTAGAGGGTGTTGAAGTCAAACATCCCTATTCTGCTCAAACATACATGGAATGACCTGGCTTGGTTCCCATTCCATCATATGTATAAAATGGGTGATGTTCTCATGAAACTGCTCCTCCCCTTTGTTAACCTAAACCATTGGGTTTTCATTCTCCACTTCCAAAGGAGCATTCTTAATGAATTCCTCTTATTTCCCAACCGAAACAAGATCTTGTGGTGGCATATACCGACAATGAAAAGTCACATATCAGAACACATAACATAGAACATCCAAAATTTTCATAAAAATTCCTCTCCACTAGCCATAAACAACCCCTTTTTGCAGACACTATTCCCAAGAGACATTGTCTCACATTGAACACTACCCTCAACCATACCTACCACAGGTCATGGTCAAAATGGGTTAAACCAAATTACATAGTCATGAATATTTCATTATAAAACATTTTTAAACAATTCCCACATTCACAATGAAAATATTTCCATCTTAAGTACCCTTCTAATCTCACCATTTATTATAACCAACATTTGAACTCATTTATCTCCTTTCATAAATCATAATTCTTTAACCATTTTTTCACATTATTTACACTTACCCATTCATATACTCTTTATTATAAATTAGTTTTTTCATATTTTAAGGAATGTGAAAAGCCTTCTACCTTCCTGTCTCACACATCCATCTTGTGTGTTCCCATCATTAAGCATTCCACCTATATCCCTAGTTTCTTATAATGATGAATTTATGCACAATCTCATTCCACTAAAACCAAAATAAAAACATCATAAAACAATATCATTATACAACAAGTGCATCACCCAATAGGGAAATATCACTAAACTATAATAATACATATCAAGAATAACAATTCTCGCCCTAGGTTCTTGGGTTTTCCCCCGTGGATGGGTTAGGTACTCCCAAACATGAGATCATCACAAAATATGAAACTTCCTTATCATTCATATAAAATATCCAAATAATATTACCACAAAAAATAATAGATCTGATACCACTTTTTAACTTCCCTAACCCGGAGGCCACTAAACAGGTGCTCCCATCTAGATGTCCACACAACCTTAAGTGCGCATCCATGTGTGCTATTGGATTCTGACTAGTAGTGAGGGTATAATAGGTCATGTGGGGAGGCTATAAACTCTTTAATAGATTATTCTACAATAGATAACATACTAAATGATGAAAAAAATAGACAATAAACTAGATCATTCATTACCAACCATTTCTTAAATAGGGTACAACCACAACCAAAAGATAAATACGCCATGTCATAATAATGATTCCAAAAGTGAAGGAAACCAAACATAAACACTAAAAGAAACATCCCCCAAAATGGGTACTCACTCCATGTCCAAATCCCTATCCACGCTCATCACAATCCCAACTCAACTCCCTAAAATAGGGCCTTTTCCCTTGTGAAATAATGCAATAATGAAATCTGCTCGGGTACCCAATGAAGGCCCGAGAAGGGTGAGAGTAAAACTCAATATGCCATAACCAATGATGTATACAAAATATCTAGTCAAAATATATAGTGCATACATGCACTAATCAAATGTAAAGATGAAAAAATACAACTTGGTTTCCATTAGTATTCAATATTCACTTTAGAAACATTATCTTTTATTACATTCAATCATTTAAAAAAATTCCATCACTTAATCCATGGGATAGGAATTTAAATCATTTATACTTCAGCCTAAGAGAATAAATTATCATACATAAGGGAATAATTCAAGTTCCCTATATCACTAGGGATAAATATTTCATAACAAATACATCACAATCACCTTAGATTCTATGTCCCGGTAGTCTCATCAAATGCAACTATCGGAGGATTAGAGCCTCAATATGACACCCTAAACTATGCATTCTAGGGGTGAGGTTTAGATCTTTAGTCCACCTTGACCAATATAGGAGCCTAAGTCCAATATACAACACACCGCCAAGCCATGTGAAGATTCTTATTCATCCAATTACCACATATATCAAATCACATACAATGTATAATCAATACACAAAACATTCCCAATTCACATTCCATTTAACACATAAATCATCTTTGGGCCTTAACCCATTAACACATTTACCACATACCTTACATAAGCTATTTAAACCAATTCCCTTTCATATCTCAACCCATTTATGTTATTCAAAAAATTTCTAACATTAACACATTTCACATAATTCATCATGTCATATGTCTTATCTCAATCATGCATTTCAATTTCAATCTCAAAATTCACTAGACAAATCTACCTTATTCCACTTTACCGTATTTATATTGTTCCAAAAAAACCCTTATGCCATTATAAATGTCTTGGGAAAACTATCAATAATCAATTTTCCAACTCAATTAACATATCAAACTGTTCATCTTGGGATCTAATTTATCACAAGTCAACTCCATAGTTAACATTACAATTTTCCATTTTTGAGAATATTGATACACCTCATGGGTGGCCCTAAATTGGTATAGTCAACCTCAATGCATCCCACGAGGATCATGAGGGGTTAAATTCATCATATATCCAACCATTTAAAAAAATCCATTCAAAGTGGTCAATTGAACAACAAGATACAACCATTAACACAACCACACATGCACCAATAAAATTCAAGACCATGGAATATAACATGTAGACCAACTACCTTGAAACCAAATATTAATAGATTATTAATCTTAGCCTTAGGTCTAGATTGAAGAAAAATTTTAATCCCCAACCTATGATCCACTGGAAGAGAGGGTTTTAGGGCTTTAGAAGATGAATAACGAAACCCAAAGCCCTTATCCAAAAAAGAGAAGAAATATGAGCATAAGACTTACCCAGTGTTTTAATCGACAACCAATGACACTCCAAATGACCTATAAATGAGGAATATCGATCCTTGGGAAGATTTGGGTGTTTAGGTTCATCACTAGGGATGTAGGAGGAATAATGAGGAAGACATTTAGCTGAGGAACTTAAAATATTGAGGGGTAAAATGGTAAAATACCACTTTTATTGAGGTGCATGGTTTGGCTGCACGTTTTTCCATCTCATGAGCCACCCATGGGTCTACCTCTATCTACGAGGGGGTGAGTCACACTGGTACCTGGGGAGCCCTGCATGGTTTGAAAAACCATTTTATATCTTTGTAGAATTCCCCTGTTCAGGCTTACATGGTTTGGCCTCCCCTCATTCATGGTAAACGAAACCATGAACCCTTCCTCTTAGATAGCATGGTTTGGGTGAACTGTTACTACTAACCATGATCCGACCATGATACATGCATCGGATGGCTAAAATCTCCCTTCTTTCATGTGACACGCCCCTGAAACACCCCATACTTCATCATACACCCAAAAAACATTCCATTAACCAAAATAAGGAGTCATAAAGGAAAACATAAATAAGAACGTACCTTGAGAAAATACAAGATCGTACACCATTAGAGGGAATCTACCCTTTATTCCTATAATTCAATGAAAATAAAAAATAGATATTTTTTCAGATCCAGCAAGAAATAATGAATATCTTACAAGGTATTTTTTTAATGATTAAATTAATTATAAATAATATGTGATGATCTTGTGCTCTGGTTCCAACATTTTAACCATTATCTATTTTTATTCAATTCCATTTATCCCTATGTTTATCGTCATGTAAATATTGGATAGATCATTGATTATGACAAAGAGAAATGTTGGGCATGACCCATCATAAAATTATATTGTGCTCGGAACCTACATGTTGTATCAGAGCTGTCACATAATTATTTATAATTATTTAAATATCATTGAATGATTTATGAATTTTTAATTTATTTTTAAAATTCCGTAATTCATTATTAAATCCAAATTGAGATATCTACTTATTCCTATTTTTATTATCACAAATATAATCAAATTGATTATAGTTTTGAATGAAATAAATTTGATGATCTCATTTGGAGGTGCTACGGAATCTGGATAGATTACAAAAAAGTACACACTGTGTATCCTGAAGGTATATACAGTGTACTAGTGTTCAATTAACTAATATTTAATTCATAATTATTTCAAGGAGTGTACATTTATTACATGATGTACCTCTAATTTGATACCACATATTGACTTGACCAGTCTAGCACATAGTCTTCCAGAGTACACGTTGTGTAACTTCCGTACACGATGTGTAATATTTTTTTCACAAATGAGTCAGGTATCTTCTTATACGGCCTACCTGACTGGTGGGAATGTAACTTAAAGACCACATAATGTGCAGACGATGTACACACCATGCACTTTAACTTTTTTACATGGAATGATTTACATGTCATGTCCCTAAGCATGTGTCTCAGATAAATGGTGAAAATAGTTCATTCCGTGTAGCTGGATTGTACACACTGTGTACTTTTACCAAATCACAAAAAATAAGAAATAAATTTATTATAATTTGAGAATATTATCAATATGTTCTTATGTGTGGTAATTAAGTTTATTGGACATGCTATGTGGTGAGTTTTAATGTATATAAATGTTTAATTAATTTCTATATAATGTTCGGATTTGAATGTAATGTATGAGTCATATTATAGTTATTTCTCTATGTACATTAAATCATAACACGTGACAGAAAAATCATGTAATTAGTGTAATCATTAAGTTGATAGTATACATCATGAAAGTGTGTGATAAGTCGTGTATGACGCATATCTCAATATAAATAGTATACAAGTATAAAACATATTGGGTAGTTTAGATGAGTACTCACTGTGTTTCCTTCAAGGTACATTTATGTACATAGTTAATTTTGAATTATTTTTTTTAAAATTATGATGGATGAAAATCTCAAGGAAATTTATATGTGAATTAAGATAAGATAATTGATTAATTAAATAATATAATTAATTAATTCGAGCATGATTTATCTTAAATAAAAAATTTATAATTTAGTGATAATTTTATTAAATTCATAATTTGTTGAAAGTATGTTGATGATCATGATCATAGACCATACCATTTCATGTGATTGGTTTCATTTAATTTATTATTAAATTAATTTTTTTCCATGTGTTCCATTTTTCCTCTTATTATGTATGGGTATACATGCCCATTGTTTCTTTTATTTAAATCATTTTCCCTCACTTATGAGTGAATAAAAGCATATGTAATGGATGGAGCTCCCTAGTTAGTAGAGGAAGTTCATGTTTGGAGTTGATACAAAACCAATCTTATAGATATAAATAGGTGGATAGGTGGAAAACTGCAACATGAAGAATAAATGGTTCAAGGTGTTTTTACCCTTAGTTAATGGTCAGTTTATCATCCACTAGATAAACTAAAAATTTAAAAAATATTGATGAAACTGACCCTTTTTTTATCAAAAAATCCCAACTTACATCATCAGATGTTATTTCTAAAACTAATTTTCAATCTTTGTTAGAAATTTATTATTATGAGAACATAACTCAAGAATATATTTTTGATGTTTTTCATCAAGAATATTTTCAACCTATTGTTGAATAAAAATCTTCTGAAAACCCATGAAGTCATTTTTTTTCTTAAGAATCATCCTTGCGATAAAATCATTGGTGATGTAGATCAACTGATTTAAACTATAACTTCATTGAGAAATGAAATTTAACATCTATAATTTTTATCAAAATTCAAACCTACGAATCTTGCTGAGGCTTTATGTGATGAGGATTGTATTAAAGAAATGCATGATGAACTAAATGTGTTTGAAAGGAAACCAATATGGAATTTGGTTGAACAACTTAATGATACTTTTTTAATTGGAGTAAAATGGGGTTTTAAGAAAAAATGTTATGAAAATAGAATAATAGTTATAAATAATTCTAGATTTGTTACTAGTGGTTATAATAAACAATTGGGAATAGACTATAGAGAAACCTATTCACCAGTTGAAATACTTGAACTTATTCGTATACTTAGAGCATTTTTATAATTATTAAATTTTAAAATATTTCAAATAGTTGTAAAGTGTTCTTTCCCTAAAGAAAATGTTGAAGAGAAATTTTATATATAACAACCCCTAGTTTTGAAAATTCAAAACATCTGAAACATTTTTACAAACATTACAAATTGATTTGTGGATATAAACAAGACCCTAGAGCTTGGTATGATAACTTAACTATATTTTTGTTACAAAAAACATTGTTAAAGGAGCTATAGTTATATCTATTTTTATAAAATAAGTAAATCAAAACATTATGATTGTAAAAATAAATTTTTATGACATTATATTGGGTTTAACTAAAAATATTTAATAGATTAATATGTGGATCTTATGAAATATGAGTATGAAATGATTATGATGGGTGAGTTAAAATACAATCTATGTTTTCAAATTTCCAAAAAACCAAAAGAAACTTTTATATCTCAACATAAGTATATGAAAGTCCGTGTTATGAAATTCAGGTCTGAAAAAACTAATTGTATTAGTACTCAAATTGGATCCGCCAATACATTATATTTTTATGAATCTATGAAACTATTTGATCAAATACCTTTTAGAGGTATGTTCATAATTTTAGTTCACTCAACATCTAGTTTTACAGATTTAATGTTTTTAATATAATTATATGATATATATCAAGACAATATAAAATAATCTCATCATAAATATGTAAAATGAATTATTTTTTATCTTAAGGGAATGATGGATTTATGCTTATTATATTCTTATATAAATGATTTTGAACAAAATGTTTTTTATAAATCTATTTTTGTTTGATGTAGAATTGATAAAAAAGTACTTCGATAACATTCCATTTCATAGGAAAAGATTTAGTTTCTTTGTTATGTAAGAAAGAAAACCCAGCACCACTTTCCACAACAAAATCCAAATATGTGGTAGCTGGAAGTTGTTGCACTAAAGTGTTTTAGATTCAACACACACTCACAGACTATGGCAAGATTTTTACTAAAACTAAAATATTGTGTTAATACACAATTTCCATTGAACTAAGTAAAAATGAAAAACATTACTTATATGCTAAAAAATAGACATAAGACACCATTTGCTTCTATATAACACACATAAATGATATATTATTTTACAATTCATCGAAATTAAAGGTCAAAATTAAGATATTTTTACTAAACCTTTTAGTTCAGATAAATTTGAAATCATTAAAAAGAAGCTAGGAATGATCAATATCAACTGACTATTCATATCTACTTATTGTTATCAATCTTCTTACATTAATGAAATAATTTTCAACAAGAGGGTACATAGGATTTTAATATTCTTAAAAGTTTTTTTAACTTTTAGTTTTCTAAAAAGTTTTAGTTTTTATATTTAGTTTTTCAAACTCAATTTTTTTTATAATTTTTTGGAGTCAAATTTTCATATAAAATCTTTATGAATCTATAATATTTTAAAAAATAATCTTTAGAGTCAAAATATTTTCCAAAACCAAAATATTTTATAAAAGGTTTTCTGTATCAAAATTTGTTAATATATATTTGGACTACAAAATTATTAAAAAAAATTTGGAAAATATTTTTGTTATAAACATTTTCAAAATAGGTTTTCATTACAAAAACCATTAATATTAGTTTACTCATACTAATGAAATCTTTCTAATACATTAGATATTATTATTTTAGTATTTAAATTGACTCATTAAATTAGTTATAAATGTTCATGTTTACATATTATTTTAGTTTTAATAATTTGTTTTATTTTAAAACATATAAGTTTTTAAATTAGATTGATACTCAGTAGAATTAAAATTTTTCTTAAAAAATTTAAGAGTTTAAAATTAACATTAAATTATTTCTTCAATTAATTCATGATCATCAAATCATATACGGAATATTAATATGAGCTATTGAAACTCATGGAATTCTATGTGTTGGTTTCATGCCTATATATGGGTGGGCTCATTAGTTCTCAAATAATTTTCTCTTAACTCTGGAAACTAAATTAAGTGTTTTGTCCAATGTTTTGGAATTTTTATGATAACCAGTTTAAGTCTCAGTACGATGGAAACATTATAATATTTTTCACAGAGATAGGTCTATAGAGAAAGAATCATTGAGAGAAAATGATATGAAAAATACAATTCATTTATTAAAAGGATTATTAGATTTAAAGGATGGGAGGAAGTTTGTGTGGAAAAAACCAGATAAGGATTTTGATTTACATTTTCCAAAAATTATAGGAGAATTTTATGCTAATGTTTTAGAAGGAATTATAAGAAGAGGTAGAGTAATGGGAATAAGATAAATAAGTTATAGAAGAAGAATAAAATAAGAAGAGTGATTGGAAGAGGAAGAAGATGATGAATAATAAGAAGAAATAAATACTGATGAAAAGTCAAAATAAAAGAAAACAACTGACTGATCATCATCTTAAAATCTTCTACCTTCCAAATCAGATAAGGATCAAAACATGGAATAATTGGGGGAAGAAAAAAATCTTCTAAAGAATATGAAAAGTCATCATCAAAAGTTTAGGAAATAGATAAAAATTCCCCCAAAAAATTTCAAATAAAGATTAATCTCATAAGGAAGTGAAAATTATTAAAGTATCAGAAAAAGAAAACGTTTCTTATAAAGGCAAGGAAAAAGTTGAGAAGGAAGAAAACCCAGAAGTGGAATCCTCTAGAATAGATTCTCCTAAATATTTATCAGGTTCAACAAACTATGAAGGGATAGTTGCTCAGAATTTTTTTGACTATATATTACAAACCTTGAATAGGTTAAGTGATTTCATTACCTATCTTCGAAATATATAAGTAAGGTGTAAATTGATTCAAAATAGTCTGAATGTAAAATATGAATCACTGAATGTTTTGGTTGAATAAATTGCTCCAAATAAGTCATATTTTAATTCTTTAAAAGGAATGATAATAGCTTAAATGAGATTATACAATCAGATGGTTAAGTTTTCAAACAAAGTGGAAATTGATCTCAAGGATCATGATGATAAGATCATAGAAGTAATGAAAATTTCTTTATAAATAGAAAAATACATTGTTAATTTATCAATGGATGTTTCCAACAGAGTTATGTTTGTGGAAGAGTTCAGAGATGAAACTGATGATCATAATGAGGAAGTAAATGTTTTAGAAGTAATGGTTCACAGTTCATTTTTTGAAAACACAAGACTCGGAATGTGTGAATATGTTCTTTTCCTTGTGATAGAGGAGAACAAAAAAACTTTTGGGATGTTTAAAGACATAATTAATAAATTCATAATAAAATATTTATGGAGGAATAGATTTTGAATCTTAAATAATTTGTTGTAGAGTCTTGGAAAAATCCTGATTCATTTGATAAAATGATGGTAATTGTGAAAAATTTGATGAATAAAGAATGATCTTTTTTTATTTGAACACTTGATGTATATTTTTTTTGAAGGAATGTTAAATTTATATGATTTTTTATATAAAAGAATTATGTATAAATGTATTGAAATTAATTTTTTGTGTATGTTATTTATTTTATTTCTTGGATGATTAATAATTTCACATAAAATTATTTTGTATGTTATCTCTTTCTAACATTTAGGAGATATCCCTTCCCTATTATTTTTGTAAATCACATGAGATTGATTAAAACATATCAAAAATTATTTGAGGAATGTTCTCCTATATTTCCACATAAATATGATGTCATCTTCTAATTTCTAAGCCCCCTAATAGGAGATATGTCATTTTAATAAAACTATAAAATGATATTAGTTGTTTTGTATCATACTTGGTGACACAAGCATTCGATGGATGTAGCATTGATTCCTATGGATAAAAAATGACTCAATGATTTTTATCTCTTTATTTCATGTTAATCCAATTGTGTTTTCGTGGTATTAACCCCCTTTATGTTATTTTTCAAATAACTCCAAATATGAGGGAAAACAACACTTTTGATCATACAAACCAATTTGGATAACAGATCGATGTGTTGATGATTCCCACGAATTTTAAATGTCTTACATATCATTGTACTAGGATTTCATGTCAATCGAAGATCCTTTTTATCTTATTGTTTCACACTAATTTAAGTGTGAGTCCTTATTTGGGATTCCTAAACCGGTGATAAGTCATTTTAAGAAAATAATAAATGTAAAAATGTACCTTTAATTACACCAAATATTTTGATCATAAAATTGACATGAGTTTGAAATTTAAAGAAAAAAACCACTTAATGGTTATTTTTGTAGGTTTTCTCATCATTATAAATGTATTTAGTTGGTTTTGAATCATTACTTGGTGAAACGTAATTCTAATGAAAATGTAAATTTGATTTCTGACATTATTAAAAATAAAAAATAAAATGTGACATTCAATTTGAATTGGAATGAAGAAAGATAAAATGAAACACACTTCCTAGATCTGATGCATCTTGTACGACCATGGATTCTACATATATATGTTGCAGTAGGGTCATACAGAAAAAAAATTATAAATATAATATTAATCAATGTAAAAAAAGTAGAAAAAATCTATTATAAACCCATATCATAGGACCCCATGCACCCTCACCCTGGAAGATATATTCTCATAGTGCTATGACCTCACCTAGGAGCAGTGCATTCTCCATCTTAGGATCATGCATCTAGCCTCAAAATCTTCCACCTATTGTGTAATCCCATCAATAATAGGATCCAAAACCTTACCACATGAAACTATAGAATTTGGAATCTATTTTCCATATTTAATGTTATATCTATGCCCATAATGATCAATGATGCAATGAGATATCTCATCCCACTACCTGGAAAGTTATCAATGGTCTTAAAACTATGTTAAATTAGCCAAAAATTGTATGTGTGTGTGTGTTATTATTTTTAATTAATACAAGAACTTTCTAAAAGTGTCATAACATCGAGATCATTTTGATCTCGAGTTATCATCCACACCGATATTCTATCAGTCGGTGTACCTTTCTCTCCTAACTATAAACCTATAATACATAAATATAGAACACAAAACCATATTTAATAATAAATATAAAAATTAAATTATAAATACATAATGCCAATTCTAGGACACATGATGAGTCACAATCCTGTGAGGTAGTCCCTACATCACATGATTCTTAGAATGATGTGCCGCCACCACCCATATTTAATTAATTTGAATTTGAAAGTTGTAATATGTTACACATCATTTGAAAAATATAATCCAAAAATAATAAGTCTTGTTTTCAAAACCTTAGTGGACCAATATGTAACCTTGTCACCCTAGTGAGATGGGAGAACACCTCCCCAAACTTTATTGAGAATGTATTGGGAACCCACATTTAGTACCCAGTCCTCCCTCTTCAATCTAACTTTATAATATTTCCACATATTACAAAATTGTTCCATACACATCAGATGAACTCATTTGGGAGAACTCTCAGATTATTCTTTTTAAGAAAAAAAATATCACAAATTTATGTGTTTTTTAATCATAGCTAAGAAAATATAATGATTCACTTACCTAAAAATCTCTCCATTGTTGATCTAATGTGTCTTCAGGGAATGAATCCTGGTCATGTCTAGTCAATGGAAATCTACGTGGGTCATGCATATATGACCCAACTAGTGAATAAATGAAGTGGGGCCCTCTCCCATGGGATGTTATGTCTCATAAAATGATATATCAAGGGTCTTTTGATGATGAAATTCGACAATGAGGGCCTCTCCTATGAGAAAAAGAATAGCTTGAGTTGAACCCTTTTCAGAAAAATTTCATAAATTATTTTGATGATGTGCATATAAATGTTTAACTCTTAATTAATAATATAAAAACACATTTACTTTCATACATACCTTGACCCATAGAAGTAGATGCCTCTACAGAATAATATGGATATGGTTCCAGTTCAACTAACATGTCTACAGTTATATAAATCATTAATAGATGAACAAAAATAGACTATATATCAACGAAAGAGACAATAAATACATTGAAAGACATTTAAATAGTTTCTAAAGAGGTAAAAAGTTAAAGATAGCTTTAAAACCAAAGAGTTTGGAAAATATCGTACCTTTTATTAGACATAAAAATTGATCATTTCTCATTGAACTATCTCTCTAATGTATTGAATATATTCTTCATGTTGAACTACCATTTTTTGATCTAACTATTGTGAAAAAAATTAAATAGTCTCAGGTTCAACTCATTCAATTAAAAACATCCCCTTGATATTTTCATAGAAACATTACAATTTGGATTAGATAGGAAGTTGGTGAATAAAAAGTGTTCTACTTGTGATGCAAAAATGAAAATTATTTTACTATATTGTTTATCTCTATATAACATACTATTAAAGATCACCAATGTAGACTTAAATTGACCAAATTTAGTTCCATCGACATGATCAACTTAGTTAAACATTAAAAATATTAATTTCAACTTTTGTGCGTATACCACATCAATGATGTCTTTCAATTGACCATAATAATATCCAAAATTGACAGATGGATAAGAAATGTCATAATTTTCTGTTTCTTGTTTTTCATAAAAATAGTTAATGTTATTCTGAAATGCATTATCATATAAATCTTGGTAATGATGAGTCGTTATAGATGGAACATCAGCTTGTTGGAAAAATTCTCTAGTAGGTGTAGGGTCATCTAACTCTTACAGGTTATGTACCTATATATATCACAAAATTAAATAAATAGTAATGTAGAAATAAATTAGTACTATACTTCAATCATAATGAAAATGCATTTATACATACAAAATCCTTGAACCAATAATGAAATGATATATTATGGGGTTATTGATTCTGATAATCACTAGCACAAAGCATATCTTGTTTAATATTATTAATTTTTTTAATATGTTTAAATTATCAAATTCAATATAAAAACAAAACACATAAAATTTGAAGAGTAAAAGTGACAGGACACTTAATACAACAACGGTCCAACTAATGGAGTATAGAAAAAGATATACCAATGAGATTGTACCACTTCAAAGTTGCCCATATGAAATATTGTTCTTTCTCTATCTATCCAATCATGAATCTGGGAGGGATTATCTAATTTTTTTTCAACATCCATAATATATTCAACACAAAAATTAGTACACCCCTCCGTCAAATAACCATTGGATACAGATAACTTTGGATGAGCTCTATTACCTATTAATCATTTTAATGTATTCAAACACCACTTATTAAGATACATCCACCTAAATTTCACAATACTAATATCAATTAATTAAATGGTTATGTGTACCCTAAAATGAAGCATAACACCGAAAATGTGGGTCGAAATAGTTTCTCCAAGTGAAAAAGCGTAAGTAAAATCATATCCGGTAAAATTTTCAAATCACTCATTCATTGATTTTTTAAACAAATATATCTAAAAAATTACTTATCTCAGTCAATGGTTAAACAACATTGGGCCATAAAAAATCACTATTTGTGATTGGAATCAACCATTGAAGTAGTATTTAATTTTTAGTAATTTTAAACCCTTTCTATAAGAGTATCCATCAGGCACCATGAGCATCTTCAAAATTCAAAGAAATAACATTTTTACCCATAATATACTGTGAAGCAGGCATGCATTCCTCATTATCCTCACCCAACTGTAAATGCAGTTGTTTCATTAAACTCATTTATTCTAAATCACGTCATGAATTTACATTGTAATTTTATTCTCCACTAACAACCAAAATGGACCCCAGTATATTATAAAAAATATTCAATGTGAATGACATCTAGATTATTCCTCTATATGTTAGTTTTCTAGTAATGGAGATTAAAAAAATAATTTTCTCCTTCAAATTGTGACCATTTTTTCTACCTATACCACAAATAGATGGTAATGAAATATCCAATGAATATTAAAATTTATCTACCATGGGAATGTTTTCTTTCTCAATATCTGAAAATATTTCAACTCATATCATGATCTTTGGTCTTGGGTTGAATTATCTAGAACTATAAAATTTCAATTTGGTATTTCTAAACTTATTATGAGGGGGAAGAAAACATATATGGCTCATGTATTTCCATTTTTTACATTTTTAATCCATAAAGAGTTTTTATTTTTATTTCATCAAGGGAAAAATATTAATCTTTCATACTCCAACATAATAAATTATTATAATTCAGAAAGTCATTGATTATCTTTAATAAAATTGCCTATAGTTTGAACATTTCATTCATTTAAATATCATAATTTATCACATCATTACCCCAAAATCCATTCAACTCATCAATCAATGGCTGAAGGTAAACATCAATATTATCCCTTGGACTTCTTGGTCCATCAATAAGAGTGTAAATTAATAGAAATTGTTGTTTCATACAAGGCCACAAAGGAAGATTATACAAAACAAACCCCATAGGCCAGGGCTAATGAGTTTCACTAACCAGATACCTAAATGAATTAAAATCATATGCTATCAGACCCAATCAGATATTATGAATATATTTAGCAAAGTTAGGGTTCGTTTTATTAATATCCTTTCTTAAAAGAGAGTATGTATGATGTGTTATCATATCACTATCCTTATTTATTTCCATGAATCATCTCACTAATTTAAGAAATTTATATTACATAAATAATATTTTCAATCTCAAATTTAGTGGAAAGTGATGCATTTCATTATGGCAATCAGTTTCCCCTATTTCATAGTCTATCTTTGATAAGTATGATTTTCCACAATATCTTTCCACTTAGAAGATCCATGGACTATAAATTATACAAATGTGAAGTTTCTTTTCTAAGTTAAATACATTTTTTTCACATGAATCTATGGTCTCATATGTAAAACCTAAGTTATTTTTTAACATACGATTATGGTAATATGACTCTGGAATCATAGTATCAACAGGATGTACTTTTTTAAATAACACTAAGAACATGTTGAATGATGTGTCTAACCACTAATTCAAAGCCTTCAAGTGAAATAATTCACTGATAAAAGAAAATTTACTATAATATGTACAATAAAAATATAATTGAAATTGTGAATCATCAATTATATCTTAAAAACTCATTGAATCATGATCTACACTAGTGCATAGATTTATCTCACCAGTCTAAATTTTTTGAATGTTAATCCTTCAGGATTTAACCCACATAAAATTTCAGTAATCATTCAATTCATCGAATCTGTTGTCCTCGCAACAACATCCATCTGAATAGTTTATATTCAATGAAAATGAAAAGATTATTCCCTATAAAAATTACAGCGCTGAAAATTTTTCAGGAACCCATTTATTAATAGATGATTCTTCATGGTATCTCATGTGAATTGATATGTATTTTTACATTTTCTACACAGAAAACTAATATAGCCGCTTTGAAATAATCCATTGAAATCAATAAACAACATAATTTCATCAAAATAATCTTTAGATGTTTTATTTTTATGATAAATATAACTATTATCTATATATGTTTGTCATGACCCCCCCAATAAGTATCCCTCTTGGCCTAGTAATTGGACTAAAAGGATAGTGACCGCCCAAGTCCTACTGTAAGAAGAAACTAGGTTGGAAACTAGTACAGAGGGTATATAATACATATAAATGTGAGGCATTACCGTCTAAGAGAAACATGAAGAAAAGAGAGATAAGATAGATACACCAATCTACTCATGCTTATAAAGAAAAAAGAAACCCATGTTCATACATGTATTTTCATACAAAACTAAAACTAATGGGAAGAAAAATAAAAGTACCAAAAAGGTAAACTCAACTGTGACCATGAAGCCAAAATAGCTCCTGAAAAACCACAAGCTAGTAATATCTAGTTTGATCTAAAACTTTACCCTAATAATATAAAAAACAATTTATATATATGTGGGGTGATCATAATAGTACACTCAGTTGGATCCTCCCCAAAGCCTCTCATGAAAAAGATAATGAAAGTATACTAAAGCCCAATTAAAAATAAGTGAAACTAACTCATTACCTTAATATGTATTCTAAGTACCCAGCCTCACCATGGATATATCTTACCAAGTCAATGATACAAGAGAGATCATATAATATAATAATAAATCAAAACGGTCACACCACTTCCACTTCCCCACTAGTTTGTTGTTATGACCTAACATCTCATGTCCAGATCCATCTCTCCCCAAAATAACCTAGAATGAAAAATCATGGGCTATGTATCAGGACATGCATCTCATTCAGCACATATTTTCATCATCTCATGCCACATACCCATATAGTAATGAAGATGTTTTCAGGATCCATCACAACCTATTTGATCTATATCATACATCAATTATTATACCCCAATCGATCACATACCATACAATGAGTATGGTACCTCAATCCATCACTACCCATATAGGTCATACCTATAATAATCCATCAAAAAATATATCCATAGATACATGTGTATGAAATAACTACAATCCATTATATCCCTATACACACGTATATGGGGAAATTAATAACCCTTCATACCAGTATAGAATACTATAAGGAGAAGAGAATGGGACTAGAGGGGTAGTCAATCATCTACCCCTCTCAAACCTAGATGTTACTGAAAACACCCTGATAGAGTCCACTGGGTGTCATTAGAACTGCCGACATGGGTGGGGTAGTACAAGAAATCACAAAACATGAAAAATATAGTATATCCCCTAACAACACTATAGGTATTAACCTAGTCCAAGGATCAATTATAACCATCATCTTTCAGACACCCAATTGCTACTTCTAAGGAGTAATATCCTATAAAAAAACAAGAAATTAATGGAGAAATATTAAATTATTTTTTTTCGTTTAACATTTCACTTCACATTAATTAATTCATTAACTATTAATTAACATTATTTGGATTATATATCATTATCCATCCAAGTGAATTCTATTCACTCCAAGAATAATCCAACAGAGTCTGTGGTTTCACACGATTAACATTGACATTTTCATTCCAGAAAAACTAAAAACATCGTTAAAACATTAATTAAACATTATAACCATTATATAATTCTAGTTACTCTAAGAAAACATCCTAAGATACCATTAAGATATGTAATGAAACACATCCATCTACCTCAAACAAAGAGGAAAGGAATGTAGGTAAAATAAGAAACACAATCATCTGACCATTAAACATATTGATTAACATGAAAACATATCCTCTTTCAAAACAACAACAAGTATGCCTAACTTCAACCCATTCCATCAACTCTTATGTCATCCCCAAAACCTTCATGCATATCACCGTGCATCTCCCCATCATGGTTATCAACTAATACAACAAACTCGGGCCACCCCTCCCATATCTCATCATATATCCCAGTCTAACATCACATCATACAAAAAGGCCCATATATATATCACATAGAAGGTATCAAGAAACAAACATAGTCAAGAAGGAAATTTGACCCTAAAAACAAGGCATCCAGACTTCACATGAAAACGGGCTCTCACAGCCCTAACACAAGACATTAAGACTTCACATAAAAACATGAAACCATGGGCCCAAACATTTATCTTTATTAAACAATCTGTTTTTATTCCATCCAGAATCAACCAATTCAATTATCATATGATCCAGGTATGGGAAAACAATGGAATTAGGCATAACAAGTGTAACGGGGTAATGGAGGAATACAACCCCCACCCCCGCAAAAAACTTCCAAGGCCCATGAATAAAAAATATGGTGTAATTAAATATATAAAATAGAAAAATGAATTTTATTATAATGAAAACACACCCATACACAGTTTTGATGCGGGAATAGAGAACGAAAAACAATTTTTGAAGAAGAAATGAGAACATAAAAGAAAGGAAACACCAAGATTTATGTGCTTTGATCCCATTGGGACCTATTTCATGGAAATAAAACCATCCACACCAACTATTTTATTAGGTCATAAAAAAAATAGATTATATTTTACAGAGGAAAATTAGATAGGAATCAAAAATTCATAGGAGCGCTAGAACATAAACTATGCACTAGATGAAGAAACATAAAAGGAATCGGGTTGAAAAAAACTCAGAACTTGGAAAAATATCAGGGTGTCTAGATAACATTATTATCTAAGAACATAAATCTTGTTGATTCATTGTATATCACTCTATAATGATCACACCAGGTCTCTAGATTCATGAAATGGTCGCACATATTCAACTAGGAAGAACCCCGAGAGGTTCCACCAGGATCCGTGCAGTAGCGGCATGTAGGGGTTTTATGGGCCACCAAATAAGTATACTGATGAGGAATATAACACCAGAACCAATGAGATTAAAGCTGAGTAAGATGATTCATAGAACTGGGAGACAAAAAAATTAGACCGAACCACCCGTAGGAAGAAAAAAAACCACCAATGGTCAGATGAAGACAATTTTTGGAATCTTGATATTTGCTTACCAGATGAACTCGACCACCAAATAAGATGATTTTAATATATATTTATTATATTGAATGCATGGGGATAAGGGTGAAGAAACCCCATGCCAGAACCACAAATAGCTAACTACATATCCAGAGAGAGGCTGGTATGATGCCAACGCTGAACTGCCTACCCAACAACACCTGGAACAAATCAAATCAATTGATTTCCAAGAAATATTAGGAGGAAACATCCATTGATGGACCAAAATGAATATAATAGTTATAAAATGGATAATAAGGTGGAATCCCAAATCAAGTGGGACAAAAAATTGAGTAGTCTATATAAATCATCTCATGTGGTAAAATGATACCAAAATCAATCATATATTAAAATGAGGAAATATTTAAAAATAAGTCGCATGTATTGAAAACAATTAAAATGGAAGAAAACTTTAAATGGGTTTAATTAAATTTTCAATAATTTTAAAAAATAATACCTAAATTATCAAATCTCCACCATATTCAATTGAAATTTTATGATGTTGTTAAACCTAAATTTCATTCAAGTGGATCCAAGTACAACATATCTAAGCGATGCTTGAACTTTGAAAAAGTTTTAACCTTATTCAAACTATGTATTAGTTTTTAATTCATATGATTATTAGTGACATACACTTTACCACTTTCAATAACTTCTCTAATTAAATTATTTCCAATAACTATGTGCTTATACCAACCATGGAATACTAAATTTTTAGACAAATAAAGGGCATATTGAGAATCACAATGTATAGTAATAACAGAATTACTTATAAAAAGTTTAGAAATAAAATCTTTAAGCTATATGGATTCTTTAACTACTTCTGTCAGTGCTTTGTACTCAGTTATTGTGTTCAAGAGGGTCACCACCGATTTCACATTGCACTTCCATGATATAGGTCCTCTACATGTAGTAAATCCATAACCATTTAGTGATTTCTTAGTATCAAAATTTTTATCACAGTCAGAATCCACATAACTACTCACTAATTCATAAGAATTAAAATTTGTAACATTGAAAATTCAAAGAGATAAAGTAGAAGAAATTTAAATCAAAATCCATTTAAGAGCCTACCAATGTTCCTTTCCTATATTTTACAAAAATAGGCTCAATGTACAGATAGAAAAAGTAACGTGTGGTTGAGTACAACTCATAGCATACATTATACTTCCCAATATATTATAGTATGATATTCTACTAATATATTCAATATTTTCAGCTGTGGAATGTGACTCATAAAAATATAATTTAAAATTTTTACCTAAAGGAACACTAATAGGCTTCAAATCATCAAAAAAATACCTCTTAAGCCCTTTAAGGATATTGGAATATTGTGATACATAAATAAGTTTATGCTTTCTATCCCTAATAATTTACATGCCCAGAATTTTCTTATCACAAATATTCCATTTCAAAAGTTGAATTCAATTGGATTTTAACATGGGTGATTAATTTCATACCACTACATAGGAGTAACATGTCATCTACATAGAGCAGTAAATGAAGCATGGATTTTTTAAAATATTTAAGATATTTAAATGAATCAAACTAACTCTTATTGAAACCATTTTCAATCATGAATGAATCAAACTTATTATACCATGTTCTTTAAGTTTATTTTAATCCATATAAAAATTTATTATGAAAAAAAACTTTGTTAGATTTAAATTCATGTTAAAAACCAATAGAAGGATTCATGTAAATATGTTCAATTAAATCACCTCACAAGAAAGTAGTTTTGACATATAGCTATTCTATATGATTATATAAATAGTTAGAAAAATTAAAGAGAAATATTATGGAATAATGTTTCACCACATGGAAAAAAATTTCAGAGTAATGAATTCTCTCTCTCTGAACGATGACTTTGGCTACAAGTCTAGATTTAAACTTAATTTTATTTCTTATTATATTGTCTTATTTTGTTTTATATATTAATTTACAAGCTATAAACTTGGAAGTAGGTGGTTTATTTAATATGGACCAAGTATTGTACATTCATAGGTATTTCATCTCATCTTCCATATGTGAAATCCAATGCATAGAGTTTTTGTCATTAAAATCAAGATTGTAGCTTTGGAAATCCTATACACTAAGATCTGTTGCCACATTTAATGAAATGGAAACCATATCATCATGGTTTTGCCTAGGAGGAGGTATAATGACCCTCCCCTACCCATACTAAGTGAGATGATAATCCTAAGGCCACCAGAAATTCCATCATAAGGAGTATCATCAAAATCAGATTAGGATTATGGCTCAGGCTGAGAAAGGGGCTCCTGAGAGGTAGAAGGAGTCTTGACAATAGACTCATTAATAGTAGGAGGATAAACATCAAGATCCCTCTTCTTGCAAGGATAAAAACTTTTATTAGTGGGAGGATATACTCTATAAAGAATAGAATATTGACGCACCACATCCTAGCTAAGAATGCAATTTTGAAAGCCATGTTTATCTACCCAAAGCTTATACCACTTCACCAACTATGGATACCCTATGAAGATGATCTTGATAGCTCTGGGCTCAAGATTATCATACATAACATGAGCATATGTAGTGCATCCAAACACCATAATTTTTTCATTGGATGGGTGTGATTTCTCCACAATTCAATAAGAGTCTTAAATCTGTTGGAAGGTGAGGGAAAACTATTTTTTAAGTAAACTGTCTTAGTGAAATATTTTTTCTAAATGGATATGGGAAAGAATGATCATGAAATGATGATACAACCCCTCTCAAGAATGGTATGATTTATATGCTCATCTATACCATTTTTATAAGGAGTATGACTCATAGTTTAGTTCCTTAAAATTCCATCACTTTAAAAAAACATGGTAAACTCTGTAGATAGGTTTTCAAGGATATTATCAATCCTTAAAGTCTTTAAATTCCACATAGATTGATTATATAAAATGTGTTTCCAAATTTTAAAAAACTCAATGACATCAAATTTATTTCTCAATATATAAACCAATACTTTCTTCGAAAATTCATCGATAAAGCTAAAAATGTAAGAGCCTCCACCTTGAGAGGTAGTCCTAGCAGGTTCCAAAAAATATGAGTGAACATACTCAAGTGGGTGACCAGATTTAAATCTTGTTGACGCTCCTTTCGTCACAGAATCTATAGATCGGAAAAGGAGAATATCTGAGCTCAAAGTGATTCAACCTTTGAAGAAAATTTCAAAAATCGACAAAGGCATGAACAAAGGATCAAAAGCAACTGCACCGCGCAAGTTATATCACTGTCGCGCAAGTCCACTTGCGCGACGACCTTGTTCGCGCAAGTGACTTGCGCGCCCTAAGTGATAACCGCCCGGTAACCGCCCAGGGCCTTCTTTTGCCTATAAATAGACCCTGTGGGCCCCCCATTCGGGAGGATCTTTTTCCAGAAACTCAGATTGATGCTCCCGACACCCAAGTCTCTTCTCAAAGCTTCCGGAACACTTCTAAGGTAATTTATTACCTAGAACGGACGATCTAAAGAGAGGGAGGATGGCCTAAGTGTTGAAACTCATCAACACTTGCGCGCCTGAATGGCCAGCCCTTACGGGAACTGGTCACACTTGCGTGTTGCCCTATTCCTTCAATATAACTTGCGCGTCCCTTTTCTAGGAGAACCTCAAGAGGATTCTAAAGGCTTTAAAAAAAAGTCGCTCAAGTATTTTAATGCTGGTTGAAAATCGCGCAAGTACCACACATGTCGCACAAGTATACTTGCATGACCAATACTTGCGCGCCCACGTAAGACTTGCGCGCCTTTCAAGACTTGCGCGCCCTTACCTTTTTTGGGAGCCCATCTTGCCCATTTTACCCCTCTTAAGCCATTTCACCTTTCCTATTCAAGATTTAGTCTTCAAAATACTCTTCAAAGCCATTTATGGCATGATTTCTTGATTTGACTTCCTTATATGAAAGGAATTCGGTGGAATATCTCTCAAAACCTAGTGATTTATACATCTTTATGTCACCAAAGATTGAGAGTTCATTCATTCAACCTCATCCTTTAAGATGAGAGAATCCTTAACCTGGGTCTCCTTTTCAGGAATAATCCCCAGTTATAAGTCCTTTAATCTGGGCATCTTCCTCAGGAGTAAGCCCCAAATTCTTAAAGTTCCCAAACTTGGGCATCCTCCTCAGGAGTAAGCACCAATCAGAATCTCAAATATGGGCATCCTTCTTAGGAGTAAGCCCCGAGTCCGTTAATTTGGGAATCCTTCCTAGGAGTAAGCCCCAATCTCAAATATGGGCATCCTTCTCAAGAGTAAGCCCCAAACCTTAATCCCTAACCTGGGTCTCCTTTTCAGGAATAAGACTCAGTCATAATCTTGGGCTTCCTTTTCAGGAGTAAGCCCCAAGTCCCCTAACCTGGGCCTCCTTTTCAGGAGTAAGTCCCAGTCATAATTATGGGCATCCTCTTCAGGAGTAAACCCCAAGTCCCTTAATTTCTCTTAACCAGTTCTAAATTACGTTTGATATGGGATTCCTTCTCAGGAGTGAAACCCAATTATCAATCCTCTCCTAATTTGGGTTTCCTTTTCAGGAATAAGTCCCAAGTTTGAGTATTCAAATCTCCATAAAGCACATATACCTTTATGGACCCTATTCCTAGATTTTCTCCCTAAAAGTAAATCCTAAATCTTCATCTATCTGGGTAGTCATACATACATAATCCCCAAACAATTTCTTATGATTTCATCTTTCATGACCCAATTGTCTAATTTTTACCAATACCTCTTGTTTCTCACACCGAGCATGACTCACGTGAGCTTAGAGTGTAAAAGTAATTATGACATTCTTCTTTGAGCCATCAATCATAAACGTCATACTCCATTACTCGAACTACGTGGGTTATGATTCCTTTTCCAAAACAAAGGATACGTAGGTAGCCTATTTATGGGTTCGATCCCAACTTTGAAATAATCCAGGTCCTTCTGAATGACGATAAACTTCAAGTGCCCCACTGAGTGGCTTTAAAACCAGCCTGGTCATCATAATGACCAAGAGACTTTTATATAAATGTTTCGAAGGATACCATTGACCAAGAATCTCTAAATAGATACAGATGATTCTCTATTGATGAAGAACCTCGAATACATATAAAAGATTCTCTAAATTTCTTACATATTTAATAATTGATTGTTAAAACTAAAGGAAATCTCATTTTATACTTGGTAATTTAATAAGGATTCACGAACATAACTTAAATCTATAAAGAGAGTCCCAGAGTAGACAATAATTCCCCTCAAAAAGGTGTGATGAGTCCGACCTCCCATCCTCTCGACCAATGCAAATTCTTAAGCCTCATCAGTCCACAAGCTAATGAGCGCCTACCTTTGGAAAGTAGGTCCAAACAGATGTGGAATCATTGGATGTTACTGGTTCTACGAACAAACCCACTAGAAACCGATCGGAACGTTTGAATCTCTCGTCCAGTAGGTCATCCCCGAATTCCGTGCGAAACAAAAATGGTGAACCCGACGTGAATCCTTAACCAGGTTATAGTGATGTTCTTCTTATTTGTTAGGCCCCTTGGGCCAAAAAAGAAATCATTGACATGTGCTCATCCAAAAGATGCAGTGGCCGGATTCATCTTGATTATGTCTGTTATATGGAACAGGCACTCTTTTCTCAAGATCTTCTGCAAAATGGATTTCCTTAAATTCACCCCTGTGAATACTGCTACTGTAAACACCTCTACTGTGAGGTCTGCTACTGTGAAAACCAATGCTGCTACTCCTGCTGGAACGTCGTCCGCTCTGAGGATGACATCACCAACTCAGCGTCTTCAACGATGGGTTTCTAATGCACTGGTTAAGGAGTACCGTCGCAACGGTACTATCCCAACTCTGGAGGACGCTCGTCAAGCCCTCCCAGTTAACAAATCTACCTGGTCGTCCGGACAACGGCGGCTAGCGATCAAGGAGCAGGCGGTGCTAACTACCGTCTCCAACCGTTTCGGGTCATTATCCCCAGAACACAATTTCCATTCACTCCCTTACTCTGAGGAAGTGAATGAGCAGGTCCCTCAGGGCCTTAATTCAAAAAGATAGGAGTCCTTACCGAGGGCTCCCATAAACAATCACCACTAGACTCGTGCGGTAGTGCGCCCTCAACATGATGAGGGTACCGACTCTAGGCATTCAGCTCAGGTTCCTCGAACCCGAGCAGGCAAGATGAACCGCCAGAGACGGAATCTGATTAACAATAGGCAGGTTATCATCCCTTCCATCTCCGGAGAAGTCCACCAACCTAACTTGGTAGAAAACAACGAGAAGGCACACACACCTACCCGTTTTAATTCCGCTGTCCAGCAGACTCGTCTGGCAGCATGAAGCCAATCCCGCCAGGCAATTCCGGCGGAGTACTATAGGCAGGAACATACACCTACTTATACATCACCAGTTAGTCAGCAGGCTCGTCTGACTACATATGATGGATCTCGTCAACCGTGTTTGGCGAAGTATAATCAGCAGGCACATACACCTGCATATACTAATCAAGCCTACCAACAGTCTCTCTTGGTAGCTCACGGAGAAGTTAGTCGAAAAGCCCCGACGACAAACAGGAGGCAGACTCAACTCTCTGCCTCCACACTTGAGTACTGTCAGGATTCACTGATAGGAAAAGGAGGACAGGGGCAGGCACATACACCTACTCCAAGACCGGAATGGACGTATATCCCCATTCTGGCGGCTGAAGTCACCAATCATATTTTGTCAATGGTGAAAGAGCAGAAGCAAATTCCTGCTCATATTCTGGATTCTTGCCGGGATATCATAACAGCTTCAGCATCATCTCATGGATAGACACATAAATCTATCCCTAGCAGTGGAGTGACACATCAACGATTCACTCTGGAACAGACACACACATCTGTTCCAGTCCAAGAGGGTTATGGGGCATACTCCCCCATATCATACGGACAAACAAGTCAGGCACATACACCTGATTTGAGTGGAGATCGTCAGCCTAACCTGACCATCTTTCTTGATCAGGCACATACACCTGCTCAGAGTTACCACTTTCGTCAAAAAGTGGTTTCCAAAGCGAGTAAGAAGGCATCTATGAAAAAGATCCGCCCATCACAGTCAGGAGATCAAAGGCCAACCTGCAACAAGGCCTTTCTCGATGTTGGAGTTCTTGAAGCCCTCAGACATTTATCTGTCGGAATTCAAGATTATACTCCCTCAGTTCCCAATAACGGGAACATTAATTCTGAAGGTCTTCAACAGACACTTCCTCATGAAGGCTTGCTTCATGAAAAATCGTTCAATCTTGAAGTTTCTTCTTCAGATGAGAGCCACAGGAACCCTCTATGTGGTCAGAAGACCAAGAAGCAAGAGATCTCATCTTTTGCTGTAACCCATTATGGTGGTCCTCCCCATGATGATGAACTTCGCTGCGAAAGTCCTCTCCGCAGTAGTGATTCACATTGCCTGGAAAATACTCCAGTGGACAATGTAGTGCCGAGAAAGCCCTCTTATCTTGAGGCACTTGCAAATGCGAAACCAGTCATGTCTGATGCTTTATAGCTAACAAGTGAAATACTTTCTCAATCAGAAGATAGCCCAGGGTGTAGGTCATTCTCCGAACCACCCCTAAGTCATGCATCTTCTAGTTTGATCAATGATTTCTCTACCAATCTTGTTGAATCTGATGAAGCAACAAGGAAACACCAACTCTGGTCAAAACAGGTAGAAGAATCTTCATCTAATGATAAAGAGGAAATGCTGAACATGAGGAAAAATCTGGCAAATGGTGAGGTGCCAGTCATGTTTTGTCCTTTGGCTGACTCCTAGTACGACATTCCAAAGATGTTGACGGATGATGGAATCCATGATATTAGTCTCAACATATGGAAAACTCTTTTTCAATTGAAGAAGAAGGTATTATCTTATGATGAATATGAAAATTATCTTAAGATAATAGAAGGGCTACAACGTCAGATTGATTTGGCATCTCTATCAGTATCTCGGTATCCGAAGGCTGAAAAGCAACAGAGAACCCTTCAATGTTCATGCCTTGGCGCACTAAGAAAATTGTGTCAGTTAATTGCCAAAGATCCATCTGATGTTCATATCAGAGGATGAGGTGTTCATAGAGCACTACATTTCACAGTTCTTTCCAGTCAGCAAAGCCCGCCGAAAATGGTCTCATGAAATGTTATTTCCCATGGCTGGCCACAGTCAATGGGCTTTGTTCATAATCAAAGGCTTGCTCAAGAACAGGCTTCAACTAGTTCCTCTCAAAATCAAGCATATAAAGAACACGTTGTTGAATTGCTCCTACATCAAGCAGGTGAGAATATTGCACAAGCCTCTCGTATGGAGTAAACACGTCATCAAATGACAGAAGTTTCGGAAATCATCCAACGGTCTATTGAACCAGGTGATAAAAGTGGATACAGGTTAATGCATCCAGCTAATTTCCGAACTAAGATTCGCAAGATCAAGAGAGATTTTAAGAAGATCTCATACATAGCATGTCAAGAGACACCCCAGCTTGTCAGACTGGGGACTTCTCTAAACCAACCCTCAGAGTCAACAAATGGGATTCGAGGAGTTGAGCGGAAGCAGCAGGAACATCCCCAGTTCTCGAGACTGGGGACTCTTTCAAATCATCAATCCCCTCCTCAGAGAATTTCGGTCTTTTCTCGATTGGGGAAGAATCCACAAGAGGAACGAAGAGCCAAATTATCAGGAGATTCCCTCCAAGTTATAGCTCATCAAGAAGTTCCTAAAAGATTGAATCAACAAAAGGAAATGTCTCGTCAAAGACATGAAAGAAGACAATATCACAGAAATGTTGATAGAAGGGATGTGATGCATTATGCATCAATCAATGTCATCAATGCCGTTGTTGCTAATCCCCCAGAGGATGTTCACTCAGGGGACTCAGATGAAGAGCATCATGCTCAAGAAAATGTATGCACCAATACAAATGAAGAAGGTGTACGTACATGAAGTCAAAGGATTACTCAGAACCTAGGTAATACACTTCCCTCCCTCTAAAAGGTATCCAACAAAGGGAAGGGAAAGAATCAGGTTACATATCCTTCCTCTGAAGAAGGTCAATCACTCTCATTAGAGCAAAGGTTTGCACAACAGGAGGAAGAAATAAAAGAATTAAGAATGTTGAATGCAGAACTACTTCAGAGTAGTCTTCTTCTTAAGAATGCTGAAGTCCGACAGCCGAAGGAATTTGTTGTAACTACTAAGATGGATCAGGAATATCCTCCTTTATCAGTACACCCTCAGAGGTCTAATCCTACGGGTCAAACGCAACAACAGTTGGCAGCACTACCATCAGTTGCAGCACCAACCACCACGTCTGTCCAAGCTCCATTCATTGCACCTACCCAAAACCAAGTTCAACCTGATGTTTCTCAAAAGTTAATAATTACTATTGAGTCATTAACAGCTCGTTTAGAAACTATGGAAGGGAAACGGGCGCAAGTTCAACCAGAAAAGAAAGTTTACCCTGAATGGGTAGATTCAATTTCTCCTCCATCCAGTTTTGGAAACCCTGTTTTCCCTACTTTCAATGAATCAGGCGACCCTGACCAACATTTGACGCATTACGTGTCTTGTTGTGATCCAATGATGGGAACACCAGAGCAGCAAGAAGCAGTGAAACTCAGATGCTTCGTGCGAACCTTGCAAGGACCAGCTTTTGTCTGGTATACAAGCTTGCAATCCCGGTCAATCATCGGATGGGAGGATCTTCGTCAAAAATTCCTTCTTTAGTTCAGCTCAACTTTTCCAAAAATGACAGTTTTCGATCTTACAAACTGCAAGCAAAGGGAGAATGAAGGATTCTCTGATTTCATTGCTCACTGGAAGGGATTAACGTATTCCCTGAGTTTAGAACTCCCTCAGGAGGAACTATTGCCAATCTATGTGGCAAATTTGAATGACGAATTACACACGCCATTGATCCCTGTGAAATACACAGGAGGGTTTCGAGACCTTACTTCAATCGCTCAACAGATTGAACATTCCCTTATACAGGCTAAGGTTAAATCTCGTGTAATTCCATCAGTTCCAGGAAGGAGAATGGGTAAAGCAGAAACTGCTACAGTTATGCTTAAACAAGCACCTGTACCTATTTCTACTTCAAAACCTTCATCTTCTCGAAGGGCTCCACCTCCTGAACGCCAACAACAAAGGCTGTTTCATCGAAATGATCAAAGAGATCAACGAAAAAAACAATTTGAGGATTTGAAGAGTAAAACATACTCTTTCCGAAGTGAGAAAGTTCCTGGTTACTTCATTTTAGCTCTGGAAAATAATTTGGATCAATTACCAGTGCCCAAGAGGCCTAACAAGGAAGGAGATGAAAACCATCCCAATTATTTTCCCTTTCATCAAATGTTGGGGAATCCCATCCAGGAGTGTTTTTTCTTTAAAGACCTCCTACAAAAGATGGTCGATTTGGGACAAGTCAAATTGAAGGGTTCTTCAACTCATATAGCGTGTATTACCGCTACAGATCCAGAGGAAGGAGGCGAGTGGCAGGAAGTCAAAAGCAAAACTGCGCAAAAATATGATGATTGGATGGTCAGAAAGACAATCAATCGGACCCATTCCATTTTGCAAACACAATTGAAGAATCCAATTGTGTCTCCTACAAAAGCTGCAGTGAAGCCTCCATCAAAAGACAAATCCTCAAAAGGGTAGCGCAATTCAAAGAAGAAAGAGGAATCAGAAGAAGATGAGTATGTATCGAGGCCTAAGTTGTATTTGACTCTGGAAGATTTCATGCCATCTACTTCAAAACCACGGGCACCGCCCCACCAAACAGCACATCCTAAACAAGCTAATCAGGCTGAGTCTTTATCAGACGAAGAGTTAATCTTTGGTTCTGTTAATATGATTCAATTAACAGATCCATATTCTAGTCTTGATGAGCCTGAATTCCTTGTATCAAATAAGAGAATCCGAGGAAGTTCTAGAGGTTCAGGATACAGGGGAAGACGTGGATCTTTCTGAAGCCACTACTCTAATTCTACCCCTGCTAGCACTGTATATGCAGCAGAAACTCATGGTAGAGCCCTTCAGCGAGCTCAAAAAGAACAAGCAAGCTCTTCTGCCAATGGCCAACTCAGTTTTGGCACAGTTATTTTGGATGACCGATTAAAGGTTCTATCTTCTTTATATCATCAAGTAAATGGATCTAATCAGTCTAATCTTCCAAAACCAAGGATGTTGCCAACTTCAATACAAGATGCATCAGCTTCCAAAGCATCTGCTTCCAAGGTACCTGCTAAACCACATATTCCTGTTGGGAAACGTAGGCCTCTAGATCAAAATATGATATATTGAAACACTTGGCCCATGTACCAGCCAAGTTATCAATTTTGGATGCTTTGAATATGTCAAAAGATCTTCGGGAAGCATTCATCGAAGCTTTGTCAAGTCCTGATGAGTTTGAAGCTGAAATTTCTGCAGCTGAAGTCTATCACATAGAGAATAATCCTGCAGAATGCCATGCAGTGATATCTTTTACTGATAAATATGATGATAATGTTGTGCACGGGCACATAAAACCTTTGTACTTATCTGGAAAAGTCAATGGTTTAAATATTCGAAGAGCTTTCATTGACAATGGTTCAGGAGTCAACCTCATGCTCATTCATAAACTTCGTCGATTGGGCCTCATGGAATCTGATTTATCTCCTTCTACAATGATGTTACAAGGATATGATAAAAATGAACAAGAACCACTGGGAGAAGTTACACTCAGAACTCAGTTTGGAGATCTTGTATCCAATTCGGATTTCATGATTGTTGATCAAGACTCAGCTTTCAATGTCTTTCTTGGAAGACCCTAGCTACATCAGCATGCAGCTATTCCTTCATCATACCATCAATGTCTCAAATACTGTTTCAATGGTCAAGTTGGAACATTGTATGGTGATAAGGCCCCGTTCAAGACATGTGAGTCTCAATACATTGAGGCGGAATTTTATCACGTGAAGGGAAGAGAAAAATCTACAATGAAGGAAATTACCAAAGTTAATGCTCCATATGGTTTGGAGAAAATTCCAATAAATCCATTTACACATGTGAGTACATATTATGTGTTACCTATCAGTAAAATTGTCAAAATAGGCCCAAATCAAAATACTCTTATGGAAAGATCCATAATGTCAATTACGGCAATCGAGCCAGACAACATGGGAGAAATTGGTAACCTACCAAACATTGATGAAAGCACAAGTGATGATGTTTTCATTTCATCTGCTGAAGTCCAACAAGTCTATACTTCGCCAATCAGGCCAGAAGAAGATATAGCAACATCAGAGGTGAATAATTATGTCGATTCTCAATCCATCATCTCCTCTTTATTTCCCAAAGAAGACCCTTTATCATCAATAGGGTCGGAAATGGAAGCTTCTTCTTCAAAATGTGAAAATTTTGACATCTCTTATGATCATGAGAATTTCGTTTTGTCTTCTACTTTGCAAGTAGAAATGGAAGAAATAGCACGTGATGAAGAGGAAGAGGAAGATGTTAGAGATGCTCCTCCATAATTTGAAGAGGGTATCTCTACCACTGTGGATGAACTCAGAGAAGTAAATCTGGGTACAGAGAAAGATCCACGCCCCACTTTAATTAGTGCGGCCATGACCCTTGAAGAGCAAGAGATGTATATTTATTTTCTAAAGAAAAATAAAGATATTTTTTCTTGAATTATACAGAAATGCCTTGGCTTGATCTTGATGTTGCTACTCATCATTTGGGTTTACCAAAAGAACATCGAGGATTTAAGCAAGCCGCGAGAAGAACACACCCAACTTATGCTTCCAAAAGTGAAGCTGAAGTGGATAAGATAATAAAAGATAACTTCATTAGAGAAGTTCAGTATCCCAAGTGGTTGGCTAATATTTTCCCTGTAAAGAAAAATAACGGACAAATTAGGGTTTGCATCGATTTCAGAGAACTTAATCGGTATTGTCTTAAAGTTGATTTTTCCAGTTCCGATTATAGAAATATTAATTGATGCAATGGCTGGCTATGAAGTACTTTCTTTCATGGATGGATATTCCAGATATAATCAGATCTGAATGGCCACAGAAGATGAGGAATCTACAGCCTTCAGAGCTCCTCAAGGTGTGTTTTGTTACCGGGTGATGCCCTTTGGTTTAAAGAATACAGGTGCAACATATCAACGCGCCATGCATCGTATCTTCAAAACTTTCTTAGGGAAGTTTGTTGAATGCTACGTAGACGATTTGGTGGTTAAATCCAAACAACGTTCTAATCACTTTTCTGATTTGGAAGTCATATTCCACAAGCTTCGACAACATAATTTGAAGATGAACCCCTTAAAATGTGCTTTTGGGGTAACCTCAGGAAAATTTCTTGGCTTTGTCGTACGCCATCGTGGTATTGAAGTCGATCTTGAGAAGACCAAGTCAATCCTTGGTATGTCACCTCCTCAGAATTTGAAATAATTAAGAGGACTTCAAGGACACTTAGCCTATATTCGGTGTTTCATTGCCAATTTGGCAGGCAATAGTTTACCCTTTACCAAATTATTGAAGAAAGGAGTCACTTACCAGTGGACTGAAGAATGTCAAGATGCATTTGATGTTCTCAAGAAATACCTCTTGATTCCACCAGTACTCATGCCACCTATTGAAGGTAGACCACTTATCCTCTATGTGACAGCTCTAGAGCGATCATTGGGTGCCTTTCTCGCTCAAAAGAATGATGCTGGGAATGAAAATAGCCTCTAATATCTCATTAGAACTATGCTTGAAGCAGAAACCCGGTATTCAAGTATTGAGAAGTGCTGTCTGGCATTAATCTTTATAGTACAGAAACTGAGACACTACCTGCAACATCACAAGGTCCAATTGGTATCTCGCAATAATCCTCTCAAATTCATCCTTAGTCATCCAATGCTTACAGGACGTCTAGCAAGGTGGGCCGTTATTTTGCAGCAGTTCGACATTCAGTATTTATATCAAAAGGCAATAAAGGGCCAAGCTCTGGCTGATTTCCTGGCTGAACATCCTTCAATGGAAGACACGTCTTCAGATATTGAACTCCCTGATGAGGAAGTTTTCTCTATTCAAGAGAATCCTCAAACATGGGAAATGTATTTTGATGGTGCTTCCAGAAGTCCAACAGGGAAGAAAATGGAAAATCCTAAATTCAACAATGCTGGTTTAGGAATTGTGCTCATTTTTTCAGATAAGGTAGTACTACCTTATTCCTTTTCATTGTGGGAAGGTGGTACCAATAATGATGCCAAATACCAAGCTCTCATTACAGGCTTGGAGTTAGCGCTCCAAGAACAAGTGAATCACTTAAAGGTGAAAGGTGATTCAGACCTGGTAATCAAACATGTCAATGGGGATTATTCCATCAGAAAAGAAGAATAATCCCTTTGTATGATTATGTCAGAGAGTTAATGGAGGAATTCCCTTCAGAACCGACATTTTCTTATGTCCCAAGATCACAAAATGCTCAAGCTGATGCATTGGCTAATATAGCCACAGCTTTAGCAGATCCAAATCGGGACGAGACAACCATCATTATTGCCCACCGTTGTGCAATTTCACCTTATGTTCAAGCCAGAACAGAGGAAATTAATGAAATTAGTCCCATTCCTGTACCGTATGGTCATACAACAGGATGGATGTCACCTATCAGGGAATACCTTCAAAATGGAACACTTCCACCTAATAGAGCCGAGAAAGAACAAATCCGGCGACATGTGGTCAATTTTACTCTTTATGATAGTCCAAACCACCTAGAGAAAATTCTCTACAAACGTGGTTTTGATGGAGTTCTCTTCATATGCATTGATGGTGAAGAGACAATGACTATCAGGAAAGAAGTGCATGCAGGAGTCGGTGGTGCCAACCAGTCTGGACATAGATTGTCTGATCAAATTTGAAGGCTTGGATACTTTTGGCCTTCAATGATACAAGATTGTGTTGATTTCACAAAGAAGTGTCATTCATGTCAAATACATGTCATCTTCATTCATCAACCTCCAGAGTTGCTTCATACAGCTAAATACTCGTGGCCATTTGCCACATGGGGAATGGATGTGGTGGGACCTTACCATTCAGCTACGACCAAGCAGTTTAAGTACATTCTTACTGCTACTGATTTCTTTTCTAAATGGGCAGAGGCAGTACCTCTCAATGAATTCAGTTCTAAATGAATTGTTAGCTTCATCAAATCTAACATCATTACTAGATTTGGTGTCCCTCATACCATATTGACGGATAACGACATCAACTTATGTTCTTCTGAGGTGAGGAAATTGTATCAAGAATGCAACATTAAATCCAACCATTCATCTCGGTATCATGCGGCGGCCAATGGCCAAATAGAATCCTTTAACAAGACTCTTTCAAATATACTGCAAAAGATGGTGTATAAAGATAAGAGTTCATGGCCTGATAAACTCTTTCATGCTTTATGGGCTTATCGGACTACCACCCGCAATGCAACGCGGTCAACTCCATATTCGTTGATATATGGAACAGAAGCAGTCTTGCCAATTGAAGTTCAATTGCCCTCAATCAGAGTATCCATTTGTGATCATTTATCTACAGATGAGAAATCCCAAAAGCGATTGAATGAATTGGAACAGTTAGATGAGAAAAGATTGTGCACTTTTCACCACTTGGAAATCTATCAGAATCGAATAGCACGAGCTTTTAACAAAAAAGTTCATCTTCGTTCATTCGTTCAGGGAGAATTGGTATTGGTTCTCAGAACACCAATGATACCAGGAAAGAAGTCTCCCAAGCATGAACCAAAATGGGAAGGACCTTATTCAATACATAAGGTCTACTCCAATGGAGCTTATTCATTAATCTCAATGGATGGGGAACTCATCACGAATCCAACCAATGCCAGATTTCTGAAGAAATATTTTGTATAAACACAAAATATGGTCCCCAGAACCAAGACTCTTACAATTGGTCCATACAAGTATGGTCCAGTATGACCTTAAACTACAACTTCGTCCAACATGATGTTAAACTGTAGGAAAGTACCTTACATCTGGAAAGACGTTAAACTACATACACAATTAATAGTCCAGTATGACTTTAAACTGCATCATCCACGGTCTATGCATATGACCTTAAACTATTTGCACTTTCGTCCAACATGACGTTAAATTGTAGAAAAGAACAAGTCCCCGCTACATGACACTAAACTGTGCAGCACCATTTCGTCCTTGCTACATGACATTAAACTATATAGCAATGGTCCAGTATGACCTTAAACTGCAACTTCGTCCCACACGACGTTAAACTGTGAAAAAGTTCCCTAAACCGTCTAGCATGACCTTAAACTGCATCATCCCTGGTCCATGCATATGACCATAAACTATTTACAAGTCCCTTATGTCCAGCAAGACGTTAAACTGTGACATCCTAACTACATGACGCTAAACTGTATAAAAGTCCCTTACGTCCGAAAAGACGTTAAACTATATAATCATCAAAGGACCTGTATGACCTTAAACTATTCACACTTTTTTCCAACATGACACTAAACTATAGAAAAAATCCCCAATGCATCCAACATGACGTTAAAATGATGCACTCTTCTGTCCTCACTGCATGACATTAAAATTGCACAGTCCCCCTTTCGTCCAATATGACGTTAAACTCTATTATTCCCATCGTCCTAACTACATGATGCTAAACTGTACAGAAAATTCATAATACGTCCGACATGACATTAAACTGTATTCTGTCCCTGCTACATGACACTAAACTGTGTAGCACCAATAGTCCTAACTGCAAGACTTTAAACTGCATAGTCCCTTGATATGTCCTACATGACATTAAACTGTGCATCGTTAAGGTTGTTGTTACCTCTTGTTTCTCACACCGAGTATGACTTACGTGAGCTTAGAGAAATCCTCAACCATAACACTCTCTTTGGTCCGCTAACCATGTGTAGGTCCCAACAACATTTTTTATTAGATCGTTGTCCCCAAGAACAACTTGATCATTAATTCATTCTTTAATTGAACTAAACGGACTTTGATCCTTGCCCTCCAGGCTGGGTATGTAGGCAAGCTCCCAGGGTTCAAGCCCAAAAACAATCTCTTTACATCGGTTCACCACCATCTCATATGATGTTGATTTGTGAAACCGCCCCTAGAATCAATATCTTTACATTGATTCACTTTCGTCCTCGTTATATGATGTTAAACTATACAACACTTTTGTCTGGTACGACAATAAACTACAATATTCTTTGATCTCATCATTTGAGAGAGAACTATTATTGACATTGATTTTTCAATCATGTTTCATTTCAAAAAGACTACGTGCATACATGGTAATGCCTAAATTTTTTATCTCAGTTTAAACCATCATTGCACTAAAGTCTCCTTTCACCCTTCACATGTACGAACCAAATTTGTACAAAGGGTAGTTCTAGAACTACATGGGCCTGATTCCCATCCTTATGGGATACGTAGGAACGTTCGAGTATCCCTCGAATCCAGCCCCAAGTCTTTTGGGCCTAACCCCAAATTTCACTTTCAGTCCCTTAGTTGAAAAGTCCTCATGGAAACACACACTGTGTATTCATTATTATGGTCCGAATTCTACGACCCTAAACTAAGATTTCTCATACTTTCGTCCTGCACGACATTAAACTGCATTTCAAGAACTACATATGGCATGATTCTCATTCTTATGAGATACGTAGTGATGTCCAAAATTTCAATTCAGGACCTAGCCACAACATGATTATGGTTATCATTGACCTATGTATCTCTATATACATTGGACAATACCCATCTTTATGTGTTATAATCCTAACCTTAAATATTTCCAGATCTTCATAACCCTTTTCATGACTTCTAGTCACAAAAATGTCAAACTTCTGAGAATTCTTTTGCCTGACTATGCAGCACATGCCCATAGGTGGCCTTGCATAAACAGTCCACATAACAGACTTGTTAGCCAAAAGATACTATTTTATTTAACTATGAAGCCAATGCCCTTAGGTGGCCCTGCATAATTCAACCCCCTAACGGGTTTGTTAAATGATGGTAACTTCATTCTTGGGAAGAATGCCTCTTTTGTCCTTATTTGTCTTAAACGAAAGTATGTAGGGATCCGCAAAAAATAGCCATCCTTAACATATTTGTCCCATATCCTTTTTCATGATCTGAAAGTATTCAAGTCTATGGTTTATTCTTCTTCCCTACGTTTGGGTCAGACCTTCGTGGGAGTGATATTCACCCAGTTCATCGATAATCTTGTCTGGAAATATCTTCTCCATATTCAAGTCCCTCTTTCCATACAACAAACTCTATACTTTAGAAAATTTTAATCTCCATAAAATTTCACTGGCTTTTAGCACTAGGAAAGTAAATTTTTGGGAGTTCTTTTTCCTGACTATGCAGCACGTGCCCATAGGTGGCCTTGCATAAACAGTCCACATAACAGACTTGTCAGCCGAAAGGTGCTATTTATTTAACCATGCAGCCAATTCCCTTAGGTGGACCTGCATATTTCAACCCCCTAACGGGTTTTGTTAAATAATAGTAACTTCATTCTTGGAAACTACTTCTTCTAATGCCTTTTAGATCTTTTTCATATCATTCCTCAGATTCCAATATTCTTATGCCATAGTTTACATTTTTTCCCTCATACTCGAGTATGGTAATATGTTTTCAGATAAATTGTCAAGGAATTGAATCAATTTTAATCTATTTCGGTCAAAGCTATTTCGACCTTAAACATTAGCCCCTTTATGTCCGGCATGCATGACTTTAAACTGCCCACAAAAGACAAAGTAACTCTGAATAAAAGTCATGTTCCAGCTCACTAAATATACATTTTTGTATGATTTAGGTAATATTGAGCAATTAAAAGGTTCAAAGTTTGTAGGATTATTTGTAATAATCCTAGTAAAAATCAAACTATGCTTACTAGGCCCATTGGCTTAAGTAAAATTGAAGCAGGTAATGAAAGAATGCAGGTACAAATGATTGAAGACAAAAGTTTTTTTCCATTGATACACAAGAGTTAAAAGGACATCCACAGACTGGAGTCTCTTCTCTTTTTCAAGAATTACAAGAGTCTTTCTACATAACACTTCATTTGATTTACGGCATCCCGAGCTTCATCAGCAACCACATGGAATTCATTCATTCAACTGGATACAAAAAGAGATGGAGTGATACCATCTCTTCTTGGAACAATTGTAAAAGGATGTTCATGAGTGCGGTTTGAGAAAATTTTCTGCTGATCAAACAGTGACTCTGTTTCTGTCCAAGAGACTTGGAAGATGGATACATGGATTTGAGAATGGAGAATTGGAATTAATGTGCCATTTGGAGAGAGTACTCTTTTCAGATATTGCTCTAATACCATGTTTGTCTTCTCTCCACCAACTGGTAGTGGAAAACATTTCAGCCCATGGGTTTTCCATTTTCATATCTACAAGGAAATAACATGGAGGAAGAATTTGAAAGTTCACACCATTGTTGTTGCTCTTAATGCACAACATAACCGAAATGAAGGAGTAGCAGCGCAGCTGCATCTCAGGTGTATAGTTCTTTGCATCTGGAACATTGACTCCTTGCAGGTGACCATGACCACATAGAGACAGGTAGATGCTCTGTGGGAAGTTAAGATGATATTTCTTCAAGTACTTAGCCAAATCTGGGAAAGTGCTGTCGCAGATATCATAGTAATTGTGTCCAATGATGTTCATCATTTCATCAATCCGCTTTCTAGCCAGTTCATCAGCCGTTCCAATTCCCTTGGGAACCACTGAATCTGCACAAAAGATGAATAAACTAACTCTTAAATAGGTTTATTTTTCATAAAATTTGTGATGAAACTTGAAAAATGGCTAAGGCATTAAGTCGCGCAAGTCTAAACAATGGCGCGCAAGTATTCATGTTCCGCGCTAGTTTTTGACGCGCAAGTATATACCACGCAAGTACAAATACCTTTACAGTAGCGCGACATCACGAAAAACACTAGAAAACAGAGCAACTTGCGCGGCTAAGGTGACCTGCGTGGTGAGAGCTCGAAGGTATGAAGTCCGGAAAACCGGATTCTTGTACGGAGGTGAGGCCATGTATTTATAGGCCAGGAGGCCTATCTGCGCGCCGTACCCAGTGCGCTTAAGGCCTGCGCGATGCAAACTTGTGCGCCGCCCTCTGTGCTCTGACGACTTGCGCGCCCCCCTTTTCCTTTGGATGGATTCGATTTCCTCAGAGTCAAATCCTCATTTCTCTCCAGATCCAACTCTTAGGGGGGACTTTTGTTGACGCTCCTTTCGTCAAAGAATCTAAAGATCGGAAAAGGGGAATATCTGAGCTCAAAGTGATTCAACCTTTGAAGAAAATATCAAAAATCGACAAAGGCATGAACAAAGGATCAAAAGTAACTGCACCACGCAAGTTATATCACTGTCGCGCAAGTCCACTTGCGCGACGACCTTTGTCGTGCAAGTGACTTGCGCGCCCTAAGTGATAATTGCCCGGTAACCGCCCAGGGCCTTCTTTTGCCTATAAATAGACCCTGTGGGCCGCCCATTCGGGAGGATCTTTTTCCAGAAACTCAGATTGAAGCTCCCGACGCCCAAGTCTCTTCTCAAAGCTTCCGAAACACTTCTAAGGTAATTTCTTACCTAGAACGGAAGATCTAAAGAGAGGGAGGAAGGACTAAGTGTTGAAACTCATCAACACTTGCGCGCCTGAATGGCCAGCCCTTAAGGGAACTGGTCACACTTGCGCGTTGCCCTATTCCTTAAATAGAAATTGCGCATCCCTTTTCTGGGAGAACCTCAAGAGGATTCTAAAGGCTTTAAGAAAGAGTCGCTCAAGTATTTTAATACTGGTTGAAAATCATGCAAGTACCCCACATGTCGTGCAAGTATACTTGCGCGACCAATACTTGCGCGCCCACGTAAGACTTGCACGCCTTTCAAGACTTGCGCGCCCCTACCTTTTTTGCATGCCCATCTTGCCCATTTTACCCCTCTTAAGCCATTTCACCTTTCCTATTCAAGATTTAGTCTTCAAAATACTCTTCAAATCCATTTATGGCATGATTTCTTGATTTGACTTCCTTATCTGAAAGGAATTTGGTGGAATATCTCTCAAAACCTAGTGATTTATACATCATTATGTCACCAAAGATTGAGAGTTCATTCATTCAACCTCATCCTTTAAGATGAGAGAATCCTTAACCTGGGTCTCCTTTTCAGGAATAATACCCAGTTATAAGTCCTTTAATCTGGGCATCTTCCTCACGAGTAAGCCCCAAATTCTTAAAGTTCCCAAACGTGGGCATCCTCTTCAGGAGTAAGCCCCAATCAGAATCTAAAATATGGGAATCCTTCTTAAGAGTAAGCCCCGAGTCCCTTAATATGGGCATCCTTCCTAGGAGTAAGCCCCAATCTCAAATATGGGCATCCTTCTCAGGAGTAAGCCCCAAACCTTAATCCCTAACCTGGGTCTCCTTTTCAGGAATAAGACTCAGTTATAATCTTGGGCTTCCTTTTCAGGGGTAAGCCCCAAGTCCCCTAACCTGTGCCTCCTTTTCAGGAGTAAGTCCCAGTCATAATTATGGGCATCCTCTTCAGGAGTAAACCCCAAGTCCCTTAATTTCTCTAAACCAGTTCTAAATTACGTTTGATATGGGATTCCTTCTCAGGAGTAAAACCCAATTATCAATCCTCTCCTAATTTGGGTTTCCTTTTCAGGAATAAGTCCCAATTTAGAGTATTCAAATATCCATAAAGCACATATACCTTTATGGACCTTGTTCCTGGATTTTCTCCCTAAAAGTAAGTCCTAAATCTTCATCTATCTGGGCAGTCATACATACATAATCCCCAAACAATTTCTTATGATTGCATCTTCCATGACACAATTGTCTAATTTTTACCAATACCTCTTGTTTCTCACACCGAGCATGACTCACGTGAGCTTAGAGTGTAAATGTAATTATGACATTCTTCTTTGAGCCATCAATCATAAACGTCATACTCCATTACTCGAACTACGTGGGTTCTGATTCCTTTTCCACAACAAAGGATACGTAGGTAGCCCATTTATGGGTTCGATCCCAACTTTGAAATAATCCAGGTCCTTCTGAATGACGATAAACATAAAGTGCCCCACTAAGTGGCTTTAAAACCAGCCTGGTCATCATAATGACCAAGAGACTTTTATATAAATGTTTTGAAGGATACCATTGACCAAGAATCTCTAAATAGATACAAATGATTCTCTATTGATGAAGAACCTCGAATACATATAAAATATTCTCTAAATTTCTTACATATTTAATCATTGATTGTTAAAACTAAAGGAAAGATCATTTTATACTTGGTAATGTAATAAGGATTCACGAACATAACTTAAATCTATAAAGAGAGTCCCGGAGTAGACAATAATTCCCCTCAAAAAGGTGTGATGAGTCCGACCTCCCATCCTCTCGACCAATGAAAATTCCTAAGCCTCATCAGTCCACAAGCTAATGAGCACCTACCTTTGAAAAGTAGGTCCAAACGGATGTGGAATCATTGGATGTTTCCGGTTCTACGAACAAACCCGCTAGAAACCGATCGGAACGTTTGAATCTCCCATCCAGGAGGTCATCCCCGATTTCCGTGCGAAAAAAAGCTACATGTAGGAAAACTAAACCTTTTAGACTTATGCATGACACAGTCTTCACAAAAGGGTATGTTGATTGGTGTAACTTGAGTGAGTATCCCATTCTTTCTTAATTTTTCGAGACCTTAAGACCTCACATGTCCCAACTGTATATGGAATAGCATAATTTTATCATTGTTAGTGACATAAGTGTTTCCCAACTACTTGATGTGTGTTATTCCATCCAAAACATATAACCCATTTAGTAAAGAGACTTTAATAACCATACGATCACCCTTGGTGATTTTAAGACAACTATAATCATATTTAACTGTAAAACCTCTCTAATCTATGACACCTAGTGAGTTCTGTTTCTAGTGTAAATCTGAAACCCATCTCACATCCAATAAGGTGTCAAGATAATGTTCTTAGAGTTATATCATAACATAATCTCTACCCATGACTCAACATCTCTTGTTGTTGCCTATAAAAACCCCTCCTTCAACTCCCTCAGTCAAATAAGAAAATGAATTCCTCTCTGGGAACATATGGAAAGAACATCCAGATTCTAATACCACCTCAGCATCAAGAGTATCTTGGGATACACAAAACACCTCAACACTTTCAGATCCTTATTTGGTAGAGATATAATGACCACTAGACTCCTGAAAAGGTTTTCTATATTTCAAATCAAGTTATTTGGGTCTAATATGCCTTGGTTTACCATAGTGGTAGAAAGTAACCTACTTCGGATTGGGTTTAGACTGATGTTCATGTGATTTTATATGACTCTTAATTACCTTCTTATGTTTACCTATCTTTTCCCCTAGAAACATAAAATAACCCCTCACATTTAGACCCTCAGTTTCAGATTTAACCTTATCCTTTCTACACAACTCATGTGAAATCAAGGCGGAATTGACTTCCTCAAAAGTCAAGGAATATCTTCCATACATCATAACATAGATAAGATGTTCATATGAACTATATAAATAATTTAAAATTATGAAGGCTTGGTCCTCATCTTAAACAATAGAATTTATATTTTCGAGCTCTAATAACATTTTATTAAACTCATCAAGGTGTTCTTGGATAGTGGTTCCATGACATATCATGATGGTATATGATTTGTGTTTCTTATATAGATAGAAAATTATATATGTTTTCATATATAGTTTTTTCTGTTATGACCAAATACCATCTATAGTGGTCTCATAAGAAACATCCCATAGGATTTATTACCCATATATAGATTAATGAGCTATGTTCTTTCATCAAAATGTATGTAGGGACATGTGAATAGGTTGTGACTATTTGACCATCAGTGGATAGACTTACTTGGGATTTATTTGGCCCATAAATGGAATCTTGCATCCATTGTTGGACTAACATGGATCAAACTTTTAATCCCCACAAATAAAATCATTTCACACATCAAAATTTTCTATTTCATATTTTTCAGACCCCATTGTTTATTCGGGTTTCTCTAATAAAACTTTGTTGTGGGGGTAATAGAGAAATAAACCCCCCCAAAAATAATTCCAAGGACCACCGAATAAAAAATATGTTTTGAATAAATATACAAAATAGGAAAATTATTTTTATTATAATGAAAAAACACCCAAATAGAGTGCTGATGTGGGAATTGAAAAACAAAAAACAATTACGGAAGAAGAAAAAAGAATAGAAAAAAAGGAAACACCAGGATTTATGTGATTTGGTCAATTTGGGATATACTATAGGACAAGAACAACACCCACACATGAACTTTTATTAGATGATCAAATCAAAATTGGATTACAGTGTATAAAGTCAAAGAATTTAGCTAAGTAAAATTCCCAGAAGTGCTAAAACAAAAACTGTGCACTAGAAGCATCAAAATAAAAGGAATCAGGTTTAAAAAAACATCCAACATCCGAAAAATGTTTGGGCATCCAGATCACTTCAAGATCCAAGAACAATGATCTCATTTATTCATTGGATATCATTGTAGGATGATCATACCAGGTCTCCAGATTCGAGCATTTGTTACCCATCTTCAACCGGGAAGAACCTCGACAAGCTTCACAATGATCCATGCAAAAGCGGTGTGTAGGGGGTCGGTGGGCCACCATATGAGTTTGGTGATGAGGAACATTTCACCACCACCAATGTGTTTGATGTTGAGGTAGAAAACTATAAACACCAGGTGATAGAAAAAGAAGACCAAACCACTAATGAGAAGAAAACAAACCACCAGTACTGAGAGGATGTCTATTTTAAGAATTTGAATCTCTACTTAGTAGATGAAATAAACCACCCAAAAAGATTATTTTCAGATATATTTCTTATATCAAATGTTGTCATTGCATGAATGAAGAAACCCCCTTTCTGAACCCTAATCAGTTAACTGCATATCTAAGGGTGGGGGGGCTACCATGAAGCCAACACTGAACTGCCCACCCAACGACACAAGGAATGGCTCAAATCAATGGATGGCTAGGACATGTTAGGTGGAATCATCCATCTAAGAACATAAATTTATAGAATAGGTATATATTAGATAACTAATTTTGAATCCTAGATTGAGTAGGACAAAGAATTTATCAGGCCATTTAAATTAATTATGCGGTAAAATGAAACCTAAATCAAGAAAATATTAAAATGAGAAAATAATTAATAACAAAATTTCATTTATTTAAAACAATTTAAATGGTATAAAAATTTAAATGGATAAATTTAAATTTTCATTATCAAAACGAAGAATACCCAAATTAACAACACATTTTCAAATTATTTAAACATGCTCTATGACAAAAGCTTCCAATTTCAAAAAACTCAAGGAAGAAAAAAACTCATTAATCATTCTGTTTATTACTATCGACAAGAATTCAGACATCATGTTCATTATCCAATTACATTAACACATGAAATAACACATTCAGTTAAACATGCATATTTCCATCAATTTTATTACCATCAAATTATGAGAAACAATGGATTTTTTAAACATGTATCCCCTTTAATTATTTATGAAAACAAAAAAAAATTATTGGATTTATGTTAATTTTCATAATACATAAATCTAAAGATGATAATCCAAGAATAACAATATTATATACAAAGAATAGTATAGATATAACACTATCTAGAAAAACTAGAAGCAAACCATTACCTTGGTGAAAAGAAATAACATGAAATTGCTAAACATAAACTAATTCCATTTTTTAGTCCAGTTTAATATTTTTTGTTTAATTCCACTTCCATCAAAAGGGATGAAAAATAGTCATTTTATTATTTCATGTAAATAAAATGGATAAAAAATTAATCCACTACCTCAAATATTCAACATTCTTTGCATGAGAATGAATCAATGTCGTAGATCTCTAATCACCTATGCCATGAGGAAACAATGATATCACAAGGATTACATTGCATGGACGCATTGATAAATGAAAAATAAAAGTCCATTATAATAATGGATATTATCTTCCATATCATGGAAGGAGGGAATGGGAGGAAACAAGATCAAATGGAGATAAACTGCTAGAAAATAAGAAGATCCTACCTCAGATCATCATTGATTAAACATAGAAATTTGGGATTCATCCCCATCAAAATGGGGGATAAATTCCTTAGAAAAGCACCCTTGGTATATAGGGTTCAAGAGGAATAAGTGGGAGAAAACTGAGTCTAGGGGTCTTAGGGTTATTTAAAGGAAAAGATATTTTTAGAGGACCACAATGTAGCCCCCAGGATCACATAGTAGACCACCTATAACACTACACAGTGGGAGAATACAATATCCTGACCTAGTGTAAAACCCATGTTTGGGATCCACTAGTAGATCCCTGAGGCATATCTTATTTATACAAGAGGGGGACTACATCCCTGCCTACATCCCATATTGCATCCACCCCCTGATTTGGAAGTATCCTAAAAAACCAATATAGTGCATCCACCTCACACCACACCATAGTGCTCAACACGAGGGAAGGTCATATGTTGTAGCCAACAACCATCACACAGCCAAGCCTAAAAAGGACGTAGCCTCGATTTTACTCCTTTGATTCTCCATACAACATAGTTGAGAGATAACATAATAAAAGCTTAGCTTATGACACAACCCTTGGATCCATGACGCAACCTAGCCTTAAATGGAAGTGGCACCCACCTTTTTTATTCATTTATCCTCCAAACAACTTTAAACCTTCTTCTGGTGCCTCTAACACCCAAAACACACAAGAGAAAGGGCCACTAAGGTTTGATCCCTCACACTCTTTTTGTACAATAAACAATAACAATTACACAATATTTCATATTAAATGAATTTTTAGAATTTCAGATCACATAATATATTTAAATTTTTGCATAGTATACATTTTTACAAAATATTATTTTTTATAGGTCACTCTACCAGAATAATTTAGGATATATTTTCTCAAAAATTGATAAAATATACTCAAATATGTATGAAAATGTATCATTATATTATAAAATTCTCTAATGACTCTCCATATCACATCCTAGTGATCATAATTTCATAGACCATGTAAAAAATAATTACTTAATTAATTAATTTTTTTAGAAACCTGAAACTATTTTCTCTATATATAATGATGTTCTTATTTACATTAAAACATAATTTATAAATATTTTAATTTATTCTTATATTTATCTTAATTCGTTTTATCCAATTATCATTGTAACCACATTATCATATAGATATGCTGGTATAAAATTTCTTTCAAATATCCATATAAATTATATTTAGTTCCATAATATTCATAATAACTCCATTATCTAGTGAAAAAATGGTTATTTCTATAGAATATACAACTTATAATCCAAATAATAATAAATAAGGAATTCAATTTAGTATCTAATACTTGAAAGAAAATGTTTTCTAAGTTATATAATGTTCAATATTTTTATTATATAATATTATAATAACAAACCAAGGTGAAAGTATAAAGAACAATCCTTAATGTTAATTTATTTTTAAAATCCTCTTACAAGTCAGTTTGTTGAAATATATATTTTCATAAACTCATATTCCAAGAGAGAATCTACACATTTTAATCAAGAATAATTTTTCGGATAAAGATTACTTGAAATAATCTATCTGATAGATGAAGAAGAAGAGTATGAGATAGATCATATTTGGATGGCTATCGTATTGAGTTGGATAATCAGTTAGAAAAATAGTATTGAGATATATGGACTAAAGAAGAATAATCTCAAAATTGTTTCAGAAGTATTATATGAGTGTGATATTCTATATATGGAGCAATTAAACTTGGGAACCAGACTAGGAAATCAGACTCAATATCATTAAAAATTCCAAGAAGTTATTACCATCTTCTGGGTAAGAAAGTAAATAATTGTTTTGAAAGAAAATTTTTGTGAAAGTTAATCGAGAAGCACCATAACATGTTTGTTACAAAAATTGTATTATATCATTTCATGATACTTGAAGCACATTCACTATTCTATTTAACATAGTGATACGTGAGTGAAAAGGATTATCCTACTCATTGTATTCCACACAAAATGATTGTTTTCTAGTGTATTGTGTGGTATAAGATTATTTCCAAACCATACTAATGACTATAATCTCTTTTTTAGTAGTGAACATTGTAAATTATTATGTTCATGTGGTTATGTGTTTCAATTTTTGAACATATAAATAAATCATTAACCAGAGGTGAAGGTTGTTTCTTAAGAAAGGAAACTTAAAATAAAACGATATCACTGATTCACCCCACCCCTATTTGTGATACTTAAATCCTGATTGGTTAATATTAATATGATACAACCACTAAAACCATAGGAATGAGCTATAATAAGCTATTAAATTATTTCAACATTCTATCTAGAATAAGCTGCCAGTTTCAAAAAACATAAGGAAGAACAAAACTCATTATTCATGAATTTTATTATCATCAACAATAATTCTAGAATCAAATTATTTATCTTATACCATTAACCCATGGAATAACAGATTCAATTAAACATGAATACTTTCATCGATTTGATTACCATCAAATTATGAGAAACACCATATTTGTTAAACATGCAACCTTTTTAATTCTTTATCCAACCAAGTAAACATTATTGAATATATGTTATTTAACCAAATTCATCAATTTAAACATTATAAACCAATCATAAAAACATTCTATATAAAGAATATTATAAATAGTACAGTATCTCAAAAAATAATATGCAAACAATTTCATGGTGGAAAGAAACAACGTGATGTTGCTAAACAGAAATCAATTCCATTAATTTATCCGGTATAATATTTATTAGATAATTTCCACTATCATCCATAGGGATAAACCATGGTCAATTTATGATTTAATGTAAATAAATAGGAGAATAAATGAATCCCCTACCTCAATGCTTCAACATTATTTACATGAGAATGAATCAATGTCGTGGATCTTTAGTCACCTCTTACATGAGGAAAACATGATCTCCTAGGTATGTTTTTTCCATGAACGCATTGATAAATGAAAAATAAAACTCCATTAGAACAATGGAGATCATCCAACTTAATATGGAAGGAAGGAGCAGAAGGAAACGAGATCAAATAGAGAGAAACCTCTAGAAAATAGGAATAGCCTACCTAAGATCACCATAGACTGATCCTGAGAAGTCAGGATTGATCCCTATATAAATTAGTCTTCAAAGCATTCTAAAAGAACCCTTGATTTCCTAGGGATCAAGGGGAAGGAGTGGAAAAAATTGGTTCTGGGGTCCTTGGTGGTATTTATAGGTATATTGATTTTTAGGGACAACAAAAAAGACCCTAAGACCACATAGTAGACCGGATAGTCCACTATACAGTCGGAGGAGACCACATCCCATCCCTTGGAAAAACCTGCATTTGGGATCCTTTTTTGTATCCACACTGCATATCCTTTTTAGAGATGGGGAGGAACTTTGACTCATCCTACACCCCAAATTTCTAATACCCTTGATTTGGAAGTATCCTAAAAAACCACTATAGTGTAGCCACCTCGTTCCATGCCGTAGCGCTCAACACTTGGTATGGGTCTATATAGTAGCCAACCACCATAGCATATTCAGGACTAAAACTATAGTAGCTCGAATTTTACCCCTTCGAGCCTCCCTACACCGTAGCTGGGAGACCACACCATTGAAGCCTGGATTACAGCACAACCCATTGCTCCACATCGCAACCTAACCTCAAATGGATGTGGCACCAGCCTGTTTTCCCAATTTACCCTCCAAACTCCTTGAAACCTCCTCTAGGTGCCCCGAACACTGAAAATACACAAATGGAAGGTACCATGAGGTTCAATCCCATAAAATATATTTTACAACAAAAAGTAATAATTACACAAATATTAAGTGAATTTTTAGAATTTTAAATCACAAAACATATTAAAATATTTTCACATTATGAATTTAAATTTTTTTATAAATATTTCTCTACCAAAATAAGTTATGATATACAACTTCAATAATTGATAACATGGAATCAAATAAGTATGAAAAATTATGAATATATTATAAAATCCTCTAACGACTCACCATATCACCTTATTGTGATCCCAAATTCAATGACCATGTTAAAAAAATTCAACTGTTTCATCAAAAAAAATTATAGAAACAAGAAATTATTTTCTCTATATATAATGATGTTCCAATTTACATTTGAACTCATTTTATATATATTTTAATTTTTTCTTATATTTCTCATATTGTTTTTATCTTATTATCACAGTGAGCTCTTTATCATATACATACACTGGTATAAAATTTCTTCCGACTATCAATCCTAATAATATTTATTTCAATAAGTTTCATAATAAAAAAAATATCTAGTGAAGAAAAGGTTATTAAAAAATAATATAAAACATAGAGTCCAAATAATAATAAACAAGGAATTCAATTTAGTGTCTACTGCTATAAAAAATGTATTTAAGTTATATAATGTTGAATATTTTTCTTATATGATATTATAATAACAAACCAAGGTCAAACAAGAGAGAACAATCCTTGTATTTAATATATATTAAACTCATCTTGTTAGTCAATGTGTTGAAATGTATATTTTGTTAAATTATTTAATAAAAATAAAATATTATATGTATACAGTCAATCTATACCTGAAATCAAATGTTTCAAATTTAGTTATCTTATATATTGTTAGGATTCCAAAATAATTGTATTTCATTCAAAAATTTTCAATTAAATTTAATTAAATAACAACATAATTTCACTCAATTAAGGATCTATAATAAATAAAATCTCATTTTTTAATCATAGACAAAAATTTATTAATGAAGTTAAGGTTAAAGGGAGGGAAATAAAAGATATGTCTAGAATCTACGAATGACAATCTGAAACACTAAAACAGAGAGTTCTTTCAATAAAACAAAATAGGGTTTGCCTCATGAATATAGAGACTAACATATGTATCAAAATCTTGAAACCAATCCCCCACCCTCTAATTATCATTCCTCTCATTCAATTATATTCCCAACCAATTCAATAAAAACAAAACCCCACCTTCAACAAAGGTTGAATAAGACATCAAGACATTCTTACCATGTACAATACTCAGACCACCCTACCATAATCCATTCCATGGAATCACATATACTATCAAATATGTATTTACACATTCCCTATGGTGGATCACCTCTTCCTATGTCCCTCCACCTCCACACCTCTTGGAAATAGATCAATAGTGATGTGAGACATCTCCTTTATTCCTATTCGGGACATGCGCCCCTTAGACTACTTCAGTGTATTGGGAGCTTCAATATCCATAGAATACCCCTTAGTTATATAAAATTAACAATCCATTGAAGGAGTGTTAAAATAAAAGTGAATCCACTTTGTAATAATTCTCTAAAAATACAAAATTATACTGTTAGAAGAATCCAAAAAAATACACACACAAGTTTCATCGCTACTCACAGCTTCATGAATTGACTTGGAGAAATGAAAGAGACACATTAAATCATCATGATCCACTAAACATAGTATTATAACCTTCCAAAAAGAATCCATAGTTTATATAACCATATCTTTCTCAGATGAGGTAATTGAAAGCATAGGGGGAGATGCTCATAAGAAGGTCTAGAAGATATGATTGAATAACTAAAAATTCTCTATTAGAACTAGTCTCTTCATCGATATCTATGATGAATCAATTTTTTTAGGGACAAATAGATGAAAAATCATTAATGTAAATGCATATAAAACCCCTCATTATCCCTAATGTCCCCGATAACCAACTGAACCCTAACTCTTCACCCAAATTCATACCCCAATATTTCAGTTTAAAACAACACTTCTTCCCTAAAGACATCGAATCTATATAGAAACAAAAACCATAATTATTTCAGAAAATGAGAAATCCAAGTTCAAAATTAATCAAATAATCAACACAGAATCAAATAAAATTCCTCCATACATTTTAAATAATAGGATATATACTCAAAAATGTACCAAACTCAAGTAAGTTAAATTTTTAACTAGCTAGATCTGTTTTCTCATACCCCTCCCCCTCCCACCATATATAAAAACCACACAAATAGAAACATTTTTCCAAATCAATTTCTTAAATTTATTATTTCTCTTCATGTGATGGAGGTTTAGAAGCTAGTGAACATCCCCTACAATGTTTTTAATACTTTAAGATGGTTATTCAAGATCGAACGAAACAAATGGTGGAACTACTAAAATCCAGACTGTTTTGATAAATGAAATCCATTTTATAATTCATGGATTCTTATCAATTGGTAGAATATGTTTCATTTAAATATTATTTTTAGGTTATAAGATCATTATTATCAACTATTAAGGGGTCATGGTCCTTAATGACTAGAAAACCTTAATTTTATGCTTCTCTAGCCTCTCTTGTACTCTTATGTAATACTTGTGTCTCTAGAACATAATATTTCATGGGGTTTTATGGATTGTTTTCTTATACCAACTCTCAAGTACATTGATCCTAGAATTCATTGAAATATATATCATTATCAATATCAGTTTTGGACATGTGATCCCTCTCTAAAAATATAGAGTGTCTTCCTACTATTACCTTTTCTATGAGAGGTCGTATAATTAATATTATCTGGTTTCCTTAGGGAATACTATAAAGATAAACTTCATGTCTTAGGGTGAAAGTTTGTAACCTAAAGAGGTCATAAAAAATTCTTAGCAACCTCACACCTACAAGTATGAAGAAAACATTTTTCTTTCCATTCCATAATTAGTAAGGTATACCGTATGCCACTTTAGTTGGAACATGGTTTAGTATTTATGCTTCTTTTTTTAATGTGTATCCCCAAAAGGATAATGGAAAAATAACATGAATCATAAATGACACAATCATGTAAATCAAGGTTTGGTACCTCATTTATCTTAAATTGTACCATTGATTTTTATAAGGAGTAGTGATTTTAGATAGGATCTTGAACTCCCATATAAAATTAATGAAGTCTTAATAAAGATACGCTTTGACACAGTCTGTAAATAATTTCTTAATCGTCTTACTAAACTGGTACTCAAATTCCTTTTTATATTCTTTGAATCTCTTATAGGAATCTAACTTGTATATCATTAGGTGTACATATCCATATCTACTAAAATCATTAGTAAAAGCTATGAAGAGTGATTACTCACCCCTTACATCAATAGGAAATTGTTCAAGGATATCAGAATGAACTAATTCATGAAGTACTTTGGCACATTCACCATTCTCACTAAATGGTGCTTTGGTAATTTGTTCCTATAGACATGTGTGACATAAATCAAGTGGTTTTAATTCAAACAAATTTAAATATCCAACTTGGTACAGTTTAGTCAAACATTTTTTTACATGACCTAGTAAGTGATTCCAATGTTAGGTGTGGATTGAGTCATGTGAAGTAATTTTTCTGTTGATCATCATTACATGGTTCATGTAACCCAACAATTAAATAATGTTATTTAAAAGTGTCTTACCATACATAATTTTTTCCTTATAAAATAAGTTACATTTATTCCAAAAGTTGAAAATAATTACATTTGTATCAAGTATAGATAAAAAAATATTTTGTTAACAAATTTCACGAAAAAAATACTTTAAAATAAAGATCATTTTCATTGTCAATGTATGGTGGTAGTATCTAATTGCCACAAAAGCTAGTTTGGATCCATTGGATACTTGTAGATCTACATCCCCTTAGTCATTATTTCTTAATCTAATGGGTTCCTATATTTGAATATATATATGAGAACTAAAAACTATATCTAATACGCAATTTGTAGAAAGAAGTAAATAGAACATGATAAAAAAGGCACTTGAAGGTTTGCCTTTCTTATTTTATTAGCTGTAATTTTACTTTCAATGATACTTTTTCCACATACAAAACAAACATAATCTTATCCCTTGCATACACCTTTATATTTCTCTTATTGAAAAGGTGTGGAGAAGATTTGGCCTTATATACCTTTTCTTGGATTTTCCATTTATTCACTATAAGGGATGATGGATTTTTTCAATTCATAACCTTATAAACTTGGTGAAAAAGAGTAAGTGGATCTTGGAGAGACATTTCAATGTTTTTCATATTACAATTAACAAAATATCTAGATAATATCTCATAGATTGATGCAATAATTAGATCGGTGTGTGGTTCATCAAATATTTTAGACCCTAGAAACTCTAAGTGCTCAATGTATCCAATGAGTTTGAATATGTGAGGCCCACCTGGAACACCCTCCACAAGATTAATCTAAAATATTTCTTTAGATATATCAAAATTTTCTTGTCTTTTTCTCTCTTAGTAGAGACCACAATGTTTCTTGATCGTGATATATCCATGTTTTCATAAGACTTCATGAGTTCACTATACATAGATGAAATCAATAAACACTGAACATCAAATACATCTCTCAGAAGTTAATCATAGACATAAAAAATCTTAATCCCTCACCTACTTAGAAATCATATTAGGTTATGATGATTATATCATATAATTTTTTTTTCATGGAGCAACACAAACAGAAGGCATCTAAACCACTCCTAGAAATTACTACCAGTGAGGAGATGGTATTTTTCCAATATAGACTGCATGGATAATGTAAATGATGACCATTCCATTATTCTACAATTTAAAAGATAAAATTATTAGTACTTTTCTTAATTACAACTTATTTGATAAATAATAATTAAATTTTTATTAAATATCCTACTATTTTATCAAGTACCAACACGCCTCACCATTGAACTCATAATGCCTAATTGATTAGGAATTATTGTTGAAATGATCATTATTCCCCTACACATAACCTAAATAAGGGTTGGAAAAGATATTTGGAGGTATTTAGGTAGGTAGGCATTTCCAACTGTTGGATTGCAACACCTTGATCCATTGAATAGACTGTCAATTCCTGAAATCCTAACTTGGATTTCCACAACACTTGCCTATATGTTACACCAAGTCTAATGAGGGATTATTATTTTTATATAAGGTGGTTAATTCAACACATCACCTTCATAATAACTCTACGATAAAATTAAGTGTCCCAATAATGATCGGTCATACACTTAGTTCTATGGATTTCATTATTAATCAAGTAATGGGAGGTCAAGTATGACTTAATATTTAGTTGAGGTATTTTTTCTCACGTGTAAAATTATTATTTTTTCTTTTACATGTTTGTTTAATATTAGGTGGATTTTCATTAAGTGATTAACCATTTTTTGATAAAAAAAACTTTATGAATATTACATTTATTTATATTTCATTATTACACATTAATTCATTTAATTATGTTTTCATGGCCCTGAATCCATAAAATAAATAACGCATAAGATAGAAATAAATATATAAATAAATGACTCGATCATTATCTTATCTAACAATTAATTTATTGATCGTACCATAAATCAACCTATGGCCCAAGGGATATCTCCTTGTGTCAGTAGTGGAATGAGTCATAACATTCTATATATCCACCTGTGTATCACATAATTTGGCATCATTTTCATTCCGCCTTGAACCACCACAACATGACTTAGGATACTCCATTTATTACATGGATTTATAAATCAAAAAAAGGTGAGGGGAACCAAAGGATTGGTTAAGAATAATTACATAAATAATATTGGACACATATGTCCTACATAATAATGGAGGGAGGGATGACTCACATGCCATCAGTTTAATTTAATAATTAATAAATGAAAAACAATGAAATAAATAAAATTAAATAATTTCAACTCATGCATAGGTCTTGTTCAAGATCATGATTGGACATACACTTGAAATAGTTACACAAAAGTAAATTGGATATAATTTATTTCTATTTTTTATTTATTACTAAGATAAACATGCTTGTATTAATTAATTAATTTCCATTCATCATAATGACCATCTAAATTCTCAGGGGGATACCCATTATAAATGAATTCATGGAAAATAAATGACAAAACCAACAATTACAGATAATTATAATAGATTAACACTACTACAAAAAATGTCCTTTACCTGCATAAAAATATCCCTTTATTAGTTCTAAAAAATCAATGACTACCACAACGCGGTTAAAATCCCTAAAATTTTATTAATGCTTTTATTTGTCACTGATAATGGGGCATAATATAGTGTGATGTTAAAACACACTGCATCAATAGAAATTGGGCATACTGTATTGTGTTGTAACAACACAATATAGTACAAGAAACAACACCAGAAATTATCAAAATCATATACAAATCCTGAATTCGAATGAAATAGAATTTAAAACACAAATACAAGAAAAAAACACTAATGTAGAGAAAAAGAATGCACCTGTATAAAAGAAAAAACCACCAATGCTTGATAAAAATAAAAAACTATATAAGCAAAAAATTCATATGTTAGTTTTAATAATAAAAAATAAATTAATCATAAAGCATTAATTTTAAAATAAACCATGAGTCATACCAGGAACACTATGTTTTAGATTGAGTTGCAGTTCATTATAACACATAACACAAGTTATTGTTCATATTTAAGAATTATCTCTTTGAAAATTAACTAAATAGGTATGAGATAAAAATTATAAGGAAATTAATTTAGTAATAGTAGATAGAATTTTGAGAAAACAACCTAGGCTCGTTTTCTCATATTTGGAAATGTGATGAGCATTTTAAACCAAAATGATGCTTATATATTAAAAAAGTGTACTTGGAGTCATAACATTCTCAATGCACAACATATTGAAGTTTGACCATTTCCTATATGTCCCTAATGACTTATGGATAATTGTTTAAAAGTATCGAAACATTCTTAATTTGTTTATTTAGTTTTGAGTATGTAACTTTCATTTTTTACTAAAATGTCATTTTAAAATGAAAAAATACACTTTGAGTCATAATAGTCACATCCTATGTGGGATTGAATTGATATTGATTCCTACACATCAAAAATAAAATATGAATCATTTTCTTAAATTATCAATACAATCTGAAAATGTTTTCCCAGTTTTCAGTGAGTGACACTTTTTGAACTAAAATGTCAATTTTAAATTGATAATAGACACATTGTGTCATACCAAGAACATCATGTATCATATTAAGGTGAGTCTGATTAATAAACATAAAAATGATGTTTGGATCATTTTCTTAAATTATCCAAACAATCCAAATGTGTTTTATCAGTTTTTAGTATGTCAGTTAACTTTTTTACAAAAATTAATGTAAAATTTAAATAAAAATATGCACTTTGAGTCTTACTAATCAGATCATGAATAAGATTGAGGTGAGGCTGATTCCTAAAAATAAAAAATGAATTATATATTATTTTCCCAAAGTATCAATATAATATGAATTCATTTTCTGAGTTGTGATTATGCCACAATTTTTTACTAAAATAACATTTTAAATTAAAAACACACGCATTGAGTCATAATAGTCACATCTTGTGTGTGTTTGATGTGAGAATGATTCCAACACATACTAAATGAATTATGAATCATTTTACAAAATTATCAAGAAAATATGAGCTTATTTGCTTGGTTTTTAATGAGTAACACAGTTTTGTACTATGAAGTCAATTTTAAACTGATAATGGACACATTGAGACATACTGGGCATATCAAGTATTAGATTAAGTTTAGGGTGATTTCTATATTTCAAAAAATGAATTGTGGATAATTTTCGTAAAATATAAAAAATATCCAAATGATTTTTCTCAATTATGAGTATGTTATTTGTCTTTTTTTGTAAAATTAATGTCAATTTAAAATAAAAAATGCACTTTGTGTCATAATGATCACATTGTGTGTCAGATTTAGAACATCTAATTCCTAAAAATATCCAATGAATTATTGATCGTTTCCCTAAATTATCAAACAAATACTGTAGACGCTGAAAAAGTCTGTAACTCCTAGAGGATGTTTCGAAATGACGAAGCGAAGTCATATTCAGACTCGGAGGCCCGGTCCGGATGGCCTGGATTTGGTGCACAAAATTAAAGTAGACCCGCGTGAAAAACTGAAGTTCGCATGAAGGAATTCCAGGATTCATGTAAAAAACACCGGGATGGCGCGAAATTTTGCACGCCCGGTTCCGCACATTGAGGCTTTGCTCGCTGACTGGTCCTAGCGCGGAAAATTTTGCACTCCGCCTGGATTCCATGCCGGCAGATGCCTATAAATAGAAGGTGACCACAACCGTTTTGGGGTTGAGGAATTCAGACCAGCTCCCGTGCGCGCAATTCAGACACTCGCGCGTGCAAGATGACTTCTAGGTAATACCCTTTTTCGCGCAACCTTGCCTCGGGGTTCGCCTTTGCGCGCAACCCCACTGGCTTATATGAATTTTCCAAATTCTCTGGGTTTTTCCATCACACACAATCCCTTCCAATTGCGCGCAATCCCTTCCAAATTGCGTGCAATTCCTCTAATAGGTTTTTCCATTCCTTAGGTACCGGCCCTTGCCCACACGTGCAATCGAGGCCCTTTGCGCACAGTCTCCTCTCCGTGCGAAATCCAAGCCCTTTGCACAGAATCCGCTATCCACGTGCAATCCTCTAGCCAAATTGCGTGCCATCTCGGTGTTTTTCACGCAAACCTTATCTTTGTGCGCAAAACCCAGGACCCCTCACCTTGACACCCCTTGGTTGCCTCTCTACACCAGCGCCAGATGTCTTCTATGCCGGGCATGCACGTCATGCGTTGTATTCCCGTACGACCTTCCAAGATCATACGAAGTAACCTCAAGGTCCCTTGGGTGGTGTTTCCTATTGCATTGCTTTGCCTTATGCTTCTCCGCATAGTCATGCTAACGGCTATTGTTTCTTCGCATATCCATGCTAACGTGGACCCCTCGATGGTTCTCCCTACTCCCCCCTTCAGTACAACCTTTCCTATGCCTTACCTACCAAAAGGGGTAGAGGGCATTGGGCATGTAATCCCTAGGGTTGTGGAGCGGACCCACCTTGTCCAAGCTACGGGACGTTAAACTGCTAAGCACCTCATCCTAACACATGATGTTAAACTGTGGTCCGACCCCGGGCCTCGCATGCAGGGTCCCCCAAGCTCGGACATTCTTTACAGCCACTCATCTCCACGGGAATGGATTCTTCCTCACATGGAATGAGATCCTTTTTGTCGGAGTAGCGTTTGTCCACGGGGGAAGGGCGGACTCAGAGCGTAATCCCCTAGCCTCTCTAGCGGAAGGAAGCACCCATGCACCTCTATACAGGCCTCCATCCTAGAGTAAGCCCCGACACCAAGGGCTGCTAACCACGTGTAAACCTATGTTTCCTCTTTGGACCACTCAACACGTAAGCCCCTTTCCATTTGTCACGGACACACCCCACACGACGTGATCGTCTAGTCCCTGCTGCATCTTGTTTCCCACACCGAGCATGACTCATGTGGGCTTAGAGCGAGCATCGACCATGACCATCCTCATGGGCCGCCTTAGAGCGTAAGCCCCATCCCAGCGAACTACGTGGACTTTGATTTGTGATAATGCATGGTATGTAGGAAGCCTCCACGAGGTTCAAGCCTACCACCCGGTCGTTCTGACTTCTTCACGTCGGTTCTCCAACACTTTGGGTTGCCTTAGAGCACAAGCCCCAAATTTCTCATCCCGCATGATGTTAAACTGTATGGCCTCATCCCGTATGACGTTAAACTGTATGCCCCAAACTACGTGGACTTTGATCCGTGCTAACGCATGGTATGTAGGAAACCTCCACGAGGTTCAATCCCATCACTCAGTTGTTCTGACCCCTTCGCGTCGGTTCACCAGCTCCATTTTGGGCCGCCTCAGAGAATAAGTCTCGTATTCCCCTTCATGGGCCACCTCAGAGCGTTATCCCCCATACCTCACACCCACGTCTCATCCTGACCTCTCCCTCGAGCCCACATGCCTCAGGAACCTCATGCCCTAGCCCAGAGATCTTAATTCCTCCAAGCTCCAATCCATGTGTTCATTCACTTGGGTCGCCTATTCAGGTGTCCCACCATATCACCGAACTACACAGAAATTGATTCCCTAACATGGGGATACGTATGAAGCCTCCACGAGGTTCAATCTCGTCACTCCATTACCCATCCTGATCCTTACCCAGGCCGCCACATCTCGGTGGGATAATGCCACCTCATTCCACTCCACAATATCCGGGATGTTTCCCACATGCTAGCCCCAACATCGGTGTTCCCCCTTGGGGGTCCTTCAATCGGATCCACTCTCAATGTTCTGATCAGTCTGATCCATCTCCGCAAGACGTTATACTCACGGCATACCTCGTTTCAAACATAGGAAGATGAGGAAAACCTCATATGGTACACAATCCCCCGCGTTCGATGTGGGATGCCTCGGGCTTCCGCGCCCTCGAGAAGCCCTATAATAAGGGACAGAAGTAAGAGAATCCAATCCCCGAGCGTCAAGACATGCCGACGACACCCCAGCTTGACCATTCTCTTCACTGAAGGTTGCTTCCCCGACCAGACCCCTTGGAGAATGTCGAGGGAAGAAACATAATTAACTGGAGTCCATAAAGATATGGGGCCAAGAACGAGCTTCATGAACCCATCATAAATCTATGAGGGAGACCCGGACTAGGTGACGAGCTCCGAGGAGGAATCCACAGAAGGAAGAACCGACATCCCATCATCCCAATTTTGATGAAGTAGCAGATGTCACTGAACAAGGAACAGATGTCGCCCGCCTTTGGAAAACAGGAATGCAAGGCCACAAGCCGCGCGTCCTCCACCGTGTGACAGACGCGCATGTGCGCTTCAGCCTAAAAGCATCGGAAATAGAAAATGGTGAACTTGACGTGAAGATCCTCTCATCAATATGTGGACTGGTAGTGTTTGGGGTGTCAGAAGATTAGCATGTCACCAGGTCCGGGTACCTAGCACTGGGACGTGAAACTCACCAGGGGTCGAGGCCGTCAAGACGTTGAGCACTCGATTTTGCGATGTCGTTAGCATGGATCCACCTTTCTGACCGTAGAAGATGGAATGATGATGGGCTATTGGTTGTCGATTTCTTTTTTTATTAGTACTAATGGGTTCATCTCCCTGCTTCCAGGAATCAGATCGCTGCATCCGGAGCACGATTTCCAACCACCCACCGACGGAGGGGCAGGGGTAGTACCGGCGCGGCCACCCCACGCGGTCCTGCCTTTTCCACAGTCGCTCTGACTTCAACCGACACAATTGTTGGACGATCACGCCCCCTCTCCCTGTCAGAAATCATCCAACGAAGGGTGATCAATGACCTGGTTCATAGGTACGAGGAAGAAGGGTTCATCCCCACCAGGGACATGGCCCGTTTGGTTCTAGAGGCAGTTGTGCCTCACCACCATCTCTGCCCCCATGGGTCGCGCTGGGAGCCATCACTTCCCACCCCGAAGTTCAACTGCTTCGGGAGCCTATCCCCGGATCGCCTTGACACCTCTTTCCCCTACGCTGATGAGGTAGGTGATGTCGAGGTTTGCCCGATCAGAGACTCGTCCCAGGGGTTCACGGCAAGAGTCCCCACCATGCTTTGTCGACGCTGCCACCCAACTCCCCGGGCCGAGGAGCAGGCAATCTCTGTGCCCACTCCACAGGCTCCAACCCATCTGACCCGACGCCAGCGTCAAGCGCGAGTGGAACAGAATTCCCGCCCTGGGGCACCAACATCAACAAATATTGTGTCCCGAGCCACTACTGATTCTTTTTACCAGACCCACACACGCGTTGAGTAGGTTCAGTCACATGCCCAACTCGGATCGAGGCCCCAACCGCCCTGCAGGCAGGTTGGGTCGACTCTCCTAGTCGCGGGCACATGCAATGGCCACTGCGAGCCAATCCCCGGTAGTGCCACCCACCATGAAGGCCCATTTAGTGCCACTGATCTGGAAAGCAGAAGGCTTCTCTGCAACAGCTACAATTTGGGTATGGCTTTTTCCAGCGCTCACTGGACTGGGTATGAGGCCACTTCCCCTATCGTTGGCCGTGAGTATGAAGCCGTTGCATATTCGGTTGCTCACCCACATGGAGGTCCTCCCCATGTCCATTTCGACCTCTGTCCTAGTGCTTCTCACACCCCGACCTTCAGTACTCTCTGCCTCAGCACTATTGCGGCTAGGGGACTCCTTGGATGAAATCATCCTTGCCCTGTGGAGCCACCTGGGGGCCGGAAGGCAGGGCGTCGTCATTGTAAGAGGAATTTTAGGGGAGTCCGGAAAGAAATCAAACCAGTCGGTTTCTCGTACTATGAGGCGTAGTACGACTCGGTGATGGAACCTTCCCCCAACCCTTTCAGTCTAGGGCAGGGATGGGGATGCAATGCGTCAGCCTCGTACTCCCTGAATGTGAGATCCGTATGATCCCTGCCTCCCTTTGGAGGTATATCCAGGGGGACGAGGACTTGGCATACCCCCAGGGATCAAACTTACAGTTATTATTGGCCTCCCTGGAAGCACCTTCCACCTCAGTCGGGGAGGGTGGGGAACTTTTCTGGGGACCAACAGAAGAGTCGCTACATGACACACCCTCGGCAAGCACTGAAGCTGTGACAGGAGGCCCATTCGCTGGCCAATCCTATCGCGACATGGTATCCAGGACACTGCAATCCTTGGAGGATGACATAGGGATTGGTGACCAATCTTCCAACTTTTCGTATTCTCCACCGGCCAGCCCACCGGCCTAGTGGCCTACATCGACACCACATCCAGTTCCCCGACCATTCTCAGTTAATGAGCAGGGGCAGCAAGGGTCGAATCCCGAACTAGAGTCGTAGAGCTTCTCGACCTTCCTCGCAGTAGGCCACTTCTTCGAGAAGTTTTGGCCGGTCGTAGGATCAGATTTTGATATACCAGATTCTCTCACCCTGGGAGAGATTGAATGTTTCTCCAGACTATCTAGGTGACTCACTCCTGTCTTCGCCATCAGCTAGCGCCTTATCCCGGGAGTCAAGAACATCTTGAGGATATCGGCAAGCAGTGTCGGCGGTTCAACCTAGCTGCACTCCTTGTGGTTCGGCACCCTGAGTCACTCGGCCACCACATGGCCCTCCAGAAACAATGAATTCAGAGTTTTCAAATACTCCGCAAGGTTATCGAGGGAGCGACCCCCCACGTGCACATCCGCGGATGGGGGCAGTACGCTGTCGTTCTTTTCTATGCAATTCGCCGATAGCCCGACTCACTGGGCGGCCCTAAGGGGATGCCGCCAAGGGCAGTGGAGGTCAACATGGCTGACCTTTTGGGTGAGGGAAACAGTGTATAGCTTCTCGATGGGGACTCACCCCCTGAGGAGAAGCCACTACTGGACCCATCTGGGAGGATTACTCGCCACCAGAGGAGCCTCCTAGGTCTTCCCACACCCACTGAGGAATTGAAATTGAGCTGAAACATTGGCAAGTGTAAAGAGCACGTCGGGGATGTCAAGCTCGCCAACCCATCTGCCTCGGTACAGAAAGTAGAGGGAAATCTCGAGAAGGCCACACTACGCCAACAGCTTGCTGAGAAAAAGAGGCTAGTTGATGAGCTCTTGGCCGAATGTATTGAAGAGCGGGAGGCCTAACTACAGTACTCCTAAGCTAGGACAGCAGGGGTAGGAGCACCTACCCCTTTACGAGATTCCCCCGGGCAACCGCGACCATGCCGCGTTCATCGACAGGGGAGAGGATGGATCCCATGGCAAGTGGGAGTGATACGTTTCGTTGAACCCTCCTGAGCTGCGTGATCATCATAGGGACCCTGCTCGGTTTCCTCCCACTGCCCCGAGAGTTGCTCCGCCAGCCGCCCCGCAAGTTGTTGAGCTTGACTATCGGATTGAAGAGCCTGGTAATGCGATTGTGGTTAGAGACCCCCGTCAGGATAGGATCCTGTGTCCAGAAGACCCGATGGAAGGACTCGTCACTAGCTTAGAGGTCCTAGAAACTCGGTAGGTGGAAATCCCAGCGGACGGCAAGCCATACCCAGCATGGGTGGATGATATTCTGGCCCTGCTGAGATTTGGGAACCCCAATTTCTCCCCCTTTAATAGAACCATAGACCCTCCACAGCACCTGGCCCACTTCAACTCGAGGTGAGGACCTATGTTAGGGACTTCGGCGCAGCAGGAGGCTGCCAAGCTCCGTTGCTTCATTCAGACTCTAGAAGGACCAGCATTCGTCTGTTATACCCAGCTCCCTCTCAGATCTGTGACCAGCTGGGAGGACCTTTGTAGGAAATTCTTCTACCAGTTCAGTTCCACTACTCGGAAGATGAACATCACAGTCCTCTTCAAGTGAAAACAAAGGCCTAATGAGCGAGTCAAGGACTTCGTCGCCCGGTGGAAGGGGCTCACATACCCCCATGACATGCGACTAACTCCGGATCAATTACAGAAAATGTGTGTAGGGAATATCAAGGCAGAGCTAGTTCTTTCTCTGATCACTCAGAATTACCCTGGAGGGTTCCGGGACTTCTTATACAAGGCTCAGTGCCTCGAAGAAGCCCTGCAACAGGCCGGTCAGGCACACCCACTGCCTCCTATGATCCCTGCAAGGAGAGACGCCACAGCCAAGCCCGCTTTTGTGGCCTAGATAGAGGCCCCCAAGTAGCTAGAGTTGCTACTACTGAGGCCATCTCAGTATCCCCATAGGGGTCCACCCCCACGGGCATATCCTCTGGCCCAGCAGCGACCGCCTCAAAATTAGCAGGCGCCTCCACGTAACGCACCGTCACCACCTAGGTGAGATAATTAGGCTACACCTCCTAGGCATGCCCCTCAAGCCCTTGGTCATGGACATCCTCCAAGATCCCCCTTTCCAAATAAAAGGAATCAGACTTACTCATCTGAGAGGCCCAGGTCCCCGGTTATTACCGTAGTGCCTTGGAGAACAGGATTGTGTGGCTGCCTGAGTGCCGAAAACTAGAATAGGTGCATATCAATGATCACCCTAACTACTGCCCTTATCACCGGACCCTAGGGAACACCATCCAGTGATGATATGTGTTCAAGGACTGGCTCAAAGACCAGATTTACAACAACATAGTCAGGTTGGGCCCAGCCCCGGCGCAAGTGGCTGGTGTCTTCGTGAGAGCATATGGTTGTAGTGGAAATGGGGATGAGTGGCAACAGGTTTCCGAGTGGGACCTGGAAGTATAATGGCTGGATGGCTAGCAGGATGGTCGCCCTCGCCCATGGAATTATCCGTGCCTGCTTGAGTCATCCAGAGCCCTCCGAATCTGCGAGCACCACTTCAGCATCATCCTCCCAGCCTACCCCTTCCCAGAAGAGAAAGCGGCGGTCCAAGAAGAAAGAACACACCATGACAATGTCGTCATCATCACACACTCTTTGCAATTTTATACCCCCAGAAATGGGGATCCCTTTGAGACTCCGTCCGGTAGTGGATGACTGATCGAGTGAAAGCTCGGGGTACACTTCGGTTAACACCGTAGAGTTGGTAAATCCCTTTTTGACTCCCAATGATGAGGAATGCCAGGTGGACCTTCCCAATGTCCCCAGTCACTGCAAACGTTGCCGGATACGTGGCTACGTGAATCACCATGGCACGGTAGTTGGCACCTCTAGCTAGGTCGTGCACACCACTGAAACCAGGCAGCAGGACTGATATAGAGCTCATCACATGCAGCCTCTTCATCCAGTGTCGATAGGTTCACCTTTACCACCGTTTGTGTTGCTGGATTAGGTAGAACCGCATCGTCCGTGCCGTGACCAGATCTTCCCTGCCACCAGCCGACCCCAACCTTCCTTTCCTAATCCAGCAGCCACTTCTCAGGCTTCGGCTAGTGAACAACGAGACGTTCCTAGTACCAGTCAGTCACCGGTCCTGACGGTGGAGCACGTCATGCCTCCAATCACAGAGCGGCCTCCTATAAGCAGAAGATCATGTTGGCTCGAAATTATTATAACGACCCACACTTTACATACATTGTTAATACTTCAAAATTGAAGCACACTTATTACAACATATGACAAAACCACAAAGGACCGTATAGGTATAGTGTCTTTAGAAACTGGGAAACATAAACAACTGGTTCATAAATCTTCTACAGTGTCTCCCATTTATTTCATCATATCTAGGGTCCCTTTTAGCATATTCTACTTAATATCCAACTTCCTGACCTGGGGAAAAGAAAACATAAAAGGGTGTGCTCGAATGCTCAGCAAGGGCAAATAAAGGAAATAAAAATCATATCATATCTTTTTGAAAATCAAAACCTTCAAAAGAGATCATAATATCTTATCATGGAATAATTCATAGAAGTGAAAATGAGATCCCCATAATCATAACATAAAACTTGAAACTTTGTGGCATGCACACATAATCATGGAAAATCATTTCTTGTTAGTCAAGACTCATTGCCAAGACTATCTTAGTGAACAAAGTCCCTTTCTGAACCGAGTTCACTCCTCGTTTCAGTCCTGTATCACTGAACCGAAATAACCTTCCGTTCCAGCCATGTCTATCTCATGAGATATAAAATCTTTACCCAATGCATTGGAGGGAGATATAGGTCCCACCCATTTTATAATGAATCCTTTCTTATGTGTGCCACATAATCATAAATCATACATCATCGCGTAACACATGTAACAAAAATGGGATTCTTGAAACATCATGATATCATAAATAAATTCATATAAGATAAAGGAATTCATAAAAATAATTCCATCACAACATGATCAAATCAATGTAATAATAGGGATAAAAACAGAACCCTTTATTATCTTAGATGGAAAATAATTTTGATGAAACACATGAACTTCATTCTTGAGGAAAATATCCTTTCTTCTTCAAAAACATTTTTCCTTTCATAACATGTCATATGACTTTAAAATAAAAGAAGTTGATTAAAAATAAACATGAAAACTTGTAAAGGAAGCTTCATGGATTTAATGTTTTAAAAATCCATTCATGCCGTATAAGTTAAAAAACATTTTTCACACTTTTGTCGGAAAAGTCAAAAAGTACCTCGTACAAAAACGACAAAAGATTCCTTTCATTTATTTTACTAAAAACTCACCGAAGGTAAAAATGGATTTAAACAATTGTAGGTGGATGGAAGTAATATTACATATTGATGAAACATGGACGTGGATGATAAAATACACCCCAGTAAATACTTACGAATAAACAATCTCGGATAAAAATGAGATTGTGATATTTCTCTTACCTTAGGTCCGATTTGCTTTGTTCGTGTCCGAAGCTCCTGTATAATGGTTTAAATAATGTTATTGACTTATTCCAGAATCATACATATTGATATGTGATCATATATGGTCATATTATTAGCTTCTTGTTAGTAATATTTCATTGTTACTTGTTACTCGGGTCTTTATAACTTTTTGTTCTTATGCGTGTTTTGTCGAATAAATTATTATTCTTATCTTTAGGTTATAGATAATTCATTTCCAGAATGGTATTAGTGTAGTATATACCATATTCATTCATTCAATTCATTTATATAATCATTATGAAATGAAGATCATGTAGAACGAGTCGCATCACATCGTGGAGACGGTATTCCGTACGTACGCACGAGTGATGATATCGTTCCTATGATCGTGGAATTGTATTGGAGTATATATATATATTATTTCAGTATCAATATTAATTAATAATAATCATATATAGTTACTGATTACACCATTATACCCATCCTTGTAAGGTGATGGTGGAAAATAGATTACACCACGGCGTGGAGACGGTATTCCGTACGTACGCACACGCGGTGATTTCATTTTTCCATAGGATGGATAGAAGGTGAATTAGGGTTGTTTCATATTTATAATAACATATCAGTATGTAAGTAATACTGATGTTATTACTTTATCATGAAACAACTAAAGAAGAAGAAGTTGAAGAAGAAAGAAATTGAAAAGATCGGTAATGGATATTACCTCTTCTTTGGAACGCCTTTTTGAATCCTCCACTTAAGGAACTAAGATTGGTCTTTGGAGAAGGCCAGGACCTCTAGGATTATTCTAGGGAAGTGGAGAAGGGAAAATGGCAGGGGTTGGCCGAGCTTGAGTGCTCAAATTGGTGTGAGGAGGAGGGGGAGGAGGTGCCCTTTTATAAGGGAGGAGAGGGGCACCTTAGGAATATCTCAAAATATTATTTTATATTAAAGTCAAAATCGGTTTATAATGGTTCCAAAGGGTCTTATTTCGAAGCTAAAGTGGGGATGGGTCAAAATCCTATCAACCAATAGGATTTAGACAAGTTCAGGGTATTATTTTAACCTTATCAATTAGATTTAACTCTAAGTTAATTAATTTAACTTTTACCGTGTCTTTTTGTTTTCTTTCACTATATGGTTAATACACTTACTATAACATGCCAAACGAACCCCAAATTGTTTATTATTAATATATATATCCTTATCTAAGTCATTTGGCCGAACTTTAGATTTTTAGGAATAAAATAACAATTAATAATATAATATTTGATTTAAAAACTATTTTGTGTCAATTTTGACACTATTTGATATATGATTTGTTTGAAAGTCATAACAGAATTATATGTTAGAACCAAGTTGATTAAATCAACACTAATATATCATAGTAACCTATAAAATTAGTGGAATTCATAAAAAGTCTCAAATTACATTTTTTTTGGTGTTTATAACATCAATTATGTCAATATTTCATTAATAAGATAATTACTGCATCATCTTTGTGTCATAAATAAATTATATTATTTGATGTCTAAAAATTACAAATAAAATACCATCATGTAGGAAATCTTTTTATCTTTCTAATGAATATTCACAATCGAATTTATCTTATGTATAACCCTATATTAAAAATGATTTACTTATTAAACTTTGATTTTAACTATTTTAACCCTTCTTTAAATAAATTAATAATAAATGTCCTAATCTAATCCAAGTGGGCCTAAATGGTCATATTTTATTCCTAAGTTTGTTTTTGGTCGAATTACACTTGTCCAATAGAATTAGGACATGTGTTAGGGTAATATTAATATCATATTTACCCTTAGTTACCCTATTTACTATTAACCGCGGTAAAAATAGTAAAAAATTACTATTCACCAAAAAATTATTTCCATCTCATTGAACCACATTTTAGTCCTTGATATTAACCGTGTCTCTCGGATTTTTTGAAATTCCATTCACAGAAGCGGTACAATTAAGTTTTATGCAAAATTCAGTTTTTAACCTACCACTTAGTGGTTTCACTATTCATCAAAAATTGAAAGTTTTCAGAAAAATACCAAAATTTCACCCTAGGCTAATTTCGATATTCTGAGTCCAAAAATGAAGTCCATTTTGAAAAATAAAATTTATAAAATTTCAAAAAGTGGTTATTACTATTCATAACGGCTAGTTTTAATAGCATATTGTTGTTTAGTGAAACTCGGTATTCCGTACGACGCAAGCTATCGAGGAAGGTCGCGATTGCGTGTAAAGCAAGCCAAGAAAGTGTTGTGTAGAAAAAGATTACTTTGATGATTTATATAACATAAAAGTCTCGGGTGTTACATTATACCCCCCTTAAAAAGAATTTCGCCCTCGAAATTCGTCACTTTATAACAAACAAATGAGGATACTTCTCCCTCATCAAATTCTCAAGCTCCCATGTAGCTTCTTCAAGTTGGTGGTTCCTCCATAAAACTTTCACCAAGCGAGTGGTCTTGTTTCGTAGGACTTTTTCGCTACGATCCAGAATCTCTATCGGCTGTTCTTCATAAGAAAGATCTTGCTCCAGCGGTACAACTTCTGAGCTGAGTACATGTGAAGGATCTGGTATGTACTTTCTCAGGAGAGATACGTGGAACACATCGTGAACTTGAGAGAGATTCGGTGGAAGCGCCAATCGGTAAGCTACCTTCCCAACACGATCCAGTATTTCAAAAGGACCGATATATCTAGGGCTCAACTTCCCCTTCTTTCCAAATCTCATAACCCTCTTCCAGGGAGATATTCGTAAGAACACTTTATCACCCACTTCAAACTCTAGGTCTTTTCTTCGGTTGTCGGCATAACTTTTCTGTCGACTCTGAGCTGCTCTTATGTGTTGTTGAATAGATCTGACCTTTTCTGCCATTTCATCAACGAGATCAGGTCCTAATAGCTTTCTTTCCCCAACTTCATCCCAGCAAGTTGGAGTCCTGCATTTCTTTCCATAGAGAGCTTCATAAGGAGCCATCTGAATACTGGAGTGAAAGCTATTATTATAAGAAAATTCCACCAAAGGTAGGTGTTGATCCCAACCTCCTTTGAAATCCATAGAGCAAGCTCTCAACATATCTTCTAGGGTTTGAATTGTTCTCTCAGACTGACCGTCTGTCTGGGGATGATAAGCAGTGCTGAAACTCAACTCTGTATCCAGAGTATGCTGAAGACTTCGCCAGAACTTCGAGGTAAATCTCGGATCCCGGTCAGATATAATAGAAAGTGGTACTCCATGCAATCTTACCACTTCCTTTACATATATCCTGGCAAGCTGATTTAGAGAGAAATCCTCTCTAATAGCAATGAAGTGTGCAGACTTTGTAAGACGATCAACTATGACCCAGATAGCATTATTGCCTTTGGATGTTTTAGGAAGTCCTGTGACAAAGTCCATAGTGATGTTTTCCCATTTCCATTCGGGTATGGGTAATGGTTGTAACATCCCCTTAGACTTCTGTCTCTCAGCTTTAACTTGTTGACAAACCAAGCATCGAGAGACATATTCAGCAACATCTCTTTTCATGCCATCCCACCAGAAGTACTCTTTCAGGTCCCTATACATCTTCGTGCTTCCAGGATGAATAGAGAATGAAGAACTATGAGCCTCATCCAGCAGCTCTTTCTTTAATTCGGGGATGGGAGGAACACAAACCCGATTCCTGAACTTTATTATCCCATCACAATCAAGGTTGAATTCAGGAACATTTCTCACCTTCTTTTGTAACTCGACATCTTCTTTCTGTGCCTCTTTAATCTTCACATGTATAGATGGTTGAACATTCATTTGAGAAAGATAAGATTTTTCCCCTTCCATTATAATTCCAAGATCCATCCTTTGTAAATCCATAAATATTGGTTCTTTTCTGATCCTCATCATGGATAAACTAGCATGGTCTTGTCGACTTAATGCATCTTCCACCTTGTTTGCTTTCCCAGGGTGGTAATGGATTGAGCAGTCATAATCCTTAATCAGCTCCAACCATCTTCTTTGGCGCATATTCAGCTCCTTTTGTGTGAAAATATACTTTAAACTTTTATGATCAGTATAAATATCACACCTTTCACCATAAAGGTAATGCCTCCAAATCTTTAATGCAAAGATTACCGCAGCCAACTCCAAATCATGTGTTGGGTAATTTTTCTCATGGATTTTCAACTGTCGTGAGGCATAAGCTATCACCATATCATTTTGAAAAAGAACACACCCCAATCCCTTCTTGGATGCATCACTATAGATCACAAACCTTTCTCCACTACAAGGCAGTGTGAGCACAGGTGCACTGGATAACCTTCTTTTCAACTCCTTGAAATTCTCTTCATATTCCTCTGTCCAGACAAACTTAACTCCTTTCCGAGTCAACTTGGTGAGTGGATTAGATAATCGTGAAAAATCTTTTACAAAACGTCGATAATATCCAGCCAAACCAAGAAAACTTCGGATCTCAGTTACTGTTGTTGGTCTTGACCATCTTTCGATAACCTCTGTTTTTGCTGGATCCACAGATATCCCCTCTTTTGAGATTATATGACCCAAAAATGCAACTTTTTGAAGCCAAAATTCACACTTGGTAAATTTGGCATAAAGCTTCTCTTTTCTCAGGGTCTTCAATATAATTCTCAAGTGATCTTCATGCTCTTCCTTGCTCTTTGAATAGAAAAGAATATCGTCTATAAAGACTACCACAAATTGATCAAGATAGTCTCTAAAGACTCTATTGATTAGATCCATGAAGATAGCAGGGGCATTAGTAAGACCAAATGGAATCACTATAAATTCATAGTGTCCATACCTTGTACGGAAAGCCGTCTTTGGTATATCCTCCCTTTTGACCCTTAATTGATGATACCCTGAACGAAGATCAATCTTGGAAAAGTATTGAGCTCCGCGTAGTTGGTCAAATAAGTCATCAATGCGTGGGAGAGGATATTTGTTCTTGATAGTGATCTTGTTAAGTTCTCGATAATCAATGCAGAGTCTCATTGATCCATCTTTCTTCTTAACAAATAGAACAGGTGCTCCCCAAGGTGACGCACTAGGGCGTATGAATCCCTTATCAAGATTCTCTTGGAGTTGCTTCTTCAATTCCTGCAACTCAATTGGGGCCATTCTATAAGGTGTCTTTGAAATAGGCAAAGCACCCGGTACGAGTTCTATTGAAAACTCAACTTCACGATTTGGTGGAAGACCCGGTAATTCCTCCGGAAAGACATCATCAAACTCCCGTACAATGGGCATATTATTAATCGTGAGTTTCTCACCAACTATTTGAGATAAATAACCTTCATTTACTGGAATCAATACCCATAAGATGGAAGAAATTTCCACTGGAAGGTTATGTTCATCCTTGCATTGATAGACGATCGTAGGTTGATCTGGAATATGAAATGTGACTTCCCTTCTTTGGCAATTGATATGAGCTCCATGTAGAGAAATCCAATCCATGCCAAGAATCACATCAAATTCCACTAAAGGAAGGATCACAAGATTTGCAGGAAGCACTTTCCCACAAACTTCGATCGGAGAAGAATTATAAACTTCTGATGCGATTGATGTGCCATTAGGTGTTGTCACAGCTAACTCAACATCTAATTGTTGAGGTAATACGGTGATACCCTTAGAAAATTATTCAGAAATAAAAGAGTGGGTGGATCCAGAATCAAATAAAACATTTGCTACTTTAGAGTGGATGGTAAGTGTACCTTTCACCACATCGTTATCGTACTCCACATCGCTGATAGAAATTGCATGTGACTTTCCTTTTTCTTTAGCCATAAGAGTTTGTTGACGTCGACCATCATCATCAACCCTTGGATTTGGGCATTGATTGGCATAATGACCCATCTCCTTGCACTTGAAACATTGAAGTGTAGCAGGTTCATTCTGTGTATCCCTTCCTTTGTTTGCATCATTAGACATCTTCTTCCCATTATCACGGCATTCAAATGCCCGATGACCTTCCTTTCCACATTTAAAACATTTACTTGTCCCTTTAAGACAACTCCCTCCATGTTTCTTTCCACACTTTGAGCATAAGGGAAAGTTCATCTTCTTTTCCGTGTGCTCTTTAGATTTTTCTTTGAATTCCATCTTCCTCTTCTTATCAAACCCATGTGACTGATGGGTTACTCCAATCTCCATCTCGACTTTGAGAGCACATCGAACGATTTCCTCGTAGCTATTGAAGTCCCTTATGGCTAACGCCCTTCGAAGACTTAGTTTTAAGCCACTAAAGAATCGATCGATCTTACTCTCAGGTTGGATAATAATACCAGAAGCGTACCTTGCAAGTCTGGTAAAATTTGCTTCATAGGTACCAACAGATTCATCATCCCTTTGCTTCAGTTCAAGGAACTCTTTCTCCATCTTTGTTCGGAGAATACGAGGGAAGTACTTATTGAAAAATAAGTTCTTGAACTCGTCCCATTCCATAGACTCAATTTCATCCCTTTGCCTCGTATTCTTAACATGATTCCACCATTGATCCGCATCTCCTTCCAAACGATACACTACTAGGATGACTTTATCATGCTCAGAACATTGAAGAACTGAAAATATCTTTTCAGTAGTACTAATCCATTGTTCAGCAACTAATGGATCAGTAGACCCGCTGAAAGATGGTGGACGCTGCCTCATGAAGGATTCAACAGAATGTTGCTCCCTCCTTTGTTCATTTGGAAATCATGCATGATTCATAGCTTGAGAAAGTTGTGTGAGCATGGCTACAAGATTTTGCATTCCAGCTCCCATATCGTTTGGTTGCTCAGGGGGACAATCATTGCATTGCCCATCGCATTCCGCATTAACACGGTTCCTTCGGGTTCCAGCCATTGACTAAAACCAAGAAGAATAGTGTGAGCAACACTAATTATAATAGGAAACCACATAATTCAAGAATAAAATTTTCATGCTTAAGGTCTTATCCTAGGTTATTCAAGGCCATTTCTAAAACACTAAGATTGTGTTCTATGCTTAGACTTATCCTTAGGGTTCTTACTAAGGCTTTCACATCCTAGTTTCCAAAGGTTGACTATACCTTTCCTCTGATACCAACTATAACGACCCACACTTTACATACATTGTTAATACTTCAAAATTGAAGCACACTTATTACAACATATGACAAAACCACAAAGGACCGTATAGGTATAGTGTCTTTAGAAACTGGGAAACATAAACAACTGGTTCATAAATCTTCTACAGTGTCTCCCATTTATTTCATCATATCTAGGGTCCCTTTTAGCATATTCTACTTAATATCCAACTTCCTGACCTGGGGAAAAGAAAACATAAAAGGGTGAGCTCGAATGCTCAGCAAGGGCAAATAAAGGAAATAAAAATCATATCATATCTTTTTGAAAATCAAAACCTGCAAAAGAGATCATAATATCTTATCATGGAATAATTCATAGAAGTGAAAATGAGATCCCCATAATCATAACATAAAACTTGAAACTTTGTGGCATGCACACATAATCATGGAAAATCATTTCTTGTTAGTCAAGACTCATTGCCAAGACTATCTTAGTGGACAAAGTCCCTTTCTGAACCGAGTTCACTCCTCGTTTCAGTCCTGTATCACTGAACCGAAATAACCTTCCGTTCCAGCCATGTCTATCTCATGAGATATAAAATCTTTACCCAATGCATTGGAGGGAGATATAGGTCCCACCCATCTTATAATGAATCCTTTCTTATGTGTGCCACATAATCATAAATCATACATCATCGCGTAACACATGTAACAAAAATGGGATTCTTGAAACATCATGATATCATAAATAAATTCATATAAGATAAAGGAATTCATAAAAATAATTCCATCACAACATGATCAATCAATGTAATAATAGGGATAAAAACAGAACCCTTTATTATCTTAGATGGAAAATAATTTTGATGAAACACATGAACTTCATTCTTGAGGAAAATATCATTTCTTCTTCAAAAACATTTTTCCTTTCATAACATGTCATACGACTTTAAAATAAAAGAAGTTGATTAAAAATAAACTTGAAAACTTGTAAAGGAAGCTTCATGGATTTAATGTTTTAAAAATCCATTCATGCCGTATAAGTTAAAAAAACATTTTTCACACTTTTGTCGGAAAAGTCAAAAAGTACCTCGTACAAAAACGACAAAAGATTCCTTTCATTTATTTTACTAAAAACTCACCGAAGGTAGAAATGGATTTAAACAATTGTAGGTGGATGGAAGTAATATTACATATTGATGAAACATGGACGTGGATGATAAAATACACCCCAGTAAATACTTACGAATAAACAATCTCGGATAAAAATGAGATTGTGATATTTCTCTTACCTTAGGTCCGATTTGCTTTGTTCGTGTCCGAAGCTCCTGTATAATGGTTTAAATAATGTTATTGACTTATTCCAGAATCATACATATTGATATGAGATAATATATGGTCATATTATTAGCTTCTTGTTAGTAATATTTCATTGTTACTTGTTACTCGGGTCTTTATAACTTTTTGTTCTTATGCGTGTTTTGTCGAATAAATTCTTATTCTTATCTTTAGGTTATAGATAATTCATTTCCAGAATGGTATTAGTTTAGTATATACCATATTCATTCATTCAATTCATTTATATAATCATTATGAAATGAAGATCATGTAGAACGAGTCGCATCACATCGTGGAGACGGTATTCCGTACGTACGCACGAGTGATGATATCATTCCTATGATCGTGGAATTGTATTGGAGTATATATATATATATTATTTCAGTATCAATATTACTTAATAATAATCATATATAGTTACTGATTACACCATTATACCCATCCTTGTAAGGTGATGGTGGAAAATAGATTACCCCACGGCGTGGAGACAGTATTCCGTACCTACGCACGCGCGGTGATTTCATTTTTCCGTAGGATGGATAGAAGGTGAATTAGGGTTGTTTTATATTTATAATAACATATCAGTATGTAATTAATACTGATGTTATTACTTTATCATGAAACAACTAAAGAAGAAGAAGTTGAAGAAGAAAGAAATTGAAAAGATCGGTAATGGATATTACCTCTTCTTTGGAACGCCTTTTTGAATCCTCCACTTAAGGAACTAAGATTGGTCTTTGGAGAAGACCAGGACCTCTAGGATTATTCTAGGGAAGTGTAGAAGGGAAAATGGCAGGGGTTGGCCGAGCTTGAGTGCTCAAATTGGTGTGAGGAGGAGGGGGAGGAGGTGCCCTTTTATAAGGGAGGAGAGGGGCACCTTAGGAATATCTCAAAATATTATTTTATATTAAAGTCAAAATCGGTTTATAATGGTTCCAAAGGGTCTTATTTCGAAGCTAAAGTGGGGATGGGTCGAAATCCTATCAACCAATAGGATTTAGACAAGTTTAGGGTATTATTTTAACCTTATCAATTAGATTTAACTCTAAGTTAATTAATTTAACTTTTACCGTGTCTTTTTGTTTTCTTTCACTATATGGTTAATACACTTACTATAACATGCCAAAAGAACCCCAAATTGTTTATTATTAATATATATATCCTTATCTAAGTCATTTGGCCGAACCTTAGATTTTTAGGAATAAAATAACAATTAATAATATAATATTTGATTTAAAAACTATTTTGTGTCAATTTTGACACTATTTGATATATTATTTGTTTGAAAGTCATAACAGAATTATATGTTCGAACCAAGTTGATTAAATCAACACTAATATATCATAGTAACCTAGAAAATTAGTGGAATTCATAAAAAGTCTCAAATTACATTTATTTTGGTGTTTATAACATCAATTATGTCAATATTTCATTAATAAGATAATTACTGCATCATCTTTGTGTCATAAATAAATTATATTATTTGATGTCTAAAAATTACAAATAAAATACCATCATGTAGGAAATCGTTTTATCTTTCTAATTAATATTCACAATCTAATTTATCTTATCTATAACCCTATATTAAAAATGATTTACTTATTAAACTTTGATTTTAACTATTTTAACCCTTCTTTAAATAAATTAATAATAAATGTCCTAATCTAATCCAAGTGGGCCTAAATGGTCATATTTTATTCCTAAGTTTGTTTTTGGTCGAATTACACTTGTCCAATAGAATTAGGACATGTGTTAGGGTAATATTAATATCATATTTACCCTTAGTTACCCTATTTACTATTAACCGCGGTAAAAATAGTAAAAAGTTACTATTCACCAAAAAATTATTTTCATCTCATTGAACCACATTTTAGTCCTTGATATTAACCGTGTCTCTCGGATTTTTGAAATTCCATTCACAGAAGCGGTAAAATTAAGTTTTATGCAAAATTCAATTTTTAACCTACCACTTAGTGGTTTCACTATTCATCAAAAATTGAAAGTTTTCAGAAAAATACCAAAATTTCAACCTAGGCTAATTTCGATATTCTGAGTCCAAAAATGAAGTCCATTTTGAAAAATAAAATTTATAAAATTTCAAAAAGTGGTTATTACTATTCATAACAGCTAGTTTTAATAGCATATTGTTGTTTAGTGAAACTCGGTATTGCGTACGACGCAAGCTATCGAGGAAGGTCGCGATTGCGTGTAAAGCAAGCCAAGAAAGTGTTGTGTAGAAAAAGATTCCTTTGATGATTTATATAACATAAAAGTCTCGGGTGTTACAATTATGGTGTTCTAAAGAAACTGGACAGCATTCCGGAAAGGATTTCTATCCATGGGGCTCTTCACCAGTCATCTTAATTTCATGTGCTGCTCGTTGAGGCTCTAAGGAGCCCCCTCCAGTTTGAGATTGAGGTAGCAGCTGCAGAAGCCTTCCAAACCGAGGAGATTGAGAATGCCGAATGTCATACGGTTATCTCATTATTCAGTGAAGATGAAGACCCTCCCATACATGGGCACATTTTCCCACTGTACATCACTGGCCAGTTCAATGGCGTGGAAGTCCGATGCTATCTTGTTGACAGTGGTTCCGGGATTAACCTAATCCCAACTCGGACACTGCGGAATCTGGGGTTGTCTGAAGATGATTTAACTCCCTCTGAACTCACAATCCAGGGGCATTATAGGACTGATAAAACTCTACTCAGAAAGATTCTCCTGAAGACCCAGTTCGGCGGCCTAATTGCCAATACCGAATTCATGGTTGTCTCCTATGACACCGCCTAAAATGCGTTGATGGTCAGGGTGTGGCTCCACCTTCACGCAGTGGTCCCCTCATCATATCACCAGTTCCTCAAATACTCCCTTAAGGGTCGAGTAGGCGTGCTCCAAGGAGATGCGTCTCATTTTTCCTCCTGTGAATCCCATTATCAAGACACCGACTATTACAAGAGCAAGGACAAGCAGATCCTGGTAGGTGAGGTTGAGCCCACCACTATCACAAGTGATCCCTGGGGAGGTTTGGATGACGCTTATGTCTTACCAATCCATCGATTGGAAGACACAACCCCTGACATGGGGCAGTGCTTTGTTGTTTCGGGTACTAGAGGAAGGCATATTTCCAGGTCCAAGCGGTGATGGGAAGTCACATCGTACTCCCACACCAACCAGGGTCAGGTGATCCTCAAGCCTCCTACCCCTGTATGATATCGGGATGTTAGGCTCATGGCAACAACGGTACGTCATACATGACTGTTTCATTGGGCCGGAATCGACCAACTCAAGCCGACATGCTACTACTGCTTTGATGTCATAAAGCAAGGCCCCTTGGCCCAAAGGCCAGATGGGATTGGTTCAATTTCCTTTGTCTCCATGGTCTCTGTAGTGCATGAGTCTCCTGAGGTGATGACCTCTGCCGCCCAAGCCTGCACCAGCATTCCATCAAGGTCTGGCAGCCCCGAAATGGCTCCCCCCATGGATGATCCATCCACAAGTGGAGAGAAGGACATGGAAGATTCTCCCCCTATGTTTGAGGAGGGCGTCTCCACCACGGTCGATGAGTTAGTGCAGGTGGACCTCGGTAGTGAGGCGGACCCAAGACCCACATTGGTCAGCGCCGCTATGTCCCTTGAGGAACGGTGACGGTACGCAGACTTTCTTAGACAGCACCATGATGTGTTCTCTTGGAGTTATGACGAGATTCCAGGACTAGATCCCCAGGTATCCTTCCACTTCCTTGTCCTTCCAGCAAACCATTGCGGGTTCAAGCAGCCTCCCAGAAAGATGCACCACTCTCCTGGTGCCATGGTTGAGGGTGAAGTTGATAAGCTCATCAAATCCAACTTCGTTAATGAAGTTTGGTACCCCCAGTGGCTAGCCAACATTGTGCCAGTCAGGAAGACGAATGGACAGATCAGGGTCTGTATCAACTTCTGTGATCTCAATCACAACTGTCCGAAGAATGATTTTCCCCTTCCAGTGATAGAGTTGTTGATTGATGCAACAGCCGGGTTCCAAGCCTTCTCTTTCAAGGATGGGTACTCCGGGTACAACCAGATCCGGATGGCCCTTGAAGATGAAGATTTCACTGCCTTTAGGGATCCCCAAGGTACTTTCGGCTACCAGGTTATGCCCTTCAGCCTGAAAAATGTAGGTTCCACCTATCAACGGGCCATGCACCGCATATTCAAGCCGATTCTCAGGACACTGGTGGAATTCTATGTGGAAAACCTGGTGGTTAAATATCACCAGCTCCAGGACCATATCAAAGACCTTGATAAAGTGTTCAGCTTCCTCCGTTCTCACCACTTGAAGATGAACCTGTTAAAGTGTGCCTTCGGGGTCACCTCCGGAATGTTTCTTGGAATTGTTGTTAAATACTGAGGCATCGAGATCGACCTGATGAAGATCAAGGCCATCAGTCAGATGCCTCCCCCGAGTAATATTCGGGAGATGAGAGGCCTTCAAGGCCACTTAGCATATATACGCCGATTCATTGCGAATCTATCCAGCAAGTGCAAGCCCTTTTTCCGGCTCATGAAGAAAGTTTCTGCCTATGAATGAGACGAAGAGTGTCAGATCACTTTTGAGGAAATCAAGTATCTACTCCAACCTCCGGTCTTGATGCCACCTGTTTCCGGAAAGCCGCTGGTCCTTTACATGACCGCCCTAAAATGATCCCTCGGTACACTTCTCGCCCACAAGAACAATACGAGTATAGAGAATAGACTTTACTACCTCAGCCGCATGCTCTTCGACATAGAAATTAGATATTCTCCCATCGATAGGAGCTTCCAAGTGCTCGTATTTGTTGTGCAGAAATTATGGCACTACTTACAACACTATGAGGAACAACTGTTCTATCGGGTCGACCCGTTGAAATACATCTTGAACCGACCTATGTTGACCGGATTATTGGCATGGTGGGCGGTGATCCTCCAGTAGTTCGACATCAGGTTCATGCCTTAGAAGGCTATCAAAGGATAGGCGTTGGAAGACTTCTTAGCTTCTCATCCAACCTTAGTGGATCAACCACTAAAGCTAGGCTTTCCTGATGAGGTAATCCTCTCATTCGATCAGGCCATCCAATGCTGGAAGATGAACTTTGACGGTGCCTCTCAGAGCCCCACCTGTAGAAGGCTCAATGATCCTAGTCTCAATAGAGTGGGCATGGGTGTCGTCTTCATCACCCCCGGAGTAAGTCGTTCTACCGTATTCATTCCTATTGTTAGAAGATTGCACCAACAATAAGGTAGAATATCATGCCCTCATCACTGGCCTCGAGTTGGCTCTCGAGATTGACGTACCCCATCTGCATGTGAAAGGGGACTCCGAGCTAGTCATCACGCTGGTCAATGGTGACTATATTGTCAGAAATCCAGAACTCGTGCCATTGTTGGAGTGCACCCTCCGTCTAATGGATATGTTCCCCTCTCGACCAGAGGTCATTCATATCCCTCGTTCGCAAAACAGTCGATCAGATTCTTTGGCCAGCCAGGCCGCATCACATACAGAGCCCGATTAGGATGATCTAATTATCCACGTGGCACATCAGAGATTCATTTCTCCTGTTATTATGGAGGATGATCGTGGCCCGCGGGTGAACCATCTCACCGCTGGTGCCCCTACTTCAGGATCCTCAGGGACTTCAGATGTGGTAATCGAGATAGTTCCTGACTGGAGGACGCCCTTGGTTGAATATCTCCAGCATGACAATCTTCTATTGGACCAAGCTGAGGGGGGGGTGAATCTGATGTCGCGTGCCACAGTTTACCATTCAGAGCGGTCCCAGCCTTGAGCAGATCCTTTACAGACATTGATTTGATGGTGTTCTCCTCAATTGCCTTCAAGGAGTCGAGATGCCATAGGTCATGCAAGAAGTCCATGCTGGTACCTGTGGCACCCAACAGACCGGGTCAAAGTTGTCCCACCAGATTCGGAGGCTGAGGTACTTCTGGCCCTCCATGATCTACGACTAAATTGAGTTTTCCAAGAGGTGTCATGCGTTCCAAGTTCACGCAAACATTGTGCATCGGCCACCGAAGCCTCTCCATTCTACCAGGTATTCTTGGCCCTTTTCAGTCTGGGGGTTGGATGTCATAGGACCTTACTCGCAGGTGACGGCTCGCCAGTGTCGGTTCATCCTGACCGCTATAGATTTCTTTTCCAAGTGGGCAGAGGAAATTCTGCTCAAGGAAGTTAAATCTTGTTCTATCACTGACTTCATGAGATCCAGTATCATCTATCTATTTGGAGTACATCATGTTGTCCTCACGAATAATGGAACCAACTTCCGATCATCCGAGCTGAAGAAATTGTACGCCAAGTACAACATTCGCTCTAACCACACCTCCTGCTATCATGCGCAGGCGAATGGATAGATCAAGGTGTTTAACAAAACCCTCTCTAATATTCTACAAATAATGGTTGGTTAGAACAAGAAAATTTGGCCGGAAAAGCTTCCCAATGCCCTCTGGGATTATAGGACGACGACTTGTAACTCCACCAAGGTGACTCTGTAATCCCTAGTATACGGAGCTGAGGCCATCCTGCCCATCGAGATTTAGTTTCCCTCATTGTGCACGATGTTATATGACCAGCAAGAACCAGATAGAGTTGTCTAAATCAATCTAGCTAAAATGTAAGCGCTAGACGAAAATAGGCTTCGTGCTTTACATAACTTGTAAAGGCACCAGAGTAGGATGGCTTGAGCTTTCAACAAAAAGGTTCACCTCTGCTCCTTCCTGCAAGGTGACCTGGTGCTGGCTCTCAGAGCGCCAATGATTCCCGGTAGGAAACCACCCAATTTGGAGCCCAAATGGGAGGGGCCTTTCATTGTCCATATGGTCTATCACAATGGCACATACTCCCAGGTGACTATGGATGGTGAGCGTGTCACTCCTCCCACCAATTCCAGGTTCCTCAAACGGTATTTTGCCTAAACATCATTGGTCCGTTTTCTAAGTCCTAAATCTAAGATCCTTACACTGTCCAGCATGACCTTAAAATACATTTTTTTCCTACATCTAGGCCCCTCGGTCTGAGTTCTAACACCATAAACTAAGACCTCTTAAGGACTATGTGTGGCTTGATTCTCATCTTTATGAGATACGTAGGAACAGCTGGACATTTCGTCTTGGGTCCAGCCCCAGTTTTCTTGTTCCGAGTTCTAAGACCTAAAACTAAGATCCTTACATAGTCCAGCATGACCTCAAACTACATTTTACCCTGCATCTGGGCCCCTCGGTCTGAGTTCTAAGACCATAAACTAAGACCTCTTAAGAACTATGTGTGGCTTGATTCTCATCCTTATGAGATACATAGGAACGCCTGGACATTTCATCTTAGGTCCAGCCCCAGTTTTCTTGGTCCAAGTTCTAAGACCTAAAACTAAGATCCTTACATGGTCCAGCAAGCCTTAAACTACATTTTCCCTGCATCTGGGCCCCTCGGTCCGAGTTCTAATACCATAAAATAAGACCTCTTAAGAACTATGTGTGGATTGATTCTCATCCTTATGAGATATGTAGGAACGCCTGGACGCCTAGATTTTAGGTCCCTCCCTAGTTTTCTTGGTCCGAGTTCTAAGAACTAAAACTAAGATCCTTTCATGGTCCTACATGACCCTAAACTGCATTTGTTCTTGCATTTGGTCCCCTCGGTCCGAGTTATAAGACCTTAAACTAAGACCCTTATGGTCTGGCATGGCCCTAAAATGCATTCCCATTCTCACTGCAAGATGCTAAACTGCAAGCTGGTTAGGCATCCCTAACCAAGGCCCAACCTCATGCCCCTTGGACTTCTCAGGCCTCTCAGCCCCAGCCTTCACCTGGAGCATGTGGTGCATTGTAGGATTAGGTCCTCATTCGTTACGGTTTATCCGCTAAGCCATGCACACCCCCTGGAATAAGTGCCATGTATCGTCCTACATGACATTAAAATGCACTTCAAGAACTATGTGCGGCTTGATTCACATCTTAATGGGATATGTAGTACTTCCTGGACACCTATATTTCAGGTCCAGCCCCATCTCCTAGGAGATCCCATGATCTCCCGGTCAACCTGGTCTTTTGGGATGTACCTCCCCACGGGGGGACATATAAGTGTGGTACATGGTTTTTGGCACTCCAATCCCATCCCCCAGGAATCCTCCATCTTTTGAACACTCTCAGACTAAGCCCTTCGACCCTTTCCAGTGGTCTGCTAATGTGTTCAGAGTATTCTAGTCTAGGAACTAATGTGTCAGATTCGACTTAGGAATGTTTTTTTTCCACTTTTCAAGCTTCATGCTCCCCTTCATTCAGGCCCCATTATCTTTCACACCCAGAGGGACCCCCATGAACGGCCTGGATACAATGCCTAAGGGCTCTCCTACCGTCACGTGCCAATGCCCCCGAGGGTTTCGGGCAACAAATTGATACAAATCCCGCGTTGTGAATTTGGTCAGTGGCTGATGATCATTTTTTGGCCCCTATCTCTAGGCTAACACGACGGGATTCTGTGTTGCGAACATGGTCATCAGTAATCCTCAGTCGTCACTCCGGCTTATTCGGTCCCTTAAAGTTGGTTGCATGATTCACATTATGTTCCAACCCACTTTGTTAAGGTGGAATATCAACACTCCTTGCACTAACCCTCAGTGCACCCCCACACATCAGACAGACCATGTTGCGTAACAGTGTCTCTCGGGGCTCCTGCGATCTGAGTGCTAGAGTATGTGATTGGGTTTATTCTTTAAGGATTGCGTGTAGCTTGACCCTCATCCCCACGGAAAATGAGGAGTCACCCATACATTATGTTTCAGGGCCAGCCTAGCTGGGAGCTAGCATCTCCTTCACCCATAATTGTTGGGGCCTTGTAGGCCCCTTTGGCATGAGACCCCTCTCCTGGAATCACCCATAGTGACGATATGAGGATATTCCCTCATCCACACTGGGTACGCCTCACCACATCGTGTGTATTCCTCAGGTCCAAGCCATATGACCTTAAACTGTGTTGTCAGGTCCCGCCACATGACCCTAAACTGTGATGATATCATATTGGCCACACTTTGAGAAACGGCACTGCATTTTGGTGACCTCCTCATAGGGGACATCACGGTGGGTATTGGTTAATTTCCATACCATTTTTCAATGCCTGTTACAACTTGATAATTGTGGCGACACCAGGAGTTCCTGCCCCAGCCCGGTCGCTCCACAAAAGAAAATCCACCCACCTTCAAGGAAAAATAAAATATATCAAATGCTGCTTCTTTTGGTGCGAGGGATAGACCCGCACGTCTCCCTCATCCTTTGTACAGGGTCCATGTCGTGCCACTCCACCACTTCAATAACTACAAATGTCTTGATTCTCATCCTAAAGAGATATGTAGGAGGGACTGGGAACTTCCCCATTGGCCCAGCCAACCTTTTTGTGTTCGGTCTCTCAGCCTAAACACGTCCCTAGGAGCACATAGTAAGCAGGTCCTTGCCCCCATTCACGTCAGGTTTCGCAACCGCTTTACAGTGTGTCTCCCATTCCCCTTACCCTTGGGTCCGAGTTCTAAGACCTAAAACTAAGATCCTTTCATGGTCCTACATGACACTAAACTGCATTTTTCCCTATATATGGGCCCCTTGGGTCCGAGTTCTAAGACCATAAACTATGTTCTCTTAAGAACTACATCTGGCTTGATTCCCATCTTATTGGGATATGTAGGAACGCCCAAACCCCCTGTCCTTGGGTCCATCTCGATTTTAGCTAATTTGTATCTTTGGTCCCACCTTCGGGACCCCAACCACGGGACTACGTGGCGTATTACAGGATCATGCCCTCATTCACATCTGGTTTACAAACATTGTACCCCGCGCACCCCATTCTAAAGAATTAGCCTTCTCATCCTTTCATCCTACACGATGTTAAACTGTTCTTATAGAACTACATGTGGCTTGATTCTCATCCTTATGAGATACGTAGGAATGATTGGACATTTCATCTTTGGTCCAGCCCAAGGGATTACCACATCTCGTCCCTCTTTACTGTCGGCCCCTCGGCCTCACTTTTTGGGGAGTGGTGTATTTGCGACATCTACCCCAAATAAGTTTGGGATGCCTCATAGTAATGATGGGAAGCGGCAGTTCTCTCGCCAGAGAGGTCCTGTCTGAAAATTGGGATGATCTATGATTAGGTTGGTACGCCCGCCTAATGCGCCTCCGCCACGGTGGCACAATTTCGGGAGTGTTGGACTCTGTTCGAACAAACCACCACTCCACATTCCATGCTATGTGTGCCCCTTTATTCGGATCCTCAACATCTTTCATGTTCGATGGGACCCCCTAAATGTATGGATGATAGACCTACGGTCCGGCTACGAACCTTGACCAATGATCAGGAGGACTAGTCATGTTTGATGGGACCCCCTAACAGTATGGATGATTGACATTGGTCTGCCTAATACCATAATATTGATGATAGACCATTGGCCTTCCTATTGATGCAATATGGATGATAGACCTATAGTCTACTTGCAGTCTTGGGCCAATGTTCTGGAAGACTGATCGAGGATATTTGAGTTAGACCCCGTGTTGCAAACATGGTCAGCGGTCAGCCCTCATTTATTGTCCCCATTTCAGGCCAATGCGATATGGATGGTGCATTTCTGCCAAGGTTATCTATTTTCCTCCATCGTCACGCCCCATTGTGTTCTGAATTTGGGTAACGTGATTCAACTTTTTCATCTCTCTATGTTTGGATGAATTTCAATTACCCCGACATTTCCCCGCTTGTGTGTTACTGAACAGGGAGGAGACGATACATTGATTGGTCTGAGGTCCCCTCCCGCCAGCTAGACCTCCCTCTTCTCAGAAATCCAGGCCCGAGTTCGGATGCCTGAAGCTTGGTTAATGCCCCACAGTTGGAAGAAATGATAACATGAGCATCATTTACTTCTCACGTTGGGTGCGACCCACAAGAGTTTTGGGGTGAGTTTTTATTCATTTCAGAATTATAGTGAACATATTATACCAAAGGTACAGAGAAATAGATAGGTCCATACGTGGGTCAAAATGTTGAGCAGTAAAAGAAAAAAGTTCATGAGATGGTCCAAAAAAATCCCTTAAGGATCAGCATGCTGGATCGATCTTTCCAATGCTATTACCCTTTGGCTGGTAGCCTCTAGGACTGCTTATCACCCCTTGAAGACTCTCTCTTCATCAGCAGCCACAGAGCATAGCTTTCCAACCCTGGCCTATACCTGCGCCCGCTCGGTTTGAAGTACGGCCATCTAGCGACTTGCCTCTGTCATTTTTTCATGGGCGTCAGACAGATGGGCCTTCAGTTGTTCCATGAGCTTAGAGCATGTTGCAATGAAGGACTCCTTCTCCGCCACCTGCCCTTCAAGGCACCAGACCACCCGCTCTGCCCTTAGAAACACTCGGGTGCTCGCCGATCTTTCTCGACAATGGGGAACGTCGGTGCGCCGGATGCTATCACGTATCTTCTCATCCATGTAATCATGGACCGTCAGATTAAGGCGATGAGCGTCAGCCACTCCAGTGCACAGTAAACGCAGCCAGGTCTGGAGTAATCCCATCCTCCTCAGCCAATCTGACTGGGGCTTCCGGAGAAAGCACTGGATAAACATCCACCATTTGCATGGTGTCATCTGGCTCTCCTAGGCCGCTTCTGAGTCCGAGTCGTATACCTCCTTGGTATCAGCGGCCCGATACAAAGTAAAGGTATCTAGCAGTTCAGCAGCATGATCTGCCTCAGGGATGTCTTCGTGAGGAATAGGATCCTCGAAGTCCAGGCGACCTTCCTCTCTCACCCCGATAGCGACGGTGCCTCCGTCATCTTCCGGCCTCGCCTCAAGGACAGCGCCCTAATTTCTGCCGCCCCCTGCTCTCCAATTGTCAGGGTCGACTCATTGCGGGGAGCATGTTCTGAATGAGGTGGTATGTTCGTCACGGGTCTGCTCATGGATGGCCCTGGCTCCGCAGCCTGACAAGCCTCCAATGTTGAGATCACTGCACAAGGTGTACCCTGATTAGTTGGTATCTTTTGATAACAATTTTCAGTAGTGAAGTGTGGGACTTTCATGAACCCAGAGCATCAGCCTCCTGTGTTCTAGCCACTACAGGAGCTGCCAAGACAGGGGACCCCACTGCACTTGTCAATTCAATGATGGGTGTCAGATCCCCATCATTTCCCACCGGTTCCTCTCCTCCCTCCTCTAATGGGGATGCCTGAAAAACACTTAGGCACTCCTGATTAAGGTAGAGAGATGGGTTGGAAATTGAAAAGGAGAATGGATTCATAAGGAAAATGAATGAAGATAGAGACAGACCTCGAGTATCTCGGTTATGTCGAGATCAGAGCTGACAATCTCACCGCTCTCCTAGAGACTCCCTTTGTAGGTCACCCCTTGCGACCCCTCACCTTCGGGTTCACATTCTCCTTCATCTTCTCCTTCACCCTCATCTTATCCAGTCTCCTCCTCCCCCTCCGAATCCTCATCACTGTCACCTTCTCCCAATGACATCACTTCCGGATCATGCTCTTCGTCGATCATCACTTTCACTAGGAAAGGTGGATCCGCACGCCAACCCCTTTGGCACGTGTATGTGTCCATGGCCATCAGATAAGCATGGCGCCTATAGAAGTTCACTATGTTAATAACTTGAATGAGCCTGACCTCGGGTAGCTAGATCCCGTTCTACACTATCTTCTACCAGATGGCTTCAACGCCCAGTGATTTCTGTGGGGTCATCTAGGCCGACCATAGTGCTGGGAAAATTGCATCTTGGGATGGCTCGAGCAGGTACCTTATCTGTTTCCCGGGTAGTTCCCTGGCCGCCTCATGTGACCCCCTATAGGAAACGACGTCACAACGGCACTGTGTGATGTTCCCACCGATGAGGTCCCGGCCTGTGCAGGCCCCGCTGCCTGACGCAACCCTAGTTCCCCCTTCTACAAGCACCTTGTCTACTCCCCCGTCGCCCGGTTTCCGTGCGAGTAGCCTCGAGTTTCCGGAATCACTTGTGTAAAATCCCCTTAGGGTACTCAATGGTCCATTGCTCGACATACTCAGTTGCTAGGCCAGCATCGACCCCGATGGGAGGAAGATTGATGACATTTCCAGAGCCAAAAGTAGTAAACATTAACCAGATCTGGCGCAGAACATAGTGATTCTTCTCATCCCAGACAGCTGTGAATACCTTCTTCAACATCCATTGGAGGCACCCAAATTTCATGGAGAATCGGGATGGCACGTAAGAGTCGTAGATCACCTTCCCGTCGATTCGAGCCACGAGCACCCTGCCCCAGATGCTATTAAAATACTCCTACTATTCCATAGATCCTCACTCATTATCCACCATCTGGCCGATTGGGGTGGGGAATGGGCTGAAGTTGAAGTTGGTGTGGTTACCAATTCAAATCCTCACACCCTCCTCATTGAGCATCATCGGAGCCACCCCGGAGATGTTCAGCATGGACGGTCGCAGGCCGTTACCCAAAGTACGGATGGCATTTGCGAAAGTGTACCTGCCGAGATGAGCCGCCACCTAGACGTGGAAGATCTGAAAGGGGCCACATACCCTCCGAGGTGACACCCCTCGTGAGATGCATCCCAAGATGGCATATATATTGTCCAGAACAGGTACCCCCCAAGTTGAACCATTTTTTGGCGGGCGTGGTACCCGCCATCACCAGTGTTGCTGGACGGACGCCCATCCTTGCGTCCCGCACCGGCAGGAGCCATCCGCTCAGGAAGGCGACGAGGAACCCGGCGTACTGTACATTTGGGTCCTGGGCCTCAATGACATGGTATCCCCATGATTGGTATTGCCCCACCTCTAGGGTCCTCCAATACGACCTATCCTTGCTTCTCTGAGCCACGGTTGGGCACCGTTTTCCCCATCCCGACATCTTGATTATCGGGTCCTTCTCTAGGAACTGGCTGAACCAGCCCTTGTAGGAAATGTCCTTTAGGAAGTCCTTGACCCCCAGCCTCTCTTTGGCCATCTCTAACAGGTGCCACATCAGCATGGGGGTCCATGACCTGTCTTCCCGGGTGTTCTTTGGAGGAACGGACTCGCCATATTGGTAGCCTTCCAGTTGGATACATCCGATACAGGGAACGTCCCAGAGGCTGATGCCAACTTCCCCATGGTGAAGGTGGAATGTGTTGGTATCAGGAGACCACCGGGTGAATAGATCTGGGCCGAGCTCAGGTTGACTATGGAAGTGGAACTGCGACGTCCATACCGCCTTGAACAGGCTAATATGCCGCAGCTCGGCCCCAAACTGGTTGCGAGTATGGAGAACCCAGAACGCCCAGGCCCACTCACTAATGATGTTTCCCCCAGACCACAGGTCCCAATCCTTCAGCCAGCCCTTAGTGTCATCCATGACGCTCTGATTGAACATGCTCGCGTAGAGGGCCGAAGAGTTATCTACGATAGGCTCATCCTCGGTAATGGTCATGGTCCTCGGGTTCAAGACATATATGTCCATATGCCTAGTTTCCCTGGCAGGATGGCCGTTGATGGTGATTTTTTAGTGGGGAATCTCATCCTCTCGGGTCATCCATGACTGCGGTGTGTCCACCTCGAAGCTCGGAAGGGGAACCTCCTCCAGGATACTAATGTTCCATAGCGGGAGGTTGTAGGATAAGGGATATTTCTTTTGGGCGGGGGTCAGTAGGTTGAACAAGGTTAAGTTGTTGGAAACAATCACCTTGACACCATAAACCTCCTCGTTCGCCGCCATTTCAGCTCTACAAGTGGTGGCTTCCCCCTCACCAACTTGGTTTTCAGACATCTCGAATATTTCAGGAGTGGCGCGAAATAAGGATGTAGTGTGCGAAATCAGGATGTAGTGCTTGGAATATCCAGAGTAGGCGCGCAAATGCGGCCAAAATTTGGAAGGAATTGTGCGCTACCAAAGTGTCTTTACGCGCAGTTGTGGGAGAAATTTCTCGCACAAGAGCGGTATGACTATCAGACGGAAACTCTTGAGTATGGAACATGGGACCCAACGCCCATTTTTATAGGTGAGGATAGGTTTCCACGGCGCTCGGAAAGCGAATTCTGTGCTGATCCGTCATTTTTCATGACCCATTGGTTTTTTGCGTGCAAAATTCCCAGGAGATACAAAGCTTCGGCGTTTCGACGTTTCCCTAAGAATCTGATCATTGCGACCACTCACCAATCCAATTCCAAGGGGGGACATTTTTAGACGCCGAAAAAGTCCATAACTCCTAGAGGAATTTTTGAAATGATTAAGTGAAGTCATATTCGGACTCGGAGGCCCGGTCCGAATGGCCCATAAGTGGTGCGTGAAATTAAGGAAGACCTGCATGAAAAACTGATGTTTGCGCGAAGGAAGTCCGGGATTCGTGGAAAAAAACTCCGGGATGGGGAGCAATTTTGTGCACCCAGTTCTTCACAGTGAGGAGTTATGCACCGACTAGTATTGGAGCAGAAGATTTCGCGTGCCACCTAGATTCCATGCTGGTGGATGCCTATAAATAGAAGGCGGCCCCAACCATTTCCGAGTTGAGGAATTCAGACAAGCTCCCGTGCATGAAATTCGGACTCCCGCGCACGCAAGATGACTTCCAGGTAATTCCCCTTTTCATGAAACCTTTCCCCGGGGCTGGCCTTTGTGCGCAACCCCACTGGCTTAAGTGAATTTTCCAACTCCTCCGGGTTCTTCCTTCGCGCGCAATCCTTACCCCTTGTGCGCATTCCCTTCCAATTGTGCGCAATCCCTTCCAAATTGTGTGCAATCCCTCTAATAGGTTTTTCCATTCCGTAGGGATCGGCCCGTGCCCCCACACTCAATCGGGGCCATTTGTGTGCAATCTCCTCTTCGCACGTAATCCAAGTTCTTTGCGTGCAATCCCCTATCCACGCACAATACGCTAGCCTAATTTCACGCCATCCTGGTGTTTTTCACGCAAACCTTCTCTTTGCGTGCATAACCCAGGACCCCTCACCTTGACTCCCCTTGATTGCCTCTCTGCGCCAACACCCGATGTATTCTATGCCGGGCATGCACATCATGCATTGTTTTTCCGTACGGCCATCCAGGCTCATACGAAGTAACCTCAAGGTCCCTTTGGTGGTGTTTCCCATTGTGTTGCTTTGCCTTATGCTTCTCCGCATAGGCACGCTAATAACTATTGCTTCTTCGTATAACCATGCTAACGTGGACCCCTCGATGGTTCACCCTGCAGCCCCCTTCACTACGGCCTTGACGATGCCTTCCCTCCCAAAAGGGGTAGAGGGAGTTGGGCATGTAATCCCTAGGGGTGTGGAGAAAACCCACCTCGTCCAAGCTGCATGATGTTAAACTGCTAAGCACCTCATCCTTAACTCATGACGTTAAACTGTGGTCCGACCACGTGTCTCTCACGCAGGGTCCCCCCAGCTCAAACATTCTTTACGCCCACTCATCTCCACAGGAATGGATTCTTCCGCACATGGAATGAGATCCGCCTTGGCGGAGTGGCATTTTTTCCATGGGGGATGGGATGCCTCAGAGCGTAAGACCCTAGACTCTCTAGTGGAAAGTAGCACCCATGCACCTCCGTACGGGCCTCCATCCTGGAGTAAGCCCCGACACCAAGGGCTGTTAACCACGCGTAAGCCCCTGTTTCCTCTTTGGGCTGCTCAATACGTAAGCCCCGTTCCATTTCTCACGGACGTACCCCTCACGACGTGATCATCTGGTCCCTGCTGCCTCTTGTTTCCCACACCGAGCATGACTCACGTGGGCTTAGAGAAAGCATCGACCATGACAACCATCATGGGCCGCCTCAGGGCATAAGCCCCATCCCAGAGAACTACGTGGACTTTGATCTGTGCTAACTCATGGTACGAAGGAAGCCTCCATGAGGTTCAAGCCCACCACCCTGTCATTACGACTTCTTCACATCAGTTCGCCAACACTTTGGGCTGCCATAGAGCATAGGTCACAAATTGCTCATCTCGCATAACGTTAATCTCGATGCCCTCGTCCTGCATGATGTTAAACTGTATGCCTTGAACTACGTGGACTTTGATCCATGCTAACGCATGGTACGTAGGAATCATCCATGAGGTTCAAGCCCATTACTCTGTTGTTCCGACCCCTTCACGTCAGTTCACCAGCACCATTATGGGCCGACTCATAGCGTAAGTACCGTATTCCCCATCATGGGCTGTCTCATACCATAATCCCCCGTACCTCACACCCACATCTCATCCTGACCTCTCACTTGAGCCCACGTTCCTCAGGAAGCTCATTCCCTAGCCCGTATATCTTACTTCCTCCAGGCTCCAACCCATGCGTTCATTCTCACGAGTCGCCTCTTCAGGTGTGCCACTGTATCGCCAAACTATGCGGACTTTGATTCCCTTCCATGGGGATACATAGGAAGCCTCCACGAGGTTCAAGCCTATCACTCCATCACTCATCCTAATCCTTACTCGGGCCGCCACATCCCGGTGGGATCATGCCACCTCATTCCACTCCACAGTATCCGGGAAGCCGCCCAAATGCTGGACCCAACATCAGTGTTCCCCCTAAGGGGTCCTTCAATCTGATCCACTCTCAGTGTTCCGATCAGTCTGATTCATCTCCACAAGATGTTAAACTCGCGGCATACCCCATGTCAAACATGGGAAGCTGAGGAAAACCTCAGAGTGTACATAATCCCCCACGTTTGATGTGGGATTACTCGGGATTTTGCGCCCTTGGGAAGCCCTATAATAAGGGTCAGAAGACAGACATGCCAGTCCCCCAGCATCAAGACATGTCGACGACACCCCAGCGTGACCATTCTCCTCACCGAAGGTTGCTGCCCTGACCAGACCCCTTGGATCATCTCAAAGGAAGCAGCGTAATTAACTGGCATCCATGCAGATATGGAACCAGGAACAAGCTTCACGAAGCCGTCTTAAATCTATGAGGGAGACTCGGACTAAGTGACGATCTCAGAGGAGGAATCCACAGAAGGAAGAACCGACATCCCATCATCCCGGTTTCAATCAAGGAGCAGACGTCCCTGAACAAGGAATGGATGTCGCACACCTTTGGAATGCGGGAATGTGGGGCCACAAACCGCGCGTCCTCCCCCGCGTTAGGGACAAGTGCGCGCACCCCAACATAAAAGCGTCGAAAACAAATACGAATATGTTTTTCGGGTTTGAGTACATAACTTGTGTTTTTTACTAAAATTTCATTTTAAATTAAAAGCACACAATTTGAGTCATAACAGTAATATTTTGTTTCTTTTTGATGTGAAAGTAATTCCTACTTGTGAAAAATTATTTATGAATCATTTTCCTAAATTATCAAGATAATCCAAGAGTATTTGTTTGGTTTTCAGTGAGCGCTGTTTTGTGAATTAAATGTGTAAGATCCCATATTTTTCTAGGTACATCTCTCTTTGATTATTGAATTCTTATATAAATGGGATGAGTGTTTCATTGGTTTTTGGAGATAAAAAACCCATTATAAGTGCTTCAGTTTGTTTAAAAAGAAAATGGGATGAAAAATCAACTTCAAAATAGTTACACATCATGTATGGGCATTACATGTCTTTTAATTGTTAATGGGTTTTAATAAAATAAGTCCAAGGAGATAGATTTTTGGGTAAAACCATTAAAAAGAATTATAGGACGTGTAATTGAATTAAATGTCATTTAAATGCCTGAATAGCAGTTTTAATGTGGTTGTGTGGCTGAATTCACTATTTTTTACTATAACTCTCCTCCTTTGATCCTAATCTCTCTTTCACGTTTTGGAGCTTCACAGAGGGATTCCAAGGCCATCAAACCTTTGTTATTCTTGATTTGAATCACTGATCGAAGATATTCATCCCTCCTGGTTAGTAGATCTTTTCATGATTCTTTCCCTTTCATCCTCCTTTCTTATATCATTATTTTGGCAAGAAGTTTTCTCTAATTTTTCTATATATATATATATATATATATAGATGTGGTGAATCCTGATCTAGGCTTGTAGATATAGATCTAGATTTTTGAGATCTTGATTTTTTTTAATCATGATTTATGTTAGAGCCCATTCTACATCATTGTGAAACTCAATTTTGGGTATTTTCATTGGGAAATCATTCATCAACAAATCAAGGTTGGTGGTCTAAAAACCACAATTCCCATAGTCATGATTTTGATTACATATTTGAATGTTTTATAATTTCTAGAGTTATTTAGAAATTAAAATATCTACTTGAATTAATTAATGTGGTGAATTAATTAATCGAGATGATTGTGAAATTATGAGATTTTCGATCGATGAACGTGATAATTAATTGGAGAATTAATTTTGAGATTTGGGGAATTGTGGAATTAGGATAATTAATTGATGAATTAATTATTAAGGCTTGAATTGAGTATTTTGGGATTCAATTGAATATTGGGAATTATGGAGTTGAGATAATTAATTGGTTAATTAATTATCAAAGTATTGAATTGAGAATTTGGGAATGATTAAATACTCAATTATTTATTGAATTGATTGAATTATAATTGAGAGTAATTAATTGGTGAATTAATTATTAAATGTTGTGTATGTGAATGGATAATTAATGTTTGAATAAATTGTCAAATTGATTGAATTATAATTGAGAATAATTAATTGGTGAATTAATGATTAGTTGATGAGAATATGATTGGTTAATAAATTTTTGAATTGATTAACAGAAAAAGAGATGTGATTAATTAATTATTGAATTAAATAATGGGATTGGATTAATTACATTATTTATTAATTACTGGTTGATAAATGGGATGGTATACATGATGATATAGTTCAATCATGATATACATTAGTAGTTGTTAAATGGGGGATAGATATGACGATCTATGCCAACAATGGATCTATCAGTATGGTTAATAAATTGGGTGATAAACATGATGATATACATCAATGAGATACACACACTAGTGGTAATTGGGGTGGCAGACATTATGATCTACACCAATTTTATATATTCATGATTCTGAATTGGGATGCTGGGTATGATGTTCTAGGCCCTTAATATATGCATAGATATATGCATGTTTGGAAATTAGGGTATTATACATGGAGTTCTACACCAAAAAACATGGAAATTAAATAAGGGGATAAGTGGATGAAATAATGAAATATGAATTGATTTTGTTATATAGATCAGACTCTGGTAAGGGACAAAGTAGGTATTGGGGTTCATGTGTCCATGGGAACCTAAGGGTTTATGTAGCTAAACAAAGATTAATTGATAATGTTATAAATATTTTTATGCATTGTAATGATTTCTTTATATAACTACACACACTATTATTTGGCTAGATTTATTTTAGACACTATTGGTGGTGGCCTACTGAGTTGTACTCACACCCTACTCAGGCTACTTAATTGGTACCAGAGTAGAATTTATTGTTGTATGACAGGTTAAGGGAAAGGTCCCTGTGTTAGATGGTTAATTCAGGAAAGAGCATGGTTGAGGGAACCAGATGAGGTTTAGGAACCATTGGGAGTATTTAGTGCATTTATTTTGGTTTTCATTTTAGAAACATGACACATTATTTAGTATGACATGATTTCTATTTCAGTTGGGTATTTTATTTCCTATTTTGGATCATCTTATGATATTGGTATTATAGTAGATTCATATTAATTTTACTATTATTTATTATTTATTTTGATCATTACTATGATAAAAGCGGGTATAGTCTCCCCATAATTGACTTGTCAGACCATCACTAATAGTCGGTAGCCTCTAGAGTACGGGGAGTCACACTTGAGGTTATGTGACTAATTGACTCGGGACATCAGTATGTGGAACCAGGGTTGAGATGTTACAGAGTGGTATCATAACTAATTTTTTTGTTTCATCTTATTTTGTATTACTATTTGGGAAATGGTAGAAAAGATACTGGGAAGAGTCGGGGGCTTGTTAATGAGCAGGATCATGGGAGTTACAAACCCATATATAGGGGAAAACCCAAGTACATGGGGTGGGATTGTTATTATTTATATTTCTTGTTACAGTTGAATATTATTTCACTTTGGGTGAAGCGCTTATTATGTGTTGTAATAATTTTTATTGAGTTTTATCTATTAATTGACTCATAGCCAAGAATGGCACAAGATTTGAGTCTATACACATCAATCGAGTCACATAAGATCATTTTGTGACATGAATCATTTTATTCATGCATGAGAAAATATTTTTTTTGTAAGTTTTTGAACATGAAATATTTTCTTAGCTTGTGAAATGAAATTGAAAATGGTTCCAAATATAAAATTGAGAATGTTAAAAATTTTCAAAATGAGAATAAATGGATGTCTAAATGAGAAACATGAATAATGATAATATTTTTAAACTTGTTAAACATGACCTAGGTGTAGTATGGTTAGAGGTAGTAGTAGTGCCTCAGTTTTGACTATGATGTGAGACTTGAGGAGAAGTCTTATTGTGACTTATTGTGATTTTCATCTTACATTAATGCGATAAAACTGTGTTATATTTCCCAAGAAATGTGTTAAAAATTATAGATATATTCATCCACGATGACATTTGTTGAGAGGAAGAACAGAGGACATGGTTATGGATGATCCTCTAATGGTAGAACCTGAGGAACCTATAGTTATGAGTGAGGAAGAAAGGGATTAGTTCCAATAGAACTTTGTTCGCTTCATGAAATTCATGTAAAGAGACCTGGGGTGGGTTGTAAAGGGTATGTATGATCTGATGAGGGAGTTTTGGTTGTATCACCATTCATATTTTACTGGAGATGGTGTAACAGAGGTAGTTGATTTCTGGGTTGAGTCCATCAATACAATACTTGACCACTGATGGACTCCTTTCGAGGGAGGGTCATGTTGGGGACTTATATCATAAAGGCTTAGTAAAGCACTGTTGGGTCATTCAAACATGGAATGGATAGACAAGTGGCATTGTATAGAAGTAATTCTTGGAGAAGAACTTGTAGAACATCTCCATAGAGATCCTGAGGCAATAGAGATAGGTTGATTTCATGAGATTAACATAGGGGAACCTATCAGAGATGGAATATGTTGAATGATTTATATAATTGCATAACCTTTCTCAAGAATTGGAGGTAGATGATACTACCTAAACAAAACAATTTTATAAGTAATTAGGTGTGAAATTTAGCCCGAAGTGAATATCTTTAGGATGAATAAGTTCCCAAAAGTGTTCAATTAGAATCTCATTTCGGAGTGGAACTTGAGCGATGTTTCTAGTGGTGGATAGGTGGTTTCTACTAAATTTTTAGGAGGCATGACTTCTGGGAGAAGGAAGCCTCATTACGAGATATTTATCCAGAGTAGTGGGAAGCCAAGTAGGTAGCCAGGAGGATCGGCTACTCATGATCTTACCCAAGTTATTTTCCACCAATGTGGTAATCTAGGATACTATCATAAAACTTGTACCTAATCAATTGTTTATTGTAAATCCTATGGAAATATGGGAAATCTACAGAGGTTATATAGGAAACTAAGATATATGATCAGTGATAGAGTAGATAGACAAAGTCATAGTGTGGGAAGGGGGTCTTCTATAACAGATTATATTGGAATCTGGAGTTCTACTAGAAGAGGCGGTAGAGGAAGATGAGATAGTGCTTCGGGGCAAGAGAGAATATACCAATAGAGTGATGTAACTCAGGGGAGTCATACATTATCCTAGTGAAGAGGGGAATAATATTTTCATGTGGGCTATCGTACACTTGTGGATAGTGAGGATGGACCATCAATAGTGATAGGTACTATTCTATTAACTTATACTTTAACTATTGCCTTTTTGATATTGGTAAATCTCATTCCTTTATATCTTCAAAAGTTGTTAATGGTTTGAGTATGGAAGGAGAGTTTGTGAGTGGTGTAATTACTATAGATACATCATTGGGAGTGATGTCTAGAGACATCTATTTGTGCAAAGGATGTTCTCTTGTGAATGGGGAGTATGATTTTCTCTGGAATCTCTATATTCTTGATATATCAGGCTTTGAACTAATTATGTGTATGTAATGGATAGTAATATACCGTGCACAAATTGATTGTTACTATAGGAGAGTGACTTTTACACTCCAAGGGGGGACCAATACATTCACTATAGAGAGTGGGATATAGAGACAAGCTGAGTAGGGACAATTACTCAGCAAATTGGAGAGATCACAAGCCTAGTTGCTAGTGTTTTTTCTAGATGATGGAGGAGTAAAACATGATATCCTTCCACTAGTGGTATATATATTTCAAGATGTGTTTCTAGAAAACATATTAAGGATTCCACATGATGAATATGTGGAATTCACCATTGAGATCATTCTAGGGGATGATAAAGTATCTATTCCACCACATAGAATGGAACTGACATAACTTCAAGAGATCAAGAATTAGCTAGAAGAGTTGGAGGATAAAGGGTTTATCTTTCCAAGTAGGTTTCATTGGAGTTAACTATTGTTGTTTGAAAATATGGAATATGGGAGTATATTCTTGGGTGTCGATTACCAGAATTTGAACAAGATGAGTGTAAAGAATGTATTTTACCTTTTGCATATTGAACATTTGTTTGACTAGTTTAGAGGAGATTGTGTGTTCTCAAATATCGACTTAATATCTTGGTATCCTCAGCAGATAGTTTGGACATATGATATACTGAGGACATCTTTCATAATTAGGTATGGGCTATATGATTTTTTTCATAATGTCATTTGGGTTTAAAAATGCACCCTTAGTGTTTATGTACTTGATGAATAGAATATTCCACTCATACCTCGATTAGTTCATTGTTTTTTTGGGTGAAATCTTGGTGTACTTCAAGACTCATGACGATCTTGCCCAACATCTTGACATCCTCATGAGTACAAAGAGATATCATCAACTATATGACATGCTATCTAAGTGCATGTTTTTGATTGATGAGGTACACTTCGTGGGACACATCATATCAGAGGAAGGTGTGTCAGTGGACCTAGAGAAGGTACATGCAGTTGTATCTTGGGAGAAGTTTAAGAACGTTTTTGATATCTGTATATTTCTGTGGTTAGAGAGATATTATAAGAGATTCATCCCAGACATTTCACATTTGTAAATGCCACTTTCAGGATTCACCAAAAAAGGGATAATGTTTTTATGTTCATATTCATGTGATAAATCTTTCTAGGAGTTGAAAAAGTTCTTTAAATCAGCACCGATATTTATCTGAATCAAGATTGATGTGGAGTAAACAATGTATTGTTACACTTCTAGGGTTATAATATGAGAATTGATGATGTAAGGAGATCTAGTTGATGCATATGGGTCTTAGTAGCTGTGACCACATGGAAAAAACTACCCTACACACAAACTCAATGTGGATGTAGTGTTTTATACTCTAAATATTTGGTGGCACCATCTATTGGGTGATAAGCATATGCTGTTTAATGATCACAAGATCTTTAGGTACATCTTTCCCTAGAGATATCTGAATCTTTAGTTGCAAAGATAAGTTGAGCATATGAATTTTTTTTATCTTGAGCTACCATATACTTCTGGGAAATGAAATGGCGTGGTTGATTCATTGAGTAGAAAGACTCAAACACAGCCAGTTCAGGAGTCTAGTGCTACGTGGAAAATGATTACCTTATTGGCTGAGATGTATATAGTGATATAGAAGAGTCAAAAGTAGATTTATATTGTTTCAGTTATAGTAGAGTGTACACTTTTCAGATAGATCCCATATAGGAAGTACGAGGATCCAAAGTATTTGACCTTGAGGGGAATCCTTAATGTTGGGGAGTCACATTAAAATTGGAGCATAGATGAGGATGTGATCATCTATGTCAGGAACAAGGTTGTTGTACCTATGAGTATGTGAGAGGAGATCATGTGGTAATTTCATTCCTAGAAATGGATGGTACATCTAGGGTTGACCAAAATGTAACATGTCATACAATGAAAACCTTTGTGGCTAGGCATAAAGAAGGGGATATAAGGGTTCATGACATGATGCTTCACCTATCACCATGTGAAGGAAAAACATCAATGAACTGGAAGGGTTTTTAGAGCTGTTACTCATTTTATATTGGAATTGGGATGATGTAACCATGGAGTTTGTTGTGGTTCTTCAGAATAAACTTTTGAAGAATGATTCTCTCAGGGTTATTGTGTACTGACTGAAAAATGTAGCGCATTTGTTGCCTATGTGGGAGACATTCTTATAGATAAGTTGGGAGACCTAAATTTATGAAATATTGTAACACCCCAAGATTTTATGAAAAATATTCCTTTCATTAATGTCTTGTGTTGTCCGTTACACCAAAAGGAGCTTTCACAACATGCATCCTTGACTTGACTTGCATTACACGCAATCGCGACCTTCCTCGATAGCGTGTGTAGTACGGAATACATAGTTTCACTAAACAACGATATGCTATTAAAATATTATTAAAACTAGTCGTTATGAATAGTAATAACCAATTTTTGAAATTTTTTAAATTTTATTTTTTAAAATGGACTTCATTTTTGGATTCGGAATATCGAAATTAGCTTAGGGTGAAATTTTGGTACTTTTCGGATAACTTTCATATTCTGATGAATAGTGAAAATTACTAAATTTTAATTAAAAAGAACTTTTTTAATAGAAATAATTAATAGTGATAAATTATTAATTTTAGTGGTTTTAAAGTATATTTATAATATATTTTTACAATTTAATACAATGTTGGTCATTGGATGTAATTTCACATTTAAACGAGTTATAAACAAGTGTCAATCGTTTGATAGTTATTATCTCTTAAAAACACGCTATTTGTTTTGACGACGGGAACTAATTTTTAAATTAATTAATGAAACTGATATGTTCTGAATTTGGTAAAATAGACATCATTTTTGAATTCTTAATATCAAATATAGCTTAGGCCTAATTTTTGGTATTTTTTTGAAAACTTTCAATTTTTGATGAATAGTGAAACCACTAAGTGGTAGTTAAGAAAAATGAATATTTCATAAAACTTAATTTTACCGCTTCTGTGAGTGGAATTTCAAATATCCGAGAGACTTGGTTGATGTTAGTAAGTAAAATATGGTTCAATGAGATGAAAATAATTTTTGGTGAATAGTAACTTTTTACTTTTTTTACCACGGTTAAAAGTAAATAGAGTAATTAAGGATAAAAATGATATTATTATTACCCTAACACATGTCCTAATTCTATTGGATAAGTGTAATTCGACCAAAAACAACCTTAGGAATAAAATATGACCATTTAGGACCACTTGGATTAGATTAGGACATTTATTATTAATTTATTTAAAGAAGGGTTAAAATAGTTAAATTCAATGTTTAATAAGTAAATAATTTTTAAAATGGGGTTATACATAAGATAAATTCGACTATAAATATTCATTACAAATATAAAAATCTTTCCTACATAATGGTATTTTATTTGTAATTTTTAGACATTAAATAATTTAATTTATTTATGACACAACAATGATGTAGTAATTATCTTGTTAATGAAATATTGACATAATTGATGTTATAAATACCCAAATAAATGTAATTTTAGACATTTTCTTAATTCCAGTAATTTTCTAGATTAATATGACATGTTTTTATTTATTTAATTAACTTTTTTCGCACGAAACATTCTGTTATAATTTTTACAAAAATTAATTACTAAATAGTGTCAAAATTGACATAAATTAGTTTTTAAAACAAATATTATATTATTAATTGTTATTTAATTCCTAAAAATCTAAGGTTCGGCCAAATGACTTTGATAAGGATAGATATATTAATAATAAACAACTTGGGGTTCTTTTGGCTTGTTATGGTAAGTTTATTAACCATATAGTGTAAGAAATCAAAAAGACACGGTAAAAGTTAAATTATTTAACTTTGAGTTATATCTAATTGATAAGGTTAAAATAATAACCTAAACATGTCTAAATCTTATTGGATGAGATTATTTAGACCCATACCCAGTTTAGCTTCTAAATAATACCCTTCGGAACCATTATAAACTGAATTTACCTCAATATAAAATAATATTTTGAGATTTTCCCAAGATGCCCCTCTCCTCCCTTATAAAAGGTCACCTCATCCCTCTACTCCTCACACCAATTTGAGCATTCAAGCTCAGCCAACCCCTGCCAAAATCTCTTCTCCACTTCCCTAGTATCATCCTAGAGGTCCTGGTCTTCTTCAAAGACCATCCTTAGTTCTTTAAGTGGAGCTTAAGTGAAGGCGTGTCAAAAAGAGGAGGTTCAGACACTTATGAAGCAAATCGGACCTAAGGTAAAGGAAATATCACAATCTCATTTTTTATCCGAGATTGTTTATACTTTGGCATTTACTGGGGTGTATTTTATCATCCACATCCATGTTTCCTCAATATGTAATATTTATATCATTCTACAATTGTTTATATCCAATTTTACCCTTTGGTGAGTTTTTAGTAAAAGATATGAAGGGAATCTTTTGTCATTTTTAGTACAAGGTACTTTTTGACTTTTCCGAAAAAAGTACGATAAGAATTTTTTTTTATACGGCATGAATGGATTTTTAAAAAAATATTTCCAAGAATCTTCCTTTTGAATTTTTCATGTTTATTTTTAAACAACTTCTTTTAATTTATAATTGTTTGACATATTAAGATAGGAAAAGTGTTTTTGAAGTAGAAAGGATATTTTCCTCAAGAATGGAGTTTAAGTGTTTTATCAAAATTATTTTCCATCTATTATAATAAAGGGTTATATTTATATCCCTATTATTACATTTATTTGATTATGTTGTGATGGAATTATATTTATGAATTACTTTATCTTATATGAATTGTTTTATGATGTCACGATGTTTAAGATTCCCATTTTTATTACATGGGTTATGAAATGATGTATGATTTATGATTTTGTGGCACACATAATAATGGTATCATTATGAGATGGGTGGGACCTATATCTCCCTCAAATGCATTGGGTAATGATTTTATATCTCATGAGATAGACATGGTTTGAACAGTAGGTTATACCGGTTCAGTGAAACAGGACTGAAACGAGGGTGACTCGGTTCAGAAATGGACTTTATCCACTAAGATAGTCTTGGTAATGAGTCTTGACTAATAAGATATGATTCTCTATGATTATGTGTGTATGCCACAAAGTTTCATGTTTTAAGTTATGATTATAGGGATTTCATTTCACTACTATGATTTATCCCATGTTATGAAATTATGATCTCTTTTGCAGGTTAAGATTTCCAAAAGATATGTTCTTATGTATATGATGTGATTGATATTTCTTTTCTTTACCCTTACTGAGCATTTGAGCTCACCCTTTTATGTTTTCTTTTCCCCAGGATATAAAGAAAGGTTTTAGGTAAAAAAAGAAGATCTTTATGGGATATGTTGAAGATCTTTCACCACGATTAGAAGAGTACGTTCCGAGTTTCCAAAGACACTAAACTATTACGGTCCTTATTTTTGTGTTTTTGTTATGTAATAAGTATTCCGCAAAAGTAATGTAATGTCCTTGTACATTATGCTTCGGGTCTCTACAGTTGGTATCAGATGAAAGGTTTGGTCAACCTTTGGAAACTAGGATGCGAAAACGTTAGTGAGATTCCTAGAGATATTTCTAAGGTATGTCTAGGGATCTCCCTAAGGTTAAGTATACATATAGGTTATAGTACTATAATTATGCTAACGATCATAGAATTAAACCTAAGATGTCAGATATTGAAGTTACTTCCCCTTTATTATGTTGTTTTCCCTATCATGATTTTTTCCTCTCACACTATTGTTTTTGGGTTTTAGACGATGGCTGGAACCCGAAGGAACCATGTTGATCAATGCAATGGACAATGTAATGATTGTCCTCCTGATCAAACAAATGTTATGGGAGATGGAGTGAAAAATATTATTGTTATACTTACACAAGCTATGAATCATTCTGGACTTCCAAATGAGCAGAGAAGGGAACAATAATCTATTGAGTCCTTCATGAGGCAACGCCCACCTACTTTCAGTGGGTCTTCTGATCCACTTGTTGCTGAACAATGGATCAGTACCACTGAAAAGATATTTTCAGTTCTTAAATGTTCTGAACATGATAAAGTCATCTTAGCAGTATATCATTTGGAAGGTGAAGCTGATCAATGGTGGAATCTTATTAAGAATATGAGGCAAATAGATGAAATTGAGTCCATGGAATGGGACGAGTTCAAGAACATATTTTTCAATAAGCACTTCCTTCATATTCTTCGAACAAAGATGGAGAAGGAGTTTCTTGAACTAAAGCCAAAGGATGATGAATCTTTTGGTGTATACGAATAGAATTTTACAAGGCTTGCAAGGTATGCATCTTGATTTATCATCCAACCTGAAAGTAAAGTTGATCGATTCTTCAGTGGCTTAAAACCAAATATTTGAAGGGCATTAGCTATAAGAGACATCAGTAGCTATGAAGAAATTGTGCATTGTGCTATCAAGGTAGAAATGGAAGTTGGTGTTACTTATCCATCCAGTAGTTTTGACAATAAACAAAAGATGGAGTTCAAGGAGAAATCTCAGAATAATGGTGAAAAGAAGATGAATGTTTCCTTATGCTCAAAGTGTGGAAAGAAGCATGGTGGAGATTGTCTTAAAGGGACAAGTAAATGTTTCAAATGTGGAAAGAAAGGTCATTGGGCATTTGAATGCCGCAACGATGGGAAGAAGATGTCTAATGATGCAAAAAAAGGAAGGGATACACAGAATGAACCTACTACACTTCAATGTTTCAAGTGCAAGGAGATGGGACATTATGCCAATAAATGCCCTAATCCATGGGTTAGTGATGATCGACATGAGAAACCACTTAAGGAAAAGGACAAAGGGAAGTCACATGCAATCACCATTGGTGATGTTGAATATGAAAACGATGTGGTGGAATGATTAAGTGTTTATGTAATGGGATTCCAAAATAATGTTGAGTATTGGAATATTTATTTATTGGTCTATTGTGGTTTTCAATAATTTTATGGCACTGGTAACCATGGAAAGTGATTGAGATATTTTTTGGAAAAAAGATGATATGCACATAATGAAGGGAAAACGAGAAAATGAAATATTTTACAGTATTCATGAGCTCATGATTGATATAAGTACTAAGTGATATCATGGTTTGAGTATATAGAATTTTGAGGATTTTGGTATATGGAAAGTGTTAACTTTTAACTACATTAATGTTTTCACTAAGGTTCAATGGGTATTCATTTTTCAAGAGAATACATGATTCAGGCCTTCCAATGTTTGGAATGTGACCAACGAGACATATCTCATGATATACGGGGATCAATGATGGTATTAACATGATCGTTATATGAACTATTTGGTAATCGTTTTCACTATAATATGAGATTGGACCGCAGTATTATGGATAAGCCTAAATATTGGAATGGACTATGTTGGACATACGTTAGTATTGTTTAAGGATAAAAGTTTTTTTTCAATATTATTTATGGGATGTTATAGTAATGTAGTTTTAGAAAAAGGACAACCTGCAGGACGGGCAACAACCCATCGTGTCGGACAAGGCTGTGGGAATCAAACCCACAACCGATGTGCGACTGGCCTTTATCGCCTACCACTGACCTACAGGAAGTACCTGGTTTGTAGAAACTAGTTTTATTACGTGGTATGATATATGAAGTATAAGTTCATTTTTGGAATCGTATACGATTAACTTCACCATAGATGGTCTTATGTATTTTTGATAACTTTTGTATCCTTTTGTTTGAGACAGATGGAATGACCCATCATTCTATCACATGATCTGCTAACACTTCATGAATGACAAATCCTACTTCATGTCTTTAAGAGATGAAGTGGAAATTGTCCAAAGAATGACCAACGGTGACACAGTACCAAAATCATGAAAGTATTTCTTCTAATTCCAATTTCATCAACTTTAGGGAAATGATATTGAAAACCAAAAATCTTGTCCTAGTGATCTTATATCTGATGAATTAGATGGTACCTTATATTGTCACAAATTTATGGCTTTTTGATTACTGGCTTTTCCATAGCCATGTTCTCTACCACTATCCATCAGAACATGATGGTGAGATTTCTCTTCCATATCCATATTTTCACCTATGTGGAAACCCAGTGATTAGTTTATTTGGGTAACCATTACGTTTCATACATTTGTTTTTTAAATAATGATTTTGGTATTCCTTTTTACGATGTGAGTTTCTATTAAAGAATCTTTCAAGTAGTAAACCATTTATAACCCCGACGAATTTCGAGGGAGAAATTCATTTTAAGGAGGGTAGAATGTAACACCCCAAGCTTTTATGAAAAATATTCTTTTCATTAATGTCTTGTGTTTTACGTTACATCAAAAGGAGCTTTCACAACACTCATACTTGACTTGACTTGCATTACACACAATCGTGACCTTCCTCGATAGTGTGTGTAGTACGCAATATAGAGTTTCACTAAACAACGATATGCTATTAAAATATTATTAAAACTAGCCGTTATGAATAGTAATAACCACTTTTTGAAATTTTGTAAATTTTATTTTTCAAAATGGACTTAATTTTTGGATTCAGAATATCGAAATTAGCTTAGGGTGAAATTTTTGTACTTTTCGGATAACTTTCATATTCTGATGAATAGTGAAAATTACTAAATTTTAATTAAAAAGAACTTTTTTAATAGAAATAATTAATAGTGATAAATTATTAATTTCAGTGGTTTTAAATTATATTTATACTATATTTTTACAATTTAATACAATGTTGGTTATTGGATGTAATTTCACATTTAAACCAGTTATAAACAAGTGTGAATCATTTGATAGTTATTATCTCTTAAAAACACGCTATTTGTTTTGACGACGAGAACTAATTTTTAAATTAATTAATGAAACTGATATGTTCTAAATTTTTTAAAATAGACATCATTTTTTAATTCTTAATATCAAATATAACTTAGGCCTAATTTTTGGTATTTTTCTGAAAACATTCAATTTTTGATGAATAGTGAAACCACTAAGTGGTAGTTAAGAAAAATGAATTTTTCATAAAACTTAATTTTACCGCTTCTGTGAGTGGAATTTCAAAAATCCCAGAGACACGTTTGATGTCAGTAAGTAAAATTTGGTTCAATGAGATGAAAATAATTTTTTGTGAATTGTAACTTTTTACTTTTTTTACCACGGTTAAAAGTAAATAGGGTAATTAAGGATAAAAATGATATTATTATTACACTAACACATGTCCTAGTTCTATTGGATTAGTTTAATTCTACCAAAAACAACCTTAGGAATAAAATATGACAATTTAGGCCCACTAGGATTAGATTAGGACATTTATTATTATTTTATTTAAAGAAGGGTTAAAATAGTTAAAATCAATGTTTAATAAATAAATCATTTTTAAAATGGGGTTATACATAAGATAAATTCGACTATAAATATTCATTAGAAATATAAAAATATGTCCTACATAATGGTATTTTATTTGTAATTTTTAGACAATAAATAATTTAATTTATTTATGACACAACGATGATGCAGTAATTATCTTATTAATGAAATATTGACATAATTGATGTTATAAATACCCAAATAAATGTAATTTGAGACTTGTTTCTGAATTCCACTAATTTTATAGATTAATATGACATGTTAGTATTGATTTAATTAACTTTGTTCGAACTAATAATTCTATTATGATTTTCACAAAAATTAATTACTAAATAGTGTCAAAATTGACATAAATTAGTTTTTAAAACAAATATTATATTATTAATTGTTATTTAATTTCTAAAAATCTAAGGTTCGTCCAAATGACTTAGATAAGGATAGATATATTAATAATATACAAATTGGGGTTCTTTTGGCTTGTTATGGTAACTTTATTAACCATATAGTGTAAGAAAACAAAAAGACACGGTAAAAGTTAAATTATTTAACTTAGAGTTAAATCTAATTGATAAGGTTAAAATAATGACCTAAACTTGTCTAAATCCTATTGGATGAGAGGATTTCGACCCATCCCAACTTTAGCTTCAAAATAATACCCTTTGTAACCATTATAAACTGAATGTGACCTTAATATTAAATAATATTTTGAGATTTTCCCAAGGTGCCCCTCTCCTCCCTTATAAAAGGGCACCTCCTCCCTCTCCTCCTCACACCAATTTGAGAATTCAAGCTCGGCCAAACCCTGCCAAAATATCTTCTCCACTTCCCTAGTATCATCCTAGAGGTCCTGGTCTTCTTCAAAGACCATCATTAGTTCTTTAAGTGGAGGTTAAGTGAAGGCGCGTCAAAAAGAGGAGGTTCAGACACTTACGAAGCAAATCGGACCTAATGTAAGGGAAATATCACAATCTCATTTTTTATCCGAGATTGATTATACTTTGGCCTTTACTAGGGTGTATTTTATCATACACATCCATGTTTCCTCAATATGTAATATTTATATCATTCTACAATAGTTTATATCCAATTTTACCATTCGGTGAATTTTTAGTAAAAGATATGAAAGGAATCTTTTATCGTTTTTCGTACGAGGTACTTTTTGACTTTTCCAACAAAAGTATTAGAAGAATGATTTTTTTATACGGCATGAATGGATTTTTAAAACAATATTTCCAAGAATATTCCTTTAAAAGTTTTCACGTTTATTTTTAATCAACTTCTTTTAATTTATAATTGTATGACAAATTAAGAAATGAAAAGTGTTTTTGTAGTAGAAAGGATATTTTCCTCAAGAATGGAGTTTGAGTGTTTTATCAAAATTATTTTCCATCTAAGATAATAAAGGGTTATATTTCTATCCCTATTATTACATTTATTTGATTATGTTGTGATGGAATTATATTTATGAATTCCTTTATCTTATATGAATTGTTTTATGATGTCACGATGTTTAAGATTCCCATTTTTATTACATGGGTTATGAAATGATGTATGATTTATGATTTTTTAGCACACATAAGAATGGTATCATTATGAGATGGTTGGGACCTATATCTCCCTCCAATCCATTGGGTAAAGATTTTATATCTCATGAGATAGACATGGCTGGAACGGTAGGTTATACCGGTTCAGTGAAACAGGACTGAAACGAGGGTGACTCGGTTCAGAAATGGACTTTGTCCACTAAGATAGTCTTGGCAATGAGTATTGACAAATAATATATGATTCTCTATTATTAAGTGTGTATGCCACAAAGTTTAATGTTTTATGTTATGATTATTGGGATTTCATTTCACTGCTATGATTTATCCCATGTTATGAAATTATGATCTCTTTTGCAGGTTAAGATTTCCAAAAGATATGTTCTTATGTATATGATGTGATTGATATTTCTTTTTTTTACCCTTACTGAGCATTTGAGCTCACCCTTTTATGTTTTCATTTCCCCAGGATATGAAGAAAGGTTTTAGGTAAAAAAATAAGATCATTATGGGAGATGTTGAAAATCTTTCACCACGATTAGAAGATTACGTTCCGAGTTTCCAAAGACACTAAACTATTATGATCCTTGTGTGTGTGTTTTTGTTATGTAATAAGTATTCCAAAAAAGTAATGTAATGTCCTTGTACGTTAAGCTTAGGGTATCTACAAATATAGTCCATCTACATGGGGTGACACATAATATAGCTTCATATCGTGACTCACGATTCACTTTACGCTTATAGAAGGGCTTGTAGTAGGTGCTCGATTCACAGGTTTTTTTAGAATGGATTTCCACCCACAGATAGATGGGACGTTTGAGAATACTATAAAGTCTCTTGAGGATATTATATGGGCATGTGTTCTTGAATTTTAAGGGTCTTGGGAGAATCACCTGGCTTTAGTGAAGTTTTATAATTACAATAGTTATCAAGAAACTATATAGATGGCACCAAATGGGGATCTTTATGGTAGGCCCTATAGATCTCCACTATACTGGAGGGAGGTAGGTGAGTCAGAGTTGTTGGGACCGAGTCTTGTACATGATACATCATATTAGGTATACCTACTTCAGAAATGCAGGCATATGGATCAGAGTAGGTAGAATTCATATGTTGACAAAATAAGATGACCCTTAGAGTTTAAATAGGGTGATCATGTATTCCATTAGGTGTCTCCTAGGTTGGGTCACCTCAAGATATAAGAGAAGGTTCATTTAGAAGCTAGGTTTGTTGATGTATTTGAGGTTGTGGAGTGAATTAGAAAGGTGGAATTATGATTGGATCTTCTATAGAAATATAGAACCATGCATGATGTTTTCTAGGTATCACAACTATGGTGGTATCACCCTGACCCTTCTCATGTGACTGATGTGGATTTTGGTTAGCTTGAGATAGATGCGTCCTTTGAGAATAATATGATATGTGTGTTGGAATGCATTTAGGATGTGTTTTAGGGAAATACCGTTGATAATTCATGTATTGTGGAATCATTGATATGGTCGTGAGGAAACATGGGTAAGGGAAGAAAATATGAGGGCTTAGTGACCCGATATTTTTTTCTTGGAATCTAATAGATACTTGGGATTGCAGCTCGAGGATGAGTAGTAATAAGGTGGGTAGATTATAAGATTCCATCCCTTTCAAGGATTGTATCTCTTTGAGTTTTGAATCTAGATATAAATAGGTTGAGTGTTTCATGGGTTATTGGAGAGAGAAGAAACATTAAGTGAGGTTTGGTTTGTTTATAAGGAAAATGGGATGAAAATAAACTATAGAATAGTTTGACATCGTGTAAGGGGATTACATGTGATGTAGTTGTTTGTGGGTTATAATATAATAAGTCTGAGGCAATATATTTTTTGGAGAAAAACATTAAAAATAATTACATGGTGTGTTACTAAATTTCACATCATGTAAATGCCCGACTACCAAATTTAAAGTGGTTATATAGATGAATTTTCTATTGTTTAGGCTACAACCCTCCTCCTTCAACGCTAGGCTCTCTTTCAAGTTTTTAGAGCATTCAAATGGTATTCCAAGGTCGTCTAACCTCCATTATTCATGATTCATAGCCTATATTGAAGTTCTTCATCCTTCCTAGCAGGTGGATCTTATCTCGATGCCTTACCGTTCATCCTCCTCTTTTATCTCATTATTTTAGTGAGAAGTTACCACCTATTTTTTAAGATCTAGATCAATATTTGGGGAATTTAGATCTATTATTTCAGATCTAGATAGATATTATAGAGATCATGATTTTCTTAATATTGATTTATATTCTTGATCTGGAACCCATTCTATGTCTTTGTGCAGTTCAATTTCGAGGCTTTATTTGGGAAATAATTCTTCAAAAAATTGAGTATGGTGGTATAAAATACTCAATCCCATAGTCAGGATTTTGATTATGTGTATGAAATTTATATAATTTCTAGAGTTGTTAAGAAATTTAAATCCCTAACTGAATTAATTTATGTGGTGAATTAATTAATTTATATGGTTGTGAAATTGAGATATTTTTGGTCGATGAAAAAGATAATTAATTACGAGATTTTTGGAATTGTTAAATAAGGATAATTAATTATTGAATTAATTATCAAGGCATGAATTTAGGATTGAGAGATTTTATTAAATATTGGTAATTGTGGAGTTGAGATAATTAATTGGTAAATTAATAACTAGATCATTGAGTTGAGAATTCATGTATAAATATTTGTTGAATTAATTATCGGATTGATTGATGAGTAATTAAGAATAATTAATTGGTGAATTAATAATTAAATGTTGAGTATGTTAATGTATAAGAAAGTTTTTAATTTATTTTTGAATTCAATAAATTTTAATTGTGAATAATTAATTAGTTAATTAATTATTAGTTATCAATAATGCGATTGGTTAATTAATTGTTGAATTGATTAACAAAACAAATAGATTTAATTAATTATGTGTTGAACTAATAAATGGGATTGGATTAATTAATTTAAGAATTAATTAATGGTTGATAAATGGGGTGACAAACATGATGACATAGGCCAATGATGATATAAATGCATAGTCGTAAAATGGGTTCTAGACATGATGATAAATTCCAATGATAGATCTATCAGTATGGTTTATGAATGGTGTGCTAGACATGATGATATACACCAATGATATGCATGTATGAGTGGGAATTGGGGTACTATACATGATGATCTACTCTAATGGTATATATGCATGTTTGAGAATTGGGATACTAGACGTGACATTGTAGGACCATAATAGAAGTATAGACATATGCATGTTTGATCAATGGGTTTTAGACATGGTGTTCTACACCCAAAACCATGAAAATGGAATATGGGGATAAGTGTTTGAAATAATGAAATATTAATTGATTATGTTATATGGATCAGGCTTTGGCAAGGGTTGAAGCATGTATTGGGTTTTAGGTGTCCACATGAACCCAAGGGATTATGTAGCTAAACAAATATAAATTTATAATGTGATAAATATTTATTTATGCATTATAATTATTAATTTACAAGATTCCATACACTAATATTTGACTAGATTTGTTTTATACACTATTCGTGGTGTCTTACTAAGTTCTACTCACACCCTACTCAGGTGCCTGATTGGTACCCGAATAGATTTTATTGTTGTAGGATAGGTTACGGTCAAGGTCCCCATGTTAGATGGATGAGTTGGGATGGTGCAAGGTTTAGGGAACTAGACATGGTTCAGGACCCTCTATGAGTAGCCAGTGTCTTTATTTTGGTTTTAATTTTAGAAACTTGACACATAATTCAGTATAACATGCTTTCTATTTTATATGGGTAATGTATTTCATGTTGTGGATCATCTTGAGATATAATTTTTGTAGTTGATTTATATTTCTTCTTATACTATCTATTATTTTCTACTGGTGTATTACTCTGATAAAGGATGGTATAGTATCCCCATTATCGAATTATTAGACCCTCGCTGCTAGTGGGAAGCCTCTGGAATACGGGGAGGCGTTGTTGAGGTCATGTGACTAATCAGCTTGGAGCACCAGTATGTACCACCCAGGTTTAGACATTACAAAATTTTAATTTTAAACTGATAAATGGAAATTTGAGTCATACCGAGCACATCATGTATCACATTGAGGTGTGGTTGATTTCTACAAATAAAAAATGATTTATGGATTGTTATACTAAGGTATCAAAACAAATATTAATGTGTTTTCTTGGTTTTGAGTATGTGATTTATGTTTTGAATTAAAATGTAAATTATAAACTAAAAACATATTGTTCGAGACATATTGGTCACACCATATGTCAGATTGAGGTGTGGCTAATTGAGTATGGGTTGTGTGTTTCTATTTTAATCATCTTCAACAAGTCAAGAAATAATGAAATGTTTCATTTGGATGAAAGAAGAAAACCCAGGCTTCCTGAAATTCCATATCCAAAAGCCCCATGTTTTATCTTTTCTATCTTATTGCAGATGATTAAAAGGAAAACATGACATCCTTGAAGATCTGTGAAAAAAATAAATTGATAAAAATTATAAGGAAATTAACTTAAAAATATTAGATATAATGGTGAAAAATTAACTAAATAAGTAATAGGAATTCACCTTTTCAGGATAGTTGTATACATTATTGACCCGTTTCATTTTTGTTGTTATCTCAGCTGCAACCTAGAAGTCCATTCTCTTATAAGCATGATAAGCTTTGAACAAACCACTCCAACTCTTTTAAAATATTCCTCCTATATAATAAAACAATTATTAAGTTATTAATAATATAAATAAATCAATAAAGAATAAATATGAAATAATACATTGATAAAATGTAACATTTCAACTGAAACCATACAATTTGAGTCATATCAGGTACACTATGGATTACATTGAGGTATCATTGATTCCACCATGTGTTTTTATCCTATAGTTCATTAAACACTCTATGTCATCTGACAATATTATAGTTTTATAACCTAGAATGTTGAAAACATTGGAGAATAAAATGAAAATTGAATCCTCATGAGCGAATCATCCTTCTTGAGTGCATGATCATAGTACATGAGTGAATCATTACTATTTATGAACTCATTTATTACTATAAAACATTTACAGTTAGTATAAACCTATTATAATTTATTTATTGAACTAAAATAAATATTTACGTATGATTTTTTATGGACCATAATAAAATAAATCTTAACCTTTCACCATCACAGAGAGTTCAAACTCTATGGTAAACCATTTACCATATTTGATGGAAAAAACATTAGTGTGACCCATTATGTATTTTAAAAAGACACTAATCTCTATTATAAATTGTTTTACTTTTTTTATAGTATTGAATATCAGTATATACCTTTATATAATCCAAATGAAAATGGAATCTAGTGCATCCATTACTACTTCCTGGATTATGCTATAGATTAGTATATCATTTTCAATATTCCAGGTGATTATAAACTCAAAAATAACCTCATAATTATTTTTTCATAAAAATGGGAATATCCCTAATCTTATATAATTTTTTATTGATAATGATGATGATTTTTTTATTAATGAGATTGTGAACATGGATCATTTTATATAATGAATGTGCACATGAATAATGAATGTAAATTTTATGGATTTCACAAGAATTTTTTATATTATATCACGCATCTAATTGATTATCTAATAGCCCAAATAATTCCACCACCCACCATAGTGAAATAACTGTATTGTTATTTTCTGAAAAATAACGATTTAGTTGATGAAATTCTGTATTTCTTTATTTTTGTACAGTTTTTGGATTATTCTTATAGCTTATTTTCCAAAGGGGTAATAGTTTGGATTTTTTTCTTCACTATTTAATTTGAAGTTATTTTTTCACTTTTAGGTATTTCTTCATAAGGTAGATTTCTTTTCATTTGATTTCATTTTTCCTTTGACACCAATCCTCCTCAATGACCATGGTCTCTCAATTTTGGTTGTCCTATAATAGTTCTATCATACACCAAATGGCTTCGGAGGATTATTATACACATATTTATTCAAATATTTGAGATGTATTATATACAATATTGATGATTTTATTGGCGTTGTATGAATCTCAAGTTACTATTGGATCCAATTCTAAGACCCTTTATTTATAGTGTAAAAAATTCATTGGAAATAAAATGCATCTATTTTTTTATTGTTGTTCATTTTGTTCTTGGTGAGGGGTTTCTTTCTAAATTTTGTAATATTTTATAGTACATATAATGTTTCACTAGTGAAAAAATGACTCTTAACATCATTTTTTTATTTTTATGTCGATCATTAGTCGTCTTTATTAAAGGAGACATTATAAATATGTTCTTAACATTAGTTAAAAAATAAACATTTTAAATCTATAATGGTACTGCTTTATTACACCAGTTATTTAATAAATGATGAAAAAAACCATATACCACATTGGTTCCTATAAAACCGATGTAGAAATCCTTATCTTGAAGCCTTTTTACAACAGTTATTTAATAACTAATGTAAAAAACACTATTCCACATTGGTTTATACATAATTGAAGTGAATATAATTTGGGATGGAGGGTTTTTTTCATCAGTTATTTTATAAACGATGTAAAAAACCATATGGCACATCGGTTATATAAAAAACATGATGCAGAAAAAAAAAGATATTTTTCACCTTAGTTATAAAATAACGGATGTCAATTTTTAAAATATTTCATTTTATCCTTCCTCTCCAATATGCACCAAAAAAGAAAAATACAAAAATAAAAAGCAACAGAAATAATCAGTTAAATAGATATAAAATAAACATTCACAATTAACACATTCAAAATTATAATATTAACTAAAAACAAACCTAAATAAAACCAAAACAACTAGATAATAAAAATTTAATATTACAACATTCAAAATTACAATATTCACAAAAAAAACTAAAATCCAACCAAACCTATAAAATGTTTTGACCAATCCACTTGTAAGTGATTGAGATATTCTACAGTATAAGGGTGAGATTCATCAAAAAGATATAAATTAAAATAAAATTATTTAACATGTATAATTAATAAAACAAATGAAATATTCAGGAATAGTTTATAAGGAAATCTTACCTAGTTGAACTTTGTATCTATTTTAGATATAATTATTTTGTAAATAAATATTCACAAATAAGATCAACATTATTTTTCACCTTTTTGATTTTGAAAATTCTTTTTAAATTATTTTTTCAATTTAAAATATCATTTTTATGTAATATATCTAAAATGTACTCATTGTAAATGAAATCCACCATTGATTTTACATATTTGACCTTGGTACCCTTTTTCTTCGTATTCTTTAGAAATAAATTCCATCACCAATTAGAAAGAAATATAAATGAAATAAATTCAAAATTCATTATAGTATAAAAAAATTAAGAAATTGAAACATACAATTCCAACATGTTCTTAAAATTTTCTCACACATCACCATGGATAGAGCATATCCAGTAAAGGTTCTTCTCCCTTGGAAAAAACACCTATCATCCAATAGTCACTGATATAAAAGAAAATTTAATGTTATTGGTTATTATAATAAAAGATAAATAACACTTTGTGAGGTGTATGTTTCATACCTCTCAACATAACAAAACACCCCACACTATGTAATTATATATTTTTTCAAATCTTTCAAAAATATAAACTATTATTTCTTATTCAGTCATTTTTCATGATTCAGTTGAAATGAAATGCTGCTCTTTCAATACATATACATCTATCTTGTCATTCTCCTCATATATTATACAAATATACCTAATAGAAAACAAACATAAGTATAATTTTTCAATAAATTTAATGCATGGAAGGATTTTTGTTAAGACTCAAATGGAACAAACCAACATCTCATTAATGATCAAATTATCTCCAGTTAAAAGCTCCATGATTTATTTATTCAAAATACCTACAGTTATTGCATACCCACATACATTATCATCCATTGAAATCAGAAAAACACCCACTAACAAATTTGAATATCTTGACAATTTGAGAAGACTACTAGAATCTGTATCTAAAGTCAAAGCCCTTTGTATTTATTGTTGGATATATAATATTTATTTAACATTAAAGTATTCCTATAAATAAATAGATAAATATATTAACATTCAAATATTAAAAAAAATTAACAAAAAATTAAATTAAATAAAAAATATACACATACGTCTATGGAAATATGCCGTAGAAGTCTTGATGGGAAATGTAAAAAACTGGCCAATACATTGTCCAAACATCCTCACCTCATGTGTAAGTAATGGTACAACAGCTGATATATCTAAAATATCATATAAAGTGACCCTATACTTCTCTATTGCTAACTATTGATGATGAACGATATCTCTAAAATAATATATCAGCCTATATGCAACAATACGATACTGGGGATTTTCAGCATATAACTCAAAGTAACTAGGAATATATAGAGGAGGGTATAGGATTAGGATAAAAATGGGGTATCTAGGCAAAGGTGGAGGAGTGGGTGTAAGAGTAGGATAAAAAATTGTGTTGGAGATGGATGTGGATAAGTGAGAGCTAGTGGTGGAGGTGGAGGAGTGGGAGCTATAGTCTAAAATTTTCTTTTCATGTTTGAAAACGTGAAATGTACCAATGCTCTAATCTTTTCATCCATCGTCACATTAATATTATGAACTTCATCATCCAAATATTCTATTTTATTTATATATACCCTCCATTGTAGAAGTTGAAGAACAAGGTAACACGTGTCTCACCGATACATCCATCGGGTAGCCTAATACATTACCTGTGTGTTCGGGATTTTGCAATGTAGTAGATAAAAAATCATTACTCCCCTGAGCTACAAATACCCCCTATGTTCTCTTTTCCTCAAGTGAATCCTATATGAATTATTTGAAAAATCTTTTAATGATTCAAAATATATAAATTATTGAATTAACTTAAATAAATGAAAAAATAAACATCTTACAATCCTCTCACCTACAAAACTAGATTCTTCTATAAGATATTGTCTCTTTTTTCTCATCTGATCCCTCATCCATTTTTTATGTCTAGCCATGGGGGCGGAGGGGAAACCTCTCAAAATCCTGATGATTCAGCTCTCAGTTTTTGTAATTTTCTAGACATCATTTCTTCTTACAATAAATTATACCCTCCCTTAGATAAAGTATGAGGGTATATAGATCTAGATTGGATCTCTTGATGAGATCTCCTCAATTCCTATAAATTTAATACAAGAAATCACTAATAATATCATTAATATAATAAAACATAAAAAAAATTCATTTCACTTACCAAAAATAATTCTTGTCTTCTACTTTTAAAAAATTGTTTCCATGTGTCTTTATCTTGAAAAAGATATATATCACATGGATTGTGATGTTCACTATGCCGAAAAATGAAATCAGATGTGATGGTTGATTTGAAATCCCTCCATCTCCTAGAAACCATTGATAATCATTTCATTCTGAATCATCCAGTGACAGGTATATAAAATGTCATCTTATAAGAATATGGAAAACATATATTACTATAAAACTTTTAATATTAGTAAAACAACAACAAAAAATTTCCACAATGGTCTCCCATAACTAAGATTGTGTAACTTTCTCAATACTTGTCCAATAATTAAAAAAATACTGAGTTTGATTTTACCCTAAACTGATACAAAAATATTTAATATTTTTTTTGCATTAGGACCCCTTGGAATATCATTATCATCAATGTCTACCACTATCCTCTAGTCCTGGATATGAGAAACTGATAATTTTGGAAAACGCATGCTCCCACATTTACGAACCCTAAAACTCTTTTTGGGCTCTTTGAGAGTACATGGGTCTTGTAAATAAGGTTGGGTATCATCAAGGGGATCATGTGCACATTCCTCCCAAGAGGTATGAGTATGTTTATCTCTAGAAGTATGTGTTTGATCAGCTAATCAATTTGTCATTATAATTAAAATCAATGAAACAGACAATTAGTACACAAATAAAAAAACTCAACTATTACATTACTAATGTAAATAAAAAATGAAAAATTATGAAAAAAAGTAAACTAAAATTTAACACATTATTATTAAAAAAATTATAGTTAACTAAAATGATAACAAGAGAAGTGATATATGAGATGTCATGTGAATGAATGAAACCAAATCCAAAATTGGTGTAGGGATATTAAAAATGGTCCAACATAAAAAATCATTTTTTACACAAAAAGAATACTTGTTCAATGTACTCTTATAAAATAGTCTTTTATCTAATATATTACATTTAAAATAATTGTATTTCAAAAAAAGAATAAATATATAAATTATTTAATGGTAAACATGGTAAACTAATATAAACAAACATTTTAACTTATTAGTTTTAATAATTGTTTTAATAATGGAAACAAATTAAAATATCTAATTTTTTTTGAAATTAATAAAAGTAAATGAGAAATAAACATATATTACATGTAATATTATTAATTTACTAAAGGATTGTTTCCCTAAATTCCTTTATCATGATTGTTCCTTATGGAACAAACCATGTCTATAATGTTCTCATCATTATTATATGTTAATCCTTCCATTGAATTAGTGATATCATGTCAATAAATATCTTCATCAAGTTTATCATCACCAACATATTGATTTTTTCATGTAAAAAATAGACCACTGCATATGGTATTGATCAAGAACATGTATTTTTTTCAGGTGTTTCCATTATAAAAGGATCATATGTCTCTTTTAATATATTCTTATTAACAACTATCATTCCAAATACTTCATGTATGAAACTATTGTTACTGATATACAATTTTCAGGTAAATAGTGGAACTTTAAATTTAATGTAATCAACATCCCTGTTGGTGCCAAAATATGGCCCGAAAGAAAGGAACAGAAAAAGACGACGGGTGTGCTGCCTCGCGAAGCACCGACGGGAAGCACCCACGCGAAGCCCCGCCGCGAAGCGCCCCGACCATCGCGGCGCCGTGAAGCTCCAGAGGTGGTCAGTCTTCGTGAACACATTTGACGTTCGCGAGCCGCCGCGAAGCTCCAGAGGCGGTATCCTCCGCGGACGACGTTGACGTTTGTGAGCGCGCGGCGAAGCCCCGGAGGTGGCGCGCGAGTTCTGCTTCACAGCGCCCCTTCCCTATAAATATTGGACTCCCCCTGAGTCCCGAAGATGGAAAATCTGACCTCTCGGCTTCTCCTCTCCCGAGTCGCGAAGCACTCTTGGCCTTGGGAATCATGAGCTCCGCGAGGTATTCCTACTTCGCGAGACGCCTCTGCTTTGTCTCGTTTTGAGCACCTCTTCCGAGAGGGATTCCCTTCGCGAAGCTCATGGGAATTCGTGAAGGAAGGGGGTTCCCAAGGGAACCTGGGCAGCCGCAGATCACTTATGCTTCACGAAACACCCAACCCATACTAGTGATCCCTATGCTAAGGCAGGATCGCTACACATCGTGAAGCACACTGCTTTGCAGGACCCTGCTTCGCGAGGCACCTCTCCTTCGCGAGGCAGTGCTCCGCAAACACGGTTCCACTTCACGAAGCACCTTCCACTCACACCTACGCCCCATGATAAGGCCAAGGCACTCCACTTCGCAAAGCACACTCATTTGCTTAGCGATTCCTCTTCCCGTGCGACACTCCAGGTTTGCACGATGTGATTTCAAAGTCCCATGGACAACACCACCCATAGCATTGCTTTGCCTAATGCTTCTTCACATAGGCACACTAACGGCTATTTCTCCTTCGCATAGCCACGCTAACGTGGACCCATCGATGGTTCATTCCACGACCCCCCATGACCATGGCCTTACTGGTACCTTCCCTTCCCCAAGGACCAGAGGGTACCAGTTATGTAAGTCCTAGGGGTATGGAGTGAGCCCACCTCGTCCGAGCTACATGATGTTAAACTTCCAAGCATCACGTCCTCAACACATGACGTTAAACTGTGACCTGACCTCATGCTTCGCACGCAGGGAGCCCCCAGCTCGAACATTTTTTACACCACTCGTCTCCACAGGAATGGAATCACCCATCCACAAGGGATGATATCCTCCTTATTGGAGTGGCGTATTTTCATAGTAGAAGAGAGACCTTAGTTCCCCAACGGATGGTTGCACCCCTGCATCTCCGTACTTCCCCACAACCAAGGTCAGTGGAGGGCATGATACGGACGAGGCACCTCCCATCGTTGGTCCTGAGTCCCTCTTTCGCTGCACTTTGCCGCACCTCGGGCCTCCATCTTGGAGTAAGTCCCAACACCATGGGCCGCCTAACGCGCACGCCCCTCTTCGCTTCTCACGGATGCATCCTTCGCGACATGATCGTCAGGTCCTTGCAACCTCTTGTTTCTCACACCGAGCATGACTCACGTGGGCTTAGAGTGAGAATCGACCCTGACCCCCACCCATAGAGAACTACGGGGACTTTGATCCATGTCAAGGCATTGTACGTAGGAAGACTCCATGAGGTTCAATCCCACCCATCATCCAATTCACGTCGAGTTCTACCTATGTCCAGCATGACGTTAAACTGCATTCCCCAACCTGAAATACGAGGTCTTTGATCCATGCCAAGGCATGGTACGTAGGAAGCCTTCACGAGGTTCAAGCCCACAAATAGTGGACCCCCGAGTCTACTTTCACGTCGGTTCACCGACGAACCCATCTGAACTACGAGGACTTTGATCCATGTCAAGGCATGGTATGTAGGAAGCCTCCATGAGGTTCAAGCCTACCCATCATTTCTTCGCGTCGGGTCCCACCTCCATCCAACACGACATTAAACTGCATTCCGGTCCAATGGTAAGCCGTTGCGACTCATCCTATCTGAACTACGAGGTCTTTGATCCATGTCAAGGCGTGGTACGTAGGAAGCCTTCCAGAGGTTGAAGCCCATCACTCCTAGGACCAAGGTCCACCTTTCGCGTCGGTTCGCCGACAAATCCCCCATATGAACTACGAGTTCTTTGATCCATGTCAAGGCATGGTACGTAGGAAGCCTTCCTGAGGTTCAAGTCAACCCACCATCCGGTCGTTCCGACCTCATTCAAATCGGTTCACCTCCGTCCCGCATGATGTTAAACTGTATTCTCCAATCTGAACTACGAGGACTTTGATCTATGTCAAGGCATGGTACATAGGAATCCCCCTAGAGGTTCAATCCTATCTCCCATGAGACCAAGGTCCCTCATTTACGTCGGTTCACCGACACTCAACGCACGTCGTTTATTCACGTCAGGGTTCACCATCGTCCCGCATGACATTAAACTATATTCCATCAATCCTTTGAACTACAAGGACTTTGATCCATGTCAAGGCATGGTACGTAGGAAACCTTCCCGAGGTTCAAGCCCACCACTAGTGGACCCACGGGTCTACTTTCACGTCAGTTCACTGATGAAACCCTTTGAACTACGAGGACTTTGATCCATTTCAAGGCATGGTACGTAGGAAACCTTCCCGAGGTTCAAGCCCACCACTAGTGGACCCACAGGTCTACTTTCACGTCGGTTCACTGATTAAACCCTTTGAACTATGAAGTCTTTGATCCATGTCAAGGCATGGTACGTAGGAGGCTTCCCTGAGGTTCAAGCCCACCACTCATCAGACCAAGGTCCACCTTCACGTTGGTTCGCTGACGACATTCATCAGGCCAAGGTCCACCTTCATGTCGGTTTACCGGCACCATCCCGAACTATGCAGACTTTGATTCCCTGCCATGGGGATACGTAGGAAGCCTCTCCAAGGCTCAAGCCCAACCTCACCGTTGCCCCTACGATGGTCCCATTTCACTCCCCCTCCACTCCATTCACCCACCTATCACCCATCCCTATTCTCGCCCGGACCGTCATAGTTCTGTGAAATCATGTCGGTATGCTCCTCTTCACAACCGCCCATGGGCTGGCCCCGGTATCGACATCCCTTCAAGGGAAATCCCTCAGTCCGATCTATCCTAGCTAATGCTCTGATCGGGTTGATCCGTCTCCGCTGGACGTTAAACTCGCGGCATACCCTGTGTTAAACACGGGAAGTTGAGGAAAACCTTAGATATGTTTCTATGGAATATAATTCCCCACGTTCGATGTGGGATGCCTCAAGATTACACACCCTCGAGAAGCCCTGTGACCAGGGACAACAGACAGGTATGCCAGGTTCCCCAGCATCCAGACACGCTACTGATGCCTCAACGTGACTACTCCCCTGACTGAAGGTTGCTGCCCTGACCGGACCCTTTGGAATGTCCCGACAGAAGCAGTGTAATTAACCGACATCTATGGAAACATGGCAGTAGGAAGAGTTTCATGAACTACGTATGAAATCAATGAGGGAGACCCGGACTAGGTGATGAGCTCTGAAGAGGAATCCACGGAGGGAAGAACCGACATCCCATCATCCCATTTCGATTAAGCAGAAGACGTACCTGAACAAGGAACGAATATCACCCACCTTTGGAAAGCAGGAATGCGGGGTAACAAAGCCGCGTGTCCTCCTCCGCGGACGGACGGATGCGCGCGCACCCCGACGAAAGCGTCGGAAACAGAAATGGTGAACCCGATGTGAAGTTCTTCTCCTCAATATGGAGATTAGTAGCGTTCGAGACACCAGTAGATTGACGTGTCACCGGATCCAGATATTCGGCGCCTGGTCCTGCCAAGAAAATAGCGGGCCTTTCATGAAACTCACCGGAAGTCAGGGCGGTAGAACGTGGGGCACTCCGTTTTGCAGCGTGTTGGCGTGGATCCTTCTTTCAGACGTGGAGAATGGAAGGACGCTGGGGCACTAGTTGTCGATCCTTTTCCCTCTCAGTGATGATGAGTTGATCCCTTCGTTTCTCAGGAACCAAGTTGTTGTTACAGAGATGCAATCACCGCTCGCTAGCCTACACAGGGGCAGGGGAAACATCGCCACAACCACCCCACATGGCGCCGCTACTTCCAAGACGGCTACCACATCGAGGAATACGGGGCGCCCACGCCCCCTTTCCCCCTCAGAGGTCATCCAGCGAAGGGTGATCAATAACCTCGTGTGCAGGTACGAGGAGGAAGGGGTCATCCCAACTAGGGATATGTCCCGCTTGGACCTGGAGGCCTCTAGGCCCCGCCGTCAATGCCGCCCTAACAGGCCGCGCAGGGAGCCCCTGGTCCCCACCCCAACGTTCAACCGTTTCGGGAGCCTGTCCCTCGAACGCCTTGACGACTCCTCGCCTTATGCCAAAGAGGCGGGCGCCGTCCGGCTCAGCCCGCTCAGGGTCCCGACCCAAGGGCTCTAGGTGAGAGCTCCTGCCTGGCTGCATCAGCGCCGCCGTCCGGCTCCGCAGGAAGAGCAGGACGGCCATGCCCCTGCACCACCTGCACCAGCTCGCCTGACCTGACGTCAACGCTGGGCCCGGGCTGAGGACGCCCGCCCAGGTGCGTCGACGTCGACAGCTATAGTGGCCCGAGCTACCGCCGACGTGCATCATGAAGCCCCCTCATACACTGAGCAGGGGCACTCTTTTACCCAACCAGGGTCGAGACCCCAATCGCCCCACGGGCAGGCTGGGTTGACTCTCCGGGTTGCAGGCCCAAGTGGTGATCGCCGCGAACTAACCCGCGGTGATGTCACCCCTTACGGAGGTCCTCCCCTACCACTACTCCACAGAGCGTGGGCCTTCCCCGCTCTGAGGTCCATCATGGAGGCATGCCTCGTGCTACCCCCATTCCGAAGGAAGACCTGCCCCGTTGCAGTGACGCTCAGCGCGGAAATCTTTCCTGCGCCCACTATACAGGGTATGGCGTCCATCCTCCTATCCCTGACCGCCGATCTGATGGATCCGTCCATCCGGTCCTTCTCCAACGTGGGGGCCCTCCCTACGTCCTATCTGCAACTGGAGAAGGTCCGCCTCGCCCCAACAACTCGAGGAGTGAAGGCCAGCCTCGCTCCGCCCGCAGCGACCATGGAGGTCCTCCCCATGCTCCTACCAATTCCAACAGAGGCACCGCCTACACGGTTGTTGTGCGTGGAGGTCCTCCCCATGTACCCTTCGACATTTTCCCCGGTTCCCCTCGCACCTCGGCTATCTCGAGCGGGGGCCCTCTCTGCCACGGTGCCAGCGCCGTCCCGAGGCTACCTGATAAGGATCAACCCTGTCCCGAAGAGCCACCCCGGGGCAGGAGGGCAGGTCGTCGCCGCCATAAGAAGAGTCCTGGGAAAGCCCAGGTGGAGATCAAACCCGCCCGCTTCTCCAACCCTGAAGCGGAATGCGATTCAGCGATGGAACCTTCTCCCCACTCCTCTGTATCAAGGACTGGGGCAGGAACCAGAGGCGTTAACCTCATTCTCCCGGAATATGAGGTCCACAAGATTCTCGTCTCTCTCCGCAGGTTCATCCCGGAGGGAGAAATCTTGGGAATTCCGCAGGTCTCGACCGCGCAATCATCGTCATCGTCACCAGAAGCGCCCTCTACCTCTACCAGAGATCACGAAGAGCTGTTTTGGGGGCTGGCGAAGGTAGAACAATGACATGACCGGTCACCGGTAGTCGCGACTCCTATACCGGAAGCTGTGGCTATCAGCCCATCGTACTGTGACATCATGTCCAGGTCACCTTGCTCTTCGAAGGATGGCCCGGAATTCGGCGGCCAGTCAGCTCGCTCTCCGTATTCCCCACCTCCGAGTTTACTATCCCAGAGGTCCACCTCGGTACCGCTACCGGTCACCCAGCCGCCCCCGGTTGACGAGTGGGGAAACACAGAGCCAGACCCCGAGTTCGAGCCCAGGAGCTTCTGGAGTATTCTTGCAGTGGATTACTTCCCGGAGAAGTTCTGGCCGACGGCAGTGCTGAACTTTCGCATACCACAGTCTCTTACCCCTGAAGAAGTGGGGTGCTTTTGTCGAACCCTATGGGCGACACACTTCCGCCTCCGTTACGAACGAGTGGTGTACCCCAGAATTTGAGATCACTTCGAAGAAATCGGCGAGCAGAGCCGCCTGATCGATGCAGCCGCACTCCTTGTGGCCCAGCACCCTGAGTTGCCAGGCTACCAGAGTGCCCTTCAACGGAAATGTGTTCATAGTTTTAAAGCACTCCGCAGAATCGTCAGAGAAGCCACTCCCCATGTGCAAGTCCGTGGTTGGGGACATTATGCCGCTCTCCTCTTCGACCCTATCTGACGGAAGCCCAATTCGCTGTGCGACATCGAGGACATGCCCTCGAGAGGCGTCGCGGTCCACATGGCCGACGTCGTGGACAAGGAAGACAAGCTCGAATTCCTTGATGGAGACTTAGCCCTCGAGGGCGTACCGCCACTGCTGGACCCATCAGGGAGAGTTACCCGTCAGTAGAGGAACCTGCTAGGCCTCCCCATACCCACCGAATCACTGGTACTCGGTCGAAACCCCGGAAAGGGTAAGGAGCACGTCAGAACTGTCAAGCACTCCGACCCGTCCGCCTCTGTGCAGAAAACAGACGAAGATCCCGAGAAGGCCACGTTACGCCAACATCTTGCTGAGCAGAAGAGGCTGGTTGATGAACTCTTGGCTGAGCGCGCCGCAGAGCGGCGACCCGACTATGGTAATCCTAGGCCGGGGCAGCAGGGGCAGGAAAAAGTTCCCCCCGGTGAGATGCCTTCGGGAAACCCTGATAATGCTGCTGCCGCAGACAGGGCGGAAGCCAGAACGTAGGGAAAGAGGGCACGATACATCTCGCCGAATCCCCCCGAGCGACGGGGCAATCTGAAGAATCCAGTTCGGGTTCCCCCAGTCGCCCCGGAGGTCATTCCGCCAGTTGATCCACGAGCGGCTGAAGCTGTCCACCGTGTTGAAGAACCTGGAAATGCACATGTGGTTAGGGATCCCCTTCAAGATAGGGACCCCCACCCGAATGATCTTATTGCGGCACTCACAGCCCGCCTTGAAGCGTTAGAAATGTGACAGGTGGCGGTCCCACTGGATGGAAAGCCTTATCCCGCGTGGGTGGATGATATGCCCGCACCTCCGGGTTTTGGGAACCCCACTTTCTTGCCCTTCAACGGGACAGGGGACCCGCCCCAGCACTTGGCTCATTTTTCTTCCAAGTGTGGCCCCATGCTGGGGACCCCGGCTCAGCAAGAAGCCTCCAAACTCCGATGTTTTGTACAGACATTGGAAGGTCCGGCATTTGTTTGGTACAACCAGCTCCCTATCAGATTGGTGACCGGTTGGGAGGATCTTTGTCGGCAGTTCTTATACCAGTTCATCTCTACCACGCAGAAGACCAGCATTGCGGACCTCATCAAGTGCAAGCAGAGGCCTGATGAGCGAGTAGCAGATTTCATCGCCCGGTGGAAGGGACTTACGTATTCTTTCGATATGCCACTGACTCAGGAGCAATTACTGACGATGTGTGTGGGGAATGTCAAGACAGATCTGGTACCCTCCCTGATCACCCAGAACTACCCGGGAGGGTTCAGAGATTTCTCAGATAAGGCTCAGCGCCTTGAGGAAGCCCTGTAACAGGCTAGTCAGGCACGTTTGTTGCCCCCTATGATCCCGGCCAGGATGGCCGCCAGGGCTGAACCCGCCGCGGTGGCCGAAATAGAATCCCCGAGGCAGCTGGAGTTACTGCCAGCGACACCACCCCCGCAATCCCGCAGAGGTCCTCCACCTCAAACACAGGCTCCTGCCCAACAACGACCGCCTCAGAACTGACATGTTCACCCGCGCAATGCGCCACCTCCACCAAGGCTTGAAAATCCGGAGCCGCCTCCTCGGAAGGCCCCTCCGGCCCCTCGTCAGGGCCAGGCCCTTAGGGCCCCCTATCCAGAAAAAAGGCACCAGACTTATTCATTTAACGAAAATCAGGTCCTTGGCTATTTCTGAAGTGCTCTAGAGCAAGGGATCGTGAACCTGCCCGAGTGCAGAAGGCCGGCAGAGGCACATCTCACCGATCACCCCAACTGCTGCCCTTATCATCAGATTCTGGGGCACACCCTCAGGCAATGCTACGTGTTTAAAGACTGGCTTCAAGACCAGGTCAATAACAACATAGTCAAGTTGGGACCAACACCAGCACAAGTGGCGGGTGTCTTTACAAGATCAGAGATCCGCAGCGACAATGAAGGCGAGTGGAAGCAGGTCCCTAGCCGCGGATCCCAGAAATACGACGACTGGATGGCTCAAAAAACCATCGTCCGTGCCCATGGTATCATCTGGGTGCGCCTGAAGCAGTCGGAACCTTCAGAAGAAGTAGCTGGTGCCTCCGCATCATCTTCACAGTCGGCCTCTTCCCAAAAGGGAAAGCAGCGACGACGCAAGAAGAAGCAACGCGCGCCGTCGGTGCCGTCGTCGTCCCGCACTATCGGCGATTTTATGCCCCCTGAAATGGGGATTCCTCCCAGAATCCGCACCGCGGCGGATGACTCCTCGAGCGACAGCCAGGGGTACGCTTCGGTTAACACCGTGGATCTGGTAAAGCCTTATATGACCCCCGGCGAGGGAGAACGCCAGGCAGACCTCCCCAACTTTCCCAGCCGACGTCAACGTCAGCGGAACCGCAACCGCGCCGGTCATCGAGGTACATCAGTAGGCACTTTTGGACAAGTCGTGCACGCTACTGAGACCAGGCAGCAGACTCAGCGCAGATCTCAGCACGTGTAACCCCATCTAACTCCCTCGGCTCTACCTCCACCGCCGTTCGTGCTACTGGATCGGGGAGAGCTTCCTCGTTTGTATCATAGTCAGTGTTGCCCGGCTACAGGCTAGCCTCCGCCGTCCAATACTAGTCCGGCGACTATTCTCCAGTCTTCCACTAGCAGGCAGTAGGATGTACCGAGTACTAGCGGATCGCCTGTTCAACTGGCAGGACCCGCTGTGCCTCCAAGTGTCGAGCAACCTCCTACAAGCAGAGGTTTGCGTTTGGCATGAAAGTATGATGTCCTGAAGCACCTGGCCAGCATTCCAGCGAGGCTCTCCATCCTTGAGGCCCTTCGCCTGTCATCCGAAGTGCGCGAGGCACATGCCGAGGCCCTAAGGAGCCCCCTCCATTTTGAGATGGAGGTAGTAGCTGCAGAAGCCTTCCATACCGAGATGATTGAAAACGCTGAATTTCAGGCGGTTATCTCGTTCTCCGGCGAAGATGAAGACCCTCCTATACAGGGGCACATTCACCCGCTGTACATCACTGGCCACTTCAATGGCGTGGAAATCCGCCGCTGCCTCATTGACACGGGTTCCGGAATCAATCTAATTCCGACCCGGACGTTGCGAAAGCTAGGTCTGTCTGAAGGTGATTTAACTCCCTCTGACCTTAGAATCTAGGGGTACGACAGGACCGAGAAAACCCCAATCGGAAAGATCTGCCTGAAGACTCAGTTTGGTGGCTTCATTGCTAGCACCGCGTTCATGGTCGTCTCTCAGGACACCGCCAACAACGCGTTGATGGGTAGGCTGTGGATCCATCTGCATGCAGCGGTCCCTTCGTCGTATCACCAGTGCCTCAAGTACTCACTCAACGATCGTGTAGGCATGCTCCAAGGAGATGCATCCCCTTTTTCTTCTTGTGAGGTCCGCTACCTGGATGCGGGTTATTACAAAAGTAAGGATAAACAGATCCTAGTAAGCGAGGATGAACCCACCCCGGTCACAAGTGATCCCTGGCCAAGAATGGATGACGCCTATATCCTCCTGATCCACTGGTTGGAGGCCACGACCCCCGACTTGGGGCAATGTTTTGTTGTTTTGGGTATGCAAGGAAGGCATGTTCCCTTGTCCAAGCGACAGCGGAAAATCACCTCGTACTCCTACATCAACCAGGCTTAGGTGATCTCAGAACCTCCTACCCCTATATGGTACCTGGATGTCAAGCTTATGACAACGGCGGTGCGCCATACATGTCTCTTCCACCAGGCTGGAATCCACCGACTCAGGCCGAGACGTCACCACTGCTTTGATATCATCAAACGTGGCCGCTTAGGCCGAAGGCCTGATGGGATGGGGTCGACTGCCTTCATTGCTACGGTTTTGATGGCAAGTGAGTCTCCTGATATGATGACCACTACTGCCCGAGCCGTCACCAGCTTCCCCTCAGGCTGTGATAGCCCAGAAGTATCTCCCGTCGCGGGAAGTCCCCCCACGGGTGGAGAGGAAGACCTGGAGGATGCTCCCCCCGCCTTTGAAGAAGGCATATCTACCACGGTTGATGAACTGGTACAGGTGAACCTTGGTAGCGAGGCAGATCTGAGACCCACATTGATCAGTGCAGCCATGTCCCTCGAGGAGCGGAAGCAGTACGTAGACTTCCTCAAACAGCACCGTGATGTGTTTTCCTGGAGTTACAACGAGATGCCAGGACTAGATCCCTGGGTAGCCGTTCACCGTCTGGGCCTCCCGGCAAAACATCGTGGGTTTAAGCAGCCTCCCAGGAAGATGAACCCTTTTCATGGTGCTATGGTTGAGGCCGAGGTTGAAAAGCTAATCAAAGCCAACTTCGTTAAGGAGGTCTAGTACCCCAAGTGGCTTGCCCACATTGTTCCAGTCAGGAAGAAGAATGGGCAGATCAGAGTCTGCATCGACTTCTGCGATCTTAATCGCCACTGCCCAAAGGATGAATTCCCACTCCCGGTGACGGAGCTATTGATTGATGCCACGGCTGGGTTCCAGGCTCTCTCTTTTATGGATGGGAATTCTGAGTACAACCAGATCCGGATGGCCCCCGAAGACGAGGAGTCCACTGCCTTCAGGGCTCCCCAAGGTACCTTTTGCTACCAGGTTATGCCATTCGGTTTGAAAAATGTATGTGCCACTTATCAGAGTGTCATGCATCGCATATTCAAACCGATCCTTGGGACATTGGTGGAATACTACGTGGATGACCTCGTAGTCAAATCATGTCAGCGCCAGGACCATCTCAAAGACCTTAAGAAAGTGTTCGGTTTCCTCCGTTCCCGTCACCTGAAGATGAACCCTCTGAAGAGTGCCTTCGGGGTCACCTCTGGGAAGTTTCTGGGATTTGTTTTTAGATACCGAGGTATCGAGATCGACCTAGAGAATATCAAGTCCATCAGCCAAATGCCTCCCCTGAGCAACATTCGGGAGCTTCGAGGCCTCCAAGGCCACTTAGCCTATATACGCCGATTCATCGCGAATCTGGCCGGCAAGTGTAAGCCCTTTTCCCGCCTCATGAAGAAGGACGCTGCCTACGAATGGGATGAGGAGTGTCGGACCGCCTTTGAAGAAATCAAGCATATCTTCTCCAGCCTCCGGTCTTGAGGCCACCCGTCTCCGGAAAGCCGCTCGTCCTTTATGTGACCGCCCTGGAGAAATCCCTCGGCGCGCTGCTCGCCCAGAAGAATAACGAGGGTACTGAGAACAGTCTCTACTATCTCAATCGCATGCTTCTCGATGCGGAGGTAAGATACTCCCCTATCGAATAGAGCTGTCTTGCACTCGTATTCATCGTGTAGATGTTGCGACATTACCTGTAGCACCATGAGGTGCAATTGGTCTCCCGGGTATACCCACTGAAGTACATCCTGAACTTCCCCATGCTGATTGGCCGACTAGCATAGTGGGAAGTGATTCTCCAGCAGTTGGATATCAGGTTTTTACCTCAGAAGGCCGTTAAGGGATAGGCATTGGTAGACTTTTTAGCTGCCCATCCAACCTCCGCGGATCAATCCTTAGACCTGGATTTCCCTGATGAGATGATCCTCTCAGTCGATCATGTTGTCCCATGTTGGCAAATGCATTTCGACGGCGCCTCCCAGAGCCCTACTGGTAGGAGCCATAACGATCTGAAGCTCAACAGAGTGGGCCTGGGTATTGTCTTTATTACCTCAACGTAGGCCGTCCTGCCATACTCATTCCTGTTGTCAGAAGGTTGTACGAACAACGAGGCAGAGTACCAGGCTCTCATCACTGGCCTCGAGCTGGCCCTTGAGATCTATGTGCCCCATCTACATGTGAAGGGAGATTCCGAGCTGGTAATCAAACAGGTTAATGGCGACTACGTTGTCAGGAAGCCGGAGCTTGCACCGTTGCTAGAGTATAGCCTCTGCCTAATGGCCCAATTCTCTTCTCGACCGGAGGTTACCCATGTCCCATGGCCGCAGAACGGCCAAGCAGACGCCCTGGATGGTTTAGCTGCGTCGCTCGCAGAACTCGAGCAAGATGATTTGATCATACATGTGGAACACCGGAGAGTCATTGCCCCCGTCACCCAGGAGGACAATGACGGCCTGCTGGTAGGTCATCTCACCGTCGGACCCTCCACGTCAGGGGTCCCGGGTTCGTCAAACACAGTGTTTGAAGCCACTCCCGACTGGAGGGCACATTTTTTCGAGTATCTCCATAATGGTTGCCTTTTGAACGACCGGGCCGAGCGCGAGCGAATCCGACGTCGCGCGCTGCAATTTACCCTCCAGAGCAGCCCCAGTCTTGAACAGATCCTTTATAAGCAGAGCTTCGATGGTGTCCTCCTCTGCTGCATCCAAGGAGTAGAGATACCTCAAGTTATTCAAGAGGTTCACGCCAGTTCCTGTGGCGCCCACAAAGGTGGGCCGAAGCTGTCCCATCAAATCCAGAGGTTAGGGTACTTTTGGCCCTCTATGATCCACGATTGTATTGGGTATGCCAAGAGATGCCACACGTGCCAAGTTCATGCCAACTTCCTGCATCGGCTGCCGGAGCCCCTCCACCCCAGCAAGTACTCTTGGCCATTTGCGGTATGGGGACATGATGTAGTGGGACCATATCCACCGGCAACAGCCCGCCAGTGTAGGTTCATTCTGACTGCTACAGATTTCTTCTCCAAGTGAGAAGAGGAAGTTCCGCTCAAAGAGGTCAATGCTCGTTCCATCGTTGACTTTGTGAGCTCCAATATTATCTTCGGGTTTGGGGTACCTCACGTCGTCCTCACCGATAACGGCACCAACTTCCGAGCAGCTGAATTAAAGAAATTGTACGCCAAGTACAACATCCGGTCGAACCATACCTCCCGCTACCACGCGCAGGCGAATGGACAGATCGAGGAATTCAACAAGACCCTCTCTAACATTCTGCAGAAGATGGTTGGTCAGAACAAGAAAAGTTGGCCGGAAAAGATCCACAACGCCCTCTGGGCTTACCGGACGATGACTCGCAACTCTACCCAGGTGACCCCATATTCCCTGGTGTATGGAGCTGAGGTCGTCCTACCCATTGAGATCCAGCTGCCGTTGCTACGCACTGCAGTTTATGATCACCAGACATCAGATGAGGTAGCCAAGATCCGTCTAGCCGAATTAGAATCACTGGACGAGAACCGGCTTCTTGCCCTGCACAATCTGGAAAGGCATCAGGACAAGATAGCGAGGGCCTTCGACAAGAAGGTTCGTCTCCACTCTTTTCTACAGGAAGACCTAGTACTGGCCCTTCGAGCGCCAATGATTCCTGGTAGGAAGCCGCGCAAATTAGAACCCAAATGGGAAGGGCCTTATATCATCCATAAGGTTTACCCCAATGGAGTATACTCCTTGGTGACCATAGATGGAGAGTGTATAACCCCTCCCACCAATGCCTAATTCCTCAAGCGATACTTTTCCTAGGGAAAAAGGGTCCTGCACGACCCTAAACTGCGAGATGGTCCCGCAAGACCTTAAACTGCATCCCCGTCCTTACTGCAAGACGTTAAACTGCAAGTCAGTCAGGCCTTCCTGACCGAGGCTCAGCCTCAAGCCCCTTGGCCTCCTTAGGCCACTGGCCCCCCGTCCTTACTACAAGACGTTAAACTACAAGCCAGTCAGGCCTTCCTGACCGAGGCTCAGCCTTAGGCCCCTTGGCCTCCTTGGGCCCTTGGCCCCGTCTTCACCACGAGACGTTAAACCGCAAGCTGGTCAGGTCTCCCTGGCCACAGTCTGACCCTAGGCCCCCTCATTTTTTTTTCTTCCCCGACTTACCCTCTTACGTGATTGTACGGTATGGTGTGGGACTACGTCCTCATTCATGTCGGATTACTTGCCGTACCATACATATCCCAAGATGAGATGCCCATCGTCCCGCATGACGTTAAACTGCATGTCAAGAACTACGTGTGGCTTGATTCCCATCTTCATGGGATACGTAGGAACGCTCGGACTCCTCGTCTTGAGCCTAGCCCCAAGCATTTCTCTTCCACTATTCCCCCTGGGGGTAGTTTCCTTGGAGGATCTTTGTGCATCAGGGAGTAGGATTTCTTATCCCCGCTCATACAACCCCGCTCGCACAGTGATTGTAAGGGTCACACCATGTGCCCACTCCCGTTCTTCTATCCTCCCGCGTCCTCACTGCACGATGCTGAACTGCATGGCCTTCAAGAACTACGTATGGCTTGATTCTCATCCTCATGAGATACGTAGGAATGCCCGGACATTTTTTCCGTCGGCCCAGCCCAAAAGCCAAGATCTTCCCCTTGGGTCAAGACATGGCAGGGTGCACACTTTTACCCCAAATCACATCGAGCAAGCCTCAACCCGGCTGTACATCCCCCCTGGAGATGTTTGCCTCTTTCGTGGATGGATACAACTATGCTTCACCCACTCCTTGACTGGGATTCCATCATCTTTCACAACCGGAGGGACCCCCAAGAACGGCCTAGATACTACGCCCAAGGGCCCTCCTACCGATACGGGCCAACGCCCCCGAGGGTTTTCAAGCAACAAGCCGATACAAGTCCCGCGTTGCGAATTTGGTCAGCGGTCGACGCTCATTTGTTGCTCCCATATCGGGTCACCATAGGAACGCTGTGTTTCGAACATGGTCAACAGTGTCCTGGATCTTCGGGTCCACCTCGAGATGTCCCAGACATCGAGTGCAGTGATTCATTCTGCCCCATCCCAAGGTGACAAACATCCCCCTAGGTGGTGCTAGCGATCGGGCCCATGGCACCGATTCCCCGTAGGGGTGTACGGTGTGATGTAGGACTACGTCCTTATTCACGTAGGGATCATGTACCATGCCGTACGCCTTCTCTTCCGAGGCCCAGCCTCAGGCCCCTTGGCCTCCTCGGGTCCCCGACCCTCATCCTCATGTAAGACGTTAAACTGCAAACCGGTCAGGCCTTCCTGACTGATGCCTGACCTTAGGCCCCAATGCCTTCTCGGGCCCCCTGGCCCAGGTCCCCTCTTACCCAGGGTGTATGGTGTGATGTTGGGCTACGTCCTCATTCACGTCGGAATCACGTACCATGCCGTACGCCCTCCCTTTACGAGGCCCAACCTCAGGCCCCTTGGCCTTCATGGGTCCCCGACCCTTGTCCTCATTGCAAGACATTAAACTACAAGCAGGTCAGACCTTCCTAACCAATGCCTAACCATCATGCCCCTTGGCCTTTCTGGGCCACGACCCAGGTCCTCCCTTATAGGAGTTTATAGTGTGGTGTGGGACTATGTCCTCATTCACGACGGCTTCTTCACTATACCGTACACCTCCCTTGTTTAGGGGTATATTACTCCCCTCCTCGTCCCCTACGACGTTAAACTACATTTGGAGAACTACGTGTGGATTGATTCCCATCCTAATGGGATACGTAGGACCAACCGAATGTCTAGGATTCGGGTCCAGCCCCATCCCTCGAGAATCTTCATCCCATCTTGGCCCCTTGGCCTACCCTTCCTTCATGAGAGGATTATATGGTGTAGTGTGGGATTATGTCCTCATTCGCGCCGGTCTTGTAATGACCACACCATGTACCTCTCCCTCTTGAGCTGTTTCGTCGATCCCTTTTCCAGCGGTTCACCAATGTGCCTCAGAGTACTCTGGTTTATTACCTGTAATGCCAATAATTACTCGGACACGTCCGCACCCGCTTTCCAGGCTTTGTGTATCCCTGCATCAGGGCTTTCATCATCTTTCACACACGGAGGGTCCCCCAAGAACGGCCTGGATACTACGCCCAAGGGCTCTCCTACCGTTACGGGCCAACTCCCCCGAGGGTTTCAGACAACAAATCGATAAAATCCCGCGTTGCGAATATGGTCAGCGGTCGATGCTCTTTTGTTGTTCCCACCTCAGGCTAACGCGATATGGACGCTGTGTTTCCACCATGGTTAACAGTTTTCCTCTCTCGCCATGCCAACCCATTAGGCCCAAAATGTCGGGTGCACAATTCACACCCTTCATCACTTCACCGTGTCCAAGTAGAGTCTCAGAACCCTTGGTACTTTTCCTCCGTGCACGTCTGCGCGTTGGGGGAACCAGCCATGTCGAAGGTGTCCTTAGAGGCTCTCTACCAACTCCCATTTGACTCGCCCCAAGTATTGCGATAAGGATTCCCCACCTTGTTTCCCACACCGTGTTTAACTCACGTGGGCTTAGGGATCGGGTTGACATCTGTGCTTACTCGGGAAGTGGTCACCATCCATGGTCTGAGCTCTAAGACCATAAACTAAGATTCCCATCTGGAACTACGTTCAGCTTGATTCCTATCTTGATTAGATACGTAGGAATGCCTAGACCCCTTGTCTCTGGGCCCTGAATGAGTTCAGCAAATTCACCTCTCTGGTCCTGCCTTCAGGACCCCAACTACGGGACCGCGCAGCATGGTGTGGGATTATGTCCTCATTCACATCGGGTTTGTGATGGTTGCACCACGTGCACCCCATTATGAGGGTTAGCCTTTCTATTCCTTGTCCAGCATGACATTAAAAGGCACCCTTTAGAACTACGTGTGGCTTGATTCCCATCTTCATGGGATACGTAGGACCGCCCGGATGCCCTGTCATCGGGTACAGCCCATTTGGGGAACCAGTCTTCCCCCCCTGTTTCACCTCTTACCTCTATATAGGCCCCTCGGCCTAAGGTCTCCCTCTTCTATTGGCGTACAATTTGATGCGGGATCATGTCTCCGTCAATTGTTTTTTATAACACTACGCACATTTCCCATATATCATCGTCTTTGCTACGTCTGTGCTGCATGATGATAAAATGCATGCATGGTCCTATCATACGACCCTAAACTGTGACATTATCGTCCTGGGCGCACGACGAAAAACGGCACTGCATCGTGATGACCTCGTTGTAGAGGACATCACGTTGGGTATTGGTCACATTCCATGCCATTTGTCAACGCCCATCATGGCTTGATCCTTGTGGCGACATCACGACCTACTATTCTAGGTCTGTCACTTCACAAAAAAACCATTCACCTTAAAGGACAAACATGATTTATCAAATTCTGCTTCTTTTAGTGCAAGGGCCACGCCCGCACTCCCCCTTTTCCTCTGGCACTGGTACCTTACCGTGCCACCCTTCAGAACTACGTATGGCTTGATTCTCATTCTTATGAGATACGTAGGAGCGCCCGGGCACTTCCCCGCGGGCCCAGCCTAACCTTTGTGTTCGGTCCTTTGACTCGAGCATTTCCCCAGAGAATGCATGGTAAGTAGGGCTTAGGACCTCATCCAAGTCGGGTTTTGTAATCACCTTTCCATGTATCCCCTGCTCCCCTTACCCATCCATTGTCCGAATTCTATGACCCTAAACTAAAATCTCCCCATGGGAAAGGAATCTGCTCCCTCTCTCTAATACGTCTTGTTTTCGTATTCAGACGTGTTTCGACAAAGAGCCCGAAGTGTGGGATTTTCATAGGGACATTCCTCTCGTCCCATGACCAAGCTTCGTGAACTCGATATTTGGGTCCTCATAATCCTCCACGTCCAAAAGGACCCTCAGATGACATGGATACTAGGCTTAAGGGTTCTCCATGAATGCTGGACCTAAGGGCCCTCCAATCGTTTCGGGCCAATGTCCCTACGGATATCTGAAAACATTTGTGACATGGTCCCATGTTTCGAACATGGTCAACGGTTAACCCTCATTTGTCTGTCCCCATTCTAGGCTAACGCGACAGGATGCTGTGTTTTGAACATGGTCAGCAGTTATCCTCCATCGTCACGCCACCATCATCGTGATCTGAATCGCAAGCGCTATGATTCACACATTTCCACTTCCTCATGTTCAAGTGGAATTCCATCATACTCGGCTCTTTCTCTTCACGCATCTAGGTTCTCTAAATGATCATGTTAGTGTCATTAGGCCGGTATTCACCGAGTATCCCTTTGCCCTAACCTAGCCCTTTTTGTGTCGGGAAATTCCCACCACTACTGCTTGTTTCCCACACCGAGCATGACTCACGTGGGCTTAGTAGTTTTGGAAGGATGTGTACCAACGCGGCCAGGCTTCTCATCGTCCCACATGATGTTAAACTGCCCTTCCAGAACTACGTATGGCTTGATTACCATCCTCATGGGGTACGTAGGAACGCCCGATCACTCTGCTTCGGGACCAGCCCAATCCTCACTCTTGGTCCCTCAACCTGAAGAGTTTCCTCCGGAGGTATGTGGTATGATTTGGACTCCAAGTCCTCATTCACGTCAGTTTCATATCTACCGCGCCACACGCTCCCTGGGATCTTTCCTTTTTCTCCATGTCTTATCGTATGACGTTAAACTACAGGAGTTTTTGTGTACTCAATGCATGACACTAAACTGCGGTTCTACCCTGAACAGGTTCAGGATGCCCCAAGATCCCACTGGGAAGTAACAGATCCCATTGCCAGAGAGGCCCTGTCCCAAAGAAGGAATGATCCATGATCAGACCGATGCGCCCATCTGGTGTGCTCCCACCACGGTGGTGTAACGACCTAAGTGTTGGATTCTGTTTGGACAAACCATCGCTCCATATTCCATGCTTTTCGTACCCCTTATTCGGACCCACGTCCCCTTTCATGTCTAAAGGAACCCCCTAACAGCCTGGTCTCATGCCGCATCAGCTCACCTACCGTCCATGGCCAACGTTCCAGAAGACAGGTCATGTCTTGAAGGACCCCCTAACAGTATGGATGTCTGACCTATGGTCTGCCAACTGTCATGGGCCAACGTCCCGGAGGATTGATCAACAACATTTGTGACATGGTCCCGTGTTTCGAACATGTTCAACGGTCGACCCTCATTTGTTGTCCCCCTTACAGGCTAACGTAGTAAGGGTGCCGCTTCTCCTCCAAGGTCAACGGTTGTCCCTTATTGTCACGCCATCCCCACAGTGTTCCAGATTTTGGGTATCGTGATTCACACATCCCATTTTCATCTGTTTGGACCGATTTCAGCACCCCTGGCGTTGCCCCGTTCGTGCATAAGAGCACGCTGAAGAAACGGTAATTCGACCACCTTAAAAGTTCCTTCTCTGATCAATCCTCTCCTGTATTTCAGAAATACGGACTGGTAATCCGAATCTCGGATACCCGGAGCATGATCCCCACTCCCATGTTAGGTGGGATGAGAGGGAAACTATCTCCTATTTCTCACATCGGGCTCAACCCACGTGCGCTTAGGGAATTGTCGCCGAACGTCCCGCAAAAATTGTAGGGATGTAACAAGGCAATTCAAATAGTGGAAATCATGCGCGCTACAGCATTCAAAACAAAGAAAGGAAAAAATTGAAGCACGAAAGTACCAATAAAAGGGTTTTGGGTTTGTTACAATACCCGGGGGTTGACTCCCCCCATGGACGGGTTGACCTCGTCAAAAGATCATTGTAGCTCCGCCACCCGTTGACTTGTAGCCCTCTCTATGCCAGCTTGAACGGCAGCCATCATTCCAGAGGTCTGCCTCATCTGCTCTTCTGCCTCTGCAAGCTGGGCCTTCAACCGTGAGACCAACTCAGATTGTACATCAAGAGAGGCTGAAAGCTCGACTGCATGGTTCTACATCTGTTGGACCTCGCCTTCAGTCTCCTGGAGCTTCTTGATGTTGGTCGCCTTCCTCCGCTGCCAGCCCATGCTGAGCCCACGATCATGCTCCCGGATATTCTCAGCCATAAGATCTTGGATGAGCGTGTGAGGATGTTGGGGATCTACTCCCCCAGCACACAGTTCACGCAACCGCGAGCGGAGTCTATCCATTTCAGCTAGCCATTGTGCTTGGGGGGTGTCCTTGAAAAAGCGCGTGATCAGCTTGCACGACCGGCGGCGGACTATGCTGCTATATTCCTCGTCGGAGGCCGTTTCATCCTAGTCCACGCGATTGGTAGGCTCGTATGCGGGATACGCCCCCAAGAAATCCTCAGCAGGATCAACATCTGGTGTTGAATCCGGTACGGTAGCTGACGCCGAAGCAAGCGCAACAGGACTGGGACCGACCGGTTGATCCTCTTCCTCGGATTCCACCTCAATGACTTCGGGTACGGCCCTGCTGATGGTCCCGCCAGTGATGGTGTGCGTCTCAGCTTGAGGGGATGGGGGAACTATCGCCACCATCACCGGCATGCCCCTAGGAGGGATTCCACCGGACATCCCGACCTGTCTTTCCATAGCAGCCCATGCCAGTCAAAGAACTGTGCGACAGAATGGGAGATAAACATTAGTTGCCATGGTGCATGGCCTACATGTGACAACGAGGAGAACGGTAGAGGAGACTTACGGAGATCGACCTCCTAGCGCTGCTCTTGAGTTGGTGTTGATGGGACCCCGGGACGAGGCCCTCCGTATACTGTTGGAAGGTCTGCAGATTCTGAAGGAGCCATCCCGGGCGCCCTGGTCCCACCAGACGCGGAACTGGATGCAGCCATAGGCCCGGGTTCTGAAGGTCCCGCATCATCACCCACCATGGAGCGAGAACGAGGCCTGCGAACAAGTTCCTCCTGCATGGCACAAACATTGGTGAGAAGTCCATAGTGACCCAAGAACAGATCGTAAGGAGAGAATTTCGGAGTGCTACCTCGAGAGCCTCCGTGAAGTCGTCGGATTCTGAGCCTCGGTCTCCGAACTCACCCTCCTCCAACAGGCTCCCTCCTCCAGCCTCATCCTCCCGAGAGGAGTCCTCTGATTCCTCCGGCAAGGGGAAGCGCTCCCTCAGATCGGCAGCCGATAACTATGAGGGGACCGTCTGATTCAACAGTACCCTTACCCGGTCTGTCATTGGGCGAGGGACACCCCTGGAGTGGACGTAATCCTCCAGCTCATCCAGGTACTGTTCTGCCTCCACCGGAGACTCCATGAATCCATCCCTAACTGGGCCTATACCCATTAATTCTATCCCTAGGTGATTCAGGTGGTCCCATATCTCAGGTGGGCTGAGGAATTGCCGGTTGACATCCCAAATGTCCCAAGCATCCAGGAAGACGGCATCCTCTGCCATGTCAATATGACGCAGATGCTTCCCCAGAGCCTGAGTGAAGATTCTACGAAATACCCTTGGTGGACGCCCCTCTGGATGACCCTTCTCTTCTGGAATCACCGGATCCACCGCTGCTACCATACCCTCGGCCGGTGCAGGTCCCGCCGCCATGGTAGCCCTGCTACCGCGAGCAACCCTAGTTTCCCTCCGACCCTGACCTCGAGATAGAGGAGGCCCACTGTCACCGACCCGGATAGTTGGTTGCTTCAGCATCTCCCCTAGGTAAGAAGCCTCCCAACTGATGGCGTACTCCTTCCCCAATCCAAAAGTGGCGGTGGATGGAGGCAATGCAATCCGAATCTTCCCATCTTCCCGTGTGAAAATGAGCCACAGCTGCCTCATCACACACGGGTGCTCCTCGTGACGCACCTCCCAGTAGACCTGCGAGGTCAGCCGCTAGAGGCATCAGAACTGCCTCGCAAACCGATGCGGGGTGTACGGTTCGCAGAGTGGCTCGTGATCTATCTGTGCCACAAAAACTCCACCTCGAAAGGCCAGGAGGTAAGCCCGATGTTCTTCCGTTCCCCGCCCGTCATCAGTAATTATCCCCGTCGGCAAGGGGAAGAGGTGGAAATTAAACTCGTCCACCCTCCACACCCGATTCAGTACCATCGAAACGGCCAGTTTGAATGGGAAGCTCTTGACCGCGTTCAGGATGGAGGGGCGGAAGTTCGATCCCGGCGGCGAAATGGGGTTTGGATACTCGTAAATTCTCCTGATATGCGCTGCGATCCACCCATACAGGAGGTGGAAGGGCCCACATATCCTTGGCGGCTTCTTTCCCTCGCTAATGTCCCACAACATTCTGTATAGTTTATTGAGCATCAGAATCCCCAGATTGATCCGCTGCCCCATGGCCAACATCGACGCCATGATAAACGAGCTGGGCCATACCCCCATGCTTGTATCTCTCACCGGTAGGATCCAACCACAGATGAGAGCCGCGATGAACGTCGTCATCCTGACTATCTGTTGTTGTTCAGTGCTGACACTGAAACCCCAAGTCTTCCATTGGCTGTCCTCCAAGACCCGCCAGTACGAGTTCCCCTTGACCCGTTGGGCCGCTCTGGACAAGTTCGAGGCCTCAGAGGGAACTCTCGATTCTCTGTGAAATTCAGGAAGCATTTGAACCATCTCCTAAAATGGACATCCCTCACTGCCTCCTTGTCCTCTCCAGGGATGAGTGCCCTCAGCCCTGACGCCAGTCGCGGCATTTGCTCCGTGTCCTCCCACACACTGATGACGGGGAGGAATTCATCAAACATGGCCCCCAAGATCGGAACCCCAGAAATCTAGTGGAAATCCCATAGGCTGATGCCCACCTCCCCGTGATGCAGGTGAAAAGTTTTGGTCCTAGACGACCATCTGCTCAGCAATTCTGGCATCAGTTGCTTGGGTTGATAAATGTGGAATTGGGAGGCCCACGCCGCCTCATACAACCCCACTCTCCTCACCTCGTCCCCGAAATCCTCACATGAGGCGCCTACCCAGTAGGCCCAGGCCCAGTCATTAGTAAAGTTGTCACCCTAGCGTAGGTCCCACTCATCAGACCATCCCTTCTTCGAATCCTGCAAAGCCGCCTTCAGCATGGTACGATAGAGGGGAGGGGAAGTCTCCGGCTGCAGTGGCTTCCCGTCATTGTCGTTCACATGGTTGTAGAGACAGTCAGCGGTGATGGGTGTGAAGTTCTCTTGTGTGTGACCATCGGTCGCCCTGAACCATGGGTGCTAGCATGGTATGCTCCTGAACCAGCAAGCTTGTTCATCCCTACTCGCCTCAGGGATAAAGACATCATCCCTCATCCCGAAGCCGTACAATGGTAGTTTCCTGCATTGCGAATAATCCTTCTGACCCTCCGATAGCAGATCTGTCAAAGAAGTGTAGTCCAAGTGGCTTCGGACCATCTCCCCCAGGCCTGGACAGTTGGGCATCTCATCCCGATGAGCAGCATCTGCAAGCACCCCCAATACAGCCTCTTGATGGGCCATTTTAACTCTGGCCCTTAGAAAGATTTTTTTTTCAACTGGATTGTGAAGCTCGACCGCGAAGCTGAATCACGAAGCCGGATCTCGAAGATCGGTTGTGAGACCAAGCCGCGAAGTCTGGCCAAGGCTGACAAGCAGAAGTTCGCTTGGCACGGACCCGGAGTCAGAGACTCGCAGTTCGCCGTGAAGCTCGTTTCGCGGAGGGCTGTCGCGGAGTACACGGAGCTTCGAGAAGTAACGAGCACAAAATACAAGGAAGGCACGTGAAGAAAATAGAGGTCGACCCCCTATTTATAGGCGGCGACCCCAGAGCATCGCGACGCGCCCCACCCGCGCGGAGCATCGCGGCGCGTCCGGATCTGTGGCCCTGGTCAGCACCACGGGCCCCCTTCGTGTTGCGGCATCGCGAACCACCGAAAACATTGGCGATTTTCCCTCAGACTTCGACCCTTCTCCCTCCATGGCTCCAAGTCTGAGGGGGGGCATTTGTTGGTGCCAAAATATGGCCCGAAAGAAAGGAAGAGAAAAAGACGACGGGCGCGCTGCCTCGCGAAGCACCCACGCGAAGCACCCACGCGAAGCCCCACCGAGAAGCGCCCCGATCATCGCGGCGCCGTGAAGCTCCAGAGGCGGTCAGTCTTCGCGAACACATTTGACGTTCGCGAGCCGCTGCGAAGCTCCAGAGGCGGTATCCTCCGCGGACGACGTTGACGTTCGTGAGCGCGCCGCGAAGCCCTGGAGGCGGCGCGCGAGTTCTGCTTCGCAGCGCCCCTTCCCTATAAATACTGGACTCCCCCTGAGTCCCGAAGATGGACAATCCGACCTTTGGGCTTCTCCTCTCCTGAGTCGCGAAGCACTCTTTGCCCAAGGAATCATGAGCTCCGCGAGGTATTCCTACTTCACGAGACGCCTCTTCTTTGTCTCGTTTTGTGCACCTCTTCCGAGAGGGATGCCCTTCGCGAATCTCAAGGGCATTCACGAAGGAAGGGGATTCCCAAGGGAACCCGGGCAGCCGCGGAGCACTTATGCTTCGCGAAACACCCAACCCATACTAGTGATCCCTATGCTAAGGCAGGATCGCTACACATCGCGAAGCACACTGCTTTGCATGACCCTGCTTCGTGAGGCACCTCTTCTTCGCGAGGTAGTGCTCCGCGAACACTGTTCCACTTTACGAAGCACCTTCCACTCACACCTACGCCCCATGCTAAGGCCAAGGAACTCCACTTCATGAAGAACACTCCTTTTCTTAGTGATTCCTCTTCCCGTGCGACCCTCCAGGTTTGCACGATGTGATTTCAAAGTCCCATGGACAACACCACCAGTAGCGTTGCTTCGCCTAATGCTTCTTCGCATAGGCACGCTAATGGCTATTGCTCCTTCGCATAGCCATGCTAACATGGACCCTTCGATGGTTCGTTCCACAACCCCCCATGACTATGGCCTTACTGGTACCTTCCCTTCCCCAAGGACCAGAGGGTACCGGTTATGTATGTCCTAGGGGTATGGAGTGAGCCCACCTCGTTCGAGCTGCAGGACGTTAAACTGCCAAGCATCATGTCCTCAACACATGACGTTAAACTGTGACCCGACCTCGTGCTTCGCACGCAGGGTCCCCCCAGCTCAAACATTTTTAACACCACTCGTCTCCACAGGAATGGAATCACCCATCCACAAGGGATTATATCCTCCTTATTGGAGTGGTGTAAGTTCATAGGAGAAGGGCGACCCTAGTTCCCCAATGGATGGATGCACCCCTGCATCTCCGTACTTCCCCACTACCAAGGTTAGTGGAGGGTGTGATAGGGACGAGGCACCTCCCATCGTTCGTCCCGAGTCCCTATTTCGCTGCGCTTTGATGCACCTCATGCCTCCATCCTGGAGTAAGTCCCAACAACATGGGCCGCCTAACGCGTAAGCCCCTCTTCGCTTCTCACGGACGCATCCTTCGTGGCGTGATCGTCATGTCCTTGCAACCTCTTTTTCTCACACCGAGCATGACTCACGTGGGCTTAGAGTGAGCACTGACCCTGACCCCCACCCATAGTGAAGTACGGGGACTTTGATCCATGACAAGGCATGGTACGTAGGAAGCCTCCATGAGGTTCAAGCCCACCCATCATCCAATTCACGTCGAGTTCTACCTACGTCCAGCACGACGTTAAACTACATTCCTCAACCTGAACTACGAGGTCTTTGATCCATGCCAAGGCATGGTACGTAGGAAGCCTTCACGAGGTTCAAGCCCACAAATAGTGGACCCCCAGGTCTACTTTCACGTCGGTTCACCGACGAACCCATCTGAACTACGAGGACATTGATCCATGTCAAGGCATGGTACGTAGGAAGCCTCCTTGAGGTTCAAGCCTACCCATCATTTCTTCACGTCGGGTGCCACCTCCGTCCAGCACGACATTAAACTGCATTCCGGTCCAATGGTAAGCCGTTGCAACTCATCCTATCTGATCTATGAGGTCTTTGATCCATGTCAAGGTGTGGTACATAGGAAGCCTTCCAGAGGTTCAAGCCCATCACTCATAGGACCAAGGTCCACCTTTTGCGTCGGTTCACCGACAAAGCCCCCATATGAACTACGAGGTCTTTGATCCATGTCAAGGAATGGTACGTAGGAAGCCTTCCTGAGGTTCAAGTCAACCCACCATCCTGTCGTTCCGACCTCATTCACGTCGGTTCACCTCCGTCCCACATGACGTTAAACTGTATTCTCCAATCCAAACTATGAGGACTTTGATCTATGTAAAGGCATGGTACGTAGGAATCCCCCCTAGAGGTTCAAGGCCATCTCCAATGAGACCATGGTCCCTCATTTACGTTGGTTCACTGACACTCAATGCCCGTTGTTTATTCACGTCAGGGTTCACTATCGTCCCACATGACGTTAAACTGTATTCCATCAATCCTTTGAACTACGAGGACTTTGATCCATGTCAAGGCATGGTACGTAGGAAACCTTCCCGAGGCTCAAGCCCACCACTAGTGGACCCACGGGTCTACTTTCACGTAGGTTCACCGATGAAACCCTTTGAACTATGATGACTTTGATCCATGTCAAGGCATGGTACGTAGGAAACCTTCCCGAGGTTCAAGCCCACCACTAGTGGACCCACGGGTCTACTTTCACGCCGGTTCACCGATGAAACCCTTTGAACTACGAAGTCTTTGATCCATGTCAAGGCATGGTACGTAGGAGGCTTCACCGAGGTTCAAGACCACCACTCATCGGACCAAGGTCCACCTTCACGTTGGTTCGCTGGCGACATTCATCGGGCCAAGGTCCACCTTCATGTCGGTTTACCAGAACCATCCTGAACTACGCGGAATTTGATTCCCTGCCACGGGGATACGTTGGAAGCCTCTCCAAGGCTCAAGCCCAACCTCACTGTCACCCCTGCGATGGTCCCATTTCACACCCCATCTACTCCATTCACCCACCTATCACCCATCCTGATTCTCACCCGGACCGTCATAGTTCGGTGAAATCATGTCGGTATGCTCCTTTTCACAGCCGCCCATGGGCTGACCCCGGTATCGGCATCCCTTCAAGGGAAATCCCTCAGTCCGATCTATCCTAGCTAATGCTTTGATCGGGCCGATCCATCTCCGCTGGACGTTAAACTCGTGGCATACCCTGTGTTAAACACGGGAAGCTGAGGAGAACCTCAGATATGTGTCTATGGCATATAATTCCCTGCGTTCGATGTGGGATGCTTCGGGATTCACGCCCTCGAGAAGCCCTATGACCAGGGACAACAGACAGACATTCCAGGTTCCCCAGCATCCAGACACGCTACTGATGCCTCAACGTGACTACGCCCCTAACTAAAGGTTGCTAACCTGACTGGACCCTTTGGAATGTCCCGACAGAAGCATTGTAATTAACTGGCGTCCATGGAAACATGGCACTGGGAAGAGTTTCACGAACTACTTAAGAAATCTATGAGGGAGACCCGGACTAGGTGAAGAGCTCCGAGGAGGAATCCACGGAGGGAAGAACTGACATCCCATCATCCCGTTTCGATCAAGGAGCAGACGTACCTGAATAAGGAATGAATGCCACCCGCCTTTGGAAATCAGGAATCCGGGGCGACAAAGCCGCGTGTCCTCCTCCGCGGAAGGATGGATGCGCACGCGCCCCGGCGAAAGCTTCGGAATCAATCCCATAAATCTTCAATGAATTGATAATATGCACATGATGCATATATTGGGTTTATGTCTTTAGAACTCAAAACATTCATTGTTTCTGCGAACACCAACACACCACTATTCTGAATTGCACTTATATTTTCCTGATCTTTCATATAAAATTAATATCCATTAATTACAAACCCGGACCATGTTATCACATTTATACTTGGACCACCCGCTAACCATATTAATGTTTCTGATGCATCTGATCCACCAAGCACTGTTTATTAAACCATGGAAAAAAAATTTGTTATGTTCATTCAAAATACAGATTTCTTTATTCTTTGCATGACCTTGTTTCAACACATTAATATGAAATTTTATATATGGTTGAGGATAATCTATATTATTAAATATGTATAAATGTACCTACTTTACTTGTTTACCTAACAATGATTTGATCTTTAAGCTATGAATACCCTTTCCCCTGTAATTAACTCATTCATGGTGAGATAAATCCAAACCAATGTGATCCACCACAAACAAGTAGCCTATACAAAACTTAGTAACCTCCTAAGAAATATAAATTTCAACAGTGGAGGACTTATGTTGATATGGATTATTGACACACCCCTTTAATATCTTTATATAACCTTAAAATGGATAAATCCAATGTAGATATACAGATCTGCAATGATATATTTCTCAGACCAAATAAACCATTAAATACACCATTATATCAAAAAATATGGAGGAAAATATATTCCCAATTGAAAAATTATACAAATTTCTTTGTTTTCCAAAAAATTTCAAAGATTTCAGATCAATCACCTTATTACAAGTTGAATTGAATAAATAACACAACTTCTCAATAGTCCTTCTAATACGGACGGGACATATTCCATGCAATGCAACCGGTAGAAGTTGTTTCATGATAATGTGACAATCATGATATTTCATACCAGATAACCTCAAATCCTTTAAAGAGACAAAAAAATTTACATTTGAATAATAACCCTAAGAGACATGTATATCATGAATACATTGACCAAGCTTAATTTTCTCCCACTTATATAATGTATGACAAGTCATGGGAAGAAATGTTCACCTTCCATCTGGATTGGGAGCTAACTCCAAATGTATTCCCATTGATAGTTAGTCTAATATTTCTTTCAAACCATCTTTTTTATTTCCTTTAATATCTAATAATGTTCCAATAAAGCTATCACATATATTCTTCTCCATTTTCATGACATTAATGTTCTGTTTCACTTCATTTTATCATCAATATGGTTGCTCAAAAAATATTGACCATTTCTTCTGAATATTTCTATCATTACCATATTTATTTTTCTTTCCAAATTTCACATCAAGGTTTTTCACCCTCTTAAAATATTGATAAGTGGATAAAGGATGTGTAGGAATATAAAAATTATCATGATCCATTTAATGCATTTTTTAATCTTATATATTATTGATCTATATACAAAAACTTTCGATGACACATGTATAAAATTTCTCTCCCATGAAGAAATTGATAATGTAAATTATGTTTTTCGCAAATTGGACTCACATTATTCCCCTTAACATTGTACCCAAACAATTTTCAATAAGCTGGGAAGTCATTTATAACGAACATAATCATTGCATGTTGCCAAAAATATTCTATTTTATAAGAATAATACACCCTAATAGAATCCTCCCATTAGAGTTTTAAACCATCAATTAATGGTGACAGGAAAACATCAATATCATTTATACATTGTTTTGGTCCAGAGACCATTAAATTCAACATGGAAAATATTTTTTTCATACAAAATTCAGGATATAAGATTTAAATTACTAAAAAAAAATTCCATGAACTAAGTGTACTACTAAGGATTTTTTGATGCCAAAATATTGGAAGAAAAATAAGAGTAGCGGCTCCACGCCCTGCCTCACGAAGCCACTTCGTGGAGCCCTCCCAAGCACCGTGGCTGCTGCAAAGCATATGAGGTGGGACTCTCCACGAAGGCCCATGAAGTTTGTGAGCCTGCCGTGAGGCACAGGAGGTGGGACACTCTACGAAGGCCCTTAACATTCATGATCCCACTGTGAAGTAACCAAAGACCTATTCACACTGCGTAAGCTATGCTTCGCAACACCTCTCTCCTATAAATACCGAGCTCCCCCCGATCCATAAGGAGGGAGAATCCTACCTTCCAACTTCCAAGCTAACAAATCATGAATCACCCTTAGATCTATGAATCATGAGCTATGTGAGGTACTTTTGCTTCGTGAGGTGCCTCCCCATTGTCTTGTTTTGATCCCCTCTTCTGAGAGTCATGCCTTTCGCAAAGCCTAAGGGATTTCGAGAAGGAAGAGGATCCTCAAGGGGACCTGGGTCATCACAGAGCATTTATGCTTTGCGAAACACCACTCATGTGCACGTGGTCTACTTGCAAAGGTAGGGTCACTGTACTTCGCGAAGCACATTGCTTCATGACACTTCGCTTCGTGAGGCGCCTATGCTCCACGAGGCATTGCTCTGCGAATTCCTCTCCACTTCGCGAAGCACCTCCCATTTGAACCTCTGCCCCATGCCAAGGCTAAGGAACCCAAATTCACAAAGAATACCCCTTAGCAAGTGCCCTCCACCTTGTAGAGGAACTGAGCTCCACAAGTCCCCTGCCTATGGACACCTCTTCTTGGAAATTACTTCTCTGGTGCGACCCTCCAGGTTTTCACGACGTGACTTCAAAGTCCCCAAGATGATACTTCCCATAGAATTGCTTCGACTAATTCTTCTTTGCATAGGCACGCTAATGGCTATTGCTTCTTCTCATAGCCACACTAATGTGGACCCCTCGATGGTTTCTCTCTATGACCCCCCTTCACCATGGCATTGCTGGTACCTTCCCTCCCACAAGGAGAAAGGGGTACCGGTTATGTAAGTCCTAAGGGTGCGGAGTAAATCCACCTTGTCCGAGCTGAAGGAATTTAAACTTCTAAGTACCCTCTTCCGCAACACACAACGTTAAATTGTTACATCACCCCATTACTCTAACATGGGGTACCCCCACCTTGGACATTCTCCACGCCCCCTGGTCTCCGTAGGGGATGATATCCTCCATCTGGGAGTGGCGTTTTTCCGTGGGGAAGGGCAGACATCCTAGTGTATTCCCCATGGCTTTGCTTATAGGATGTGTCACCCCTACCCCTCCTCACTTCCTCGGTGCCAAGGATGGAAGAGGGTGTGATAGGGAACGAGGAACCTCCTTTCTTCGGTCCCAAATCCCTCTCACATTGCGCTTTGTTTCCCCCAGGACTCCATCATGGAGTAAGTCCTCACACCCTGGGCCACTCAACGCGTAAGCCCCACTCCTCTCGTTACTTCCTATAGACACACCTTTCACGACGTGGTCATCAGGCCTTTACTGTCTCTTGTTTCTCACACCGTGCACGACTCATCTGGGCATAGAGTAAGCATCAACAATGAAAGCACCCTCATCCCACATGACATTAAACTGTATTCTATCTTGCATGATGTTAAACTACAATCTGGTCCAACGGTAAGCCATTGTGACACCACCCGAACTATGAGGACTTTTATCCGTGTCAAGGCATCGTATGAAGGAAGCCTGATGAGGTTCAAGCCCAACACCCATTGGAACCCTGGTCCATATTCACGTCGGTTCACCGACATTCATCATGAACTATAAGGACATTGATTCATGATAAGGTAGGGTACATAGGAAGCCTCCCTGAGGTTCAATCCCACCACCCATTGGTCATTTAGACCCCCTTAACGTCGGTTCACCAACACCCGGGGTAGCCTAGAGTGTAATCCCTGCACTATCCTGAACTACGTCGTATTTGATCCATAACAAAACATGGTATATAAGAAGCCTACCTGAAGTTCATGCCCACCATCCACCTGGACCAATGTCATTATTCACGTCGGTTCACTGACACACTCCATTCCAAACTACGAGGACTTTGATCCATGTCATGGCATGGTACGAAGGAAGCCTCACGAGGCTCAAGCACACCTAGTCATTCTAAACCCCTTCACATAAGTTCAACCCCATCCCACATGATGTTAAACTTTATTCCCTTCCCGAACTATGGGGACTTTGATCCGTGTTAAGGCATGGTACATAGGAAGCCTCACGAGGTTCAAGCCCATCACCCATCGGACCCCCGGTCCATCTTCACATCGGTTTCTCAACATCCATCCCAAACTACATGGACTTTGATCCATGTCAAGGCATGGTACGTAGGAAGCCTCACAAGGCTCAAGCCCACCACCCATTGGTCGTTCCACCCCCCTTCACATCGGTTCACTAACACCTTTGGTAGCGTAGAGTGTAAGCCCCAATCCTTTCTGAACTACGTGGACTTTGATCCATGTCAAGGCATGGTACGTAGGAAGCCTCCCCGAGGTTCAATTCCACCACCCATTGGTTGCTCTGAACCCCTTCATGTCTGTTCTCACCATCTAAACTACATGGACATTGATTCCCTGCCATGGGGATATGTAGGAATCCTCCATGAGGCTCAAGCCCAGCACCCATGTCTCATCCTGATCTATCCCTTGAGCCTATGTGTCTTGGGAAGGTCAGGCTCCAACCTGGAGGTTCCACTTCTTCTGGGTCCCATCCATGTGTCCATTCTCATGGTCCGCCTCCTTAGGTGTCCCATCATCCCACCCAACAACGCAGAATTTGATTCCTTTCCATGGGGATACGTAGGAAGACTCTTCGAGGCTCAAGACTAACACTACCATCACCTCCACAACGGTCCCATCTCATTCATCCTCCACTCCATTAAACTTTACATCGTCAATAATGATTTGTACTCGGGCCACCACATCCCGGTGAGAACATGCCACCACATTCCCCTCCACAGCATTTGAGAAGATTCCCATGTACTGGCCCCAATATTGGTGTTCCATCAATGGGGTTCTTCAATCTGATCCACTCTAGCTAGTGTTCTGATCAGACCGATCCATCTCCGCTGGATGTTAAACCTACATCATACCTTGTGTTAAACATAGGAAGCTGAGGAAAACCTCAGATACATGGCATATGATTCCCCATGCTCGATGTGGGATTCCTTAGGCTTCTATGCCCTTGAGAATCCCTATAATAAGGGAAAAAAGTTAGACACGCTAATTCCCTAGCATCCAGACATGCCAGTGATGCATCAAAGTGACTACTCCCCCAACTAAAGTTTTCTTCCCTGACCGGACAACTTGGAATGTCCTGACAGAAGCAGTGTAATTAACCGGTGTCTATGAAAACATTGAACTGGTAAGATTTTCATGAAATACGTCTTAATCTATAAGGGAGACCAGAAATAGGTGATAAATTTGGAGTAGGAATCCACAGAAGGAAGAACTGATATCCCATCATCCAGTTTCAATCAAGGAGTCGACGTTCCTGAATAAGGAGCGAATGCCACCCGCCTTTTCAAAGCGGGAATACGGGGCAACAAAACAGTGTCGACGTCCCCCGAACATGATGAACACGTGCGCCCCAGTGAAAGTGTCGGAAATAGAAATGGTGAACCCGACATGAATGTCTTCTCCTCAATGTAGAGATTAGTATCTCTTGAGGAATCAGTAGAGTGACATGTCACCAGATCCAAATATCTGGCACCGGGCCTTTCTAGGCAAATAGAGGGCCTAGAATTAAACTCACCAGAAGTTGGGGTAGTCAAAATGTTGGGCATCTTAGTCTACGTCATTGTCATCATGGATCCCTCTTACCGTCCATGGAAGACATAATGACGCTAGGGAACTGGGTGTCAATTTATTTTTTTGTCAGTACTAATGAGCTGATCTACTTGCCTTTAGGAACCTAGTTTCTACATCCGGAACATGATCACCTTATGCCAACCGACACCGGGGCATGGGAAATATCAATCATGGCTACCCCGTGTGGTTCTGCCTCTTCTATGATAGCCTCGACTGCCATGACTATTGGGCGCCCACACCCCCTATTCCCATCAGAAATGATCCAACAGAGGGTAATCAATGACCTTGTATGTAGGTACGAGTAGGAGGGGGCATCCCTATGAGGGACATGACCCACATTGATTTAGGGGCGTCGGCGCCTCGTCGTCAATGCCACCCCTGAGGGACACGTAGGGGGCCATTTCTCCCCACTCCAACCTTTAATCGTTTCAGGAGCCTATCCCCGGAATGCCTCGATGACTCCATGATCTATGCTGATGAATTAGTGGATGTTCGTGCTTGCACATCCAGAGTTTCATCCCATGGGTTCCCAGAAAGGGCCCCCACTAGGCCACGCCAGCGCCACCACCCAGTTCCCTGAGTTGAAGAGCAGGTAGACTACCTACCTACACCACCAATACTGGCTTGGCTGATCTGACGCCAGCCTCAGGAATAGGCTGTGGGGAATGCACATCAAGGGGTGTTAACGTCAGCAGCTACTATGGCCCGAGCCACCGCCGACATGGATCATCAACCCCCTACATACACCGAGTACGGGCTGCTATAAGTCCAACCCGGATCGAGGCCCCAGCCATCCCATGGGTAGGCTAGGTCAACTCTCCTAGTCACAGGCATAGGCGGTGGCCACCGCAGACTAACCCGCAACAATGCCACCCAGTACGGAGACCCTCCCTATGAAAGTACCATGGAGGATGTGGAACCTTCCTACTTGCAGGCCCGACTCGGAGGTATGCTCCATGCCAGCTTCGACCCGAATGAGGGTCTTCCCCATGGTAGTAACACCCCATCGGGGAGCCTCTCCCATGCTCATTACACTGGATACAGAGCAGTCCCTTCTGCCATGAACTGCCGGTGTGGGGACGATGCACCTCCAGTCACTCTACAATGTGAGGACATCCCTTACATCTTCGTAGTATCCGAAAAAGGTCCTCCTCATCCGAGTAAACAAAGGGGTGGAGATCAACTTCACTTCACTATCACCAATCATGGAGGTCCGACCCATGTTTGGTCCAATCAGTAAGGGGACCTACCTCACACTGACGTCACCAAGGGAACCAGGCGTGGAGGTCCTACCCATGCACCCATCAGTTCTAGTGGAGGTCCTACCTGCACCAGCACCTAGCACTGAGGTCCTCCATGTGTCCCCTTTGACATCTTCCCTGGTGCTCCTTGCACCCCGACCCACTCAGGAAGAAGTGCTCCCCACCCCAAAACCTGTACGGCCAAGGGAACTCCTCGTGCCAGAAATCTTTCCTTCCCCAAAGATCCATTCCCGAGTAGGAAGGTGGGTCATCATTTCCACAAGAAGAACACATAAAAGCTTCAGACTAAGATCGAACTGGTCTATTTCTCATATTCTGAAGCAGAGTACGACTCAGCGGTGGAACCCTCCCCTCGGTCCTCTGTGTCAAGGACTGGGTCAGGAACAAGGTGTATCAGCCTCATCCTTTCTGAGTGTGAAGTCCACCGGATTCCTACCCCTCTTCTCAGGTACATCTAGGAGGAAGATGTTTTTGGAATCCCGCAGGTTCCGACCATGCAATCACCACTATCTTCACTAGAAGTTCCCTCTTCCTCAACCAGAGATCATGGAAAGCTATTTTGGATACCGATGGTGGTTGAGAAATAGCGTGACCCATCACCAGTAACCATGATCCCTGCACCAGAAGTATTGGCTATCAACCTGTTGTATCAAAACATTTTGTTCAGGTCACCGCACTCCTCGGAGGATGGCCCAGAATTCGGCGGCCAGTCAGCTTGTTCACCGTATTCTTCACCACCCAGTCCAATGTCTCAGTGGTCTGCCTCAGTACCGCTACCAGTTCCTCAGCCTCATCTAGTTGATGAGTGGGGAAATACGGGGCCAGACCCTAAATTCGATCCTAGGAGATTATGGAAAATTATTTAGGTGTATCACTTCCCAGAGAAGTTATGGCCGACGGTAGTGTTAAACTTTTGTGTGCCGAAATCCCTCACCCCAGTGGAAGTCGACTTCTCCAATGAAAAACTATTGGTTACGCACTTCCATCTTCATTATCATCGGATGGTGTACCCCAGCATCCATGTGCACTTTGAGGAAATCAGCGAGCAATTTCGTCTAGTCGATTTAGCCATACTCCCTGTGGCCCAGTGCCCTGAGTAACCAGGTCACTAGATGACCCTCCATTTGAGATGAATTCAGAGTTTCAAGGTACTACACAAAATCATCAGGGAGGATACCCCCCACCTGCAAGTCTATGGCTAGGGGAACTACACTACCCTCCAATTCAGCCCCATTCAACAACAAACCAACTCGCTATGCGATATTGAGGACGGGCCCCCGGGAAGGGTCACAGTTCACATGGACGACATCGTGGACAATGAGGACGATCTGGAATTTCTAAATGGAGACTTACCACCTGAGGGTGTGACACCACTGTTGACCAACCATGGAGGATTACTCATCAGTAGAGGAACCTACTAGGTCTCCCTACGTCCACCGAGTTTTTGGTACTCAGTCGGAATGCCAGTTGGGTTAAGATCATCTCAGAACTGTCAGGCACTCCGACCCATCCTCCTCATTGCAGAAGATGGAGGAAGACCCCAAGAAGGAAGCATTGCACTCACAACATGTTGAGCAAAAGAAGTTTGTTGATGAACTCCTGGACGAACACACTGTAGAGCGATGACCTGACTATGGTGATCCTAGGTTGGGGCAACAGGGGCAGGAACATCATCCCCATGGTGAGATGCCTCTGGGTAATGCTGATCATACGGCTCTTACAAACAATTTTGAAGCCGGAACTCACAGCAAGAGGGTGAAATATGTCTCACCTAACCCTCCTGGATGGTGCGACAATCTGTGGAATCCGGTCCGTGTTCCCCCAGCTGCCCCGCAGGCCGCTCCGCTAGTCGCTCCACAAGCCGTTGAGCCCATCTACCGTGTCGAAGAGACCAGACACACACTCATGGTTAGGGATCCCCGTCAAGACAGGGACCCCTCCCTGGATGATCCAATGGTGGAACTCATCTCCCACCTCGAGGCATTGGAAATGCGACAAGTGGCAGTCCCACCAGATGGCAAGCCCTATCAAGCATGGGTGGATGATATGCCTACACCCTTGGGTTTTGGAAATCCCACTTTCTTGCAATTTAATGGGACATGGGACCTTCTACAGAACATGGAAAATTTTTCCTCAAGGTGTGGCCCCATGTTGGGGACTCCATCATAGTAGGAAGCTACCAAGCTCTGTTCTTTTGTGAAGACATTAGAAGGCCATCCGTTTGTCTGGTGCAACCAGCTCCCCATTAGATCGGTGACCGGGTGGGAGGATCTTCACCGGAAATTCCTATACCAGTTTAGCTCCACCACGTGGAAGACATGTATCACAGACCTCTTCATTTGCAAGCAGAGGCCTGATGAGCGAGTCACGGACTTCATCGCCCAGTGGAAGGGGCTTACTTACTCCCTTGACACACCACTAAAATTGGAGCAATTACTGGCGATGTGTGTGGGGAATGTCAAAACAAAACTGGTCCCTTCCTTGATCACTCAGAACTACCCCGGAGGGTTACAAGACTTCTCAGATAAGGCCTAGCGCCTCGAGGAAGCTCTGCAACAGGCTAGTCAGGCATGTCCGCTTCCCCCTACGATCCCAAAATAGAGGGCTGCCAGAGTCGAGCCCGTTGTGGTTGCTCAAGTTGAAGCCCTAGGGTAGCTAGAATTACTACCAGTAGCACCAGATCCACAACCTCGAAGAAACCTACCAGCACAGGTGCAACCTCCTGCCTAGTAGCAACTGCCTCAGAATCATAAGGTTCCCCCATGCAACACGCCACCACTGCCTAGGCGGGATAATCAGGCTTCGCCTCCTCATTAGGCTCCTACAGCCCCTCATCTAGGCCAGTCTCCCAAATCCCCCTTCCTAGACAGAAGGAATAAAACCTACTCATTCAACGAGGCTCAGGTCCCTAGTTATTTATATAGTGCCTTGGAGCAAGGGATCGTGCAACTTCCTAAATGCAGAAGTTCAGAAGTGACGAATCTCATTGATCCCCCAAACTACTGCCCCTACCATCAGATTCTGGGGAACACCCTCAAGCAGTTCTATGTATTTAAAGACTGTATCCAAGACCAGGTCGAAAATAACATAGTCAGGCTCAGCCCGAACCCAGCATAAGTGGTGGGTGTCTTTGTGAAGTCAGAAAGTGGTATTGATGATGATGGTGAGTGGCAGGATGTTCCCAGCTGTAGATCCCAGAAGTATGATGACTGGATGGCTTGTAAAACACTCTCTCACACCCATGGTATTTTTCAGGCATGCCTGAATCATCTGAAGCCTTCAGAAACTATGTCCAACACCTTGGAATCCTCATCTCATCTGACCTCTTCCCAGAAGGGAAAGCATCGGTGATGCAAAAAGAAGCAACGCACTCCACCAATGTTGTCACCATCCCGCACTATTGGTGACTTCATGCCCCCTGATATGGGTATCCCTCCCAAAATCTGCCTATTGGTGGATGATTCATCAAGTGACAGTCATGGGTACACTTTAGTTAATACCATGGAGTTCATAAATCCTTATATGACACCCGACGAGGGGGAACGCCAGGAAAACCTCCCCAATGTCCCCAGCCGACGCCAATGTTGGGGGAGCCACGACCACATGGGTCATCAAGGCACATCAGCTAGTTCTTTATGTCATGCCATGCACACCACTGATACTAGATAGTAGGCCCATTATATATCCCATCACGCACAACCTCTTCATCTGGTGTCCTCAGATCTACCTCCACCGCTGTTCATGCTACTAGATCAGGCAGAGCTGCTTCATCTGCACAGCGGCCAATCTCACCCTACTACGAGACAATCTCAGTTGTCTAGTCCCCATCTAGAGACTACTATTTAGGCCTCAACTAGTGATCAATGGGATATACCTTTCACTAGCCAGTCGCTGGTCCATCCGGAAAGGCCCATCATGCCTCCAATTGCAGAGCGGCCTCCTGTGAGCAGAAGTTCATGCTTCGCACGTAAGTATGATGTCCTCAAGCACCTCGACAGCATATCCGCAAGTATTTCTATTCTTGAGGCTCTTCTTATGTCGTCAGACATTTTTGAGGTGATCGTTGTGGCTCTATGGAGCCCCCGCTAGTTTGAGACGGAGGAAGCAACTGCAGAAGCCTTCCACGCTGAGGCAATTGAGAATGCCGAATGCCAGGCAGTTATCTCGTTCTCTGGTGAAGATGAAGACCCTCCCATATAGTGTCACATTCATCCATTGTACATCACTAGTTAGTTCAATGGCATGGAAGTACGCTGCTGTCTTATTGACATGGGCTCAAGGATTAACCTAATCCCGACTCAGACACTATGGATGCTGGGGTTGTCTGAGGATGATTTAACTCCCTCCGACCTAAGAATCTATGGATACAACAGGACCGAGCAGACCCCGGTCGGAAAGATCCATTTGAATACCCAGTTTGGTAGCCTCTTTTCCAGTACTGAATTCATGGTTGTCTCCTAGGACACCGCGTAAAATGCATTGATAGGCAGGACATGGCTCCACCTGCATGCAGCGGTCCCTTTATCATATCACCAATGCCTCAAATACTCCCTCAACAGTCAAGTAGGCATGCTCTAGGGAGATTCATATACTTTTTCTTCTTGTGAAGCCCGATATATAGACTCTGACTATTACAAGAGCAAGGATGAGAATATTCTGGCAAGTGAGATTGAGCCTGGCGCGATCACAAGTGATCCCCGGGCAGGTCTGGATAACGCCTTCATCTTCTCGATCCATCGGTTGGAGGCCATGACCCCCAACATGGGGAAATGATTTTTCATTTCGGGTATGAGAGGAAGGAATATTCCCATGTCCATGTGATGGTGGAAAACCACATCATACTCCTACACAAACCAGGCTCAGGTGATCTCGAAAACTCCTACCCCTGTACGGTATCAGGACGTCCGGCTCATGGAAATAGTGGTACGTCACACGTGTCTGTTTCTCTGGGCTGGAATTAATCAGCTCAAGGTGACATGCCACTATTTCTTTTATGTTATCAAGCATGACCCCATGGTCAGAAGACCAGATGGGATCGCATCAGTTTCCTTCATCACTACAGTCTCAGCAGTAGGTGGATCTCACAATATGCTAACCACTGCCGCTCAAGCCGGCACCAGCCTCTCATCAGGGTCTGGTGGCTCGGAAGTAGCTTCCCCATACAAGATCCATCCATATGTGGAGAATATGATCTAGAGGATGCTCCCCCTACATTCGAAGAATCAGTCTCTACCACGGTCGTTGAACTGGTACATGTGAACCTTGGTAGTGAGCCAGATCTGAGACCCACATTGATCGGTGCTGCTATGTCCCTCGAGGAGCAGCAGTGGTACGTGAACATCCTTATGAAGCACCGTTATGTGGTCTCCAGGAGTTACAGTGAGATTCCAGGACTAGATCCCCAAGAAACTGTCCACCACCTTTGTCTCCCAACAAACCATCGCGGGTTCAAGCAGCCTCCCAGAAAGATGCACCCTTCTCATGACACCATGGTCGAGGCTGAGATTTACAAGCTCATTAGAGCCATCTTTTTCAAGGAGGTACAGTACCCCAAGTTTCTGGACAACATTGTGTGAGTCAGGAAGAATAACGGGTAGATCAGAGTCCGTATCGACTTCTGCGATATCAACTGCCACTGTCTGAAGGATGATTTTCTCTTCCAGTGACAGAATTATTGGTTAATGATACGACCATGTTCCAAGCCCTCTCCTTCATGGATGGGTATTTTGGGTACAACCAGATCTGAATGGCCCTCGAAGATGAGGATTCCATAGCTTTCAGGGCCCCTTAAGGTACTTTCTGTTACCAGGTTATGCCCTTCGTCCTGAAAAATGAAGGTTCCACCTATCATCGGGCCATGCACTGCATATTCAAGCCAATTCTCGGAACATTGGTGGAATGCTATGTGGATGATCTGGTGGTCAAACATCTCCAGCAGCAGGACCATCTCAAGGACCTTGATAAAGTGTTTGGTTTCCTCTCTTCCCACCACCTAAATATGAACTCGCTTAAATGTGCCTTCCGGGTCACCTCTGGCAAGTTTCTCAGCTTCATTGTCAGATATCGGGCATCGAGTCGACCAAGAGAAGATCAAGGCCATTATCCAGAAGCCCCCTTGAGCAATATTCGGGAGATTCGAGGATTTCAAGGCCCCTTATCCTACATACACTGATTCATTTCAAATTTGGATGGAATGTTTAATCCCTTTTCCCGACTCATTAATGAAGGCTCTACATAGGAATGGGACGAAGAGTTCCATGCCACCTTCGAGGAAATCATGAAGTATCTGCTCCGGACTCTGGTCTTGATGCCACCTATCTCCAGAAAGCCACTGCTCTTTTATGTCACTTCCCTAGATCGATCTCTCGGTGCCCTTCTCTCCCAAAAGAACAATGAGGGGACAGAGAACAGCCTATACTCCCTCAGTTTCATGCTCCTAGATACGGAGACCAGATACTCTCTCATGAAGAAGAGATGCCTTGCGCTCGTGTTTTCCATATAGAAATTGTGGCATTACCTAATGCACCATGAGGTATAGTTGGTCTCTCAAGTAGACCCACTAAATTACATTCTTAACTGCCCCATGTTGACTGGCCGACTAGCACGGTGGATGGTGATCCTTCGGCAATTTCACATCAGGTTCGTTCCCCAGAAGGCTATCAAGGGGCAGGAATTTGAAGAATTTCTAGCTTCCCATACAACCTCTACGAACCAATCACTGGACATGGACTTTCCTGATGAGGAAATCCTCTTGGTAGATCAAGTCATCCCATATTGGCAGATGCATTTTGGTGGTGCCTCCCGGAGTCCTACTCGTAGGAGGCTCAATGATCGCAGGCTCAATAGAGTGGGCCTTGGTATCATCTTCATCACCCTAGCGCAAGCCATCCTACCGTACTTATTCCTTTTGTCATAAGGTTGAACCAACAACGAGGTAGAGTATCTGGCCCTCATTAACAGTGTCGAGCTGTCTCAAACTTGGTAGGTTTCTTCCCTGGTATCATTGGAGTTATAATAACAAATACCAATTCTCCCTGAATGAATGAATGAAGATAAAATTTTTTGTTTAAAGCTCAAGATATTAGATTTTAATAGACTTCCAAATGGTGTAGGGTACAAAACATTTTTTCATATAATTGTTCCAATTCATCCGATCTCATTTGAGATTTTTCATTTGTAGATGACTGATCACAAATGGATACTCTAAGTGAGGGTAATTGAACTTCAATGGGCAAGACTGCTTCTTTTCTATATACCAATGAATATGGATTTGACTGCGTAGTAGTGTGGTTGGTGGTTCAATAAGCCCATAAAGCATGAAAGAGTTTATTAGGCCATGATTTCTTATCATTATCCACCATATTTTTTAGTATGTTTAGAAGAGTCTTGTTTAAGGCTTCTATTTGACTGTTGGATGCAGCATGATACCGAGATGAATGATTGGATTTGATTTTGTATTCTTGATACAACTCCCTTACTCGAATGAACAGAAGTTGGCACTATTGTCCATCAATATGGTATGAGGGACACCAAATCTGGTAATGATGTTAGACTTAATGAATCTAACAAATGATGTTCGAATTAACTTCTTTGAGAGGTATTTACTCTTCCCATTTGGAAAAGAATTCAGTAGAAGTAATAATATACTTAAACTACTCGACTGTAGCTGAAGGGTAAGGTCCCACCACATCCATTCCCCATGAGGAAAATGGCCACGAGTATTTAGCTGTATGAATAAACTCTGGGTGTTGATGAATGAAGTTGGAACATACACGGAAACAATGACACTTCATTGTAAAATCAACACAATATTGTATCATTAAGGCCAAAAATATCCAAGACATCGAATTTGATCAGATAGACTATGTCCAGACTGGTGGGAACCACAGACTCCGGCATGTACTTCTTTCATGACAGCCATTGTCTCTTCACCATCAATGCATCTGAAGAGATTTCCATCAAAAAATCTTTTGTAGAGAATTTTATCTAGGTTATCTGGGCTATCATAAAGAGTAAAATTGACCACACGTCTCCAGACTTGTTCTTTCCCAGCTCTATCCGGTTGGAGTGTTCCATTTTGAAGGTATTCCCTGATATGTGTCATCCATCCTATATTATGACCATATGGATCAGGAATTGGACTAATTTCATTGATTTCCTTTGTTTTGTTTTGAACATAAGGTGAAATTGTATGATGGTGGGAAATATTAATGATTGTCTCGTCATGATTTGGATATTCCCGAGCTGTGGCTATATTAGCCAGTGTATCATCTTGGGAATTTTGTGATCGCGAGACATAAGAAAATGTCAGTTCCAAAGCAAATTCTGCCATTAAATCTTTGACGTAATCATACAAAGGGATTAAATCTTTTTTTTCTTATGGTATAATTCCAATTGACTTGTTTGATCACTAGGTCTGAATCACCTTTCACCTTTAAGTGATTCACTTGTGCCTGAAGCGCCAACTCCAATCTTGCGATGAGAGCTTGGTATTCCTCTTCATTATTTATACCAACTTCCCACAATATGAAGGAAAAGGGTAGCACTATCCTTTCCAAGGAAATAAGTACAATTCCTCGCCCAACTTTTTTGAATTTAGGATCCTCCATTTTCTTCCCTATTGGACTTCTAGAAGAAACATCAAAGTACATTTCCCATGTTTGATGATTATCTTGAATAGAAAAGAATTCTTCATCAGGAATTTCAATATCTAGAGATGTATCTGCTACTGAAGGACATTCAACAAGGAAATCAGCCAGACCTTGGCCCTTTGTTTCCTTCTGAGATACATATTGGATATCAAATTGCTGCAAAATAACTGCCCACATTTCCAGACGTCCTGTAAGCATTGGATAGCTAAGGATAAATTTGAGTGGGTTATTGCGAGATACCAATTGGACTCATGATGTTGCAGGTAGTGTCTCAACTTCTGAACTACAAATATGAACTCTAGGAAGCACTTATCAATAGTTGAATATTGGGTCTCTACTTCACGCATAGTCCGACTGAGATAGTAAAGGGTGTTTTTATTCCCAGCAACATTCTTCTGGTCCAGGAAGGCATTCGATGATCACTGTAAAGTTGTCACATAAATAATAAGTGGTCTTCCTTAAATACAATTCATTAATACCGGTAAACTCAAGAGATATTTCTTGTGAATATTTAATGATTCTTTACATTCTTCAGTCCACTGGTAAGTGACTCCCTTCTTCATCAATTTGGTGAAGGGTAAACTTTTTCCTGCCAAATTGGTGATGAAACACCAAATATAGGAAAAATGTCCTTGAAGTCCTCTCAATTCCTTTAAATTTCACGGAGGTGACATACCAAGGATATAATTTGTCTTCTCAGGATCAACTTTGATGCCACGATGACGTAAAACAAAGCTGATAAATTTTCCTGAGGTTACCCCAAAATCACATTTTTAAGGGGTTCATCTTCAAATTATGTTGTCGAAGTTTCTGAAATATGATTTCCAAATCCGCCAAGTGATTAGAACGTCATCTATATTTAACCACCAAATCATCCACAATATATTCAACAAACTTCCCTAAAAAGGGTTTGAAGATACAATGCATGGCACGTTGATATGTGGCACCTACATTCTTCAGGCCAAAGGGCATTACCTGATAGAAAAACACACCCTAAGGGGATCTGAAGGCTGTAGATTCTTTATCTTCTGGATCCATTCGGATTTGATTATACTCGGAATATCCATCCATGAAAGAAAAGTGCTTCATATCCAGCTGTTTCATCAATTAAGTGCTCTGTAATCAGAACTGAAAAATCATCCTTGGGACAATACTGATTAAGATCTCTGAAATCAATGAAAACTCTAATTTGTCCATTCTTCTTTTTCATAGGGACAATATTATCCAACCTCTTGGGATATTGAACTTCTTTGAAAAATTTAGCTTTGATATGCTTATCCACTTTAGCTTCAATTTTAGAATCATAACATGGGTGTGTTCTTCTTGCGGCTTGATTAAATCCTCGATGTTCTTCTGGAAAACCCAAATGATGAGTAGAAACATCAGAATCAAGCCTAGGAATTTCTGTATAGTTTCAGGAAAATATATCATGATTTTTCTTCATAAATGAAATATACATTTCCTCCTCTTCAAGAGTCATGGCCAAACTAATTAAAGTGTGGCGTGGATCTTCTTTTGTACCTAGATTTATTTCTCTGATTTCATCTACAGTGGTATAGATACCCTCTTAAAAAGTTAGAGGAGCATCCCAGAGATCATCCTCTTCTTCTTCAACAGGTGTTATATCTTCTATTTCTACTTGCATAGTAGGTGTTGAAGTAGAATTTCCAGGATCAAGAGAGATGTTAAAATTTGAACATCTTGAAGAAGATGCTTCCATTTCTGACCCTATTGATGATGGAGGGTCTTCCTTGCGTAATAAAGAGGAGATAATGGATTTATAATTGACATCATTTTTCACCTCTGACATTGCTATAACTTCTTCTAGCCTGGTTGGGGAAGTATTGAATTGCTGGATTTCAGTGGATGAAATGAAGACATCTCCATTTGAGATTTCATCATTGCCTGGTGAATCACCAATTTCTCCCACACTGTCTGTCTTGATTACCATAATCGACATTATGGAAGTTTCAATAAGAATATTAGTATTTGGGCCTATCCTGTCAATTTGACTGATATACAACACATAATCTGTCCTCACATGTATGAATGGGTTTACTAGAATCTTTCCCAAACCATATGGAGCATTAACTTTGGTAACCTCCCTTGTTGTGGATTTCTTGTTTCCCTCCATGTGATAGAATTCCGCCTCAATGTATTGAGATTCACATGTTTTGAATGGGGCTTTATCACCATACAATGTACCAATTTGGCCATTGAATCAATTTTTGAGACATCGATGGTGTGATTAAGGGATATGTGCATGTTGATGAAGACAAGGTCTTCCAAGAAAAATATTGAAAACTGTTTCATGTCGAACAACCATGAAATCTGAATTGGTTAAAAGATCCTCAAACTGAGTTCTGAGTGTGATCTTGCCTAGAGGTTCTTGTTCATTTTTCTCATATCCTTGCAACTTCAAAGTAGAAGGAGATAAATCAGATTCGGTGAGGCCCAATCGACGAAGTGTACGAATGGGGATGAGGTTGAATCCTTAACCATTATCAATGAAAACTCTTCGGATGTGTACATCATTGACCTTTCCAGATAAATACCAAGGTCTAATATTTTCATGCACAACATCATCTTCATCTTCATCTGTGAAAGATATCACTGCATGGCATTCTACAGGATTATTCTCTACATGGTAGACTTTAGCCGCAACATTTCAGTTTCGAATTCCTGAGGACTTGACAAAGCCTCGATGAGTGCCTCCTGAAGATCCTTTGATAAATTTTAAGCATCCAGAATTGATAACTTGGATGGTACTTGGGCCAAGTGATTCAAGACATCATATTTTATATCCAAAGGTCTGTGATTCCCAATAGGCACATGTGGTTTCATAGGTGCCTTAGAAATTGATGCTTTGGAAGTAGATGCTTCTTTTATCGGGGTAGGAGTTAGAAATACTCTTGGATTTGGAAGATTAGACCGACTAGGTCTATTTAATTGTTGGGAGGAAGGTGTAACCTCCAAATGATCTTCTAGAATAATTTTTCCAGGACTGAATCTTTCATGCATGGAATAACTTTCTTGTTCTTGTGGAGCTCGCTATAGGGATCTTCCATGAGTTTCAACTTCATACACCGATCTAGTAGGGGTAGAATTGGAATAGTGGCTTCTGGTATATCCATGTCGTCCTCTATATCCCAATCCTCTAGAAATCCCTTTAATTCCTCTGTTTGATACAGGGAATTCAGGCTCATCAGGATCGAAACCGTGACTGGAATAAGGATCTGTTAAGTGAATCATGTTAACAGAACCAAAGATCAACTCTTTGTCTGATTAAGACTCTGCTTGACTAGCCAGTTTAGGCTGTGCCGTTTTGTGGGACGGTGCCCATGGCTTTGAAGTATATGGAATAAAATCTACCATAGTCTAATACAACTTGGGATTTGACATGATTTCATCTTTTTTATGATTGTTCCTCTTTCTTTGAATTATGCCGTTTCTTTGAGGATTTTTCCTCTGGTGAAGGGGGTTTTGCTGTGGCATTCATAGTTGAAGTCATAATTGGTTTCTTCAATAGCATTTGTAAAATGGCATGATTTTGGTTGATCATTTTTATGACCATCCAATCATCATATTTCTGTGCATTTTTTCTTTTGACTTCTTTCCACTCACCTTCTTCCCCTAGATCTGTAGCAATAACACATTCTACCTGAGCTGAAGAACCTTTTAATTTGACTTGTCTAGAGTCAACCATTTTTTGTAGGAGGTCTTTGGGGAATAAAACACACCTGAATGGGATGCACCAACATCTGATGAAATGGGAAATAGTTGGGAAGGTCTTCATCTCCTTCCTTGTTCAACCTTTTGGGCCTTGTCAATTGAACCAAATTATTTTCCAGAGATGAAATGAAGTAACCAGGAACTTGTTCATTTTGGAAAGAATAAACTTTTCTGGTCATGTCATCAAATTGTTTCTGTCTTTGATCTCTTTGATCATTTTGACGAAACATCTTCTACTATTGACACTCAAGAGGTGGATCCCTTCAGAAAGATGAAGTTTTTGAAGTGGAAGCAGGTACAGGTGCTTGTTTAAACGTAACTGTACCAGTCTTTTCTCTACCCATTATCCTTCTTGGAGGTGATGGAATTACATGAGTTTTATCCTTAGTCTTCGTAAGAGAGTATTCAATCTACTGAGTGATCAAAGTATGGTCTCGAAACCCTTTTTTTATTTCATAGGGATCAACAGTGTGAATAATTCATCATGCAAATTTTCCACACAGATTGGCAACAATTCTTCTTGAGGGAGTGCTAAGCTTAGGAAATATGTTAATCCCTTCCAGCGAGCAATGAAATCTAAAATCCCTTAATTCCCTCTTTTCTTAAAATTTTTAAGATCAGAAAATTTGGCTTTGGCAATGTTGAGATGAATTGAAGAAGGAATATTTGGCAGAGATCCTCCCATCTAGTAATTTATCGGGATTGCAATCTTGTATACCAAAAAAAAGCAGGCCCTTTTAATTACTGTATAAAACACCTGAGCTTAACTACTTCCTGTTGCTGAGGGGTTCCCATCATAGGATCACAACGAGAAACAAAATGTGTTAAGTGTTTCTTTGGGTCTCCCAAACCATTAAATATTTGGAATGTGGTACTTGAAAAATTTAATGGGGGAGGAATTTCATTAACCCATTCAGGGTACGCTCTTTTTTCTGGTTGAATTTGAGCAGGTTTTCCCTCTATAGATTCCAACCGAGATGTTAATGACTCAATAGTAGTTATTATCTTTTGAGAAATATCCAGTTGAGCTTGGACCTGAGCAGGTACAATAACTGGATCTTGTACAGATGTGGTGGCTGGTATTACAACTAATGATAACACCACCGGTTGTTGTTGTACCTAACCCATAGGCTTAGAACTTTGAGGGTGTACTAAGAAAGGAGGATATTCCTTATCCATCTCAGTAGCCACAAAAAATTCCCTTGGCTGACTAAATCCATCACCCTTAGGAGGAAGACTACCTTGAAGTAGTTCAGCATTCAACATCCTCAATTCCTTCATTTCTTACTCTTGTTATGCAAATATTTTCTCTAGTGAGAGTGATTGGCCTTCTCCGGAGGGAGGGTAGGATGAAACATGATTCTTTCCTTTCCCCTTGTTGGACGCATTTTAAAGAGGGGGAAGTTGGTTACCTGATGGAATACCTAGATTCTGTGTAAGCCTTTGGTTTCGTGTACGCACACCATCTTCATTTGTGTCTGTGTGTACAAATTCTTGAGCAAGAAATTATTCATATGATCCCTTTGAATGAGCTTCATATGGGGGATCAACAACAATGGCATTGATGAAATTAATTGATGCATAATGCATTTCATCTCTTCTATCAACATTTCTGTGATACTGTCTTTTTCCATGTCCTTGATGAGACATTGCCTTTTGTTGATTTGATCCCTCAAGAAATTCTTGAGGAACCATAATTTGGAGGGAATCTCCTGATAAATTGGCTCTATGTTCCACTTGTGTCTTCTTCCCTAATCGAGATAATACTGACTTTCTCTGAGGAAGAGATTGAGGATTTGAAAATGTCCTCAGTCTGGTGGACTGGAGATGTTCCTACTATTTCTTCTCAACTCCTCGAATCCTATTTGTTCATTCTGAGGGTTGGATTAAAAGAGTCCCCATTCTGGAAAGCTGGGGTGGTTCTTGAGCTGCTATATCTGAGACTTTCTTAAAAGCTCTATTGATCTTGCAGAATTTAGCCCAGAAATTTGCTAGATGCATCAACCTACATCCACTTAAATCACCTAGATCAAATGAATGCTGGATGATTTCTGACACTTCTGTCACCTGATGATGTGCTCAGTCTAAATAAGAGGTATGTTCGATATTCTCATTTTCCTAATGCAAAAGTAATTTGAAAACTTGTTCTCTGTATGCATGACTCTGGGAATAACTAGTTGTGGCATGTTCCTGAGCAAGCCATTGATTACAAAAAAGCCAATTGGCAGTGGCCGGCCATGGGCAATAACATTTCATGAGACCATTTTCAGCGGGATTTGTTGACAGGAGAGCACAGTGAAATGCAGTGCTCCATGAACACCCCATCCCCTAATATGAATACCAGATGGGGAATTGTAAATTAACTGATGAAATATTTTTAGTGCACCAAGGAATGAACTCTGAATGGATTTCTGCTGCTTTCCAGCCTTCAGATATCGAGAAACTAAGAGAGAGGCCAAATTAATTTGGCTTTGTAACCCTTCTATTATCTTGACATTATTTTCATATTCATCATAAGATAATATTTTCTTTTTCAATTTAAAACAAGTATTCGACAAGTTAAGATGAATATCGTGAATACAATATTCCTTCAACATCTGCAGAATGACATAATAAGAGTAAAACAAAGGCCAAAACATGACTGGAACTTCACCTTTCGCCAATTGTTTTCTCATATTCGGTACTTCCTCTTAATCATTTGATGAAGATTCTTCTACCTGATTAAAACAGAGCCGGTGCTTCCTTGTTGCTTCATCAGATTCAACAATATTGGTAGAGAATTCACATATCAGACTAGAAGATGAATGACCCAGGGGTGGTTCAGAGAATGACCTACACCCTGGTTTATCTTCTAATTGAGAATGTTTTTCACCTGCTAGAGGTAAATAATTAGACATGACTGGATTCAAATTTCCATGTGCCTCAAGATAAGAGGTATTTTTCATCACTACATTGTCCATTGGAGTATTTTCCAGGCAATGTGAATTAATACTGTAGAGAGGACATTCGCAGCTAAATTCATAATCATGGGGAGGACCACCATGGTGGGTTACAACAAACGATGAAACCTTTTTCCCCTTGATCTTTTGGACAAACAGAGGGTTATTGTGGCTCTCATCTGAAGATGATACCTCAAGACTGACTGAACTGTCATGAAGCAAGCCTTCATGAGGAAGTTTCTGATGAAGGCCTTTGGAATTAATGTTCCCACTATTGGGAAATGAGAGAGTAGAATATTTAATTCCAACAGATAATTGTTTGAGGGCTTAAAGAACTCCAGCATCGAGCAAAGCCTTATTATATATTGTCTCTTTATTTCTTGACTGTGTTGGATGGGTCTTTTTCTTAGACGCCTTCTTACTCACTTTTGGAACCACTTGTTGAAAAAAGTGGTTATAGTGGGAAAATGTATGTGCCTGATCTAGAGAAATAGTCAGGTTAGGCTCATTATCTCCACTCAAATTTGGTGTGTGTTCCTGACTTGGTTGTCTGTATGACTTGGGGGAGTATGCCCCACAACCCTCTTGGACTGGAACAGAGATGTGTATCTATTCCAGAGTGATATGTTGATGTGTCACTCCACTGGTAGGGAAATATTTTCATTTCTTTCCCTATGATGCTACTGAAGCTGTTATAATATTCTAACAAGCATATCGAATATGAGAAGGTATTTGCTTCTACTCTTTCTCCATTGACAAAATATGCTTGGTGACTTTAGGTACTGGAACGAGGATATACGTCCATTCTATGTCTGGAGTAGGTGTATGTTCCTGCTCCCATCCTCCTTTTCCTATGAGTAAATTCTGACAGTACTCATGTGTGGGGGCAGAGAGTTTAGTCTACCTTCTACTTGTCAATGGGGATTTCCAATTGACTTCTCTGGGTGCTACCAAATGAGACTGTTGTTAGGCTTGATCAATACTAGCAGTTGTATGTGCCTGATGATTGCACTCTTCCGAACATGGTTGATGAACTTCCATCAATACTGGCAGACGAGACTACTGGCAGGATTGATGAGTGTAAGCAGGTGTATGTGCATGTTTACCAGTTTTCAACACATTGGGTTGGAAGGCTTCATCTTATGTAGTCAGACGAGCCTGCTGACTAGCTGATTATTTATAAATAGGTGTATGTTCTCATTTATAGTACTCTGCCTGAATTTCCTGGTGGGAATGGCATGTTGCTTCCAGATGAGTCTGCTGGACAGTGGAATTAAAATGGACGAGTGTGTGTGCCCGCTTGTTGCTTTCCACCATGTTAGGTTGGTGGACTTCTCTGGAAATGGCAGAGATAATAACCTACACACTGCTGACCAGTCTTCACCTCTGGTGTTTCGTCTTGCCTTCTTGTTTTTAAGGAAACTGAGTCGACTTCCTGGTGATGACACCCTCATCATGTTGAGGGCACACTACCGCACGAGTCTAGCGACGATTGTTGATGGGATCCATCGGGAGGGACTCCTGTATACTTGAATAAAGGCCTTTAGTGACCTTATCATTCACCTCCACATAATACGGGAGGGACTGGTGATTGTGTTCCGAGGATAATGACCCGAAACGGTTGGAGATGGTGGTTGGAACCACCTGCTTCTTGATCGCTAGTCGCCGCTGTCTGGACAACTAGGTTGAATTATTTACTTGGAGGGCTTGTCGATCTGCCTCTATAGTCATAATGGTACCGTGTTTTTGGTATTCCTTAACCAGTGCATTTGATACCTAGAGTTGAAGACGTTGAGTAGGTCATGTCGTCCTCAGAGCGGATGAAGATCCAACATGATTATCAGTAGAGGTATTCCCAGTAGAGGTATTCACAGGTGTGAACTTAAGAGAATCCATTTATATAATGAAAAAGATCTTGGAAAAGAGTGCATGTTTGATATAATAGACCTAATCAAGATAAGTTCAGCCACTACATCTTTTGGATGATCACATATGTTATTGATGGTTTTTTTGGACCTCTTATTGAGTTTAAATAGAGGCATGACAAATAAGTAAATCATCATTTTAACTTGGTTAAGGATTCACATCGGGTTCACCATTTTTTGTTTTGCGCTGGAAATGGGGATGTCCTTGTTTGTTTAAGGTTCAAACATTCCAATCGGTTTCTAACGGGTTTTTTCATAGAACCTGAAACATCCAATGATTCTATTTCCATTTGGACATAATTTCCAAAGGTAGGTGCTCATTAGTTGTGAACCCATGAGGATTAATAATTTTCATTGGTCAAGAGGATGGGAGGTCAGACTCATCACCCCTTTTTGGGGGGAATTATTGTGTACCCTGGGACTCTCTTTATAGATTTCAGTTATGTTCATGAATCCTTATTAAATTACCATGTATGAAAATAATGTTTTCCTTTAGATCTAACAATCAATGATTGACATGAATGAGATTTAGAGAGTCTTTTATATGTATTCGAGGTTCTTCATCATTAGAGAATCATCTGTATTTGTTAGAGATTCATAGTCAATAGTATCCTTCAATACATTGTATAGAGATATCATGGTCATTATGATAACCATACTAGTTTTAAAGCCAATCAGTGACGCACTTAATGTTTATTTTCATTCAGAAGGACATGGATTATTTCAGAATTGGGATCATACCCGCAGATGGTCAACCTACGTATCCTTATTTAGAAAAGGATTCAGAACCCACGTAGTTCGAGTAAAGAAGTATGTGTTTTATGTATGGTTGATGGCTCAAAGAAAGATTCCATAATTACTTTTATGATATAAGCTTATGTGAGTCATGCTCGATGTGAGAAACAAGATGTATTGGTAAAACATGACAATTGTGCCACAAAAGATCTGATCATAAGAAATAATGTCGGACTTATGTATGTATGATTGCCCAAAAAGATAAGGATTGGGATTTACTTCATGGAAGAAACCCAGGAACAAGGTCCATAAAGGTATATGTGCTTTATGGAGATTTGGATACATAACATAGGGCGTACTCCTGAGAAGGATGCCCAAAATAGAGGGGACTTATGATTGGGTTTTACTCCTAAGATAGATGTCAAAATAAAAAGTAAATTAAGAATGGTTAAGGAGAATTATGACTGGGGCTTACTCCAAAGGTTGATGCCTAGGTCAAGGGAATTTAGAACTTGGTGCTTACTCCTGTAGAGGATGCCCATATTTTGGAACTCAGGCTTACTCATGAGAAGGATGCCCATATTAAATATCTTGGACTGGGGCTTCCTCTTGAAAAAGAGGCCCAGGTTCGGGGATTTGGGGCTTACTCCTAAGGTGGATGCCCTAAATTTAGGAACTTCAAGACTGGGGCTTACTCCTGGAAAGGAGGCCCAGGTTAAGGGACTTGGGGCTTATTCCTGATAAAAAGGTTGAATTTAAAGAACTTCTCATCTTAAAGGATGAGGTTAAATGAATGAAATCTCTAACCTTAGTGATAAAAAGATATGTAAATCCCTAGGTTTTAAGAGATGTTCCACAAAATTCTTTTCAGATAATGTAGCCAATAAAGGAACCAGGCCAAAAATGGCTTTAAAGAGGGTTCTTAAGGCTATGTCTTGATGAGGAGAGCTGTATTTGAAGAAAATAGATGAATAGCCAGGAGGGGAACCAAAAAAAAGGAGGCGCGTGTGTTTTGTTTGGGCACGCAAGTCCCGTTTGGGCGCGAAGGTCCTGGGCGCGCAGGTATACCTGCGCAGCACAAGTATACTTGCACGCATGTCAACTAATAGGGTAATACTTGGGCGAGACTTGGCTCAAGCCCTTATTATTATCCCTAAAGTCTTATAAAAGGGTGGAACACAGGTTCTATTGAAGGAATAAGGCGGCATGAAAGTGTGACCATTTCCCTTAAGGGTTAGAAACATCGGCACGCAAGTGTTGGTGAATTTCAACACATAGGCCTTTTCCCACCTCTTTAGATCATCCATTATAGGTAATAAAATACCTTATAAATGTTCATAAGACTTCAAGAATAGACCATGTCACCGAGCGCTGAAACATGAGTTTTTTGATTTTTGCCCCCAAAATGGGGGGCCCACAAGGGGTATTTATAGGATGCTAAAGACTATTAGCGAAAATCATATTGGACGCGCAGGTCACTTGTGTACCCAATATGTGGCGCGTAGGTATCCTACGTGACCTTCTTGGAACTTGCACGACCCATGCTGAAGCAAATCCTTGTTCATGCCTGTAACACCCGAGACTTTTATGTTATATAAATCATCAAAGGAATCTTTTTCTACACAACACTTTCTTGGCTTGCTTTACACGCAATCGCGACCTTCCTCGATAGCTTGCGTCGTACGCAATACCGAGTTTCACTAAACAACAATATGCTATTAAAACTAGCCGTTATGAATAGTAATAACCACTTTTTGAAATTTTATAAATTTTATTTTTCAAAATGGACTTCATTTTTGGACTCAGAATATCGAAATTAGCCTAGGGTGAAATTTTGGTATTTTTCAGAAAACTTTCAATTTTTGATGAATAGTGAAACCACTAAGTGGTAGGTTAAAAACTGAATTTTGCATAAAACTTAATTTTACCGCTTCTGTGAATGGAATTTCAAAAATCCGAGAGACACGGTTAATATCAAGGACTAAAATGTGGTTCAATGAGATGAAAATAATTTTTTGGTGAATAGTAACTTTTTACTATTTTTACCGCGGTTAATAGTAAATAGGGTAACTAAGGGTAAATATGATATTAATATTACCCTAACACATGTCCTAATTCTATTGGACAAGTGTAATTCGACCAAAAACAAACTTAGGAATAACATATGACCATTTAGGCCCACTTGGATTAGATTAGGACATTTATTATTAATTTATTTAAAGAAGGGTTAAAATAGTTAAAATCAATGTTTAATAAGTAAATCATTTTTAATATAGGGTTATACATAAGATAAATTCGATTGTGAATATTCATTAGAAAGCTAAAAAGATTTACTACATGATGGTATTTTATTTGTAATTTTTAGACATCAAATAATATAATTTATTTATGACACAAAGATGATGCAGTAATTATCTTATTAATGAAATATTGACATAATTGATGTTATAAACACCAAAATAAATGTAATTTGAGACTTTTTATGGATTCCACTAATTTTCTAGGTTACTATGATATATTAGTGTTGATTTAATCAACTTGGTTCGAACATATAATTCTGTTATGACTTTCAAACAAATCATATATCAAATAGTGTCAAAATTGACACAAAATAGTTTTTAAATCAAATATTATATTATTAATTGTTATTTTATTCCTAAAAATCTAAGGATCGGCCAAATGACTTAGATAAGGATATATATATTAATAATAAACAATTTGGGGTTCTTTTGGCATGTTATAGTAAGCGTATTAACCATATAGTGAAAGAAAACAAAAAGACACGGTAAAAGTTAAATTAATTAACTTAGAGTTAAATCTAATTGATAAGGTTAAAATAATACCCTAAACTTGTCTAAATCCTATTGGTTGATAGGATTTCGACCCATCCCCACTTTAGCTTCTAAATAAGACCCTTTGGAACCACTATAAACCGATTGTGACTTTAATATAAAATAATATTTTGAGATATTCCTAAGGTGCCCCTCTCCTCCCTTATAAAAGGGCACCTCCTCCCCCTCCTCCTCACACTAATTTGAGCACTCAAGCTCGGCCAACCCCTGCCATTTTCCCTTCTCCACTTCCATAGAATAATCCTAGAGGTCCTGGTCTTCTCCAAAGACCAATCGTAGTTCCTTAAGTGGAGGATTCAAAAAGGCGTTCCAAAGAAGAGGTAATATCCATTACCGATCTTTTCAATTTCTTTCTTCTTCAACTTCTTCTTCTTTAGTTGTTTCATGATAAAGTAATAACATCAGTATTACTTACATACTGATATGTTATTATAAATATGAAACAACCCTAATTCACCTTCTATCCATCCTACGGAAAAATGAAATCACCGCGCGTGCGTACGTACGGAATACCGTCTCCACGCCGTGGTGTAATCTATTTTCCACCATCACCTTACAAGGATGGGTATAATGGTGTAATCAGTAACTATATATGATTATTATTAAGTAATATTGCTACTGAAATAATATATATATATACTCCAATACAATTCCACGATCATAGGAACGATATCATCACTCGTGCGTACGTACGGAATACCGTCTCCACGATGTGATGCGACTCGTTCTACATGATCTTCATTTCATAATGATTATATAAATGAATTGAATGAATGAATATGGTATATAATACACTAATACCATTCTGGAAATGAATTATCTATAACCTAAAGATAAGAATAAGAATTTATTCGACAAAACACGCATAAGAACAAAAAGTTATAAAGACCCGAGTAACAAGTAACAATGAAATATTACTAACAAGAAGCTAATAATATGACCATATATGATCTCATATCAATATGTATGATTCTGGAATAAGTCAATAACATTATTTAAACCATTATACAGGAGCTTCGGACACGAACAAAGCAAATCGGACCTAAGGTAAGAGAAATATCACAATCTCATTTTTATCCGAGATTGTTTATTCGTAAGTATTTACTGGGGTGTATTTTATCATCCACGTCCATGTTTCATCAATATGTAATATTACTTCCATCCACCTACAATTGTTTAAATCCATTTTTACCTTCGGTGAGTTTTTAGTAAAATAAATGAAAGGAATCTTTTGTCGTTTTTGTACGAGGTACTTTTTGACTTTTCCGACAAAAGTGTGAAAAATGTTTTTTTAACTTATACGGCATGAATGGATTTTTAAAACATTAAATCCATGAAGCTTCCTTTACAAGTTTTCAAGTTTATTTTTAATCAACTTCTTTTATTTTAAAGTCGTATGACATGTTATGAAAGGAAAAATGTTTTTGAAGAAGAAAGGATATTTTCCTCAAGAATGAAGTTCATGTGTTTCATCAAAATTATTTTCCATCTAAGATAATAAAGGGTTCTGTTTTTATCCCTATTATTACATTGATTTGATCATGTTGTGATGGAATTATTTTTATGAATTCCTTTATCTTATATGAATTTATTTATGATATCATGATGTTTCAAGAATCCCATTTTTGTTACATGTGTTACGCGATGATGTATGATTTATGATTATGTGGCACACATAAGAAAGGATTCATTATAAGATGGGTGGGACCTATATCTCCCTCCAATGCATTGGGTAAAGATTTTATATCTCATGAGATAGACATGGCTGGAACGGAAGGTTATTTCGGTTCAGTGATACAGGACTGAAACGAGGAGTGAACTCGGTTCAGAAAGGGACTTTGTCCACTAAGATAGTCTTGGCAATGAGTCTTGACTAACAAGAAATGATTTTCCATGATTATGTGTGCATGCCACAAAGTTTCAAGTTTTATGTTATGATTATGGGGATCTCATTTTCACTTCTATGAATTATTCCATGATAAGATATTATGATCTCTTTTGCAGGTTTTGATTTTCAAAAAGATATGATATGGTTTTTATTTCCTTTATTTTCCCTTGCTGAGCATTCGAGCTCACCCTTTTATGTTTTCTTTTCCCCAGGTCAGGAAGTTGGATATTAAGTAGAATATGCTAAAAGGGACCCTAGATATGATGAAATAAATGGGAGACACTGTAGAAGATTTATGGACCAGTTGTTTATGTTTCCCAGTTTCTAAAGACACTATACCTATACGGTCCTTTGCGGTTTTGTCATATGTTGTAATAAGTGTGCTTCAATTTTGAAGTATTAACAATGTATGTAAAGTATGGGTCGTTATAGTTGGTATCAGAGGAAAGGTATAGTCAACCTTTGGAAACTAGGATGTGAAAGCCTTAGTAAGAACCCTAAGGATAAGTCTAAGCATAGAACACAATCTTAGTGTTTTAGAAATGGCCTTGAATAACCTAGGATAAGACCTTAAGCATGAAAATTGTATTCTTGAATTATGTGGTTTCCTATTATAATTAGTGTTGCTCACACTATTCTTCTTGGTTTTAGTCAATGGCTGGAACCCGAAGGAACCGTGTTAATGCGGAATGCGATGGGCAATGCAATGATTGTCCCCCTGAGAAACCAAACGATATGGGAGCTGGAATGAAAAATCTTGTAGCCATGCTCACACAACTTTCTCAAGCTATGAATCATGCAGGATTTCCAAACGAACAAAGGAGGGAGCAACATTCTGTTGAATCCTTCATGAGGCAGCGTCCACCATCTTTCAGCGGGTCTACTGATCCATTAGTTGCTGAACAATGGATTAGTACTACTGAAAAGATATTTTCAGTTATTCAATGTTCTGAGCATGATAAAGTCATCCTAGCAGTGTATCGTTTGGAAGGAGATGCGGATCAATGGTGGAATCTTGTTAAGAATACGAGGCAAAGGGATGAAATTGAGTCTATGGAATGGGACGAGTTCAAGAACTTATTTTTCAATAAGTACTTCCCTCGTATTCTCCGAACAAAGATGGAGAAAGAGTTCCTTGAACTGAAGCAAAGGGATGATGAATCTGTTGGTACCTATGAAGCAAATTTTACCAGACTTGCAAGGTACGCTTCTGGTATTATTATCCAACCTGAGAGTAAGATCGATCGATTCTTTAGTGGCTTAAAACCAAGTCTTCGAAGGGCGTTAGCCATAAGGGACTTCAATAGCTATGAGGAAATCGTTCGATGTGCTCTCATAGTCGAGATGGATATTGGAGTAACCCATCAGTCACATGGGTTTGATAAGAAGAGGAAGATAGAATTCAAAGAAAAATCTAAAGAGCACACGGAAAAGAAGATGAACTTTCCCTTATGCTCAAAGTGTGGAAAGAAACATGGAGGGAGTTGTCTTAAAGGGACAAGTAAATGTTTTAAATGTGGAAAGGAAGGTCATCGGGCATTTGAATGCCGTGATAATGGGAAGAAGATGTCTAATGATGCAAAAAAAGGAAGGGATACACAGAATGAACCTGCTACACTTCAATGTTTCAAGTGCAAGGAGATGGGGCATTATGCCAATCAATGCCCAAATCCAAGGGTTGATGATGATGGTCGACGTCAACAAACTCTTAAGGCTAAAGAAAAAGGAAAGTCACATGCAATTTCTATCAGCGATGTGGAGTACGATAACGATGTGGTGAAAGGTACACTTACCATCCACTCTAAAGTAGCAAATGTTTTATTTGATTCTGGATCCACCCACTCTTTTATTTCTGAAAAATTTTCTAAGGGTATCACCGTATTACCTCAACAATTATATGTTCAGTTAACTGTGACAACACCTAATGGCACATCAATCGCATCAGAAGTTTATAATTCTTCTCCGATCGAAGTTTGTGGGAAAGTGCTTCCTGCAAATCTCGTGATCCTTCCTTTAGTGGAATTTGATGTGATTCTTGGCATGGATTGGCTTTCTCTACATGGAGCTCATATCAATTGCCAAAGAAGGGAAGTCACATTTCATATTCCAGATCAACCTACGATCGTCTATCAATGCAAGGATGAACATAACCTTCCAGTGGAAATTTCTTCCATCTTATGGGTATTGATTCCACTAAATGAAGGTTATTTATCTCAAATAGTTGGTGAGAAACTCACGATTAAGAATATGCCCATTGTACGGGAGTTTGATGATGTCTTTCCGGAGGAATTACCGGGTCTTCCACCAAATCGTGAAGTTGAGTTTTCAATAGAACTCGTACCGGGTGCTTTGCCTATTTCAAAGACACCTTATAGAATGGCCCCAATTGAGTTGCAGGAATTGAAGAAGCAACTCCAAGAGAATCTTGATAAGGGATTCATACGCCCTAGTGCGTCACCTTGGGGAGCACCTGTTCTATTTGTTAAGAAGAAAGATGGATCAATGAGACTCTGCATCGATTATCGAGAACTTAACAAGATCACTATCAAGAACAAATATCCTCTCCCACGCATTGATGACTTATTTGACCAACTACGCGGAGCTCTATACTTTTCCAAGATTGATCTTCGTTCAGGGTATCATCAATTAAGGGTCAAAAGGGAGGATATACCAAAGACGGCTTTCCGTACAAGGTATGGACACTATGAATTTATAGTGATGCCATTTGGTCTTACTAATGCCCCTGCTATCTTCAGGGATCTAATGAATAGAGTCTTTAGAGACTATCTTGATCAATTTGTGGTAGTCTTTATAGACGATATTCTTGTCTATTCAAAGAGCAAGGAAGAGCATGAAGATCACTTGAGAATTATATTGAAGACCCTGAGAAAAGAGAAGCTTTATGCCAAATTTACCAAGTGTGAATTTTGGCTTCAAAAAGTTGCATTTTTGGGTCATATAATCTCAAAAGAGGGGATATCTGTGGATCCAGCAAAAACAGAGGTTATCGAAAGATGGTCAAGACCAACAACAGTAACTGAGATCCGAAGTTTTCTTGGTTTGGCTGGATATTATCGACGTTTTGTAAAAGATTTTTCACGATTATCTAATCCACTCACCAAGTTGACTCGGAAAGGAGTTAAGTTTGTCTGGACAGAGGAATGTGAAGAGAATTTCAAGGAGTTGAAAAGAAGGTTATCCAGTGCACCTGTGCTCACACTGCCTTGTAGTGGAGAAAGGTTTGTGATCTATTGTGATGCATCCAAGAAGGGATTGGGGTGTGTTCTTATGCAAAATGATATGGTGATAGCTTATGCCTCACGACAGTTGAAAATCCATGAGCAAAATTACCCAACACATGATTTGGAGTTGGCTGCGGTAATCTTTGCATTAAAGATTTGGAGGCATTACCTTTATGGTGAAAGGTGTGATATTTATACTGATCATAAAAGTTTAAAGTATATTTTCACACAAAAGGAGCTGAATATGCGCCAAAGAAGATGGTTGGAGCTGATTAAGGATTATGACTGCTCAATCCATTACCACCCTGTGAAAGCAAACAAGGTGGAAGATGCATTAAGTCGACAAGACCATGCTAGTTTATCCATGATGAGGATCACAAAAGATCCAATATTTATGGATTTACAAAGGATGGATCTTGGAATTATAATGGAAGGGGAAAAATCTTATCATTCTCAAATGAATGTTCAACCATCTATACATGTGAAGATTAAAGAGGCACAGAAAGAAGATGTCGAGTTACAAAAGAAGGTGAGAAATGTTCCTGAATTCAACCTTGATTGTGATGGGATAATAAAGTTCAGGAATCGGGTTTGTGTTCCTCCCATCCCCGAATTAAAGAAAGAGCTGCTGGATGAGGCTCATAGTTCTTCATTCTCTATTCATCCTGGAAGCACGAAGATGTATAGGGACCTGAAAGAGTACTTTTGGTGGGATGGCATGAAAAGAGATGTTGCTGAATATGTCTCTCGATGCTTGGTTTGTCAACAAGTTAAAGCTGAGAGACAGAAGTCAAAGGGGATGTTACAACCATTACCCATACCCGAATGGAAATGGGAAAACATCACTATGGACTTTGTCACAGGACTTCCTAAAACATCCAAAGGCAATAATGCTATCTGGGTCATAGTTGATCGTCTTAAAAAGTCTGCACACTTCATTGCTATTAGAGAGGATTTCTCTCTAGATCAGCTTGCTAGGATATATGTAAAGGAAGTGGTAAGATTGCATGGAGTACCAATTTCTATTATATCTGATCGGGATCCGAGATTTACCTCGAAGTTCTGGCGAAGTCTTCAGCATACTCTGGATACAGAGTTGAGTTTCAACACTGCTTATCATCCCCAGACAGATGGTCAGTCTGAGAGAACAATTCAAACCCTAGAAGATATGTTGAGAGCTTGCTCTATGGATTTCAAAGGAGGTTGGGATCAACACCTACCTTTGGTGGAATTTTCTTATAATAATAGCTTTCACTCCAGTATTCAGATGGCTCCTTATGAAGCTCTCTATGGAAAGAAATGCAGGACTCCAACTTGCTGGGATGAAGTTGGGGAAAGAAAGCTATTAGGACCTGATCTCGTTGATGAAATGGCAGAAAAGGTCAGATCTATTCAACAACACATAAGAGCAGCTCAGAGTCGACAGAAAAGTTATGCCGACAACCGAAGAAAAGACCTAGAGTTTGAAGTGGGTGATAAAGTGTTCTTACGAATATCTCCCTGGAAGAGGGTTATGATATTTGGAAAGAAGGGGAAGTTGAGCCCTAGATATATCGGTCCTTTTGAAATACTGGATCGTGTTGGGAAGGTAGCTTACCGATTGGCGCTTCCACCGAATCTCTCTCAAGTTCACGATGTGTTCCACGTATCTCTCCTGAAAAAGTACATACCAGATCCTTCACATGTACTCAGCTCAGAAGTTGTACCGCTGGAGCAAGATCTTTCTTATGAAGAACAGCCGATAGAGATTCTGGATCGTAGCGAAAAAGTCCTACGAAACAAGACCACTCGCTTGGTGAAAGTTTTATGGAGTAACCACCAACTTGAAGAAGCTACATGGGAGCTTGAGGATATGATGAGGGAGAAGTATCCTCATTTTTTTGTTATAAAGTGACGAATTTCGAGGGAGAAATTCTTTTTAAGGGGGGTAGAATGTAACACCCGAGACTTTTATGTTATATAAATCATCAAAGGAATCTTTTTCTACACAACACTTTCTTGGATTGCTTTACACGCAATCGCGACCTTCCTCGATAGCTTGCGTCGTACGCAATACCGAGTTTCACTAAACAACAATATGCTATTAAAACTAGCCGTTATGAATAGTAATAACCACTTTTTGAAATTTTATAAATTTTATTTTTCAAAATGGACTTCATTTTTGGACTCAGAATATCGAAATTAGCCTAGGGTAAAATTTTGGTATTTTTCTGAAAACTTTCAATTTTTGATGAATAGTGAAACCACTAAGTGGTAGGTTAAAAACTGAATTTTGCATAAAACTTAATTTTACCGCTTCTGTGAATGGAATTTCAAAAATCTGAGAGACACGGTTAATATCAAGGACTAAAATGTGGTTCAATGAGATGAAAATAATTTTTTGGTGAATAGTAACTTTTTACTATTTTTACCGCGGTTAATAGTAAATAGGGTAACTAAGGGTAAATATGATATTAATATTACCCTAACACATGTCCTAATTCTATTGGACAAGTGTAATTCGACCAAAAACAAACTTAGGAATAAAATATGACCATTTAGGCCCACTTGGATTAGATTAGGACATTTATTATTAATTTATTTAAAGAAGGGTTAAAATAGTTAAAATCAAAGTTTAATAAGTAAATCATTTTTAATATAGGGTTATACATAAGATAAATTCGATTGTGAATATTAATTAGAAAGCTAAAAAGATTTCCTACATGATGGTATTTTATTTGTAATTTTTAGACATCAAATAATATAATTTATTTATGACACAAAGATGATGCAGTAATTATCTTATTAATGAAATATTGACATAATTGATGTTATAAACACCAAAATAAATGTAATTTGAGACTTTTTATGAATTCCACTACTTTTCTAGGTTACTATGATATATTAGTGTTGATTTAATCAACTTGGTTCGAACATATAATTCTGTTATGACTTTCAAACAAATCATATATCAAATAGTGTCAAAATTGACACAAAATAGTTTTTAAATCAAATATTATATTATTAATTGTTATTTTATTCCTAAAAATCTAAGGTTCGGCCAAATGACTTAGATAAGGATATATATATTAATAATAAACAATTTGGGGTTCGTTTGGCATGTTATAGTAAGTGTATTAACCATATAGTGAAAGAAAACAAAAAGACACGGTAAAAGTTAAATTAATTAACATAGAGTTAAATCTAATTGATAAGGTTAAAATAATACCCTAAACTTGTCTAAATCCTATTGGTTGATAGGATTTCGACCCATCCCCACTTTAACTTCGAAATAAGACCCTTTGGAACCATTATTAACCGATTTTGACTTTAATATAAAATAATATTTTGAGATATTCCTAAGGTGCCCCTCTCCTCCCTTATAAAAGGGCACCTCCTCCCCCTCCTCCTCACACCAATTTGAGCACTCAAGCTCAGCCAAACCCTGCCATTTTCCCTTCTCCACTTCCCTAGAATAATCCTAGAGGTACTGGTCTTCTCCAAAGACCAATCTTAGTTCCTTAAGTGGAGGATTCAAAAAGGCGTTCCAAAGAAGAGGTAATATCAATTACCGATCTTTTCAATTTCTTTCTTCTTCAACTTTTCTTCTTTAGTTGTTTCATGATAAAGTAATAACATCAGTATTACTTACATACTGATATGTTATTATAAATATGAAACAACCCTAATTCACCTTCTATCCATCCTACGGAAAAATGAAATCACCGCGCGTGCGTACGTACGGAATACTGTCTCCACGTCGTGGTGTAATCTATTTTCCACCATCACCTTACAAGGATGGGTATAATGGTGTAATCAGTAACTATATATGATTATTATTAAGTAATATTGCTACTGAAATAATATATATATATACTCCAATACAATTCCACGATCATAGGAACGATATCATCACTTGTGCGTACGTACGGAATACCGTCTCCACGATGTGATGCGACTCGTTCTACATGATCTTCATTTCATAATGATTATATAAATGAATTGAATGAATGAATATGGTATATACTACACTAATACCATTCTGGAAATGAATTATCTATAACCTAAAGATAATAATAAGAATTTATTCGACAAAACACGCATAAGAACAAAAAGTTATAAAGACCCGAGTAACAAGTAACAATGAAATATTACTAACAAGAAGCTAATAATATGACAATATATGATCTCATATCAATATGTATGATTCTGGAATAAGTCAATAACATTATTTAAACCATTATACAGGAGCTTCGGACACGAACAAAGCAAATCGGACCTAAGGTAAGAGAAATATCACAATCTCATTTTTATCCGAGATTGTTTATTCGTAAGTATTTACTGGGGTGTATTTTATCATCCACGTCCATGTTTCATCAATATGTAATATTACTTCCATCCACCTACAATTGTTTAAATCCATTTTTACCTTCGGTGAGTTTTTAGTAAAATAAATGAAAGGAATCTTTTGTCGTTTTTGTACGAGGTACTTTTTGACTTTTCCGACAAAAGTGTGAAAAATGTTTTTTTAACTTATACGGCATGAATGGATTTTTAAAACATTAAATCCATGAAGCTTCCTTTACAAGTTTTCAAGTTTATTTTTAATCAACTTCTTTTATTTTAAATTCGTATGACATGTTATGAAAGGAAAGATGTTTTTGAAGAAGAAAGGATATTTTCCTCAAGAATGAAGTTCATGTGTTTCATCAAAATTATTTTCCATCTAAGATAATAAAGGGTTCTGTTTTTATCCCTATTATTACATTGATTTGATCATGTTGTGATGGAATTATTTTTATGAATTCCTTTATCTTATATGAATTTATTTATGATATCATGATGTTTCAAGAATCCCATTTTTGTTACATGTGTTATGCGATGATGTATGATTTATGATTATGTGGCACACATAAGAAAGGATTCATTATAAGATGGGTGGGACCTATATCTCCCTCCAATGCATTGGGTAAAGATTTTATATCTCATGAGATAGACATGGCTGGAACGGAAGGTTATTTCGGTTCAGTGATACAGGATTGAAACGAGGAGTGAACTCGGTTCAGAAAGGGACATTGTCCACTAAGATAGTCTTGGCAATGAGTCTTGACTAACAAGAAATGATTTTCCATGATTATGTGTGCATGCCACAAAGTTTCAAGTTTTATGTTATGATTATGGGGATCTCATTTTCACTTCTATGAATTATTCCATGATAAGATATTATGATCTCTTTTGCAGGTTTTGATTTTCAAAAAGATATGATATGATTTTTATTTCCTTTATTTGCCCTTGCTGAGCATTCGAGCTCACCCTTTTATGTTTTCTTTTCCCCAGGTCAGGAAGTTGGATATTAAGTAGAATATGCTAAAAGGGACCCTAGATATGATGAAATAAATGGGAGACACTGTAAAAGATTTATGAACCAGTTGTTTATGTTTCCCAGTTTCTAAAGACACTATACCTATACGGTCCTTTGTGGTTTTGTCATATGTTGTAATAAGTGTGCTTCAATTTTGAAGTATTAACAATGTATGTAAAGTGTGGGTCGTTATAATGCCTTTGTCAATTTTTGGTGTTTATTCAAAGGATGAATCACTTTGTGTTATGGTATTTCCCTTTTCAGTCGTTAGACTCTACGAAAGAAAGGAGTGTCAACAGTAGGAACGCCCATACCTCTTATCTTTGGGTATAGCTTGAATTCTGCTAATATGCCTTTTCTATCCCGCCTTTGGGACTTTGACTATGAGACCGCATGGTATGGTATGGGATTATGTCCTCATTCACGTCGGGTTGTAATTACCACACCACGCGCACCCCATTCTAAGAATTATCCCTCTTGTTTCCTATCCCGCACGACATTAAAAGGAAACCACTAGAACTATGTGTAGCTTTATTCCCATTCTTATGGGATACATAAGACCACCCAGACATCTCGTTTTCAGGTCCAACTCAGCTGGGATCTAGCTTCTCCAGTCCCTTTCACTTTCACCCCTATTTGGGCCCCTTGGCCCAAGGTTCCCCTCTCAGAATTACCTACAGTGTGATATGGGAACATTTCCCCATTCACGTCAGTTATGTTTTATGGCACCGTACAAATTCCCCACCAATCATCGTCTCTGCTACATCTGCGCTGCATAATGTTAAAATGCATGCTTGGTCCTATCACATGACCCTAAACTGTGACATTATCCTCCTGGTCGCATAACAAGAAACAAAACTACATTGTGATGACCTCATCATAGAGGACATCACATTGGGTATCATTCATTTACCATACCATTTTTCAATGCCTACTACAGCTTTATCCTTGTGGTGATGCACGGGTCTTCTACCCTAGGCATGTCGCTTCACAAAAACAAACCAATCACCTTAAAGGAAAAACAATTTTTATCAAATACCACTTCTTTTGGTGTGTGGGCCATGCCCTCACACCCCTTTTATCCCTAGCACTGGAACCTCATCGTGCCCCCTCTTCATGAACTACATGCAGATTGATCCCCATCTCCATGGGGTACGTAGGAATGCCTTTTCACTTTGCTTCAGGCCCAGCTCAGCTCTTGTTTTTGGTCCCTTGACCTAAAACCTCTCCCAAGGAACACGTGGTGGTTGGAACCCCCGGTTCTCATTCATGTAAGGTTTTTGTGATTGCTTGTCATGAGTCTCCAACATTTCCTCCCATACATGGTCCAAATTCTATGACCCTAAACTAAGATCTCCCTATGGAAAGGGACTTGACCCCTCTATCTAATACGTCTCTTTGTCGTATTTATATGCATTTGAAAAAGATCCCGAAGTGTGGAATTTTCATGGGGACATTCCCCTCATTCCATGACCAAGATTTTTGAGTTCGCTATTTGGATCCCCATCCTCTTCCACATCCAAAAGGACCCCCTAATAGCCTGGTCCCATGCTACATTAGCTCACCTACCATCCTGGGCAAACAACCCTAAGTATATCTGATGACATTTGTGACAGGTCCCGTGTTTTGAACATGGTCAACGGTCGACCCTCATTTGTCTGTCCCCATTTCAGGCTAACACGATGTGGATGCTACGTTTCCGCGATGGTCAACAATTATCCCCCATCATCACGCCGCCATCATTGTGGTCTAGATTTTGATAATCATTATTCAAAAATTTCCACTCTTATGTTAAAATGGAATTCCGACATATTCAGTTTTATCTCTCCGCGCGCCTAGGTTCACTACACAGACGTGTTAGAATCATTGGACAGATATTCACTCAGTGTCCCTTCACCCTAACATATTATTTCATATGTTGGGAAAGTTCCCCATTACTTCTTGTTTCCCACATCAAGCTTGACTCACGTGGTCTTAGTAGTTTTGGTAGGATGTGTACCGGCGCAGCCAGGCTTCTCATCGTCCCACATGACATTAAACTGTCCATCTAGAACTACATGTGGCTTGATTCCCATCCTCATGGGATACGTAGAGACACCCCAGTATTTTGCTTAGGGTCCAGCCCCAGGAATCATAAATCATGTCCTTCCCTCTTTCCGGCCCCCTGCCAGGCCCCCCGTAGGGAACCGTACAACTGTAACTCTTCCCTGAAGAAGTTCGGGATTTCCCAAGATGACATTGGGAAGTGACGAATCCCTTTCTAGAGAGGCCCTTCCTGAAAGAAGGAATGATCCATGATCAGACCGATGCGCCATCTAGTGTGCTTCCACCACAATGGCGTAATTTCAAGAGTGTTGGATCATGTTCGAACAAACCCTCACTCCACATTCCACGCTTTTTGTTCCCCTTACTCGAACCCTCGTCCTCATTCATGTCTGGAGGAACCCCCAAACAGTATGTATGATCGACCTATGGCCCACCTATTATCTTGGTCCAACATTCCGGAATACTAATGGATACCATTTTGAGTCAGGCCCCGTGTTTTGAACATGGTCAACAGTCCGCCCTCATTTATTATCCCCACTGCAGGCTGATGCAATAAGGATACTGTGTTTCCAACATGGTTGATAGTTATGCCTCATTTTTTATGTCACCCCCATATGTTCGGAATTTTGGATATCATTATTCACACATTCCACTTCCCTATGTTCGAACTAATCCCAACGCCCCTGGCATTACCTCGCTTGTGCACTAGAGCACATTGTATGAATGACTCTTCAATTGTTCTGAGGCCTTAATCCTCAGATCGGGCCTCTCCCATGTCTTCTCATAATATCCGGATTGGTTACATAACCCCCGGATTCCCGAACCTTTGTCGACGCATTATGTTTAGTTGGAATAGAATGGTGATCAACCCTTGTTTCTCACATTGGGCTCGCCCGCGTGAGCTTAGGGACTGACCACTGGACAATTCAAGAATATATCAAAGGCCTATGAATCCAACCTCGATAATGAAACTCATGCATGCTATGGAATCAAATAAATCAAAACATGAAAATACATTTGAGAGTTTGTGATCCTTACAGCACTCGGGGGTTTATCCCTCCCATGGACGGGTTGACCCCGTCAAAAGAGAGTTGCAGTTCAGCCACCCTTTGACCTGTGGTGTCCGGGAGTTGATGCCGCCAGCTTAGCTCCTGCTCCTCCTCCGTAGTGATGGGGCACAACACATCAGCCACAGTTTGGGCCCGCTCTATGTCATCCTAAATGATGACCATTTCTTCAAAACCTTGCCTCATACGCTCTTCTTCCTCTACCAGCTGGGCCTTCGATAACAAGATCAGCTCTGATTGTGCATTAAGAGCGGCTGACTACTCATCTGCCCAGATCTATAGCTGTTGGATCTCATTTTCTACCTCCCGGAGCTTCTTGATGTTTGTTTCCTTCCTCCACTACTAGCCCATGCTGAGGTTGCAGTCTTACTCCCATATCTTCTCTACCATAACATCTCAAATGAGTAGGTGAGGGTGTTGGGAATCCACTCCCCTAGCACATAGTTCACGCATCTGCGAGTGAAATCTATCCATTTCATCCAGCCATAATGCTTGGGTGTTCTTTTTGATAAAGCGCACAATCAACTTACATGATCGGCGGTAGACTGTATCACTGTCCTCTTCATCAGAGGCCATCTCATCCCATTCCGTGTGGTTGGCTGGCTCGTATGTGGGGCAAGCCCTCAAGAAATCTTCAATAGGATCGGTGTCTTGCATTGGATCGGGCATGGAATTTGGCTTCGGATATGGCGTGGCGGGACATGGGTTGACCGGTCGATCCTCATCGTGGGACTCCACCTCAGTGACCTCAGGCACGACCCTGTAGGTGGTCCCGAAAATGAAAGGGAACGTTGCAGCTTGGGTGGGCTGGGTAACTATCTTCACAATTACTGGCATGCCCCTAAGAGGGGTGCCGCCAGAAATCCCGAACTAACTTGCCACAGCGGCCCATTATAGATGAAAAACTCTATGTGATAGAGAAGGGAATAGATGTCAGTTGGAACAATCAATGTGTGGTAGTAATGAATTCTTTAGAGAGGACTTACAGAGATCAAACTACAGGTGACGCTCCAGAGTTGATGTTGACGTGAACTCAAAGCGTGTCCCTCTATATATTATCAGAAGGTCTGGAGATTTTGGAGGAGCCACCTCAGGTGTCCTAGCCCCGCCAGACATAGAACTTGATGTGGCCATTGGTGCGGGTTCCAAGGGTCCTGCATCAGCACCAGTCGAGGGGTGTGAATGAGGTTTATTCACAAGGTCCTCCTGTATAGTTCAGATGTTAGTAAGAAGTCCATAATGACTTGAGAGAAGACCCTGAGAAAACAAATCTTGGAATGTTACCTCGAGAGCCTCCGCGAAATCATCGAGACCCAAGTCTTGGTGGCCGACAGGGCCTATACCCGGTAGTTCCATCCCGAGACAGTTCGGGTGTTTCCACATCTTGGGTGGGCCGAAGAAGTTTTGGTTGACATCCCAGATTTCCCAGGCCTCTGATAAAATAGCATTCTCTGGCATGTCGATATGGCGCAGCTGTTTCCCTAGAGCCTGAGTGGATATCTTGCAGAATCCCCTTAGAGGCCGCCCCTCTGGATGGCTCGGCTCTCCTGGGAGAACTGGATCCACTGCCGTTGTTGGGTCTACCACCACTGCCTCACCCTTAGCTGGGGCAGGTGTCTCCACCATAGCAGCCCCGCCCCCACGGGAGTCCCTTTCTGCCTTCTGGCCCCGGACTCGAGATAGGGAAGGCCTACCATCACCTACTCGAACAGTTGGCTACTTCACCATTTCCCCCGAATAACCTGACTCCCACATTATGGTGTACTCCTTCACTAGTCTGAAGGTGTTAGTAGGCAGAGGCAATGAATTCCACATTTTCTCATTTTCCTGTGTGAACATGGGCCACAACTGCCTCATAACACATGGGTTCTCCTCATGGTGCACCACCCAATAGACCCGCAGAGTCAGTCCCTGGATGCACTGGAATTGGCTCACAAAATGGTGTGGAGTGTACGACACGCAGAGAGGCTCACAGTCCACCCTTGCTACCTAGACTCCACATAGAAAGGATAGGATATAGTCCCGGTTCACCTCTGTCCACCGACCTTCATCAGTGAGTACCCCCGTCAGCAATGGAAACAAGTGAAAATTAAACTCATCCACCTTCCCCACCCGATTTAGTACCAACAGTACGGTTAATTTGGTTGGAAATCTCATGAAAAACTTCAGAATGGATGGGTGGAAGTTTGACACCAGAGGCGAGATGGGGTTTGGATATTCGTAAACCCCCATGATGTGTGTCGTGATACACCCATACAGAAGATAGAAGGGCCCACATATCTTTTGTGGCTTTTTTCCTTCACTAACATTACATTGTATCTTGTAAAATCTGGCAAGCATAGGAATCCACAGATTGACCCTCCCTCCTATGGCCAGGATATATGCCATGGTAAATGTTCTAAGCCTCAACCCCATGTTGGTATCCCTCACTGGTAGGATCCAACCATAGATAAGTGCCGCGATAAACGCCGCCAGCCTGACTATCGACTTCTATTTAGTATTGACACTGAAACCCCAGTTCTTCCACTAGTTATCCTCTAAGATCCACCAATACGAGTGCTCTTTTCCCCGTTTATCCCCCTTCAGGAAATTCCGAGGCCTCTCGGGAAACACTCTATCCACCGGGATGTTTAGGAACTGCTTGAACCACTGCCTAAAGTAGACATCTTTCACTGCTTCTTTGTCTTCCCCTGGGACCAAACCCATCCGGGCCATCGCCAGCTGTGGAATCTTCTCCGAATCCTCCCACACACCCATGACGGGGAGGAACTCATCATTCATAGTCCTCACGATCAGGACCCCTAAAATCTAATGGAAATCTCACAAACTGATGCCAACCTCCCCATGGTGACAGTGAAAATTGTTGGTCCTGGACAAATATGTTCTCAATAACTCTGGAATCATCTATTTCAGTTGATATATGTGGAATTGGGAGGCCTAGGATGCCTCATAAAATCCAAATCTCCTCAGCTCGGCTCTGAACTCCTCACACGAGGTGCTTACCCAGTATGCCCATGCCCCAATCATCTGTGAAGTTACCACCATGGCGCAGGTCCCACTCCTCAGACCACCCCTTCTTCAAATCCCTCAAGGATTCCTTCGGTAATTTGTGCTATAGAGGAGGAGACATCTCCAGATGCAATACATTCCCATCAATTTTGTTCAGGTGGTTGTACAGGCAATCATCAATGATGGGTGTGAAGTCCTCCTGCGCATGACCATTAGTTGCCCTGAACCATTGGTGCTTGCATGGCGTGCTCCAGAACCAGCAAGCTGGTTCAGCCATACTTGCCTCGGGAATGAAGATGTCATATCTCAGACCAAATCCATACAAGGGTAGCCTCCTACACAATGTATAGTTCTTCTGGATCTCTGATAATATGTCCATCAATGAATTAGGGTCCAAGTGGCTACAGACCAACTCTCCTAGGCCCAGACAATTTTCCATCTCGTCCCTCCAGGCGGTGTCTGCAAGCACCCCCTAAGCAGCTCCTTGATGAGCCATTTGATTTTAAATACTCAAACAAATTTCATATTGGGTCACAAATCCTATTCACAGAGCTCGTTCACAAAGCCAAATCCCAGAGGCTGGCCTCAGCCTGCAAATGCACGCACGTGTAGCGCTATCGCGGAGTCAAAGACTCGTAGTTCACCGTGAAGCCCGATTCGTGAAGAGTAGGTTTTGAGTATGTGGAACTTCATGAATTGAGAGTGAAAAAGGTAAAATTTGTGGATAAGGTAAAATAAAATAGAGAGTTCAGCCTTCCTTATTTATAGGCGTTGACCTTCGGAGCTTTGCAGCGCATCCGGATCGTGCCGAGCATCACGGCATACTGGGCCAGCGCGTCAGCTGTTCACCTTGCGAGCCCTCTTCATGGGACCCCTTCATGATCCATCTCCACAGATGGCTGGAGGTTTTTGGTTTTTGACCCTCAGACTTTGACCTTTTATTTCACCATGGATCCAAGTCTGAGGGGGTGCATTTGTTGGTTCCAAAATGTTGGAAGAAAAAGAAGAGAAGCGGCCCCACGCCCTATCTCTCGAAGCCACTTCGCGGAGTCCCCCCAATCACCATGGCCGCCGTGAATCATAGGAGTCAGGATGCTCCAAATAGGCCCTTGACATTCGTGAGCCCACCATGAATGAACCAAATCCCACTTCATGCCGTGTAAGCTCTGCTTCGTGGTGCCTCTTGCCTATAAATACCGAGCTCCCCCCGAGTCTGAAGGAGGGAGAATCCGACCTTTCAACTTCCTAGAACCCAAATCACGAAGCACCCTTTTCTCTGCGAATCATGAGCTATGAGAGGTACTTTTTCTTCCTTAGTTTCCTCCCCATTGTCTCGTTTTGATCCCCTCTTCTTAGAGGGATGCCTTTCACAGAGCCTAAGGGCTTTCACGAAGGAAGGGGATCTCCATGGGTGTAACAAACCGATATTTTATGATGAGTATTCTCTATAATTTATTTGATGTCATGTGTTTTATGCTACAACAAGATTATCTTGTGCTATACACCACACTGTATTAGCTTGAAGTATACACAACACTATTCTTAGATTGTTTTACACACAATTTCAAGTTCGTTTTATAATAGTCATTCTATGCAACATTGAGTGTATATATATATATATACAATGTATAAATAAAATATTGTTGGATTCTGATATACAAAACCACGAAGGATTCTTTCACAACACGCAACCCTGACATGACTTGCATTACACGCAATCAGGACTTTCCTCGATAGCGTGTGTTGTACGCAATATCAGGTTTCACTAAACAATGATATATGGTTATAATATTATTACAAACTAGCCTTTATGAATAGTATTAAATAAATTTTGAATGTTATAAAATTATTATTTCATCTTACACATTTTCTAGAACTTGGTATGTGAACAAAATAAATTTTTTAGGTAAAATAAGTATTTTTCAAAAAATGCATTTTTGACGACTTTTGATGGCGCACCAACATTAAATCTAGGTTTTGACATGTTTATAACTTTAATTTTACAAAATAAACTTCTTATTTTGAATTAGGATATAAAAATATACATTGGATAATGTTTTGATATTTTTCTGATAACTTTCATATTTTAATGAATAGTAAAAACACACTATATTTTAATTATAAAACACTTTTTTCATCGTAATAATTTATATGGTTAAATTATAATATTGAATGGGTTTAAAGTATAAATAGAATATATTTTTATCATTTAATATAATTTATGTCATTATCATTGATTTTACCTTGAATTCGTAGGTTAAATCAATTCAATCTTTTGCTATGTTTTAAACAAAAACCCGTTTTCTTTCGACAACAAGATTAATTTTAATTTAATTTCTGCAAATTTTGTGTATTGAATTTTGAAAAATGGATTCCATATTTGGAATCAGTGGGTCCAAATTATGTTAATAGGCTACTTTTTATTTTTGGAAATTATGAATAGTAACTATGGTAAATTTTATTTAGCATAGTTAAAGGTAACCCGGGTAATTAAGGGTAAATATAATATTATAAAATTACCCTATCACATTCCAAAATTCTATTGGATGACTAAAAGTCGACCCATATCACCTAAGGGTCGGATTAGATTCATTTAATGTACTTTTTGCCTGGAAAATAATTTAATTATTATTAAAACCAATGAAAGTGACAACATGTCACTCTCTTAAATCTTATAAGTATAATAATTTTAATTTAGTGATAAAATTCATGAAACTTAGAACATGAGTAGTCTCAAGAAAGATAATAAAATTATCTACATTATATGAAGTTATTTATAATTTTCAGGGATTAAATAAGAATCCTTAATTATGACACAATAGTGATGCAGAAATTGTTTATCTAGTGAAAAATCAAGAATATAGTTTTTATTAAACTAATAGTGACCATAAAATAAACAAACCCCTGACCAAAACATATTGGTCAGGTAAAGGTAAACCATAAACATCCAATGGTCTAATATTTGAAATTTTGAGCCTTATAAAAGTGATTATGACACTTATATTATTTTATTTTAAATGATGCCAAAGTTATCACCTTCATAATTTAATAAATATAACAATTTAAATATTGTGATTTTAAGATGATAAATTCTAGTAAAAGTATTATTGTGAAAGGTAATATATTTATCTTTAAAATAAGATTGTATTTTTAATTTTTATTAAACAAATAAGTATATTAAATAATTATACAAAAATGTTGTAGTATTTATTTTATTAAGCGATAAACCAAATAAATGGTTTTAAAAATAATAAAATAAATATTATATGAACTATTTAATGTGATACACTTATTTTATAGATACATATGGCAATTTATGAATCTATTAAATATTTTATTTCGAATATATCCACTTTTTAGATTTTATTTAAATTCAAATAAATGAATAGTGTCAAAAATGACAATATTTTTTTTTATAAAAATAACATATTATTAACTTGTTTAAAAATCACAAAAATATTTAAAAATTATAAATTGAATTTTATATAGTCTAAAATGTCATAAAGTATCCAATTATGTAAAATTATCAACACATAAGGGAATATATATAACCATTTAAAATTTATAATTTTGTTACCACAAATAAACTTAAATAGATTAAATAAGGATAAATCAAAATGATATGGTTTGAAATAAGATCAAAACATGTCTAAATTTTATTGGTTGATGCTATTACAAACCCATATCATCTAATATTTGAATATGAGTCATTTTTGGAGGTTTTTAAGTGGGGTTATATTTATTTTAAATTAATATTTTTAAGAATTCTAAAGGTGCCCCTCTCCTCCCTTATAAAAGGGAACCTCCTCCCTCTCCTCCTCACACCAATTTGAGCCTTCAATCTCGTCCAAACCCTGAAATATTATCTTCTACACTTCCTTATAAACATCCTATAGGTCCTGGTCTTCTTCAAAGACCAATTTTAGTGCCCTAAAAGGAGGACTCAAAGAGGCGCTTCAAAGAAGAGGTAATGTCCGTTACAGATTCTTTCAACTTTATTTCTTCTTCCAATTATTCTTCTTAGGTTGTTTCATTATGAAGTAATAACGTCAGTATCATTCATATACTTATATGTTATTATAATTATTAAAAAACCCTATTTTAGCATCTATCCATCTTACGGAAAACGAAATCACCACGCGTGAGTACGTACGGAATACCGTCTCCACGCCGTGGTGTAATCAATTTTCCACCACCACCTTATTTGGATGGGTATAATGGTGTAAATAATAACTATACATGATTATTGTAAATTTATATTGATTCTATAATAGTATACATACTCTCCCATAAAATTCCACGATCATGGGAACGATATCATCGCTTGTGCGTACGTACGGAATGTCGTCTCCACGACGCGATGAGATTCATTCTCAATGATTAACCATTCATAAATGATTATAAAGTATATATAATAAGTAATCATGAAATATATGACATAATAATGATACTAGATTTATTTATATATATTTTTATGTCATCAAATTAATTCCATTCAATTCAATGAGGAAATGAAAACAACGTTCATGCATACGTACGGCCTACCGTCTCCATGAACGGTGTATTTCTTTCCATTTATCGATATATTATATATATGTATATTCTGAATATATATTATATATAAATCATGTTTTATATTCTGGAATTAATAAATCATTATCTAAGTAATCATATGAATAATTACAAGTCAAAACACAGACGACAAATGACACAATTTTACCCAAAACGCTCTTTAACATGGAATTTACAAAAGAACGGGTAATATAAAGTCATAAGTGAACCATATATGATATCATAACAATGAATATGATTCTGTAATAAGTCAATAACATTATTTAAATCATTATACAGGAGGTTCGGACACTTACGAAGCAAATCATACCTAATGTAGGGGAAAATATCACAATCTCATTTTTATCCGAGATTGTTTATACTTTGGTATTTACTGGGGTGTATTTTATCATCCACATCCATGTTCCCTCAATATGTAATATTTTTTCCATCCACCTACAATTTTTTTAAATCCAATTTTACCCTTCGGTGAGTTTTTAGTAAAGTATATGAAAGGAATCTTTTGTCGTTTTTCGTACGAGGTACTTTTTGACTTTTCTGGCAAAAGTTAGAGAAGAATGTTTTGTCAACTTATATGGCATGAACAGATTTTTATTGTTTTATAAAGCATTATTTTCATAAAGCTTCCTCAAAAATATTTCATGACTATTTTCAAGAAAATCATTTTCTTTTAAAAATTCAAGGCATTTTGTGAAAAGAAAATGATTTTAAAGAAGAAAGGATATTTTCCTCAAGAATTCATTTCAACTGTTTTATCAAAACCATTTTCCATCTAAAATGAAACTATTTCATATGTGTATGTTTTAAGTATAATGTCTCTATGATTTAAATGGTTTCAATTTTCTTATTATGAAATGATATCCATTTCTTTTATATGGATTATGTTATGATGGGATGATGTTTATGAAACCCATTTTATTCGTTGGGTTATTATGAATGATGTATGTTTATTTTGTGGCACAAGTAAGAATGATTTCATTATGAGATGGGTGGGACCTATATCTCCATCCAATGCATTCGGTAAAGATTTATATCTCATGAGACAGACATGGCTGGAACGGCATGTAAATCTGATTCAGTATTACGGGACTGGAAGGAGGAGTGAACTCGATTTAGAAAGGGACTTTGTCCACTAAGATGGTCTTGGCAGCAATGCCTTGGCTACTATAAAAATCATTACATGTGCTTAATGGATTCCACAATTACATTTCTTATTCCCATTCTATTTTATCATGATTTATGTTCTATTATGATCTATGCCTTATGTACTTCCATGTTTTCTGTCGTTGCTCATGATTTTTAATGTTCATATTTTTTTTAAGTTCAAATGTATATGGTATGTTTTATTTTATCCATGCTTACCCTTACTGAGCATTTGAGCTCACCCTTTTTATGTTATCTTTTCTCCTAGGATTAAAATAAAGATTTTAGGTAAGGAAACAAAAATGGGAAGATCTTTATGGGAGATGTTGAAGATCTTTTACCACAATTAGAAGATTATGTTTGATGTTTCCAAAGACACTAAAATATTACGGTCCTTGTGTGTCTGTTTTTGTTATGTACTAAGTATTCTGCAAAAGTAATGTAATGTCTATGTACATCAAGCTTCAGGTATCTACAGTTGGTATTAGAGGAAAGGTTTAGTCAACCTTTGGAAACTAGGATGCAAAAACATTAGTGAGATCCCTAGATATATTTCTAAGGTATGTACAGGGATGTCCCCAATGATAAGTATACGTATAGGATATAGTCCTAGAACTATGGTAACGATCTTAGAATTTAACCTAAGATGTTATATATTGAGGGTACTCCCCCTTTACTATGTTGTTTTCCCTAGCATGGTTTTTTCATCTTACAGAATTCTTTTTATGTTTTAGTCAATGGAGTTAACTAGAAGGAATTAGGTTAACATTGAATCCAATGGACAAATTGGTGACTATGAGCTACAAAATTGTGTAATGCCTAGAGAGAAAGATATTGTGATTATTCAGAATCAGTCGTCGTGATATATGATTAACAAGGTGAAATTTAGTGGTATTACAAAGTCATCAAATAAGAGGAAGATGTAATTTTATGCATGTTCGCTTAGTGGGGAGCATAGAGAAGGGAAGATTGAGATTTCTAAAGAAGGGAAAAATAACCTTGAGGAATACCTAAAATGGAGGGATAGATGTTATATGTGTGGAGAAAAGGGTTATAGAGTGACAGACTATAATGGAGTTCAATGTATTATTTGTGGAGAACATGGGCATTACCCAACTCAATGCCCTGACCTAAAAAGTTACTTTTAAATCAAGGAAGGACTTATTCCATGACAATCATTGAAGAGGATGGATTGAAGTGTTTATGTTTTGGTATTCTAGAATAATTTTTTTGAGGTAATTTTATGGTGTATTAGAATATTTTTTTATTATTCTATTGTGGTTTTCAATAATTTTATGGTACCGGTAACCATGAAAAGTGATTCAAATATTTTGGAAACCAGAAGATATGCGGATAATGAAGGGATAAGAAGATAATGAGATGTTTGATTGTATTCATGAGCTCATGATTGATATAAGGACTAAGTGATATCATGGTTTGAGTATATAGAATTTTGAGGATTTTGGTATGTGGAAAGTGTTAACTTTTAACTGCATTCATGTATTCACTAAGGTTCAATGGGTATTCATTCTTCAAAAGAATACATGATTAAGGTATTCACATGTTTGTAATTTGACCAACAAGATATATCTTATGATATATGGGGGATAAATGATGGCATTCACGTGATTGTTATGTGACTTTTCAAGTAATCATTTTATTTATACTATGATATTGGACCGAAGTATTTTAGATAATCCTAATGATTGGAATGGATTATGTTGGACATAAGTTATTATTGTTTAAGGATAGAACTTTTTTCGATATTATTGATGGGATGTTATAGTAATGTAATTTTAGAAAAAGGACAACCTGCAGGACGGGCGACAGCCCATCGCGTCGGACAAGGCTGTGGAAATCGAACCCACAACTGAAGTGCGACTGGCCTTTATCGCATACCACTAGCCTACAGGAAGTCCCTGGTTAGTAGAAACTAGTTTTATTTTATTAAGCGGTATGATATATGAAGTATAAGTTCATTTTTGGAATCGTGTATGATTAACCTCACCATAGAAGGACTTATGTATATTTGATATCTTTTGCTAACCTTTTGGTTGAAACAGATGGAATGACCCATCATTCTATCACATGATCTGCTAATGCTTCACGAATAACAAATTCAACTTATTTCATTAAGAATTGAAGTGGAAATTGTTCAATTCATGAACAACAGTGAGATTGTACCAAATTCATGTAAGTATTTCTTTTAATTCATCAACTTTAGGGAAATGATATTGAAAACCAAAAATTTTGTCCTAGTGCTCTTATATCCGATGAATCAGATTATACCTTAGATCATCACAACTTTATGGCTTTGTCATTGATGGATTTTTCATAGCCATGTTCTCTACCACTCTCCATCAGAACTTGATGGTTAGATTTTTCTTCCATATCCATATTTTCACCTATGTTATCCTATATGGAAACCCAGTGATGAGTTACTTTGGGTAATCGTTACGTTTCATACTTTAGTTTTTTAAATTAAGTTTTTGTATTCCTTTTTACGATGTGGGTTTCTATGAATAGTAAACGATTTATAACCCGACGAATTTTGAGGGCGAAATTCATTTTAAGGGGGGTAGAATGTAACAACCCGATATTTTATGATGAGTATTCTCTTTAATTTATTTGATGTCATGTGTTTTATTCTACAACAGGATTATCTTGTGCTATACGCCACACTGTATTAGCTTGAAGTATACACAACACTATTCTTAGATTGTGTTACACACAATTTCAAATTCGTTTTATAATAGTCATTCTACACAACATTGAGTGTATATATATATATATATATGAAATGTATAAATGAAATATGGTTGGATTCTATTATACGAATCCACGAAGTATTCTTTCACAACACGCAACCCTGACTTGGCTTGCATTACACGTAATCACGACTTTCCTCGATAGCGTGTGTTGTACGCAATATCAGGTTTCACTCAACAATGATATATGGTTATAATATTATTACGAACTAGCCTTTATTAATAGTATTAACTAAATTTTTAATGTTATAAAATTATTATTTCATCTTACACATTTTCTAGAACATGGAATGTGAACAAAATAAATTTTTCGGGTAAAATAAGTATTTTTCAAAAAATGCATTTTTGACGTCTTTTGATGGCGCGCCCACATTAAATCTAGTTTTTGACATTTTTATAAGTTAAAATTTTCAAAATAAACTTCTTCTTTTGAATCAGTATATTAAAATTTAAATTGGATAAAGTTTTGATATTTTTCTGATAACTTTCATATTTTAATGAATAGTAAAAACACACTATATTTTAATTAAAAACAACTTTTTTTATCGTAATAATTAATATGGTTAAATTATAATATTGAATGGTTTTAATGTATAAATATAATATATTTTTACCATTTAATATAATGTATGTCATTAGCATTGATTTTACCTTGAATTCGTAGGTTAAATCAATTCAATATTTTGCAATGTTTTAAACAAAAACCTGTTTTCTTTCGACAACGGGATTAATTTTAATTTAATTTCTGCAACTTTTGTGTATTGAATTTAAAAAAAATGGATTCCATATTTGGAATTAGTGGTTCCAAATTATGTTAATAGGATACTTTTTATTTTTGGAAATTATGAATAGTAACTATGGTAAATTTTATTTACCATAGTTAAAGGTAAATCCGGTAATTAAGGGTAAATATAATACTATAAAATTACCCTAAGACATTTCAAAATTCTATTGGATGACTAAAAGTCGACCCATATCACCTAAGGGTCGGATTAGATTCATTTAATGGACTTTTTTCCATGAAAATAATTTAATTATTATTAAATCAAAGAAAGTGACAACATGTCACTCTCTTAAATCTTATAAGTATAATAATTTTAATTTAGTGATAAACTTCATGAAATATAGAACATGAGTAGTCTCCAGAAATCTAATAAAATTATCTACATCATATGAATTTATTTATAATTTTAAGGGATTAAATAAATATCATTAATTATGACACAATAGTGATGCCGAAATTGTTTATCTAGTGAAAAATCAAGAATATAGTTTTTATTAAACTAATAGTGACCATAAAATGCACAAAACCCTGACCAAAACTTATTTTTCATGTACATGTAAACCATAATCATCCAATGGTCGAATATTGGACCATTTGGATCCTTACAAAAGCGATTATGACACTTATATTATTTTATTTTAAATGATGCCAATGTTGTCACCTTCATAATTTAATAAATATAACAATTTACATATTGTGATTTTAAGATGATAAATTAGAGTAAAAGTAATATTGTGAAAGGTAATATATTTAGCTTCATCATAGTATTTTATTTTTAATTTTTATGCAAAAATACGTATATTAAATAAATATACAAAAATGTTGTAGTATTTATTTTATTAAGAGATAAACCAAATAAACGGTTTTAAAAATAATAAAATAAATATTATATGAACTATTTAATGTGATAAACTAATAGTATAGATACATATGACCTTTTATGAATCTATTAAATATTTTATATTGAATATATACTCTTTTTATATTTTATTTAAATTCGAATAAATGAATAGTGTCAAAATTGACACTATTGTTATTTTATAAAAATAACATATTATTAAATTGTTTAAAAATCACAAAAATATTTAAAAATTATAAATTGAAATTTATATAGTCTAAACTGTCATAAAGTATCCAATTATTTAAAATTAACAACACACAAGTGATTATTTATAACCATTTAAAATTTAGAAATTTATTACCACAAATAAACTTAAATAGATTAAAAAAGGATAAATCAAAATGATAAGGTTTTAAATAAGATCAAAACATGTCTAAATTTGATTGGTTGAAGGGATTACAACCAAATCTCGTCTAATATTCTAATATGAGTCATTTTTGGAGGTTTTTAAGTGGGGTTAGATTTATTATAAATTAATATTTTTAAGAATTCCAAAGGTGCCCCTCTCCTCCCTTATAAAAGGGAACCTCTTCCCTCTCCTCCTCACACCAATTTGAGCCTTCAATCTCGGACAAACCCTGAAAAGTTCTCTTTTACACTTCCCTATAAACATCATATAGGTCCTGGTATTCTTCAAAGATCAATTTTAGTGCCCTAAGATGAGGTCTCAAAGAGGCGTTTCAAAGAAGAGGTATTGTCCATTACCGATTCTTTCAACTTTATTTCTTCCTCCACTTCTTCTTCATAGGTTTTTTCATTATGAAGTAATAACATCAGTATCACTAATATACTGATATGTTATTATAATTATTAAACAACCCTATTTCACTATCTATCCATCCTACGGAAAACGAAATCACTGCGCGTGCGTACGTACGGAATACTGTCTCCACACCGTGGTGTAATATATTTTCCACCACCAACATACTTGGATGGGTATAATGGTGTAAATAATAACTGTATATGATTATATTAAAGTTATATTGATTCTTTAATAGTATACATACACTCCAATAACATTCCACGATCATGGGAATGATATCATTGCTCGTGCGTACATACGGAATACCGTCTCCATTACGCGATGAGATTCATTATCAATGATTAACCATTCATAAATGATTATAAAGTATATATGATAAGTAATAATGAAATATATGACATAATAATTATACTGGATTTATGTATATATATATATATGTCATCCAATTAATTCCATTCAATTCAATGAGGAAATGAAAACAACGTTCATGCGTACGTACGACCTACCATCTCCATGAACGGTGTATTTCTTTCCATTTATCTATATATTATATATATGTGTATTCTGAATATATATTATATATAAATCATGTTTTATATTCTGGAATTAAGAAATCATGATCTAAGTAATCATATGAATAATTACAAGTCAAAACACGGACGACAAATGAAACGATTTTACCCAAAACGCTCTTTAACATGGAATTTACAAAAGAACGGGTAATATAAAGTCATAAGTGAACCATATATGATATCATAACAATGAATATTATTCTGTAATAAGTCAATAACATTATTTAAATCATTATACAGGAGGTTCGGACACTTACAAAACAAATCAGACCTAAGGTAAGGGAAAATATCACAATCTCATTTTTATCCGAGATTGTTTATACTTTGGTATTTAATGGGGTGTATTTTTTCATCCACATCCATGTTCCCTCAATGTGTAATATTGTTTCCATCCACCTAAAATTTTTTAAATCCAATTTTACTCTTCGATGAGTTTTTAGTAAAGTATATGAAAGGAATCTTTTGTCGTTTTTCGTACGATGTACTTTTTGACTTTTCCGGAAAAATTACGGGAAGAATGTTTTTTTAACTTATACGGCACGAACAGATTTTTATTGTTTTATAAAGCTTGATTTTAATGAAGCTTCCTCAAAAATATTTCATGAATATTTTCAAGAAAATCCATTTCTTTTAAAAATGCATGACATTTTGTGAAAAGAAAATGATTTTAAAGAAGAAAGGATATTTTCCTCAAGAATTCATTTCACGTGTTTGTTTCGGTGCGGATGTGCGTCGGGTTACGCTGTTCCGCCAGGACGCGTTCGCGCGTGCACCCGTCAACCCGAGGGGATGGGCGCGCGGCTTGTGGTCCCGCAGTCCCGCTTTCCAAGGGCGGGCGGCATCCGTCCCTTATTCAGGGGCGTCTGCTCCTTGATCGAAACCGGGATGATGGGATGTCGGCTTCTCCTTCCTTGGACGTCTCCTCGGAACTTGTCGCCTAATCCGGGTCTCCCTCATAGACTTAAGAATGTTCGTGAATCTCGTTCCCGGCGCCATATCTTCATGGACACCGGTTAATTACGCTGCTTCCGCCCGGACGTTCCAAGGAGTCTGGGCGGGGCAGCAACCTGCGGTGAGAAGGCCGGGTGGCTCTGGGTGCTGGGGGCGTGTTGTAACACTGCGGCTCTGCACGTCTGTCTTCCGTCCCTAATAGGGCTTCTCGAAGGCACGATGGCCTGAGGCATCCCGTACTAGGTGCGGGGAACTGTGTCACCTGAGGTTTTCCTCAGCTTCCCGTGTTTAACACGGGGTATGCCGCGAGTTTAACGTCCAGCGGGGACGGCATCGGACCGATCAACACGAAAAGTGGATCAGATGACGGAACCCCTTGCGGGGAACCTCCGACGCTGGGGCCAGCACATGGGCGGCTTCCCAAGTAACGTGGAGTGGAGTGAAGTGGCATGACCCCACCGGGATGTGGCGGCCCGGGTAAGGATCAGGATGGATGATGGAGTAAAGAGCTTGGACCCCAGGGGGGCTTCCTACGTACCGCGCGTTAACACGGATCAAAGTCAACGTAGTTCGGGCATACAGTTTAACGTCATGCTGGACGTCGGCAGGCCGACTCACGAAGAGGTCGAGGCCGCCGGGCGGAGGATTGAACCGAACCACCTCGCACGGAGGGGGATGGAACGGCCGGGTGGATCACAGTTTCACGTCATGCTGGACGATAAAAGGGGAAATGGAAAAGGGGGGCTATGGGGAGGCACCGTGGAGATACACACGGGCAGCCTCCCACAGGGGCGGATTCATAGGTGAATCTACGCAAGCGTGAACCCTGGAGGGGTCCACTGATGGACGAACGGACGTAAATACGACCGGAACGACCAGGTGGTGGGCTTGGGCCTCAGGGAGGCTTCCTACGTACCCTGTATAGAAGACAGGGATCAAAGTCCACGTAGTTCATTCTGTCAGGACTTACGCACTTGGGGCAGCCCGGATACTGCAAAACTCAGTTGGAAGGGACTTGGACCGAAAGCAAAAGACACCTCGATCCCAGTCAGACCCTCTACTGGCTTCGGCAGTGGGGAGGTGCAATGGAGATACACATGTGCAGCCTCCCACGAGAAACTAGGGGTTTGTAATACCCTGCCCCCGTAGGGAAAAGCCACTCCCATTAAATCGTCCCAAAAGGGGGACAATCCCGACATCCCTGCAGAGACGAGCGGGTGGGGGCCACGTCCAAACCGGGGGAGACCCTGCGTGCGGAGCACGGGATCAGGTTGCGGACGGTTTAGCGTCTTGCCAGACGAAGTACAGTTTAACGTCATGTGTTGAGGACGAGGCACTTGGCAGTTTAACGTCTTGCAGCACGGACGATGGGGGCTAGGCAGTTTAACGTCGTGCAGCTTGGACGGGTGTGCAGTTTAACGTCATGCTGGGCATAGGTTGCCGGACGAAGCACTTGGCAGTTTAACGTCTTGCAGCGCGGACGATGTACAGTTTAACGTCGTGCAGGACGTATATGCAGTTTAACGTCATGCTGGACGAGTATGCAGTTTAACGTCATGCTGGACATAGGTGCGTGTCACTTCGCGCAAGCCTGGAGGGCCGCACGGGAAGACAACGCACGGTGCGGGCACCCGGGATGAGAATCATCGGGTGCCACACAGGCGGGTACCCTTAGGAGGTCAACGGGGGCGACCCTGGCAGATTGCGCGCAAAAAGGAAGCTTTGCGCGCAATACTGCGGGCCGGCGCGCAATCGGGACGGCTGGCGCGCAATTGGGCCAGCGCCTTGCGCGCGGATGCTTCAGATTGCTCACACCGGGCTTCGGATAGCGCGCGGGGGCAACGGCTCATTCTCTAATGAATGGCCACTTGAAAGAAGGGGGGGTGCGCGCAATCGGGCCGGATTGCGTGCACCCCGGGGCAATTGCGCGCAAGCGGGTTCTTTTGCGCGCAAAGGCCTTAGGGTGAGTGTTTATTCAAATGAAAGGAGCCAGCGGGGATTGCGCGCGAAGGCGGACCCCGAGGCTTTCTTGCGCGAAAGAAAGGAGGTTACCTGAAGTTCGTCATTGCGCGCGGAAGGGGTTGAATTGCGCGCACGGGAGACGTTTCGACTTCCAGCAACCTTTGAAACGTTGGGGGTCGCCTTGTATTTATAGGCAACCCCGGGCGCGGAATCCAGGATGCGAGCGCGAAATTCCCCCCGCGGGCGCGGAATCGGGCGCGGCGCGTAAGGGAGTCGCGCGGACCCGCGGCGCGCAGAATTGCGCGCCGAGCCGGCGCATTGCGCGCATCCCGGGGGTTTTCCGCGCGGGACATCACCTTTGCGCGCGGGCCTCTGAAATTCCGCGCACGGCCTCCGGGCCCTCCGAAACATCCTTCCGACTCCAAATATGACCTCGCTTTCCGCATCCGGAGCTTCGTTTGGGAGCAACGGACTTTTCCGGCGTCTACAAAAGCCCCCCCTCGGAATCTGATCGGCGAGAGGTCGCAACGATCGGGTTCCGAGGGAGACGCCGGAATGCCGAAGTCCTGGGCGGCGCGGGACTTAGGCGCGCAAAAGGGGCACCGGTCGCGAAATTTGCCGCTGCGGTCGCGCAAAGCGCTTTCCGCGCAGCGCGGGCCCGGCCTCGCCTATAAATAGGGGCGCTGGGTCCCGCGTTCCGTACTCTGGCCTTCCGCGCGATAAGCTCCCAAGCTCTCGTGCGCGAAATTGCCTCTTCCGGTCGCGAAATTCGCCCGATCGGCGCGCAAAACCGTCCGGATTTCGCCTGCTTTTGCGCGAAAACCCGGAACTTTGCGCGACAGTCTTCCCAATTGCGCGCCGTCCACTTGGATTGCGCGCCAACCTTCAAACTTTTCCACCAGCCTCGTCCGATCCCGCACTCTTCATCCCTTAACCCGCACGACTCCCGAAACTTCTGAGATGGCCGCGCACAGAGGAAATGAGGGGGATGCCGCCACTCGCAGAGCTGAGATGGCGACGAACGAGGAGGTTTACGGAGCCAAGGAGATTGTTTCCAACAATCAATCCTTGTTCGACTTACTAACGCCGGCCCAGAAGACATATCCACTGTCGGACAACCTGCCGCTCTGGAACTTCGGCATCCTCGATGAGGTTCCGGTGCCAGGGTTCGAGATTGATGCGCCGCGGACCTGGGTGACCCGGGAGGACGAGCTTCTCCGCTATAACATCACCAACAATGGGCATCCTGCCAGGGAGACCAGACACTTGGATGTCTATGTCCTGAACCCGAGGACGCGAACCATTGATGGGGGTGAGCCTACTGTGGAGAATTCTCCAGCCCTCTACTCGAGCACATACCGTCAGAGTGTCACTGACGACACCAAGGGCTGGCTGAAGGACTGGGACTTGCGATCCGGGGGCAACTTTACCAGTGAATGGGCCTGGGCGTTCTGGGTACGCCACACTTGCGATCACTTCGCAGAGGAGCTGCGGTACATCGGCCTGTTCGAGGCGGTGTGGACGTCGCAGTTCCACTTCTACCAGCAGTCTGAGCTCGGGCCGGAGCTGTTCACTCGCTGGTCCCCGGATACCAACACCTTCCATCTTCACCATGGGGAGGTCGGCGTCGGTCTCTGGGACATCCACTGCATCGGAGGTATCCCGCTGGAGGGCTACCAGTACGATGAGTTCCTGCCACCGAAGAACATCTGGGAGGACAGGTCACGGACTCCCATTCTGACCTGGCATCTTCTTGACCTGGCTACGCAGCGGCTCGGGATCCAAGACTTCCAGAAGGACATAGCCTACAAGGATTGGTTCGGCCAGTTCCTGGAGCATGACCCGGCGGTCAAGATGCCAGGCAGGGGGAAGCGGTGCCCGACCGCAGCTCAGAGGAGCCGGAACGGGTCGTACTGGCGGGTCCTGGAGACGGGCGATTACCGCTCATGGGGGTACCGCGTCATCGAGGCCCGGGACCCGAACGTCCGGTACGCGGCGTTCCTGGCCGCCTTTCTGAGCGGGTGGCTCCTGCCAGTGCGGGATGCGAGGATGGGCGTCCGTCCGGCGACGCTGGCGATGGCGGGCGCCATGGCTGCCAATAAGAGGTACAACCTCGGGGTCCCAGTACTGGCGAGGCTGTATGCCATTCTGGGACGCATCTCACGAGGGGGGTCGCCACGAAGGATCTGTGGGCCCTTTCAGTTCTTCCACGGCTGGGTGGCTGCTCACCTTGGTGGGTATACGTTCCCAAATGCCATCAGTCCTCCGGGCAACGGCCTGCGACCCTCCCTGCTGAACATTGCGGGGGTCGCTCCGATGACCCTCAGTGAGGAGGGCGTGAGGGTTCGGATTGGCAATCATGCCAATTTCAACTTCAGCCCGTTCCCCACTCCCGTCGGCCAGATGATCGACAACGGACAGGGCCCGCTGGAGCAGCATGAATACTTCCTGAACATGCGGGGCGGGGTGCTCGTGGCTCGGATCGACGGGAAGGTGATCTGCGAGCCTTACGTGCCGACCCGGTTCGCCAGGCAGTTCGGGTGCCTTCAGCGGATGCCGAAGAGGGTATTCACTGCTGTCCGGGAGGAGACGAACCCCGGCGTCCTTCGCTAGATGTGGCTGATGTTCGTCGCCTTCGGCTCTGGCGACGTCATCACCCTCCCTCCTACCGGAGTTAACGCAGGCTTGGCAACCGAGTACGCCGAACACTGGGCCATCGCGTACCCTGAGGGGCTCTTGCGGAAGCTAGTTCGGCGGCTCGAGGCTACCCGTGCGGAGACCGGGCGTCAAGGAAGGAGGCGAGGCGCCGCCACACGGGGGAGAACGGAGGCGCGCCAAGCAGCGGGGCCGGCGCGAGCAGGGACTTCGGCGGCGGGCGCATCGCAGGCTGCCGCTACGACCTCAGCGCCCAGAGAGGGGGCACATGCGGCGGTCGAGGAGCGGCCCGGGAAGCAGGTGAGACGTCTGCTCGAACCCTCCCACGATGCAGTCTTCCCGGCGCTGTGGTCGGCCTGGATGACCCTGCGGCAGTCACTGGGGACCGACGTCATCTGGCGAAAGATACTCAGAGAAGGAATCTATCTGCCAGAGGTCGGGCGCCTCCAGATCACCGACAGGGTGGACTTCAACCGGCAATATGCATATCTGACGGCCATGGACGAGTACGCGCGCCAACGTGGTCAGCGTGCGGAGCCATCCCTTCTGGTGAAGGTGATGCTCGGTCTCGAGCCCGCTCCGGAACAGATGCCGCCGGAAGAAGATGACAGTAACGACTCCGAGGAGGAGGAGGAGACGGGGGAGGATGAAGGCTCCGAGGGAAGGTCCCATCGGGGGAGCCCACGGGAGAGCGGCGAGGTGGCCGGCTCTGACAACGTTGATGTCACTGAGCTCCTCGAGGTCCGCTTCTATCCCTACTCAACTTGCTTCATCCATTCTCTTATGCAGCTTCTAACCCGTTTCTCCATCCTTCTCAGGAGCACACGGACGTCGGTCAGGCGTCCTCAACAGGAGTAGGAGAGGCGCCAGCAGGACAAGGCGGGGGCCAGGCACCCATTATCGAATTGACAAGCGCTAAGGGGTCCCCTGCTGCAACTGTTCCTGCGGCGACCGGGGTAGCGGAAGATGATGCTCCGAACTCCCGTAAGTCTCCCTACTTTACTGCTGGTGCTTGCCATTGACGATCCGTGACTAACCATGGCATGCCCTGCGCAGTAATCTCAACATCGGAGGCTCGTCGGGTTGCCGAACCCGGGCCATCTACGAGTGGACCAGTGGTGGACATGCCGCCTGCTCCGGAACAGGATTCCCAAACCGAGCCGGCCCCACCAACTGCTGATCAAGGGGCTGCGGACGTCGGCGGTGCTGCCACCGGAGAGAGGTTGGGGGCTGACGAGGGTGTCAGCGCCGCTGGGGAGAGAGAAGAAGGTTGCCCGGATGTTGGGGAACCTATCCCTCGTGAGGACCTCCCAGGGGCGGACCCTGCAGCAGACCTGCTGGCTGCCTTCCCTTCCTACCGGCCTGCCGACCCAGAGGAGATGGATGACTCGGACGCGGAGGCGGTCGAGGATAGCCGGGTAACGCGACGCAGGGGGTGGAAGTGCATCCAGCGCTTCCTCAAGCGAGACCCATCGGAATGGCTGGGGCGCATGGGATCACTTCAGACCTGGCTGCGCTTCCTGTGTGCCGGGGGAGCTGATGCTCAACGCCTCCATCTGACGGTCCGTGATTTCATGGCCGAGAAGATGCGCGAGAGCCGCCGGCGTGCCGACGTCGCACAAAGTCGGGACATGTCGGAGAGCACGCAGGCGCTCATCGTGGCAGAGCAGGAAGTCCGGCGCCTCGAAGGGCAGGCGGCAGAGAAGGAGGCCTTCGTCGCAGCATGTACCGAGCTTGTGGAGCAACTATCGGCACAACTGATCGACGCTCAGGTACAGCTGACGGAGGCGGGCCAACAGATGGTCACACTCCAAGTCGAGCGGGAGCGTGCACAGGCCAGGATTGACGAACTGCGTGCTGCGACCGCCGACGAGGAGAGGGCACGCAGAGAACGAGAAGCAGCCCTGGAGGCCGCCAGCCAAAGGGTAGCGGCATTAGAAAGACTCATTCAGCACGCTAATCCCTAAGGGCTGTTTTTTGCCATTCCCAGAACATTTGCTTCCGCTACTTAATATTTTGATCCACTTGTATGAATCGCCATATTTATCTGCGTCTTTTGGTTTAACATGCTCAACCACAATTCGTTGTCTTGCGGGAGTGTTAACCAAGCATCAGGCATCCATAATTGGGCCTGGGTTTCTGGAGAAAAGAGGGAGGTCATTCCTGGGAAAGGAGACCTCAGACCTAACCAATGTATCGTCCCCCAACTTGTTCCAACACACGAGCGGGACAACGCTAGGGGCGTTGAGATTTTATCCGAACATAGGGAAATGAGAAAGGGTGAATCGCGTGTCCCGAATCCAGACATCCACAACGATCGGCCTTCCAGGAAATGCCCAAGACGGTAGGCGGACAGTGGATCGACCATAACAACTGCAATAGACGGACCGAAAAAGGCCATCATTCATATTGCAGGAGGCGGACCACATGTCATCATGAATACCGCTTTGGGGTTCCTTCAGACACAAGGGTGGAAAATCCAGATCAACAGGGCATGCGAAGCGTGGGGCGAAGTGACGATTTGTTCGGACAGAATCCAACGCTCTCAAAATTGCGCCACCGTGGGGAAAGCGTATTGGGCGGATGCACTAATCTGGCCGTGAGTCACCTCAATTCTCAGACAGCACCTCTCTGACGAGGAAACTGTCGCTTCCCATCATTGCGATGGGGAATCCCGAGCTGAATCGGGGAGAATATCACAACTGCACCACTCTACCCGAAGTCAGGCCAGACGGCCGGCGACGAGGAGGGGCGGGACTTATCGATCCCTGAGGCTGGACCCGAGTCGAAATGCCTGGGCGTTCCTACGTACTCCATCAGGCTGGAGATCAAGCCACACGTAGTTCTGTGAGTGCAGTTTAACGTCATGCAGGACGTAGGACCCCATTTGGGGTAGATCTTAGTTTAGGGTCTTAGAGCTCGGACCATAAGGGCTGGATCTTAGTTTAAGGTCTTAGAGCTCGGACCATAAAGGTGGAGGATCTTAGTTTAAGGTCTTAGAGCTCGGACCATAAGGGCTAGAGGATCTTAGTTTAAGGTCTTAGAGCTCGGACCATAAGGGCTAGATCTTAGTTTAAGGTCTTAGAGCTCGGACCAGAAGGGGAGATCTTAGTTTAAGGTCTTAGAGCTCGGACCATAAAGGGGGGATCTTAGTTTAAGGTCTTAGAGCTCGGACCATAAGGGGAGATCTTAGTTTAAGGTCTTAGAGCTCGGACCATAAGGGGAGATCTTAGTTTAAGGTCTTAGAGCTCGGACCATAAGGGGAGATCTTAGTTTAAGGTCTTAGAGCTCGGACCATAAGGGCTCAAAGCACGCCACATCGTGGTCATATCCCCTGGATATGCGAAGATGCACTGAGGGATAGTGTCAAGAGTGTCGAGGTTTCGCCTGGTCAGAATGGGAGGTGGAAAATGTGAATCATGCGGCCATTCACTCGAGGACCGGGAGCACCGGCGTGACGATATGAGAATACTGCCGACCGTGGCGGAAAAGCAGCATCAACATCGCACCAACCGTTGGTGGAATGAGGCAGCAAACGAGCATCGACCGCTCAATCGCAGGATTTATATCGATTTGCTGCCCGAGGCCATTGGGGGTACCGGCCCGAGTCGGTGGGAGAGCACTGAGGCATTGTGTCCGAACCGTTCACGGGGGTTCCACCCAGGGCGTAGACGATGGGTCCGAATGAAAGGGAGCACGAAGCCTGAAAAGTGGAGGAAACCTGACCAAGCGGATCCTGACCCTCCTGGCAATAAACCAGAGTACTCTTGACACCGGTGGACCACGGCAAGGGGTCGGGGAACACGCCTTGAGGGTGACCTGAAGACGGCGGATTCCCCAGAGAAGGGGGAATCTCTAAGAGGTGGGGGGCTGGACCCGAAGTTTCAAACATCCGGGCGTTCCTACGTATCCCATAAGGATGGGAATCAAGCCGCACGTAGTTCTTGAAGCGCGGTGCAACACAATCGGGCACCTGCGCGGGGAAGAGTGCGGGTCTGACCCTCACACACAAAAGGAGCGGCATTTGATATTTCTTGTTTGTCCTTAAAGATGAATGGTTTTTCTTTGTGCGGCGACATGCCCGTGATTGAGAAATCTCTGGCGTCGCCACAATAATCAAGCCATGGAAGGCATTGATGAATGGCGTGGTCATTAACCAGCGCCCAACATGAGTGTCCCCTGAGGAGGACATCACGATGCAGTGCCGTTTCTCGTCGGGCGGCCAAGACGATCACAGTTTACGGTCGTGTGGTAGGACCAGACAACACAGTTTAAGGTCGTGTGGTTCGGACCATGGAGGAATCCGCTTACCGCGGTACGGCGGACACGGCGGAGGTGGGAGCATACCCAGCCCTGCGGTCACGCACGATTCCAGGAGAAGAGTCTTGGGATGGGGGTCTGCGTATGTCCATCACCCGAGGGGCAGAGATGCTAGCCTCCAGATATACTGGGCCCAGAACGCAATTGTTCGGGCGACTCCCTCCTCCTTATGGGGACGAGGGTCCAGCTACGCATGGCCCTTAGGGAGGATATCTGCATATATCCTTGGTGCTCAGATCATGGGAGCCTCGAACGACATCATTACCCTGGTTGGTCTGCCTAACGTGTAGAGGCGTACCGGAGGTCGGTATGAAGAGAGTGTCAAGATCCCACTACAACGCACAAAGGCGGAGTGTGATGAGGACTGCGCAACCAATGTTCAGAGCCCGAGAGAGCTGACATGGCGATCAAGGACGTTGCTGACGCATTCGCAACACAACATCCGATCGCGTCAGCCTAAGACGGGGCAAGCAAACGAGCATCAACCGCTCAATCGCAGGATTCATATCGATTTGCGGCCCAAGACCCGCCGGTAAATCGACCCGGAGCGGTGGGAGAGCACTGAGGCATCGTACCCAAACCGCTAACGAGGATCCCTTTGAGTGAAGGCTCGAACAAGAGGAAGCGCGAGGCCTGACAAGCAACACAGGACTTGTCGGGATTGAATCTGACACTACGAGTCATAGACCGAAGCACCCCAAAACATGTTAACAGATCTCCGGAAAGGGTCGGAGGACTCACCCTGAGAGCAACCGAAGGGGGGCAGGTCCCCGTGATCAACCAAGAGACGGGGCTGGACCTGAGACACAAGCGTCCAGGCGGTCCTACGTATCCCATAAGGATGGGAATCAAGCCATACGTAGTTCTTGAAAGGCAGTTTAACGTCATGCAGGACGATGAGGAAAAAAGAAGGGGGGAGCAGAAGGCATCCCCAAACGTGGAGGGGGGCGTACAGCGTGACGAACAAACCGACGTGAATGAGGGCATAGCCCCGCACTCACACCATACGCCGCACACCCCGGGGCAACTGGGCCAAGGGCCCGAGATGGGATGGAAATTCCCGAAGGATGGGGCTGGGCCTGAAACACGAGGGTTCAGGCGGTCCTACGTATCCCATAAGGATGGGAATCAAGCCGCACGTAGTTCTGGAGAGGCAGTTTAACGTCATGCAGGACGAATGCTGAACAGTTTAACGTCTTGTAGCTCGGACGTAGTGCAGTTTAGCGTCATGCGGGACGAAGCACTTGGCAGTTTAACGTCTTGCAGCGCGGACGAATGCTAAACAGTTTAACGTCTTGTAGCCTGGACGAATGCAGTTTAACGTCGTGCAGGACGTGGTGACACTCAGGCAAAGTATTGCTTGAGGAACCTAGCGTTGGTGGGAGGAGTGACACGCTCACCATCCATAGTCGCTAGGGAGTACGCGCCATTGGGATAGACCTTGTGGACAACAAAAGGTCCCTCCCACTTGGGCTCCAACTTGGGCGGCTTCCTGCCGGGGATCATCGGTGCTCTTAGGGCTAGCACTAGATCACCCTGTAGGAAGGAGCGGAGGCGAACCTTCTTATTGAAAGCTCGAGCCATCCTGCTTTGATGCCTCTCCAAGTTGTGCAAAGCGCGAAGTCTATTCTCATCCAGTGCTTCCAACTCGACTAGACGGGCTTCAGCAACTCTGTCCGGCGCTTGCTGGTCGTAGACCGCAGTGCGCAAGGACGGTAACTGGATCTCGATGGGCAGGACGGCCTCAGCTCCATACACCAGGGAATAAGGGGTCATCTGGGTGGAATTGCGAGTCGTCGTCCGATAAGCCCAGAGGGCGTTGGGGAGCTTTTCCGGCCAACTCTTCTTGTTCTGACCAACCATCTTTTGCAGAATGTTAGAGAGGGTTTTGTTAAACGCCTCGATCTGTCCATTCGCCTGCGCATGATAGCGAGATGTATGGTTCGAGCGGATGTTATACTTGGCGTACAACTTCTTCAACTCGGCTGCTCGGAAATTGGTTCCGTTATCCGTGAGGATAGCGTGAGGCACTCCAAATCGATAGATGATGTTGGAGGTCACGAAGTCAGCGATCGAACAGGATTTGACCTCTCTGAGCGGAATCGCTTCTGCCCATTTGGAGAAGAAGTCCGTGGCGGTCAGAATGAACCGGCACTGGCGAGCTGTCGCCGGCGGGTAAGGTCCCACAACGTCCAGTCCCCAGACTGCAAAGGGCCAGGAATACCTTGTGGTATGGAGAGGCTCCGGCGGCCGATGCACAAAGTTCGCGTGAACCTGGCACGCATGGCACCTCCTGGCGTACTCGATGCAGTCATGGATCATAGAGGGCCAGAAGTATCCCAACCTCCGAATCTGGTGGGACAGCTTCGGCCCAGTTTGGTGGGCGCCGCATGAACCAGCATGAACCTCTTGCATGACTCGTGGGATCTCAACTCCCTGAAGGCAACGGAGGAGAACACCATCAAATCCGCGTTTGTAGAGGATCTGCTCCAGGCCGGGACTGCTCTGGAGGACGAACTGCGATGCGCGGCGTCGAACTCGCTCGCGCTCGGCCCGATCTGACGGAAGAATGCCATGTTGGAGGTACTCAACCAAAGGCGTCCTCCAATCAGGGGCTGATCCGACTGCTATATCTGGGGTACTCGGGGCTCCGGGCATAGGGGCAACCGTGGTGAGATTACTTACCAACGGGCCGCGATCTTCTTCCGGGATAACGGGAGCGATGAGCCTGCGGCGCGTCACGCGGACGATCAGGTTGTCCTGTTCAGGTTCCGCAAGTGACGCAGCCAGGCTGGCCAAAGCATCTGCTCGACCGTTCTGCGACCGGGGAATATGGACAATTTCTGGCCGAGAAGGGAACCGGGCCATCAGAAGGAGGGTGCACTCCAACAATGGCACAAGTTCCGGCTTCCTGACAACATAGTCGCCATTGATCTGCTTAATGACCAGCTCGGAGTCCCCTTTCACACACAGATGGGGCACGTCGATCTCGAGAGCTAACTCGAGGCCGGTGATGAGGGCATGGTATTCCGCCTCATTGTTGGTACAGCCCTCTGACAACAGGAAAGAGTATGGCAGCACGGCTCGCTCCGGGGTAATGAAGACGATGCCCAAGCCCACTCTATTGAGCTTAGGATTATCGAGTCTTCTACCGGTGGGGCTCCGGGAGGCACCGTCAAAGTGCATCTGCCAGCATGGATCGGCTCGATCAACCGAGAGAATGGTCTCATCAGGAAAGCCTAGATCCAGCGGCTGATCCGCGGAGGTCGGGTGAGCGGCCAGAAAGTCTGCCAACGCTTGCCCTTTGATGGCCTTCTGAGACACATACCTGATGTCGAACTGCTGGAGAATCACAGCCCACCGCGCTAGACGGCCAGTCAACATAGGTCGGCTCAGGATATATTTCAACGGGTCTACCCGAGAAACCAACTGTACCTCATGGTGCTGCAAGTAGTGCCGTAATTTCTGTACGGCAAATACGAGCGCCAGGCAGCTCTTCTCGATGGGGGAATACCTAACCTCCGCATCGAGGAGCATGCGACTGAGGTAATAGAGGCTATTCTCTGTTCCCTCGTTGTTCTTCTGGGCGAGAAGGGCACCCAGGGACCGTTCCAGGGCGGTCACATAAAGGACCAGCGGCTTTCCGGATACGGGCGGCATCAGGACCGGAGGTTGAAGCAGGTACTGCTTGATTTCCTCGAAAGCGGTCTGACACTCTTTATCCCATACATAGGTGACACCCTTCTTCATAAGCCGAGAAAAGGGCTTACACTTGCCGGCCAGATTCGCGATGAATCGGCGTATATAGGCTAAGTGGCCTTGGAACCCTTGCAGTTCCCGGACGGTACCCGGGGGAGGCATCTGGCTAATCGCCCTGATTTTCTCTGGGTTGATCTCAATACCCCGGTATCTTACCACAAATCCAAGGAACTTTCCGGAGGTGACCCCAAAGGCACACTTCAACGGGTTCATCTTCAGGCAGCGAGACCGGAGGAAGCTGAACACTTTCTCAAGATCTTTGAGATGGTCCTGACGCTGGCGCGATTTGACAACCAAGTCGTCGACGTAGCATTCCACCAGTGTGCCGAGGATTGGCTTGAATATGCGGTGCATCGCCCGTTGGTAGGTGGCACCTGCATTCTTCAGGCCGAAGGGCATGACCCGGTAGCAAAAGGTACCTTGGGGGGCCCTGAAGGCAGTGAACTCCTCATCCTCAGGGGCCATCCGAATTTGGTTGTATCCGGAGTATCCATCCATGAAGGAGAGGGCTTGGAACCCTGCCGTGGCATCAATCAACAGCTCTGTCACTGGAAGGGGAAAATCATCCTTCGGACAGTGGCGGTTGAGATCGCGGAAGTCGATGCAGACTCTAATCTGCCCGTTCTTCTTCCTGACCGGCACAATGTTGGCCAGCCATTTGGGGTACTGAACTTCCCTCACGAAGTTGGCTTTGATAAGCTTGTCAACTTCGGCCTCAACCATGGCACCATGGGATGGGTGCATTTTCCTGGGAGGCTGCTTGAACCCGCGATGGTTCGCCGGGAGACCTAGGCGGTGGACGGCTACCTGAGGATCTAGCCCCGGCATCTCGTCATAGCCCCAAGCGAACACATCACGGTGCTGCCTGAGAAAGTCCACGTACTGCTGCCGCTCCTCAGAGGGCATGGCGGCACTAACCAACGTGGGTCTTGGATCGGCCTCGGTTCCAAGGTTCACCTGTATTAACTCATCGACCGTGGCGGGGACGCCCTCCTCAAAGGCTGGGGGTGCGTCTTCCATACCCTCTCCACTCGGGGAGGGATCATCCACGGGAGAGACTGCGTTGGAAACTGCATTGGGGCTACCAGATCCTGCTGGGCCACTGGTGCTGGCGCGGGCGGTCGCGGCCGTCTCATCAGGAGACTCGCGGACCGTCAAGACCATGGCGACGTCCAACCGGTGAATCGGGAGGACGTAAGCGTCATCCAGACTTGCCCAGGGATCGCTTGCAACAGTGACAGGCTCAACCTCACCTGCCAGGATCTGCTTATCCTTGCTCTTGTAATAGTCCGCGTCCAGATAGCGGGCTTCACATGAGGCAAAAGGAGAGGCATCTCCTTGAAGCACGCCTACTCGACCATTAAGGGAGTATTTGAGGCATTGGTGGTATGACGAGGTAACCGCCGCATGAAGGTGAAGCCATGGCCTGCCCATCAATGCGTTATACGCAGTGTCCTGAGAGACTACCATGAATTCGGTGTTGGCAACCAAGTCACCGAACTGGGTCTTCAAACGTATCTTGCCGACCGGGGTTTGCTCGGTGCGGTCGTACCCCTGGATCCTGAGGTCGGAGGGAATCAAGTCATCCTCAGACAACCCCAATCTCCGGAGCGTCCGAGTTGGAATCAGATTAATCCCGGACCCCGTGTCGACAAGACAGCGCCGGACTTCAAGGCCGTTGAACTGGCCGGTGACATACAGCGGACGAATGTGTCCCTGTATAGGAGGGTCTTCATCCTTACCAGAGAACGAGATAACTGCCTGACATTCGGCGTCCTCGATCGTTTCGGCGTGAAAGGCCTCTGCAGCCGCAACCTCTGTCTCAAACTGGAGGGGGCTTTTCAGGGCTTCAGCGAGTGCCTCGCGCATCTCAGATGACATGCGCAGAGCCTCAAGGATGGAGAGCCTTGCTGGGATGTCGGCCAAGTGCTTCAGGACATCATACTTTTTGGCCAAGCGCGAGCTCCTGGTTGCAGGAGATTGCTCTGCGGTTGGTGGCATGACGGGCCTTACCGGTTGGATCGGCGGCCGACTGGTACTTGGCGCATCTCGCTGTTCACTGGTCGCAGTCCGGGAAATGGTCACCGTACTGGAGTCAGGAGGCCGGGATGGACTTGTGGCAGGGCGGAGCTGGTCGCGACGCGGCTGAGGCGGTTCTGCCCGGTCCCATACCACAAACAGTGGCGGAGGCGAATCCGTCATCCCCGGATGGGGAGCCTGCGCACGTTGAGCTCGATCTTGAGCCTGCCGCCTAGTCTCAGTGGCGTGCACGGCCTGGCCGGAGGTACCGACGGCTGTGCCCCGGCGACTCCTGCTGCTGCGGTTCTTCCGACGGTGGCGACGACCGGGGACGCTAGGGAGGTCCACCTGGTGTTCTTCAACGTCGGGAACCGAAAAGGGATTTACCAGCTCGACGGTGTTAACCGAAGCGTACCCAATACCGTCATCGGACGAATCATCCATCACCGGGCGGATCCGAGGAGGGACCCCCATCCCCGGGGGCATGAAATCGCCGAGAGTACGGGATAGTGGCGGAACTGGCGGGGCGCGCTCTTCCTTCTTGCGCTGCCGCCGTTTGCTCCTCTTGGAGGAGGCAGACTGGGACGACGATGCCGAAGCAGCACCCGCAGGTTCTGGGGGCTCAGGCCGATTCAAGCGCGCACGGATGATTCCCTGGGCGCGAATGGTCGTCTTGCGGGCCATCCAGTTATTATACTTCTGGGACCCGCGGTCGGAGACCAGTTGCCATTCGTCCTCGTTGCCACTATCGTCATCTGATCCCACGAACACGCCCGCTACATGTGCTGGAGCTGGGCCCAACCTGATTACATTGTTGTTAATCTGGTCTTGGAGCCAGTCCTTAAACACATAGCACCGCTGGATGGTGTGCCCCAGGGCCCGATGGTAGGGGCAGTAGCGGGGGTTATCCGTGAGATGTGCCTCCTCTGGCCTCCAGCACTCAGGCAATCGCACAATCCTCTGCTCCAGGGCGCTCCGGAAATAACCGGGGACCTGATCCTCATGGAATGAGTACGTCAGGTGTCGCGGGCCCCTGGGAGCGCGGTCTTGACGAGGGGCCGGAGGGGCCTGCCGAGGAGGTGGACCCTGATTATCTCGCCGGGGTTGCGGCGGTACATTACGCGGAGGGGCCGGCCGGTTCTGAGGCTGCCGTTGCTGGGCCGGGAACTGAGCCCGTGGAGGCGGATTCCTGTGAGGCTGCGGAGCTGGCCTCACCGGCAGCAGCTCCAACGGCCTGGGAGCCTCTATCTGGGCCACAGCAGCGGGCTCAGCCCTGCTGGCTCTCCTTGCAGGAATCATAGGAGGCAGCGGGTGTGCCTGGCTGGCCTGTTGCAGGGCTTCCTCAAGACGTTGAGCTTTGTCTGAGAAGTCCCTGAACCCTCCGGGGTAATTTTGAGTAATCAGGGAAGGGACCAGCTCGGTCTTGACGTTCCCGACGCACATTGTCAGCAACTGCTCCTGAGTCAATGGCATGTCAAGGGAATACGTGAGACCCTTCCATCGGGCGACGAAGTCCGCGACTCGCTCATCAGGCCTCTGCTTGCACTTGAAGAGGTCTGCGATACTCGTCTTCCGGGTCGTGGAACTGAACTGGTAGAAGAACTGTCTACGGAGGTCCTCCCAGCTGGTTACCGACCCGACGGGGAGCTGGCTGTACCAGACAAATGCTGGCCCTTCCAGTGTCTGGACAAAGCAGCGAAGCTTAGCGGCCTCTTGCTGCGCCGGAGTCCCCAACATAGGCCCGCACCTCGAGTTGAAATGGGCCAAATGTTGTGGCGGATCTCCGGTCCCGTTGAAGGGGGCGAAAGTGGGATTCCCGAATCCCGGAGGCGCCGGCATGTCATCCACCCATGCTGGGTATGGCTTGCCGTCCGGTGGGATCGCCACCTGCCGAGTCTCCAAGGCTTCCAAGCGGGCAATGAGTGCCGCCATCGGATCGTCCGGACATGGGTTCCAGTCCTGGCGAGGATCTCTAACCACGAGCGCATTGCATGGCCCTTCAATCGGGTCGTCGACCGGATCGTCGAACTCGGCAGCTCGTGGGATGGCTGGCGGAGCGGCCCTTGGGGCAGCGGGAGGAATCCGAGCGGGATCTCTCGGGTAGTCGCGCTGCTCGGGAGGGTGTGGCGAAACATACCGCGCCCTCTTGCCATAGGCAATGGCCTCTCTCCTGTCGGCGAACACGGCGTAATCACGGTTGCCCGGGAGAGTCTCATCGAGGGGTGGTTGTTCCGGTCCCTGCTGCCCTGGCCTGGGATCACCGTAGTCAGGCCGCCGTTCTGCAGCGCGCTCGGCGAGGAGCTGGTCAACCAGCCTCTTCTGTTCGGCGAGCTGCTGACGTAGCGTAGCCTTCTCGGGATCCTCCTCTGCCTTCCGCATGGAGGCAGATGGGTCGGCGGGCCTTATAGCCTCGCTGTGCTCTTTTCCTTTGCTGACGTTTCGGCTCAACGTCAGTGCTTCAGTGGGTGCGGGGAGCCCCAGGAGGTTCCTCTGATGACGAGTAACTCTCACTGATGGGTCTGACGACGGCTTGTCTTCGGGGGGGAAGCCCCTGTCGAGAAGTTCCAAGTCGTTCCCCTCTCCCGACAGGTCAGCCATATTGACTGTTCCTGTCCCTGGGGATATACCCTCAGGGCCACCCAACGAATCGGGCTGTCGGCGAATCACACTGAAGCGTAGGGCAGCGTACTGCCCCCATCCACGGATATACACGTGGGGAGTGGCTTCCTCGATAACTTTGCGGAGTACTTGAAAGCACTCAACGCATCGTTGTTGGAGGGCCTCGTGGTGCCCAAATGACCCGGGGTGCCGAACCGCGGGGAGCATGGCCAGGTCAATTTGACGGCACTGCTCACCAATATCCTCCAGGTGTAGTTGACTCCCGGGGTATGGCATTTGTAGGCAGTGAAGACGGGAGTGAGTCTCCCGGAGAGTTCGGCGGAAGCACTCGAACTCATCCGGGGTGAGCGATTCGGGTGCATCAAAGCCCGGTCCTGCGACTGGCCAAAACTTCTCAGGGAAGTGGCCCTCTGCAAGGACGGTCCAGAAGCTCCACGACTCAAACTCGGGACCCAGATCTCCTCGGTCCTCTTCCATGGCTGGGAACGGACGGGGAACTGGTAGTGGTGCCGAGGCGGGCCGTCGGGCCGACGGGCTGGCCGGCGGTGAATACGGCGAGCAGGCCGATTGGCCTCCATATCCCGGGCCTCCCCCTGAGGGTGGCGGTGCCCCAGCTACCACATCACGATAGGACGGGCCGGCGAGCGAACATCCTGCCGTAGCATCGGTGCTCGCCGAGGGCGCACCAGATCGTGGTTCGACCGTCGGTCCCCAGAAAAAGTCTCCGGCTTCTCTGATCGAGACGGAAGGCACTTCCGGAGGGGCCGGTACCAACCGCAAGTTTGATCCTTGGGGGTCTACCAGGCCCTCGTTACTCCGGATATACCTTCGGAGAGACGCGGGGATCACATCGATCTCGCTCTCGGGGAGCACGAGGCTGACGTGCCGCATTCCTACCCCTGCCCTTGACTGGCGGGATTGGGGAAGGGGCTCTGTCGCCGAATCGTACTCTGCCTCTGAGTCAGAGAAGCAAACCGGTCGGATCTCTGTCCGGAACTCCGCAACATTCTTCCCTCGGCGTCGACGCCTTGCCTTCCTGCCCCTGGGTGGTTCTTCGGGGCAGGGCTGATCTCTGTCCTGGCGTCCTCCGGCCGCACTGGTGCTGGGGCCGAGAGGACTGGGAACCAAGGTGCGAGGGGCACCGGGACAGATATCAAAGGGGACGCGGGGAGAGATGATCCCGGGCAGGACTCCGGGCCGGGATCGGGAGGTGGGATGACCCATGCCTCCTGGATCGGCCACACAGAGTAGATCCTGCCGGTGAATAGCGCTACCGCGAGGTGGTCCGCGGTGGCTACTGCCAGTGCCAGCAACCGGGAGAGTCAACCCAACCTGCCTTTGGGGCGGTCGGGGCCTCGATCCGGGTCGGGCATAGGAGTTCCCCCGCTCAGGATGCGCAGAGGCCTGGCGACTGGAGCCAGCAGTGGCTTGGGCCAATGCGGCCGCTGTTGCTAGAGCCCCAAGGTGGGCATCCTCTTCCGCTCGTGCCCGACGTTGGCGTCGAGACAGACGAGCCGGGATGAGCGGCGCGGGCAGGTGGAGAGCCTGTTCCTCGACTTGAGGGGCCTGGCGGCGATGTCGCCGTGGCCTGGCGGGAGCCCTTATCGTGGATCCCTGGAGCGGACCTCGGATAGGGTGATCCTGGGCATCTTCCACTTCATCCGCATAGGGAAGGGAACTGTCAGAGCGCTCCGGGGATAAGCTCCCGAAGCGGTTGGACGTTGAGGTAGGCGGCGGTGCCTCCCTGCGCGGCCCTCGGGGGCGGCGGTGGTGGCGAGGCGCAGCCTCCTCAAGGTCTAGGCGAGCCATTTCCCTAGTGGGGATGACTCCCTCTTCCTCGTATCTCCGCACCAGGGTGTTGATCACCCTTCTCTGGATGACCTCCGAGGGGGAGAGAGGGCGTGGTCGTCCCGCAATTGCGGCTGCTGGGACGGCTGTGGAACGGGCGGGACCGCGCGGAGTAGCCGCGTCGGTGTTTCCCCTGTCCCTGCGCCAGTGGGCGGGTGGCGTTCGGGCACTAGATCGGGCGACCTGATTTCTGAAAGCAGGGAGAATGACCCATTAATACTGACAGGAAAAAGGAATCGACAACCAACCATTAGCGCCACGACGCCTTCCGTGGGGGGAACCCACGCCCTCGACGTTGCGAGACGGAGTGCCCGATGTCCCTTCCCCAGCCCCTGGCGGGTAAGACTGAATGCTTGGCCGGGCAACACGCCGGTCTTCCAACACCTCTGAAAGCCATCGGTCTTCGTATCGAGGAGAAGAGATTCACGTCGGGTTCACCATTTTTCTGTTTCGGTGCGGATGTGCGTCGGGTTACGCTGTTCCGCCAGGACGCGTTCGCGCGTGCACCCGTCAACCCGAGGGGATGGGCGCGCGGCTTGTGGTCCCGCAGTCCCGCTTTCCAAGGGCGGGCGGCATCCGTCCCTTATTCAGGGGCGTCTGCTCCTTGATCGAAACCGGGATGATGGGATGTCGGCTTCTCCTTCCTTGGACGTCTCCTCGGAACTTGTCGCCTAATCCGGGTCTCCCTCATAGACTTAAGAATGTTCGTGAATCTCGTTCCCGGCGCCATATCTTCATGGACACCGGTTAATTACGCTGCTTCCGCCCGAACGTTCCAAGGAGTCTGGGCGGGGCAGCAACCTGCGGTGAGAAGGCCGGGTGGCTCTGGGTGCTGGGGGCGTGTTGTAACACTGCGGCTCTGCACGTCTGTCTTCCGTCCCTAATAGGGCTTCTCGAAGGCACGATGGCCTGAGGCATCCCGTACTAGGTGCGGGGAACTGTGTCACCTGAGGTTTTCCTCAGCTTCCCGTGTTTAACACGGGGTATGCCGCGAGTTTAACGTCCAGCGGGGACGGCATCGGACCGATCAACACGAAAAGTGGATCAGATGACGGAACCCCTTGCGGGGAACCTCCGACGCTGGGGCCAGCACATGGGCGGCTTCCCAAGTAACGTGGAGTGGAGTGAAGTGGCATGACCCCACCGGGATGTGGCGGCCCGGGTAAGGATCAGGATGGATGATGGAGTAAAGAGCTTGGACCCCAGGGGGGCTTCCTACGTACCGCGCGTTAACACGGATCAAAGTCAACGTAGTTCGGGCATACAGTTTAACGTCATGCTGGACGTCGGCAGGCCGACTCACGAAGAGGTCGAGGCCGCCGGGCGGAGGATTGAACCGAACCACCTCGCACGGAGGGGGATGGAACGGCCGGGTGGATCACAGTTTCACGTCATGCTGGACGATAAAAGGGGAAATGGAAAAGGGGGGCTGTGGGGAGGCACCGTGGAGATACACACGGGCAGCCTCCCACAGGGGCGGATTCATAGGTGAATCTACGCAAGCGTGAACCCTGGAGGGGTCCACTGATGGACGAACGGACGTAAATACGACCGGAACGACCAGGTGGTGGGCTTGGGCCTCAGGGAGGCTTCCTACGTACCCTGTATAGAAGACAGGGATCAAAGTCCACGTAGTTCATTCTGTCAGGACTTACGCACTTGGGGCAGCCCGGATACTGCAAAACTCAGTTGGAAGGGACTTGGACCGAAAGCAAAAGACACCTCGATCCCAGTCAGACCCTCTACTGGCTTCGGCAGTGGGGAGGTGCAATGGAGATACACATGTGCAGCCTCCCACGAGAAACTAGGGGTTTGTAATACCCTGCCCCCGTAGGGAAAAGCCACTCCCATTAAATCGTCCCAAAAGGGGGACAATCCCGACATCCCTGCAGAGACGAGCGGGTGGGGGCCACGTCCAAACCGGGGGAGACCCTGCGTGCGGAGCACGGGATCAGGTTGCGGACGGTTTAGCGTCTTGCCAGACGAAGTACAGTTTAACGTCATGTGTTGAGGACGAGGCACTTGGCAGTTTAACGTCTTGCAGCACGGACGATGGGGGCTAGGCAGTTTAACATCGTGCAGCTTGGACGGGTGTGCAGTTTAACGTCATGCTGGGCATAGGTTGCCGGACGAAGCACTTGGCAGTTTAACGTCTTGCAGCGCGGACGATGTACAGTTTAACGTCGTGCAGGACGTATATGCAGTTTAACGTCATGCTGGACGAGTATGCAGTTTAACGTCATGCTGGACATAGGTACGTGTCACTTCGCGCAAGCCTGGAGGGCCGCACGGGAAGACAACGCACGGTGCGGGCACCCGGGATGAGAATCATCGGGTGCCACACAGGCGGGTACCCTTAGGAGGTCAACGGGGGCGACCCTGGCAGATTGCGCGCAAAAAGGAAGCTTTGCGCGCAATACTGCGGGCCGGCGCGCAATCGGGACGGCTGGCGCACAATTGGGCCAGCGCCTTGCGCGCAGATGCTTCAGATTGCTCACACCGGGCTTCGGATAGCGCGCGGGGGCAACGGCTCATTCTCTAATGAATGGCCACTTGAAAGAAGGGGGGGTGCGCGCAATCGGGCCGGATTGCGCGCACCCCGGGGCAATTGCGCGCAAGCGGGTTCTTTTGCGCGCAAAGGCCTTAGGGTGAGTGTTTATTCAAATGAAAGGAGCCAGCGGGGATTGCGCGCGAAGGCGGACCCCGAGGCTTTCTTGCGCGAAAGAAAGGAGGTTACATGAAGTTCGTCATTGCGCGCGGAAGGGGTTGAATTGCGCGCACGGGAGACGTTTCGACTTCCAGCAACCTTTGAAACGTTGGGGGTCGCCTTGTATTTATAGGCAACCCCGGGCGCGGAATCCAGGATGCGAGCGCGAAATTCCCCCCGCGGGCGCGGAATCGGGCGCGGCGCGTAAGGGAGTCGCGCGGACCCGCGGCGCGCAGAATTGCGCGCCGAGCCGGCGCATTGCGCGCATCCCGGGGGTTTTCCGCGCGGGACATCACCTTTGCGCGCGGGCCTCTGAAATTCCGCGCACGGCCTCCGGGCCCTCCGAAACATCCTTCCGACTCCAAATATGACCTCGCTTTCCGCATCCGGAGCTTCGTTTGGGAGCAACGGACTTTTCCGGCGTCTACAGTGTTTTATCAAAACCATTTTCCATCTAAAATGAAATTATTTCATATGTGTATGTTTTAAGTATAATTTATATATGATTTACATGCTTTCACTTTTCTTATTAAGAAATTATATCCATTTCTTTTATATGGATTATATTATGATGGGATGATGTTTATGAAACCCATTTTATTCGTTGGGTTATTATGAATGATGTATGTTTATTTTGTGGCACAAGTAAGAATGATTTCATTATGAGATGGGTGGGACCTATATCTCCCTCTAATGCATTGTGTACAGATTTCTATCTCATGAGATAAACATGGCTGGAACGGTAAGTTAATCTGGTTCAGTATTACAGGACTGGAACAAGGAGTGAACTCAATTCAGAAAGGGACTTTGTCAACTAAGATGGTCTTGGCAGCAATGCCTTGGCTACTATGTAAATCATTACATGTGCTTAATGGATGCCACAATTACATGTTTTATACCCATTCTATTTTATCATGATTTATGTTCCATTATGATCTATGCCTTATGTACTTCCAAGTTTTCTGTCATTGATCATGATTTTTAATGTTCATATTTTTTTAAGTTCAAATGTATATGGTATGTTTTATTTTATCCATACTTACCCTTACTGAGCATTTTATCTCACCCTTTTTATGTTTTCTTTTCCCCCAGGATTAAAAAAATGATTTTAGGTAAGGAAACAAAAATGGGAAGATCATTATGGGAGATGTTGAAGATCTTTCACCACGATTAGATGATTACGTTCCAAGTTTCCAAAGACACTAAACTATTACGTTCCTTGTGTGTCTTATTTTGTTATGTACTAAGTATTCCACAAATGTAATGTAATGTCCATGTACATCAAGCTTTGGGTCTCTACAATGGGTACCAGGGCCATCGTGGATCATTTATGCTTATTGAAACACCCCTCATGTACATGTGATCCACATGCCAAGGCAGGGTCACTGTACTTTGCAAAGCACATTGCTTCATGACACTTTGCTTCGTGAGGCGCCTATACTCCATGAGGCAGCGCTCCGCGAATGACTCTCCACTTCGTGAAGCACCTCCCATTTGCACTAGCGCCCCATTCCAAGGATAAGGAACCCCAATTCTAGAAGCACAACCCTTTTCAAGTGACCTCCACCATGCAGAGAAACTGAGCTCCACAAGGCCCCTGCCTATGGACCCCTATGCTTGACAATTCCTTCTCCCGTGCGACCCTCCAGGTTTTCACGATGTGACTTCAATGTCCCCTAGATGATACTTCCTGTAGCATTTCTTTTCCTAATGCTTGTTCACATAGGAATGCTAATGGATATTGATTCTTCATATGTACATGCTAACGTGGGCTCCTCAATGGTTCGCTCTGCGACCCCCCTTCACCACGACATTTTAGGTACCTTCCCTTTCACAAGGAGTAGAGGGTACCAGTTAATTAAGTCCTAGCGGTGCGAAGTAAACCCACCTCGTCCGAGCTGCAGGACGTTAAACATCCAAGCATCCTCATCCTCAACACACGACGTTAAATTGTGACAACTCCATGTGCCTCTCACGCGGGGTGCCCCCACCTTGGACATTCTACAATCCCCCTGGTCTCCACAGGGGATTATATACTCCTTTTGGGAGTGGAGTTTGTCTGCGGGGAAGGGAATCCGTCGTATTGTAATCCCCCTAGATTTTCTTGTAGGTGGTGGCACCCCTTCCCCTCCTCACTTCCTCAGTGCCAATATTGGCAGAGGGCGTGATAGGGAACGGGGGTCCTCCTTTCTTCCTTCCCAATTCCCTCTCCCGTTGCGCTTTGTCTCCTTTGGGACTCCATCCTAGAGTAAGTCCTGGCACGATGGGCCACTCAACACATAACCCCCACTCCTCTTCACTTCCCATAGACGTACCTTTCGCGACGTGGTCGTCAGGCCTTTGCTGCCTCTTGTTTCTCAAACTGAGCATGAATCACGTGGGCTTAGAGTAAGAATCGACCATGACAACACCCTCGTCCCGCATGACGTTAAACTGTATTCCATCCCGCATGACGTTAAACTGCACTCTGATCAAACAGTAAGTCATTGTGACACCACCCGAACTATGGGGACTTTGATCCGTGTCAAGGCATGGTACGTAGGAAGCCTTACGACGTTCAATCCCAACAGCCATCGGACACCCAGTACATCTTCATGTCGGTTCACCTTATTCATCTTGAACAATGAGTACTTTGATCCATGCTAAGGTAGGGTACGTAGGGAACCTTCTTGAGGATCAATCCCACCACCCATTGGTTATTCCGACCCCCTTCACGTCGGTTCATCAACACCCTGGGTAGCCTAGAGAGTAGCCCTACACCATCCTGAACTATGTGGTCTTTGATCCATGAAAAGGCATGGTACGTAGGAAGCCTCCCTGAGGTTCAAGACCACCATGCACATAGACCATGGACCTTATTCATGTTAGTTCTCCGACACAGTCCATTCTGAACTACATGGACTTTGATCCATGTCAAGGCATGGTACGTAGGAAGCCTCACGAGGTTCAAGCCCACCTGGTCCTTCTGACCCCCATCACATCGGTTCAACCCCGTCCCACATGATGTTAAACTATATTCCCTACCTGAACTATGAGGAATTTGATCCGTGTCAAGGCATTGTACGTAGGAAGCCTCACAAGGTTCAACCCCATCACCCATCAGACCCCTGGTCCTTGTTCACGTCGGTTCACCGGCATCCATCCCAAACTACAAGGACTTTGTTCCATGTAAAGGCATGGTATGTAGGAAGCCTCATGAGGTTCAATCCCACCACCCATTGTCCATTCTTACCCCCTTCACATTGGTTCACCAAGACCTTGGGCAACCTAGATTGTAAGCCCCAATCCTTTCTAAACTACATGGACTTTTATCCATGTCAAGGCATGTTACGTAGGAATCCTCCCCAAGGATCAAGCCCACCAACCATTGGTTTCTCCGACCCCCTTCACGTCAGTCCTCACCAACTAAACTATGAATACTTTGATTCCCTACCATGGGGATATGTAGGAATCCTCCATGAGGCTCAGGCCCAACACCCATGTCTCATCCTGATCTATCTCTTGAGCCTATGTGTCTTGGGAAGGTCATGCCCCAACCCAGAGGTTCCACTTCTTCTGGGTCCCATCCATGCGTCCATTCTCACGGTCCACCTCATTAGGTGTCCCATCGTCCCACCGAACTACATAGACTTTGATTTCCTACCACGGTGATACATAGGAAGTCTCTTAGAGGATCAAGACCAACACTACCGTCACCTCCATGATGGTCCGATATCATCCCCGCTCCACTCCATTCAACTTTCCATCATCCATCCTGATTCTTACACAGGCTGTCACATCACGGTGAGATCATGCCACCTCATTCCCATCCATATCATTTTGGAAGCTAACCACGTGCTGGCCCAATATCGGTGTTCCCTCAAGGAGGTTCTTCAATCTGACCCCCTCTAGCTACTGTTCTAATTAGCCAGATCCTTCTTTGTTGGATGTTAAACCTGCAGCATACCCCATGTTAAACAAATGAATATGAGGAAAACCTCAGATACATGCCTATGGCATCCGATTCCCCACACATGATGTGGGATAACTTGGGCTTCTGTGCCCTCGAGAATCCCTATAATAAGGGACAAAAGATAGACACGCCAATTCCCTAGTGTCCAAAGATGCCAGTGATGCCTCAATGTGACTAATCCCCCAACTGAAGGTTGCTGCCCTGACCAGACCCCTTGTAATGTCCTGATAGAAGCAGTGTAATTAACTCGTGTCTATGAAAACATGTCCCTAGTAAAAGTTTCACAAACTACGCCATAATCTGTATGGGAGACCCGGATTAGGTGATGAATTTCGAGGAGGAATCCACAGAAGGAAGAACTGACATCCCATCATCCCGTTTCGATCAAGGATCCAATATCCCTGAATAATGAGCGAATGTGGCCCGCCTTTGGAAAGCGGGAATGTGGGGAAACAAAACAGCGTAGAAATCCCCCGAACATGATGGATGTTCGCACCCTAGAAAAAGGATCAGAAATAGAAATGGTGAACCCGAAGTGAACGTTTTCTCCTCAATGTGCAGATTAGTAACGCATGAGGTATCAGTAGAGTGATGTGTCACCAGATCTAGATATCCATCGCCGGACCCCGCTAAGAAAATAGCGGGCCTAGCATTAAACTCACCAAAAGTTGGGGCAGTAAAAATGTTGGGAATCTCTGTATGTGACATTGTCAGTGTGGATCCCTCTTACCTGCCATGGAATATGGAATGGCACTGGGGCACTGGGTATCGATTTCTTTTTTTGTCAGTACTAATGAGCTGATATACCTGCCTTCAGGAACCCTGTTTCTACTTCTGGAACCCGATCACCTCCTGCCCACTGAAGAAGGGGCAGGGGCAATATCAAGATGACTACCCTATGTAGTTCTGCCTCTTCTATGATGGCCTCGATTCCCATTACTAGTTGGTGCCCACGCCCCCTCTCCCCATAAGAAATGATCCAATGGAGGGTAATAATTGTCCTTGTACAAATGTATGAGGAGGAGGCGGTCATCCCTATAAGGGACATGGCCCACCAGGATATAGGGGTGTCTGTGCCTCGCCATCAACGCCACCCCCGAGGGTTGCGCAGGGAGCCATTTCTTCCCACACCAAACTTAAATCATTTCGATGCCTATCCCCAGAATGCCTCGATGACTCCATGCCCAATTCCATTGAGGTGTGGGATGTTCGGGCTAGCACAACCAGAGTTTCATCCGAGAGGTTCCCAGTGAGGGCCCCCACCAGGCCGTGCCAGCGCTGCCACCCGATTCCCTGAGCAGAAGAGCAGGTAGACTACCTACCTGCACCACAGGTACTGGCCCGACTGACCCGAAGCCATCGTCGGGCACAGGCCGAGGGGAGAGACCATCAAGGGGAGTCAACATCAGTGACTACTATGGCTCAAGCCACTATCGACGTGGATCATCAACCCCCTGCATACGCTGAGTAGGGGTAGCTATACGCCCGACCCAGATCGAGGCCCCATCCATCCCACAGGTAGGCTGGGTCGACTCTCCTGGTTGCAGTCACAGGCAGTGGCCACTGCGGACTAACCCGCAACAATGCCATACGGTACAGAGACCCTCCCCGTGCAATTACCATGGAGGACATGGGCCCCTCCCGCATCCAGTCCCGGATCGAAGGTATGACCCATGCCAACTTCGACCCGAATGAGGGTCTTCCCCATGGTAGCAACACCCCTTCGGGGAGCCTCTCCTACGCTCATTACATTGGATATGGAGTCGTCCCTTCTTCCACAAACCACCGGCATTGCTGGTACCTTCCCTCCCACAAGGAGTAGAGGGTACATGTTATGTAAGTCTTAGGGGTGCAGAGTAAACCCACCTCGTCCAAGCTGCAGGTCGTTAAACTGCCAAGCACCCTCGTCCTCAACACACGACATTAAACTGTGACATCGACCCATGCCTCTCACGCGAGGTGCCCCCACCTTGGACATTCTCCACGCCTCTGATCTCCACAAGGGATGATATCCTCCTTCTAGGAGTGATGTTTATCCACAGGGAAGGGTAACCATACTAGTGTAAGCCCCCATAGCTTTTCTTGTAGGAGGTGGAACCCCTACCCCTCCTCACTTCCTCGGTACCAATGCTGGCGGAGGGCGTGATAGGGAACGAGGATCCTCCTTTCTTCGGTCCCAAGTCCCTATCCCATTGTGCTTTTTCGCCCTCATGCATCCATCCTGGAGTATGTCCTAGAATGATGGGCCACTCAACACGTAGGCCCCACTACTCTTCAATTCCCACAGACGCACCTTTCGCGATGTGGTCGTCAGGCCTTTCATGCCTCTTGTTTCTCACACCGAGCATGAATAACGTGGGCATAGAGTAAGCATTGACCCTGACAGCACCCTCATCCTGTATGACGTTAAACTGTATTTCATCCCGCATGACGTTAAACTGCACTCTGGTCCAGCGGTAAGCCGTTGTGACACCACCTGAACTACGGGGACTTTGATCTGTGTCAAGGGATGGTATGCAGGAAGCCTTACGAGGTTCAAGCCCAACACCCATCGGACCCTCAGTCCATCTTCACATCGGTTCACCAGAATTCATCAAGAACTATGAGGACTTTGATCCATGCTAAGGCAGGGTATGTAAGAAGCCTCCCTGAGGTTCAAGCCCACCACTCATTGGTCGTTTCGATCCCCTTCACATAGGTTCACCAACACCCTGGGCATCCTAGAGCGTAAGCCCCGCACCATCCTGAACTATGTGGTCTTTGATCCATGTAAAGGCATGGTAATTAGGAAGCCTCCTTAAGGATCAAGACCACCATCGACCTAGACCAAGGTTCTTATTCACGTTAGTTCACCGACACACTCCATTATGAACTATGGGGACTTTGATCTATGTCAAGGCATGGTATGTAGGAAGCCTCATGAGGTTCAAGACCAACTGGTTGTTCCAAAACCCTTCACGTCAGTTCACCCCCATCCCACATGATGTTAAAATGTATTACCTTCCCAAACTATGGGGACTTTGATCAGTGTCAAGGCATGGAATGTAGGAAGGCTCACGAGGTTCAAGCCAATCACCCATCAGATCCCCGGTCCATCTTCACGTCAGATCACCGGAATCCATCCTAAACTACATAGACTTTGGTCCATGTCAAGGAATGTTACGTAGGAAGCCTCATGAGGTTCAATCCCACCACCCATTGGTCATTCCGACCCCTTTCATGTTGGTTCAACAACACCTTGGGCAGCCTAGAGTGTAAGCCCCAATCCTTTCTGAACTACATGGAATTTGATCCATGTCAAGGCATGGTATGTAGGAAGCATCCCCAGGGTTCAAGCCCACCGGCCATTGGTTGCTCCAACCCCCTTCACGTCAGTTCTCACCATCTAAACTGTGCATAATTTGATTCCCTACCATGGGGATATGTAGGAAGCCTCCATGAGTCCCAGGCCCAACACCCATGTCTCATCCATCTCTATCCCTTGAGCCTATGTGTCTCAAGAAGGTCATGCCCCCACCGAGAGGTTCCAATTCATATGGGTCCCATCCATGCATCCATTCTCACGGGTCTCCTCCTCTGGTGTCCCATCGTCCCACCGAACTATGTGGACGTTGATTCCCTGCCACGGGGATATGTAAGCAGTCTCTTCGAGGTTCAAGACCAACACTATTGTCACATCCAAAACAGTCCCATCTCATCCCCCCTCTAATCCATTCAACATTCCATCATCCATCCTGATATTTACCCGAGTCGCCACATCCCGGTGAGATCATGCCACCTTATTCCTCTCCACAGCATTTAGGAAGATGCCCACAAGCTGGCCCCAATATCGACGTTCCCTCAAGGGGTTTCTAAAATCTGATCCACTCTATATAGTGTTATGATCAGCCCGATCCATCTCCACTGGACATTAAACTTGCGGCATACCCTATGTTAAACACAGGAAGCTGAGGAAAACCTCAGATACATGCATATGGAATATTATTACCCACGCTCTATGTGGGATGCCTCAAGCTTCCGCACCCTCGATAAGCCCTATAGTAAGGGACAAAAGATAGACACGCCAATTCCCCAGCTTCCAGAGATGCCAGTGATGCCTCAACATGACTACTCCCCAAACTGAATGTTTCTGCCCTGACCGGACCCCTTGGAATGTCCTAACAGAAGCAATGTAATTAACCGGTGTCCATGAAAACATGGAAATGGGAAGAGTTTCAGGAACTACATCTTAATCTATAAGGGAGACCCGAATTTGGTGATGAATTTTGAGGAGGAATCAATGGATGGATGAAACAACATCCCATCACCCCTTTCGATCATGGAGCAGACGTCCCGAAATAAGGAACAAATGTTGCCCGCCTTTGGAAAGCGGGAATGCGGGGCAATAGAATAGCGCTGACATCCCAAAATGTGACGGATGCATGCACCCCGACGAAAGCATCAGAAACATGCTTCGATATGGATTCAATTCATATGTGCATTGTCCAAGTCTGAGATTTCAAACTTCAATTCTGAATTTAGGAAACTGGTGATCAATTATAATCCACTGTGGACAATCAGTTGGATTACATATTTTTCCATCACATATCCACTCATCAACATTCCATATCAACCTTTGTGCATTATGTGAATTATAAAATAAATTTTTCAAATATGGAATTATTGGAAGATACTGAAATACCTTAGATGGGGTCTCTCTAACCTCTAAATCAGCCTACGATTTTTCTTTTAACTTATAGCATGATGTCCCACATTTTGGACACTCTAATAGAAATTCAAATTTCTTCCCATATGTCACATAGCCATTCAAGAAGGCATTCATTTTTTGTACCCTAATCCCAAAGGGCATAATATTTTCTTCACATTATAATGTATATTAGGAAGATAATTATATTTATGAATAATATCTTTCAACAATTGTAGAAAATCAGTAAAACTTCTGTCACTCCAACCATGTTTTGACTTTATGTTAATCAATCTTAACATCGATGGAAGAATTGTGAAATCTGTATAACTAGGATACAATGGTTTTTCAGAATCACCATATAGATGCTCAATTTTCCATTCTTCCTCAATCTTTTCTGCTTCAATATCATGAATCATTTCTTTAATTTCATCAGAGTTACCATCTCACAAATCATTTTCATTAGTAGATGTGAATTTTAGCCCAGTTTCACCATACCAAATCCAAGGGCTATAACTCAGATTAAAATCTTGTCAAATTAAATGATAATTGATATATATACTTCTCAACTTCTTTATATTTAAACATTTTTGGAATGGATACAAAAACATGTCCTATTTTAGAACATTTTGTTTAGAAAATTCCAAAAAATCATCAATATATTCCATATGTTCATCACTCATTTTATGTTCCATAATACATCATTGACTAATTATTACCCATAATAAATATCAAAATTATATATCTTTTTAGGATAAGATAATTTTATATTTATATGAAATATTCCATAATTTGAAAGAAACAAAATTATGATATATAAAAAAAAATAGACGCATATTTGAAAAATATATTTATAAATTCTATACAATAATAGAAGGTATGTTTAAATATAAATGAAAAATAATAAAAATATATGCATGGATATAATTTTAAAAATAAAATATAGTTTGATAATTCAATTTTTCATTTTTATGAAATATTCCATAATTTGAAAGTAACAAAACTTTTAAATATAAAACAAATATATGCGTATTTTAAATTATAAGGATATTTTTTCGGGAAATAAGATAGAAAAACTCTATGTAAAAATATATCACCATCCACTAGTCTGATGTATTATTAACCCATCACAAATTTTTGTGTTAATGTAACTCCTGGAAAAATAAATACATAATAATAAAACCCTTGAATCTATATAATAATTCAATCAAATTTTATTTCATGCTATAGTTTAACATATTTATATGAAATATTACATATGAATAACTTTTAAGGGTTACCACATTGAAATCATATTCTATAATTTATTAAAACACTATTCATGGTTGTGGATTTCATGGGGTGAGGAGTCATACTCAATGAAACGAAAAATTAAAATATTTAATTTGGTCAAATGATACAGTGTAAATATATCACCACAGGTATATGATACATTGTTTGAAGTATTTAATAATATTTATTATGAAATGAATGTAGTTGATAAGACGCTATGTCCTAAATTAAACTTGATAATTTAACATGTTTAAATATATTTGGTGTTTTTATAAATATATATAACATAACTCATCAAATTGAATTAAAATCCTATGAAACTATTGAATAAAATATGTTATTTGTTTTCTAATAAAATTGTAAAAAATGAATTTCATAATTTAAATTAAAACTAAAAACATGTGTAAATGATAACTTGTATCTTAAAACATATAAAATCCATCATTACTCATCCATGAAATAATTATCAAGAAAAATTCATTGACATTTGGAAGTACAATAGAACATTATTGAGGATAATAGAAGAAGATGATGCTATTGTATGGAGACAATTCCATGTGCTAGCTATGGAAGCAATGAGATAACATGAAGTGATTGAACAAGATGGTATTGTGAGATTTTAGTAACCGAAATTGAAAAACAAAGAGTTAGGGAATCCAAGAAATAGAACGATCGAAATTGAGGTGTGTGAGGATTACATGATAGTTGTCAGTTTATCAAAAAGATGTGCTGAAAAAAGAAGATGAATGAAGCTATAAAAATGAGTTTAGAGGTCATGGGATCGAAGAAATGATTTTAGGGTTTCTGAATGAGAAAGAAATGATTCAAGGTCACCTGATCAAAAAACACCACAATGACACAAAATGGGGATTCATAATTTTTTTAAATGATTTATCACATCAGTTATTACAAAATCAACCTAATAATAAAATATTAATTAGATTTATCAATTCAGTTATTCTATAACTAATGTGATAAATTTATTTGACATGTAAGCTATAGAATAATCGTCATGGTAAAGAAATTAGATTTTAATTATCACATTAGTTATTCTATAACCGATGTAATAATTTTTTTATCATATCGGTTATAGAATAACTGAAGTGATAAAATGATATACTTCATTTATCATATAATTTATATAATAACCGAAATAATAAAGATACATACTTTATTTATCACGTCTGTTATTATATAAATGGTATAGTAAATAAATATAATCAACATTGCACATCTATTATAAATAATTCACATGAAATGTTTGACAAGATAAATACATTTTGTACTAGTGTTATAATAGAAATTATTAACTATGATAATTAGTTTGACAAAATAATTGGAGTTATTTTTGTTTTTGAAAAAATTCCTCTACTTAAATTCTTGTATTAAACCACTTAAGCAAGTGGTGAAATAATTTTTCAATAATCTACTTGAAACACTTGAACAGTGGATCTTATATTAAGCAACAAGTGTTGTGTGAACTTTTCAACAATTTTTCTAAAACACAACCTTGGTATGATCCTTATTCTACACCATTTCCCAATAATTTTATTTTTTGCGAGATAAAGCTTTGTCTACCTCTCTACATCAGTCTCTGCCTTTGCCTCCTTCTCCACCTCAGTCTCTGAATCTGACTTTTCCCCCACCTCTGCCTCATCCTATGCCTCTTCCATTATGCAAAATTTTTATTGTTTGTAGGTTAGAGCTTTATAATAAATTGTTTTCCTTCATTATACGTCTCCATGAGAAATAGACCAAAAATAATATATAAGAATGATGACACAAATTATTCACACCACAAATATATTTATAAGATCCTATATCATAATAGATCACAATCATAGTACATAATCACCAAAATGTTTTATGGGAAAACATTCTAACAACATGAATGATGCCTACTCATCTCTATATAAATTTACTTCTTATTTTGAGAACAATGTTTCTCAGAAATCGTGATAGTGTTGAGAAAATATCAACAAAATATGATTAAGAAATATATTTAATAAAATTGTAATTACCTTAAAAAATTAACTGTTGGGGGATGTTGGTATTGTGATGATTTATGATCCCTCTCATAAATTTGAAAACTTAATATCCAAAATCACTGCCATTATCATATGTCAGATACTATAGAAAAATTGACCAAAATAAGTAATTGTTTTGAAATATGTTTTGATATATACATTTTTTTATATATGAATTAATATATTACCATTTTTAGTAATCCATAGGATTTAACTGTTCATACACCGATTTCATGCCATGATTTAGCCTATATTTAGCGAATTCCCTATCATAATTTTTTTGTTTAAACATGAACTAAAAAATATAATTTGAAGTTTATATTTAAAATTTTAATTGAATCATACTAAAAACAAACAATACACATAATGTGTGGTCAATTTATTGGATATCTATTCATTGGATCAAAAAAATAAATATTTTGTGTGTCCAGATTGACTACAATCAGCATTCACTGCTACCTAAAAGAACAAAAAAAGTAAATCAACAATTAAAAACATATTTTATGAGATTATATTATAGAGTACTACCTCTACATTGAAGGAATAAAAAATAGTCTGTCATCTGAAATTTTCTCCCCAAGAACTTTATGCAGCACATCTCTTTTCTTCCCAAATTCTTCCTTATCCAAAGTAAGTTTTTCTCTAGAAATGATAGAGGGATTAATGAATCCAAATCATGTTTCAGAGAGTTATTCCTTTATATAGTAGTAATATAAACATATATAGAAAATATGAATAGTTATTAACTTTAATAAACATATTATCTCACTATTTGGATAAAAATATTATGAAAATTTACCTTATGTATGTATTCACAACTGATACTCCCAACCATTCATGCTTGAGAATCTCATGTATAGTCTCGAGACCAATTAAATTTATCATGAAAGTTCTATATATTTATTTTTTATATAAAATGTAAGATATATTTTAATCTTTAAATTTTGTCTCTGTATGAATTTTTAATGATAATAAATGTTTATCTAGAACTGGAGGGGAGAAGGAACTCCCAAAAGGATGTTTTTTTCTTGGTTGATTTACTATATTGTCTTGATCCGTCCTTCCATTTCCCCATCGATTTATCTATATATAATATCATATCTCACTTCAGACCTTTTTTATCAATTATTATAGATTTTTCATATGATTTGTTTAAATACACACCTCATGTATATTTATAATATTATAAAACCATGTTTTGAATGTTCCAATAGCATCATCGACCATTGTAATATCTGGATCATCAAGTGGAATAGAAAACCCAATAGAAATCTCATGAGTTACCTAAATCCCCACTCTCATGTGATCTTAGGGGGGGTCTTTATAGTGTATCTTGTTTTCTGGGATATAAAACACCATACCCCTAAAAATATGGTGGTGTGTGGGTGTTGGCATATACAAATCACATACAATTATACCCTATAGAATTTTAATAATATAAAGTTATCAAAAGTTGTTTGATTCACATTTAGGAGAATGAATAATGAAAAAATTCATCACTTAGGATAATGTATGTGATTTGGGGGAATGAATAGCCTCAAATATAATGATAAAATTTGGTTCATGTGTGGATATTGTTTCCACCTATATCTTGCTGTGATATTTTCTCAAATATTGGTCTACCAAACCATATCAGACAATATTATCATGGAGTGTGTCTTTTTTTTCTCCAATAGTTTTAGTATATTATATGTATCTTCTTGTCTTTTTATCTTCTAAAAATATGTTCAAGTAGACACTCTAAAACATAATCCTTTAATGCTATCATATTTTTTCATCCGCTTAAAATATATTGAAATTAGTTTTCTTTCGGTACTATCACTGTTGATTATTTTGACTAAACCATACAAAAAATATGAACATAAATAGGTACATTTAAGTGAAAAAATTATAAATAATAGCATGTTACTATTATCTCATACATAAACATGTTTTCTATACTTCTTTTGTGTTTTCATTTACTAGTTTACCCTCCTTATTTATGCAAGTATCCTTCCATAGCACATGATGTGGGATGTAAGTGGATTAAGATTTTAAATCAATTGGACTATATATAAGAAAAGGTACATATGTAGTTTCATATAATATAAAAATTTAAATTTGATTTATAAAACATTCTAATTTGTTATCTAGTGAAGTGTTCCACATAATTATTTTGAGATAGGAGTACATTTGTTATGAAACACATTCATTATTTTCATCACTCTTTTCCTTAATTCATAAATTAACAATTTTGAATCAGATGGGATAAAACAAATAATTAAAAAAAATTATCGAGTACATTGCACCTGAAATTATTTCCTAGTATGAATATTGATGAAGTCCATCAATATCAATTGGCACATTAATCCCTCTTTTTACCCCAACATAAATAATGAACAATGAATTATTGGGGTTAATAGGTTGGCCGCATTTATTCCCACCAACCTCAAATTTCATAACCTAACTTGTTTCCTTGATAATTTTATTCAACACTGTGATGTTGAATTATTGTTGTTTTTTTTCATCCACATGATATTGTTCCCCTAATAATTTTTCAGTTTCATCATCAATAGTTTTTTCTTCCTAGGGATTGGTAAAATCATTATGTGCAGAAGACATTTTCTGAATGAATATTCAAACATCTAAGTTCTCTTTAATAACAACAATGTGAACATGGAAAAATGATTTGAGAAGGGTTGTATGCATGATATATTTTACACTTTATTAACACTTTAGTTTCATATTCATACTCTTTTTTCAAAGGATTAATGTGGATCCATTTTTTAGTAAACATGTAATTGAATTTATGAAAATAATTACTCCACTATTGTAGTAGTTGTCCTATAAATTCATCCAAAGATGAAAGTTATAGACAACATTCATCCCCTTCCCCTTCATCTCCTGAACAATTATTATTACATTGTATTTCTTAAGACCCATCCTCCATCTCTTCGGGACATAAAATTATGTTTCTTAAACTACTATGAGTAGTAGTCATCCCATACCAGGTACATATGATCATTTTGGATGACTACTACTCATAGTAGTTCAAGTAACATAGAAGAGATGGTGGATGAGTCTCAAGAAAAAAATTCAATAATAAGTATTCGGGAGATAAATCTAGTTAGGAAGACCATTTTATCCTTAGAACTTTTTAAATTACCACATCTTAATTTAAAATTTAAAATATCATCTCCAAATGATAAAAGGTCCCTCATACTACCATGAGAACATTAAATCATCCCCAATATGGTGAAAAACTCTAATTTACGTTACTAATCATTTTCCCTCACATGTATCTCAAATATAAGATCTATATATACATTAAGGTTCATGTATAAGGTGTGAGTTTAAAAATAAACAAGTAAATACTAACAGGGGCCCTAAAATATACAATGATGTATATATTTGAGTATATGATCAAAGTAGTAACACTCAAAATACACATGTAAGTCAACTAATTATATACTAACCAACAAACCATGATAATCAATTGTACTGACTTCAAATCAAACCAGTGAATTATAATAATCATACCATATCTTGACACCTTGGTTCTTCCCTTAAATTCAAATAATTTCACTAATAAGCAGTTACCATTTGAATCATAAGAGGAGAAAAAGTTATATATAGCCTTCTGGAATTAACCACATCACAGGTACCATGACATTCGACCATATACCCCTAGAATCCATGATTATCCCTTGGGGAAAACCATTACATGTACTTATTGTATCTAAATCATGAAATGTGTACAACATTTCCATTTTTCATAGAAAGTGCATTTTGAATATGGGAACATCTTATCATAATTTGTTCCCTTAGGAAATAACAATACAATCGGTACCACAATACATTAGTTAAACCTTACTTCTGAAAAACCATAAATAAGAACAAAAAAAACAGAAATGTCACATCACACTCACCCTATAAATCGATTAATCACTAACAAGCCTATAGTAACTCACATCATAACATACTATACCTAGCCCTCACATAATACCCATAATATTATAATATATGATTAAAAACATTTTTACCACATCTGCACATGTATTTATTGTATAAAAGTTTTACAATTATACATTATAGGTATATTAAAAATAATTTCAAATATTATCAATTTATTATTCAAAGAAAATATTATAAGAAAATATTTATCAATAATAAAAAAATTTAATTACATATTACGTTTAATAAAATAATTTTCATAAAAATTTACTCTAGAAAACAAATTATTAGACATGTAAACAAAAAAATTATTTAAAAATAAGTAAAAAATGCATAAAAATATAATAATTAAGACTCACTATATAAAAGTCACATAATTTTTCCATATCCTAAAATTCTAATGTATAGAAAAAAAATTGATAAGATAAAATCATAAATAGAATTTTTTATCATTTTATTAAGGATTATCAATTTTTTTACTCAATAATGAACTAAGTATGTGTTTTTTATTGCAGGAAATAGGATTTCTGGGTTTCAAAGGAAAATATAGAGAAACTAACAAAAAATGACCATCACATGATGTGTAGTCAACTTTCATAGCATATTACAAGTTGTGAAGAATGTCGGGAAAGAGTTACAAGACATGAAACCATTACGCAATGTGAGTCACCAATACACATTGGGTAACATTCAAATTACGATTCCTTCTTTGAAGATCTAACCGAAGGAAGGAACAATTCATGAATCCCAGTAACACATCATGAGTAGATTCAAATTTCCAAATCTCAATGATTTCAGATCATATTTTCACAGATTCAAAATTTGTAGAGAAAACCTTGGATCAAAATTACATGATGTGAATACCCATTAAACATCATGTAATATCCCATTTATTTACCTACTGTAGGTGCACAACGGATATAGTGTGACAGACTTATTGATTTTATCTCATTTCTCTCATTCTTCTCTCTCAATTTTCTTCAACCCTTTCTCCATAATCTTATTTTTGATCAATTATTTTTATTGTTTTACCATTATCCAAGAACTATGGATTGATTTGAGAAGAATTATTTGTTTTTTTTTGCAACTCCATCACCGTGCTACAAGTGTTCTTCATCTTGATCATTAATCTAAGATTAATCCTTTTGTTTTCTGTCTTGCTTTTGTTTTATGTAAGTAATTGATTAAAATTATGATTGAATCAAGTTTTATCTTTATTATTATGGATTTAATTTTCATTAATTGATTAATATCAGTCCCTTCATGTATGTTAAGTTCTTAATATCAATTTTTATTGGTGTGTTAATTATGATTTCAATTATTTATCAATTTTTAATTCACTCTAATATGAGCGGATAAACCACTTAGGCTTGTGATAGTGAGTATGAGTGTTTGAATTTAATTTATCTTTAATTATAAACATGGTAACTTTAAGGATAGTAATTATGTTAAAAACAATTGTTTATCCAATTAATTTAAGCAACCATGACCATTGGATGTTTGAATGAATGACTCTAACATAATTGGAGTAGAATATGTTATGACCAATAGCCTATGACACTTTCTACCTTAAAAGATAAGATTAAGGTATCTAGGTCATCAATAACTCCAGACCAAGGAATATCTATCCCTTGGATAGATCTAGTTCGCTTAAACATATCAAACTAGTGACCATTTATTTCTTCACTGCCTAAACCTTAGGATTATACCAAGTTATAATTAAGATCATCAATTTTCATAAACCCAGAAATTGATTTTTATCCCTTATCTTTCTCTAATTTTAATCCATGAATACCTTATAATTAGTTATTCCCAAGCTCAACCACCATGTGAGGACTCATACCAAAAGGGTTTTAAGACTTAGTTTCTTCTATTAAATCAAAATAATCATGGTACCAACCATAAAATATCACTATACTACACACAAGTAGAAAGTGTAGTTTAGAAAAAATATATCTAATTGGCCCACAACCTTCAGGAATTAAACAACATGTGTGGGAACAAATTTTTTTGGCACCATTTACAAGGATAAGAAAGAATCTTCTAATGCATGAAAACCTATGAGAATAACCTAGGATTACCTCACCTGATTCACCTTTCAATTTTCATTTTTTCTTCATTTTCTTTCGTACGCCACCGTGTAATTATTCTAATTTCGGCCTAGTACATGCATCCGGGGACTTTGACTCTTTCAAGGATCCTTGAAACCCAAGAATAACTTTCCTTAAAACCTGAAATAAAAAGTAACCTATCTACAAGAAACCATTCAGAAATAACTGACTGTATTAATACTGAAGTCTCCAACCCATCGAACATGCAAACCACAATACATGGAGAGCAACCTGTGAAGCAAGAGCTCACCATCATGGAATACAGCTCGTCATTGATCCATGGTGATATTAATAGTATCATATTCAATCTAGTATAGGTGGATTCATTTTATATTAAATCAAGAATCATTCATGTGATCCATAATATGGGCCAATTTAGTTAACTTCCAAGTGATGATTCCCATGAACATGTCTTGAAATTCATAGAAGTCTGTGATACATTTCACAAATAGGGATTATCTTCTGATTCCATTAGACTTAGAGACATTCCCTTTCATCTAAATTCCTATGATAAGGATTAGATCAATAATCAAGCAGCTGATTTCACCATGAGTTGGGATGATTTAGCAAAATGTTTTCTGGAAAAGTATTTTCCACCTTTTTGAACATGGAAATTGTGGAATGACATGAAAAATTTTGCTTAAGAAGATGGATAGTCAGCATTGGTAGCATGGGATCATTTCAAGGAACTTAACTAAATTTTCTTGGATCATGGAACCAATATGTGGATACAACTAATAAATTTTTTTCAAGTCCTCCAACCATCTTATCGCACTGTAATTTTTGTAGCCACTGAAAGAGAGTTAATGGTTAAAATACCTCAAGCAAGCCGAGAAATTTTAGAAACTGTATCTCATAATTCCAATATGTGATAGTGTGTTCATAGACCACACTATATAGGGATCCATCATATTGTAGAGCATACTCAACTAGCTGTACAAGTTAAGGCTTTGACCAAGATGTTGGAATCCTTTAAAATACCATCAACAAAACCTCATCCTCATACTCTTATAATGGAAATTAAATCTTGTGAAATGCATAGTGTCCCAAAAATTTATTAAGAAATCATAGTAGGTGTTTATGAACAACCAAGAAAAGATTGCAATTACATTAATTACAATTAGATAAGTCCTTAATTTTGGCAACCATAACAATAATTTCAAAAAGGCAAGTCCAACAGCAGTAAAAAAAATAATCAAGGTTACTACCAACAATGGGGTGTCTAGGTTCTATTTAGGAATAAAGGACCACCAGGATAATCACGGATGAATCTTATTCCTAGAGAACAACAATGAGCAAAAAAATCAACCCTTCCCTCCTAGATCACATCAAAAATTTCATCCAAATCCACAAAGACCTCCATAATTTGTCATCCAACTTCAAAAAATCTGTAAAATATACCTTCTAGATTTTCTCAAGATGTATATAACAGGATAACGATCTAAGATCCAGAAATACAGAATCAAAGGGTGACACTGCATAACCTCGAGTATCATATGGATAAGATCTTAAAGACCTTTAAAGATATTTTCAGGTCCTCTACATGGAAATACAGAGGCATACCCAAGATAAGATGTAATGTAAGTAGTCTTGAGGAGTGAAAAAATGTTTGATTTTAAGAAATCATGTGGAGGGGAAGGAAGACTAGTTGAGGGACCAAAAATGAATACAACAATCCTAGAAGAAAGATGTGATTAAAAAGGAACCACTCCAGTGATACCTCAAGAAACTACCCCTTCTACAATATCCCCAAAAAGAGAGAAAATTAAAAGACAAGTCTAAATTTCTCCACCACCTTATAATTCACCAATTCCTTTTTTGAAAAGAGCATGACATAGAATAATTTATGGAAAATACAAGAATTTTTTTGAAATGTTCAAGAAATTACAAATTAAACTTCATTTTTTTGAGGATAGTGCTCAAATTTCGGCCTATGTAAAATTTATTAAGGAACTAATATATAAGAAAAGAAATATTGATGACCTATGAATCATCTCAATAAATTAATAATGCTTTGTTGTTGTTTAATAGAAAATTTCTAAGAAAAATAGTGATCTTGGAAGATTCTCAATCCCATGCACTATAGGAGAATGTAACTTCAGATGAGCCTTGTGCTATTTAGTATCCAACATCAACCACATGGCGATGAGTGTATTCTTCAAGATCAGACTAGAAGAACTAAATATTACTATAGTAATACACAAATTATACTAATGATTAGTAATGTATCCCCGATTAATTTTTGAGGATGTCTTAGTCAAAGTTGGAAATTTTATTTTTTCTGTTGACATCCACCTTTTGGATATAGAAGATGAATGATACATTCCAGTCATCTTAGGATGACCATTCCTAGACATTTGGAAGTCAATAATTGATTTAAATCAATGAATAATTATATTTAATGTTAGTGAGGAAGAAGTTGTGTTCGACCTGGAAAAGGAAACATAACAAACATACAATTCTTCTCACTACCAAGTTATTTTTCTCAGTGAAAAAAGTGATGGCTACTTAATAATTGTAGAAAAGAGTGATGGAATTACCCCACTGAGGATGAGGAATATGAATTTAAGGAAGTAAACTAGATATAACATATTACAAGGGACATTCCAACACCTCTCATACCCTATGTCATTTATCCACTAAAATTGGAATAGAAATCCCTCCCTATTGCACTCATGTATTCCTTTCTAGAGACTACTGTTGTAATACCAGTCATCATTAAATCAGAGCTGAATCATCCAAAAGAGGGAAAATCGATTGAATTACTACAAAGGAACAAATAGTTAATTAATTGGGGGGGTTACATCAAAGTGATCAATACTGCATTATGAACTCAAAATATTTTATTATAAGAAGGTGGAAAAGCAAAATGACAACCATAATAGAGAATCAATCCACCAATGTGGGAGGTTGTTAAAAAAGAAGTACTGAAACTTCTTCATGATGGAAAAAATGTTTTAATATATGATATCGAGTGCATGAGCCTGGTATAGGTTTCACTAAAGAAAGGAGGTCACATAGTTGAACAAAATGAAAAAGTTGAATTATTCTGAACCTGCCCCATCACTGGATGGCGAGTGTGCATTGACTATAGAAATATGAATGTGTAAATCTGAAATGATCACTTCCCCATGAATTTAATGGATAAAATGTTGGGTATAATAGAATGAAATTAATTCTTTTGTTTAATATATGGATATGTGGGATACAATCAGATAGCATTCAACCCAGATGATTACTCTAAAACAACATTCACATTTCCTTTTTGTATCGTTGCCTATAGGTTCATGTCATTTATAATGTGTAATGTGTTAGTGACTTTCAAAAGATTCATGACCCAAATATTCCATGATATGTTAAAAGAATTACCAAAAATTTTAGTGGATTCTTTTTTAGTTTATGGAACATCTTTCATGGTCTAAGTAATCTGGAGTTTTTCCTAAAACTTTGTGAAGGAAGTGCCTAGTTATAAACTAGTAAAAATGCCACTTTATGGTTCAAAGAGGCATAATCTTTTGATTTTTTTACAAGAATGGCATGGAAGTTGATCCTGATATAAGAAAAGTGATCAAAGACTTACCTAATCCATCAATAGTTAAATACACAAGGATATTTCTAGGACATGCTGGATTATATTGGTGATTTGTGAAAGATTATAGGAAAGTTTCCCAATCTATGAAACACATGTTATAAAAATAATCTCCATTTTAATTCACTAAATAATATAGGTAGGCATTAAATTCTCTAAAAAAAATCCTAGAAGCCGCTCCTATAATCATTTCACCATATTGGGAAAAAGAATTTGAGTTGATGTGAGACACCCTTGATTTCTCTATTGGCATTGTACTAGGGCAGTGATTTAGTCACATATTTTTCCCTATCTACTATTATAGTCACACACTAGATGAATCTCAAGTGAACTATACAACTATAGAGAAGGAACTATTTTAAATAGTTTTTTCTTTCAAGAAATTTCACTCCTATCTATTTTTTCAAAAGTGATTGTGCACACTGATCGTGCTTCCCAAAAACATTTGATGAAAAATGGATTCCAAAACAATATTGATAAGATGTATCATATTACTTCAAGATTTCAAAATTTTCATAAAGGATAAAAAAGTAAAATAAAATGTTGTCGCTGGACATTTATCCCAAATTCAATTTCACCTTAAAACATATAATGATAATCTTGACATTGAAGTGGACTTCCCTGATGAAAAACTTTTCAGCATTAATGTCAAGGCACAATCATGGTTTTATGACATTGTAAACTATCTATCCATGAGTTATCTATACCCATACCTCTCCTACCAATAAAAGAGAATGTTTTTTGTTCAAATTTCACACTACTACTGGGATGAGCCACTCCTTTTCAAGCCAAGTGCTGATGGATTGTTATGTTCTTAAATTCCAAAAGAAGAAATCCAAAATGTTTTATACAAGTATCATGCATCACCAGTAGGACGACAGCATGGACCAGAATCCAGAGTAGAAAACATTCTGAAGAGTGGACATTTCTAGACAATACTCTACTAAGATAAAAGACGTTTTTGTCAAATTTGTGATCAGTTCCAACTAACTAGTTCCTTTTAAAAGAACAATGTAATTCTCTAAAAACCAATAATGTATGTTTAAATATTCAAAATCTGGGGAATAGATTATATGGGGCCATACCTCAATTCCCATGAAACGACCTATATCCTTCATTATGTAAAATAGTTTTCTAAATGGGAAGAATCAGAAGCTACAAATCATGACACAACACAGGTATTCATGAATTTATTGAATATTATTGTGTTTTATATATTTTTAATTCCTATATTACTCATTAGTGATTAGAAAACACGTTTCACTAATCATTCTATTAAAGGGCTTCTTGTGAAATATGGCATCTGGTATAACAATGTAACTCCCTATCACCCAAAACCTAGAGGGAAAGTTGAATTGTCAAATAGGGACATTAAAAAAAATCCTAGAAAAGAATGTGAACACAAGTATAAGAGATTAGAGTCTCAAATTAGATGAAACACAATGGGAAAACCACATTGCGTATAAAAAACTCATTGGTACTACACCTTTCCGATTGATATATGGAAACCATGTCATTTTCAATTCAAACTAGATCAATGCTCATATTGGGAAATTAAGATGGTCAATATGTATTGTCAAAAATATGGGGAAGCTAGGATGCTACAATTGGATGCATTGGAATAATTAATAAATTATTATTATGAAAATTCCAATATTTATATAGAACAGAAATCAAAAAAATGGCATGATCAACACATTGTGAGATGCAATTTTGTACCACTGAATAAAGTTTTTTTATTCAAATCATGTTTGAAATTTTTACTTGGGAAGATCAAATCTAGATGGTCAGGACCAGTTTTTGTAATTTGAGAATTTCCATATGGTACGACTGAAATTAATAAAGAAGGAACACCACCATTTAAAGAAAATGTTCAAATTTTTAAAATATTTGAATAACCCTTCCATAAAGGGAATGTCATCAGTTTGAAATTCATATAAGTATAAAAACATCAAGTTCATGAGATTAAATGAAGCACAGAATGGGAGTCAACCTAGGTTAGGTCACCATAGCCTAGAATATATTAGAATAATATTAGCTCAACATGGGGAATGCCTAGAGGAAAAATCAGAGGTCAGAGTCCTTTTGAGAAAAAATAAAAAATACACATCATGTCATAAAAAGTCAAGATGTGTACATTTCTCTATCAAAATTAATAAAATATAAAAATTACAAATAATGAATCTCATTTACACATCATGTAATTTGATGAATTTTTTATGTTGTGAACCCTAACTTCATGCCAAACGAGCCCCATCCTCCCCCACCCGAAACTTGTGCTCAACCTAACCCCCACCCACCTCCCTAATGTCCCTTCCCCCTTCCTCGAGCCCCCTTAATCATTCTCCACTTTCTTACCCTCTCTCTATCCAACCGTGAAATTGTAATGGGATGAATTAAAACTATCCAAACCCCTCCTACCGATACCATTTTTGAACGATATGATTCACCACCAGCAAAATGAAAAAAGGAGTTGTAGCCCTAGAACCTCTGGAATGTACCCCCTTGACCACAACTACAGTCGTTGAACTACCTACTATCCTATAGGAGCCCCACAAAATCTTCAATGAGTCATTTTATGATGACTATCCTTATCTGCACCCCATACTCTACTTTTTAGACAGAAAAAACCATGTGGGAATCAACAATTTATAGATGAAGTTGATGGGGACCAAAAAAATTATTGATATGCTCATCCTCACTCACATGAACATCATCTATGAGTTCCTCCAACTCCTTAAGTGCATAAATATTTCATCTATTATTGAGGTGTGTGAGGAGACACACTGGGAGATATTTTTGGCATTTCTTTACAAATTTGAGGTAACGATTTATAGCCTCCACTTAAGATTAGATGGAAGACCTCATGATATTTTCTTCATAAAATTCATCATAGGACTCAGGATTTATAATGATGATTTATCCATATCCGGGGTATTACCTACCTTGCGAGTTGATCAATGAAAGTTAGATTTGAAGAAGCTATGGGGGTTGATTTCATGAGATGATCAAACTATTAATGATCCTAGGATTAGAAAGTCTACCCAACTATGAGGCCCATCACTCAACATCCTACATTGACCCCTTACACATGCCTATTTCACTCGAGCCAAGCCTCATTATAGTGTTAGTCTGATCGATGTTTTCATACTCATTGTAGCCATAAGTGGAACTGCTGTCAACATGGCCTCTCAGTTCACATTATACTACAGATCTCATAAATAGAGGAAGTGATACACGATGATGGGTGGATCATTCTTCACCCAATTTTCCCGTCATCTCGGCATTTTTGATGCCAACCTTCCACTAACCTCCCTAGGTCCATTGTAATACATTGATTTTATTTTGATGAAAATGATGAATCCAATTACCAATGATGGAGACGTCTATTGGTGGGAACCATGAGTAGTTGAGGCTGCTAACATGGTGCTTTTAATCATTCTACAGACCCAATACCACCTACATCACCCACCTCCTCCCCTGACCATGTAGCTTCCATACCCACACCCAACCCCACCCATGTCCCTACATATAATACTACCACCTACACCACTACTCCACCCACCCCTTCCTTCTTGACAGATCTATGGGCTATGTAGATTTTCATCCTAGTGAATCTACCTCAGATCTCCCAACATCTGCACATACCTTTTGCAGAGCGATCCCATTTCACCACCCCTCCCCCACCATCACCCCCACATCATTTCATCCCATACTGGATCCTTATGTCCATTCATCATCTACAAAAATTTCCCCCACCATAGTATCGGATAACATTCCATCAGAGTTGACTGACACTACTACCTGGTATGAGAATCTAATAGAGCATGCCCAGAAGGAAAAGTGACAAGTATCCACCCCATCCACCGAGGTGACTTTCATTAATCCATTTATCAGACCCACAACCACATTCTAGATCAGTACCTCCCCACCACCCACCACTGAGATAGCTACCAAGATCATGACACCACTATTAGAAAATGAAAACCTTTCCCTTTTACCATTACATCCATTGACCAAGTGGGGAAGTTGTAGCCACTGTCTATTCAGGAGCAGACTATAGATGATGTGCTTTCTAACATTGATTTTTATTAGTCTACTCTAGTCCTTTCCCATATTTTTGTATAATTCTTGGGTACTCATTTTTTATACTATCTAATTTTCCATTCATCATTATGTCACTACACTTTATAAATATGTGGGATACTATTTTTTCTCTATTTACAGGGCTTATTTTTTTAATTCATTACACTATTATTGTAGTCATGTCCACCTCCACTATTTCATCTATGGTCATCTATGCGCCCGTACCATCAACATCTTCCCTTTTTCGATGAGTGAATTAGCAGTTAAGTGAGGTCGAGAGCAAAATTCAGGAACTACAACTTTATATATGCATTCACCAGCCACTACCCTGAGCACATATACCTTTCCCACCACATTATATTCCTGCTTGTTATTCTTTCTAAGTGATAAATTCTGCAAAATGACCACAAGAGATAGAGGAAACTGCCACCAGTATCATCAGATGATAGAGGAGAGCTGAGTTGATGGAAAATACCTTACATTCAAAAAATAAAATACAAAAAGAAAGAGAAAAAGAAAGGAATAAGATACCTTCTGCACCTTCTTGATATATATTCATAGATCCAACATGAGTTTTTGGGAGAATGGACTTCATTATATATAAAGGATTTTTTTTATTACGTTGTTCACGAAATTCATGCATTATAATTATGATCTTACCCTCCTTTTTTGAGCTTGTTTATTTCACTTTCTACCCAGCTTCCCACATCCTTAGAGTCATTTGAACCTATTTTCCGAAGCCCTCATGATTAATTTTGATTTTTTCCTTACAAATTAGAGTAAATAGAACTAGTGAAAGAATATGGTTAGAATTGTGTACTCATGGTATGAGCATAACTCCAGTTTAAATTAACCTTGAGTGATGAGATAAAATTAATTGTGATGTAAATTGTAAATGTGTATAGAATTTATAAAACTATTAAAAATTTAACTAAATGATTAAGAATTTGTTTGAAGAACTTAACTATGAGGTACGTCTAATTTTCTTTGCAGGGATGATTCTAGAGACTAATTTTTTCCACTTACAGATAGTTTAATTAACCTATATATAATGAATGATTCTTAATTTAAATTTTTTCACCCCATGGAATCCCTATGGATATATTGTTTCATGAGGATAAGTAATTTTTCAAGTTTGGGGGAATTTGATAAGATGAAATCGTATATACATTTTACTATCATTTTATTGAGTACAATCTATGTTTTTACTTGATAATGAACAAGGTATGTGTTTTTTATTTCAAGAAATATTATTTCATGGTTTCGATGGAAAATCTTGATAAACTATCCAAAAATTACCATTACACATTGTGAAACTACATTACATGACATTTAGTCACCTTTCATAGCATATAACAAGTCGTGAAGCAGGTCATGAAAGAGTTACAAGACATAAAACCATGAAGGAATGTGAGTCCAAAATACATGTCATATAACATTCAAATTACAATTCTCTCTTTGAAGATCTATCTTAAAGAAGGCACAAGTCATGAATCCCAGTTACATACCATGAGCAGAGTCAAATTTCTAAATCTAGAAGACTTCATACGAGATTCGAATGAGATTTTTTTAGATTCAAAATTTGTTGAAAAAACATTGGCTCAAAATTACTCGATGTGAATACCCATTACATGTCATGTAATATCCTAATTATTTACCTACAACAGGTGAAAGTCAAATAGAATGTAACAGAATTATTGAATTTAAATCATTTATATCGTTCTTATCTCTCAATTTTCTTCCACCCTTTCTCCATAAAATATTTTATCATCAAATATTTTCATTTTTTTAGGTTTATCCATACACTATGGGTTGATTTGAGAAGAGTTCTTCATTCTTTTTTCATCACCATCACTGAGAAATGTGCGTTCTTTGTTTCGATCATTAATTTACGATGAATCCTTTCTATTTTCTCTCTTATTCTTGTTTCAAGTAATCTATTGATTGAAATTGTTATTAAATCAAGTTTTAGATTTTTTATTATGGATTGGATGTTTATTAATTTTTTAATATCATTCATTTCATGTTTGTTAATTTCTTAATATCAATTTGTATTTTTTAATTATACTTTGAATTCTTTATCTTTTTTGGATTGATTCAACAATGAGTGGCTACACAACTTAGGGTAGGTATCAAGATTAGGGGTATTTGAGTTTAATTAATATTTAATTCTCAACTTGGTAAACTTAAGGATAATAATCATGTGAAACAAATTTTTTTATCCAATTCTTTTAAGTAACTCTGACTATGGAAAGTTTGAAATAATAACCCTGGTCTGATATGAGGAGAATATGTTATGACCAGTAGCCTATGACACTTTCATCCTTAGAATCTAGTCTTAATTCAACCAAGTTGTAGCCAAATCCAGACAAAGGAATAGTTTTATCATGGATGGATCTATTTGGATTGACCATATCCAACTAGTGACAATTGTTTTGCTGTGTATCCTAAATGTTAGGACCATACCAAGTTATAAATAAGATCATTTTTAAACCCTTAAATTGATTCTGATCCCTTATTTTTCTCTGATATTAATACATTAATTCCTTAACATTAGTTATTTTATTGGGTTTACCTCCTCAAATGGTTCCCACTCTGTTTCTAATTAAATGAGTTCAAGGCCATGTGAATTAATTCAACACGGAGAAATGATTTTAACATGGGTCAAAGAAGAAGTTTTTTGTGGAGAAACATATCATTAAATGGCGAGAAGTTTTTAATGTGTAGATTTGTTTTGTAAAATTGGTGGAAATTTCCAAGCATCATAACATCCATAATACCATGAGAAGATCCAATTTGGTGACCACCTTTCATTGATTATCATTTTTCCTTTCCATAAGAGAGTTATAATTTTGATATCCCTTCAATTTTTGGGGAGTCTTTACCGTGTACTTATTCCTTTAGTGGATAACTCTTTCTGAACTAGGTACCATGGTTTTTCCTTTTTGGGTTTTCCACATAAAATTTTGGTATCAATTTTTTTTATTCTATACATTTATTAGAGTCACTATTCATCCACCTTTCTTTGTAGGGAGAGAAGCTTTTCCGCTATAGTTAACTTTGATTTTGTTTTCACATTCGTCACCTTTTCCATATTTCCCAACATATGGTATCAAATGGTTAAGTTTTTATTTCATATTTATTATGGACGAAAATTATATATGGATGATTTTTTTAATGGTACCAACTACCATATGTGGTGCCCAAAAATGAAGGATATTTTTTCTGTCAAGAAAATGCATCTTATGGTGTTTAGTACGCAGAAGCCAGAAAGGATGTTAGATGAAGACTGAGTGTTTGAGCATGAGATTTTTTGTGATTTCATTCACAAATGGGTTTAAGATAATGTGATGAACCGCATTGTAAACATCTCTCATTCCATAAATTTGTGGAAGAATCTTGAGACGACCTATGCTTCTATGTCAGGAAAAAATAAATTGATTATTCTCAAACAAATGATGAATTTTATGTAAAAAAGAATGTATGTATATTTTTGACTATTTGATTGAATATTTGAGATGATTTGATCAATTTTATAGAATTGGTATCAATATTAGAGATGAGGTTTTAGATCTTTTTTTTCTTAACACTTTACCTAATTCTTGGGAGACTTTACGTGTCACCTTAACTGGTTGTGATCCTAATGGTGTTGCGACACTTAGTTTTATTATTTTTAATATTTTAAATGAATAATTCATGAGATTTACTCAGGAGAAATATTCTTGAAATATTTTACTCATAGAGAACAGGGGGAGAATCCAAGATCAGGGACATATCAGTCAAGCTAAGTGAAAAGGCAAAAGAAAATCCAGGTCAAAGTAGAGAGAATTTGAATTTCATCAATGTGGTAAGAAGGGGATTGTTAAAATGTTTTTTTATTAGATTAAAAGAGAGAATATAATGTATGAAAATCCAAAAAATAAAATTGATTATGGATATAATAATTTCACCACCGCTATAAGGGTGATCATGTTATTGTTTATGAATTCATTAACATTTCTTCTAATGGTTCTTATTGGGATGTTGACAGTGGTGACTTCATTCACATGATATTGAAGAAGGATTTCTTTAAATCTTACTACCTAGTTAATTTTGGGATTTTGAATATGGGAAATAATGGTCATGCTGACATCATAGGTATCATGACTTTTTGTTTAGAGACCAGCATAGGAAGTAAGCAGATTTTGAAGAATGTTCAACATGCAACTATGGTTAATTTCGATCATATTTATACCAGTGTTCTTGATAATGAACTGTTTAACAGTAATTTTGGTGATTGATAATGGAATCCTTCCATGGGTTCATTGATTTTTGGATCGATGGAAGAAGTAGTTAGGGTTGTACTATACTAGAGCTTCTATTTTGTGTTATACTAATTGCCTTATTGAGTGCGGTGTTCGATCTAAGTTATGGAATAAGAGGCTAAATAACATTAGTTGGAAAGGGATTGGTTGTTTGGCCATGTGAAATATTTTCTAGATTTAATGAGTGTCAAATTGTACATGTGTGATCACTGTATGGCTAGAAAATAGGGAAAGGTGAGTTTCAGGAGTCATCCTTTACACATAAAGTCATAGGTACTTCAATTAGTATATTCAGATACTTATGGTCCTTTGAAATATAAGACTTTTAGTGGTGGTCTTCATTTTGTGAATTTTTTTGATGACTACTAATGTATGCTCTGGGTTTATATTTTGAATGCGAAAAATTTGGTGCTCAATGCTTTTAAGCAATTTAATGTTTCTACTGAGAGGTAATTTGATAAGTAATTGAAATGTATTTGCATTGAATACGTGGGAGAGTATTTTGGTCCAATTGCTCAGTATCATAGCCTGGAAGGTATTTGACATCAGAATACACATCCCAATACTCTAATCTAAATAGTGAAGTTGAGTGGATGTACAAGAATTTGTTGAAAAGATTTTTTTTTATTTCATAATCCATGTTGCTTGGAAATTCTTGGAGTGAGGATTTACTTAATATATTTTATATTATCAATTTATCACTTGTGGTTTCATTGAATGTAGGAACTCCTAATAATATTTGGTATGGAAAATATACTGGTTATGATCACTTGCATGTTTTTGGTTGTAAGGCATTTTTTCATGTGCCTAGTGATGAGAGATCCATGCTGGATGGTAATACACACCGGTGAATTTTTATTTGAAATGGAAACGATGGGTTTGAGTGCAGGTTCTATGATAATTATTTAAAGAAACTTTCAAGAAGTCGTGATGTAATGTTTAAAGTGGATCAAACTATTGCAGACATTGATAAGGGATAAAAACCAACTTCTCTATCTTTTGATGTCTTGGATATTATTGACCCTCGTTCTGATTCACATTTAACTCATATTGTTGATTCTGATGATCATGTTGATGTCCATAATGATCTTCAAGGCGAACAGGTTGGATTTGATATTTTTGATTCACCTTTTGTTTCTGATGATCCGGTTCCAAGGGTTGTTAATGGACCCGTAGTTCTACTTCAGAGGTCATCTCAGCATCATACCATTTCTACTCGGTATTCACCTGATGAGTATGTGATCCTCACTGAAGGGGGAGAACCAGAATATTTTGATGAGGTGATAGAATGTGAATATAAGGATAAATGGGTTGTGGCAATGGATGATGAGATGACATCATTACATTACAACCATACTTTTGAGCTCATGAAGTTACCTATAAGTAACATATCTTTGAAAACCCATTGGATTTATATGATATTAAATAAATAATGTTGTTTTGTTCCATGATATATGGAATGGTTAGTTGTTAAAGTCTACTATCAGAATAAAGGTATTGATTTTGTTGAGATTTTTTCACATTTTTTTGAAACATATTCCCTTTGGGTTAATCTTGGTTTTTCTACTAGTTTGGATCTAATGATTGAGAAGATGGGTGTGAATACAACATTCCTCCATGGAGATTTATAGGAGTATATTTATATGGAGTATCTAGAGTTTTTTTTAAAATTTGTAAATAAAATCATGTCTGAATGTTAAAGAAGAGTTTGTATGGTTTGAAGAAAGCTTATAAGTAGTTTCATAAGAAGTTGGAATATATCATTTTTCATCAGTTTTTCAGGAAGAAATATTATGATAATAGTGTTTTTTTCATATATTTACTGATAATGATATTATTTTATTTTTTCTTTTATGTTGATGATATGATCATTGTTGTCTATGATGCTTCTAGGATTCACATATTAAAGAAGGATCTTTTTCAGTCTTTTGCAATGAAAGACTTGGGGCATGCACAACAGATTCTTCAGATGATGATCTCTCATGACATGAAGGCTAGGAAATTATGGTTATCTTAGGGGAGATATATTTAGAAGTTTCTTTAGAGATTTTATTTAGATAGATATGAAGTGGTTAGTACCCCTATTATTTTACATTTTAAACTCAATACTAGTCAGTCACCTTCTACTGACAGAGAGAGAGAGAGAGGTGAGATACAATACATACCTTATTCGTCTTTCATTGGCTATTGGATGTATGTTATGGTATATAATATACCTGATATAGCTCATGTAGTTGGTGTGGCCAGTTGTTTTCTATCAGATAAAGTTAGAGAGCATTGGAGAGCAGTGAAGTATATATTTTGATTTCTTTATGGTACTTCTAATATGAGATTGTGTTTTCGAAATGTGTAACCTATACTTTGTAATTTTACAGCTTTAGATATGCTAGTAGATACCAATCCAGGAAGTCTAATTCATACAATTTTATCAATTTTATAGGGAGATATATATTAAGACAGTTAAGATTGTAGAGATGTGTTCTATTATATACCACAGAGTCAATGTTTATTGTAGCTACATTGGAATGAATGGAATTTTTTAGGATGAAAAATTTTATTCGAGTGCTCAATTTTAATTAGAAAATGTATGTTTTATTTTGTGATGGTCAGAGTGCTATTTTTTTGGGAAATAATGCCACTTTTCATGTATGTTGAAAAGATATCGATGTTTGGTGTCATTAAACCCACAAAATACAGTATTTGAGACCGTTAGAAGTTGAGAAGATCAACACTTACGACAATGGGTCACATGTGTTGACCAAGAGTTTACCTAGGGGTAAATTTAAGACTTACCGATTGATTGAAGGGTTGGAGGTAATACCAACTTGAGTCGAAGGGGGATTCTGTTTGGGACGCCTCCTCAAATGGCACCCAGTTCTTAATTAAATGTGGTTTAGACCGTGTAAATTAATTCAATGCAGAGACATGAGTTTAATGCGGGTTAAAGAATAATTTTTTGTGGAGTTACAAATCTTCACGTGGAGACACATTTTTGATCTGGATTATTATTATTATAAGGGGGGGGGGGGGTAACAACAAATCTTTATCACATCCATAATACTGAGATTAGATCCAATTTTTTGGTTAACATTCATCGATGATCATTTTTACTTTTCATTGAAGAGTTATACTTTTGAGACCCCTTCCATTTTTGGGGAGTCTCTACCATGTAATTATTCTTTTTAGTGGATCCCTCTATCTAGAGTAGGTCCTGTGTTTTTTCCCTTTTGGGGTTTCCACGTAAAAATTTTGGTGTCAACTTTTATTTGTCTATACATTTGTTTTGAGACACTACACATCCTCCTTCATTTGGAGGGGACAGAATATTTCCATTTCATGTCCACTTTGATTTTATTTGCATGTTCATCGAATGTTCTATTGTTCCCAAAAATTACCATGTTAAACTACCCTGTGAGGAATCCTACCCAAAGGGCTCTAAGTCTTAGTTCATACCAACCAATCCAAATCATCATGGGACTGACCCTGCACTATCACTATACAAAGCCTAAGTAGAAAGTTTGGAAAAACTAATTCAAATCTTACTGCAGCTCGCATGAATTACACAATGCATACGAGTGCATCAATCATGTACCATTTTATAATAATTCATATAGTTTCGTCAGTCAAAAAATTATTTATAAATGTGTATTGTTTCATTTTACTATATAAAGATTATTAAAACCATATTCATGTTTGATTACAGTAAAATAATTTGATGAATTTTTTTATCTTATCAACACACACACACACATATATATATTATAAACGGTTTCATCATAAAAATATAATGTTAAATAAATTCATAAAAACTATAACTAATACAGTATTGTAAACATAAAATTCCATAATAGAATAATAAAACATGATAATCACATTAATATTTCTGTTGTAGTGTGTGTAATACATAATAACTGATCATGATCAAGATTCTATATAACCCATGTTTTCTCAAATATAACATAATTACTACCATTCACTATCATTCATTATTTTAAAAACAAATATAAAACCCTTATCAGTGGAGTTATTTAATTAATATTGAATCATTTAAATCATGAATACGATATTTAAATGGTTAATAAATAAAAAATTCTCTATTTTCAAAAAAATATTCTAAGAGACATACATTATAAACACTCACATATCCTTCACAATCTAGTTTTTTTTAAAATTTAATATAGATAAACCTTTCTATAAAGGAAATCAGGAATTAATTTATATATTTAATGAGAAAATATTTGTTGCGTTAAATTAGAAAAAGAAACTAAGAAAAAATTTGTTTCAAAAACAAAATTAAATAGAAAACTTATTTTAAAAAATATATATATTTATCACATGTATACTCTAAAACCAATAATATTCAAAAATAACATAAAGGAAATTTTAATTATTAATTATAACATATTATATTTCAAAAATATAATTCAATAAGCATAATGTTCATTTTTATCACTTTAATAAAAAATATATTGGAAAATCCCATAAAATAAAATAATAGAAAGTGAGAATCAATATTATTTGAACCAAATTTTCACTGAAATCATTACATTAAATTAAAATTAATATAATATTAACATATGTATATAAATAAATATACCTATTAAGGTAGCATTATTTTGAAAAAAAAATCCAAAAACACATGAAATATGATTCATGGGGGCCTTTAATAGTGTAGTTTGAGGAAATTAGGACTGTTGTATCATTAACAGACATCACCGAGAGACCTAAATCTAGGAAAAATATACCTAGAGACATTGGTCTTTCCAACTAATGATATCTTGTTTGAATCCATATTATGTTCTATAATATTTTTTGAGAAACTCAATTGATTATAATAAATATCATTGAACAACATATTATGTAGATAATTGGACAATTGGTTGTATTTTGTGATATAAACATTTTTGAAAAAATGAAGAGTCAATTAAAACATTTTTTTGGGATGATTCCCTTATCGATGCACAATAATATTTTGAACCAAAAATCATTTAATTACCATATAACAGAAGATCATGCTCCCTAGGAAGCCGCAAAGACTATAATGATAGAATGAATGAATCCCCAAAACTATTGCAAGTGCCATGACTGAAGGTGGTGATAAGAATGAAAACAATGTGGAAGAATGAGAGAGAGTAATAACAACTAGAGTTATGGGAGAATAGAAGTAGGTTTTATAATGGTTGAGAATAATGAAAAAATGAAAACTACAGAACCCAAACTAGATATCAATGAGAGAGTAAAATGAGAAAAAAATATACCTCATATTCTAGTCTTGATGCATCTGAGAGAAGAGAGGAGGAGTGCTGACAGTAGGGGAGTTCAGCAAGAGCTTGAGAATCGTGACTAAAATAGTCGCGGTTAGGGTTCTCTTAAATAGATCGGAGAAACTTTTACTAGGGCTTGCAAAAAAAGCGATGACAAAGATACCTTTTATCACTGTTAAATTGAAATGCACTGATAGAAGGCATATTAATCAATGCTAAAGAAGCGCTGATAAAATGAACCGTTATCAATGCAAAAGCATTAACACTAATAAAATACTTCTGATTATAAATAAATAGAATATTAAGTATATTTATATATTTATATATTTATTTATTATAATTTTATAAATTTAAAATTATATAAATATTAATTAATAATTACATAAATAATTTAAAAAACATATTTTTCCATTTATTATTATAAATATATTATATTATAAATATAGTACATTTACATTTATAAATTTATTTATAATTATTTATTTATAATTAAAAATTTACTTATATTCTTATATATATAATTATATACATATAATAAATATATATAAATATAAATATATAAAATATATTCATTATTTAAATATATTTATTTTAAATTTATAATTATAAATATATTAATAGAATTATATATATATATATATATATTTAATAAATAAATATAAATATAATTATAATTATAAATATAAATATAAATATAGTAAATATATTCATTATTTAAATATAATTTATTATAATTTTATTATTATTTAAATATATAATTATTTATTTATAAATATATGAATACTTTTAAAAAAATATTTATTTATTTATATCACTATATATATTTATATATTTATATACATATACCCCCTAGGGTGAGATCGATGGTAGTTGCCCCTGTTGGTCTCAGTGAGGTCTCAAGTTTGAGTCTCGCCGAGTACATCCCTACATTGTATGTTGCCTGGTTTTCTTTATTGTGTAGCCCCTTTCACCAAATAAATTGAGGCTTCAGCCTCAAATTATATATATATAATAAATATAAATATATTATATATTATATATTATATTCATTATGGAAATAAATTTATTATAAATTAATAAGTATTTAAATATATGTAAATATTTATTTATAATAATTTCAAATATATAAATTTATAAATATAGTAAATATTCATTTATAAATATATATTTTTTCTAAATAATTATTTATAATTATATTTTATAATTATTTATGAATATATAATCCTAAATACATGCATTTTAAAATTCAGTGAAATTGAATAATTAAAAATGAGTACACTTTAAAAATATTGAAAAAATGGATAAGTTTTATTAATTAAATATAAATTATTAAAAAAAGATAGATATATCATGAAGTAAATATTAATAAATATTAAAAATACTGAATCATATTAAATAAATAAATATAAATAAATAATAGAAAATGATTAAATTCAAAAAAATAAAATAATATTGAAAATTAATAAATAATACCTAACTGTAATAATATTAAAAATAAGTAAATAAAATTCAACAATTAAAAGAATAATATATTAAATCATCATTTTATAATGAAATTTTAAAATATACTAAAATTTGAACTAATTACATCAATATTAGGTGTATGTGTTTCTATATAAGATTTCCTTAATTGATTAAATATTTTTGTGTGTGAGTTTTATATAAAAATTCATTAATTACTTATATGTATGTGAAATCAATGTAACCAACATTTGATATACATTATATTGAAAAATCAAAGAACATTAAAAATGAATAAGATATTAATATGTTTTTAATTATTACATTTTATTCATTTTCTATATATCTATATTTAATATATATTATTTACTAGTATTTATAATTAATATATATATATATTAAAATTATTCATTGTTATTAATAATTTTTTTCAAATTTTATTTTTTAAATTATTAAAATTTATTCATTTTTGATTTTTTAATTGTTAGAATATATTCATTTTTAATATTTAATTATTAAAATTTATTCATTTTATATATCTATATTTAATAGGTACTGTTTATTAATATTTATAATCTATATATACGTATATTATAATTATTCACATTTATCAATAATTATTTAATTAATAAATTTTCTTAATATTTTTCTTAATTTATTCATTTTTAATATCTATTTATCAAATTATTTCGTTTTATTCATTTTACATATCTATATATTTACTATATATTATTTATTTATATTTATAATTTATATATATGTATATTGAATTTTTTTTCATTAATTATTTAATTAATAAAATTGTTAATGTTTTTTTTAATTTTTATAGGTTCAATTATTTCATTTTATTCTGTACCTTTATCAATGCTAAAATCCTTGATAGAGGGCACACGATATCAACTCTAGGAATAAAGCGATGATAAAGGGTACCTTTTATCATCTCTATATAAAAGTGATGATAAAGGACACTTTTATGAATGCTTTTTTCTAGCACTAATAAAGGTTAGTGTTGTTAATTGTCTATTTTGTAGTAGTTCAATTCAGTATTTAATAATTATTTAAAACCATTATTAAAATTTCAAGTACAAGAGTTAACAATCAATATAATAAGGTTTCAATGTTATAATTACCAATTTAATATAATTTAATTTTATCCATTGTTGGGAGACTATATGGTGTGTACTTATGAGCTACACGTCAAGTACCTCGATTTTTTTGTACACAATATACACACATGGGCTTTAGCATGTACCTCATTTGGACTACATGATGTGTGCAATCTAGCCACGCATTGTGTATCTCTCTTTCCATGTGTCTACACAACCCACCGAAGGACTCAACATGTTCATCAGACATGGGGCTACATGACATGTACAATCCTACTACACGCCATGTATCTCACATGTCGTCTATCCACTTGACTCATTGAATGGATCGACATGTATTTAAAATGTGGTAAATAATGAACTCTATTTCAGGTACATCAGGTACACATCGTGGATCTCATTAATCCTCCAGGATATGAATCTCACAAGTTTTTGACCATTTATATGATCACATGCCTTGCATGAATTTCACCGCTAAATCATGTAGAGTACACAACATTTATACTAGAAACACTCTATGTATTCCCACATGTCTTGTGCCAGGATAGCCTGGTCTACACACAATGTTTAATTAATACACCGTGTATAGTTACTGCTTGGTGTGTCATGTATCCCACAACACAACCAGGTTCAATACACTTGGGTACATGACATGTTCCCTGGCTACACACCATTTAATCACATGTTATCTGACCAAAATCCTTGGCACATACCAAGGGAATCTCCGGTCATTTTTCATATTTTCTTAGTCCTTTTAGAAAATAAAACACTAAAAAATTATTGTTAATATCTAAAAAACATCTAAATTAAAATTTTATTAAATAACTAATAATTCTTGAAATGAAATTCTAACTGTTGCACCTAAAAAAATAATCCAATAAATGATTATAAATTTGAAACATGGCCAGTCTAATACCACTTGAAGGTTCTAGACACATCATAAGAGGTTTAGTGGGAGAAATACCCAGAAGGTCTTGTTGATTAGGTGGATCATTCCAAATATTTTACATGACATGAATGTCAGGAAAAACCGAATATTTCCAAAAAATATTGATGTAGGGAAATCCAAAACCTAGAGATGAACGTTTCACATTAAATTTATAATTAATTTATTTGAGATCATAATAAATGTTTACCTCATCATTGGAACATTATCTAATGAATATTCTATTAATTGTTTGAAAAACGTTTTCGAGATTTCCATCATTGAGTTGTAAGGATTCAAGTGTCTAATCCCTCTAGTAAAGATCCACACATTCACCTTTGATCACAAAACAAGGCCAATTTATTTCTAAGTACTAGAATGGTGAATCAATTGTCTTGCATTGTTCATATTGATCTCCTGTAGTTTAGTCAATCTTGAAGGAATCACTCTATAACTTCTCGTTCTTAAGAGAAATAGAGGTGGATGAATGGATAGAGAATTCCATTGTATGTAACAATTTTATAATCTCAATTTTTCAATTAACCCTGTACAACAGAAATAACCATCTATTTATAGAGCTAGGTTTTATGTTAAGAAACTATTTATTTTCATATCATCCCTTAAATAATATAATAACTATAAACAAGCTCCATTACAAATAATAATAATAATAATATTATTTTATGGCATGTGTTATCTCATGCAATTGATAAATATTATTTCACTATCTTTAAATTAATATTTATCATTGGACACAATCTTGGTCTGATATGATTTCTCAACATTTATTGAACACCTGAATAAATATTTAATTAAATAATTCTGTCATCAATAAAAAAAAATATTTTATTTAAAATCCAGCAAATAAATATATAATTAATATCCACATAACAAAATATATTACATATTAATAAATAAATAAATATTTATTACCTTGTAAATATTAACGGTCAATAAAACCTGAGTGGAATTATTCCTTGGTGTTGAGAATAATAATTTTTTCAATAATTAAATTTAAATAGATTTTAATCGAGATCAATGGAAACAATTAGTGTGTGACCCTCTAGGATTTTTTTTCCTTGACATTAGATGGGCTGCCTAAAGTCCAAGATTACAATATAGGATTATGTCAAGGAACCTGAGAGAAAGAACTTAATGTCACAATGACGACAATCACATATGAATTATAATTGTGTAATATATTCTGTTTATCTCAATATCTCATCCAGTAGGTTGAACATCTGTTTCATTAACCTATAAGCTTGATATGCCTTTCTTTGAATATATGAAATTAACACGTCAATACACCATGGCCATTAAATATAATGTGACGGTTCTATTCCAATAAAAGGCTATGATATCAAATTACCTAAATATGGAAGGTATAAATCCTTCCACAACTTATCCATTAATAATATGACATTCATGACCACCCAATGCACCTTACCTCCCACGAACATATGACATCATAGTTTTGGTTAATAAATCATTGTGTATGAGACATGAAATGCATTAATGATAATATTAAAGTCTATAGACCATTAAAAATGCTCACAGATCGCAATACACGACAAAAACAATATATATATAATTCCTAATTGTAGTTCTATTCTCATAATCACGTTTTTTGATGATTACCATGTGAAAACTTCATAAGAAAATCATCATCCACTTTTGAGTACTTGTACCTGATAGTCTACAAACTATGTTCCTTATCATAGTACATTGTCTTATCATAGAAGTATATTTAAGAATATTTCCATAGCACTTAAATTTTCTCATCATAGTGGGGAAGTACTATGACCTTATCAATGCGACAGATACCCTTGGATATTATTACACTCTTTTCATGAAGAATAATGATGAATATATAATAAGATGATTTTTTGAAAATTAAAATGTTCAAATATACATGTAATTGAAGTACAATTAGTTGGTTCTAGAACAAAAACTCTAATATCCTACAATTGAAAAATGACTCGGGGATTTTATACCATGATTTCATATAAACCCAAGTGAATTTTCTTGGCATTGAATCCTTTTATGTGGCATGTCACTTACTTAAAATTCAATAGGAAAAAATAACATTTGATCATACTGAAAAATTCGAGTATTTGATTGTCATGTCGATGATTCCTATTGTTTTTAAATGTATCAATGAATATTTTATAAATATTTATCATAAATTAGAGCTCAATTGGTCAATTTTTACACCTACACACATTATTTGATCATTATTAAAAAAATGTTAATATTTTAAAACCATTCCTTATTCTATACCGATCAATTCAAACATCATATTGATGGGTGGTTGACTCAAATAGACCCCAAATTATTTTAGGAATGTTATTCAAGATTTTCATACTAATTCAAAGTCGTTATCTTATTTTCTTACCCCATAACATGATATATGTCATTTAAATAAAACTATAAAATGTTACTTATTTTTTCCCATCATACCTTGACACACGAGCATCTGTTAGATGTAGTGTTGACTATTAAAAATTATAAATGACTCATTGATCATTATACCATGATTTCATAACAATCCAAGTGTGTTTTATTTATATCGGATCCTTTTATATGATTTTTCACTTAACTCCAATTATGGGAGACAAACTCAATTTTTAATCATATCGAGAAATTTGGGTATCTAATCAATGTGATGATGATTCCTAATGATTTTAAATGAATTTATGATCATTTTCCTAATATTCCATGTCAATCAGTGCCATGAAATAGCCTAAACACCCTAGTACTCTGGTACCCTAGCTGGATTTAACATTGCCTAATGGGGATTCCAGATCCCCATTGGTTGGTAACATTCACCTGACATCATACAAGATAAAGAGGGAACAATTTCTACACATATGAAATAGAAGAGATAGAAACAAGTCAGTATGCTCAAAGAAAACTCTCAAAGTAGACTATACGATATGTCACATTGGTATTGAAAAACCCAAACAATACATCAACAAAGTACCAAAAAATAAGGTAAAGAGACCTAGACCCAATGGACATAGTACTCAAAGATCAAACGATCAATAACCACCACCTCAAACTGGTTCCTTTGCTTGATCAAACATGACTGAAGGAAATCTAAAAACTCCCAAAGTAAATGGTTGGGTGTGAGCTAAAATCTTAGTAGGGTCTCGCCTATTGTTTCATAATAAGATTCCAATATAAGTAAACCAACTAATGCTTTAAATTTTAAATAAATTACCCATGTAATTACAATCGAATATTTAAAACAAATCATACTTATCATTTCAGTTAATAAATATAGTTCAATAATTTCTTAATAGACATTCTATATAAAAAATTTATATAAATTCACAAGGCATATGTAAATAAGTTTATAGACAATGAAATATATATATATATATATATATAGAATACCAAATGATAAACATGGTCATATGCCAAGAGGGTTGATAGTTCCATGTAATGGGATCCTTTCAGAATCATAAATGTGATCAGAACAATATGTGTAAATACACACCTAAACAATTTTCAAAGAGAACAAATCAAAATCCCATCAAGGATAAAATCCATTGCGCTATTTTTTTAGTGTTGTAAAGAATCAATCTAAGTGTTTTTATCCCAAAAAACACATTAACTACCTAGTAATTCATGTACTCAAACAACATTCAATCATGAGAAAATTATTTCAAAGCTTTTCAAAATACAATTTCCATATTTTCATTTCAATATTCGAATTCCTCATTAAAAATAAAAACATTGATTTTTAATTAATTCACTACTTTTTTAGGATAAAAAATATTTTCTTATCAAAACAATCAATCCATTTTCTCAGATTAATTTCAAAAATCAAATTTTAAATTCAGTTTCACAATTCAATCAATTTAAAATCATGCTCCAATTCATTAGAATTGGGGATTTTTTCTTAAAATCAATACCTTTTTAATATAAAACCCAATTCCCATCCAATAAGAGTTTAAAAATATAATTTAAGGAAATTTAATTCAAATTTATCAAATCAAGGGTAATTCAATTGGAACAAATTAGACTAAACCACCTACCTTAACATGGAGATCACGTAACATAATAACCACACTGAGGAACTCCAATGGAGAATGTCTAAAATAGAGATCTGAGATTCAAACCTAGATTCAAAATCTAAAAAAATGACTTTAGATCCTCCAGTAGCATGGTTATCTAACAAACCCTAAGGAGGAGAGAAGAATGGAGTGGATGATAGTGAATGGGACAAGAACACTTATCAGGAAGAGACCAAACGACGTTCGCCTTGCATCGATCCACCTTAGAAGGGGTTTGGAGGGGGGAAATGGGTCCTTAAGAATCCTACTAAACTTTTAAATTGATATATAGAGATTTGGGGATTAGTGGGGGATTATATGGGGGGTTTTAAAATTTAAAATTAATTTTCTTATTCACACGGTTAGATGGCCAGGGTAGCATAATTTTTTAATCCATGCACCATAATTGATCAACCCTCTAATGGGGTGTATATTTTCTACTAGATGGGTGCATGGTTTTTCAAAATATTCACTAGCCATGAAAACCCCCACTATTTGGGTTTGTATAGTTTCCCTTAGGTGGGTGCACAGTTTGGGAAAATCATGCTCCAACCATGGTCAGCCATGAAAATTTCAAAAACTAAATCACCTTTATTCCTGAAACAACCAAAGATGAAACAGAAACAAAAATGAACAAAAAGAGGGGTTGAGAAGTACATAAAAATAGTAAAAGGCGGTTACAATTAGTGTTTTCTGGTCAGTTTTGAACCTGACAGACATGATTTTTGTAACACCCCAAGATTCTACAGTACGCTTCTCTTTGAATAATACAGTAGCGTGTGTTGTACACAACTTCGAGTTCTAACACACACCTCAACCAATCAAACTAGCCATAATGAATAGTAATACCCACTTTTTTAAATTTTATAAATTTTATCTTTCACAATGGACTTCTTTTTTGGATTCAGAATATCTAAATTAGATTAGGGTAAATTTTTGTTACTTTTCTAACAAATTTCATATTTTGATGAATAGTGAAAATTACTAAATTTTAATTAAAAACAACTTTTTTAATAGAAAAAATTATTAGTGATAAATTATGAATTTTAGTGGTTTTAAATTATATTTAGAATATATTTTTACCATTTAATTTAATTTTGGCCATTGTACATAACTTCACATTTAAACAGGACATAAACAAGTGTCAATCTTTTGATAGTTATTGTTTCTTAAAAACACTGTTTTTGTTTTGACAGCAGGAATTAATTTAAAATTAATAAGTGCAACTTCTATGATTTTAATTTGGTAAAATAGACTTCATTATTGAATTTGGAATATCAAAATTAGCTTCGGTTAAATTTTTCATATTTTTCTGAAAACATTTAATTTTTGATGAATAGTGAAAACACTTAGTTATAGTTTAAAACCGAATTTTTATTTATATAATTATTTATCTTATTTAAATTATTTTATGGAAAAATAGATACATAATACCTATATAAGTTCAATTTATTTCATTAGAGTAATTTTATAATAATTTTAGATATATAAAAATTTTATTGAAGTTTTCACCCTCTTTTACCAACTTCCTAAGAGAATTTGCAAATTCACATAAAACATAATTTTACCGCTTCTGTGAGTGGAATTTCAAAAATTAGAGAGACAAAGATAATATTAATGAGTAATATGTATTTAAATAAGATAAAAATAAATTTTGGTGAATTTTAACGTTTTACTTTTATTTACTACGGTAAAAAGTAAATAGGGTAATTGAGGGTAAAAATGATATTATTATTAACCTAACACATGTCCTAATTCTATTGGCTAAGTATAATTAGAACAAAAACAACCTTAGGAATAAAATATGAACCACTTTGGTCCACCTGGACTAGATTAGGACATTTATCATTGTTTAATTCAAATAAGAGTTAAAAGAGTTTAAATCAAAGTTTAATAACTAAAAAAATTTAATATAGGGTTATACATAAGATAAATTAGATTATAAATATTGATTCGAAAGATAAAAAGATTTCATACATAATGGTATATTATTTATAATTTTTAGAAATTAAATAATTAAATTTATTTATGACACAATGATGATGTAATAATTACCTTATTAGTGAAATATTAAAATAATTGATATTATAAATATCCAATTAAATATAATTTGATAATTTTAATGAATTCCAAGAATTTTATTGGTTAATATGAAATGTTAGGATTGATTAAATTAATTTGGATTAAATTAATAAATTTGATAAGACTTTAACAGAAATCAATAATTGAATAGTGTCAAAATATTTTATAAATGAGTTTTTAAGACAAATATTATATTATTAATTGATATTTTGTTCCTAAAAATCTAAGGATCGGCTAGAGGAATTATATAATGATAGGTGTATAATTAATGTACCACTTGGGGGTCTCTTGAAAGTATATAGTAAGTTTATTAACCATATAATATAAAAATACAAAGTGACATGGTAAATGTCAAACTAATTAACTATGAGTTAAAAATAAACGATAAAGTTAATAAAGTGACCCAAACCTGTCTAAAACCTATTGGTTGAGTTTTTTTCAACCTATCCTCACATTATAATTTGAATAATCCAATTTCTATCCATTATAAACCGAATATTAATTTATTATAAAATAATACTTTATGTTTTTCCTAAAGATCCCCTCCCCCCCCTTATGAAAGGACACCTCTTATAACCAATTCCTCACACCTCCAAAGCCTTTTGGATAGTATAACCTCTGACCAATTAAGCTTTTTACATCCCTCTCCTCCTCGTAGAATCCTTAACATAGGAATAAGGCACTTCAAGAGTCCTTTTTGGTTCAAACCAAAGGGAGTTACCCAAATTAAAGGTAACGATTTCTCATAGATTCTTTTATTTTATTTTACTTCTCCAACAACTAAACTCTTCTTATTCATTTATTTTTTAACAAAACCAGTATCCTAAAAACACTATGATATTTTTATGAGATGTATTCGAACTACACTTACACACATCTTCATCTAATGGGCGAAGAACGTAATGTTTCTGTGGATGGCAACCAAATGCCTCACGAAACGATGATTGTTCAATTATCTCCTACCGCCTCTCATTGGGGCCATTATGATGAAAATATAACTAAATATGATATTAATGATATATATTTTATATATAAGCTTCTGTAATTCCATTTTATATCATACCATTATTTGTTTCATGTTGAATATATATATACGAAAATTGCATTTGAGGAAGTGCGGACTACCACACCCTCAAAGTGATATGACTCGTTCATACCATACATGGAACGTATAAAGGATGGTATTAATGAACTTAAGTAACACATATAAGATATTATATTATAATCGAATAAAAATATACCTATGAATTATTTGGATTTTATTCCTTTTAAAATGAAAAATGAAATGGAAGTAGCGTCCGTGCGTACGTACGGACTACCATCTCCACGAACGCGATGAGATTCATTCCCCCCCGTATCCATTCATGTATAATTCTCATTTATTGATTAAAAATAATTTTTAAGGACTTCATATCATTCTGTATATGAATAATATACAACCTCTCCATAAAAAACATGGGTTATTTAACAAAACATATAAAATAAAAGGAGTAAGTTAACACCCGAAACGATGATAATCCTATGATATTATTAACAAAGCAATGTTAAAAGATCATATATAATATCATATTAATGTATATTATTCTTTTATAATTTATAAAAATCATTTAACCTTTATATATTAGGTTAACCTACACTAGAAAAAGTGAAATTACAAGGTAAGGGTTTTTCATCTCACTCCTTATTCCCTTGAGATTCGTACCATATTGCCACTATTACCTTTTGTGTGGTGTATGTACTGCCCATAATTGTATTCTTTTTGTAATACAAATTAATTTATTTTTATTTACATATTAATTTTATGATACATATTTCATGGGGTGTATGCTTCGTATGTTACCAAATTGGTAAGGGTTTATTTCACAATCTCTTCATTATCTGAGGTTGTTTATACGTAATTATCTACTGGGACCACATTATTATACACATCCATGTTTCTTAAAAATTTATTTCAAATCATTATTACTATTTTACAGACTATGGTTTAATTTCATTTATACCCTTGTTTGACATTTTATAAAAAGTTTATAAAGGAATCTTTCAGTCATCTTCCAAAAAATATCCTTTTTAACCATTTCGACAAAATTAAGGTAATAATGTCTTTTTTTATCTTATATAGAAGGTGCTATTATTTTTTGACGTTATAATATATTTTAATCTTCTCTTACAAGATTATTAGAATATTTTCAAAGTAAATGATTTCTTTTATAATTATGTGACTCTTAAATGATTTCAAAAAAAGACATATATCTCTCAAATAGTTTTGATTTCATCTATGTCGATATCATTTTAAATGTTGTAACTATTTATTATTATAAACCATTCTCGTTAATGTCCATGTTTTTCAAAATGGTTTTGAGGATTTATTTAAATGGACATGAATGTTTTAAAGTGTTAATTACTTTAAAAATTATCAATGTGGTATGGGACACTTTGATTAAAAAATGTCTTTAAATGTCTTCCTTTATAAATTGTCTGACTTTTAAATATTTTCATGAAAAGGGATATTTCAATCAAAGAGTTTTAAAAACCATTTCCATCTATGTCAAATACATTAATGGATTTTATACTTGTTTTGAAGTTGATTTATTATGATACAAAACTTCCATATTGTATTATAGGTTTTGTGATATGTTTGACTGTGGATGTGTTATTTTTATACCATTCATGGTTTATGGTTAAAGTATTGACATTTCGTATCCTAGTTCTTATACGAATGTTTATGTTGTGCTTCAACCTTTTCATATGAGGAATGTATTGAACATAGTATGTGATGGGTGGAGCTGGCTATAGCTCCTTGATGCATCGGTAGGTCTCATGAGACAACTAGACGTGGAATTGGCCGAGGCCCTTTCACAATTTGATTTATGGTTTTGGCCGAGGCCTTAATCATTTTTAGACGTCTTGGATGAGGCATTGAAAAAATGTTTCATAATGTCTGGTATTATACATTTCCTCAATATTTAAATAATACTTATCGTTCATGTCATCATTTGACTAGTAGAATACCCATGATTTTGTTTTATTATGACATTGTTTACTCAACTCATATTCATGCTATAAAAGTATTCATGTTTATTATTATTAAAGGCATGCAATTTCAATTATTCACCATGCTTAATATTTATTTTATTTTCCATTGTACTGCTTACCCTTACTGAGCGTTTGAGCTTAACCCTTTATATGTTTTATTTTCTCCAGGATTCCATGAAGTTTATTGTGATTGATATAGAGGGTTAAGCTAAGGGAATAATGGAGTTTATAAAATAATTGTTTATGTTTTGTTGTATGTTATAATGTGTAACGTAACATTCATGTATGTAATCTATTTTCCAAGACTGCTAAACCGATCGGTCCTTCGGGACTTGATTCCTTGTAATCATGCCAAAGTATTAAAATAATGTACCGACTCTGGGTAACTGGGGTCGGGGCATTACAGTTGGTATCAGAGGAAGTTTAACAACAACCTTAGAATCTGTATTTAGATAAACTATGATTAGATCACATATCCCTAAGATAGACTTTGAGGATTAATATTGAATAACTTCCATGAATTGTGATATTTTAGAGATTTTGTGAGTTTTCTGAGCAATACATCCATATCTGGATATGAGCAGGATGAGGCGGCTTTAGCATAGATGTACCTAGTGGAAAACCCTGAAAACACTGCTTTGAGCTAGACTCAAATGGGAACCAGTGCACGACAACGGGCCTTACTGCACTCTTGGTTACGACACTCCCTAAGTATATGCTTAGGATGATTCTCATTTTCTTTACAAACCATTATGAAGGGTTTATGAGTATATACTTCCTCAAAGAAGACATTTTTATGATTATGGATTATATCCATAAACTATTTAATTTATGTTAAGTGTTTTACAAGTTTGGGATTAGGTATTGCAATTAATAAACTAATCTATTTCATGCCATTGTTTAGAAATGGAGCCCAGTAGAAGGAACGATAACTCTAGCAATACACATGATCCAAAGAGCAAGAAAGATCGTATCTTTCATGGTCCTAAGCCATAACTTATAAGGGAAATAGTCTCCCAGGTAGTATAATCATATGAAGATATGGTATCTTGTGTTGATAAGATAAGTAAAGAATTTTCGGAGTCCTATGGCTTTGAAAGGAATCCAGAGAAGGAAAGGATGGTAGAGAGAAGGATAGATAAAGGGAAGAAGGTAAAGAAGGATTTTCCCTTGTGTGATAACTGTGGAAAGAATCAACTTGGAAAATGCTTGAAGGGAATGGGATTATGTTATATGTGTGGGGAAAAGGACACTAACTATGTGACTGTAAGGGTAAGAAAAATGTTTCAACTGCACAATGATTCATCTGCAAGGAGTTTGTACACTACGCGAACCAATGTCCCAATCATCAGAATATGCTGCAAATGATGCTATTAGATAATATTCATGTTATTATACTACCACAGATGAAGAGGAATGACTATTGTTCTTATGTTGTTATTTTGGAATTATTTCATTGAAGTGTTGTATCAATGATGTACTGGAAATAAATAAGGATTGTACTGCAGTATTATTTGATTGGGGATTTGGGATTTTATGTTATTAAGAAAAGTGAATATACAGCGAGTTAAACTTTCTTGAAATTAAATGGTTTAAGGAAAGATAATCCTTAATATGGTCCTAATATTGATGTAATGATTTTGGAATAAGATGTTGTTGATTTTGGTAAATTATATTAGATATTATTGACTTCCTTGAAATGGATTAAAGATTTGTATATTCCATCATTGTTGGAGTTTACAACATTTTTGGATGGATGAAGTATATACACTATTCTATAAGGAATAATGGACCATGCATGTAATCAATAAGGTTTTATGGTAATTTAGGATGTTTTGGTGTTTTAAAAGAATACATGATGAAGGTATTTACATTGGACTGAGAGTTTAAAGAAGTATTTTGGATATGTATAAAGGTTGAAATGGATTATATTTTACATTGGATACTATTTTTAATGTTTTTTTTTGATATTTATAAAAAGGACAACACGCAGACAGTTTGACAACCCGTCGCATCAGACAAATCTGCGGGAATCGAACCCACAAACATTGAGCAATTGGGATTTATCGCCTAACACTAGACTATGAGAAGTCCCTGGAGAGTATAATTTAGTTTTCTTTTTTTTTTATGTTCTGATATATGAATTATAAATTTAATTTTGAAACCCGATACGGTTTGGATAAATTAAGTATTTTTAAGATGTATTATGTTTTGGGGTGAAAGATGAGTTTGTGGTGGAAATTTATTAATGGATAAAACTCTAATTATAAAGTAAGTATATCTCTTTATGATATTATCCAATCTCATAAATAAATTCCTCAACATTAATAAAAGTAACTTAGAACAAAAATTTTGTCCTAGATAGTACCTTAAATAATCACAGATTTATTTCTTTGTGATTGTTGCCTTTTCATAGCCATGCTCTCTACCACTCTCTATCAGATATTGATGGTTATATTTCTCATTCATATCCATGTTTTCTTACATGGAACCCTACTATGTGTTATTTTCGGCAACCTTTATACTTACCACTCATAATATTAAATAGAGGCCTCATTAATCCATTTTTCGATGTGGGATTTCAATTAAGATATTTTGAGATGTCAACCCCAAGTTTCCAATACCAAGAATAAATTTCAAGGACACAATTTATTAAAAGAGGGTACAAATTAACACCCCATTCTTCCACAATACACTTCTCTTTGAATAATACAGTAGCGTGTGTTTTATGCAACTTCGAGTTCTAACACACACTTCAACCAATCAAACTAGCCGTTATGAATAGTAATACCCACTTTTTAAAATTTTATAAATTTTATCTTTCAAAATGGACTTCATTTTTGGATTCCGAATATTGAAATTATCTTAGGGTGAATTTTTTGTACTTTTTTGATAACATTCATATTTTGATGAATAGTGAAAATTACTAAATTATAATTAAAAACAACTTTTTTAATCGAAATAATCAATAGTGATTAATTATTAAATTGAGTGGTTTTAAATAATATTTAAAATATATTTTTACCATTTAATCCAATGTTTTTCATTGTTCATAATTTCACATTTAAACCGGTCATAAACAAGTTTCAATCCTATAATAGTTATTGTTTCATAAAAACACGCTTTTTGTTTTAACTACGAGAATTAATTTTAAATTAATAAAAGAAACTTATATTTTTTGAATTTTGTAAAATAGACTTCATTATTGAATTTTGAAGATCAAAATTATCTTAGGGTAAATTTAGGTATTTTTCTAAAAACTTTTAATTTTTGATGAATAGTGAAAAACACTAAGTTATTATTTAAAACTGAATTTTTATTTTAATAATTATTTATTTTATTTAAATTATTTTTTTCAAAATAGATACATAATACCTATATAAGTTAAATTTAATTCATTGGAGTCAGTTTATAATAATTTTGGATATATAAAAAATTTATTGAACTTTTCACTGTCTTTTACCCACATCCTAGGAGAATTTGCAAATTCACATAAAAATTAATTTTATTGCTTCTGTGAGTGGAATTTCGAAAATCCGAGAGACACAGTTAATATCAAAGAGTAAAATGTGGTTCAATAAGATAAAAATAATTTTTGGTGAATAGTAATTTTTTACTTTTATTTACCACGGTAAAAAGAAAATAGGGTAATTAACGGTAAAAATGATATTATTTTTACCCTAAAACATGTCCTAATTCTATTGGATAGGTATAATTCGACCAAAAAAATCCTTACGAATAATATATGAATCTCTTTGGTCCACTTGGATTTTATTAGGATATTTATTATTATTTAATTCAAAAAAAAGTTAAAAGAGTTAAAATCAAAGTTTAATAACTAAAATTTTTTTAATATAGGGTTATACATAATATAAATTGAATTATAAATATTCATTCGAAAGATAGAAAGATTTCCTACATAATGGTATTTTATTTACAATTTTTAAACATTAAATAATTTAATTTATGTATGACATAATGATGATGTAGTAATTACCTTATTAGTGAAATATTAAAATAATTGATATTATAAATAAACAAATAAATATAATTTGAGACATTAATTGAACTAAACGATTTTTATTGGTTAACATGACATGATAGTATTTATTAAATGAATTTCGATTGAATTAATAAAGTCTTTAAAACTTTAACAAAAATCAATTATTGAATAGTGTCAAAATTGACATAAATGAGTATTTAAAACAAATATTATATTATTAATTGATATTCTATTCCAAAAAATCTAAGGGTTGGCCAAAGGACTTATATAATGATAGGTGTATCATTAATGGACCACTTGGGGTTCTCTTGTAAGTATATAGTATGTTTATTAACCATATAATATAAATATACAAAGTGACATGGTAAATGTCAAACTAATTAACTAAGAGTTAAAACTAAATGATAAGGTTAATAAAGTGACCCAAACCTATCTACAACCTATTGGTTGAATTGTTTTCGACCTATACTTACCTTATAATTTGAATAATCCACTTTGGAGCCACTATAAACCGAATATAAATTTATTATAAAATAATAGTTTTTTTTCCTAAAGAGCCCCTCCTCCCCCTTATAAAAGGACACCACTTTTAACCAATTCCTCACACCTCTCAAGCCTTTTGGCTCATCAAACCTCTAAAAACATAGTCTCCCTACATCCCTCTCCTCATACTATATGCCTTAACTTAGGAATAAGGAACTTTAAGAGTCCTTTTTGGTTCAAACCAAAGGGAGTTACCCAAATTAAATGTTACGATTTCTCTTAGATTCTTTCCTTTTATTTTACTTCTCCAACCCCTTATTATTATTTTATTTTTTAATAAAACCAGTATAATAAATATAATAGTATATTTTTATGAGAATTATTAGAACTATAAATAAAAACACATCCATATAATGGGTGAAGAACTTAATGTTTCTGTGGATGGAAACCAAACGCCTCATGAAACGATGATTGTAAAATTATCTCCTACCGCATCTCATGGTGGCCATTATGATGGCACTATAATTACATATGATATTAATGATATTTATTTTATATATAAGCTTATTCAATTGCTTTTTATATCATACCATTATTCATTTCATGTTGTATATATATATATACGATAATTTCATTTGAGGAAGTGCGGACTACCGCCCCCTCAAAGTAATGTGACTCATTCATACCATACATGGAACATATAAAGGATTGTATTAATGAACATAAGTAAAAAATATAAGATATTATATTATACTGGATTAATAATATACCTATATATCATTTGGTTTTTATTCCTTTTAAAATGAAATGGAAGTAGCGTTCATGCGTACGTACGAACTACCATCTCCATGAACGTGATGAGATTCATTCCCCATCGTACACATTCAATTCTAATTTTCATTTTATTATTAAAAAATTTTTAAGGACTTGATATTGTTCTGGATATGAATAAGATACAACCTATCAATAAAAAACATGGCTTATGTAACAAAACATATAAAATAAAATGAGTAATTTAACACCTGAAACAACGATAATACTAAGATATTATTAAAAAAGCAACGTTAAAAGATCATATATGATATCATATTAATGTATATTATTCTTTTATAATTTAATAACAATCATTTAACCATTATAAAAGAGGTTAACCTACAATCGACAAAGGAAAAGTACAAGGTAAGCGGTTTTCATCGCACTCCTTATTTCTGTGAGATTCGTACCATATTTCCACTATTATCTTTTGTGTGGTGAATGTACTACCCATAATTGAATTCTTTGTATAATACACTTTAATTTATTTTTATTTACATATTAATTTTATGATACCTCTTTCATGGGGTGTATGTTTTGTAAGTTACCAAATTGGTAAGGGTTTATTTCACAATCTCTTCATTATTCGAGGTTGTTTATACATAATTATCTACTAGGACCTCTTTATTATCCACATACATGTTTCTTAAAAATTTATTTCAAATCATTATTACTATTTTAAAGACTATGGTTTAAAATAATTTATACCCTTGTTTTACTTTTTATAAGAAGTTTATAAATAAATCTTTCTGTCATTTTCCAAAAAGGCCCTTTTAAACCTTTTCGACAAAATTAAGGTAAGAATATATTTTTTATCTTATACGACGGGTGTACCTATTTTCCGTCATTATAAAATCTTCGAAGCTTCCCTTACAAGATTATGAGAATATTTTCAAAGTAAATTTTTTCTTTTATAATTATGTAACCCTTAAATGATTTAAAAAAAGACATATTTCTCTCAAATAGTTTTGATTTCATCTATGTTAATATCATTTTAAATGTTTTAACGATTTATTCATATAAACCATTATCATTAATTTCCATGTTTTCAAAATGGTTTTAAGGATTTATTTAAATGGACGTGAATGTTTTAAAATTTTAATATCTTTAAAAAGTTTCAATGTGGTATGGGACACTTTGATTCAAAAATTTCTTTAAATGTCTTCCTTTCTAAAAAGTATAACTTTTAAATATTTTCATGAAAAGGGATATTTCAACCAAAGAGTTTTACAAATAATTTCCATCTATGTCAAATCCGTTAATGGATTTAAAACTTGTTTTGAAGTTGATTTATTATGATACAAAACTGCCATATGGGAATGAATGTTTTGTGATATGTTTGACTGTGGATATGTTATTTTTATACCATTCATGTTTTTTGGTTAAAATATTGACATTTTGCATCCTAGTTATTATATGAATGTTTATGTTATGTTTCAGCCTTTTCCTATGAGGAATTTATTAGACATATTAAGTGACGAGTAGATCCCGCTATTACCCCTCGATGTGTCGGTAGGTCTCATGAGACAACTAGATGTGGAATTGGCTGATGCCCTTTCCCAATTTAATTTATAGTTTTCGCTGAGGCCTTAATCATTTTTAGATGTCTTGGCTGAGGCCTTGAAGAAATGTTTCAGAATGTCTGGCATTATACATTCCCTCATTATGGAAATAACATTGATTGTTCTTGTGGTTATTCAATTAGTAGAATACCCATGATTATGTTTTATTATGGCATTATTTACTCAGCTCAAATTCTTGCTATAAAAGTATTCATGTTTATTACTGGTAAAGTCATGCGGTTTCAATTATTCACCATGATTAATATTTATTTTATTTTCCACTATATTTCTTACCCTTACTGAGCATTTGAGCTCACCCATTTCTATGTTTTATTTTCTCTAGGATTCCATGAAGTGTATTGTGATTGATATACAGGGTTAAGCAAAGGGAATAATGGTGTTCATAAATAATTTTTTATGTTGTGTTGTTTGTTATAAAGTGCAATGAAACATGCATGTATATAATATATTTTCCAATATTTCTAAACTGATCTTTCCTTCAGGACTTGATTCCTTGTAATCATGTCAACGTATTAAAATAATGCACCAACTCTGGGTAACCAGGGTCAGGGCGTTACAATTTTCCCATTATTTCAAAAATGTTAATGAGGTTAAATCATACGTCAGGACATACTGATCAATCTAGGAATTGGAATTATGCATAGTTGATTAAAACATATACAAAATGATCAGAGTAATGTTCACTTAGATTTACACATCAATCTGAATTTTTTTCTCATGATTGACCCCCAATGGGAGATGTGTCATTTTAATAAAACTATACAATGTTACAAATTTTCCCATAATAATGGGTGGAACATCCATTTTATGGATGAATAAATGATTCCTACATAACAAAAAAACGACTTTCTGATCATTCAAAAAATATTTCAAGATAATCCACATGTGTTCTACTTGTATTGACCCCTTTTATGTGATTGATCATTTAACTTCAAATATGAGTGACAAATGTAACTTTCAATCATAATATGAAATTGAGGTATCTAATTGTTATGTTGATGGTTCATGCACATTTTAAATCACTTAAGGTAATTTTACTAATATTTCATGTCAATAAAATATCATTTTTTTAGTTTTGACTCCAACACACATGAATTTCACATTATTATAAAAAATGGTAATAATATTAAATCATACATTAATCCATACCGATCAATACAGGCATCATATTGGTTTGTGGTTGATTCTAATGGATAAAATATTATTTTGGGAATGTTTTTCTTTAGTTTTTATTACAATCTAATTCCTTTTTATTGATTTTGACCCACTAATGTAAGATATGTCATTTTAAAAAAATTATACACTATTACCTGTTATTTTCCATCATACTGAGTGACATAAGAATTAAATGGATGTTATGTTGATTCTTATCAATAAAATACTACTCATTGATTATCCCTTATCTATTTCATGCCAAGGAAAATGAATTTTAATTTTATTAACCTATTTTATGTGATTTTTCACTTAACTCCAAATTTGGGGGTATAAATGCCACTTTTAAATATAATGAGAAATTTGGGTATCTGATCATTGTTATAATGATCAATACAGATTTAAATTTAGTTAAATATAATTTTCATGATATTTATAGTCAATTGGAGCTCATATGGTATGTTTTTTCCCCTACAAAAAATATTTTTCAATTATTACATAAATGTTAATAATGGCAAATCATGACTTAAGCTATACTGATTAACCTAGGCATTGTATTGATGTGAAGTTGATTCCAAAAGATCAAAAATGGTATAAGAAATGTTATCCTAGATTTTTAAGTCAATAAAAAGTCATTTTCTCATTTTTGACCCCCCCGATGGAAGATATGTCATTTTAATTAAACTATAAAACATTACATGTTTTTTCCATCATACAAAGTGACACAAGCATATAATGAATTAAGTGATGATTCTTATAGATAAAAATGAATGGTTGATAATTATTCCATGATTTTATCTCAGTATAATTGTGTTCACTTAGTATTTCCACCCTTTACATGATATGTCACTTAACTCTAAATTCGAGGGACAAACACCACCTTCAATCATAATAAGAAATTATGGAATATAATCAACAAGTCAATTATTCGTATAGATTGTAAATGGCTTAAATATCATTATCCTAATACTTAAGGTAAATTGGAGCTTGTTTGGTTAGTTTTGACCCCTAACCACATGTTTTCTCCATTATTACAAAAATATTTTAACAATGTCAAATCATACATTAATTCATAACAATCAATTTGGGACACTAATTGATTAATAATTTATTGAAACATATAAAAAATGATTCATTGAATGTTATCCAAGATTTTTACATCAATATGAAGTAATTTTCTTATTTTTTACCCCGGAAGGGAGATATGTCATTTTAATAAACCTATACAATGTTACTTCTATTTTCCATCATACCGAGAGACATGAGCATCTGATGAATGCAGTGTTGATATCTATAGATCAAAACTGACTCATTGATCATTCTATCATGATTTCATGTCATTCTAGGTGTGTTTTCATAGTATTTACCTCTTTTATGTGATTTTTTACTTAACTCTAAATTTGAGAGACAAATGTCACATTCAATCATACTGAGAAATTCATGCATCTAATCAACATAAAAATATTTCCTACATATTTTAAATGATTTAAAGATTTTTTTTCATATTATTTTATGTCAATGAGAGCCTGTTTGGTATATTTTTACCCCTACACACTTGATTTTAGCATAATTACAAAAAATTTAATAACTTCATATCATAACTTAAGTTATAAAAATCAGTCTAGGAGTAGAATTAATATGAGATTGATTCTAATAGGTAAAATAGATTTGAGGAATGTTATCATGGATTTTCACATCTATAAGGTGTTTCTTGTTCATTTTTCCCCCGGGTGGGAGATATATCATTTTAATAAAACTGTACAATGTTATATGTCGTTTTTTATCATACCGAGCGACACGAGCCTCCTATGGATGCATCATTGACTCCTATAAAAACATAATTATTGAGTTTTGTCCACTGAATTCATGTAAATACAAGTTTGTTCTCTAAGTATTAATCCCCTTTAAGTTATTTTTCACTTAACTCTAAATCTATGGTTCAAACGAAACATTTGATTACACTAAAAATTAAAGGTATCCAATCAATGTTTCGATGATTCCTACAAATTTTATATGACTTAAATAACCTTTCCAAAGATTTTATTTTAATAGGAATTCATTTATATCTTATGTTTTTACACTAATCCAAGCATGTTTCCTTATTCTTGAATCCTAAACTGGTAATAATTCATTTTAAAAACATAATAAATATGAAAATATACTTTAAATTTCACTAACCATTCCAAGCATACAATTGACATAGCTGAAATCTAAAGATAAAATATCACTTAATGATTATATTACTATATCTTCTCAACAATATAAATGTATTTAGTTGGTTTTTAATCCCAACATAGAAAAATTTCAGTTTAATGAAAATGTGGATTTGATTTTTGATTTTAATAAAAACAAAAAATAAAATAAAATTAGACATTCAATTTCAAGGAGAAACCATAAAGATATAATGAAACACAACTCCTAGATCAGATGCATCATCTTAGACTATAGATGATACATGTATCTTGTAAATTAGGGTCCTACAATAAATAAAAAATTATGAAGACAATAACAATGAATGTAATAAAAAATAAAACAAAAATCCCGTAAAAACCCATATTGTGTAATGACATTCACCATTACCCTGATTCATATATTTGAAGTTCCAAAGGATTAAATAAAATATGAGAAGGGGGGGTGAATCAAATTATCAACTTTTTGAATGTTTCAATACTTTTAAAACATAACCCTTGTTACATGTTAGTGTTTATATCCTTACTATCTTTTAATAAATACTCATTCATGAAAAAATAAGAAATAAAGTATAGTACATGAGATTTATAAGGTTAAGCTTCAGTATGATAACCTAAATCATTTCCATAGCCACTCGCATGGTTCTATAGAAATTATATATTATAAATAAGTGAATGAAACGTTTTCCAACTCCTTTTAGACACATTCTATCTTCTAATAGGAATAATTATACTGAATCCCATCAGTTTACAAAGATTCTTACAAAAACATTGAACCAAAAAAAAATAATAAGGTCTTTGTTCAATATGTTTCACAAAAGTTCCTTCAACTCATGACCCTAAGTCCTATGGACTTTAATATGATAAAAATATTGTGATTGACTCAGTAAAATCAATATAATTAAATACGATGATCTCTTTCCCTTTCTATGCCCGAATAATCTTTTTATTCTATCTAGATAAAAAATCTTTCACTTCTCAAAAAATACACAAAAACATAATCCGAACATCCTTAGTCCAATGAATTTAGTCTAATGGACTCGGTATGATGAACACATTCTAAATATTAAAAAACTAAAAATTTGATCAAATGATCAATATGATCTTCCTCATCCTAGTAAACAATGCTTTTAGGTGTCTTACCTTATTCTGAGATCTAATTCCAGAAAGAAAGACTTGAAATGAATTATTTAGCACTCCACATTTTCCACATAAGAAAAAAATTGAAAAGTTTTACTATAATATGTTTTTATTTATATAAAAATTACAATAGAAAAGGTAGGAAACTAAAAAACTTTTCATACTTACCCAAATTTAAAATATCTAAAAAACACTCACATTTAATCATCAACTTTGTCTTCATTAAAACTTCTCAAGGTTTTTCTGAAATCAGTCTTCTTGAATATACTATCTTTTCTTTAGTCTGATAAAACTGTCTTACCTTCATTATGATGTGACTAAATTCCTATGATATTTATGATTTGAATATATTTAACTTATCATTGTGATCTGACTATCCTCATCAAATTTAGTCTGATTGACTTTCTGTCCTAGAGATAGTCTGACGGAATCCTTATAATAATGGAATTATCTTTATTATGGAAATCTCATTACAATGGAAACACCACTCTTAAACATTGTAATTCTTTAAACCTCATCAGATATAACTCATTCAAACTTCTAAAAAACATTTGTATCTCGTACATTTGGATCTGATAAGAAATATTTCATGATTCCTGGAACTAAAACAATCTTTATGATTCATCAATTCCTTTGAAAATTTGTATCATGAGGGTTTTCATGATTTATGAGAACATCATGATTGGAAAATCGTCTCCTGACATAGGTTAGAATGTATGATAACTTTATAACTCTTAACTTCACTATCTTATTTTAAATCTCTTCAGCAACATTACGACTTCTTCACTCAGCAAGGTCATTCTTCCACCCTTCTAATATTATCACTGCGATGATTCTCATACAAGTGATATACATCCTTCTACATTCAGTGTTCCTCACACCAATGAGAATCATCTAAAAAAATTTACATCATATTCTCCTCTATTTAACCCACTCTAGATTGTATTATAAAATATTCATGATTTATGAGAACTGGGCAATCAGTAAATCATAGTTAGATTTCATACTTGAATGTTATATTACTCCCCAACCTTTCATCCTCACTCAGCATCTTATGAGATTGATTCTTCCTAATACTGATTCCAAAGAATCTCTTACTTTCCATCAAATTTTATTATAATTTCCTTGATCTGTTGAATCGTTCCAATTATTGAGTTTGATTTTCAATACCAATGGATTGTGTCTGATTTTAAAGAACAAAAACAATATTTAACAAAAAGATTAGTTGTAAAAAAATAAAAAACATTGTTAAAAGCATCATAATGGTTCTTCATTCTCCCACTTTGGATTTGTATAAAACACTTGCTAAATACTTATTCAACTCTCATAAAATTGTCACAACTCAAATTTTGTAAAGAAATTATGTTTTTTGACTTTTACCAAAACCTAGATTTCCCAAAAGAGAGTCTCATGACAACACACCACTAGATAACGTAATGTTACTGAATGAATTATATCCCTTGATGAGAAGAAAATTTTGCAGCTATATAAATATAAACTCACTCACTTTTATCTTTTCTCACTTTTCTTTTTTCGATCCCCCTTTTATTTATATCTCCCCCATTATCTGATAACCAAAAATTTATATTCATAAAAGAAAGATAAATAAAAACATGTTATGAATGTTGTCACGTTTTCTCCCCACTTTTAAACATTATCCAGTGCATGGTGGGGAACATTGTTATGAGATTTAAGAATTTATTAGAGGAGGATGAACATAAAATTATAGTCTCAACTCAACAAAACATTATTTTGGAATTTAAATTGTGAAGATATGAGCAAATTGGTACTTTTTTTTAGATATATTCTAGCAAGACATATCAATAATAACTTTCTATTTTATAAAGTAAAACTTTATATCAATGTGATTTGATATTGATTGTTTAATAGTATTTTTAGAAAGAACAATTTCACTTTAACTATCACAACGTATCTTAAATGCTTTATAAAAAGTTAAATTCAAATCTCCCAACTAGAACCTTCATCCACAACATCTGTGTACTATCCCAAGTAGGCACAACATATTATAATTCTGATGTGATCAAAGTTTCTAAACATTGTTTTTTTACTATGCTATCTTACAAAACATTCACCCAATAAATATTTTCCTCCTAATGTTGATTTTAAATCATTAAAATCTCTAGCCCTATTGGCATCATTATAACCATGAAATTTCATTTCAAAATTTATTTTTTATAACAAACAATGTGAAGATGTTCCTTTGAGATATATCATAATTCTCTTTTATTCAAACATATGTCATTATTTTGGATTGATTTGTTACCTGACACACCAATTCACATCATAAAAAATATTAGGCCTTAAGGCAATATGGTAAAGTAGACTTCCTATCATCTTTTGAAGGCCTTTATAATTCATACTTTTTTAGAATCATCTTTACTCAAATTTTTGCTCACAGATATAGGAGTATAAAATTATTTTGATTCTAACATCCCAAAAATATTTAACAATTCCCTAGAATGAAATTATTGAGATTAGAAGATGTAATTTTCTTTTTTTTGAACATATAATCCAAGGAAGATTGTTAATTATCCAAAATATTGAAATTTACAAATTCTTCTTCATTTTCTCATAAAATTCATTACAAACTCTTCATTCCTCCCCATGAAAAAAATATCATCTAGATAAACAATAAAAATTAGAGTTTTGGAATCAACATCAATCCCAAATATGTTTATATCAACGTTTCCTTTTGAAAACTTCAACATTTTCAAATATTTTTCATGCTTAGAGTACCATGCACGTAGAGATTATTTCATCCCATACAAATATTTAATCAGTTTGAAATTTTTTTTATCCTCATCATGTAGAAACCCACAAGGTTGTTCAATGTAAAATTATTATTTAGTTTCTCTATTGAGAAATTCTAACTTCACATCCATATGATAGACTTTGTAATTCCAGTGAACAACCACTACTAGAAACATTCTAATAGAGTTTAACCTCGAAACATGGGAAGCGGTTTCATCATAATGCACACCTTCCACCTTTGCATAGACATTATAAATAAGTCTTTCATTGTTTCTTGAAACCTCTCCATGAACATTCAATTTTTTCTGTAAGCTAAATTTTTTATGATAATATTTGTATTTGATGGTCCTGTAATAAGTTCCCATGTCTTATTATTCTCAATATGGTTTAACTCTTTATTCATAGCACCCACCTATAATTTTTTCAAAATAGGTCCTGAAACTAATTTCGGTTCAACTTTTGAGATAATTGAAGTATGATTTTCTAATCTCAAGTTTCTTCTAGTCTGAATTGGAGCCTTATGATTTCTAATAATTCTTTTGGAATCAAATTTTTTTTAAGGTAGGATATTTTAATGTTTCTCTTCTGGATGAACCATTTTTATTAGATGATTCATCTTAATCTTCATGCACATTGATTTTCTAAATTTCTTTTTCATTTGAGAGTTTTATTTTTTTTTCCTCAAATTTCCCACCATCTTTTGTAAAAGAAGATATATTTTCAATAACATTAACATCATATGAGTCAACCAACTTTTTCCAAACTTTTATCCAACTTTTGTAACTTCTTCTTTTGGGTGAATAACCCATAAAAATTCCTTCCATGGCTTTCTCATCAAACTTTCCTAGATCGAAATTTTTTATTTTAAGAAAACATGGACTTATAAAAAGGTTGAAGTACTAAAATGAATATTTTTTTAAACCACCTTTCATAAGAAGTCATATTGGATTTTATTCTCAACAAACATCTATTCTGGATATGTATAGTAGTACTAACTACTTCTCTCTAATAGAACATTGAATGTTTGTATTCTAAAAACATACTTCTTCCCAATTCCACCAAACATGTACTCTTTGTTTTTCTACTACATTTTTTTGTAGAGTGTAGGGATAACTATACTGTTATTTTATTCCATGATTTTTTATATAAGTTTAAAATATATTTCTTGTGAATTTGGTACCATTATATGTTCTCAACTTCTATGTATAAGCACAAATTTCATTCTCAATATCTTTTCTGAAAAACCTAAACATTTCCATAGCATCTGACTTCTATGTCAGAAACATGATTTGTGTCATCTGAGTGAAATCATCAATAAAATTGATAAATTATAAATATAATTTTGTTGATTGATGTCTCATCGGCCCCAAAAAATCAGAATGAATAAGTTCAAGAGCTCTCGTAGACTGAATCTTAACTATCTTATGACTTTTTTTTGTCATCTTACCTTTCTAAAATGTAACATAAACATCTTCATCTATTCTTTTAAATTCTGTAAAGAAATGTAAAACATCAAATTTGGGGGAAAAATATATTTTTTCTACCTAATGTTTCAAAGTATTCTGAGCCACAATTTGTTTTCTTCTTCATCACTCAAGTAACAAGAGTTATTAATCTCTACAAATTTGAAAAACATTACCACTAGTTATTTATCCTTTTGTGACAACTTCACTATCTTTCATACCTCGTATTATAAAAGAATATTTTACAAAAATAACTTATTTTCCATCATCATAGAGTTAACGTACACTATGTAAGTTATGTTTAAGTGACCAAAAAATACAACTTCCTTACAATTCAACTTTTCTGCTTCAATCTCATCCATTTCGATTCATCTAATTTTTAAGGGACTAGAATTATCAAAGGTAACTACTCCTCCATAATGAATTTCAAAATGTTTAAATATTTTTAAATCACCTATCATATGTGATGAACAACCCTTATCAAGTATCCAGGGTTTGTTCCTTTTACTTACTTTCAATGTCATCTCAACAACAAATGATTTTCCCTCAACTTTCTTCTTTCTATCTTCCTTCTCATTTCAACAATAATAAACTTGTTCTTGAAGGAGTTTCATACATCATTCTACTTGATGACCAATGTAATCACATATTTTGAAAATTACTTCCAAACATTAAAATTTAATTTTTATTGGGATGTTTCTAACATCTTGAAATTTTTATTTTCTAACATCCTATGAGTTAGGAAAGTTACTCATCTATAATCCCCCATTGCTTTAAATTTGTTCAAACCTTCTTATGGGAAGTCAAAAGTTATTCTAACATTCACATGCCTTGTTCCCATTGATTTCACAACACTAGTACTTACCATCAAATATTGATTTTCTATTGAAGAAATATCTTTCTTTGTAGAAACTTTGTTGAGGTTGATAACTTATTCCTTATTTAATAATCTATGGGAATGGACCATCATTCCTCTTGAGTGATTTTTCATCTTTTATAGATGAAATAGGTTTCTCACACACTTTTTCCTCCAAATCATTCCCAATATGTTTTTTGAGACCTAAAATGTTACAAAAATCAGATGAAACATTATATTTGGTTGGTGACAATTTCACCAGATTCCTGATTTGATATTTCTCAGAAACATTAGAATTTTAATATTTTAATTATGAATAATTAATGAAGTTTTAATTCATAATTATTAAGGTATTTTAAAACTCAAGGAATTGTTATTAAAATTTATTAACTTCTTCTTCCTTATCTTTTGAATTCTGTCTGAGATCTTTAACAATCATTCCCTGCTCATCTTTTATAATTATTTTATTTAATATATCATAAATGTATTCTTATTACATCTTGATAACATATTTTATTCCCTTAGAAACTAATTCACAAAATTTTTTCATTAATATTTTTTCCTTCTTAAGAGTTATATTTTGATCTATACATGAAACAAGTTCTATTTTAAACTGATACTCTCTGTATGATTCGTCACCACCTTATTCACTATTTGAGGAATCATTTATTTTTCCAAATTTTTAAATGAATGTTGTGAATGTTTCTGAAATTTTATCTTCTAAAGAATTGTTTCTAGTTGATTCTGATTAATACTTCATACTAATCATAATTATTTTGTCTCTAATGAAATTCTTCTTTTATTTTTTGGATGAATTTTCTTATTCACATATTTATTTGACTTCTTCTATCGATGTTTTTAATGTGAATCATCTTGATATTATCCAACTTTATTCTTGGGTAAATTCATAGAAAAGTGATTGATTCCACCACACTAAAAGAATTCGATAAGAATTCTACCTCCATAATTTCCGATTCATCTTTGATAGTTTATATATATAAGTGACATGATTTATTTCATTCAAATCATCATCCACTTTATCTTTTGAGTCACAGGGGTAAACATCTTCAAAATCTTGTATATTCATTTTTCTCATGGATTCAAAATCCTTTTAATATTTTATCTTCTTTTTGAACATTGGAGATTTCCTCATTTCATAAGAAATAAGAATGTTATAAAACTACTTTAGTTATAAATCGTCCTTACCTTCTAGAAAGGGAATTTTAGAATCAAACATGTCTGGAAAATTTCAGATAAGTGTCTTCAGAGTTTTAGAATCATCCAAGACATCATAAAATCATTTTCTATTGCAAAAAAATCATTTAATTTGGGTAGGTATTCATCAATTTTTTCTTCATCTCTCATTTTTATGTCTTCAAACTTACTATGACAGATTTTTAAATTTTCTTCCTTCACTTTATTATTCCCTTCAGAAATAATTTCCATATTAACCCATATATATACTCTATAAATTTTTGAGATACATCACCTTCATATATAAATATTCTAATAATAACATATGGATATAATTTATATCATTTTCATTAACTTATATATTTCTATTATTATCACACATTATAGGATAATATTTCTTAATAGGTGGAAATCCAATTCTAGAAGCATGAAATAGTTCCATGCCGAGATATAAGAGATAAAGAATCATCCTATCTTTTCATCCATAATAATTTTTTCTATAAAATATAGGAATTCCTCTAACATTGATAGAATTGAGATTATCCATGATAAGGATTCAAAAAGTTACCCTTGAATTTGATACCAATTGAGGTTCCAAATGATAGAATAGAAACTATGAATGGGTAGTTGAATCAGTTATTCACCTTTTTGTAAGTTTCAATACATTTAAAACATAACCCATGAAACTAGTTAACGATTATATCCTTATCATATTATAGTAAATTATCATCCATGAAAAATTATGAAATAAAGTAAATCACATGAGATTTATAAGGTTTTTCCCTAGTGTGAGAACCTATGTCCATTCCATAGCCACTCCTGTGGGTCTATAATCTATGAAAATTATCTATTATGATGAAGTGAATAAACATTATTCCAACTAACATTAGACACATTCTATATCAAAATGTTAATGATTATATTGAACCCCACTAGTTTAAATGTATTCTCACAAAACAATTTATCCATAACAAAAGATTAAAGACTTTATTCAATATAATCCAAAATAGTTCTTAGGTCTGATGACCATAAGTCTGATGGCCTTCAGTCTAATGAACATAGTTTGATTGAATCACTCCAATAGAATTAATATGATTCTCCATTTCTCATTATATCCATTAAATTTTTTTCGTTATACCTAGATAACATAATGTGAAATTATCATAAACTACTGAAAAATTCAATCCAAACTTCCGGAGTCTGATGAATCAATCAGATGGTCTTAGTACAATGAACCCATTCTCAATATGAAAAAAATAAAACTCTTCCTAAATTCTCAATAAAATATTCCTTGGTCTGATAAAGAATACCTTTAGGTGTCTGACCTTCTTATGGGATCTCATTATGGAAATAAAGACTTGACATGAATTATGTGGTGCTATACTTTTTCTGTACAAGAATAAATTAAAAAGTATGAATGTACCATGCTTCAATTTATAGGAGACTCAGAATAGAAAAAGAGAGATATTTTTTTACCACTTAACCAAATTTAAAATCTCTAAAAAACACTCACATTTCCACTTCAACTTTGACTGCTTCAAACCATGTCAATATTTATCTGAAATCATTCTTCTTGAAAATACTAACTTTTCATCAATCCAAAATAACATACTCATATTTAGTCTAATGTTAATAACATCCTAGGGTCATTATGATCTAACTTTCATGAATTCCTCATTATGATATATCTACCCTCTTTAGAATTATTCTGATTGAATTTCCCTCTCAGAGTCGGTCTGATGATCTTTATTTCATAGAGTCGGTCTGATCATCTTTTCTTCCTAGAGTCGATCTGATCATCTTTACTTCTCAGATTCAATCTGATCATATTTCATTATTACAGTTAGTCTGATGGAATCCTTATAATTATGGAATTTTCATTACAATGAAATTTTAGTTACTATGGAAACTCCACCCTTCAAATTTAAAATTCTTCAAACCACATCGACTATAACTCATTCAGACTTATAAAAACATATATTTTTTTGGTACTTATGGATCTAATGAAACAAATTTCTTGATTCTTGGAACTAAAACAATATTCATAATTCCTCAATTTCTCCAAAATATTTTGTCATTATAGTTCTCATGATTTATGAGAACTTCATGATTGTTGAAACATCATCTAACTTAGGTTAGAAAGTATGAAAAATTTCTAACTCCTGACTTCACTACCATATTTCAAAACTCTTGAGCAACATTATGAATTATTTACTTTGTAAGAACATTCTTCCAATCATATGATATTATTACAGCAATGATCCTCATACTGATGATCTGCATCCTTCTATGTCATGTGTTCCTCACACCAATGAGCATCGGTCAGAATACTTTACATTGTATTCTCTACTCTTCCACTAACTCCAACTTGTATAATAAATTATTCACAATTAATTAGACCTTCGTGATCAAAAAATAATTTTAAGATATAATAATCCAAAGTTCTATTACTTCCCAACGCTTATGTATCACTTAGGATCTTCTGAGACCAGTTATTACTGAGACTGATTCCCAGTACTCTCTGACATTCCATAAAATTCTCATTATAATTTTACTGGTTTTATTGACTCATGGTAATGAGTAGATTTTGATTTCCCATATTGATGGCCTCGGTCAAATCCTATAGAAAAAAAAGAAAATTCTTTTCCAAAAAATCTTAGTTGTTAATAAATAATTTTTTTAAAAAAAATCAAAAAGGATATTCAATATTCTTGTAGTGCTATAACCTTAGCCAATAGTTGCGCATATAAATTCTATGAAGCACACATCCGACCTATAAATATGTCACCTACTGTATAATCCAAAAAACAAAATATATTCATAACCCCAAAAAATGAAACTATAGAATATGTAATCCTCCTTCCATATGTCAAGCTATGTTCTTGTCCATCACGACCAATGATGTGATGAGATATCTTATCCCTATTCATGGAAAGTTATAGTTGGTCGTCTGGAAAGATGTGTTAACCCAACCTCAAATTGAGAATGAATAAAATATAAATATAAATATATGTGTATATATAGATATATGTAATTATTGGTAATTAATAAAATAAATTACAATAATATCTGAAATGTCATGATCATTTAGATCTCGAGTCATCATCCACACTGACACTCTATCAGTAAGTGTAACCTGATCTAGTAATTTTATACCAATAATATATAATTACATGACAAAAAATCATAATAGATAATAAATATAAATAGTAAAACACAAATACATCATGTTGAATCTTGGGAATGTGATGAGTCCCAAGCCTATGAGGTGGTCCTTATATCATGTGATTCGCATAATTAAATTCCACCACCACTTAAATTCAATTAATACAAAATTGAAACATGTAAAATGATATTTTTTTTAAAATATCTAAAATAATATAAAAAGGCTCATTATTTCAGCCTCATTAGGAAACATTGCAACCTTGTCACACCACTGTGATTGGAGAATGCATATGGGGACCCTATCCAAAATGTCTGGGGCACCCAGATTTGGTACCCAATATGCCCTATTCACTCTACCTTTATAATATTGCTGCCTTTAAAAAAAATTCCACACATAGTGGAAAAAATTCCTTTTGGAACACTCAAAGATTATTCTATTTAATAAATAAAAAAAATCACAAATATAATTTCTTTTAAGCATAGAAGTGAAACTAAAATGATAATATTTACTGAACTTCATAGTATAGTCAATATAATGTGTCTTATGGGAATGAAGCTCAATTATGTGTAGTAAATTAAAGACTCTGTGGTCCATGTATGATATAAACCAACTGGAGAATAAATGATGGGGGAAACTCTCTCGCGAGACGGAATGCCTAATCAAATGATATATCAAGTATCTTGTCAAAATTTCATGATGAAATCCGACAACTAGGGCCTCTCATACGAGAGGAAGAATAGGTTTAGTTTGATCATATTTAAAAAAAATTCATACATAGTTATAAATATGTTCAATTATATTTTTAACACTTAATTAAATAAATAAATGCACATTTACATTCACACAAACCTCAACCCGTTGAAGCAGATGCCTCTTTAGGATGATGTACATCTGGTGTCTGTTTACCTAACATGTCTGAAGTCATAAAAAGCAGTAGTATATCAACAAACTTATACTATATATCAAATAATAATTTAATAAATAATCAAAATAAATTTAAATAGTGTATAAAAAGTTAATTAGTTAAAAAAAGATTTTTGAAAGGAGAGCATGAAAATTATCATGCCTTTCATCAAACAATAAAATTGATTGTTTCTCTTTAAAAAGTATATCTAACCCATTGAATACCTTCTTCACACTGAGCTACAATGTTTTCATCAAGTTTTTTCGCAATAAAGACAACAATCTTGTTATATCAAGGTAACGAAGAAAACCTGTTTTCCTTGAAAATCCAAAATTAATGGTTTGTTAGTTACTTGGTAATTTCTATATAATAAATTTTTAATGTTCATAAATGAAAGATGACATTTATTGTATTTAGTTCCAAAAATTGGATTAACACAATTACACTTTTACAATATATATTTCAACCTGTGCACATATACAACTTCTGTGATGTTTTTCAATTGACCATAGTAACAACTAAAATTGACATATGGAAAAACAATGTCACAATTTCTTGTTACTTTTTTCCATAAAAATATTTAATGTGAATCCAAAAATAATTAGAATCTAAATCTTTGTAATGATGAACCATTATAGATGGCTTATCAGTTAGTTTGTTAAATTATTCATTCGATGTAGGGTCACATAACTTCTACAGGTTATGGACTTATATATTTCATAGAATTTAATAAACATTTATCTGAAAAGAAATCAATACTATGCTTCAATAATAATGAAAATACATTTATAAATACGAAATCCTTGTACCAATCATGAAATGGTTTATAATGGGACTGATGAATCTGATAATCACTATCATGAGGCATCTCTTGTTTTAGATCATTAAGGTGTTTCTGTAAATGATAATGATATGTTTAAATGATTAAATTCTATATGCAAAAAAATAAAATTTGAATAGTAAATGTGATAACACACTTTTGGCAATGACGGTGAAACTAATAGAGTATTGAAAAAGATGTATCGATGAGATTTTACCCACTCGATATTGTCCATATCAAATATAATTCCTTCTCTAACTAGCCTATCAGGAATTCATGTTGTATTATCTAATTTTTTTGACATCCATAAGATATTGATTTTAAAAAGTAGTACAGTCATCCATCAAATAAACATTGGGTATTTATACCTTCATTCGAGCTCTGATACATACAAATAGTATTAATGTATTCAAATTCTTCTCAATAGGATACATCCACCTAAATTGTACTAGAACAAAAAAAATTCATTAATGGTTAGGTGTACTATAAAATGAACCATAACATCGAATAATGTGGGTGCAAATAGTTTCTCGAAGTGAAAAATATTAAGTACAATCCTATCCTATAAATTTATTAAATAACTCAAAGAATATTTCTTAAACAAATATATCTAAAAAATTACCCATCTCATTCAATGGTTGAACAACATTGAGATATAAAAAATCATGAATTGTGATAAGAATTAACTACTGAATTAGTATGTGATTGTGATGATTATTGAACACTTTTAATTTCAAGCATGTAACAGTTACAAACATGGAAATATTATAAGTGTAACCATAAAGAACCATGAGAATCATCAAAATGGAAAGAAATGTCATTTTAACTCATTGTATATTATGTAGTAGGAATGTATGAATTTTTTCCATCACCCAACTGTAAATAAATTTTTTTTCCTTAAACCCATTTATTTTAAATCACATCAGGCATTGACATGGACTTTTGATTTACCATTTACACCCAAAATGGACCAAAATATATTATCATATGAATTTTTTTCAATGTTCATGACATCAAGATTGTTCCTTAATATGTTCATTTTCCAGTAAGGGATATTAAAACAAATATTTCTCTTATTATATTTATGATTTTTTTATTTACCCTCACCACAAATTGAGGCAATGGAATAGCCACAAAATCCTGAAATTCATATACCATGAGAATGTTTTCTTACTCAATATTTGCTAATATTTAAAGTACTATCATGATATTTCGGGTTGGGTTGAATTATCTAGAACCATCTAATTATATTTTATCCTTTATGAACCTTTACTCAAGGGGAATAAAACACATGTGGCCCATTTATTCCCATTTTTTACAATTTTTAATCCATGTAGAATTTCTAATTTTATTGCAGTAATTGAAATAAAAATTTCCTTTCACACTCCAACCAAGTAAATCTATATAAGTCAATAAGTCATTGATTGTATACAATAAAGAAACCTAGAATTTAAACAATTGATTTATTTCACAATCATAGCTCATCACACCATTGCTCAAAAATTCATTCAACTCATCAATCAATGGATGAAGGTAAACAAAAATATTTTCCTCATACTTATAGGCCGATCAATAAGAGTGGAAAGTAATTGAAAGTTTTGTTTCACACATATCTATAAAGGAATATTATATTGAACTAACATAATGGGCCATGTGCTACGATATTCACAAACCAAAGTCCTAAATGGATTGAAACCACCTACTGATAACTCTAATAGGACATTACAACTATCTTTAGTAGAGTCAATATGTCTCTAATTAAACTTGTTACATTCAAGGGGTTTTTTTAGTTATGTTATCTTATCACTTTCCCTATTTCCTTCCATACATCATATCATTAATTTAGAAACTGAATGTGATGTAAATAATCCTTTCAACCTCAGATTTAGAAGAAAGTATTGTATTTATTTATGGTAATTGGTTTCTTATGTTTCACAGTCTGACGTTGATGAGTCTGATTTCACCTAGTTATCTTTCCATGTGGAAGAGTCAGAAATTGTACAATTATCTGAAGGGTAGTTTCCTTTATAAAAAATAAACAATTGTTTTCACATTCAAATATGGTCTCATATGTGAAACCTAAATTCTTTTTCAAATTACAATCATGTTATTATGATTGGGGAAATATCAAGAGGTCTCAGTTTCGATCCTCCCCACACACAATTAGTTAGGATTTTCTATTATTTTCCCCTTACTTGACTTATGTAAAAAATAATATGACTCGGGAATATTAGCATCAATATGAAGTACATTTTTCAATAACACAAATAACATACAGAATAATTTGTGTGACCTCTAATTAAAATCCTTCAAGTTAAATAATTCAATGATAAATGAAAAATTTACTATAAATAGTACACCTGGAATATAATTCAGTTTTGGCGTCATCATGTATTTTATAAAACCTCAATGAATCGTGATATATAGTAGAGCATGAATTTATCACATAGGTATCAAAATTCTAAATGTTGAGACCCTCATGAGCCAACCCCCATGCATTCTAGTAATCATTTTATGCATTGGATCAGTCGTTCTCGCATCGATATACATATAAAAGGTTTTTATTAAATGAAAATGAATATATTTTTCTCCATAATGAGTCCAAATAATATAATTTTCAAAAACTCATTCATGAATACATGCTCCCTCATAAATTGATATCTATTTAAACATTTTCTACATGACCAACTAATATAATCACTTTGAAATATACTCATGAAATCAGTAAATAGCATATTGCCCTAAAAATATTCCCTAGATGTTCTATTTAGAAGATCAATACAACTCTTATCCATATCAATATTTTTATAACAAAAAATATCAATTACACAAGGTTTCATATTAAATACATTTTTAGAATTTCATATAATAAAACATATTCAAATAGTCAAATATTACACATCTTACAAGTAGAATATTATTTTATAAAAATCACCCTAACAAATAATTCAAGATATGTACCCACAATAATTTAGAACATTGACTAAAATATGTATAAAAAATTATCAATATATTATAAATTCCTTCAATAAATCTCCATATACTGTTATAATTATCACAATTTCAATGACCACGTACAAATTTTCAATTGATTCATCAAAAAAAATTATAAAAACATGAAATGGTTGTCTCTATATATAAACAGTGTTTGAAACCAATCCAATAAAATATGTGATATGATGTAAATAGAGATTGAAGAGAAAATACACAAAATAACATAAACTTTCTCAGTTTTATCATACTATCTCAATAGTTAAAATCTAGGAACCAATCCCCACCCTAAATTTTTTTTCATTCATTAAACTATATTCCCAACCAATCCAATCCAAAAAAACCCCAAATTCAAGAAAGATTGAATAATACATCAAATCATTCTTCCCACGTATAGTACACGACCCACCCACACCATAATCCATTCCATCGACTCACATATGGTATCAAATCTATATTTAAATAATCCCCATGGAGGATCACCTCTACCTAGGCCCATCCTCATCCCTCCCTTCTAGAAATAGAGCTACTACGATGTGTGACACCTTCTTTCTTCCAATTTGGGGAAAACACCCTCTCATTTGATTTCATGTATTAGGAGCTTCAATCTCAGAATACTGAGCCCTCATCATAAGCACATAAACCTTCAAAGGAGTGATAAAGGAGAAGTGCATCCGCTTTTCAATCAAGATCTGAATATCCTAAATTATAGTGTCAGAAAAATCTCTAAAATGACATACATAGGTTTCTTCACTACTCAAAACATCGTGAATTTATTTGGAGATGAAAAATAGCTACTTCAAAACATCATGATCCACATAGTATACTATTATAAACTTTCGAAAAGAATATAGAGTTTAGATAACCAAATATTTCATGGAACAACCAATTAAAATTAGAGGAGGAGAATCTCACCTGAATGTCCTGAGGAAAAGTCTGAATAACTGAACATTCTCCATCAGAACCAGTCAGTTCATCTAACTCTATGATGAATCAATTCTTTTTCAGGGCTGAATCAATTGAAAAACTACTTCATAGAATCTTAAATCAAAACACTATTTTTCCCCCCAATGAACCCAAGAACTGACTAAACCCAAACCCTTCCTCAACCTTCACACCCCCACATTTCAATTCACAACTTAACCTCTTCCTAAAGGCCATCAAATTTTCAAAACAATAACAATGGCATGATTACTACAAAAAATGATAAATCCAAGTTCAAACTCATTCAAACAATCAACACATAATCAAATAAAAATACTCCAGCCATTCGAAATAGAGGGAAACATACTAAAAAATTTACCAAAAATTAGGTAATTTTTTTTATGAATTTTCAAGATATGGTTTTCTCATTTCCCCTCCTCCTTAATATAGAAATCACACAACCAAATATATTCTTCTAAATCAACTTCCAAAATGCGCACTTTCTCTTCAGGTACTGGAGATTTAAAATCCAGTGAAATTCCACTTCCACTTATTTAATACCACAAGAAGGATCTTTAGGATCCAAACCAACTATTCCCTTGACTGACATGCATTTCCCGATCACTGGCTATCTCCAGACACAGGTGGGTGCCCAACCCCATGAAGCTGCCATTTCACTCTGAGCCCCGTTTCACCCTTATCTAGACCCATAAGAATTTTTTTCGATTAGTTAGACTAATTAGGGAGGAAGGGGTGATGTTATTCACTTATTCAGAACTTTTTATTTACTCTATTTACTTATTTCCAATGAAAAGTGCATAATTAGTGTGAAATACTCACAATTTAAGATTAAATGTAATTTTTGAGCATTATTTGAATTAATCAAATCGAGTTTGTTTACTATATTAATTAAACCTCTCACCATACTTATTAAAATTGCATTATTCTTGTTTTTAGTGTTCCTTAATCAAATTCCAACATTTCATTATAAGGGACCTTTGGCCAAATCTTCCATGTTGAGGGTCATATGGTCCACACAAGAAGACCCAATGAATATATGAATAAACTAGACCAGCCATGATGATTGAGTTACTAGTCTAAATCCTGAAGCCCAAATTTTATGAAACTCCACCATCTTGTATTTATTATTCATAATAATCATGGATAAAAAATTAAAGGTCTAAATTCAAAAAAAGGTCTCCAACTGATGCTTTGATGTCCAGCCCACCATTCTGGCCAACAATTAAAATTAGGACACTATTAATGAATTTTCTTCTGATATAATCATTAAATAAAGCTGTTATTTCTCATTGTGAAAACTACGATATGGGCGGCCATCTTTTTATAAAAAGTTATTTTTATTTGAGAGAATCTTACTTTTCAAAAAAACCTTTCACAATTCAGCCTTCGAAAAAGAGTAGATTAAAATGGACAGAGTACAATTGTTTTTTCAAACCACCAAAACGTTGGATCCTTAAGTCCAATGGACACTAAATTTTCAAAGTAGACATAAGAAATTCCTATATAAAACTTTTAAGAATACTATATTTCTTTATTTAGGTGTCTTGATGTCCAAACATTTGAGATAATTGGAGGGGTAGTTTTTGAATGAAAATAGTATACATCCTGGGGATATATATACATCCCCATATTATCCATTCAAGGGGTTGGAATTTTAGAAAAGAGGATCATCCATTGGAATAAAAAAATCTTTTCCAAATTCTTTGGAGGACCTTACATAATCAAGTTTTCACTTGATATACCCTCCCTTTTCTCTTTGTTTTCATTTAGTTTTGTGTTCCTTTCATTTGTAATTGCGTAAGTTGATTTCAATTTTGTTTGAATTTTAATGCAAGTTTTTTAATCATATTTTATTTCCATCAACCACCCTATTTTATTAAATATTAATTATAAAAAATATTAGAAATTAATTTGAAATCCCTTCCCTTATTGTTCTTCCTCATTCAATCAAAAGTCCAAATTTAATTATCATCACTGGTTATGTGTGTGTGTTTAATGCACAACTCTTTTCTTATCCCATTATTTTTGTTCTATTTATAATTAATCAACATAAAAAATATTACCAGATTAATAACTTTCTTTAATGGGTGAGTAAATCTACCATTGGGGTGATTCAATATTTAAGGATGTTAAGTGATTCCAAGTATTTACTCGATGAATATTCTTCAAATTAACACTGTGTATGTTGGACTTAACATATCATGGATTAATGACTTGTTTTGTTTAACATGTGGTTTACATGGATTATTAGAACCATAAATACACTACTATCAATATGTAGTGATTGATATTATAACCCTATGTTATGTTAAGTCTTGGATTAAATCTTTAATAGTTAGGAATTCCAATCTACATCATCTTTTGAAGTGGGTGTTAATTTACTGCAAAATAAAGCAAAGCTCAAGGATATCACAAGCTTAAGTCTCTAATAATGAACTCACCACTATCTTTATCAAAATTTTAAATCAAATACCAACCATTAATAACTTCATTTAAGATCTACAAACAAAACAACCAATCAAAATACAATAAATTAAAATATATTGAATATTAAATAGTATCATTGCTGAGGATTCTACCCTAGTGCTACTATACACATTAAGAGAGCTTCGGAAACTTGAATGGATGATAGGTGATAATCTACTGTTTTTCAAAAGGAATTGATTCTAGGTATGTTTCATTAAGTAGTCATTAATTTTTTGCTATTGTAAAAAAACACGAAAAGAATTAAAAAAAGAAAAAAAAAAAGAAAAACCCGCCTTCTCATAAAAACTATAAACCAAAAAAAACACAAAGAAAATACCATCTTGATCCTTCTTCCAAAACCTCTCTGAATTCCCCATAGCCTCCCAAAAAATACCTCATATTTGTTTGACTATGAAATTGAGAAAACAGTTCACCAACTCAGTAGGACCATTAGGGATAATCAAAACCTTGTCCAACCAATTTAATTAGATATGGATAATCCTAGGGAAAAACCCTTAAAGTACTTGCTTCACTTGATATAAATTACCAACCCCTTGGTATTCAATATCCCAACATAGAGGCTGATTTGGAACTCAAATCATGTTTGATTCATCTTCTACCTCATTCCCACAGGCTAGTTGGTGAGGATACACATCTATTCCTTAATGAGTTCCAAGTGGTGTGCACTACCATGAAGCCTCAAGGGGTTTCTGAGGAACAAATCAAACTTCGAGCATTCCCTTCGTCCTTTTATAACTCTACCATGTCATGGATCTACTACCTCCCTACGGGTTACATAAACTCATGGATTGACAGGGAGATTACTTTCTTATAGAAATTATGTCCTGCTTCTCATATTGCTTCCATCTGAAAGGAAATTAGGGGTAGTTGTAAATTACTCAATGAATCCCTCCATGAATATTGGGAGAGGTTAAAAATGATTTTTTAAACCTTCCCACACCAAAAAATCCCTAACCAACACTTGATCCAATATTTCTATGAGGGGTTATTGTCTATAGAGATAACTCTCATTGATGTTGCAAGTGGTGGTGTGGTTTTTGATAAAACTCATGCAGCTGTAAGAGATTTCATAAGCAACATGGCTAGAAACACACAACAATTCCATACTCGAGCACATACTCTAGTCCAACAATCTCACTATAGTCAATCGATAGAGCCGAAAAAGATGACAGAGTGGATGAGTGATCTTACAGGACTTGTGCAACTACTAGCTATGGTGTAAAAATTCCCTACCTCATCTTCTCCATAATCGCTATTCTATGGAACTATCAAGAACTATGGAAACTATAGCTCCACATATCATCAACCTAACACATGTCTACAACTTCAAGAGGATCCCTTTGATTCATCCAGACCAATGGAGCTCAATGTAAAATATGATCAGAGGAACACCAACCCTCAATAATCCGGTCAGTTCATTAGAAACATCAACCAACCCCACTATGAGGCCTTCTTATCTACCTTCAACCAAATATTAATGTATGTTTATCCCATTTCTCATCACCTACAATTCCTTCATCAAAACCCAAACCAATTCCAATATGGTCAAAGTGTTGGTAACTTCCAAAAACCATATCCTATTGTTCCTCAACCTCAAAGGACCAATCCTGATCTTCCTCTTCTGGGATTCCACTATCCTAGTGAGCCTTCCCAATTCACAAACAAATAAAATTTCGTACCATAGAACCAAAATTAAGGTAATCCCAATCCTAGAAAAGCCTCTTCTTTCAGGAAAACATGGGAAAATTCAATGGAAGGACTTGCCTCTTTCTCCCATCCCATCCTCAAAAACCTTGAAACACAAATTGATCAACTTGCATCCCACCTGAGCCAGCAACAATAATTAAATTCTTCTCAACTCTAAGCTCAACCATTACCCAAACCCAAGGGTAATGTAATGGGAATTACACTTAGATCAGGAAAGAAAATTTCTATGCCTCATGATAATTCCTAGAAGCCCCTTTAAATGTTGACCTAGTAAATGAAAAGAAAAAGAAACTTGAAAAGGAATGTGAATAAATTCCCTCACATCCTTCCATTCCACTTAGGAACCCAATTCCTTTTCTTGAATACAATTCTAATCTATAGAAATCCTCTTCACCTGACCCTCAAATAATCTACATATTTATATGTGTTGAAGTCAAAATTACCCTCTTAGATTCCATAAAACAAATCCCTATGTACGCCATGATTCTTAGGGAATTTTGCACCCATAATAGGAAACTTAGGACCTTAAAAAATGTTTCCACCCAGTGGTATATTCCCATTAAGTGAAATGATCCAGGGACCCTTATACGTCCATGCCAAATTGAAAGTTACAACATCAATGATGCACTCATAGACCTAGGAGCCTCAATTAATGTCATGCCCAAATCCATATTCTCCAACATTGGTTTTAGGCACATACATCCAACTGGTGTTGCTATTCAATTGGAAAATCAAAGCACTCCTAGTCCCGAGGGTATAATCGAGGATTTCATTGTCTGTGTGAATGATCTTATCTTACTTGCGGATTTCTATGCCCTAGACATGGAAGGTGAGACAAACTCTTTTCGATATTACTAAAATATAAGAAGACCATTCCTAATTACAATGTGAACAAAAATTGATGTCCATTCAGGCATCTTATCAATGGAATTTGGTGACCAACTGGTCAAGTTAATCATTTTCCAAGACATGCGATACCCATGTGAGGATCACTCTGCATTCTCAATCCTTTCTTCTAAGGACACTTCTAAGATCTAATTGAACCCCATTTCATCATGTTCATCATGTTCTAATGATATTGGATCTTGTAAAATCTGCACCATGATTAAAAAATTGATAAATGGTGATGTTGATGTGGACCTTTCATTCATAGACTTCATCAATCAAGAGGAACTTGAAAACTCTCTTGAATCCCACATCCACTCTTATCTCTAATGCTCCACCTTGGACAATATTAAGGAAAATGAATTAGAAGAAACTGTAATACCTTCCTCCATTCCTAAGTTTTATAATACAAAAATGAAATATGAGTCTGATCGAAAACCTCTTCCTAAACACCTGAAATATGAATTCCTTTTCAGTGATCACTCTTATCTTGTCATTATCTACACTCCACTTACCAAAACTCAGGAGTACATAATTTTATAGGTGTTGGAGGAAAACGAAAATGCCATAGGTTGGACCCTAGATGACATACTAGGAATCAACCCTACCCTTTGCACGAATTGCATCCATCGTGAAGAATAATACAAACCAATTAGACAACAATAAAGAAGACTCAATCCACTCATACATGAGGTAGTTAGGGAAGAGATCACCAAGCTTCATCAAGCTGTTATTATCTACCTATCTTTTGATAGTGAATGGGTTAGTCCAATTCAAGTTATACCTATGATGTGTGGGATAACTATTGTCACAAATGAACATGGTGAGGTAGTTACAACTCGAGTGAAGAACAAATTGTGTGTGTGCATTGATTACTGAATATTGAATGTTGAAACATGAAAAGTCACCACCGTCTCCCATTACCTGATCAAATTATAGAATGATTAGTCAAAACATCACAATATTGCTTTCTTGATGGATAAAATGGCTACTTCCAAATCCCAATTACACCTCAAGACCAAGAAAAAACTATATTCACTTGCCCCTTTGGAACATATGCATATAAAATAATGCTTTTGGCCTTTTCAATTCTCCTGAAACATTCCATAGGTGTATGATAAGTATATTTTCTGAACTAATTGAACACTTCATGGACGAATTTACCATTTATGGTGATTCATTTGAATATTTCTTGAATTTACTCTCTCTATTACTTGAAAAGTGTTTCAAGTGTAACCTTGTGTTAAATTTTAAAAAATGTAACTTCATGTTTGCAAGTGGGATTGTTCCTAGGAACATAGTTTGAAAATAGGGTATTTAAGTCGATCCTGCCAAAAATTGAAGTGATCCAATCACTTCCCAAAACCACTTCTGTTAGAAACATATGTTCATGCCTCGATCATGCCAGTTTTTATCGGCGATTCATCCATAACTTTCATAGGATTTCCCTCCCACTCAATCAGTCTCTCCAAAATGATGTCACTTTTCATATATATGTGGTTTTCAAGAGATCCTTAGTTGAACTCAAATCATCTATTACATATTCCCTGATAATACAACACCCAAGTTGGTTTTTACCCGTAGATTTGATGTGTGGTTCTTCTGATAGAGCCATTGGGGTTGTTATTGGTCAAAGATGAGAAACTATTCCTCATGTTATATATTATGCCTCAAAAAAATTGGATGAAACTCAATAACACTACACTATAACTAAAAATGAACTTTTAAAAGTGGTTTTTGATTTAGATAATTTCCATCCCTATCTTTTAGGTGCCAAAACAATCATCTTCGTAGACCATTATGCTATAAAGTTCTTACTTAAGAAAAGGGATTCCAAAACAAGGCTAATAAGATGGATATTAATTGTACATGATTTTGACCTTGAAATAAAATATAGACCATGAATGGAGAACCTTGTGGCTGATCACCTAACTAGAATTTCTAATTCTTCTTATTCAGAAATCATTGATCCTGAATTCTCCCTGACCACCTTTCATCGCTCACTCCAAAGTCACCATAGTATGCCCCAATTGTAAACTACATGGTTTCTGGTGTTTTACCTGAATTTTTTTCAAAAGAAAAAAAAATAAAGTTGAAAAGTGATTTAAAATATTATTTTTGGGAAGATAATAAACTTTGGAAAACTTGAGATGGAATGGTAATTAGAAGATGTTTTGATGAAGAAAAATATTCCTCTATCATAGAATTCTGTCACTCACTTCCTATAGGTGGCCACTTTAGGCCACAAAGTAAATCAAAAAAATGTCTAAGACTCTAGATTATTTTGGAAATCACTCTTTAAGGAATCACATGAGTTCTGTCAATAATACCCCACTTGCCAAATGTTTGGCACAATTTCAAAGAGAAATGAAATTCCCCAAAGCCTTTAATTTTCTATGAGATTTTTGATGTTTGGGGCATAAGTTTAATGGGACAATTCCCCCTTTACAATGGATTATCATACATTATTATTGAATTTGATTATGTTTCTAGGTAGTTCAAGACTAAACCCAATAGAATGTATGATTAACATATTATTAGTGATTTCCTAAAAACCCACATCTTCCACTAATTTGGAAGTCCTCGTACCTTGATTAGTGACATAGAAACCCATTTTTGTAATAGAACCATGGAATATCTTTTGAAAAATAACAGGGTTGTACATAAAACATCAACTACAAATCACCCCCAAACAAATGGCATGGCTGAACATTCTAATAGAGAAGTGAAAAGAGTGCTTGAGAGAATAGTTAAGCCCACTAGAAATGACTATCTTGAGAGACTTGGTGAAGCAGCTTGGGCTTATCAAAATGCCCACAAAATACCCATTGTGATGTCTCCATTTAGGATACTCTTTAGTAAATCATTTCATTTACCAGTTGAAATCATACATAAGTATTTTTGTGCCGTGAAAACCTATAATTTTGATTGTAAAAAATTTGGTGAAGATAGATTGTAGCAGTTGACTGAACTGGAGGAGTTTTGACTTGATTACTATGAGAATTCAACTATATACAAAGAAAAGGATAAGGTACTCCATGACAAAAACATCCTGAGAATGGTATTCCATGAAGGTGAAAAGGTATTTCTCTTCAACTGTCGATTTCATCGTCACCTAGGTAAGCATAATTCTCGATGGGAAGGTCCTTTTATTGTTTCTCATGTTTACCCATTTGGTGCAATGAAAGTCCAAGACCCATCTTACAGGAGGACATTCATTGATAATTTACATTAGTTAAAGCATCAATATGAGAGGACACACATACTTGGAACCACATCAAATTCTATCAGATCCACAACTTCCATTGAACCACCACCAGATAGAGATGGTGACCCACCAAAACCAAAATAGGGGAGCCTCTTTCCCTTTAACTCACACTTTCTCTCTTCTTCATCCTTCTCTATCTCTACCTTTTTCTTCTTCATCCTCAATATTTAAATTTTACCCCTTTCATCATCAATTTTTTTTCTTTCTATTTTTTTGTGGGTGTGTATTTTAAACACACTAAAAAACTAAAAAAATGAAGAAAAAACAAAGAGTCATAATTACTCACCATCTAGTTATGAAATTTTGTCCAACCACTTGGGGGGCAGGGCCAAGAAACAAATTTGTATCCCAAAAATTTGGTATTTTCATCATTATTTTAGGTAAAGAATATTTTCTCAAACCCAAAAAATTTTGAATGCTCAATTTTTATTAAGAAAATTATTTTCCACAACCATGAGGAACAAAATTATAATTAATTCCAAGGACATATATGGACATATTTTAAACAAGTTTTTTTTCACCCTCGATTGTGAGTCTTTAGTTTTTGGAACTTCGAGCGGAACGTCCTACTTTGGTCTGAATTAATATGACAGAGGCATTTTATGAACCTCATGAGAATCACAATAGCCAAATAGCCTCCCATTACCCTTACACAAATCCTACTTTTGAAAACACCTCTTATCCTATTAAAACATTTTCTTTGATAACCGCATTACAAGCCCAATACCTTATCCCAACCATCATCTACAAGGATTTACATTTCATTATTTATCGAAATTTAAGTGTGGGGGTAAATGGATTTCATTTTTTGGTGCCCTTTTATTTGTTTTAAATTTATTATAATATTCTCCTGGGTATGCATCCACTTTAGTGCAGGGGAGAGGTTTTCATTAAATGATTCTTGTGGAATCTAATTTCATTTATGTAGTTTTGTAAATGTTATTGAAAAGTGTGCAGTAAAAGATAAAAAAATAAAAAAAATAGAACAAAAAAATGGGTTGTGTCTTGGGTGACTAAAAAATCACTCTTACTTAACCTTTGATCTTGTTATATGAATTATAATTAGTGTCATGAGGAGAGAAAACAAGGGTTGGGATAGGAGTGTGAGATCTGCTTCAAGTTCAAATTTCAAAAAATGAAAAAAGAAAAAAAAGAAAAAAAAGAACGCTTATATCATTAGGAGAAGTTTTGTATTATTTAAATATTCTATCTTCTCATTCCCTTAAAATTATATTCCACTTCAGTTTCTTGATTCATACAATTTTTCCCTTGTAAATATGTTTTTCCATTTCATTCCATATTTTATTTTAAAAATATTGTGCATTTCTTTTTCTATGTTGGTGTTTTACATCTCTTTCTACACTTTCGAATACTGAATTCCTACCATTCCATAGCCATAGAAAAACCTCTTCAAAAGGTATCTTAATTATTATCCACATTAGGATAGGGAATGAAAGCTGAGATCTCTTTCAAAGTCTCTTATTTTCACTTTTTTTTGGTGAATTATTGAACCTCGGGAAATAATTTTTTATCATCTTGAGAGGAGTAATTTTCGAGTACCCACATTTTCCATTTATAAATTTGAGCATGAAAAAATATTTGTTTTTCAAACACTGTTTCGGTAAAAATTTTGGTTGGAATTATATATGGATGATTCAAATAGTCTAAAACTCCCCTGTATGGGGAAAACAAAATTTTAATATTTTTTGGCGTGTGAAAATGATTTTGTAATGATTTTTATATTTGTTGCACATGAGGACATGCATAAACCTAAGTATGGGGGAGTTGATGTTATTAAATTATATAAAACTATTTTTTTCTCCCTTTTCTAATTTTCATGAAACATGCATAATTTGTGCGAAATAATCAAGTTTTAATATTAAATATAATTTTTTAGAATTATTTGAATTAATCAAATCGAGTCATTTTACTATTTTAATTATAAATCTCTCCCTACTTATCCAAATTTCACCATTCATGTTATTTAGGGTTCCTTACTCAAATTTACACATTTCATTAGAAGGGACCTTTGACCAAATCTTCCATTTGGAGGGTCATATCGTCCACACAAGAAGAACCAAAGAATCTGTGAAGAAACTGGACCAACCATGACATTTGAGTTAATCGTCTAAATCCCAAAGCCCGAATTTTTTTAAACTCCACCATATGTTCTTTATTATCCAAAATAATCATGGATAAAAATTTTATGGTCAAAATTCAACAACAAAATGCCCAAATGATTCATTGAAGTCCATCCCACCATTTTGGATGGGAATTAAAATCAAGACACTATTCACAAGATTATCTTAAAATATCATGGTTGAATCAATATTTGTTTCCTTCCCATAAAAAAATATATTTACTATGATTTTAATTATATAACATCCTAATTAATTAATAAAAATTAGTTTCTGGTCAATTCCAAGAAGAATGGGATTTCATTAATAGCAGGAATATAAATTATTTTGCAGGTATTCACAAGGAACACCACATTGATACCAAGAGAGATATCATTTGTAAGGAATTAATGCAGAAAAAAATAAAAATTCATATATGAATACATGTAACTATCCATCTATCAAGCTCATCACATACACAAGATATAAATATAATCAAAGAACAAAAGGCTATGAAACACTCGATCTCACCTCATCCCGGTATCCAGAACCATAGCGAGCTATCCTACTCAACAATCAAACCCAGGACCCAACACATTGTTTATGTACAACATGTGAAGGATTTTGAAGTACCCAAGTGTCATGGACATCCAAATAGAGTTTGAGTAAAACTCAGTAGGACACCACCATTTCTACCATGTTCTCGAATGGAAAATATAGTGTACATACAAGTTATAAGCTCAATAGAAGATAAATAAAAAATACATAACTGTGCAAAAAAACATATAATAATTGATACATAAAAATAAAAAAACACACATAGACTGATCAGTCATTCACTTACCAAATCTAAAAAAGCCCTGATCATACATTCTTCAACTCTATGTTCAAATAATGTCAACATATGTCACTACACGTTACATGATGTGTCACAAACCCCATCATCAGTTGGCACCATACGCCTACTAATCCGGAATCCAAATTCCACCTATAAGGAACCATTGAATTACCCACCATAATGGTGGTCATTATTAGAAACACCACATTCCCACCCTAATGGTAGTCATTATCATGAACATCGCATGCCCCAACCTGATGGTAGTTGTTATCAGGAACTGTACGTGCCCGCTCTGATGGTGGTCATTATCAGGAACACCACACACCTTACCCTCATAGTTTTTATTATCAGGAACACCACATGCCCCCCTAGATGGAGATCATTATAATTGGATGATGGTATGTCCCACTTGAAATGTCTGATGTAATTGGACAATCACATCACCCCTTCATGACAATCTCCCATTTTGGGCTATAGATAATAGATTCTCATTTCCCATGCATGTTCTACTCTCACATCAGAAGACATGTCTGTGTTCTGACCCATACCATAAAGCAATCCATAGTCCCTTTACATCATCATATCATCACACTCCCCTCCATGTGGATGTAAATAGACATTTCTATGATCATTAGACTCATGTTTTCATTTTTTAGTCACATTACGCATGATTCCTTTAATTAATTAAGACTTGAGGTTCAAAAAAAAATTAATCATTACATGGAGTTCATAACAAATTTATGAATCAGTGGTCATTTTCCCAAGGTATTGAAAAATATTTCACATACCAATAAATCAGGAAAATAACCATAGGGTAGAGTATATAGACCACCAACCTCAAATAAAGACAACTCCAAGCCATGAAAGGCCCAATAACTTTATGCGAGTCGACCACGTCCATTCAGCCTCCATCTTTCTCCACGAGGTTATAACTAATTCCAAGCATTAAAAATAATTAATTATAACCAAATTATAATAAATTAAATGACTACATGGAATCTCACATTCAAAGGAGAACGATATACTTGCTGAAGGACTTACTAGATATCACTGCCTAGCTAGAACCACAACCAATCACCCATAAAAGGGACAAAACATTCATTCAAAAATATTCCAGGGAAAATCCCATTTACATGATAAAGAAAAAAGGGATAATTTAATATAATTAAATTGGAATAATTAGAAGAAACCAACCGATTAACGTAACTTAGCAGTAATGTGGACCAAAAGTGTTCGAGCCCCTCCCAACACACACTTGATTCTATGTTTAGCATATTTCCAAAATGAATTCCATGTTATGATGGCCGGTTTAACTCAATTTTACCAAAAAACATAGAGGATATTACGAGGGAACATACCTTTAACGAAACACCCTCCAATGACATAGATTCATCATCATGAGACATCCTATATCCATCCCAATACAATTCCCCATCATTCTCAGACAATTCCATATGGATTCTATGAAAATGTTGTTAAATGATCTAATAGAGATCATGCCAATATTCAAACATTGGTCATGATGATCAAGGGGAATAAGGTTCAATGAGAGTTGAGATTTCACAAATTTGTAAAGGAAAAGACTTACCAAGGGGATCATCCATGATGAGCAGCATAACAATCAACCACTACACAAAGAACGAGACAATTAAGATCGATGAAGAACCAAGGATCTGGCCTGAATTTTACAACGATGCTATATTTGTAAAAGATCAATGAAAAAATCCATTACACTTGACCCAGATAAGATCTATCACCAAACCAAGAACAACTCATCATATCTGACCCTTATATCCCATGTCTAAGGCTCTGTTCTATGGAAAAATAGAGGATCTAACAAGAACATGAATAATGAAAGGCTAACAAGCACATACCATAAATTATGAGATCCAATCTATCCAGATCATTCGATAATGCAATAGGAAAGGGTGTAATAGTCTAGGGAGGCCTTTGTGGTCCATATGGTCAAGAGGCATGGATAATAAGAAGAGAAACTATTGATTATTAAGAGTTAATGGTCATTTAATAGAGTTTCATATCATTAAAAACACATGCACATGGTTTGGTCACATCGTTTAATAAACCACATGCCAACTATGAAAGCATACTACCTCTTATAGTAAACCCACATGGTTTGGTCACACAATTATTCAAACTATATACCAACTATTCTCTTATAAATTGAATTAGTTGAAAATTTTGTTAGGTTAGGGTTAATGGTTTTTCAACTCGTGCACCGTAGCAGTACGCCTTAGCAGTACTTCTCCCCTTAGTATAATTCCACCACAAGGTACATAGTTTCTTATAGGAAGCTACATGGTTTGTAATAACTATTCTCAAACCATAAACTCTTTAAAAGGATACAAAACACATCAATACACCTAAGAACATTCTGAAAATTCTTCCACACAATGAAGACTCCACAAAAAGTTAAGAATTAAATTTCCCTAAAGATTTACACATGTAACAATGTGTGATGTTAAAATCTACTCACTATAATACTTCTCATCCTTGAAAAGTAGTGGTATCATGTTAATCACCCATCCTAATCAGACATTATCATCATACGCCAAGATTTATCTATGTTCTATCCTTAATTCCAAGATCTTGCCTCATGTTTGTGCACATCCCTGAATTCCCATCACATTCTCATGGCATGACTCCAACCATGGAAATTAGAATCTGAGCCAAACAAATTACGGCCATTCAACATCAAGATGAGATCACCACATCTATTGAACTTGAAACACCATGATGTTTCCTTCATATTCTATTCAAGGTATCAAGGTGATACCACCATAATAATCACCATAAAAAATATGATTTCAACAGTCCAACATTACACCCATGGTAGTTCAGTTGAACAGCGGTTGATCAATGCAAGACACCGGTTAAAAGATGATTCCCAAACTGCATTCCGGGTTACAATCCATGAAAACCACTCGCTACCAACCAATGTAACCCGAACACACCGACCTTTCTAAAAAGGCCCTAGAAAATTCATAAAAACCTCATTTTTAACAGATACGATGAGATCGATACAGTTACAACCCACTGCATTCAGGTTCATAAGGAAACAACAGTCGGTACATTCTATCCATCTTCTTAAAAAGGTACCTGACCTCAACAACTGACACTGCATGAAGCCACCAATAATAATACCTTAAGCATAGGAGGTATGTTTATATAAATAAAACATCCTTACCAAATCACAAAAAAACTTCTTATGAGTTTCTATGGTTGGTTTACTAACTGATTTCACTATCCACAAGGCTCTCAGCCATGAGCCAATGCACCAACGACCCAACTCCCTATCAGTTTACATTGATTTTACTCATGTCTGATGCCCACATATGGTCTCAACCGAGAATTACATATTAATCAAACACCTAACATTTATCATAGAACTAGATACCCTTGAGACTATTACACATCGACCTCCTGGAGTCACCACAACCCTTCTCATGTGAGGGCCATTTCATTAATGAAATGATTTATGGTCACCACCATAAGAGTACCCTTATTGTAGTTTTGAAACTCTTACAATAGTCTACCATACCCTCAACTAGTCGATCACCGAACGTGCTGAATAAACATGACCATCCATTCATACATGATTACCAATAAAAAACTATATGTTGTGCACAACTAGATACCCAGAATTTAGTTCAGTTCATTCAATAATTTGTTAATGATGTGAATAACATTCTCCAGTAGCCTAAGAATGGGTTTCAACTTGAAAACCAAGGGTTATGTTCCCTCATGCAAGAATCTTCTTCAAAATACATAACTGCATCAAGTATAAATCTAGGCATACCACACAATGGTACCCCAATATATTTTTGATGTTTTCTTCCACCATGAAGATATATCTGCAGTCAAAAAACTATGGACTCTATGCCCTGAAAGATTCATGCAAACCATGTCGTTTTCTAACTCCAAGGGTTACCCCAAACAGAAATTATTAGTAACCTACTGCCACAATTTCTTTGGGGTTTTTCAATATAATCTAAACATTCTCAATGGTCTACCCATCACCCTATTTCTTCCAATTCAAATGACTCCAAAAATAACCATCGACATGAAAACTCACACATTCATTATATCTCAAAAATGAATTATAGCACTACTATTGTTTCAACAGAGTGATTTCATGATTGTTATGAATTTATGTTCCAGGACTCACATATGTCTTCATCTTTTCACACTCTACAAGGTTCCATATAAACTATACTTCATCACTCTCTGCACTTCTCTTTAGGATTAGAATCTCTTTTCTGCTGAGATTTATTATACAACACCCTTCACATGAGTGTTAGTTCAAAACATTGAGTGTCCACCCATGATCTGACCCTCCTGGGATCAATATCCAAGGATATTCACCCAACATTCAATGAGAGTTTCATCCCAAAATAATATGTGAAAAAATATTTAGTCATTCCCTCGATACCAAAATCATACAAGTGCTCCAAAACCCAACCTTGTTTCATGAGTATTAGCACTCAAGCTACTCTATAAATTAGGGTTGCAATACATATTTCATGTCCTTCCTTTAATCCTTCCATGGACCATTCACATGCACATGAAATTTTAATCAATGAGAATTTCCCCTATGGAATTTCCCCTAACCATTACTTCTCAATGAACAACCTCTCACAGGTTACATTCATGCAACATAAGAAACCAACTCACTGGTAACTAGAGTCACATCTCTAAGACCATAAATTTCCACACACAACCCACTACAAGATCTAACTAGGGGTCACATTTCATAGAATTTCATCTATGCATATATTCATAGAAATTCCATGATGGTTTCTCCCTTTGGCCACCCATGTCATGGCCAAATATTCCATATTTTGTTAAATAGAATGCCAACAGGTTCTTTATGGATAAATCTGCAAAGGCTATAGTTGGAACCTTTATTAATTGAATATATCCTATAGAAACTCATATAAGATTATTACTGAGGAAACTAATGCCCGATGATGACCTAACAAGGTACACTGCACCATCTATGCATAGAGACCATATCATTATCATTGTCGTCATTGTTGTCATCGCCTAGGTACACAACATCATAGAATCACATGAAATGCTATTAGAAGTAAATATTAATAATGGTTCAAATGAATAGTATTACATCACAAAATCATAGGTCCAATCATAAAAAAGTTTTTTACACTAAAAATATGAGTCCTTCATCGTTAGTACAATCCTAATGATGTAGTAGATTTGTCATTTGAACTTACATGCCAAAAATTATGCATGTGATGTCCCTTACTGATAATACCCAGATTTGAAACCATATGAAATCATGGACCTCAAAATCCATGTGTGTCACATGAGGTGAAGTCATATAACCATAATATCACAAACCAAGAACATAAATCCCTTGCTCTGGTAACCTGAACTTCCATGAGAAAGGTGTTTTCAATGCACCATACTGATTTTCATCACAATATTTGACACATTCTTATGTTTCATGGGTACTAACTTCTAAGATCAGGAATAGAAGACTCTTATCATCTAACACAATTTTGTAACATCTTGACCCAAATCACCAGGTCTGAGCTAGAATGTCACATAACCTAAAGCGCAACTCCCCATTCACTAAAGGATGAAGACTATGAATGATGTTTTAAGGTGGATCATGGAGAGAATATACCCTCCATAAAAGTGCACAATAATAATTAAATAACCAAAATATAACAATAAATTATTAGATTATGATGATACCAACAAAAAAATCATCTGTAATGAATGACTGTGAAAACAACATACCCAACCATCCTAAATGACTGTATGAAAATAATCACCCACTAAGCCAATATCATACATAATATCTATATAGAATAAAAGTACAAGAGGCTTTGCAACACCCAGCCTCACCTCATCCCAGTCACTAAACTCGCAACATGATATCCAACTCAATGATCAAACTTGATCATTAGTCTAACATGTAATTGTAACAAGTGAGGGATGCTTGGACAACCAAGTGATATGGCTGCCTAAGCAGGGTGTGAGAATGAATCAGTAGGACACCAACAATTCTGTCCATTACCCATATGTAAATACATTTTACATGTATTTGATAATATTTGTAGAAGATAAATAACTAATACATAATTTCCCAAACAAAACATATAATCAGCAATGCAAAAATGAAAAAAACACTCATATATTGAGCAATTGTGTGCTTACCAAGTTTCCAAAAACCCTAAACAAACCCTCTTTGGATATATCCTAGAAGAATTTCATCATTGGTCACTATCCTTCACAAGACATATCAAAAATCCCGATTTTGGGTGGAACCCTACACATATTAGTCTAGAATCCAAGTGTTGTCGTTAAGGAAATGCTACACACCCAACACTGATCGTGGTCATTATTAGAAGCACTGCACACCCCACCATGATGGTGGTCATTATAAGAAACATCTCGCACACCATCCTAATGGTGGTCATTATCCTCAAATGATGGGAATTCCCAACTTTCATGTCTGACGTAGTTGGATAATCACATCACCCTTGCATGGAGTTCTCTCGTTTCATCATACAGTCAAGAGATTATTGTTTCCCATGAATATTCTACTCCCACATTTGTATACATGTATATGATCTGACCCATACCATCATACAGTCCATAGTTCTTGTCCATTATCATGTCATCACACTCCATTACAAGGGGTTGTTTAACCAGAACTGAACAACCTTGTCATATTGATCCCTGAGGTAAGGTTCTATAGGCTTTAAAATACTACACGCAATACATATCTTAACAAAGACTAATAAGACATGTCAATAATTGTTATCAAGTGTCTACACACAAATTATATGATCACATACCAATCATGGTCTCAAGGTCCACCCACTCACCCACATGCAAACATAGATCAATCATGGGTTATCAGGAATCAAACATATCCCTCACAGGCCACACACACAAACATATGATAAATAATAAAACATGGTCTCACTGACCATACACACCCACACACACCCACACACACACATGTGATTAACCCTATTTCATCGTCAGATGACATCAAGCTATTGTGCTAGGGTTATTTTTGGTCCTTTTAAATTTTTTCAGTTACATTAGGCAGAGATCCTTTAATTAATCAAGACTTGAGGTTCACAAACTAATTAAGAAATCACTTGGAGTTCATTACTCATTTATAAATTAATTTTCTTTCATCGAAGGTGCTGAAACTCATATCACATACCAATAAAACATGCATAAAATATAGTGTATATTAAATAGACTACCAACCTCAAATGATGTGAACTCTAAAACAATTAAGGCCCAACATCCTTTTCAATGTTGTCCAAGTCCATTCCAACACCATCGATCTCCATGAGGTTCTAACTCATTCCCAAGTGTTCCAAGATAATTAATTATAAAAAAATTATAATTCATTAAATTATTACAAGGAAATTCACCTTAAAATGTGACGAACATAATTTCAGAAGGGCATACCAGATATCACCCCCAATCTAGGACCCTGAGAAAACCAGCCATGGAAGGCCTGTAAAATTCATCGAATGTTATTCTGGAAAAAATCCCTATCAAATAACAATAAAACAAAGGGAAATTTTAATATAATTATATGATAAAATTTATATGAAACCAAAAAAGTAATACACCTTAGTCTCAATGTCGATCAATGTAGTTTGATCCACTCCCGACACACTCCCATTCTGTCCTAGGGTTTCCCCTCATTGTTGATCTAGAGGGGGGAGGCCTCACGCCTGCATCTTTGTTCTAGAAGGCTGACATAGCCTCCCCCTTCCCTATTATCTTATTTTATTTTCTTTTTACCGGTATGTCATTTTGGGGTCCTTCCAGGTTGGCGCACCGTGTAACTTCTCCTCGAATGGTGCCACACATTTTCTCTTTTAATGGGGTGTTTTAAATGCAGGCAAAGACCGTGAGAATTAAATCACATGGTGACACTGTTTGGATGCAGCGACATTATTTGACTCTTATTATTTTTCTTATATAAGGAGGAAAAGTAAAGGCATTGCAACATCACTAGTAGCAACAAAAATGAGAGAAAATCACATTTGGTGATCACCTTTCTTCAAAGATCATCTTTACTACTCTCCATATTTTGATCCACAATTTTAATATTGAGTATTATTTTTGAGATCCCTTCCATTTTTAGGGAGTCTCTACCATATACATCTTGATTTTAGTGGATCTCTCTTTCTGGAATAGGTCTCGTGGTTTTTCCCTTTTGGGGTTTCCACCTAAAATGTTCTGGTGTCATCTTTATTTTTTGAACATTTAATTTCAGGTCGCTATGCATCTGTTTTATTTTTGGGAAAAAGATTTTATTTTTGCTGCATGTTTTCTTTTCAATTGTTTGCATATTTTTCTCTTTCTCTTCATTCCCAAAATCTAGTATCAGAGGGATTGGTTGAAGTCCTCGATTGCAAAACTTAGTGACAGACAACTGGTGGAGTAGTTTTTCAAGGACTCGAAGTATTTTATCAGATGACAGCGCTGATACCAGAGGTGTTTTTGTGATATCGAATGTTTGATTGACTAGAAGAATTCATGAGGCATGTTCCATTTTTGAGAACAGTAAAAGTTTGATTTTGGATTTAATTTTGGAGGGATACTGATTGCAGGGTTGGCAGTGATCCCCACTTGAGTCGGAGGGGCAGTTTTTTGGGAACCTTCCTGGTTGGCACACTATGCAATGCCTCCTCAAATGGTGCCCACGCGGTTTCTCTTTTAATGGGATGTTTTTAATTGCAGGCCAAGACTGCGTTAATTAATTCACGTGCTGGCACTCTTTTGATGCAATGAAATTATTTGATGCTGATTCTTGTTCCTATATAAGGAGGTAGAGGCAAGGCATTTCAACATCACCACCAACAACATCAACGAGAGAAAATCTGATTTGGTGATCACCTTTCTTCGACGATCATCTTTACTGCTCTCCATCTTTTGATCCAAAATTTTGTTCTTGAGTATTACTTTTGATATCCATTCCATTTTTTGGGGATTCTTTACCATGTACCTCTTGATTTTAGTGGATGCCTCTTTCAGGACTAGGTCTCGTGGTTTTTCCCTTTCAGGTTTTCCATGTAAAAATTTCTAGTGTCAATATTATTTTCTGAACATTTAATTTCGGGTTACTGTGCATCTGTTTTATTTGGGTGGGGAAATATTTTATTTTTATTGCGCATTTTCTTTTAAATAGTTTTCGTGTTCGTCTCTTTCCTATCTTTCCTAACATGACATTTGGTGGTTGTCATGAATCTTGTGTTTGTATTGGATCTTTGATAATGGAAGTGTAGAAAGTGTTTGTGGCAACGTTTCTTCATTGATCCTTGTCCCCATCGGCAGTTTCTTCCACTTTCTAGGTTTACATGACTTGGACTCTAGAGATGGTGCTTCTGCTTTTCAAATCTGACTGGATCGATGCCTGGAGTAGCATTTCATGGTCAGATCGGCCTGGATTTGTTCTTCAGTGATGCTACCTCAGTTTGACTTCTAGCCATTCAGTCCTGGGTGACAGTAGTGCAACATCACAATCTTGTGTATGCCTTCCCCTTTGGGTTTCATGGCTGGGATGTTGGTGTAGGTATCATGGATGGCATTGGGGATTCTTTAGCTTTAGTGTCCAAGTTTCTGTCAACAAGGGAGGCTTAATGTCAGGATTATATGGCTACTACTCCAGCACTGGTCTGGCCGATATGGTCTATTTTGGGAAACTCCTTGGACCTTCCAGTCATCCATTTCAATTGAGATGGACCCTTATTTCTGTCTCTTTGAGTGGTGATACTGACGGAATGATTTAGTTTGAATGGGTCATTGAGCTATTGATCATGCTGATTGTCTCTCTGGAATTTGAATATAATGGTGGTTCTGTTTCCTAAAATGTAGCCACCAGGATGAGAAGTTCTTGTTTGAATGATGTTTTTTATGGTGAAAGTGACGTTGTAGGTGAAGGATGAACTAGTCTATGGCTATGTGAAGTCACTGATGGTGGTATTATGGTCTCATGATTACTTCATGTTGGGGTACCCACAGACTCTACATGGAATTTCTACATATGAGGATAGATCTGGTAGCTTTCTCAGTGCATGGCTATTCAGATTTGGAAGATTGAGAGGGTATGGCGCTACCATCGTTACAGGGCCTGTGCATTTTTTCACGGGACAACTAGCTGAGCATCCATGCTCTGGTGGAGGCATGCCTTATCAACATTGATGCTGGGAGGGGGTACTTCTGTGTAGTCATATGGTCGGTAACAACCCTCATTGTTTTTGAGTTTTTTTGATGTCCCTTTGTCCATGAAGTCTTGGTTTTTACTCTTTACCCTTAAATGGGGGTTTTATCCAAAATCAATAAAAATTTATGCCTTCAGGCTATTCATTCAATTAAAAACCATAGAAGAAATTTCCAATTAATAGTCCTTCAATGAAACACGCTTAATTAAAAAACAATTCACCATAATAAGACATCCTTGAAGCATGTTGATCCAAATACCCATCATTTCCAAAAAAATTTATCATGATCTGATGAAATTTTAATCCAATTCCTTAATCGAGATCATGCTGAGAATCAAACATTGATCAAGATGATTGAGGTGGAAATATTCAAGGATAATTGAGACATCATGAATTCAAAAAGGATAATAATTACTAAGATGATAATCCAGGAAGAATGACATAATGATCCTCCACCATGTGAGGAAGTAGAAGATCAAGATCGATGAGGAGCCTCAGATCATGAATAAATTTTCTAATGATTCTAGATCAAATAATGATCAAGGGGAATCCTCTATCATGATAGACCTAGTTCTTATCTATCACTAAAATAAGAACTTATCATCATATCTGACAATAAAAGCCTCAGACTATGTCTCCATTCCATGGAAGAAGAGAGGATCTGACAAGAATATGAAGTAGGAAATGATAATAAGAACACACATTGAAATCCCAATATTTAATATCTCGATATCCATAAAGAAAAAAAAGAATGTGTGGAATTGACTTTATAATCCTTTGGAGTTCATAAGTTAGGGGGCATTGAGAATGGGAAGAAAACTATTGAATTCTTAGAGGTTAATGTCATTTAATGGAGTTTTTGATAATTAAAAACATCCACACATGGTTTGTTGACAAAGTTTTCTAAACCATACGATAACCATATGAGGATACTACCTCTCCCGGTAAACTCACATTTTTTGGTCATACAGTCTGTCAAACCATGAAAAAACCATGATTGACGGTGTTCCTTATCATGATGATGATCAAAAAAATTATTTATATGCCTACTCACACTAGTATGGGAGTAAATAATGTTGAACCATAGAGAATGTTAAGTTTTGAAAACAAAATAATAATAATAATAACATGAAAAAAATAGGAGTAGAGTGGGAGGTGATGTTTTTACGTGAATGTATAATGATTGAATAATGCATAGTGAAGAGATAGAGAAGAAAAATAGAGTTATAACTATAATGACCCATTCTTTTCATACATGGTTAATACATCTTTTTAGATTAATGTTCATTACATTTTAGAAAACACATGCCAAAGGACCATAATAGTTTAGTGCCTTTTGAAATGTGGAACACATTATTCAAATTTGATGAATGATATTAAGCATATCCCATAAAGACCTTCCCATTTAATGTTTCTAAAAAAACATTTATTTATATCTTGGAGAAAATAAACATAAGAAAATGGTGAGCTCAAATGCTCTGTAAGGGTAAACAATAGAGATATCAATCACATAATAATCATAAGGCAAAATAATATAAACAAAATATTTGGAATTCATATCCTGTATATCAAATATAATGATATCATGTTATGGAATAAATCATTGATGTTAATATATAATAAAAGAACTTATCACAGAAGATAATAACATAAGAAATTGAATTTTTGGCATAAAAATCATCATATATAATTATTTCCTTATTTTTAAAGGCTCATTTCCAAGACCATCATATTGGACAAATTCCTTTACTGAACCATGTTCACTCCTCATTCCAACACTGTATTACTTAACTAAGTTTATTACCCATTCCCGTCCTTTATATATCATGAGATATAAATATTTACCATGTGTATTGGAGGGAGATATAGTTCCCACCCATAACATAATGAAATGAATACCTATCTGTGCCATGAGAACATAATTCATTCATAGAACACTTAAAAGAAATGGGATTCAAAAACATAATTCCATCATAACATAACCAATGGAAAGGAAATGGGTTTCTTTAATATCATTTCTTTATAAACATAAAGAACAATGGAAAAAATGTTATCATATATAGAAAATAATTTTGAGAGATCACTTGAAAATAAATCTTAAATAAAATATCCTTTTTTCATGAAAACATTTTCTTTTCTTAAAATGACATGAAATTTTTAAATAAAATATTTTATTTGATAGTATCCTTGAAATATTATAAGGTAATATTCAAGTTATTAATTCTTTACAAAATCCTAATAATATGTTCATGATGTATATGTTAAAAAACATTCTTCTCGTACTTTGGTTGGAAAAGTCACATAATACCTCGTTATGAAAATGAAAAAAAGTTTCTTTTGAAACCGTTTAGTAAAAATTCAGACATGGGTAAAAATGAAATTAATTTTTTTAGAAAAATATTAATTTTTAAGAAACATATATATATATATGATAAATATTCCACAACAGATACTTACATATAAACAATCCCAAATAAAATGGCTTTGTCAAATTAACCCTTACCTAAGGTAAATTTCCTTTATGCCAATCTGCAACTACAATATAATGGTTTAAAGAATTATGTAAAATAATTCTATAACCATTTTCGTATTTTTTATATCATATATGATCCTATAATATCATCTAATAGTTTTTAATAATCTTTTATTATTACTGTTCTTTCGGGAGTTAACTGCCTCATTTTCTTATGCATGTTTTCTCATATAATTCTTAGTTCATCTTTATAGGATATAGTTCCATAATTTCTAGAATGATATTAATGTAATATATATAATATTTATTCATTATATGAATGTATATAATCATTATTTAATGGTTAATATGGTAAATAAATCAAATTACATCATGGAGATGGTTGGTCGTAAGTATGCACGAGTGAAGATATCATTACTTTGATGGTAAAAGGGTAAGGAAGTGGATGGAGTATATATATTTTTAAAAAAATATATATCATGTTATAATTATTATATATATATATATATATTACATCCATCACTATACCCATCCAAATAATGTAGTGATGAAAAACACATTACATCACGACATGGAAATTCTATGTGGTATGTACGCATGTGCGATGATTTTATTTTTCATTGGATGGATAAAAGGTGAAATATAGTTGTTCCATAATCATAATAAAAAATCATTATATAAGTGATGCTGGATTTATTATTTTATAATGGAAAAAACATGTTTAGATAAAGTAGAAAAAGAAATAATTTAGAAAGAGTCGATAAAGATGATTACCTTTTATTTGGAGAACTTCTTTTAGATATCCTCTTAGGGACACTAAATTTGGTTTTTTGAAAATAAAAATGTCACAACCCAACCACATATACATCTTTATTTTATCATTTTCATATAATTAGATCTTCTGGTTGAGGTTTTTGATTGAGTCCTGGTCGAAAGTTTTAGATTTCAGAGATTTCAGGTGGTTTTCTCTAGTGGTGCTGCAGTACCATATGGTTAATAGAAACCATACTATAGTTGTAGGTAACCATGTTACTAGTCTAGGTGTGTATAATAACTACTAAAAAATTTGTGCATGTTCACACAAATTATGCGGTTTAGCCATGTGGCCGGTTCCAGGTCACGTAGTGGCTGCTGCATAGTTGGTGCATGATTTGTTAAACCGTGCGACCAAATAATGCGATCAGACCATAATTTTAAAAAAATAAAATACCTAATCTACCATTCAACTCATTTATCCCAAAATTGACCCCTACACCTTTGTTGACCATAGCACATGAAGGTAACCACCTAGGCCCCCTTCGTTGGATCCTCCTTCCTCCACGATGGCCCCTCTTCACATCCAAGGTACTTTTTTGGGTTTCTTGACCATTTTTCCTCCTTTCACTCTTCCCCTTCATCATTTCCAAGATTTCATTTGGGTTTTCTTTATTTGGATGAAATTTAATGGCTAGTTTTTTTGTGTGTGTTGTGTTTTCTTTGGATTTATAGTATGTTGTTGGTCTGTGGGGCCTTGTTCTTACTTTTATTGAAGTCTCGTTGCACCCACACGTGTTAGAGATAGGTGTTTCCATGTTTTACCTTTCCATTTAAAACCATTGATTCTTTTATGCCTTAAATTAATTTTTGGATATGATGCACACATCCATACGGAATGTAGATAACTTATCATAGTGTTTCCACATTGGTATAAATTGCTAAAATATATTTTTAAATGATTGTTTTATTATGCCTATGTGTTGATGATTTGGATGTGTTTGATAAAATGCATATTTTTTTCACAGGAAATATCAATCCTTGTTATGATGTTTGGACCAGGAAATATTTTGGTAACATAGTATTAATTTTTTTTTTGTTCTAGTGTGCAATTTGAATGCCCTTTTGGTTTAAAGGGTATGGTAAAATGTTTTGGGAAGTGTTATCATGGTCTAAAATTAAGGTTATTTGTGCCTTAAAATTTTATGGAATGGTTGGGTTTGGTTATAAAGTCAACTGGTGGTTTAATTTTTTTGGGTTGCTTTCATATAGATTTACAATGTGTCATTGGATAGAGGCATATCAATGGGTGCACAATGTTCATACATAGATGTGCACTCAAATTATTTTTTCACACCAAAGTGTTGTTTTCTTGAACACTGTTTTTCCAAATAGTGTGTTTGTTCCTTTGTGCTTGATTTATAAAAATGGTATCAAATGTGGGTTTCAATGTTTTACTCATTTGATAAATGTTATTTTATTTGGGGTTGTGTTTGGAATAAGGGCCAGTTAGGCATATTTTATAAGGATACATGTTTTACTCAAGGTTTGGAAGGGATTTTGTAAAAGTGATGAGATTTAGAAACCATGAGGGCCCATTTGTCCTTAAAAACATGAAAGTTGTATTAGGTTGTTTTGGAAATAATTTGGAACTAGTGTGTGATATATTGGGTTTGAAATTATTGAAGGTCTGATTATCATCTTATTTTGTATTGTGAAATGGAACATGGTTTTGAATGTTTAATGCCTGATTATCGTATTAAAATGTTTTATTAAATTGTTTATGAGCTTATTTGATCTGATGAACCGGTAGAAACATTCAATAAAGTTATTTATATATGTACACATATATAGTGGGAACCCCTATCTAGGATTTCCCTTTATGGGTTATCATATAGGTGGTCTCTGTGTTTTGGGAAGGCTAGTGTGATGATGATATGTAAGGTGAGTCATGGGTGGGGGGCATCCTACTTACAAAATTTTTATTATTTAATGTGGGTTCCTCAACATATTTTAGAGGATCAAGTGAAGGTATCATGCCAACCCAAATTAGATGGGTTGGTACCCTCCAGGATTTGATATAAATCCAGGAGGGTTGTGACATTGGATTGGCCAGTTGAGGGTGTCCTGTTGAGGGTATCTAGTTTAGGGTGTCTAGTTGGTAATACATATATGGGATTCACTATATTTTAGGGGGTGGTTCCAAACTGAGTACATAAAAGGGTATTCTAAGTATATTTAGAATCACCCATGTTTATTATATGTAATTTATTGTTTAATTTACATTGCACATAAATCTTAATCTTGAAATGTGTACATATCCGTTTTCATCACCACCTTGGTTTTAACAGGTTCGGGTCTTGGTGTTGAAATGGTAACCTTAATTTAAAAATAAATATGTGGGGTGTAATGTTTTGGAATAAGGAAAAAGTGTTCATTTTTTAAAAATTTTAAAAAATAATTTTTATAATTGTATTTAAAACATAGATTAATGGATTTATTTGGTAAATGAAACAAATGGATTCTGTGGTGATTTCCCACTGATCTATTTACCTCACACCCTACTTATACCTTTTAGTGTTGGTCAACCCAAGTTGTTTTGCTGGTCCTCCTTCTAGTTCAGTTCTTGTAGTTCACGTTTGATTATTGAGTAGTTCAGTATTGTGGATAGTGTTGAACTTGATGTCACATGGAGATAAAGGTAGCATGGTCCCATTTTTAGTTTTCATTCTTAGTTTTGTTGTAGTTTATTCTTAGTTTTTCTGTTGTAATTAAATTTTCACATTCATCTATTTGAGATTCTATTATTGAATATCATGGAATGTTTAGTTTATTTTATTTGATCCTGGTATTTATTTGGGATGAAAATTTTTCCCTCTTGTATGTTTTGATACCTAAATCTATTTTCCAGTCTTGGGGATTGGGAACACCCCTAGTGCCATGCTACAGATTGGATCAGGTGTTGGGTAAGATGGAATCCCTATGTTGGTTCGTGAAAAAATGTGTAAAGACCTAGAAATTACTTGTAATTGTTTTAATTATATGGGAATTTTACGAGCCCGAAAATATTGACGGTGCGTGATTTTGAGCCCCGGTGTTCCTGGAATGAATTAATGAACATTTTTCAGGGACGTTTAGTAAACGTGCGAACGGGTTTCTGTATCTTTTAAACCGGTTCTCAGAATTGAAATCTGAGGACACTGTTGAACTCGGAGTGCTGATATTCTCTTAAGGAGATCTTCACCTCGATCTCTGTTGGTCGAGGGTGAAAGTTTGTTTTTGTGTTTTTTGTGGAAATAAAAATAAAATAAAAGGATAACTTTTATTTTATTTTAACCTCTCATTTGAATGCTCAGTGGTGGGGACCACCCGATCTAGGAAACCCCCTTTTTTGAATTCATGGTGGTGGGGACCACCTGAACCCATCTTAATGTGGAGAAAACCTCCAAAATTCAAATAATTACTTATGTGAACTCTCCAATTAATTATTTTTGCCATTTAATTGAGCCATTTAATTTTGTGCCAATGTGAATTAATTATGTAAACCTATTTTAATTTATGTTGGATCCTCACTTTATCATTGGGGGAAAATCATTGGAAAGGGAGAGATTTTGGAGGACCAATATCTCCAATGAAGAACACCTCCCAAAAAAGGTTATTCTCCCATGAATAACGACCTCCAAAATCGAAGAATGAGGATGACGCTTGGGCTTGGATCAAAAGCATCTTGTGGGAGTGACGAATGCCGACGTCCCCAATGACTTCATCTTGCACCTATTGACTCCTCCAATGAACAAAAAGGTAGGGAATTATATTTTTAATACCATTATCCTTGTTCTTGAAATCCTTCTTGAAATAAGAATGCCTATGAAATTCTGGTTACCACTCTAACACAGAGGGTGCAGATCAAACAAACATGGCCCGACCACTCCACAATCATTATGGTTTTTGTTGAGTTATTCACGATGGAGGAAGATGGTGATCGGTGCCAGCGACTGGCACCGGTGGGACTCAAGTAGGGTGTACGACACTTCTGCTGGCCGCGAAGAAGGCGGCGGCATGACCACACCATCGAAGAATGGCTGCGGCTCGTCGACCTTAGCGGAGCGGAGGCGGCGGCCAGCTCGCAGTTGGCCACGTGATGGGAGGTGGCGGTGCACGTCCGCACCACTTGGCTAAGAAGGTGCCACGGTGCATGGCTGTGGTGGCGGTGGAGAGGTGGCTGGCTCGCTACTAGCCACCAGTGATTGCGCGACACGCGACCGTGCTGCGCGGAGGAGCGGCTGGCCCTCCGGCCAGCCAGGGCCGCCCAGCGGAGAGCCAGGCGCGGGCTGCACCACGGGCCGCCCATGGCTGCCAGCGGGCCACCTAGTGGGCCGGGCCAGACCCAGAGGGCTGGGTTAGACTTTGGTCTGAACCCAGGTCGACTCGAACTGGGTTGGGTTGGTCTGGTCAGGTCAGACCGGACCCAGACAAACTTCAACCCTTTTCGCTCTTTTAGCCATATCTTGATCTACATGCATCAGTTTGACAAACCGTCTACAACATCAAAAACCTTGTATCGATAAGGTACTTTTGGTATACCCCACTTGTGTTTTGGATAATGTTGGGGGTATGTCCAGGTTGGATTGAGCATGAATCCAACCGGGCCCTCGGAACAAAAAGGCTAATAATATATAGACTTGGCGTCTGATTGACGCGCCGTCAGTTGCGTTGGGTCCCTTTTGACATGACAGAACTTTGGGATACTTCTTCGTTGGACTTTGTGGAAGTTGGAGTATCGACCAGTGGCTTGAGGAGTGGAACCTTCCAGAATCAAGGAAGATTAGTGCAGGAACCCTATATCTAGTTGTAACATGGGAAAGGGATCCTATGTGGGTCTGTACTTTGGGATCCTATGTGGGTCTGTACTTTGGGATCCTATGTGGGTTTGTGCTTTGGAATCCTACTTGGGTCTATATTCGAGAGTCTCACCTGGATCCACTCTAGGAATCCATGTGTGACTACTCTAGTGTAATGACCTTCCAATTATCATTGGCTTGAGAGTAAAATGAGTCATTACAAGGCCTTAAGCGAAATCCCCAAGGCGCCAAATGCTGGCAATAAATGCAGAAGGGTTTCAAAACCAGTGGGGGTGATTTACCCTTTTATAACATACCACTAAGCCAACAACCATAACCATATAAATCAACTAACCGATGCGTGATAAAAGCTAAGAGTCTCAACCATTTATTTTATCAAAAACCAACCAAGAGTACCACAGCGGAAACCAACACTAAATCTGAGTAAACAACGGAAAGGAAAACTAAAAGACCATAAGACAACAACCCAACTCCATGCTCCACAATCTCAAAGCTCCAACGTCACGATCCAGTCCAAGTATCATGATGTAGTTCTATAAACATGTGAATCTTTACCTTTTTCAACAACTGGGTATATGACATCTGAAAAAGAACCAACGTGGAAAAGTAGGGGGTGAGTAATGAAACTCATCAGGTTTTCCCCAATGACTTAGCAACCAATGACTCTAGCATAAAACATGTTATCACATTTTTATAAAACAATTTATATAATCCAATTCCAAAATAGTTCACCATATAATAAGTTCGAATCAAAACCATTTTCCAATAAAAACCATCTTTCTCAAGAAAAGAAACAATGCAATGTTTCCAATCAAATTCACATTTCCATTTCACAAAATCCCTTTTTGGAACACCCAACCATTTCACAACCCGTGAAATCAACCATGCATGCTTCGTTATGACAGTTCCATACTCATGAGCGGTTTCTCATCGATCTACCAATTCATCACAAGGTAATTATTTTCCATGTGCCATTACACTTTTGACACCGAGCATAAGGTCATATTTCAACCAAGCCTCGTATATGCAACATGAACACACACCACACATTCACAAAAATCATGCGAAAACCATCCTTTCAATAAAACGCCTTTTATTGAAAACCATTTCCATCAAAACCAAGTGTGTTCAAAACCTTTCAATAAAGCATCAAACCTCTTATTGAAAACAATTTATTTCAAGCAAAAAAACCATAACCAGTTTAAAATCACCATTTTAAATTCACTTCAAAAAACACTTTCCAAAAACACACAATTTCCATGACAAATTACTTAAAAGGGGAATCAACCATTCTTTCACATTAGATAAACAAACCATTTCAATCAAGTAAAACAATTTGAAACTAAGCCCTCAAGTTCTATGAAAGAGGAATCATGAGTGAAGCCACCTACCTCTACAAATTAGGTGAAACCAACCAAGAACCGGGTTGAAACACCACAAAACCTCCTTAGATTCCTTCTCCTATCACCAAAAAGACAAAAACCCGACATAAAAGTCAACCATTACCTTAGATCTACCCACCTAGGGTGTATATCTATGGATCTAACAAGAGGGAAGAAGGAGATGTAAGAAAACT